>CM066168.1:48717007-51117007 GCA_033629205.1 Lithocarpus polystachyus
TTTTGCTCGCCATGACTTCGCTTGGGGAAATTTGGAACGATGTTGTTTGCCAACAACACATTCTTCACAAACTTTGGAAAGAACACTAATCTGAGGAAGACTTGCCACCATATTTTTCTGTTGGAAAGTCTTCAATCCACCAAAACGCAAGTGGCCATAACGAAAATGTGACAACCAAGAAGAGTTTTTTACTTCGGCTACCAAACAAGATTGCACAATAGTAATGGCTCCTCTAGTAGGATCATAAATCTCACAAACACCCTTTTGAATAGTGATTACATAACCCTTTTCTTGCAATTGGCCAGCACTTAACAAATTGCTTTTCAAGTCAGGAACGTAAAAGACATTAGAAATTGTTTCTACAAAACCATTCTTGGTTCTTATCTTTATATCATCCTTTCCCATCACCTTCACAGTGGAACAATCACCAAAACTTACTGTAGAATGAAAGCATTCATTTAAATAAGAAAAAGAAGACTTACTTCCACACATGTGGTTACTGCAACCCGTATCCACATACCAAACATCATATTCAGGTTCTTGATTAGCTTGAACAACCATTAACAAATTATGGTTCCTTTTCTTTGCCTGTAGGCAGCCTAGTATAACATTCAGAACGATAGTGTCCAAATTTATGACATCTAAAGCACTCTACCTTGGATTTGTCAAAATGTTGATCTCGTCCTCTGCCTTTGCCCTGAAATTGACCATCATCGGCTTTGAAATGCCTATAGCCATCTCTATTGCCTCGACCTCCCCTACCTCTACCTCTTCCTCTACCCCTTCCTCTAGAGTTTGAGAAATGAGTAGAGGTAGAAGCCTTTAAAGCTTGCTCCTCTGAAGTTGAACTTCGGTTCATCTTCTGTTCATGGACCAGCAAGAAGCTATGCAGTTCATTAAGAGAAAATGCATTTATGTCTTTCGATTCTTCAATGGAACACACGACATAATCAAACTTTGGTGTCAAGGAACGCAATATCTTTTCAACAATGGTGACATCTTCCATCTTCTCACCATGAAAGCGCATTTTGATGCTAATCCCCATAGTCCTGGCACAGTAGCTGGTGACAGATTCTCCATCCTTCATTTGTAGAGTCTCGAAATCTCTTCTCAAAGTTTGAAGCTATGCACGCTTTTCTCTTGCAGAGCCTTCACATTTTTTCTTCATGGAATCCCAAATATCTTTGGAAATTTCTTTGCTAAGAATTGTTTCCAAGATGGGACGATCAATTGCCTGGAAAAGGTAATTTTTTGCTTTCAAATCTTTGAGCTTTCTCCCTTCCAACTCTGTTTTCTGGGCATCTGTCAAGATTGTATCTAGTGCTGGTGTTTGAATTCCAGATTCAACAATCGGCCAATACTCTTTGGACCGTAAAAAATTCTCCATTAGCATACTCCAATGGTCATAGTGACCATCAAAACGTGGGATCGCCGCCTGCACAAAATTTGAATTTGAAGCTGATAATACTGAGACAATTAGTAGGCCGAACGCTTCGGACTTGATGATCTGTAATGCCTGAAAAGAAGAAATAATCAAAGGAGACCGGGATTGACCGGCCTTAAATCCTCCGATGATGAAGTTAGTCTCTTTCTTCAAAATCTGGAATCTAAAGTTTTGAGAATTCAATCACCAAGAAAAGAATGAAAAATTCCCTTTTATTCGTTGGGGAAGACTGTTTTTATAGTGTTGTGGAAGCAGTTATTTATTTCATAACTTCCCCCATATTTGTGGAGATGTGTTGGTTTTTTTTTTTTTTAACTCCTTATAACTATCATAGAAATTGTGTCTCATTTTTTTAACTGTTTTGGTGAGTTCGACGTTCTGAAGGGAGGTTACAATCCACGTGGCAAGGTGACTCACATAGACGAACCTTACGCTGAAGGTCGTCCAAGTATGGACGACCCTGTGTGGATGGGCTTCACCCAGAAGCCTAGATGGTAACCCTGTGTGGATGGGCTTTACCTAGAAGCCTAGATGGTAATGGGTTGATAGGTCATTACCATGGCGCCCGAGCCTGACGGACGACTGCTCAAGGACGAATTCGAGCCCCATGTCCGTGGACGAGTCACACTAGTCACGGATGAGGTACACTTGTATTCTTCAGTTGTATCCTCATCAAAAGCCATCAAAGCTGTTTGGCAACTCTTCTCTCTTGCTTTTCTCACAGCTCTGATACCATGATGTAAAATGAAAGAAGAAAGAGATAAACTAAAACAAAAGGAAACAGAGTTGGATTGAAACTTTTCTACTGCATTTAATAATGAAATGGCCATAATATAGGCTAAAAACAAACGGTTACAAACACAAAAATAGGCACCACTAACATCATGCTAAACAACTCCTACAAACTAGGAAACAAAATAGAAACAAACTACTGAACTCCTAAAGACTAGGACAAAATAGAACTTCCAATAAATATTAATAAATATAAAATAAAACATTTAAATCTTAACATAATGGGTAATTAATTTATATATAAATAGGTCATAAATGGGTAATTACACACCCAACCCGCCTATTTGCCAATTGCCCTCCCTACTAGTAAGATTGATGTTTGTTAAATACTAATGTGAGTTTCTTTATGTACTTTTAAACTGTTCTTGTCTCATGTCCTGTGGATTACTTAATGATAAATATTATCCCTATAAATAACCTTGTATCTACTAAACCTGCGATGAAGAACAGCCTTGGAACCTGATGATTGTAAGTGAATGATCTTTCTTTTCCAGCCAGATAGAAAGTTCCTTATGTTTTTTAAGTGCAAGAAAGTTTGTAGATTCTGGGGGCCATTTTGCAAGAAATTTACTTCACAAAATTGATTGGTCAACTAAGTATTGTTGTGGCCATCTTCCAAAATTGTTGATGTGGTGCGTGCTTGAATTCCTTGTTGAAGAACTCGCATTTTGGTATATATATACTACAAATATGCTTTACCGAATATGGGCTAGAAACATTATAATGAGATTGGTCCTAATAAAATGATATGGGCCTTTTTCTGCATTGGTCCTTTTAGAGGCCCAAAGCACTGGTTACGTACTCCAAATTTAATTTTAGGCCCAAAATGTGCACTGGTCCTTTTAGAGGGCCCCCGAGCACCCATGCACAGTTGTCCATTTAGAAAGGCCTAAGCCCTCGAATTCATGTAGTCACACGGCTAGCCCAGACTCTTGTAATTAAAAATTTAAAACCCCAATTTCTTCCCTTTAGTTTCTATAATCGAATGGATAATAATATATTCTTAATAACTTCAAAAAAAAAAAATATGCCTTCTTGCGTTACATCTTGTTACAGTTAACCACCAGTGTAGCCAAGATTTTTAACTTGGAGGCTGAATTAAGAATTTATATGTTAGTTATAACTATATATCAATTTTAATATATCATGATATTTCGCATGAAACATTTGCTTAATTTTCTATAAATAGTAAAAAAATATATTGAAAGCACGTGATACCTCTCGTTAAAGTTATGCTTGACTGTGTTCCTTAATACAATAAAATTCATCCCACTATCATTTCTTGTTTTACGCTAGCTTAGGACCAGAAGGGTGTCAAATGGGTGGGTTTGAATTTGGCATAAATGGATTAAGTACATAAAACCATTTATCCATTTAACTAATTAGAAATGAATTTTTAATATATATATATATATAGGTGAAAATGGGCCTTTGCCCTTTTGTTTTAAAATATCCAGCAAAATGTTTTTTGTCTAAAACTATTTAAGAAAATGCCCTTGTTTTGAAACCAGGTTTTTAGAAAATTGAGTTTCAAATGTAAAAATCGATTTTTGGACAATCGAGTTATAGAAAAATTGAACTTAGAAAATTTTTTTTTTTTGGAACTTGAGTTCATGGAACTCGAGTTCCATTTGAACATTTTCAAGGAACTCGAGTTCCACATTTTTTTTTTCAGTTTGTTATAACTCGATTGTTCAAAAATCGAGTTTTAAATTGAAACTTGATTTTCTAAAAATCGAGTTTCAAAAACAGGAGTGTTTCCTTAAATAGTTTTAGACAATGGGTATTTTGCTGGACATTTAAAAAAAAAGGGCAAAAGCCCACTTTCTTCTATATATATATATATATATTTATAAATCTTTCTCAAATTCACAGTCTGCAAAAATAGGGGGCAACTCAACACATTTTGGGGTCAAATACAAATGTAAAATGTATTATTTTTAGGGTTGTACAAAAAACTACTTTGATTGCACCTAAACCGATTTCAAAATGTGGTCATCGCACCAGTAATTGTAGTGGAGGTGCCTAAACCACACTACACTACACCACAACTACAAGTGCAGTGTAATTTGTGGTTCTGTTTTCAAAAAACCGCACCACACTGCACCTATTAATATATTATTTATATTTTATATTTAATATATATTTAACATATATTTAATATATCTTTTTAATATATATGAAATCCAAACAAACCACCCGTAAAGTAGGGTGGCCAATCTGTTAAGTTGAGATGTGATGTGATGCTAAAAGTATGGCACAAAACTGCACCAAACTGCATAGTGAATACCTCTAATTATTACTTAATAATTTATAAGTAATACATGAATGAGAAAAAAGAATCCAATCTTTTCATACATTTATTATAAGTATTTAAAACTTTTAATTCTAAAAATATCGAAACAATCAATATCAAAATAAATATTATATTTTAAATGTTCATTATCTTTCTTGGCAATATTGGACTTTAGTTATTAAACAATGAATTTTAGTAGTGAATTTTTCTCTAAGACTATTAATTCTAATTTTAATTTTGACAAAAGGAGAAAGGAAGAATAAAATTTTTTGGAGATTGAAAATTTTTATACTCTTAAACTACCGCAATCATAGTACAACATATTAATAAAATGTTGAACATTTTAAAAATGATTTTTATTTATTAAATTTTTCGGTTTAATTAAAATTTTTACATCATAAGAC
This sequence comes from Lithocarpus polystachyus, assembly GCA_033629205.1. Classification (NCBI taxonomy): domain Eukaryota; kingdom Viridiplantae; phylum Streptophyta; class Magnoliopsida; order Fagales; family Fagaceae; genus Lithocarpus; species Lithocarpus polystachyus. The sequence goes on from CM066168.1 coordinate 48,721,944, forward strand.
AGATAGACAATGCATTTTATTGGCCAATAGAAGATGTCTTTTAAAAAAAAATTATAAGTGAGAGACCTTACTTTTATATTAATTACAATACTATAAAATATACTAGTTACTAACCCGTGTGATGTACATGATAATTCAATAATAATCATATATATTTAATTTGCTTGAAAGTACATTAATAATCCGTTTGCAAAAAAAGAAAAAAAAATGTACAATGAAACCCCTAATTGACTGCACACCCTAACATCAAAGATAGTAAACGACTTAATTAAATTCAGTTGGATTTTAGTTGATAGGTGGGGAAACTAAAGCAGACCTTGCTTAGAAAAAATTTCATTTTGATAAGACCAAACCTTGAATGTCACGAAGGGATCAGGCCAATGTTTTTATCTTCAATGCAAGGTCTCAATAGAAATTCCCAATAAGTTTAGTCACTCCAAGCCTCCAATTAAGAAAAGCTTAATTCGAATAATTAAAACAAACATAATTCAAAAACTTTGAAAGATGTAACCAAAGAAATAAAAATTATTTGAATATGTTGGCTAGGTCCGCTAGGACACTCGCAATGCAAGCACTTGTCCATTCACTTACAACAAAAGTATCAAAACATGAAAATCACAATAACAAAATATAAATTTTTAACTAAATTAAAAAGTGCATTAACCTAAATTTTACAATAAATACCCATAGAGCAAAATATAACAAAGGAATAAATATGTTTGAAGAATAAATATAGAGCTGAAAATAACAAAGGAAAAATAATTCAAATAAAAAGTCTCTAACGTTAGATTAGTCACGAACACGAACAAAGAGAATGTTTTTTTGTACATTATTGAAGGGTGAACTACAACAAACCATTAAATGCTTCAGTAATTAACTGGCTAAGGCTACTAAATTCAATCTAAATTATTGCCAAGACTCCTCTTACCATGCTACATGTTTTTATAATCCATAATATGCATCTATACATTTAATACTACCTTTGTCTTTGGCAATTCTAAATAAATGTATACTGTCTTGTGGCAATTTTAAATTAGTGATCTACTTTTACAAACATCAATTTAGTGTTGTGAAGCTGTGAAGGTAACCATGTAGAATTTCATGTTCAAAAGTCATATAATTGAAGGTCTATGCAATAGTAAAGATATAATTTTGGTACACACATACCTTTCTTTCAGCTGATCTTCTAGCCTCCAATTCTCTCTCAGCTTCTTCTTTCTTCCTAGTTGTTTATTCTTTTGCACTCTCTCCTGTCGCTACAATAGGATCCTTAGTAGCTTGACTGTAAGCTCTGTAGCTACAAGAATTGAATACTCTGCTCCTAAGGAAGATTAGATGTACAATTGAAAACCCAATATGGATAAACGTTGAGCAACTTTGTTTTCTTTGTGGTCGATGCTATGTAATCCGCAGTTGTCTTAGTTGTGCTTACAATAGTGTCCTTTACTTGTGTTCCTTTCTCTATTGCAATCTCTTTCATAGCCTCACTTTTCTCTACAACTGTATCCTTTGCTTGTGCTGGTACCTTAGTCTCTATTGCAAACATTAAAAATATATGTATATAGTGGATTATATACTTGGACAGATCTCGAAGGCATAGCAACTTTCTCGGAGGCAGAGGGAGACGCTGGCTACAACCTTTAGGGTTGTTGAAGGTTTAGGGTTTATGGAGGCAACTTTTATTTGAGTCAATGATGAAGTGTGGGTTTTGACAAAGAAGAGTTACGAAAAGAGAGAAATAAAGACGTGTTTTAATTGGAATTGGAGCAAAAAAATAAAAATGATGTGGCAAATAAAAAGAAAAAGAAAATAGTGGTGACGTAAAAAATTGTGAGAGCTCCAAAAATTTCGGTTATATATATATAATTATATTCTAAGGCCCTTATTCTATTAAGGGGTCTCAGGCCATTGCCTAAATGACCTAATGGTTGAGCTACCTTGAAGCTAATTAACCACATTATGGAGAACCGAATCTATAAATTATATTCGGTATAAAGACTGACAAGTTGACTATTATTTTGGCTAGGTTATAATTAAGCGGCTAAATGAGAATTTTTTTTTTCTCTGGGGCTAATGTGTAAAAGTTAATATGTATTTTTATTTTTTCATAAAGATTGCAAGAGGAGGGGTTTCTTCCCCCCAGTCGTAACAATCTTACCATAAAGACTGAAGAGGCCAAACATTGATTGAGATCAACTTGTTGAAAACCGTAGCAATGAGAGTAAAGTCACCTAATCCCCAATCCTCGGATTCTAATTACCTCATACCACAAATTTTCAAAGATTTTGCATATTAGTATAGTGCAAAGCTTGGCAAAGAGTGACATCAATATATATATAGAGTGGATTCTTTGAATGAAAAGCATTAGGTAAAGCGTATCTTTTAATATTTTCCTCCATTAACAAGAAGATCCGTGTGCGAGGTTGGTACTATATGTAATATAGTTCGAAATGCCCAAAACCCATAATACTTATTGTATTTTAGACAAAAAATGAAACCTGGAAAACTTATCCATTCACTTCATGTGCGTCATATCCCTTTATTAATGAAATAATGGCAAAAGGATTTTGGGTGGGGGAAAAGGAAAAAAGAAAGCTCACAAAAGGCAATGGAGCTTTAATTTCTTGCTTGTGGAACATGATGGTGAAAGCACAAAGTATGGTTTCTTGCGAAACAAAGCTAACCCTATTCGCCAGTTTAATTAGTCACTTAATGTTCTCTCCCGCTCACCAATTCAAAAGCTTTGCTAGCCAATCTGAAAACTTGTAGTTGCCGGCAACCTAAAAGCTTGATGTTTGTGAGTACTGCATGAGTAGGCCTAGCCTGTTCATGGCCAAGCTACACATGTACACGAAATTTGATCACTTTCACAAAGATACGTATGCTTTTTCAACCAAAAAGTCTAGCAACGTAGCCCACATTTATTCATACATAATTTTTTATAACTTGTAGATCATGACAAAGTTGTGATTGAACATTGAAGTGTGAAAATCATGTTGGACTAATCACCAATTACAGAGTGTTAAACAAAGCTCTGTTTTTTAACCGACCATAATACAAATGCACACAAAAATTCCTTTGGGAATATACGATTTAGGAAGTAAAGAGTTTCATGATGTGGGTATAACGTGGAAGGATGTGATTCTCATCATCACTAGTGTCCCCTCCATACATCTTTTTAAAAGACGTAACAAGTTTCTTACCTTATATCACGCTGGATACCTGTTATTATGAACATGGAATCGACCTTTCAACTATAGAGATTAAAGAATGAGATATAGAGGCTATAAAGTACTATTAGATGTTTGAACACAAAGAAAAGTCGTTCTCTTGGAACGGGTGTCTCTACAAGAAAAGCAATCATATATTATATTAAAACGTGGTAAAGAGTCAACCTTTAATTATGAAGAAATTAGAATTCATGCAAAATAATTTGAGTGCGGAATACTTCAAGCTAATACTTAAAATAGGCAGTATAACGTAGCTGCAAAAGAAAACATGTCTATGAATTAAGTCTGTATCAAGCATGACTGACATGATAGGGCAGTGGATGTACAGTAAGCCTTTGTTAGAGAAAGTGTTTATTGATGACAATAAAATGCTAGAGATTATCAACGGTCTTTTGATCAAGTTTTGCCCCTTTGTGTGGGGTTTAGACAGAAGGATTCAAGTTGAATTAATCCCTTTTTTTTTTTTTTTTTGGGGAAAAAAACTTAAAAATTATCTCATCTTTTAATGCACCACCGGGCCTTTTGGCCCAAGTGGTACCCGGTCATCTTTGTGACTGTCAACTCAGGGGTTCTAGCCCCTGCATAAACAATAGCAAAAAAAAAAAAAAAAAAAAAATCTCATCTTTTAATGCAAAATTTTAAATGACTTGAAATCATGTGAGCTTCCTTACTCTTTTTTTCTTTTCTTTTTTTATGAATAAACGGTTGTCAAAAGTTTTGTAGTTCAACTAATATTTTTTAGTATTTCTAATAAAAACTTCTAAGGTTTAAATCTTCTCATCCCCAGCTATTGATGTATAAAAAATATAGGCTTTCATTTGAGAGAATTTATTTTAGTTGTTAATTGTACTTAAAAAAATAACTTAGACAAACGGTACAATTGTGCTTAAAAAATTGAATATAAATTAAAGGGAAAAACTTAAGTATGGTTCCTCAAATGTTATACAAATGTAACAAAAACAAGACAATCTTTTTCAAGGACAACTAAATTTAAAATTTTTAATTTATTGATAAATACAACACATTGTTAAATTTAATTATTTGATTGAAGAGTTTAATTGTTTGAGCCTTTAGAGAATAGGGATTGATTGCTTGAATCTTCTAATATGAGTTTCAAAAAATAAGTATTATTGGTGATCAGACTCATGTTTTGGAGAAGGTATTTGATATCAAATGATACCATGTCAGTGATATTAATATTCAATAAATATGAGACGTCAGCAAAAAATAACTACCCTACTAACAAATAAAAGACATGTGTTAGTGGGTAGTTATTTTTACACATATTTTCTCATTTATTTGGTTTTTATAGATAACGTGGTATTATTTATTAAAAAATGTTTTTTTTATATGTTTTGTAATTGGGCAAGACTTAGGTTACTTAAGTGCTATTCTTTAGGTTCCCCTCTTAAAATTTTACCATGTGAATTTTTCCTCATGGGATTGAAGTGTATTTCTTAGTTAAGTAGCCACATGACTTAATCTTAAGTAGTGAATCTAAGGAACAACACCTAAGATATTGTACATAAATTTTACCCTTTGTAATAAACTATAATTTCAGTATCTTACCCCATAAAAGAATACATGAATTTTTTTTTTTATGCTTAAAGTACACATGAATTTGATCTATACGTTTCACATTGTAAAATTAAAAAATAAAAATAAAAATAAAAAATTGGAATGAGTATTTCAAATTTTCAACAGCCCTTAAATTTTGAAAAAAAAAAAAATATCAACCAAGGGTAATGTGGGGACAGGGGCCCAAGATTACGTATCGGGCCATGAAGAGGCTGAGAACCCCAAGGTCATGTAGTGAGCCTCGAAGGGTTAAAGGTCCATAACGGTGTGCGGAGCCTCCGGCCATGTCCGAGAATGTGGTATAGTTCGAGGAGGGGGAAATGGACATGCAAAATCCCAGATTGCGATTTGTTACATTTGGAGTAAGAGAGGTAGTCCAAGGAGTGGCCCCAGCTTTAGGGAGATGGGAATCCCCAAAAATACCTAAAAAAAGGCTACCACCACCGCATTAATTGTGCTGCACCAACTCTTCTGGCCGCATTTATGTGGAGAAGACCCTTACACAGTGCAACTTTGGCAACCGTAACTCACAGTAGGCCAAAAAGGATATATGATGGGACATGCACTCAAGTGAAGAATCAGATGGGTGACAAATGTAAGGTGGAGATGGTCTTAAGAGAACTATATAATGTGAAGGAATTCTCCTCTAAAGGGGAGGCATTTTTTGTAAAGAAAGAGAAAGAAAAGGAGTTGGGAGAGACGAATTTACCTCCTCAGACCTATATTGAGAAGAGTTCGTCAAAACTTGGGCTCCTTATTTTTTCTTTCTGGAAACCCTAATCTATTGCATTGGTTGTTTAAATCATCCTAGCCCAACTTTTGCATCCCACTCTCTACAAATTCATTGTTTAAGGACCATTTGGACTGTCTCATCTAGTTTGGGCCGGCTCACGAATTTGTGCCCCTACAGGTAACATGACAAATAGTATTACATCACCATTCGTTGCCATGTTGATTTAGGAAGTACCTATAGTTTTTCCTTTAATCTAACCAAAATATTAGGAATTAAAAAATAAAAAAGCGAAATTGCCTGGTAGTGGAAATGTGGAATTCAATAACGTTGTTCATATTTGGATTTTGGACTCTACGGCTACCATATCTTTTAATTTCACAATCGGTGGACCCCATTTTGTGAAGCTTCTTGTGTCTTTGGTTTGTTGATCACACTCGCAAAGACACCGCGTGCATGGTAGCTTGAAGTAGCCGTAGCCGACCTCACGCACGGTGCGGTGTGGCGAAGACTTGGCTAGTCGTGGTTGGTCAAGAAAGGCGTGCTTAGCTCGGTCCGTACATAAATTATTACTTCTGCATTCAAATTTTCACACAACGACCAAGGACTAAAAAGTCTCCTAATAACTTCAAAGAGTACAAACTACGCATTCACCTTGAGACATCCCTCCTTCCAGTTTCAAACTCTAGATTGCAATTTTTTTTTTCTTTTCTTTTTTAATCTATATTGGAAAGACATTCCTTAGTTACCATTCAAATTTTTGTCTAGTTGGATCCCCCATTGAATAAAATATCATTTTCATTTAAAATATATTATTTTTAATTATTTAGATTAAATATTATAAGAGTCTTGTTAACCGGAATTTTAGGAGATTTGTTGATGGACCATTATAAAAAAATTGGAATATCATTTTCATAAGAAATATAAAAGGCTATCAAAAAAGTCAGTTGTATTTTCTTCTTTTATAAAAAATTAACAAAAGAATTAATTTTAACCAAAGTTTCTTAAAGCATCTGTTAACTTTTCTCATATTCTAAAAGTATATAAATTGTGAAGTTACTTATAATTTTAAATAAAATGATAACATTGAATCTTGAATGTAGAGTATTTCAAATTTAAATAAAATAAAAAGTGTAGGAGCATTGGGCCAGGAATTCCTTATCCACATACATGTTAGGCCTAGAGCCCGAGTCGAGGACTATATTTGCCCGAGAACAGTTAAACTTGGTCAAAGAGAACTTGTGTTGGAAGACGAGGAAGTTAGTTGTGAGCTTAGTGACCTAGGAGGTGGTGCCAAGGGTGAGTATCACCTTGGATAACTAAGGTTGAGGTCCCTTCTTGTGGTCTGCCATTCAGGAAAACACTTAAGAGAGTTTTGTCGGAACAGATAGGTATTGTAGAGACATATAGCCAAGGAAGATCCTAAAATATCAAGGGAAAAAGCTGCTACCACCGCATTGAATGTTCTGCAGCTAACCCTCTAGTCGCATTAATGTGGAGATGATATCTGAATAGTGATATTTAGCCTTACTGCTATTACACAAAGACTTCTAGAAAAGGTGGATAGGACAAGTATCAACATTAACCACCTAAATCTGCACGTGAAAGGCTAAGAGGGGGAAAGAAAGGAGTATAAATAGAGGAAGATACCCAAAAGGAAGGGGATTGAGAAATGAAGGAGGAAGCACTGTAGCCATTAAAAACCAAATGTGTAATCAAATTTGAAACAATATATATATATATATATATATATAAGAACTGATCTCCTCGAACATTGGCCGAGGACGATTTTCTGAAGTTGAACTTGTTTATTTTCTTTTACTTATAATATGAATCCATCCTGTCCATTGTCCAGCTCGTTCCAACCCAGTTTTCTCAATCTATTCTCTATAAATTTATTATTTTAGGCATTTTGGACTGGTCCATTAATCGTTTGGGCTAAGAATTCAAATCTGTGCCCTTACAAAAAGAATCTTGTTCCATGAATTTGAATATATGCTTGCTTGGAGTTGGACCATCAATTTGTTGCATGGATTATTTTGGTACTGACATTGATTTTAACTTAGTAAGGCATAAAGCTATTGAGCTTCTTTGACCATAATAGAACAATATATATATATATATATATATATTCTTAAGATCACACTTGGTTTTAACAAATTCCTTTGGTTGTTAAAGCATTGTCTATACATAATTAAAAAAATGAATTCTTTTGTTCATACATTAAAATTTTATAATGGGATCAGGATAAATTTCCTTTATAGTAATGACTAGTCTCATGTATGACTGTGTGAGCTTAAAGATTCCCCCCCTTCCCCAAAAAAATACCATCCTTTTAAAAATATGATAGAGAAAAATTTTCGATCATTATAATTATGAATACAAAGTTAGACAATAAGTTAAATATATTGAATAACTTATTTTATTTTGACTGTGTTACTCTTTATCTTTTTGTTTTATTTGAATTTGTCTCCTAACCATTCGGTCAAAGTACTTTTCTTGTCTTTAATTTATGTTTTTGGAAAAATATTTAAACCAAGGGTCATGTTAATAGATGTCTTTAGGACAATTGTTTTGTTAATAAACAATTTTAAAAAAGTTTTGACACTACTTTCATTGAAAAAATAAAAAGCTTTAATAAAATTAATTATTTTTTTCTTTTTCCATAAAAAGGTTTTAAAAATATTTCCTAAACCAATCTCCTTAGGCCATCAATTAAAATTTTCTTTAAACTAAACAATAAGGAAAGTTTTGAAAAGAATGAACAAATGAAATGACACTAAAGAATTGTATTCCAATTAAAATTATCGATACTCATAAAAAAAATAATAATAAAATTATCGATAAAATTAAAACTTCTATTTTTTAAATTTATTTTGAAACAAGACAATATGTGTGAATTGTATTCCTAATAACTCATTTTTTCTCATCCATCATATAAAACTAAAATTTTCTTAATATAAGAAAGTTGTGTCTCAATTTTTAACCAAACTATTTTACTTCCTATGCATTAAACACCCTAAAAAATCTAATTGACCAATAATGTAGTGGATTGAATTTATAACTTCTGAATTTATGTCACGTTTTAGACCAATAAGTCAATTGCCTGAAAATATTTATATATAATTATAATTTAAAAAAACTATAATAAGTGACCACGACCAATTTGTCATTTGGTGTAGTATTTCCATTCGAAAAATTCTAAAGACACAACAAATTTTATAACTTTTGTAACAACTTGCTATATGATGAGCTCTGAATGGTAGAGGTTAAATGGTGAGTTCACACTTCCACTACTTATAACACACTATGTGACGAGTTGTGACAAAAATTTGTGAGATTTAATGTGTTTCTACCTACCATTGCTCTTTGCATTCACTTTGGTGGAAGGCACGTGGAAGCCTTGAAACAAACACCTATGATCCAAGTCAATATGACTTTGAATACTGTAACTATCATTGGATCAACACCCTAATTATTTTTTGAATAGACACGTTGGAAGGAATCCAAATCCTATATCAACAAAAAAAAAAAAAAAAAAAAACAAAAAAACAAAAATTTATAACCCATTGAACTATGACTTCATTACTAAATTAGCCAATCACCAGCAAGCCATAGAAGGAGGAGATTTTTGGAATACGAAGCTTGAAGCCCCTTTGTCACGCCCGTTACATGCAAAATCAAATTCCTACAACTGTACACATACCCCGTGACCTGCGAAGTCCCCAAAACTCATTTTAGTTCCAAAGTTAAAACAAAACTATAAATCTAATCCAAATCCAAACCTTTGCCACTTTCAGTTTTAATAGTTAAAACACACGCTACTTCTCTTTATCTGTCTCTGTCGTGTGCCACTCTCTTTCTCTATCTGTGTCTCTCACACCCCAAAGTTTCTCTCTCTCTGTCTCTCTCTCTCTCTCTCTCTCTCTCTCTGTGTCTCTGAAATGCAAAAAAGCTAGCAACACAAGCACAAACAGCACACCACCTCGATCTCTTCCACTAATAATTCCCTCTCTCTCTCTCTCTCTCTAGAAACACACAGTACACACACCGAAATGCGAGCCTCCTTCGTAGTTACCTTGGTCTCGGTTTTAGCCGCCGTGTCCGTGTCGGTCGTTTACTCTCTCCTTCTCCCTCTGGAGAGGTCCTTCCCTTTAACTCACCGTGTCGAGCTCGACCAGCTCAGAGCCAGAGACAGAGCTAGACATGCTCGAATCTTGCAAGGCTCTGTTGGTGGTGTTGTAGACTTCTCAGTCCAAGGCTCCTCCGATCCTTACCTCGTCGGGTATGAGTGGTAAAATTTTGTCATATGTGCCTTTCTTGGTTTTCATTGGTTATAATGTGCTTGCGTTAAATGGGTAAAGTTCCTTTCATTCTGTTTTTGTGGGGGTATTTATTAGTTACTGTGTGTGTATTTACTATTTATTGAGTTTGTCTTGTTCTTTTTGCGTTGTTCTGTTTGGCTCCATGGAAAAGAATGGAAAAAGTAAAGAAAGAACGAGTCTTGTGTGGTCTATTTGTTGATTCTTGAAAGATGAGAACATGTTCTTAAGACTGAGTTATTTATAATTGTTGGGTGTTTGAATATAGGAGTTAGATATTTGCTTTGTTGTTTCTGTTTGAGCTGTAATGGGTACACCATGAAAAATGTTTTTTTCTTTCTTTTCTTTTGGAATTCTTTTTTGGGCAAGCGCTGATTGATCATCAATACTTGGGTTCATGATTTTTGTGTAGGCTTTATTTCACAAAAGTAAAATTGGGCTCTCCTCCAAAAGAATTCAATGTGCAGATTGATACAGGGAGTGACATCTTGTGGGTTACTTGCAGTTCCTGCAGTGATTGCCCCCAATCTAGTGCACTTGGAGTTAGATTCTGTCTCTTTAACTTGTTTTTGTGATGACCCTTCATTGTTTTAATCTTGTGGCATAAAGAAGCAATTTTGTACTTACACTTTGTTTTTTGGTGCAGATTCAGCTCAATTTCTTTGATGCTGCTAGCTCATCAACTGCTACACTGGTGCCATGCTCAGATCCAATGTGCACTTCTGCATTGCAAAGCACAGCCACTATTTGCTCTTCTCAGAATAATCAGTGCAGTTACTCTTTTCAATATGGAGATGGAAGTGGGACATCGGGTTCTTATGTGTCTGATGCACTTTATTTTGACATGGTTCTTGGGCAATCTTTGGTGACTAACTCTTCGGCAACCATTGTTTTCGGGTAAGCTTCCATGGCTTTTGCAAAAATGGTGTTTGTAACTAAGATACATGGAAGAGATGGAAGGAAGAGTTAAGGAAAAAGTCCATTAAGTTAAAGATATAAATCAATTTTGTTTGTTTGCTTGTTTTTTTGTTTATGGACAATACATATGGCTGCAGTAGCTTTAAAAAAAAAAAGCAATGAACTTTTAATTCGTATAGAGAGTTGTGAACCCAATCTCACATATTCATCTAAGTTATGCAAATAAGTATATGTTTGGTTACTTGGCAACAGACTAGGAGTTGTTGACTTTCCTACCTATCAATTTTCTTGATCTTGTTATTGTTGCTATTAGTCCCACATTCTATCCATTTGGTTTTGTTGATTGAATCTTACTGACTTTAGGGGTGGTGTTGGATGCAGGTGTAGCACATATCAGTCCGGGGACTTAACTAAGACAGATAAAGCAGTTGATGGGATTTTTGGTTTTGGACAGGGTGATCTTTCCGTTATTTCACAATTGTCATCTCGTGGTGTAACACCCAAAGTGTTCTCCCATTGCTTAAAAGGAGATGGCAACGGTGGGGGAATACTGGTTCTTGGTGAGATTTTGGAGCCAGGCATTGCTTATAGTCCGCTTGTCCCATCACAGTATGTCCTCTTCCTGTAAAATTTTCTTTTCATTGCCAATGCTCTTTACTCTGACATTCGGGTTATATTTGTATGAAGTGGAAATTATAGGAAACTATGCTTAAAGTTACTAGTTACTGCTTTTATGGCACTTATATCTATTTATTTATTCATTCAAATGACTTTTTCCTCTTAGGGTTGTAAAATGCAGTTAGCTGGTGTATTTATCTCTTTTATGCACTAAGGATCATTGGCCTATATTTAGACGAATTTAGCTTATTAGATTTTTGCTTAAATTCACATGACAGAAAAAGAAAAAGAAGGCTGACTTGACTATGCCTCACTAGCCAATGCTATAAGAAGAACCTAGTTGCATTCATTCCGGCACCACTTGTGCATTGGTTTGTTTCTGCATGCAAAATGTCAATGTCTAGTACCAAATGCTTCATTATTGACCTTCAATTGGGAGCTTACCTGATCTAACTTTTGTATGCATGTTATCAAGCCAAATATGTTGACGTTTGGTAGCAATCTAGTTGGTTGAAAAGGGTTGTAAAAATTGAATCTTGAGGCATGTTTCAATTAGGATTTAAAAATTTTCTGCTAACTTATAGTGTTATAGTGACTATTAGTGCGTTTATATTAGTAGGACCTCTTATTTTCTTACGACCACTATTTTTTGAAAGGCTAGTAGCTCTATCTAAAATACTTGTAGCGTGAAGTTCTTCCACTGTGCCTTAAAATCACCGCATTTTTTTGATAAATATACTTCTTTTTATTCACTGTAAAGTTATTTTGTTGCTCAAGTTCCATTACTTGCTTTGGTAGAGTATTTGTTAGGCCCATGCTTATTCTTGTTGTTAGAGATTTTCATCAGCTTTAATTGAAAACTTGAATGCCAATTTATCAGTAAGTTTAATGGTTTTCACTTCAAATTTTCAGGCCTCATTATAATTTATATTTGCAAAGCATTGCTGTCAATGGAAAATTGTTGCCGATTGATCCTTCAGTATTTGCAACATCAAACAATCGAGGAACCATTGTGGATTCTGGAACAACTTTGGCGTACCTTGTGGCTGAAGCTTATGATCCTTTTGTTAATTCTGTAAGTCTGCATTTTTTTCCCCTTTTGAAATTTGTTTAAGATTGACTTGGTATACTGATGGCGTGGGCTAATAAAACTGAATCATGACTGCTGCCCTATTCTCCAAATAGTTCGCACTAAGATAAAAGACTAGTGATAAAGGAAAGGGCTTTCATATTGTACTTTAACAAACTAGAGCTTCCATTACTAGTTTATTGTTTGAAAATGTGATGCTATCAATTAATAGCCTTATCTATATGATGGACTCTATAATAAGTGATTATGATAATGTTTCCATTCTCATGACCTAATTCTAATGAAATAGACTTAGTCTTGTTAATGTCTAAATAGTTCATTTGGTTTTGAAAATTGCATCTTCTCACATTTAATTTTTGTGATTTTTAAAATTAGTTTTCTCTTTGGCTGGATATCTTTCTATGGAAGAATCGCTAGTTTTCCTTTATGGGCTGGTTTCAAGGCACTGGCTAAAAGCTGCTTTGCCATGTAGAATAACTTTGTCAAATTAACTTTCGTTGTACTAAAAGTTGAGTTTTCGTTGTACTAAAAGTTGAGTTTTCGTTGAATCTACAGATAACTGCGAATGTTCAACAATTTGTGACTCCCACCATTTCAAAAGGAAACCAATGTTATCTAGTCTCCACTAGGTTTGTTCTATAACTTTATGTTTCAAATAATGAATTCTATTGTTCTTTTATGTCATCTGAAATTATTCTTTAGTCTAAAATCCTTTTATTTTATTCAGTGTAAGCGATATATTTCCTCAAGTTAGTTTAAACTTTGCGGGTGCATCCATGGTGTTAAAACCAGAAGACTACCTTGTACATCTTGGTTTCTCTGTAAGTTATTCCACTTTCTCTGTTGGTAAAATATTACTCTGTCCTTAAATTATTGAACTAGACATGGTGCTAGTTAAATTGTGCCATCACTTCTAATGGGTGATTTTGTTGCTACAGGATGGTGCTGCAATGTGGTGCATTGGATTTCAGAGAGTTCAGGAAGGGGGGGTAACAATTTTAGGAGGTTAGACCTGAACTTAGTAGGAAGCAGTTGGCTTTGACTCCCATTTATTTCACATTCCATCTTTAGTACATAGAGAGTGTTCAATTATTTTGGCACATGCTACAAATTGGGGCCTCTTTGGTAGCAGTTTATAAGAAATTTTACATTGTTGAAAGCACCAGAAAATGCATTTGAAGTATTTTCAATATATTTCTTTACTGAAAGCCATCCAAAATATAGTTGGTTTTCTGAAAACATGGAAATCACATTATAAAATCAACCCAAGTAATTTTCCATTTTATATAGTGATGCAAGTTTCCACGATGTAGCATGGTATGATTAAACATTTATAGATGGTAATGGTGACTTGTTGAATTGAGGTTGTAGCAATTACAACCACCAATTTTGAGTAGACTTCATTTGTCCCTCAGTGCTATGTTTCGCCTATCAGGCACTTTCCCTATTTTTTGGGGAAAAAAGGAGGGGGAGCTCTCTCTCCTTATAGTAGTTTCGTTCTGACTTCTGATACATACACAGACACAAACATATTTATACATGCCTTAGGCATAATGAACATTCTATAGCATGGGGAGATATTTTTGATGTCATGTGAATTTTTTCATGTCTATTAAAGATTATCAATCAGAATGTCAGCACTATGCATTAGTTTACTTAATTTGTTGTTTGCCTCCATAACTATCCATACCAATAATAAGTTCCACTGGTCTTTACAACTTGTAACAAGTTACCACAGCTAAAAATCTTTTTTTTTTTGGGTTGGTGTGTGTGTGTGTGTGTGTGTGTGTGTTGGGGGGGGGGGGGGGGTGCTGGCTTACAATGCATAGAAGAAATGTCAATGGTAATCTGTGATTAACTTGTTCAAGTATTGTTTGGTGGAAAATTCAATGCTTTCTGAATACCTAGCATCTTTCTCAAAATTATACAAAATGAATCAGTGTGTACTCTGATAAAAAATGCGAGATTGTGTCTTTCCATAAAACTAATTGTGCATCAAAGCTAACAAATCTTGTTGGTTTCTTCATTTAACAGATCTTGTTCTGAAAGATAAGATCTTTGTGTATGATCTAGCTCGTCAACGGGTTGGATGGGCAAACTATGATTGTAAGTTCATTTGATCATGAATCCTTATCAACTCTTGACATTTTCTGTCAAAGAAATAACATTGATCTTACATCTTTGCCATATGCATGACATTTTGTTTTTCAGGTTCCTTGGCCGTTAACGTCTCTATAACTTCTGGGAAGGAGTTTCTCAATGCAGGACAGCTGAGTGTGAGCAGCTCAACAAGAGACATGCTCTTTGAACTGCTACCTACTGGCATTATCGGTGTCCTAATTTATACCTTGGTGTTAAAGTAGTTCCAATTTTGGTAAATTTATACCTTAGGTTTTAGTTTTCATTCTTTGTTCAAAAGGTATTGGCTTGGCCGATTCTTATTTACAGCGATCGGCAATGCTTGCTGCTATTATTTTATTGGGGGAAGGTTAGCTGCTCTGTACTATGAGTCTGCTCTAGTTCTGATTGCCAGTGAATGGGGGGGTGTTTTCAATTCTTCTTTACGGGAAATTCGGCTCTCTCCTAAGGATCCTTCATCTTGAGCATTGTGAGAATTGTAAATTACCACTTTGGTAGTTTTGTTCAGAGGTTGTACCATTTTATGTAACATTGGAAATAGAAGAAAATTACCTACAAGCCTTCAACATTTGAAGTAACGAGGATAGAAAAGCTGTATGTTGTTCAAATTGAGGTAATTTTTGTAACCATGTATCTTTGTTTGGTAGTGTAAAAATGTTCGTACTGGTTATACTCTTTTATTTGGGATGGAAAATATAATTCCAGTCTGCTCTTTTTGTATAATATCCCAAATGAAACATCAAAGGATGACCGTTGAATTTTTCTCGAGAGTTGGTAATGGAAACAAGTATGTTAAAACTAAGAACTATTGACTCAACTATAATTTGCGGTGTCAAGCACAGAATTTTTTTTTTTTTTTTTTAAATTGATAGTTATTTGAAAAAAATTAAAATAAACCTAAAATAGGCCCAAAATAAATTAAATTATACTATTTATTTAATGAATCTTCATATTCCTACTATATTGTGGTCTGATTTTTCAAGAATTATCATGTTATCCATATATTTCGTATCCGTACTTTTTAGATTACAGTAATGAGTCCACTTTGGGAGGGTTATATTGCATTAAAAAAAAAATAATAATAATAATAATAATAATAAAAGCCAAGAAATGGTACTGTTCAGGCGGCCAAAGATTCACAAAGCCACAACAACTAAGATGTTTTATTAGTGTTTATTAAATAAGTTTAGGCATTGAAAATTTTCATCGAAATTATCACATCCTCTCTTTTATTGTATGTTGTGGACCTTGGGGTGGACTCAAATGAGGTGACTTGATATTCTTTGTGAAAGGAAGGGGGTGTGAAAATTCTGTGATTATTATTATTATTATTATTATTATTATAGCATTTATGGTATTTGGTAGACAAGTTGGACAATGGTACAATCACACGACATATTCAAACGTAGGTCATGCCTTGTAAAGTCATAAGAACATAGTATGAACCCTGCATATTTATCATCATATCTAGATTTGATTTTATTGCTTTTCTTTTTATATAAGTTTATGGAACTTTTTGATACTTACCAGTGGGCGGTGGGCAATATTTGGGTTTTCAATTGCTAAAATTTCTGGCTTCTTACATAGAATTCTAGGTTATGACTTTTGCCCCCCACCCCCTAAATGGAAATAGCAAAATTCAAAATAATTTAAAATCAATTACTTACAACACTTTATTTATGACTAGACTAATTACACGCACGTGCAATAATGCTCTTTTTCTATTTATTTAATTTTTTTGGTTTAGTGTTATAATTTTTAAAAGTGATATATAAATAACTGTATTTTGTTTTTTAAGAAAGAGGTAAGGTAACGTGGAATAATGTTTAAAGATGAGATAGAGATAGTATCCTAAGTTTTAGGCCGAATTGAGAAGAAAAAGGAAAAAGCTTAAAACTTAAGAACAGTAAATTACTCTTTTAACCAGTTTGTGTTTTTTAATTTAAAATTATTTAACTAAAAGATAATGGTATTTTAGAGAATTTAAGAATTTGTGTGAAGGTATTTTAGTATGCAAAATATTGAAAGCCAAACCGGGAATCTTTTTATTAATAGTATAGATACATAGGTAAGACATGACAATTCTCTTTATTTTTAAGATAAAATTTAAAAATTATCAAGAGCCTAGTAACTTAATTAACACTTTCTAATATTTCCAACGAAGACGGCTTAAATCCTCTCAGCCTCGTCCCAACTATCGATGTATCAAAAAAAATTTTTTTTTTTTTTTTTTGGTTGATAATTTGATGTTTTAACATAACAAAGTAATGCAGGGGATACAAGCAATGAAGACAATGTAGTATTGCAATTGGTAAGCAATAGGGAAAATATTAGAAGGCAATAATTAGTCAAAATTTTGATGAAAAGCTAAAAAATTATGTTTAAGGACATAACAACAGACTTGCAATGGTTTCTCCTTTCCTTGTGTATGTGGAGGAGGATGGAGACCTAAACAATAAAAAGACCATCATTTTTCTTCTTCTTTGTGTATAGGGGGAAAAAAGTGTTGTAAAGCTGGAAAGCCCCACATAATAATGCGTACTGGGGAATTCTTGGGCAACTCAAATAGGCCTAACACTGCTCCATTGTGAAACCCATGTGTCTGTATCCAGACCATCCTCAACCCCAGGCCTGGAAAGGCCCAAAACTTTGGTCTCTTGTCTAAAGCTTGAAACTTCCCCCATGTTGTTATATATACAACAGTGCTTGCTTGTTTCTTTGTTTTTAATTTGTTTTATCAAAACCAAAATATAATCAGGGAAATTTTTTTATTATAATAAAATTATAATTACTTATTTTAAACAAATAACATTTTTGTGAATGACAAACTTTTAAAAAATTATTCAAAGTTTTAACAAACCAGAGAATCTTATTAAACCCATGAATAGGGAAATATAGATGGGAGGTGTAGAGTGAACTATGAAGACAAATAAATTGTGGTTTTGGAATAGGGAGGCACTTAGATAAAAAGTATTGATTGTGAATGTTGAATGATAGTAAACTAATGTGAAGTAGTCTTTAAGCCCATAGGAAGACTTGATTACTTATCTTTCTCACCCTTCAATTGCTCTTTTCGCTTTCACTACGTGAAATTGATGTCTTCAGAGCGAGAAGGTATCTTATGTATATGATATAAGCATCTTCAATATATATATATATATATATATATATATAACACAAGATAATTATTACCGCAAAATGGATTCAGTTAGAGGAACACACAAAGCATTTTCCTAATTTGGTTAACCTTTTAATCTATAGGAAATTGTGATTGAAGAATCTATTTATTTGGGGGTGTGTTTTATGTAATCACAAGGATTTGTGAACAATATTTTAATATGGCATCTTAAAGCAATGTTGATCTCCACATTAGGAGTAACTTGACGGAACAATCATGTTTGAAGCTCTAAGGATTACATCATCGTGGTTTTGTGACTTTTAGCCTCAATCCATAGATTCCATACATACAATTTAAGAAATCATTAATGGGTCACAACAATCCAAACAAACATGCATGCTTTTATGGCAATTGGCAAACATGCACATATATAATAAATACAAAACATCTCTCGTTCAATTAGGCTAGATTCAATTATACCCGTTTGACTCCGAAAAGATCATACAGAAATCACAGAGTAGTATACGCAATGCAAAAAAAAATTTTTGGTACTTTTATGTTTATGATACATGACATATTGGTATCCACCGTAACAATCACAAGATTCACAACCATAGAATTTCAAGTTTCTTTTAATATTGATGATTCTTTTTAAAATAGAAATGAAAGGATAGGAGATTAAATTAGTTGAATTAAATTATCTTTGATCATAATGAGTCCCAATATAGAAGAATCCCAATACAACCGAAAGTACAATAGAAGAACTAGAATCCATGTCAATCTAGGATTCCCAAAATATCAAATAGATTATTAATTATAATAAATTTTAGGGTTTTTTTTAGAGGGTCCTTTAACTTATGACGTGGCATCAATTAGTTTTTAGAATACTTTAATATTTACAGAGATTAACTTAGTTGAATTAAACTATCTTTGATCATAATGAATCCCAATCTATCTAAAAGTATTACGGAAGATCTCAATATATCAAAAATTACTATAGTAGAATCTTTCTTCTATATAAAAAAAGAAAAAGGAAAAAAGAACCCATCTCAATCTAGGATTCCCAAAAAATAAATAGTAGAATGTAACAAAAATTAACCGAAAAATATTCAAGACAATTTAGTTAATTAAGGGGAAAAAAGAAAAAGAAAAGAAAAAGAAAGGAAGGTGTAATACACGTGATGTTAACGCGCGTGGCACGCTATAGAGCCTGAAGAATCGTAACAGTGAACGGCCCAACCTCCTTGCGTCCATGCAAAATCCACACACCACCTCTCTCACACTCTAAAATCAAACTCTTCTCTCTCTCTACCTCTATCTCTAATCTCTAATCTCTATCCCAAACCCAATACAATTCAATCTCTCTCTCTCTCTCTCTCTCTTATTAATCACTCACATAACCGTCATTCACTTTAGCTTCATAATAATAATCAAGAACCAAACCAAAACGAAACGGCCTATTCAGTATCTCTCTCTCTCTCTTCACTCCTAAATTTAGTGGTTGACGGTTGCGATTTTGAGAGAAAAACGGCGGCAATGGCGGCACCACCAACCGCGGCGACAGCGAGTGCAAGCGTGGCGGCTCCCGCTCCTCCTCCTCCTTCTTCGTCTATTTACGTCGGGGACCTCCACCCTGACGTGACTGACGGTCACCTCTTCGAGGCTTTCAAAGGTTTCGACACTCTCGCGTCCGTACGAGTCTGCAGAGACTCGTCGACGGGCCGCTCGCTCTGCTATGGCTACGTCAACTTCGTCTCTCCCCAAGACGGTAACCAATAACACTATCACAATCACAATGCTGTTCGTTTTGATTTTGTTTTGTTTTGATTGCATTGGTTTGAGCTGGTTCAATGCGATGTCGTTTCAGATTATTGGCATTGTTTGGGAATTGTGGAAACCTGTAACTGATTTTCACGAGAAACTGTGTTTGTTCGTAAGAAATTGTTTCGCAGTGAAAAGAAATATTCAAGAATTATTTTTTCTTTTTCTTTTTTTGTTTTCTGGTGCTCTGTTTGGCTGCCTTGAAATTGTAGGAAAGGAATTGTTAGATTTGACTTGTTTGGAGGAAAGAAAAAAGATGTCACTGAATTGAGATTTTGACAGTTTTTAAGTATTATATACTTTACTATGCAATGCTTGGCTTTGGAGTTGTAATTATCTGCTTGGTTTCTAAGAAAAATGTAGGAAAAGAAAAGTTTCGATATGATTAATCTTGAAAGAAATTCCATCTGTGGGAAATAATATACAAATTTAAGATTTTGTTAATGTTGATTCATTTGATTGGTTTTGTTGATTGCATATTCTTTGTTGGGCTGTTTGGCTGTTTTGCCAAAAAGGGTTTTTTAGAGTAGAAACAAAATTGTTGTTCTGGATATTCTTGTGGGGTTGTGAGAAAGATTTTGTTTATCTTATTTATGTTTGGTTTTTATTTATGGTTATATTGTGGGCATAGTTTAAATTCTAATTGAAGTTGTCTCTTTTGATTGGAATAGCAATTCGTGCAATTGAAGCAAAGAATCACACTGCATTGAATGGAAAAGTGATTAGAGTCATGTGGTCACATCGCGATTCTGATGCAAGAAAGAGTGGAAAAGGCAATCTCTATGTTAAGGTATCTGTCTTGCGTTTTTTTTTTTTTTTTTTTTAATATAATAGATGATTGAGATAGACTGTGATACTTTTAGGTCCATTGTTTCTATGATTTGGATTTGTACTGAAAGTGATTTGGGTTTTGTTGTAGAACTTGAGTGAATCAATTGATAATCCGAAGCTTCAAGATATGTTTCAGAAATTTGGGAATGTTTTGTCTTGCAAAGTTGCCATGTCTGATGATGGGAAAAGTAGAGGGCATGGCTTTGTTCAATTTGAGTCCGAGGAATCTGCAAGTGCTGCTATTGAGAAGCTAAATGGCTCCACTGTTGAAGACAAGGAGATGTATGTGAAACTCTTTCTTGCTATTATTTTGAAAGCTGTGATCATCCATATGTGCATAATTTTGTGGGTGTGTTTGTAAGAATATACTATATGTGCCTTGGGTTTATTCTGTCTGCTTCTCTGGTCTTATGGATATTTATGATTCATAATTTTATTTGTGGCCAGATATGTTGGATGGTTTGTCAAAAAGAGTGATCGGATTTTGCCTAGCCCTGATGCTAAATTTACAAATTTGTACATGAAGAATTTGGATCTAGATGTCACAGAAGAGCTTCTGCGGGAAAAGTTCTCCAAGTTTGGGAAAATTGCTAGCTTGGTTATCTCAAGGGATGACAATGGGACGTCAAGAGGTTTTGGTTTTGTAAACTTTGATAACCCAGATGATGCTAGACAGGCAATGGAAGCGATGAATGGATCACAACTTGGTAGGTTATGTATTCCTTTATAACTTTGATTGACAACAGTTGTCACTTGCCCGATTTAAAACATTTTGTCACTGTGGTTTGTATTGTAGGCTCAAAGAGTCTATATGTAGCAAGGGCTCAGAAGAAAGTGGAGCGTGAGCAAATTTTGCGTCATCAGTTCGAGGAGAAACGCAAAGAGCAGCTCTTGAAATACAAGGTAGTTTTGTGCCCATTTCTCTCCCTTTATTTGTCTGCTTTTGCTTGTCTGTTCACCTTATCGCTTCCACCTCCTCCCTTCTCCCCTTTAATTGTTAAGTTACATATGTGGATGGGTCTTGAACCCACAACCTCATCCTCCACCTTGATCATACAAGGAGCGGAGGTGCCATTCAAAGTAGAGGTCATTGTTTATTCAACTTATCTTTTTTATTTTTTTAATTTGTAGGCCTCAAATGTCTATGTGAAGAACATTGATGATGATGTGACTGAAGAAGAGTTGCGAGAACACTTCAGTCAGTGTGGCACAATTACTTCTGCGAAACTTATGCAAGATGACAAGGGAATAAGTAGGGGGTTTGGATTTGTCTGCTTTTCCACCCCTGAGGAAGCCAATAAAGCAGTGAACACTTTTCACGGTTAGTTGATCATTTGTAATGTCATCTGTCCATTTCAGCATCTAAATGGGTTTGGTGAATGATGGCTCCTGAGAAATCAGCACATGAATATTTGCAAGTCCTACTTTCTAGTTTACTCATTTACTCTTTTGGGTCATGGCTTGGAATTTTATTTACTTTCTAACTAATATTTCTGATATGTAATGGGCCAGTGATTGGGAGAGTTTTTTTTCCTAGTGATTATTATGCATAAAAGTTTTGGCATGTCTTTTGGGACTATTTAAAATTTTCAGTGCATCTGCTAGAAAGGATTTACACATGCCATGCTGTATATGCTTTATGCAATAATACGATTGTCATTTTGCATTGCATACCAGTTACTGATTCTGACATTGTGGTTACCTAAGTTGCTTTAGAATGGCAAAAAATGGTCAGAACTTAAGCTGCTGATACATGAATAGAGAATTGACCCAACTGATTAATGCTTAGAAAAAAATTCATAAAGCATGTGGCTCTGTTGCATTATTTAACCAGGTTATCTTTTTATTTGGTGATGATGTTTATTATTATTTAAAAAAATCAACTGGTCTTGTAGATTTTCCCCCCGTATATATGCTTTTAACGGGGAACTCCATATATTCATGTTTCAGAAGCGAGGCACACACAATAGTGGCTCTTCCATATTGGAATTTGACTATGCAAATTGGTTTAAGTGACTTTTTATGATTTATAGATCATTCAAAATGCTGGTAGAGGAAGTTGGTAAACTTTGGAGACATGAGGGTTGACAATCTTCTAATTTTAAAGTTGGGAACTCCATGTTTGCTTTTGGAAGATGGCCCTTTTCAATTTGCTTGCTTATGGTGTCATGCAATGCCCTATTATTTGTTATTTAGTCGTGTTTTATTCTTGAGGTAATCGACTTTGTTGTCTTGTGGTATTTCTCAGGATACATGTTTCATCGGAAGCCACTGTATGTGGCTCTTGCTCAGAGGAAAGAGGATAGACAAGCCCAATTGCAGCTTCTGTATGCACAACGTATGGCAGGACTAGTGGGGCATTCAACTCCTGTTTTCCCTGGTGGATATCCTCCATACTACTACACTCCTGGTGTCGTCCAAGTGCCTCCTAGGCCTGTGATGATGTATCAGCCTCTGGAATCAAGGCCTGGATGGAGGGCAAATGGTTTTGTCCCTCCAATCAGACCGGCCTTTCAACCATCTCCAGTAAGTACCCATCTGCTTAAGAGTGTAATGAAACTTTCTCTTATGTATATTTTTGTGCTATTTTACCCAATGTCATATTTCAAATTGTGGATCATCCCTTGGAGAATTATAAGGGTTTTTGAGAAAACATAGACCAGCATAATGCTTATGTGGTTGAAATTAGTTTTCCACACATGCTTGCTTGCTCATGTCCTTTTAATTTCTTTTGCAGCTTCCTAATACTCAAAAGCAAAATAGGCATAACAGGGGCAGAATGAACGGGCATATGCTTCCACAGGGTGGTGCTCACTCTCTTTCATATATGCCCCTTTTGCAACAGAACACTCACTCAGTGGCTTCTTCAAAAGATTCAACCAATCAGCAGGTTTTTTTCTCTGTCTTCACATTATTATCTTTCTGTACTCCTAATTCATATGCTGAAGATGTTTTCTTACTCTATATTCTATTTGATGCCTGTGCATTCTACCAGGCAATCTGCGGCTACCAGATCTTACTTTAGGTTTAATTGTCTAATTCCCATGGGGAGCACGCAAATCCCAAAAACACAGTTTCTCCCCAATATTAGAGAGAAATTGACTTCTTCGAGTGGAGTGACACACTTTTTATAGATGTGATTGTCATGGTCTTTTCATGCATTATTGAGGTCAGAACTTCAGATTGATTGAGAGATAGGAGGCTTTGTTAGGCAGTATGAGGATCAACACTACTATAGAGGATTTTTATTTTATTTTATTATTATTAAAGGATCCAATATAACAATTATGGTGATCCAAGAAAAGGAGCTGAAATGAGGGAATTTTTGTTCCCTAGTTTCTAACTATTTTTTACCTATTCATCTTGGAGCCTTTTATTTGCCCTTTTTTTCTGGAATTTTCAGCCTGCCAACGGTCCATGCCTAATATTCTTTCTAGATTAATAGTTTCCATTCACTATGATACCATGTGTGCTCTAATCTTTGTAAGCATGCAATGCAGCGGATTGGGCAGGCTAAGTATGTGCCAAATGGTCATCAACGTGAGATGAGCAAAGGATCTGGTGTCTCATCTACTGCCTCTAATTCAGGTGGAGTTGCACAACAGGGAGCAGAGATCTTGAGTAGCATGCTCGCTGCTGCTTCCCCTGAGCAGCGGAAGCAGATCCTTGGCGAGCGTCTCTACCCTCTTGTCCAGAAACACAAGGTACTACAAATAAATTATTAATGCATTTTAAGCACATCTGAAGAAAGTTGTCCTAGTTTTATACATAGTATATAGGACCATTATCATTGAATTAAAAGTTTAGAGAAGGGGCTGGTACAACACGCTTTGTCAGGAGGTTCACTAGAATTTCTTTCTTGAAACAAAGTGAACAGGCCCTTAGGAATTCAATTTCTAATGATTTTGGTTCAAAAAAAAAAAATTTCTAATGATTTTAATCGTTAGTATCATTGTTTTCAAAATTATTTTGCCGTTTTCAGATGCACCACAAATCCAAAGTCACATATATATTTTTTTATGTGCAGCCTGATCTTGCTTCTAAGATTACGGGGATGCTTTTGGAGATGGATAATTCGGAATTGCTGCTTTTGTTGGAGTCACCAGAATCTCTGGCAGTGAAAGTGGAAGAAGCTGTGCAGGTTCTCAAGTACTCCAAGGCCAAAGTATCTGGTCAAGATGCCCTACATCCCAGTTACTTATCTGCTGAGGTTGCAGTCAACTAATAAAGGCAATTGCGTTTAAAATAGTACTTTTTTTGAAAGTTATAGGAAATGGTGCAGAGCTTGGCTTAAGCTCCGGGAGAACAAAATTTTTGGTACTTGACATCAGTGAAACTTCCTTATCTCTGGGCCTCTGGCCCTGCAAAAGACCTTTTAGTTTCTCTTCACAGAACTCTTGCTTTTCGAAGAACATTCGGGTTTCCTTTTTTTCTTTTCTTTTTTGTTGGATAAAAGGTTAGAAACATTCCTGTTTCCTTGCAATATGACGAACTTTCATATTGTGGTAGTTGCATAGTTATTACTGGCAATAAGAAAGAGACTTTTGGAACCAAAGGCTTTTATGTTTTGCTATATATGGTATATTTCTCCTTGAAAAATGTTAACGAGTGCTATTCAGCACTTGTTAATAATCCATTTTAGGAAAGTTTTGATATCACTTTTATAAGAAATGAAAAAAGCTGTCAAAATATTAATTACTTTTTTTTTCATTTCCCATAAAAACTTTCTCTAAATGAATTATTAACAAGTGTTGTACGGCACCCGTTAACAGTACCCTTTTTCCTTTTATTGTCTTTAGTTGGGTTTATAGATTGTCCTAATGAGTAATGACTGAACATATGGTTTGCATCCATTTGTTCAAGTAAACAGTTAATGCTTAATATATTCTTCTCTCTCCCCCTTTCCCTCCCCCCCCCCCCCCCCCCCAACCCCTCTCACCCAAAAGTTTCAAAATTTTCCCGCTTTATATAACTATCAATTCATGTTTTCCCCTTATTCAACAAAGTATTCACACTCAAAAGGAATTACTTAATCTGAAATGAGTTTATTTTTAATTTTTTTTCATTGGAGGGTTGGGGTTGGGGGACGTGAAAAGCCTTTTCAGACTAAGTATTTTATAATTATTTATTTTTATAGTTAAAATCAATAAGATTAAGCAATTTTATTAATAATAAGTCTAGAGTTATAAATATTTTCACAATATACTTCACAACTACAGAGGAGGCTAGTTGCGAATGGTACATTGATCATCTTTATACAACTAATGGGAAAGGTTTTGATACATATTAAGTATGCCGTAATTGCTAAGTAATGGTTTTTTTTTTTTGAGAGAGTTTCAAATTTATGACTTCCGCTCCTAATGATAGCTTTTTATCATCAGACCAAAAGACTAATTGATTTTTAATGTATACAGGGATTAAATCTCAAATCTCTTATCTATACTATTATTTAAGGGGCTTCTCTTGGATTCCTCATTTTTTAGTTCAAAAATGTCCTTATACTCCTGTGCGTACCAAGAAGGAGCTTATTGGGCCAGACTCTCTCTCTCTTGGGCTCAATTTATTTGTGACGTGGGTTTTGTTTTTCCTACAATGGGGGGCTCAGTACGTTGAGGCCCATTTAGCTCACTTGCTTCCCGATCAATCTGTTCTCCCTTCATCCATTTCCTCTCTCTGTACCTCTTTCTTCTCTCTCCTCTCACCTCTCCCTTCTCCAGCCCCCGCTTCTTCACAGCTCTCTCTTATTTATAGCTTTCACTGGGTGGAGGTGTTATGATTATTCCTATCAATAGTGGAAGAGAGGGTCCAATGTTATCTTTGTTAAGTGGGAATTTGGTAGTTGAGCAGCAAAGTGGCTTGGGAACTTGCTCTTCGTTGCTGTGTTATGCACGGCAACGACTTCATGGGTGTTTTGCCGACCAATCCAAACACCACACTTCGTCGTGATCAAACACTTAGGGTAACATAAATTACTGCCCATGGTCGGGTAACTTACCGGCCAAGTGACAATGGAAGGACATTGTGTGCAACGGAGCTTCCATCAGCAATACAAACCTGATTGGGAGCCCAATACTGCCCGGCCCAGCCCAGTTTATGAGGGACTGTTCGGGCCCCGTGTGCTGCGTGGTGATGAGTTATGCTCGGCCCTAATGAAGGCTTGGGCCAGGACCGTACAACTCCTATGTTTAAGCAGAGACAAAACTAAAGGACAATTTGGTCAAAATACAACTTTAAATCCCACTAAAACATGACCTAAAAAATAGGATCACTCTTCTATTATTTTTTAAATTTTTTTATTCACATATAAATTAGATTTTCAAAATAAAAATTATATATATATATATATATATATAAATCTACAAGATAGGACTACTAACAAAAAAAATAATAAAGTGAAAAAAATAAAAACTCTCCACAATCCCCACTTTCTCCTAAAAAAAACCATCCCACCTTCTTAAAAAAAAAAAAACCACCCTATGGTTTTCTATTTAGAAAAACCTTATCCTCTGTACTGTAAAAATAAAATAAAATAAAACTACCCCATCTTCTTTAAAAAACTCCCACCCACAGTTTCCTATTAAAAAAAAAAAACTGCCGCATATCACTTCAAAAAAAAAAAAAAAACTAAACATATTTTAATGTTATTTTGTGTTCATTTTTTAGAGTTAGCCTTATTTTTTGACTATATTAATGGTTTTAAATCTGCAATTTTTGTGCAAAAATAAGTACAAGTTTCAAATTAAAATAAGTGAAAAATTCTAATACTAATCAAACAAAAAAAAAAAAAAAATCCCATTGCATGCGTGAAGCGCGTGTGATGAGGCTAGTTTAATTATTAGAGATTTTACTAGTTAAGCTAATGGGAATTCACTGCATAATAAGTTATGTGGTAGCAAAAAGAAAGTAATCGGTTTTTAATGTACGCAGGGATTAAATCTCAAATATCTTATTTAATTATTAGAGATTTTACTAGTTAAGCTAACGAAAACTCATTGCATAATGAGTTATGTGGTAGCAAAAAGAAAGTAATATGTGTCCAAGAGTTATGTGCAATGCATATAATCAAGTGGGCCCTTAAACACTTGTCAATTTTTTTTTTTTGCTGTCACGTAACCTATTATATACAGCAAAACTTTTCCCAGGACTAAATGGGTTTTTATCATTCAAAGGAACTTGTCTTTTTTTTCTCTGTCTTGTTGCTAATTTCAAGACCAGACTTACAAGGAAACCCCAAGAAAGCGAAATAGAGTAGAGTCACTTTCTCATGAAAAATCCTGTCCCAAGATAGTCCAAACTTAAAAAGAACCTCCATGATGCCAACATTACTACTTCTTCTTCCTGTTTGTTTGTTTGTTTTTATTATTATTTTTTTTTTTAATAAATGCTAACATTATGTTGTGAAGTTTGTAGAATGAGGAGAATAAAGGGTAGAGTGGGAAGGAGAAGAGAGGAGAGGAAAAAGTTTTAAAAACTAGATAGGGGGAGGAATTTTTTATTTTATTTTAAAAATTATAATGGGAAGAGAGGAAATGATATGACATCAGTGTGTTTGGTATTAGCTTATAAGCTCAACTTTTAGTTTTTAGTTGTTATGTACAGCTTTTTAAAATTACACTTTTTTCTGGCATTTTTTTTTTTATTTTTAAAAAAAATTTCAAGTACAAATATACTTTAACACACTTTCAGTATTAAGTTAAATAAATTGACATTATAAGACAACTATATATATATATATATATATATATATATACCTTTTGTTCAATTTAAAAGAAAGAGACATAAATTGACATTATAAGACAATCTAATTATTTTTAAACATAAGTTGATACCCCTTCTAAATTCTCACAATTTAGTAAAATTAAAAATAAGGGGTTTGAACTTTGGAGCGGTATCTCACCACATAGACCCCGCAAATTCCTTTGACTCACTTCACTTCATCTTTCCTTTCCTCCCTTTTCATCCAAATATATATTGGTCCGTTTGATACAACTGAAAATTAAAAACACTCTAACAAAATAATTTTTAAATGTGTAAATAGTACTGTGAAACCCATTTTTAATGAAAAATGGCTGAAAAGTGGTATTTATGGGTTCCGTGAACAGTGCATCCATACACTGTTCACGAAAAAAGTCAATATTCATAGCAGAAAAAGAAAAAGAAAAAAGAAAAAGAAGGAAACGCGAAAATGCAAACGCATAATAAGTTAAATCCAAATGCTACATAATCACAATGTAAATTTCTAAAAAAACAAAAAAAACAACAATAGACATAGGGAAAGAGTTAGCTACCCTAGCATGGCATTTTTTTTCCTTGATCACAGTCATATGGTAAAAATTAAATTATAGAAAACTATAAGCTTGTTTCTCCCTCCAAAATTTTAAAGAAAAGAAAATAAGAGTTCATGAGAATGAATGTATTTTTTCTCCTTGAGCCTTGCTCGTTTCTAACCTTTTATAAACAAGAAGTAGATTTAGTCTTTTCCTATATAAATGGATTATATATTTTCTAACATTAATAGTACTGTAGATAAACTAAGTTGTTTATAAATAGTTTTAACTCGACTTGGAGAAAACCTTATGCATGTTAATTTATTTAATAAATGAGCTAAGTTCAAGCTAAAGTTTAGACTTAACTATTAAATAAGTTAAACTCAAATATATAATAAGTTGAAATTATGTCCGTAAGGACACGTTTTGCAAACCAAGTCAAAGGTGTATGAGATCTTGGCCTAATGAGCCCAATACAATAAATTTGTAGAGAATGGGTCAAAGAACTAGGCTCTAATGAGCTGGACAACGGCTAGTAGGGATTTAAAGGATGATCGAGCAAGGATAAGGAGTATAGAATTGAATAAATTCTATTATCCGAGGAGGCCTTTTTCTTATGTAAATGAATAACAATTGAGTACAAATACTATTTTGATTGCTATAGTATTATTTTTCTAATTTTCTCCCTCTCCTCATAGAGGGTTTTTGTACATTATATAACTCCTTTTGGACCATCTTAATCCTACACTTGTTGATCACTTGAGCCCTTACTTGAGTGCCCGTCACATCAGATACCCTATTTGGTTTTCTGTGAGTTGCGATAGCCAAGACAGTACTGTTCAGAGGTTTTCTCTATATAAATAAGGCTAAAAAAGTAGCTGTAGTGCATTTAATGCGGTAGATTTCCTTAGATATTTTTAGATTTCATTCCTTCTCATAAGTTCATGAGGCACGTTTCTATCGTCGGGACTTCTACGAAGATTACTTTCATCGTTGAAATACACATCTGAGCTATATTTATCATATTCGAGGAGAAGTTCCTCTTTAGACCGCCTTCTACTTATCTCATATCCATGAGACTCTAGACTGGAATCCCCCATACCTATTTATCCCTCTTCAGACCTGCAACGTTCTCGGATAAAGCCCAAAACCCAATACATGATTTTGAGCCCTTATCCCTACCATGTCTTTTAAAACAAAAATTTTAGTTAAATTGTGAAATTATAATTTTTGATGATTTTAAAATTAATATTGAAATGGTATATTTTCAAAGCACGATTTTAAAGATTGTGTGTACAATTGATTACGGGTCGATTTAGGGTTCTAGCGACAAATCGTTTTAGTCGGTTCTAAAACTCTAGAAAGTAGTAAATAAATAAAGAGCTTTAAAAGCAGCAAACGTTAACAAAGGACCCAAGCACAATGGGCAGTCACAAGCGAAGCAGAAACAGCAACAAGGAAACGTCGTCGTCTTCAAAGAGACGCAGAACCAGACGATCCGACGATTCAGAGTCCGAGTCCGAGCCTCAGTCCGACGACTCGTACAGCCAGGACTCGTCACCGGAGCCGCGGGACTCGCGGAGGAGCAAGGAACGAAGAAGAAGCAGCCGCCACAGCCACCGGAGCTCGAAGCGTAAGCATGACTCCGACGACAGTGACGATGATGAACGTGGCCACAAGAAGAAGTCCTCCAGGAAAATCACCGAGAAAGAACTCGCTGAATACCAGGCCAAGAAGGTTCGGATTTGCTCTTTTTCTGTTGAATTCTAGGGTTTGGTTTTTTGTTTATGACGCGGTGATGTTAACATTGTTACTTGTTTTTGATTGTGTAGCAAATGCGAGTTGCGAAGAAATTGAAGACGCAAACGGTTTCTGGTTATTCCAATGATTCGAATCCCTTTGGCGATTCTAATCTCACTGAGAAGTAAGTTTTTTTGTTTGAGCTTTCAATTGTTTAAATTTTTTGCCGAGATTTTTATTAAACATATATGGATTGTGTTTAGAATAAGAAAGACAATCAATTAAGGCCTCGTAATTAGTGTACGATTTGGAATTTGAATAATGGTGAATGTAGGATAAAAAGTGCACTTGTAACACACCAAAACTAGCCCACACATCTTGAATCTTTTGGTAATTAATATTGTTTTTCATTGAACTTTTCACTGGCTATTAATAAGAAGCTAGCATGTTCATAAAATGAATGTATTTGATATGAGAATGTTAAGATGGATAAGTGGAAATACAAAAAAAGATAGGATTTTGTTCAAAATGAGAAAATCCGTTTAAAGATAGGGGTGGCCCCTATTGATGAAAAGATGAGGGAAAGTCGCTTGAGAGAGTTTGGTCATGTGTGGAGGACATCGATTAATGCACCGGTAGGATAGAGTGAAATAATTCAAGGAGGGAACACAAAAGGTAGAGGAAGACCAAAAATTTACATAAGTTGAAGTAGTTAAAAAGACATGCCAGTTAAGGAAGCAACAAAGGCTATGACTTTGGATAGCATAGAATGGAGGGAAAGAATACATGTGGATGACCATAATTAATCTTCTTGAGGATCCATAGCTGACCCTAAAAAATTTGGAACCAAGAGCTTTGTAGCTCAACTTCTTGGCGTCTCCTAGGGTTTCCAAGACATCCAGGGTTTAAATCCCTTCTTCCTCAACTGTTGATGTATCAAAAAAAAAGAAGAAGATTTAATTGTGATCATACTGTGATCTGGTATACATGTTATTAGTAACTAATAGTTCATAAATTATGTGCATACCCTTTTGGCTAAACAATTGTTCTTATTGTGATGGGTTGACTCATATTAATTATTGGAAAGTATTTTGTTTTATTGCAATGAAAGCATCGCTTCATAATATGTAATGTGTGTTTGCAGATTTGTGTGGAAAAAGAAGATTGAGCGGGATGTTTCCCAAGGTGTGCTGCTTGATGTGTCAGTTAAAGCTGAGAAAAAAAGAGATATAGAAAGGCTGGTATGAGTGCTTAATTCAAGATTACTGCTCTGCATATCATTTATTTTTCTAGTGCATTCCTTGTCTTTGTGCATTGTTAAACCTGTTTTGGTCATTGAGAAGGCTGTAATACTATTTGACCTGTTACTTCTATTTAAGTTAAAATGTCTCATGTACAAGTTGTAAAACATGTTGGTGCGTTGATTTTCATACTCGGTTGGTGGAAATTATTTTAGAGATATTAACTAGATGTAGAATCCGACTCCAATATTTTGGTACCAAGTATTGGTTGATGTTGAAGCAAACTGAAAATCATGGAGAGGGAGGGAGAATGATTGTCGAAGACCTTTTTGAGTTTTTTTATTTTTTATTAGTTAATGTATTAGATAATGACTTATCAAAACCGGAGGGGTGGGTGGGGGGGGGGGGAATCACTTATTGGAATTAGTAATGGTTGTTGTTGTAACTAGACGTAGAATGTAGAAGCCAACTGAAACCCATGGAGAGGGAGGGAGAATGATTGTCAAAGAACTGTTTGATTTTTATTTTATATTAGTTAATGTATCAGAGAATGGGACTTTTCAAAAGAAGGGAGGAAAAGTCACTTATTGGAATTTAGTAATGGCTATAAAACATATAACTTGATGTACTATGCCATTCACTTTCACAAAATAAATGATGGAGATGGCTTTTTAAGGGTCAATGACTTTTTCCAAAAACCCAAACTAATAATGCAATCTTTAATTGTATCTTGCCCTATTTATATTCTTCTTTATTTTAGGATCTGTAAAATGGTTCTGTCTTCATCTTCAAATTTATTCCATTGAATGATTCGAAGCACATCCTATATGGTTCTTCAGCCTTGGATGTATATCATGCCTGCCGTGAATCTGCGATCCGTACATCAATTTTATATTGTAACTCATGTTTCTGGTTTCTTAATGCAGGCTGAGATTGAGAAGGTAAAAAAGAGAAGGGAGGAAAGGGCTCTTGAAAAGGCACAACGTGAGGAAGAAATGGTAAATTGAGTTCCATGATATCTCAACATTTCTCTTCTCAATTTATTGGCAGAGAGAACTAGAATGTATCTTATTTCTGCCTGCCTTAAGGTTAATTGACATTCAGATGTGATATGGTTTAGTAAGTCTATTTGTTTTTGCAGGCAATGTT
This sequence comes from Lithocarpus polystachyus, assembly GCA_033629205.1. Classification (NCBI taxonomy): domain Eukaryota; kingdom Viridiplantae; phylum Streptophyta; class Magnoliopsida; order Fagales; family Fagaceae; genus Lithocarpus; species Lithocarpus polystachyus. The sequence continues at coordinate 48,754,736 of CM066168.1, forward strand.
AGCCAGAGAACGTGCTCGAGCTGAGTTTCAGGATTGGGAGAAGAAGGAAGAAGAGGTATGTTGCTGGACTGTAATCTGATCTGTATGCTTTTCCCTTGTCCTTTCCTTCATGTGTTGAACGTTCAGTTTCTGTTATTATTCTCTTGTTTCCGTGATCAAGATATCATTTCTTTTCCCTTGATAATATATTGACTGACGTTTTTCCATCTACAGTTCCATTTTGATCAAAGCAAAGTCAGGTCAGAGATTAGATTACGTGAGGGTCGTATCAAGCCTATCGATATTCTCTCCAAGCACCTCAATGGTTCTGATGATTTTGATATAGAAATAAATGAACCATACATTGTTTTCAAGGTAATTATCACTCCTCATTTTTGAGATCTTAATTTCCGATCAAAGTTGATCCTTCGTCTTTTTTACTGTCCATTTTCCTTTCGTTTGCCTTGCAACTTCTTAGCTCTTTCATGCTTCTGTCAAGGGAAAGAGTAGATAACCAGGGAAATAATGGATCTCTGCTTTTATGCTGCTCTTAGATCTGTTCTCTTTATCCCCCCCTTCCCTTCTTTTTGAGGTGTGGGCAGGCCAGAAAGGATTTTGTTTTGTTCGTTAGTTATAAGCAATGAGTCTCAATACTTATATGGATGCATTTATGGTCCAAATACATTTTCTTAGTTGAGGCCTACATGTTACATGAAGTAATATTGAAGCTTCCATTCCTCTAGTACATCCTCCAAATGTTCTGTAATTTGATTCTAAATACAGTTTAAAGATTCAGTGATGAACATGCACTGATTATAACCTTTATTTATTTTATTGATTATATGTTTTTACAATTTTCATTGGTGTTTGATATGTATGTTGTGCAGGGCTTGACAGTAAAAGAAATGGAGGAGCTTCGTGATGACATAAAAATGCATCTGGACTTGGACAGGGCAACACCAACGCATGTAGAGTTCTGGGAGGTACGAATCTGTTCCTTTTCCTTGCTTGTGTTAGTGGCTATCTAGTCCTTAAGAATATTTTGTAATTAATTATCCAAATTGTCCTTTGCCTGTTTCCTTCGAGGGTAGTATTGTAATTGTTCTAGATTTGAAGTCAAGCCCATGCTGATAAGTTAAATGTTGGCATGCATCTTGTGTATGTGAATAAGTCATGCAAAAAATATGAGTGTACAATTTTGGTCTTGCCTATTATTAATTTTTCATACTTAGTGCCTTATATATTTGAATACGCCCATGCTTAACGTTGTGTGGTCAGTGGTGTGGTAACTGTGGTTGTTTCATTGATCTTTTAGACTATGATGATTGCTGGAGTCTAAATTGTCGAATACTCTAGGGTTTGTTTGGTAAGGTTGTTACTTTCCTGTGAAGTAGTATTGTACTTGCATTAGGAAGAAAGCAGAATTTGGCACTGTTAGGCCAATAAGATCTATCTCAAATGGTACGTCCTCTTGTTTACTCCTTGTAAAAGTAAGGTAAAGGCTGAGGTTGCAGGGTCAAGAAAGCCACATATTTGTGTAAATTTCTCTATGCTTTCCAAAAGTTCAGCTTTTTACTTAAAAAAAAAAAAGCATCATTATCTATCACAAAAGATACATATGAGAAGTATAGTTCAATGGAATAAATGTGTGTGCTTAGTGCAATCTTTTGTAACTATGTCTGAGATGGGTTGGCTCTCCTATAGAATTAAGGAATTTATCCTCTGCATGTTTCTATTGCATGAATTTCCTTTGCATATATCCTTCAAGAGTAATGGTTATTAATTAATTATCCAATTTATCTAGTCCTTGAGAATGTTTAGCACTGTAAAGGACTGGCTCTGCGCAACCCCTGAAAACGTTTTGATGTTTGATGACAAAAGTGGACTGACATGAGCCAAATTAGGGAACCTGTCTGTGTTTGTGGTGGGTTTAGTGTTAGGCGAATTTGTGGATCTAGGGTTTAGAGTTGTAGAAGGGTAAAGTCTCAAAATTAGTCTTTGATGGCTATTTGATAGAGAAGTATGCGAGGTTTTAGGATTTTAATAGCCAATTAGGCTATATCTTATATAATACGACTTTATTTATGCATTTCCTTTGTGTGCCCTTTTTATTTTTATTTTTTTAAGAAGTCCTTTACCATATAGGAAAGTAGTCCATAAAATAGGCAATATTGAGATTTTGGCCAATGAACTCTAGCATAATTGGTACTTCCACCTCCCGTATAGAATGGGTGGGGACTAAGGTTGTGGGTTCAAACCCCCTGGGGTACATTTGTGTAACTTACTAATAAAGAAAAGGTAATATTATGTGTTTGTTTTGAATGAGTATGTGGTTTAGAACTTCTCTTGCTTGATTGGAGGTCATTTTACTTATATTCGACTGGAGGAACTGGGTTGGCAAACATTCTTCAGATATTTGGAACTTAGTCCCGTTAGGTTTGATATGGACATGGTGGAGGGAATGAAATCTCCCTACTCTTGAGGACACAGAATTCTCGGTGACTCAATTACTCTTATTGCTTCTTCTATCTTTATTTGATTGGTCTCATGCATGGGGCTTTACTAACAATAACTCAATCGCTGTTTATAGAGTACTTACATTTTTGCATATAATACCGATTATTTGTAATTATCTGGGCTTGTGCGTTACTATGTAAATGGATTAGTCTCTTTTTTAATTCAATAAAATTCTATTACTTATAAAAAGAAAAAAAAGAAAAAAAAAGAAATAGAGAACTTCTCTTGCTTTGTATTGAAATTTTTTTATACATATTTTTGTTTCTTCTACACATATTGAAACCTGATTTCTCCTATGAACTGCAATGCATAATGGACATCATTCATAAGGCCATTGCCTGAACATCATTTGAATTAGCAACTTGAAAGTTGGAAGAATGTTGGCTTTGAATGACTTAGGTAACAGTTTGTGTTTATTGTTTGGCCAATTATACGATGTCTTGACATGTGCAATGCAACAGGCACTTATGGTGGTTTGTGACTGGGAGTTAGCTGAAGCTCGGAAAAAGGATGCACTGGATCGTGCTAGGGTGCGTGGGGAAGAACCTCCTGCTGAGTTGCTTGCTGAAGAAAGGGGTCTGCATTCCAGTATTGAAGCTGATGTCAGAAATCTTTTGCAAGGAAAGACTTATGTGGAACTAGAGGAAATGCAGTCCCAGATTGAGTCACAGATGCGTTCTGGCACAGCAAAAGTAGTTGAATACTGGGAGGCTGTTCTTAAACGCCTCCATATTTACAAGGCCAAGGTATGTATCTTTAGATCTTCAACAGGTTTGTATCTTAGCAAAGTTATATATTCATAAATAATGGTTGTTTGCTTCAAATACAGGCTTGTTTGAAGGAAATTCATGCTAAGATGTTGCGCAAGCATTTGGAACGCCTTGAGGAACCTTTAGAGGGTGAAAATGTATTGGAGTCTGATCACGGTTTAGAATTGAAAGAGGACAACAGTGACCATGATGTTATTGGTATGTACTTTTTGTAATTTCTTTTTACCTACTTTGCTCCTGGGAATGGTGCTCATACATTTTTCCATGTAGATGCTCAAAATTTCTCTCCAGAACTCATAAAGGAAGAGACTAACGAGGATGAAGAAGAGGCTGGTTCATTTTCACCAGAACTATTGCATGGTGATGAAAATGAAGAAGCAATTGACCCCGAAGAGGACAGGGCTATACTGGTAAGTTAACTAACGCAATGCATTCACTATTTAAGTGTGAGCTTATAACTGTCACTCACCAAAAATATAAAAATAGAATTAATGCAAATGAGTATTTCAGCAAATATTTTCACCTGTATAGTAGGTCTGCAAACAGTTTACTTCTATTAGAGCATGCAAGCAGATGTCGTCTTTGATTTTACCATATAATGTTTCGATAAATTCACAGGAGCGAAAACGTATAGCTGTTGTTAAAGAACAGCAAAGAAGGATGCAAGAGGTCTTGGCATCAAAGCCAGCTCCAGCAGAAGATAATTTTGAGCTAAAAGCCATGAAAGCCATGGGAGCCTTGGAGGAAGGGGATGCAGTTTTTGGCTCTGGTGCTGAAGTGAACCTGGACTCTCAGGTAGCTTTTCTTGGTCATTCTCCCCCATCTTTTTACCTTTATTCCGTAGTATATATGTACTTCTTTTTGAATTATTAATTTTTATAATTATATGGATTCAGGTGTATTGGTGGCATGACAAGTACCGACCTAGGAAGCCAAAATATTTCAACCGTGTTCACACAGGATATGAGTGGAATAAATACAATCAGACTCACTATGATCACGACAACCCACCTCCAAAGATTGTTCAAGGATATAAATTTAATATCTTTTATCCAGACCTTGTTGACAAGACAAAGGCTCCAACTTACACTCTTGAGAAGGATGGGAGCAACGGTGAGACTTGCATTATACGGTTCCATGCAGGGCCCCCTTATGAGGACATTGTAAGCTTTCTTGACTGGTGGTTGTCATTTTTTATCAACAATTTTGTTCATAGGATCCACCTCATTGACTTGATTATATTACAGGCTTTCAAGATTGTAAACAAGGAATGGGAATATTCTCATAAGAAGGGCTTCAAGTGCACATTTGAACGTGGAATTTTGCATGTATATTTCAACTTTAAACGCTACCGCTACCGCAGGTGATATGTGGCTAGTTTTCTTACCTTTTCCTCTAAAGATGTAAAACTCCCCTGTGGCGAGGGTTTTGAAGATTCCATAGGTATTACAATTTTGAGCTTATACAAATTTTTCAACTAATTCGTGTCGTAGATATTATTCGATCTAATAGTGTTAACAGAAACCTTTCCACCAGTTAATAGATTTTATTTATTTATTTATTTATTATTTTCTAACATTTTTTGAGATGATATGTTTTATTTATCAATTATATCAGTAGAAAAAAACCATGCTCTCCCAGGTTCCCTTGAAATCCACGCAACTCCTTGGTCATGCAAGTGGAATTAGTTACTGTCAAACGATTCCACAGGTCGAGTTACGCGAATTCTGTGTGTTCATCATCCTGAAAAGGGAACATGAAGTATTTTCTCATTTCAATAAAACTTCAGTACTTATTAAAAAAAAGAAAAAGAAAAAAACTAGGTACGGTATGAATTCTTTAGCAAATAATGGAAAATAAAGACGGCCATTTTGTACTTTGAGGCTGAACGCCAATTTACTTTGTTAGCTCTGTTCTGAAAACCAGGACATGCAGGAAAGTGAATTTTGACACGGGCTCGAGCTGCTTGACTATCTAACTGCTGAGTTTATAAATTTGTTTCTAAAGCATAATTAAAACAAAAAAAATATATAAAACAGAAAAGAGTCTGAGCAAGTTATATTGCATGGAATCAAAAGATGGACAGGTTAATTTTGTTGACGGAACAGTAGAGAAGCTGGATTTGGAGCTTGCCCCCGAGGAATAAGAATAACCAGATGGTTTTAAAAAGCCTCTTTGGCAAGGAAACATGAAAGTTCTTCAGATATAGAAATATGGAATGCTTTAAAGTATAAATAAGAAGCATTCTGTCGGTCATTATTCTTGGTCCATAAAGTGTCAAGGATTTTGAGCTCCCAGATCTTGAGCCACACCATTTCTTCCAATATTCAACAAATATTATTGCAAAAACAATTGTCGTCTTCTATTAACTGTAAGCTCAATAGATAAATAACTAAGATGAATGGCTTTGATTAATTATTTGCAAAGTACTTTATTTGAGTTACTTTTTCTTAACTGTCAAGTATACACAGAATGAAAAGCACTAATAAAGTCCAAGGAAATACGTAACGATCTTAATAAGAGGGTTATAGTTAACTTTTAGATATATTTGTATAAATTAAATCCTTTTACGATTAACCATAAATGTAGGTTTCAGTTATCTCAATTAGTTATGTCTCTTATTGTTGAATAAGAAATGTTTTGTAGAAAAAAAAAATTCCATTAAGCTGATGAAAAATAATACCACAAAAATGAGTAGTGTAACCCCACACATCAGAATATATAATAGAAGCATACCAACAGGCTAGTGGTAGGAAATTGAGATCAAATCAAAGGGTATAGAATATTAGAAATGGTCTAAAAAAAAGAATATTAATCCTAAATGGAAACAATATCTTTACGTGTGTTGATGCCCAATTTTGCAAATCCATAGCCAAAAGCCCATGTGGAAGAAAGCCCAGTGAAAAACAACGGCCCAAAGAGTAAAAGGGGTCCAAAGAAAGAAATGCAAGGGAAATGATCCACAAAGGAATACAAATTTGCAGCAGGATGCAGCTTTGCAACAGGATGCAGCTTTGCCGCAGAATGCAGTTCTCTGGCAGAATGACTTCGGCAGATGAAGACAAATTGGGCCCAAAACTCTTTTGATCCAATCAACATTACCTGGCCCGCAAAAGCCCAAATCCTTTCGTATAAAAAGATAGGCATGAAAAACTAATATGAAGAAGCATGGTGAGAAGAAACAAGGAATGGCAAGAAGTGTCAGCAGCAGGAAACGCATGATTGAAAAGCCAAACTAAAGGAAATGACAAACGTAGCAGGAAACGCATGAAGGAACAAGATAAAAACACGCAGCAGAACAAAACAAAGCTAATCTGCCACGGCAGAATCGGCGTGGGAACGAAAGAAGACAAAAGCGGAAGACAGTGGAGCAAAGCACACAAGGGTCGGAGCTCCACCAACCTGTACCCAGCCAATACAAGGGAGGTGGGCCCATGGTCAAAGGGATTCAGAGGGCGTGGTTTAGAGGTGGGGGGAAAAGGGGGTCTATATTTGGTTTCCTGCCGTAACTTCTTTTGGAAAGATATTCTGCTAGGATGGTTTCTTACCCAAAAGAAGTAATAAATGGTTGGGACCATTTGATGCATGCCATAGAGCTAGGTAGTGAGGTAACCCAATTTTTATCCATTTAAACCAAGAGGTAGAGGTATACAGCAGGAACAAACAAAAGAGAATTTTGTCATGAAATAGCGATGCAGCAGATATGTACTGAGCCATAGTAGTGGTCAGGGCAACCAATGCGTTAGTGGGTAGTCCTAAAGAGATGCCCACAACAAACCAAAACAGTTAGTGAAGCCCTAGGGGTAAAAGGGAGAAATCCCATTGAATTAGCTCACTATAAAAGGAGGAAACGGGGACCAAAAACAGGGGGAAGAAGCCACGGCAGGACAGTAGTAAAAAACTAAGAGAGACCCAATGGGGGAAAGAAAGAAAGAAAGAAATAAAGTGGTAAAACGAAGAGAGAAAACACGGCAGGAATAGGGGCATGCATCAATAGACCATCTTTTCCCTCCCTCTTAGCAAACGCACTCTTTGAAGTCTCCAAAAGTAATAGCTAGTAGCCATTTAGGCCTGTTCTTTAAAATGCACAACTTTTATGGCAGAAGCCTATGATAAGGTTGTTCAAGTTGGGGTTTGGGTTCCTTCTTGGTTTACTTATTCTATGGGAAGATTCAAAACTTGTTTTGGTTGCAAATGTGTTTGATTTCTCTTATTATAACTTATGTCTGCCGCATTTAGTCATCCTGCCGTAGTACGTTTTTTATCACGTTTGCTGCATCAGTTGTCCTGCTGTGGTATCTTTACTTACTGTATTGGTTATTCTGCTGTAGCACCCTTTTATTACATTCATCGTGTTCAACATTTTCTGCCGAAACTTTCTTCTTCATTTGTTATTACGTGTTTTACTTTTGATTCATTATCCTGCCATAAGTATATATACATATATCTTGTTTCTCATGTTCTGCAAAATATATATTAATACGTATAAGTATATTTACGAATATATGTATGTATATATTTGAGAATGTGCTAACCCATATAAGCTAACAATTGCTTGATTGGCATTTTCTTTGGGTTTTAGATTTGTTTATGTGCAGGAAGTAAGAAACAATATTTCTGCAATAAAAGAAATGAAGAGTAATCACCCAGGTTGCATAGCAGAAGGCTTTACTACACGGCATGAGGCTTTACTGCACAGCAGACAGCTTACTGTACAGCAGACAGTTTACTGCACAGAGTTTTGCTGCACGGCAGGAAAGTCAGATCTACGGCAGAAGCTGGAGGAAAATTCCTTCTGTGGCAGGAACAGAGGACGAGCCCAGCAGAAAACTTTATTGCACAGCAGACAGTTTACTGCACAGAGTTTTGCTGCACGGCAGGAAAGTCAGATTTGCGGCAGAAGCTGGAGGAAAAGTTCCTTCTGCGGCAAAAACAAAAGATGAGCCTACTTTGTAGCGTCTTCCCTTGGACTTGGACTCAATGTTTGCGCACGAACCGGCAGCGGCAGAATGGTACTTTGGAGCCCATTCCGCGAAGCGCGGGGCCCGACTTCCTTCTTAGAAAAAGAAACGTAAAAAAAGAACCTGACAACGTGCACTTAAAATTTCACAAAATATTTTATAACTGTAGTGACAAGTTGTTTTTTATTGATGATAAATAATATAGTGATGTTAGTAGTAGGTTCAAATAGAACCAATAAAAACATGGTAACTCAATTGATTTGAAAAATGTTATCAAAAGTGTTTTTTTTAGGTAGAAGTTATCAAAATTGTTGTGTACATACTACTTAGCATTATTAAAACGAAAGCTCAACATAACATCTTCTCAAAAAAAAAAAAAAAAAAAAAAACGAAAGCCCAACATGGTAAAATGGAAGAATTTGGTCTGAAATCTGCGTAGGCCCAATGTAATACACCCAATTGCCAAAAAAAGCCCACAATACAAAAAAAACCCTAAAACCCTAATTTCTTACAGCAACGGTTCCGTCTTCTTCTTTCTAAAACCCTAGCAACCAATCTCTCTCTCTCTCTCTCTCTCTCTCTCTCTCCATGGCAATGGCCATAGACGACCCAAACCCACCTCCCACAACCTCAAGGGTGAGCCCCAAGACCATCCAGAAAGCTGTGAAAGCGCTTCTCAAATGGCGAGACTCCAAATCCCAGACTCAAAAACCCCAACTCCTCAGCGACGACGAGTTCTTCTACCTCATACTCACCCTCAAGAAAATCCCCTCCCAAATTCGGACTAACCCATACAAAATCCCAATCCCACATCCCCTTCTCGCTCAAGAGCTCTGCCTCATCATCGACGATCGGTCTCACTCCAATCTCGATAAGGCCGCTGCTAAGTCCAAAATCGAATCTGAGCAAATACCCATCTCGAAAGTTCTCAAATTGTCCAAGTTGAAATCGGATTATCGCCCATTTGAGGCCAAGAGGAAGCTGTGTGATTCGTATGATATGTTCTTTGTGGACAAGAGGATTGTGCCGCTTATGCCCGGTTTGTTGGGGAAGCATTTTTATCAGAAGAAGAAGCTTCCTGTGCCTGTGGACTTGACTCACAAGAATTGGAAGGAGCAGATTGAGAGGGCTCGCTCTTCGGCTTTGGTGTATTTGAGGAGTGGGACTTGTTGTGTGGTGAAGGTTGCGAGGTTGAGTTTGGGGAAGAAGGAGATTGCGGAGAATGTGGTGGCTGCAATCAATGGGGTTGTGGAGATTGTGCCGCGGAAGTGGGATGGTGTGAGGTCACTGCATCTGAGGCTTATGGAGTCAGTGGCATTGCCAGTGTATCAGGCTGTGCCGGAGGTGACGTTGAAGGCTGAGGAAGTGGAGGAGGAGAAAGAGGAGGAGGTGGTGGAGAAGGAAGGGAAGGGTGAAGAGGTTGGTGTGGATGAGGGGAAGAAGGGAGAGAAAGTGAAGAAGAAGAAGAAGGGAAGGATTCATGAAGTGAGGTATATGGATGTCAATATTGGTGATGTGTTTGATGAAGATCAATTGGGGAGTGATGAGGGTGAGGATGTGGGTGAAATGGGTAGTGGTGAATTGGAGAGTAAGAAGAGGAAAAAGGGAGATAAGAGTAAGACTGAGGGAAAGGATTCTGGCAAGTCAAAACGCTTGAAGAAGTCGGATAAGGTGAAGAAGGAGGATGGCCATAAAGAGAACAATGATGGGTTGTTGGCTGCCAAGGGAAAGAAGGAAGATGGTGTGAAGAGAAAGAAGGTTGGGTTTTCTGTTGAAGATGTGAAGTCTAGTGAAAAGAAGGTGAAGAAGGAGGATGGTCTTAAAGAGAACAATGATGGGTTGTTGGCTGCCAAGGGAAAGAAGGAAGATGATGTGAAGAAAAAGAAGGTTGGGTTGTCTGTTGAAGATGTGAAGTCTAGAGAAAAGAAGGTGAAGAATAAAGATGGTCTTACAGAGAACAGAGATGGGTTGTTGGCTACAAAGGGGAGGAAGGAAGATGGTGTAAAGAAAAGGAAGGTTGAATTGCCTGCTGAAGACGAGAAGTCTAGTGAAAAGAAGTTGAAGAAGAAGAAGAGTGCTGAGGTGAAGTTGAAAAGTGGAGAGAAGGAGGTGAAGCTTAAGAAAAGCAAGAAAGCAGTGGAGTAATTTAATTTAGAAGACTAGAAGTTAGAGATGGTAATTCATCCTCTGGAAAATTTTGTTTTGATTGTTTAATACATAGTATTTTGTGTGTGTGTTTTATTCTTTTCTATTTTAAGGTTAGACTATGAAAATTTTGCTAATTGACATTGCTAGTCACTTTATTTGATATCTTGATTATGAGGAAGAATATAAAGTGATTGATTTTATCATTTTTATGTCACAGTGCTTTATATTTATGTCATATTTATATCCTGGAATGCACGGACGCGGCGCGACGCGGCGACGCGCACCGGACGCCGCTGCCCGCGCGTCGGTGCCGCGTCGGGCCACGTGTTTTTTTTTTTTTTCGCGCCGACTCGGGCTGACTCGCCCCGACGCGGCTGAGACGCGGGCCGATTCGCCCGGAACCGGGCTGAATCGCCCCGAATCGGGCCGTTTCGGCCGACATCGGCGGTACCGGCGATACCGGCGAACCAGCCGATTCCGGCCGAAACGGTAGATTTCGGCCGAAATTCCGGCCGATTTAGGCCGAAATTCAGCCCCTCACTCAAGCATTCTCTCTCACACCCTACACTCCCCTCTCAATTCATACATTTATTTATATTTTTAATATATTATCTAGTATTGCTCTTAAATTTGGTTAATGTTTATATAATGTGAAAAAATATGCTTAGCAATATATTAAAAATATAAATAAAAATATTTTTAATAATTGTTTAATTGCCGAGTCCCGCCACACCCGCACCCACCTTTTTCAAAAATTGCCGAGTCCCGCACCCGCACCCGCACCCAAGTCCCGAAACGCACCCGTGCTTCATAGTTTATATCCGAGTCTGGTCTTGTTTTTGTATGCAAAGTTCAAAATTTCTATTGTCCTTATTGTTTTAATATTGTGTCAAACCGGGAGTAGAATTCATTTCATGGTTATCTATGTTAAATTATATATTGTTGTAAGTTCACCAAGAAAAGGGTGAGTGCCTTGTCCAAACCCCTTATTGTGGTTATTGTTAAAAGTTAAAACTTCCTGTTACTCTATTTTTGCGCATGCTTGAGGATATCATGTAATAATATTATTTGTATCATATATCTTGAGCTGCGTTTTAGCCAAGTTGAACATGGAAGGTTGTAGACATATGTAGTCTGACCTGGAAATATGAAATAAAAGATAGAATTAATTATAAGAGAGATTAAACATTTTGTTGGTCACCTACAATAGAGGTTCACTCTACTAATCTAGATTATAAATCATTATTATGAAATTTATGGAAAGGATTATCAATCAGTTGTATGTTTTGGTCAAGAATTTGCTGAAACTTGCGAATGAGTTATAGCTCAATTGGCACTTCTTCATAATAATGGGTTGGAGGTTAAATGGTTCAAGAGCTACTAAATGTGTGTCTTATACTCCACTTCAACAAGTTAGAGTTTTTGGTGGAACCGATGAACCACTATAGCTGGCTAGTAACTTACCAAAATTTTTATTTTTTGGCTGAAACTTCTTGCTTTTCGACACATTGGATAGTTTTGGTTCTCTGAGTATGGTAGTCAAGCTATTGTTTTGCAGGGAGTGCTAGTTTGAGGGAGTTAATTAGGATGAGGGTCTGATGACTTGTCTAATCATATGCAAGTAAAGATATTTTGGTTCTCTAGTCTATTTTGGTCTCTCTGATTGCTGAAATTTGCTGGTGCTGCTGAATTTAAGGACATTGTGCGGTTAAAGATGCTATTGTGATGTTGGTCTGGATTCTCAAGCTTGTGTACTGATTACTGAGTTTGTTTAAAAGTGATGCCGAACTTTTTATTTTTTGGTCTCATGGAACCTTCCTTCCTCATAGACAAAGGCATGATTTGATAGCATTCATGCAAGAGATCAGTGATGAGCCTTGGCGATAAGTCTATTGACTAGCAAGGGTATAGATCAGCGGAAATTGTAGAGTGGAACTGGTTTTTATATTATTTTATTCTTTATTTATACTGATAAGGACGGGTGGGATAGGCAGGGGTTGGTGCCTTGGTGGGTACTCTGTTTAGAGGGTTGAAGTTGGTCTTCAGGGTCAGATGGTGTAGGACTCAGATATTCTATAGAAAGAATCTCTACAAACTTTAACTGAGCTGTTGACTTTTTAACAGGGGATAACTTAGGTCATGAACTTCGACATCAAGATGTCATTTATAAACTGCTTTATTAACTTCATCCAGCTTGTACTTGCTGCATTTTAATCTGAACCTACATTCAGGTCTTCAATGTGATTTGCTGTAAAGATAATTTTAACATATTTTTGTGCAGTCTATGATCTCATCATGCATATATGAGAAACATTACCTGGCATTTGGTTTATTAACTTGAGAAAAGTGGTTGAACAATGTTTGCTTCACTATGTGGATAGGAAGATTAATGATCTGGCTGTTAAGGGACTTATCAAAAAAAAAAGAAAGAGATTAATGATCTGGCTGTTAAGGGGCCAAAATAGAGGAGCAAAAAGTCATTATGTTATAAATTTCTATATGCTTACTCTTATAGATAACACCATCCAGTTGATGAATTTATTATATGTTGATCCAACTGATAGCATATTTTCTTGTACATCATTTTAGCTATTGGCTTGTTATGGTTTAGCATATTTTGTTGTACATCATTTGATTTTTTTGTTTTTCAAGTTTTAGTGGGGTCAATTATGAACTTAAAAAGTAAAGGTCTAATATAAGTGTCAATCCTTTGCTTCTAATTTGATCAATTATTAACCCCTTAAACATTGTGCTTGTAACAAAGAACATTTTGTTAAAATAATCTTGGCAGAGTTAAATCATATCATATGCACATGTTTTTGTCCAATCAACAATGTTTCGTAACTGAAATTATAATACTCATTTTATCAATTCCTTTATAAAGGGTGATGTTCGGGTTTCAAGATTGGGCTTGTACTTTGTACAGATGGCCATGGTCTTAAGATTATATTGTTGCCATTGTAAACTAGCTGATCGTGGGTTTTAGCTCTGGATCCGGTATATGGGGCATGAAGGATGCTGAAATTTGATATAGATGCTGTATGGCATAGGTATATTGTTTTATTTACAGAACTGAGGATTCTCACCCAAATTCTTCATATGGGGAGAAACGTATAATTCCACTGATGTATAATCTTGAAATGGCATTTGAGGGAGGATTCAGAACCGTGTTCATCATTGTTTGCTTAATGCTGTTGATATGGCAGAACTTCGGGTGCTTAAAGACATCTTGACCTTTGCACTAAACTCGGGGATACTCAGGATCATTGCATAGGATCATAGGTTTCTTTTCTTGGTCACATATATATTGCAAACTCCAAAAATTGCTGCACCATGAGCTTGCATATGATAGAATGGGTTGGTTTTTAGAGATGATTTAAGGTATTCTAGCTAAGCTTATAAAGAAACAAATTTGATATAGATGGCGTAGTCTTGAGATGGTGTCAGAGAGAGGATTCAAGCATTGCGCCATATTTAAAACTTAAACTTACTATTTAAGCTTATTCTGTTGCATTAAGATTAGTATGTTAGAGCCTATTGGAAACCTCAAATTTGAGAGAAACCAAAGTCAACGGGAGACTTCCCCTTCTCTTCTTACTCATAATTTATGAATGAAAGAAATAAAAGAAAAGAGGTTTGAGTATTTGTATTTTCACTATTTTGTACATCAGGACTCGTCATGCTTAGGTAATACCGCAATGTAAGGAATATCGTGTGGAATGTGTCAAATATTGAAGAGGGTGACAGGGCCTTTTTTAAACAAAGTAAAAATTATCTCCAAGGAAGAGGCTTATGACTTATTTGTTGGAGATAATTAATCGTGCTGCACTGAGGCCTAATGGCAATCTTTTTTTTTTTTTTGCAGTTTTTTTTTTTTGGCCATATCTTTTATTGCTATAAAAATCTTAGCCAAGGTAGCCCTTCATTTCCTTCATCATTTCTAGACGTGGTAAAACGGGCAGGTCGGGTCGAGTTCGGGTCGGGTCAATCGGGTTTGCGGGTCAGCCGAATTACGAGTCAATCGGGTTGCGGGTCGAGTCGGGTCGGATTGACCCATATTTACCAGTGTTTTTCAAACAAGTTTTTTTTTTTTTTTTTTTTTTTTTTTTTTTTTTTTTTTTTTTTCAATTAGAAAAACAAATCAATGACAACCTATTTAGAGAGAATGAATAAAATCAATTAAGCAAATGAATTGCACTTAATGTCACTTGTTAATATCCTTCCAATTCTGACAGTTTTGACTTTTAGCATAACAAAAATTATTTATAGTCATAAATTCATGATAGAAAAAGTCTTCAATGTTAATAATTTACTGTCAAAATACATATAATTACTAGTTTACAACTTCAAAAAGAGATAGATCTTAAAACAAACAAAATAAGTAAGCCAGCAAAGTAGCAAGTTATCGGTTTTCCTAAGTGCACATGTTCCTGTTTCATTTAAAATAATAATAAAGTTAGATTATTTAGAAAGATAAACTAAACAAAAAAAGATTTAAAAATAAATATAATATATTAAGTAAAGAAGAATAAGTAAATATTTTATAAGAATTACATCTCAATCTCAATTTACTCAACGTTGGTAGCAGATTCAGCACTGCAAATATTCATACTTGCAAATTGTAGCTCAAGTTGGTCAATTTTGTCAGCATCTTCATCTACAATATAATATTTTAATATAACTTAATGTGTCATGAAAGTAAATCAATAAAGAATTAAAATTGTTTAATTATGACTATAAAAAGTGTGTAAGTGTGAAAAGAAAAGAAGGATAGAGGAAGCTTTACCGCTTTGGCCCTTGTGGATGTGTGGTTGTCACGTTTTGTTTCACTTTTTCTGTTTTTCATGTTTTGAATCACATTTTTGGCTTTGGACTACAGCTAAGCTAAGCTAGTCAAATTAGATTTTTTTTTCTTTCTTTTTTTAATGGTTGTGTTGTCTAAGACTCTAAGTCTTGTCTCATTCTTTCTCATGTCATGTTTCTGTGGAGGCAGAGCTGAAATTTATAGCCTTTATTAGTTGTGATTCGTGAAGCCCTTAAATAGCCAAATTGCATGTGAAAAGTTATTGTTAATTTATTGACTATTGCTAATGGTTTGGTTCTGGTGCTTTGTGCATAAAGCACAAAGTATGACGTAGTTTAAATATTTTTTTAGCGAATTTTTTTAACGGGTCAGGTCACGGGTTATTCGGGTCGGGTCACGGGTCAACCCATTTTTGCTTCGGGTCAGGTATTTTCAGGGTCGGGTCGGGTCAGAATTTTTTGACCCGTTTTGCCATGTCTAATCATTTCCTTCTTGTGAGTTGAATCCCAAATCTGTCAAACTTACCTTACAAACTCTTTTAGGTAGTAGATGGGATGTTTTAGATACTTCACACTTATTTCAGGACACACAAAGGTAATAGAGTTTTATTGTATACATGACACAAGTATGTAAGAGGCTCTAATACCAGTTACAAACACACACACAGAAAACTCAAAAGAAGAACCCCAAAAAGAAAAAAACTGTAAGTTGGCTATGTAGATAACTGTATAAGGACTGGTTACTGTTAAAATCATAATTTTTTTTTTTTTGTTGCAAAACACGGTCCTTCGACGATTCCTTTAATTGCTACTTCAGAAACTTAGGAGCAAAAATATTAAATACTATGATGATTACAATAAACACCACTAGAAGTAATCACATTGCTTTTTGACTAGTTGCATTATTCTAAGTGACTTCTCATTTCCATTCCCTTACCCTCAAGTCCCTCGATTAGCCATGAGAAGGAATTAAAAGTAAAATATTGTTCAATGTTAATATCCTTACATTGAGGAACCTTGGTTCCATCCGGTTCTATTTCGTCCTTTATTTCTCTTACTTCTCAAATTCTCAAATTGAACGTGATGAACGTTAAACAGATGCATTTTGATGTTTTTTTCCCCAACTAAATATCTCTTTGTACTAGTGATGGATGAACTCACTAGATTGATGAAAAATGAAATTTCTTGGTGTAAATTTTTGCGAATGATATAGTTTTAGGGAATAAAACTAGATGTAGACTTGATAATTAAGTTTCAAAATTTGAGAGATACTTTAGAGTCTTCAGGCTTTCAATTAATATGATTTAAATCAAATAAATGGAATGTAAGTTTAGTAAAAGTAAAAATAAAGAAAAATGAGTTGTAACATTTGATGGTTAAGAGATACCTAAGAACAAGAGTTTTTGATATTTTGGATCAATAGTTCATCAAGATTGAGAGATTGTAGATGTAAATTATAAGATAAGAGCAGCATAGGTGAAGTGGAGAAGCACATTAAGAGTACTTTGTGATCGTAGTATATTTATTAAGTTAAAGGAAAATGCTAAGATTGGATCAATAAATATGATTTATGTTATTGAATGTTGGGTTGTTAAGAAGCAACATGTCAATAAAAATTAGTGTAACTGAAATGAAATTTTACAATAGAACTAAAAATACAAGGAAATATGAGATTCGAAATAAGGAAATTCATTTCATGATAGGGGCAGTACCTATGGATGAAAAGATGACATAGAATCGCTTGAGATAATTTAGTTATGTGTGAAGGCAATCAATTAATATAGTAGTGAAGGAAGAGTTTAGTTTTTCAAGTTGAGTGAATTAACAAATGTATAAGAATACCTAAAATAATATTAATAGAAGTAGTAAAAAAACATGTTAATTAAGGTGGTAATAGAGATTCTAATTTTGAAATATAATAATATAAAAGAATACACATGGCTGACCGTGATTAGTCTATTGAGGATTTGTAGCTGACTTGAAAATTTTTAAACTAAAACTTGATTGCTAATGCAGTAGTAGATGTTAGGATGTAAGAAGTTTTTTTTTTTTTTTTTTTTTTTTTTTGCTTATCATTTTGCAACTCCTTCGTGTCTATCAGGTAAGAATCAGAAATCTTCATTCTAAAAAAAGAATAACATATTTCTCAGGAGTGCTTCATATGGATTCAACTTTGAAAAGGATTTCATGTAAAAAATAAAAGCATGCTCAAGGCGAAATTTACGATGTTGATCAATGAAATTGTGCCATGTAAAAGATGCATAATCGCATGCATAATAAAACCAACTTCATTGGAGTGAGATCTTTGCATAACATTGGTTTTTTTTTTTTTTTTTTTCCTGCATAACATTGTTTTTTTTTTTTTAACATACTTGAAAGTTACCAAAGTCAAACAATTAATTTCTAATATTTTTATTTTTGGCCACCATTAATGTTAAAAAAAGCTCTATAAATTACTAAATTAGTATTCCACTTAAGTTTGTGGGCGAGGATATGGAGCAACAAACATTATACAATTTGATATTGATTGCCATCATGATTCACACACAAATGAAAACTATAAACTTTAAGTTAATGCTTTCCTTTTTTAGACAATCCCTTTTCCCAATTCAAACTATATATATGCAACTGCTTTCTCCATTTCCAAAAATTAATTTGTTTTTCTCCAAAGCAACAATCATGTTAAGCCCCAATTGATTCCAATAGCCCCATTAACTGCAAGTCCATGTCTTCTAGAGCATTTCCATTTACTTTCTGTGAAAAGCAAGCATCCGATCCCAAATTTTTCTTTATATCTTTTCCAGTCACTTAAATCCAACCTTGGAATCACTTTAGAGCTTCTTTGGGCTATTCATGATCAGCGTCCTCTTGGAATTATTTATACTACCTTCTCTCATCCACACCTTCTACTTTGCAACATGAATATTCAAAGATGATATATATTCATATAACAAACATACTTTAGCAACCAAAAAAAAAAAAAAAGACATTAAAAAAAACATAACAAACATATCTAACAGGCAAATACTCCAAACACAAGCACCCCCCCAAACATCCCCCCCCCCCCCCCCCCCCACCGCCACAAAAAAAAAGTACTATCACGGTACCATCATACTACGTTCATACTCTAAATACCAACCTCATTAGTAACCTCTTCTTGACCAACAATTTGGATTATGCACTGCAATTCTTGAACAACATCCTTCATTCCAGGCCTATTCCCCTTCTTCTCTCTAAGACAGGAAAGTGCAAGCTCTAAGAAGAGCTTTATGCTTGCCAGTAGTGCATCACCATGGAGCTCATTGCCAAGAAGCTGCTGATCTACAACTTCCATGCTTTCACCTTTGTTGACCCGGTTGATCACGTAAGTGGCTAGATTGACATCATCTTGATCACGTGAGAAATCAATGACCTTTTGGGAGGTCAGAAGTTCAAGCAACACAACCCCATAACTATAAACATCACTTTTATCAGTTAACTGATAGCTACGATAGTATTCAGGATCCAAGTACCCTAATGTTCCTTGAGCACAAGTTGATACATGGCTTAGCCCTGGGTGAGCCAATCTTGACAGCCCAAAATCTGCAACTTTTGCATTGAACTCATCATCTAATAGTATATTTGTGGACTTGACATCTCGATGGTAGATAGGAGTATATGCAGCATAATGTAAATAAGCCAGTGCTTCAGCAGTTTGTATAGCTATTGTTAACCTTGTTTTCCAGTCCAGAAATGTGGAAAACTTACCATGTAAATGGTCATGGAGGGTCCCATTTGAGATGTACTCATGGATCATCAACGGCAGCTCACCTTCCACGCAACAACCCAAGAGTCGAACCAGGTTCTTATGATTGACTTGAGAAAGTATACCAACTTCATTAAGAACTTGTTCTGTGCTTTTGATGTTACCCACTCTAGCTGATTTAACAGCCACAACAGTCCCATCTTGAAGCTCACCTTTGTAGACTTCACCAAAACCACCACTCCCTAAAACCCTTTCTTTGGAGAAATTATTTGTAGCTTTCTTCATCTCTTTCAGGTGAAACATCCTTGAAGATTTCCCACCATTGCTTGATCTCAACATGTCCTCTCTTGCCTTGGCCACCCTTGCCTGCTGGTTGGAGAGTTTCCAGGATCTTCTTACTGCAATAGCAGTCATTGCTACTGCTAGAGAGAAAAAGGAGATTACCCCCATGGAAACCTTTAAGCTGAGGCCAGCCTTGGTGTTTCTCTTCTTTCTCAAGCACGTTCCAACACCATGGTCCCAGCGGTATCCCTTGTTGCAAAGGCAACGGAGGCGGCCATTTAGACCAGAATGTAAACACTTGGAAGCCCTTGAGCAATCAAGTTGAGTCTTACAAACTGGTTCTGGTGGGGGAGTCCATTGAATTTCCAATCCCTCTTCCCATTGAACAGCAGGCTTCTCAGGATCCAAATGAATGATGCTTCTGAAGGCTCTACAACCTGAATTGTGAAGCCGTATCTTGTATGCTGAAGGCATACCACCAGCAACAAAGGTGCAACAAGGGTCAAGATTACTTGCACATTGAAGTGCTCTCTTTCTGTCAACTTGTCCCGAGCTATCCAAGTAACGGTGACAAAGACTAGAAGGAGTGCAATTGAGAGGAGAGACTAAAAGCCGCGGTGAACAGTTGAAGAGGAAGATTGTGTTAGATGAAGTGACGTTGAAAGGGAGAGATTGGTTCAACCGGAGACCCTCACTCACTAGCATGTCTTGAGTAACACATCTATCAGGCAGCCACGCCGATGGTTGCACCACCATGCGTTGAGATGCAGCCATAATGCTGAGTACAAGATAAGAACTTCCATTGAGGGTATCAAAATAAACTTTGTTAGAGTGGGGATCACAACGAAGAGAGTAGTCTGGGTCACCGCAGTTGGGATTTGTGCTTAGAGGATATGGGACTTCAATGGAGCCACAATTTGGACAGGCCTTTTGAGAAGAACATTGAAGACTAAGGAAAAGAAGAAAGAAGATACAGCTACAAAGGAAGTGTGGCGTTGTGTTTGGCTTGATGACCATTTTGCATGTGCAAAGGGGAAGAAGAGATGAAAAGATCATCGTACATGCAGGGAAGAAGAGGGGGTAAATATAAGGCTATAGGCCCATAGCAAAGGAATAAAGTGGGCACAAGAATCTATATAAAAAACCATGAAATTTTCGGCATTTATTGGAGAGGTGGATTCCTGTTCTATGGTGTCCAGAGGGACGCATTTCTAGCTATACTCAAGGAAAAAAGCTTTTACCAGAAATGGCCTTAATACCAAGTTAAAGAGTAGGAAGATTTTCCTTGTCTTTCATGTTGTTGAGCAAAAAATCATGAAAATATTGAAAATTTGGATTAAAAAATTACAGTTGATTAAAGAATTGCAAGGAGGAATTCCACAACATAGTGGCCCCTGCACTACTACTTCTCACTTCTCAGTGTTCTTCCCTTTAGTAAATGGTCACGTGTATCAGTCGCGAGACAAGTGGGAGCCATACCAATAGACTACAAGAAAACTTAAGACATAATCTATATCCATAATAATATGCAATGACCAAGCAGTCCAAGAAATCTCATACTAAAACAAATGAACAAGAGAATATTACCAAAAAAAGAAGTCCAGTTTGTTGACTGTCCTTCATGGAGAAACAAATCAAACCATCTATCTGTTTGGAAACATAAGAAAGCACAATCAAAACGAGTTCTTTTCCATTTTCTCCACTCTGGTATCCTTATTTTCCATGTCTTCCACCAGGTAACATTTTTGTGTTAGGATTTACAAATAAATTCAAAGTAGAACATTTAGAAAAGAGGGGGATCTTAAGATAAATTTTGAGAAACCGAAAAGTTGTAGGATATTTATTAAAGGTCAACAGTACTTACAAGAACAATTACATACATTATCAATTTATGTAGTCTTTTTTTTTTGGTCCAGGAGCAAATGAAACTGAAGGTCTGCGGTTCACAATAAAGTCCTGTACAAGGAAGAAATCCTTTTCTCCCACAAGTTTTCAGCCTTCAATCCCACATGAACAAATCATTACCAACATGACAGCATCAGGAGGACAAAACGGCATCAACCTTCAACAATTTTTACAGGAGACCTGCACAACAAATTAATAACAGAAATTAACCACCAGGGAATTGGAATATAGGACACTTGCAGGTCGATATTTTTTGTTCTCATAACCCAATACTTACCCAAATGGGCTTTGTTTGATGGCCAGTAGTTCAACATCCAACTGCAGTCCAATGACTATAGAAAACAGTAAAGATGCATGTAGAGAAGAGTCCATAGTAGAAAGGCGAAGAAAATTTTTTAGGAATGTAAAAGTAAATTGATTAATAACACCTATGGTTATAGAATTAATTCTGACAGGACATGGTGTGTTATCGGAAATTATGTTCTTACATGGGAGAAGAGAGTCCCATAAAATCAATTGCAAAAACCTCTGTAACAAACATGGGGGGTTTTCTAGATCATGGATTATTTCAGGTATGGAACATGCTGAGCATAATGTTAACTAGTGTAAAGGATGAAAGTGGAATAGCCCAAGCAAATTTAGTTTCTTAAAGTAACTAGGTTCATTTATAATCCATCTGGCTTTTTTTTTTTAATGATATGGAGGCTTAAGCATTTTGTTCAGTTATTTTTGTGAACTTGAAAACCTAATCAACTGAGGGAATTTCTTCCATTGGTAAAACTTACAGTTTCTTACTGGGCTTACCACTTACAGATCAATTTTATAATTACAGGACCGGACTGGCTAATCTGTCCAAGACTGACAAATAGTCTAAAACCAGTTCCTTTACAGGGTTGGTCCAACTTAAATCCAGAAAGGAAACCAGAAAACCCAGGGGAAGAAAGAGGTTGGGCCTTCTGAATGAGCCACTAGTTTAGAAAGAATAAGTGAAGTTCAAAAAAGTTAAAAATATAAATAAAAGAAAGATGGGAAGTCAAGCATTGCAGCCCAGACATGTCATTTCTCACCAAAACTTTAGCTGATAAGCATCAGAGGCCATGCTTGAAGCACAGAAAACCACATCGCTTCTCTTAAACCACTGTAATCTTATTATTTATTGCAGAAAAGATTCAAAAGAATTTAGTTTATAGCCAAAAGTGGAACAAATAATTAGAAGATTTTCAACTCCACAAATTGACACACTTAAGAAATAATAACCTATGAATGTAGACAATCTTAGCCACTATACCTCTTAGCGCTGTGCCTCTTAACATTTTTAGCTTAGGCACAAAGAAAGTTACTGTTTGATTTTGAGAAGGAAAAAAATGATGTGATCTCTTGACTGATGATCTAACCATGGCAAAGCTAATCATACGCTAACTGCTACAACAGCCAATTGAAGAACCCATCAAAGATGATTCCCATATCTCATATATATCCTAAATACAATGGACCATTCGAATTCAAGCAAAAACTTAAATTTGCTCTTAATCTTCATGTAAGAAATGTTGGGAAAGAGATAAAAACGAGTTACCTCTATTGTTGCATTGGGAGGGATTTCCTGGACTCCTTTGCTTCCATAAGCTAGCTCAGGAGGAAAAATTAGTAATCTCTGCATAAAAACTAAATAATCAAACACTTGATAAAGGCTATAACTGTGACCAACTACAAAAATGCGCTTTCCCCTTCTCATAAAGATCGAAATGTGGGTATGTGGGCATGAAAACCTTCACATGCTTTCTCATTCTCATAAAGAACTTCAAATTTGTAAGAAACGTACATGCCACCAATTGCTAGGAATTTTGATCTCAAAGTCTCAATCATAAAATTCTTACTTATATAATATAATCACATGGGATCAAAAAGGAAATGGGGCAAAAATGATCCTAAGACTACTAAATGCATATAGTAGTCTTGAATGAGAAATTAGAGGGCCTCCTCTTACCTGTCCCTGTTGAAAGCTCAAACAATTGGTTTAGCTTATCATTCTTGACAAAACAAAACCCACAATGCATATAGTGAGAGAGAGTACTTGGAATGGGAAAGTTGTAGTGAGTGAGGGGGATATGAAGGAGAGGTAAGTTGTGGCGATGACAAGAGAGAGAGAGAGAGAGAGAGAAAGTGGTGGAATTGGCATTTGGGTTTGGGTATGGTTGGAGTCAGTGACCGTTGAGAGTGGCTGTCAAGTACTAGCCATGATTTCTTTTGGGCATGATTTCCCTTGAATAGAAATGGAAATAGAAATTAGTGGAACATATTTAATCTGATTAGTGTAAAAAATATATATAAAAATTGGTTGGAACAAACCATAAAAAAGATGATGCATTTTTTTTTACAGTGTTACTTATTTAGGCAATATATTGATAATTGAATGAGAAATTAGTATTTTAATAATTGTACATTAAAAAAGATAATTGCTTGGTTATGTATAAAAAAAATGTAATAAATTTATTATATAATGGTTTCAAAATATGAAAACTCAAAAATTTTAAAACTTTATACGTAAAAATACTATCAAAACTTTTCTAAAGTACCCTAAACTTATCAAATACCCTAAAGATATCAGTTACCCAACCCTTAAAAAAAAAAATAAAAAAAATCCCTTTTGCATTTCTATTTGCCTTCCAATTCTAACTTGTGAGATTAAGATACCCACCCCATTCGGCCTTCCCCTTCCCCCTTTATTTCAGCACCCTCAATCTATACAGGTAACTTACTCTTCAACACCCCCTACATGTAAATTGTGTCATGTGTATGCATGAGAGAAATGCTTTTCTTGCTTGGTGAATCGGTGATATACTGAACCCATCCAGAAAGTGCTTTAAATGACACCCAGTCGCACATACTTTTCTCTCTTCCTTTAATTGGTAGAGTCCCTTGCCCTTAGTGCAGACATTGATTGGATCCTAAATTAAAATTGCATGCTTTATGCGCTTCTATCCAAGTTTATATAGCATAGAACTATCAATTATGCCTATTATCAGATGTTATAATTTAATCAAAGTTCAAAATGCAACATATTTCAGTTGACGGAATATAAAATAAAATACTATGAGTGATTGAATGAGTGAGATGAAAGATACTGTAGGGGTAAAAGGCCCAATACCAGATAATGGGCCGTGGGCCTGTCCGAGGAGATCCATCCATCCGAAGACACCCCGTCATGAGGGAAGTACCTAGCCTAACCCCCCTCTGTCATATAAACTACGTGAAGGAGAAAATGGACTTGTCCGAGGAGAACTTACTGCTCGGATCATCAAAGGAACGACCCAGATGAATGTTCCAGCACCGGCCCTGGTATTGCCGAGGACTCCCCTGACGTTTATAGACCATAAGGGGCAGGTGGCAACAAGGAGATATTTTATAGAAGGCTACTGCAACCGCATTTATGACCCTGCAGCTAACATCATGGCCGCATTAATGACGAATAGACGTCTGAGCAGTGACCCTGGTCCTATACAGCTACTATATGAAGGCCTTAGTGGAGGCTGATGGGACAAGTATCAAAAGGGAACCACCTACTGGCACGTGAGAGGGACTGACATATAAATAGAGCCTGAAGCAAGGAAATAGGGGGACATGGAACATTCTAAAAAAAAGTGGAGAAGAGAATAGAAAGAGAGTAAGGAAGCAAGAGAAATCTTCAAGAAGCAGCAAAAACCCACTCCTCGGACAGAGCCGGGCAGAGCCCAGTACTCCCTCAGCACTTCGTTTTCATCAGACTGGTCACAACCATATTTAGGCTAGAAGCAAGCCTATTCTCAACCTTGTTAGTTCAACCCATTCTCTTACAAATTCATTGTGAGGGTACTTTTTGCTTACTGGGCCAGAGTCTATCTCTCCTGTAGGTCCCATCTGTAATTTGTGTCCTTACAGATACAATTCATTCTTCTTCTTCTTCTTTTTTTTTTTTTTTTTTGTTTTGAGAAAGAGAAAGATACAATTCTTGATTTGCTTTGACAATTCGTATTAATTAAAAGAAAATATTGCGTAAAAAGTCAAAATGCAAGAATTTAAAATTTAGACCAATAAATCATGGAGTTTACAATTTATGGACAATGAATCTAATATGTTGACATAAAAAAAAACAATTAATAAAATCTTAAACTATAAAAAATTAAGACAATAGAAAAAATTATGCAAAACAATTAATAGGGCCTTTTCAAAATTATGTAATTAAAAAGATTACTAATATGATAAATACATATATATTTTTATATTAATTATTTAAGTGTAATGAAATTTTGATATGAGTTTTCTAAGATTTATATGATAAAATATTGAATAGAAATATGGTATTCTTGCACAAATTTAGTTAGTTTTGTTACAAGGTTCAATAAAAGGGGAAAAAAATAATAACACATAATCGAGAATGTAAAAACAATTATATATATATATATATATATGGGTTCAAGTTAGTGAAGTTATATCTGATGTAATTTTACAAAAA
Organism: Lithocarpus polystachyus; assembly: GCA_033629205.1. Classification (NCBI taxonomy): domain Eukaryota; kingdom Viridiplantae; phylum Streptophyta; class Magnoliopsida; order Fagales; family Fagaceae; genus Lithocarpus; species Lithocarpus polystachyus. The sequence goes on from CM066168.1 coordinate 48,780,335, forward strand.
TTACACATTTTATCTATCGTAGATCTCTAAGCAATCTGAAATTCTATTCTATTTTAGTATTTTTCTCTCTTTTACTAAACCACTATAAAAACAATGTCATTTTTTCCATAGTTTTAAAATCGGACTGGACCCTATGAGTGATTGAATGAGTGAGTCGAATGATTTTATTATTCATTATGGACCCTATTTTAACTTGAAAGATACAATTCCTTCTTCTTCTTCTTCCTCTTTTTTTTTTTTTTTTTTTTTTTTTTTTTTTTTTGAGAAAGAGAAAGATACAATTCTTGATTTGCTTTGATGATTGGTATTTAATTAAAAGAAAATATGGCGTGAAAAGTCAAAATGCAAGAATTTAAAATTTAGACCAATAAATCATGGAGTTTACAATTTATGGACAATGAATCTAATATGTTGACAAAAAATAAACAATTAATAAAATCTTAAACTATAAAAAGTTGAGATGAAAGAAAAAATTATGCAAAACAATTCATAGGGCCTTTTCAAAATTATGTAATTAAAAAGATTACTAATATGATAAATACATATATTTTTCTATATTAAGTATTTAAGTATAATAAAATTTTGATATGAGTTTTCTAAGATTTATACGATAAAATATTGAATAAAAGTATGGTATTCTTGCACAAATTTAGTTAGTTTTATTACCTTGGAAACTGATGAGGAAAATTTTGGACTTACCCTAGTAAGGGACGATTAAGGTCAAAAGGACAGATCAGTCCCTAGGAGACGACCACTCTTTGAGGGACGATTAGTCCCTAGGAGACGAGTGATCCCTAAGGGATGACCAGTCCCATAGGGACGATCAAACCCATGGTGCACGATCGGTCCCATATACGGACGACCCTTTGAAGGATCGTCAGGCTTGACAATTCCCGGTGTTGGGATGACCCACCATCTAGGGTTTCTGTGAGACATGTGAGGCTCGTCTACGCATCCCTATATGGAAACTACTTGCTCACCATGGCCAAAGATCTTATCAAACAATTAGATCTCTTATATATGGAAAAGTGATCTTAAGTATCTTGGGAGCCTTCCCTCTACAAGGAAATCTCCCCGAATCAGGGATTCAAGTCAGCTCTCTACTACTATATAAACCACAAACCTTACCTTTCTTGAGGTACGTGAATTCTCCCTAGCTCTTGCACTCTTGAGTTCTTGGAGATTCTTCTATCACTAACTTAACCTTCGGAAGGTCTTTGGCTGGTACCCTATCGGTGCCCTTTGATTGGTTCTTCTCTTTTGTTCTTCAGGTACCTTCCATTGGCGTGTGTGGATGATTAACTCATTGACGATTTTTGTGCATCATCAGTTGGCGCTGTCTGTGGGAAACGTATGATAAGCCGTATCGCTGTTTCAAAGACAAATGTTGCATGGTCCAGACACGATCGATGGTCATCACCAACCAATAGACCAGAAACCCGTTCAATGCGTTGGAGAGGTAAGTGCAGACCTTAGCTGCGGCAGTCGAACGACTCTCAACGAAACCAAGAGTTGGAATGACTGTTGGGGCAGCAGAATGATCTGGTGCCGAACGATCAGAACGACAAGCAGAATGGGGATGAATGCAACAATGATCGTCTCCCGACAAATAACCACCAAGAAAGGGACGACTAAGAGGAAAGCAATGCCATCAGTAAGCGTGACCAACAAGATACTAGTCGTCCCACCGAGCTGGAGGTTGGTACGTTGCGCATGGCGCAAGAATTGTAGATGATGAGAGAAAAGATGGATATGATAATGAACACTATGAAGGGTCAAGTGTCCACTAGCTTGGATGAATTAGTCCATCGTATCGACTCTCCCTTCACTGCACTGGTCACATCTTTCCCCCTTCCAGCCAAATTCAGAATGTCTCAAGTAGAAGCCTACGATGGATCGAGGGACCCCCTTGACCACCTGAAATCCTTCAAGACCCTCATGCATCTGCAGGGGGTCTCAGACGAAATCATATGCAGAGCCTTCCCCACCACTCTCAAGAGGTCCTCGGCAAGCTTCCTAAACATCAAGTAGCGGGACGACAAAAGCCTGAGGTCGTATGTCACTCGATTTAACAAAGAGGCAATACTGATCGACAAAGCCGATGACAAAGTCCTAGTCACCACCTTCACCAACGGACTCCAATCCTATTCTCGGTTTACAAGAATGACCCAAAGACCATGGCTGACATGCTGTATTGAGCTACAAAGTATATGAATGCTGATGATGTCGTGATTGCCCGAGGAGGCGGACCGAAGAAGTGTGAAAAGCATGATGATCCCCGTTCGGAGAGGGGAAGGAAGGTAGCTAGAATGGGAGATAAAAGGAACGGGCGATAGAAGGAACGAACGAAGGTCAAGGCCCCCACTAGGGTAGAAGACCAACTTCACTCCACTCAACACCCCACTCTATCAGGTCCTAATGCAGATTAGGGATGACCTCGCTTTGGCATGGCTCGGTAAACTAAATGGGGATCCAAACAAAAGACCAAGAAATAAGTATTATTGCTTCCACCGTGTCCATGGGCACGACACCTTCGATTGCTACGACCTAAAGCAATAGATAGAAGCCCTCATTAGACAAGGAAAGTTACAACGGTTCGTAGGGTGAGAAAGGGCAGGAGAAAACCTGCCAATGGACCAAGAGCCAAACCGAAAGGTTGAGGAACGACCCAGGGCATCACTTGGAGAAATAAGAGTGATCGTTGGGAGAAATGCGATGATCGGATCCTCGAGGAAAGCAAGGAAGACATATTTATGGACGGTGCAAAACGTTCAACTCACCAGTCGCCTGCCCAAGCTCTTTCGGATGGACGATTCGGTGATTAGCTTCACTGAGGAGGATGTCCGACGAGTCCATCATCTGCATGACAATGCCTTAGTGATTAGCCTGGCCATTGCAGACTTCAACACTTGACGGGTCCTGGTGCAAAACGTTCAACTCACTAGTCGCCTGCCTAAGCTCTTTCGGATGGACGATTCGGTGATTAACTTCACTGAGGAGGATGTCCGACGAGTCCATCATCTGCATGACAATGCCTTAGTGATTAGCCTGGCCATTGCAAACTTCAACACTTGACGGGTCCTGGTGGACAATGGAAGCTCCGCTGACATCCTCTACTACCCAGCCTTTCAACATATGAGGATTGATAGGGAACGGCTCACCCCAGCAGATGCTCCTTTGGCGGGCTTCGAAGGAACGAAGGTTATGCCCGTTGGATCTGTTACATTGCCATCATAGGGTGCCCAACACTCAATGCATGGAAAGCGGCTACATCCACATACCACCTACTACTGAAATTCCCAATGGAGAAGCTTGGGGGGATCAGGTGGCAGCTCGGGAATGCTATGTGGCCATGTTAGAGATGGACGAGCAAGTGACCACCATGAACATTAAAGAGCGATGGGTAAATATGGAGCCGATAGAGGAATTGGAGATCATCCCCCTGGACAAAGAACACTTGGATCGGGTAACTTGCATCGGCACGCAGGCCAATCCTTCGGGATGGGCTAATCCATTTCCTGAGAAACAGCCTGGACATCTTCACTTGGAGCCATGAAGATATGCTTGGGATCAACCTAAGCATCGTGGTCTACCAGCTCAATGTTTCCCCATCCTTTCCACCCATTCGCCAAAGGAAATGGGTCTTCGCTCAAGAAAGGGACAAGGCCATAGCTGAGGAGGTTCGTAAGCTGTTGGATGCGGGTTTCATCAGGGAAGTTTACTACCCCGAATGGTTGGCCAATGTGGTCATGGTAAAAAAAGCAAATGGAAAGTGGAGAATGTGCGTGGACTTCACCAACTTAAATAGAGCTTGTCCAAAGGACAACTACCCCCTCCTACGGATCGACCTCGTGGATTCAATTGCTAGACACCAATTTTTAAGCTTCATGGATGCTTTCTCCGGTTACTATCAGATCAAGCTAGAAGAGTCGAACCAAGAAAAGACATCATCTGTCATCAGTCAAGGCCTTTTTTGTTACAAGGTCATGCCTTTCGGTTTAAAGAATGTGGGGGCTACGTATCAAAGGCTTGTGAACAAAATTTTCGTTCGACAGATTGGTCGGAATGTGGAGATATATATGGACAACATGTTGGTAAAAAGTAAGAAAGAGGATCATCACCTGCATGATCTTAGAGAGACGTTTGAAACTTTTCACCTCTACGGAATGAAGCTCAATCCCAGCAAATGTGTGTTTGGGGTATCGTCTGGTTAGTTCCCTAGCTTCATGGTATCTCAACGGGGTGTCAAAGCTAACCCTGACAAGATCCGAGCAATCCTAGAGATGAGCCCCCCGAAGAACATCAAAGAGGTACAGAGCCTAAACGGAAGAGTTGCAACACTTGCCATTCTTCAGGATTCTAAAGAAAGCTTTTGAATGGATTGACGAATGTTAGAATGCATTCGAAGAATTGAAAGTATACCTAGCATCCCCGCCACTCCTTAGTCTGTCCAAACCCAATGAAGAACTCTTCCTATACCTAGCCATATCCTTCACGGCCATTAGTTCAGCACTGATTCGGGAAGAGGATCGAATGCAATTGCCCGTGTACTATACCAGTCGAGCATTAAGGGAAGCAGAAGCAAGGTATCCCCCTATGGAAAAGTTAGCCTTCGCTCTGATCACAGCAGCTTGCAAGCTTAGGCCGTACTTCCAAGCCCATACCATAGTTGTTCAAATAGAAAAGTCTTTTTGAAAGACAATGGATAATCCGGAGGCCGTCGAACAATTGGTCCTTTGGGCAATAGAACTGAGCGAATTCGACATACACTATCGACAGAGGACCGCGATGAAGGCCCAGGCCTTAGCTGATTTCATCGCCAAATTCACAACAGGCGAGGCCAACGACTGGGGGGCAACTCCTTGGAAAGTTCAAATGGATGGATCGTCCAACAAACGGGCCAGAGGGATCAGAGTGGTCCTCTAGTCCCCCGAAAGGGATATCATCGAATGCGCTGTCTAACTCCAATTCCCAACAACCAATAATGAGGCCGAGTACGAAGCCATTCTCATTGGCCTTGAATTGGCCAAAGCAGCTGAGGCTTCATCAATCGACCTTCATAGCGACTCCTAGGTTGTCATTAGGCATATCAATGGGGAATATGAAGTCAACGGCGAACGAATGAAAAAGTATCTTGATCTTATTCGGAAGCGGACGAATCAAACTTTTAAGGTTAAATTTCTACAAGTCCTGAGAGGAGAGAATGAACATGCCGACCAATTGGCCAAAACTACATCTGCAGAACACAGTACGACTGATTAGCGGATCTTGTCATTCGTTTAGCAGTCCCCTACCATTGAAGAGCTGGAGATACAGATGATTCTGAGGGGCGCTGACTGGACTACCCCAATCGTTACTTACCTAAAAAACGGGACACTTCTCGAAGATCGAGATGAATCCCGACGATTGAAAGTTCGGGTAGCCCGCTTTGTGCTAATAGCAGATGTACTTTACAAGAGGGGCTTTTCCCGACCATACCTAAGGTGTTTAGCTCCCGACGAAGTGGACTACATCATGATGGAAGTCCATGAAGGGGTGTGCAGAAACCATTTGAGGGCACGATCACTGGTCCACAAACTCATACGAGCAGGATACTATTGGCCTACAATGCAGAAGGATGCCCAATCCTACGTAAAGGCATGTGATAGGTGCCAATGCTTCAGTAATGTCATAAGGCAACCATCCGAACCACTCACCCTGATGAACGCCCTATGGCCTTTTGCTCAATAGGGACTAAATATTGATGATACAACATAAAATCAGTAGACTGAATGCTTCGGGCTTCAATGGTGAGAAGATAATCTGGAAAAACTTGAAGAGATGAACACACTATCAAAGGTGACCGGGGAGGGTCGGCCAAAAATCCTCCGATGATAAAGTTAGTATATCTCTTAACTTCTAGAATTCCAAATTACTTGGAAAATGATCTCCGTACCTTTTTTTGTTGGCAATGATTATGTATATAGTGCACACTGTGAGTAGTTACTTGCTCAATAGCTTCTCCTATGTTAGAGGAAGTCAAAAAGTTCGGAGTTAACTTCCATAACTGCTATAGAAGTTATATTATTTGGTCATACATTCCATAACTGTCATTGGAGGTGGTTTCATGGTAATAACCTTCAATTTTGCACTTGCATTTTGAAACAAGGATATAGACCTCGTCCAGAGATTGCATACGGTAACAATGCCTGGAGTCCTCGTAGGCCGTCTAAGGGTCTCCATGGACGGACGACCCTGATACGGACGAGTTTTCCAGGCTAAGTCATCCTCTATTCCTTACTTGAACGAGCCATACGGACGAGTGTGGAGTTAGATAGATTTTGATACACCACACGGGCTAAGTCATCCTCTATTCCAGACTTGAGCAATCTCCCCTAAGAATGGTCATAAAAAGACCATACACTACACTCGTTGGGGCTACAAACCCAATTCACCCTTTGAACAAAGAAAAACCTAGCTTTCCATTGATGGTTTGAGTTAGGCATATCGGATATCAGCCTTAGGACAGCCCAACGACACATAAAGTTATAGAAACCCTTGGAGCGAGGAATCTCCTAAGATTTGTAGCAGTAGAAAAACTCCTCCAAAGTGAGAGAATGGTTTCCCCCACTAAGTTGTCCCCATAGCACTTTAGCCCCAGTAAAAATCCTCCCAGCACTTGGGGCTATCTGGCTAACTAATATGCCTAAATAGGAGGCTAACCGACGATGCAAGGTAGAGAGGGGCTGACAAAGCCCTGCTATGAATATAGTCTCATAGAAGCCTACATCAGATGACTTCCCATCGTAACACTTCTCTCCCAAGTCACCTTTCTTAACAGGCACGTTGTTAGGAATTTGAAAACGAGGTCTTAGACTACCAAAGACCTCGTCACTCATGTCCATGGGGAAGTCATGGATAGACCAATCGTCAGGTAGAATGACCTCTTGTGGTCATCGCCTTGACGGGCTGGCCCTTCCCAACAAGGAGTCTGAGGACAAACTCCTATCGGATATCGATGAGTCATCAGAAGAGTTCTCCATCCTAGGACTATACAAGTTATCGTCTAAACCTATGTGGATCGATGGGGTATGTTCACTCGTCGCCTCACTATCTCCAAACATCCCTACCTACAAGTGACGAATGAAAGCTAAGATTCTACTCCACGTCCTACTCGCACAAACCAACAACAAAAGGAAAAAGAAAGAAAAAAGAAAAGGAAAAATGGAAAAAGGAAAAAGAGACCAACGAATCATACCTAGAAATAGACAAACAACAAGACCAACGAAGTAGGAAAACAGACGAAGCTCAAAACCGACGACTGAGCTCTGGGATTGAGATGGAAAATTTTTCGGATAATAAGGATAATAACAGAATGGGATATTTATAGGATGACATGGCATGAGAATCGAAGCGTTGCGACGCTTGATTCCATAAATTGAAAGGTGACACATGTCAGCAGCCCGGTTAGAAAGACATAATTGCCCCTATTTATGACAAGCATTTATGACAAATCCATGAACCGTTGACCATCTCGACGACTTACGGTGTGGGCGGCAGCTGATGAGGAAAATTTCGGACTTACCCTTAGGCACTACTCACGGTTTGGGTGGCAGCTAATGGGCCGGATTTTACCCGATTCGATAAAAAATAGGGTCAGGTTTGGATTTAAAAAAAAACCTGAAGCGGGTTCAGGTCGAGTTCGGGTTTTTTCCAAAACTCGACTCGACCCAATTATATATATATATATATATAGTTACTAAAATACCCTCATATATATATATATATATATATATTTATAAGCCCTAACATTTCCTATTCCTCATTTCATTTTAGCATTCAGCTCACACCTCCACCTCTCTTCTCTTCAGCTCACGCCTCTGCCTCTCATTTCTTCAGCTCATAATCTCACTCACTCCTAATCTCACCGCCAACCTAATTGCCTCTTACCGCTGCCCTTGCTCTCACTGCCATCCTAAGCTGTCTTAGCTCTCTCTCTCACTGTCTCACACAGCCACCTCTTCCTCTTCATCTCTTAGCTCTCTCACTCATATGGCCACAAGCCCAGAAGCAGTCAAGCACAGGCACAGCTCCGTTTCGTCCTCGCCGTCGCTGATCTCACTCCACCTCATTCTCCATTTTTTTTTTCTGGGTTCAACTTGTCTCAATCATGTGAGTTTGTGTTTGTGATTTTGAAAGGGAAAATCATAGATCTAAAATTTGTGTTTGGTTTGTGATTTTGAAAGGGAAAATCATAGATTTGACATTTGTGTTTGTGATTTATATGCTTATGTTTGTGATCGTGATCGTGCTTGGATTTGTGTTTGTGTTTGTGATTTTGGGCCAAAAAATCATAAATCAAAATTTGTGTTACTGATTTTGGGCTTGGCTAGGCATAAGGGGACGGGGCCTGCGGGGGCAGGTTTGGGTTGGGGAAAAAAATCCATTTAATAAACGGGCCAGGTCTGGGTTTTTGGGACAGATCTGTGGGTTAGGTTCGGGTATGAAAAACCCGGCCTAAACCTGGCCCATTGCCATTCCTACTTACCTGCAAGGGACGACTAAGGGTCAAAAGGACGGATCAGTCTCTAGGAGACAACCACTCTCTGAGGGACGATCAAACCCTAGGAGACGATCGATCCCTAAGGGACGACTAGTTCCATAGGGACGATCCTTTGAAGGATCGTCAAGCCCAACGAACGACCCTTTGAAGGATCGTCAGGCCCATATACGGACGACCCTTTGAAGGATCGTCAGGCCCAACGAACCCCGGTGCCAGGATGACCCACCATCTAGGGTTTCCTGTGAGACATGTGAGGCCCGTTTATGCATCCTTATATGGAAACTACTTGCTTACCACGGCCAAAGATCTTATCCTTCTTGAGGTACGTGAATTCCCGAGTATCTTGGGACCCTTCTCTCTACAAGAAAATCTCCTCGAATAAAGGGATTCAAGTCAGCTCTCTACTACTATATAAACCACAAACCTTACCCTTCTTGAGGTACGTGAATTCTCCCTAGCTCTTGCACTCTTAAGTTCTTGAATATTCATCTATCACTGACTTAACCTTCAAAGGGTCTTTGGCCGGTACCCCACCGATGCCATTTGATTGGTTCTTCTCTTTTGTTCTTCAAGTACCTTCCATTAGCGCGTGTGGACAATCAATTCACTGACGATTTTTGAGCATCATCAGAAACAAGGTTCAATAAAAGGGAAAAAAAATAATAACACATAACCAAGAATGTAAAAACAATTATATATATATATATATATATATATATAGGTTCAAGTTAGTGAAGTTACATCTGGTGTAATTTTACAAAAATTACACATTTTATCCATTGTAGATCTCTAAGAAATATGAAATTCTATTCTATTTTAGTATTTTCTCCCTCTTACTAAACCTCTGTAAAAAAAATGTTATTTTTTCCATAGTTTTAAAACCGGACCGGACCAACCGGTTTGACTAGTTTAATCAAGACTTGGGTACCAATCCCGTCGAGTAAAAATGCCCAAAAACCTAGGAATCAAGTGTGAAAACGGTTCATTGACTGGTTTGGGTTTTGAAACCATGATGTTTTCTTAATCAGTGGCTTCATTTTGCCATATTTAAAAGAAAAGTAATGCTAGAAACAATTTTACAAGTATTTTACAAAGTGTTGATATGGCTTGGTTCACATTAGCTTTCAAAAACAATTATTGAATGACATTTTTATTTTTATTTATCAAAATGATATTTGCATTTTTTTTCCAGTATGCATGAAATTGGCTGATCTATATTAGTCATAATATCATGCAATTTTCAAATTTGTAAACACATATATTATGATCAAAGTATTACACCTCTATTATTGTCTTTCTGATTTGTTTATAAAATAGAACACTTAATATTACAATTTTTTGGAAGTTAAATTATTGAAATATTGGAGGAAACTGATAAAATAGGTGACTGCACCTCGAGCGGGGGAACTCGGCTAGTTTGAAATAAGGGTTGAGATAAGTATTCATTTGTACCTCAAAATGCAAAGATGAATCAACAAAGTGAGCGATAAATAATGCATAATCTCCATTGTCTCTTATCGCTAACCTTGTCATGAATTAAATAGTCCCTCCAAATACGATAGCAGCAAGTATGGCACAATCTCCAAACCTTAACCGTTGTTCATAAAATTCCTCATCTCCAGGTTTCCGAAAATAGAATGTGTTTGATAAGCGATTAATGAAGATCAAATGACAATTAGATTCATTTGGTGATGACAAAAGAACATAAATATCCAAAATGTCATATGATGTAGTTGATAAATATGGTTAAAAAGTGAAACTGCCATTGAAGCAACATCCTTCAACACCAACCAATTGTTTCTGCTACTGCATATTGTTTTACTGCTCATCTCCCAAATACTATCTAGATCTTCACCTTCACAGACAACCAGCTAAGGGAGTGATTGTGGGTTGCTGATAGAAGGAGGTAGAAAAAGTTATTCCGCGTCAACTAGGGGTGGCAATTCATGTTCGTGTGTTAGGTTGAGATGTGAGTATTATGTTGTATGGGTCAATCCGAACCTGACTTGTTTAGTAAACGGGTTAGGATACCTCAACCCTAACACGACCTGTTTATTAAACGGGTAACCCAACACGACACATTTAACCCGTTTAATTAGTAGGTCATGTTGGGATCGACACAAATAACCTGTTAATAACCTTTTGATTATGACCCGAACAACTTGTTTAATTAAACTTAACCTGAATAACCTACTATCAACTCCCATATATCTAAATTTATAATTCAACCATAAATCAAGTAATCAAAATTCAAATAATAGCAATAACAAATAATTCTTTCATTCCTTCAAATTAAAATTACTATTCCAAAAGGTTCCAACCTCCATACTATCAAATTCAATAATATGTCAAAGTTCCATAATAAAAAACCAAGATTATTACATGGCATGCAAGTGCCATATCAAAAACTAAAAGGCAAACCTAAATAATTACTTGGCAGATCAGTATTTCCATGATGGAAAAATCCAAGTCCAACCATCCAAGTGCCACATCAAAAAAGAAAAGACATCATTGATTAAGAAACTAGATTAGAAGAGATTGAGGGTCGCATTGAAGAGGTGTCTTCCATGTACTTATCCTTATTGATATTCTTGTTCATTATATCTTCAGTGAGCTCTTCCAATTGTGATTGTGCAAGTTCTACATCAAAAAATTTAATGAAACATTAAAAACTTATTATTCAGAACAGAAAAAAAATTAAAAACAAAATAACATTCATCTTGGCATAGAATAAGGCTATCAAGAAAGCAACGAAGCAACAAACAAAATAAGATGCTAAATCGCTTTTACTTTCATCAAAATATGGTTAGTACATTCCTAGCACAACATAGAACCAAAAACCATTCATCCAATAACACATTCCTCCGGAAAATAAAAATGAACCTAAACTTTATTAATTCCCAATGAAATTCATTTCACAAAAAACACATGGATTTTCTGCACAGTGGTGTTTTCTGCACAATTTTATTTTTCTGCAGTGTAGTTTTTCCACATATTGGTGTTTTTTTGCACAATGTTATTTTTCTGCAGTGTTTTTCTGCACAGTATTATTTTTCTGTAGTGTTTGTTTTCTGCGGTATTTATTTTTCTACAAAATAAGTCTAGTTTTCCCCTATATTGATGTTACATGTTCTGTTTATCATATAGTATCTAATAAAATTTATATCTTTTATCTCAAAAAAAAAAAACAATCAACATGATAATGATTAACAAAATAAATGAACGGATCTACAATTATTTTATTTTAAGATGACAGATACAAAGAAACTTGAAAAGAAATCATAGAGCAAGAACTAGTTATTTTAAAATCAACAAAAAGAGTACAAACAAGTCTACTATTGGTACTAAACAATCAACATGATAATGATTAATTGTTAATTGAAGTCCTCCACTCTATCCACGTTCATAAAGAGTCTTCAGAAATAAAATCTACAGTTACTGATAATGTTTAACTGTTAACACAATAAAAAAAATCTACAATAACTTAACTTTTAACATCTTTACTACAATAATCTTAAATCTAAGAGTGATAAAGTAATAAATGTAAAATTTTGATGGCAACAAAAGAAAATTGCGAATTTATACCTTAGCTTTCCCAGCCTTTGTGCATTTGGGGTGAAAGGAGCTGCATTTTCAAGGACAAAGAGTCCACTGCACCAAACTTCAAGTTTTTATTTCTGAAGACTCTTTCCCGGCCTTTGTGCATAAAGAATACAAATTGATAATGATTAACTATTAACACAATAAACAAAATCTACGATTTCTAAAAATTTCATAAGTAAGAAAACAAAACAAAAATATATAACATGTATACCTTGCTAGGGGATTCGGTGGTTGAAAGTTGAAGAAAAATAACTAGTGAAGCTGTGAAGTCATGAAGGAGAACAAAGAGTAGAGAGGGCAGCTACGGTTTTGAAGGGAAGAGATATTAGAGGGGTTGGCTAGGGATTTGAGGGGAAGAGAGAGTAAAGGGTTGAGAGACATGAGGCGGCTAGGGTTTTGATTTTATAGTGTAGATTGTAGAATCTGTATCTGTAGGATCAGCTAGAGTTTTAAGGAGAAGAAGAGAGTTGGAGGAGACAAAGTATTGACTGTTGATGAAAATGAAGAGACACAAGGTTCGGAGAGGCATGAGGTTTGGTTTTGAGCAGGAGATTAAGCCATAGCTAAGCTTATATACTTAGGTTTTAAGGGTAAAATTGTAAAATTACCTTTATAAGCTAATTGGGTCAAACGGGTTCAATAGGTTGAAGATTAACACGACCCGTTTAATAAACGGGTCAACAGTGTCAACCCGAATTTGACCCGAACCCGTTTAGCCTTAACCTATGACCTGTTTATAAATGGGTAGCCACGTCGAGTTCGCGGGTTGTATCGGATTTTGCCACCCTTAGCGTTAACAACTTACTGTTCCATTTCATGTACTTGATTATGTTGTTCTGATTCATAAACTTGCATATGCTGCATATACCGTTCCATTTCATCATCTTGCAGTTTCCTTCTTTTTCTTGAATGTTCCTTCATTAGCTTTTGTTGTCTTTCTTTTACTTGAATCAACAACTAGGAACTTTATTTTTTTATTTTTACTCATTACTCGGTTCTTGCATTTGCTCTTTCCTTTCATGTGCCAACTCCATTCCTATAAAACGAGATGAAATTAAGTTATTTAATTCTTCACAAGTACTATTTATGTATTAAATTAAACAACACTACAAGAAAAAAAAATTATTGCAACAAAAAAAATCGTTGCAATAATATTAAAGTCATTGCAATAATTGATGTGAGGTGTTGCAAGAAAATTTGAGATAATAGGTTTGTGCAACAAAAAATTTTGTTGCAATAAACTCCAAAATTTTTAATGACTTTGATGCAAGGATATATATAATAAATAAATAATTTACTACTTCAAATATTTTGTTGTAATAGGCTATTACTTCATAAATCTTATTGTAATAAATTGTAAATAATTGACCAAAATAAGTCGAATCAAATTATTGCAATAATATCTTCATTGTAATAGAATACATTTGATGAGCAATTAATGAAGATCACATGACAATTAGATTCATTTGGTGATGACAAAAGAACACAAATATCCAAAATGCCACATGATGTACTTGCGCCAACTCCTTAAAGTAAGGTAAAAAAGAGAAACTGCCATTGAAGCAACATCCTTCAACATCATCCAGTTGTTTCTGCTACTACATTTTGTTTTACCACTCATCTCCTAAATACTGGCTTTGTAAAACTGATTTTTTTGATATGTCTACAAAAACTTGACTTTCTAGATCTTCACCTTCACAAACTACCAACCAAGGGTATGATTGTGAGTTGTTGATAGGAGGGGGTTAAGAGAGCTATTCTACATCAACAACTTGTTGTTCCGTGGTCATCTACTTGATTATGTTGTTTTGATTCATTAACTTGCATATGCTACATATATTGTTCCATTTTACCAGCGTGCAATTTCCTTCTTTTTCTTAAATGTTCTGCTTCATTAGTTTATATTGTCTTTCTTTTACTTGAATCAACAACTAGTAACTTTATTTTTTTTTTACTCATCACTCGGTTCTTGCATTTGCTCTTTCCTTTCATGTGCCAACTCCATTCCTATACAACAAGTTGAAATTAAGTTAAGTAATTCTTCACAAGTACTATTTATGTATTAACTTAAATAACATTATAAGAAAAAAAATGTTTATTACAATGAAAAAAATAATTGCTATGAAGTGTTGCAAGAAAATTTGAGATAATAAGTTTGTGCAATAAAAAAATTTACTGCTTCAAATATTTTATTGTAATAGGCTATTACTTTATAAATCTTATTTGCAATAAATTGTAAATAATTGACTAAAATAAGTCGAATCAAATTATTGCAATAATATCTTCATTGTAATAAAATGTATTTGATGAATAATTAATGAAGATCACATGACAAATTTTTTTTTTTTTTGAGTTCAAGATCACATGACAATTAGATTCATTTGGTGATGACAAAAGAACACAAATATCCAAAACGCCGAATGATGTAGTTGCACCAATTCCTTAAAGTAAGGTTAGCCATTGAAGCAACATCCTTCAACGCCATCTAGTTGTTTCCATTACTACATATTTTTTTTACCACTCATCTTGTAAAACTAATTCTATGTTATGTCTACAAAAACTTGACTATCTAGATTTTCACATTCACAAACTACCAGCCAAGAGTATTATTGTGGGTTGCTAATAAGAGGGGGAATACATTCAGGTTGCATTTTCTATAATGAGTTGGGTCATTAATGCTTGTGGTGGGCCCTTTTGTATTTTGAACTGGACTGTTTCCTGCCGTATTGTGGCCCAATAGTTCTAGGGTAGGAGAGTTGGGACTGGCTCAATTGAAACTCACCTCAAGCCAGCTTGTGCACAATCTAGGACCACTTTGCAGAGATCTTGATCACATGCCCATGGTAGGGGATGTTGTCATAAAAATGTTATAGCAGGAGACACATAATATAACAAGATAATAAAAGAGATATTCTAACTAAAGTGCATGCTGCCAACAAAAGATAATATTTAAACAATTTCGCAATAGGAAAACACGACAATGTGAGTATGGCAGAAATAAGTTAGCAATTATGAACGGAATAATGTTAATGCTTAAGCAATCATGATAAACGAGGAGAAAACGGATTAGTCTGTTGAACTTGGCTTCTTAGTAGATTTAAGTCCAAGAAGGGCACCAATCTCCAATGTGGACAATCTCACAGGGAAATCCAACCATAGAAATTGCCTATTCTGAAAGAATGAACCTAAATGGCTCAATCTCTAATCTTTTAACTTGCTAGAGAGTAGGCTATTGAAAGGGAGAGAAGGGAATAGCATATTGGTGCATGCCTTATCACACTTTTGTTTTCTCACTTCACTTCTTACTCTCTTATTTTTCTTTCTTTTTCTGTTTATCCTTTCTGTTTTTCTTCTGCTTTCTATTTCTCTCTTATTTCTATGTTTTCTATTGTTCTTCCTTGTTTTTTCATTGTTGTTTACTATACACAACTAAGGCCTTTCTATATTGTCTGTTGTGATTAGATTTACCGTTTTATCCCTCGACTACTTTTGGCATGGTGTGGGTGTCCTTCCTAAGCCATCCACTGGTTTGCTAGTTGCTCAGCCAGCACCACTACCCTACGCTGGCTGCACCACGTTCCATTTCCAGAAAAAAAATGAGTTTTGTTTTATTTTCTTGCTTTTCGTGGCATTCTCATCCAGATAAGGGTTGGGTATTCTCTCTTACTAACTCCTATGGCATGCACCTAGTGATTCCAGCACATATTTCCCTCTTTTGGGTCGTATGTCATCCCAGCAGGACATTTCCCCTAAAAGAGCTTGAGCGGGAATCCCAGAACAGACTTCCCCCTTCTCTCCACCGCCAGACCATACCCTCTCTTACCTCTAACCCATGGCCCACCGTGCCTGTATTGGCTGGGTACAAATGGGTAGTGCCTAAGCCTTGTGCGTGCTCCACTCCTATGTGAGTCCATGGCTTGTCTGCTGTTCATGTGTTTGCCAATGCTTGGGGTTCGTCTAGTCTTGTTGCGCGTTCTGCTGCTTATTTTTAACCCTTTGTGGTTTGGATGAGTCATTAGGTCTTCATTCTTGTTTCTTCTCTGGGCTGGGTCTTGCTTGGGTATGGGCCCTTTCTTCTTCCATTCAGCCCCAGTCTCCTTTTACTTCTGGTTTATGGGTCGACTAATACTTTTGCCACGCCACTGCGTTGCTTCTGCCATGATGTTGCTTAACTATGCTTGGTGGGCCTCCTTTGGGCCTACCGTGTATTTTTCTTCACTTAGTTTGCATTGCCTAGCATTTTTGTTAGGTCAATTTTCATATCATCTTGGTTTTCCTTGGCCCATTTTATTTCTCTAGGCATCCTCGGCCTACTTCATTCCTTTAGGCATCCTTGGCCCATTCCATTATTACATTCCCACGCGCTTTTGCTAAATCTTTAGGGCTTCGTCAACCCAATTACTATACCTTTTGCTTTTGGGGTTTGTTGGCTTTTGCACCAACCCCTCTTTTACTAATTCCTTTCTTTGGGCTCCTCCGACCCATCCTTGCTTTATTTCTACTTCTTATGATTCTCATGGGCTTACTACTTCCTTCTCTAGGCTCCCTTGGGCTTGTTTGCTTTCTTTAGGGCTTTTTTACTACTTTATAGGCATGTGGACCATTATTCCTGCCAGTCAAGCTTAATGATTTTTCTTACTTTGCTAATTCTTCTTCCTTCACCCCTTTTATATTGTTTGGCTTCTTCTTGTTATTGAGCCTTTTTGCCAAAGTGTGCATCAACAATGCCAAATGGTATGCTAATATTTTTTTAAAATAGTTTTTACAGAAACATAAACTGTAATTGTTCAATTGTTATTTTTCCTTGTAAAAAAATGCTTTATTTTTTTGGATAATTTTGAGTTTTTGGCATTGAATTAAATGCTCTCTCCATCCCAATTTGTTGGTCAAACATAGAGCACAAACCCACAACTAGTAGATCACAAACATGTACAAATCACAACTACCACACCAAGCCAAAGATACCACCTTTCAAAACCAAACCCAATTACTCACATGGTATCCAAAATCAAACAAACAAACAAACACAAAAAAAAAAAAAAAAAAAAAGAGAAAAGAGGGAGAAGAGGAACGGCGGCCACCGTTGGTGGTGACACTGTCGTAGATTGCCACTAGCATGGTGGTTCTCGTGGGGTCTCAACCTTGGCTAGAATTCTGCCCTTAGATAGAAGGAAGGCGGAGGTTTCGGCCATGGTTTTTTAGAGTTCAGTTTGAGTGAGCTTGAGAGAGAGATGAGATCTAAGGAGAGAAGCTTCAAGGAGATGACTTTGCTTATGGCTATATGAAATTTAGGGTTAGTCTTCCTCCATTAAAAATTGATACCAGATTTGAACCTCATTTTGAATTTTTTCATATTAGGAATTTGACTAAAATAGATTTAAATTTTAAAGGTGCTTTGGAAGGAGGTAAAATAAGAGGAGTAATACATTCAAGTTGCATTCTCTATAATGAGTTGGGTCATTAATGCCAAATAGTATGCTAATTTCTTTTTTTTAATAGTTTTCACTGAAAATAAACTGTAGTTGTTCAATTTCGATTTTTCCTTATAAAAAAATGCTTTTAAAATTTTTTTTTTGAGTTTTTGGCATTCAATTAATTACTCTCTTTGTCCCAAACAAGGTTTTCAGACCCGGACCTTTTATTGAACCGTAAAAGGAAGAGGTTCAAGGTTTTTGAGGTCGAACCGAGATTAAACCGGGGTCGAACCATGATGACGTCATAATTAATTTAATAATTAATTAAAGTCAAATATAGATATTAAATTTATAAAACTAGCAAAATTGACTAATATATCTATATATATGAGGGAAATTTAATGATTTTCAAGCATATATTTAATAAAATTGTGTTAAGTTGTTTTTATAAAAAAGAAAAAAAATTTGCTAAGGGGTTGGACCGCACGGTTCTTGTGACCGGTTCTTGCGATCCAACCCTGGTTTTAGGGGTTCACGGAATTAACTAAAAATCCAGTTTTTTAAGCTTAAAAAACCGGTTTTCATCCCGGTTCCCGATTTTCACGATCCGACCTCTCGGTCTGGTCCGGTTTTGAAAGCGTTATTACTAGTTAATTCATTTCCTTTTTAAAATTATTTAAAAAAATTTGGCAGAAAATTTTATAGTTGCTCAGTTGGTCAAATTACAATAATTTTAAATAAAAAGAATCTGAAGTCCAATAGAGCACCCACACACACAGAGAAAAAGAAAAGAAAAAAAAAAGTAAGGGACCCGATGTCCAACCCACCCATTAAATCGAACTTTTGGACGGGTTAAAAATGTGGGTTTGGGTTTTATTGGGTTGTTGTGATCTGCTTTATGACCATCTATGGATGATGATACTTTGATGAAATGTATAAGGCAATTACTTGTTTTCATTATCATATTTTATAAAAGGTACGCTTATAACATTTTGCACAAAAATTTCATAACAAATTTTATATGACAAGTTATTATTAGATGAAATAAAAAAAAGTAATATTAATAATAGAGTTAAAATGAAAATTAATAACAACTTGTTACTTAAGCATTATTATTATAATTGCTGTGAAAATATTGTGTTAATAAAATTAAGACCACATAAATAAAATAAGATAGAAATTCAATATAATTTGGAAAAGTCTGAAACACCCTCCAAATGTACTTTGAGGATTAAGGTTATCAAACGGCGCCCATATAATAATGGGTTAAAAATATAAGAAGCAATTTAACTGAAGTGTTTGACATTGTCAGAACTAGGTTGTGTCCTTTATCTCCCCATTCATTCACCTTAGAACGCCTCCACCACTCGCTCATCTGAAATATAATGCCTGTGAAGGTAAGACATATACAGGTTGTTTTCAAATGGCATATTTTGCAATCACTATTAAAAAAAAACACATTTTTAAATTGTTAGATTGTTAGTGCTTGCTTTAATCTTTATCTAAATTTGTTGGATTTATGTGATACATTTTGTACATACGCATATACACTAAAATAATGTACGAATACTTTATTGAACATGATTAATGTAATGGTTGAATGTCTAACTTGAATATGTTGAATAAATTTATAGTTTATCCTTATTCTTTTGCTAGCATTATGGACAAATTTCTTACAAGGAAAGCACTTGTATTGCAAGATTTATCTTCTAAGGAAATTTGTATTGATTTGAATGATCTTCTTCCAAATCCTAAGCTATGAGAAAATGTATTATCATGTCATCCTAATGATCATGATGAAATAAAAATAGCATATTTACCCAAAAAAAAAAAGTTTCTTGTTAACCTCTTGGCCATGGTTTCCCTAAAATAGAAATGAGTGGAGCATTGCATCGATTTCATCATGATTAGTTTAAAAAAATACAAAAATTGGTTGAAAAATCATAAAAAAGATGATGCATTTTTTTTTTTTATAATGTTACTTTTTTTTTCTTTTTCTTTTTTTTTTATAAATGCTTATAGTGTTACTTATTTAGGCAAAATGTTGGTAATTGAATGAAAAATTAGTAATTTAATGATTGCATGTTTAAAAAGATGATTGCTTGGTTGTGTAAATTGAAAACATAAATACTTAAATAGTATCAAAAACTTTTCTAAAATTTCCTAAACTTATCAAATATCCTAAAGATATCAGTTACCCAACCCTGCCTTAACTTAAAAATTTAAAAAGAAAAAAAAATCCCTTTTGCATACCTATTTGCCTTTCAAATAAATCTCCTCCACTATTCAATTGTCTATGCCTTTGATCACGAGATTCAAGTGAGGAATGAGTGACACTAGTCGCTCACGAAGTGGCCATTTTCTCATATTCACACAAACGGCGTTCTTCTCTTCTCACCCGAACTGAGCTTCACTCTCTCAGCCATTGCTCCGATGCTTCTTCTTCTTCTCCTCACCCGAATTGCCTTAGCTCAACTCTATATTTCCTCACTCCTTAATATTTAAAGAACTATAACTCGGATATATAATATTTAAAGTTAGGTATAATGCAGAAAGGGCCGGCGTAATTACACTTTGTTGGGGTAGAGTTTCAACATAACATGGATTTTCATGAGTAATTTAATTAATTGGGTTTAGGGTTTAGTTCTGATTTGATGGAAAGCAAAGGGAAACAAACGAGAAAAATAAAAAATAAAAAGAAAGATAAAATAAGTTAGTCCCAGGTTTGTTTCCTAAGCAATTGCACCTAGGAAAAGAGGCAATCAGACCAGCAATGGGAGTAACCTTAGCTGATCTCTCAATAGACTTCAATAGGTTGCTGGCAACATTGCCCATCTTAAAGTCACTAATGTTAGTGGGATACTATTATCGATAGATTGGCCTTAGATTAAAAGGTCATATGTCGTGCACAAGGTTCCTGCTTTTGCAATTTCAGTGAAAGGTCAAAGGTGTTTGTTATAGATTATCCTATATTTTAAAAAATAGTCCATGAAGGAAAATTTAACGAGACTAAAAAACTTATTTGGCAATCCAAAATAATTAAAAAATGAAAATTATTCTCAAAACTTAATTTGTAAAAGAAATTGAAAACATGCAAACAAGCTGTTTTCAAACTTTTCAGTTATTTGTTTTCAAAAGTTAATTAAAATACGCATTTAATTTGATGAATCTGTTTCATTTAATGAGTTAGCACTAAAGTTCAAATTCTAGTAACAATATATTTCAGTATTTTCTATTTTTTTTTCAAAAAAATATTTTTTTAATTTCAACTAACCAAATATGTTTTTGATTTCAAAAATACAAGAAAATTGTTTTTTCTTTGTATTCACAAAAACAAGTTTTTGAAAATAAAAAACAAGAATTGTTACCAAACATAACCTTAATTAATTTCCTCTATATTGTTTTCTTCTGTTCTTCAAAGATTTATCTTAATGTGAACCTTGATGCTTATACTCAAAATAGCATTCACTCTCATTTTTGATACTGCAAAGTGCTCTTTGTATTCAAATGATACAAATCTGCAGCAAAATTCTATGATATTCATGTATGTGGAATTGCATTTTACCATGATTCTTTTAAGTTCAGCTGAGTCACACATAAGGAGTTTGTCCAAATTAGTTTTTTTAAGAGGGATATATGTTTCAATATGGTATTTAGTTTGTGCCTGGGGAGACAATTCTTTGAGGGTTATCCTGGCTGACCCAATTTGAAATACTTGTGGAAGTAGGATAAAAAAATATACATTTGATTATTAATTTATCTTGGTTTTCTCGTATTGCTCAAAAAGCTTGTTCATGTATTATGTATATGAGTTTTCTCCAAAAAAAAAGTATTACGTATATGACATATCTATATTCTATATTCTATATTTATATCTATATATATTACTAAAAATTGAAGCGTAGTATTTAATATTACTATGCTCACATTGAGCCACATCAGCAGCCACGTCATCATTTTTTGTTTCCAATTTTTGTTATATATATATATATATATATTGTTAAACATTTTCTCATTTAAGGTGACTTAAAAACTCCATTATTTAAAAATTAAAATATCTTTTAACTATTATTTTTATTATTAATTTTCCAAAACTCTCCCTCCCTTTTACCTATTCATCTTCCTACTACTTTCTACCTCAATATCATTCTTTCTTTATCTTTTTGTCTTCCCTTATTTTGACCATTCTTATTCTCAATATCTTATTATAAATTTGACATTTTTCTTTTCATTTTATGCATAGTTTTCTCTCACAAAAAAGGTCACCTCTCTCTCTCTCTCTCTCTCTCTCTCTCTCTCTCTCTCTCTCTCTCTCTCTCTCTCTCTCTCAATTTTTTCATTTTTTGTTTGATTTTTATTTTATTTTCATTGCATCAATTCTTTAGGTTGATAAATTTTTATGTTGATTTGAATTCTACTTTGGGTTGATGCAATTTATTTTTGTGTTTTAAGTTGTTATCTTTTATATTTTCTTTGATTAAATATTATCCTACTGCATATAATATATAATAATATAATGTTATTATATTACATAGAAAATAATTTGATGTTTATTGCTATATAGTTTATTTTTTGCTCTTTTTTCCTCTCATTTTTATTTTATTCAACATTTAAATCAAGTCATATCCTCTATACTGTTAAATTATGCGGCACAAATCAAGAAAATGGCTAGACACAAACCTACTTTCCTTTACCATATGTTGGGGGAATCAATATATTTGTGTGATAAAGGGTCATATAATTTATAATTTAGATAGCACCCTTTGAATGTGACTAGGCCCATAGATTGAGTAATTTGTAGACTTAAAAAGGCTATTAAAAATGCACTTTTTGAATTAAGTCTAAAAAAATATGAACTACTATATATCATTTAGATAAAAGTTTTTATCATAGATACATTAATATTGTTTTTGCCACATATTTAAATCACGCAAATTTAATAATTTTATATTATGTGTTAGCATAGTCTCTGTTTCTTCTTCTTCTTCTTCTTAGAAATATTATTTATCATCTTTAAAGGATGCCAATAATATTGATCTTAGGGGAAAAGTTACATAAAATATTGAGAAAAAAAAATTATATTACAATCTACCAAAAATGTTTTACACATTCATCTATTTTAATTTAGATTTTTTTCCAAAATAAAATTTTAATTTAGATATTTATAAGTAAACAATGAAATAATGATTCATGAATAATAAATATATATATATATATATCTATACATATTTATCTTGTGCAGTTGTAACTTTACATATACTTTTGCATTTATATATTCATCTACTTTAATTTAGATGTTTATAACTTAATAATGAAATCTATAAACAAGGTGATTAAAACAATCATATTTGTACAATTCAAAAAGTCACAATTTCTTTTTTTTTTTTAAATGCCTTTTACATTTCTTTGGAATTATTTTTAAATTTTTTTTATAAAATCTTTGACATACCACTAACCTAACCACTTCATACATTAAAAAAATTTAAGGCTCATTATTACTTCCGTTAATATATTATGGATATCTTAATTGATTGAGACCAAACTAGAGAAATGTCTTTCATATTTCCTTGAAAATTCATAAGAAAACCCTTTGACATATCACTAACGTAACTACATCTATAACTATTTAAGCCATCCATGATATCTATTTTTTTATTAATAATCATAAAATTTACAACTAGCAAGGGAACATACAAAGTAATAAAGAATAAATGAAAGAAGAAGAAAAGAAATGAAATCAAACGTCAATTAATAACACTATTATTTGGAAAATAAAAAGGTGCTAAAGAGGAGTAAGAAATAAAATAGAGATGACTATACATAGGACGTTAAAAACTTTATAGTGCAATAAAATCAACAATTAAATATAATAATACAAAATAGTAACTTAAAACTAATCAAATTCTAACTAGAGAAATTATACGTGTGTGTGTGTGTATATATATATATATATATAAATATGTATGTATATATATACATATATAAAATCATAATTTTTTATACACCATGACTTAAAAAAAATTATTGAATAGTTCTATCTCTTATTTAATGTTTATTTTATATAAATCATCAACCAATAAATATATAATAATGGTAAAAAAATGTTATAGACAAAACTATGAAAAATATGATAAAACCATTTTTTTTTCTTTTTTAAAATCTCTTTATAAAGTTTAGAGAGTAAAATAGTATTTTATCTAAAAAATTATCTCACGCAACGCCCGAGTCTGCGACTAGTATTACTAAAATAGAGATGACTATACATAGGACGTTAAAAACTTTATAGTGCAATAAAATCAACAATTAAATATAATAATACAAAATAGTAACTTAAAACTAATCAAATTCTAACTAGAGAAATTATACGTGTGTGTGTGTATATATATATATATATATAAATATGTATGTATATATATATACATATATAAAATCATAATCTTTTATACACCATGACTTAAAAAAAATTATTGAATAGTTCTATCTCTTATTTAATGTTTATTTTATATAAATCATCAACCAATAAATATATAATAATGGTAAAAAAATGTTATAGACAAAACTATGAAAAATATGATAAAACCATTTTTTTTCTTTTTTAAAATCTCTTTATAAAGTTTAGAGAGTAAAATAGTATTTTATCTAAAAAATTATCTCACGCAACGTGCGAGTCTGCGACTAGTATTACTAAAAGCTGAATCGTAGCGTTTAATGCTACCGTTCTCACGTTGCGCCACATCAGCTGCCACGTCATTTTAAAAAAAAATATATAATTTGTCTTACAATTTTTAAATGGTTTTTACAATTATCAGCTCTATAAATGCAGCACACTACTTATTTATTTACTTCCACTATCATTCTATAATAAATCTGTATAATTAATCTAGCCTACCTCTTATTTATTGAGTTCCACTATCAAGTCCAACCCAAAAGCTCTTCAATTAGTTTTAGGGTTTTGTGTAAGCCTTTTCAGCTTAAAAGAAGAAGGAAAAAAAAAAAGTTGAAGCCTTTCAAGCTTTTGGTTTTGTTTTTTTTTTTTTTCTTTCCAATTTTTCTATAATTATTTTTAACATTTATTTTTTTTAATATTTACATTTCTCCAACCTTTCATCTCCCCACTACTTCTTCAATCTTTCTCCCTCCCTAACATTTTCATCTCCCCACTACCTTCTACATTAATATTATTCTTCCTCTTTCCCTTCATGTTCTTTCATTTTTGTCTCTTCTTATTCATATCATCTTACTATAAATTTGTCACTATCTCTTCTATTTTATGCATAGTTTTCCCTAATAAAAAAAATGGTTCTCTCTCTCCCCCTCTCTCTCTCTCTAAATTTTTTAGTAGATTTTTTTATTTTTCTTGAATCTCTACTTTAGGTTGATAATTTTTTATATTCTTTAAAACTCTATTTTGGGTTAATGCGATTTAGTTTTGTTTTTTAAATTGTTGTTGTTTTTATTTTTATTTTTTTCTCTTTGATTATTAAATGTTATCTTATTGCGTTCTAAAGAATTAAATATAGCATATAAAAATATAATATTATTCTATTACATAGCATGATTTGGATAATTTGGTATTTATTTTGTTACATATCATAATTTTTTATAGTACTCAATTTAGATGTTAAATTATGAGACTTTACTAATTTTTGCTTATTTTATAATCTTTTGTGGCGGACAAAGTACTCTTAATAGTTGTATTACTCTATAATGCCATTCATTTAAATAAAAGCAAATGTTAGCCAAACGAAAATAATTGGATAGGTGACAAATTTTAACTTTTGCAATTTTATTTTAATTATTATTGTTTTGGATTGTTCCTATATTATATTTGTGATTGTTCCTATAATAAATAAAAATATAATTACGAAATACATTACTCATTATTAGATTAGTTTAAATTGTAAAAAAAAAAATTTAATAAAACCACCATAAAAATATCACATGCAACGCGCGGGTTCGCGGTTAGTGTATTATTAAAACATTAACGCACTTTCTTTTCCATTATCTCATTATTTTTCTTTCTTGTTATTATATATATATATATATATATATTATATAAATACATTATATAAATATATGATACAATAAATACAAATAGGTGATTCTAATATCCAATCAAGAAAGAGGAACATAGGGGGAGAAGAATTCATGAGAGAGAGTTTTGATATTATCCCCCCCCCCCCCCCCCAAAAAAAAAAAGGTTTTGTCATCTCATAACAAAGGAAAATTTTTCCATTTAGTATTTATTTTATTATATACTAGTTTAATTCAGATTTTACTTTTAGAAAATTATTAAGTAAAAATCAATTGTTGCCTTGACCTATGATAATGAGAAATAGTTATGGAGCAATCATCATATGTTAAAATTTTATCCTATTTTGGATTGATATTTAGTGTGTTCTCAGCTTAAAGTAATCCTTTCTTGAGTTGTATAGTATTGCACAAGATAAAGAAAGCTATTATGGTGGATCATTTGCATCTCCAATCTCCAAAACAAGTGTATTTATCGGTTAATATTGCACCATGTACTGTTTTGGTTCGGGGAAAGAATGAGATATTTCAACATCGGTTAATAACTCTCTCTCTCTCTCTCTCTCTCTCTCTCTCTATATATATATATATATATATATTTGTATTTATATATTATTGGTCAAAGCTCATATAAATTTTTAAGAGCCTTCAAAAAAGTATTCAAGTATCCACTTCAAAAAACCCCTTTGTATGAGAAAAGGGCTGGATCCCTATGTATCCGAGGAAGAGGAATAAAATGGAACTGACATTTAAACAATTGAAATATAACAATAATCCTATTATAGTATAACCCAATAGGAAGAGGAATAAAATGGAACTGACAATTAAACAATTGAAATATTACAATAATTCTGTTACAGTATAACCCAATCAAGATATAAATCACGACGAGTTACAGTAGGGCAAGGTAGGAACTTTGTAATTGTATCATCTTCCAAGTCAAAGACGTAAAGAAATCGACTAGAGGTTATTGTGAAGTAAATCGAATTCCGTTTGACTCCGTTTTCTGGTACAAAACAAGATATGTTGCTCCTATCAGAAATAAAAAGAGCACGCTCTCCCATGTTCTTCACTCGGACCCATGCTTTCTTTGAAACATCCATCCGACAAATTAGAAAACTGTGAACCTTTCTCTCGTACGATCCAAAAGAGATTCGTTTAACAAACAAGAGCTCACCACACGATTCAATGAGATAAGTTAGGAAACCAAACATAGTTGTAGGTAAGGACTTATTAATATCCTCTACTGCCAACTTGGTAAAATAAATTTCTCTACCCACAAACTCGGCAGTATATAATAAATCACCTGCAGGCACTCCAAAGTATATCAAAAGGTGAATTTTTCCTCCATGAAATGTAGCACAACAAATACGCTCTGACCCATTTTCTTCAAAGGTTTGTTTGTAAAATTTTTCATCACCAAGCTGGCAAAAATAAAATGTGCATGTTTTGGAATGAATGAATACTACATGAAGCTGATGGTTGGGGTCATCTGGTGTTGCTGTTAGAATGCAAATATCATCATCTGTAATGTCTACCAATCGTGGAAGCTGCATCATCTCTTTAGAAGTAGGATTCAAAAGACACAAATTGTTTGAATCGAGATCCTTCAACACCAACCATCCATTAGTACTAGTGTATATTAGTTTATTGCGCATCTCCGGAATGGTCCTTGTGTAAAAATAATTTTTTGATATGCTAAAAAAAGTTTGCCTTTCTTTATCTTTCCCATCACATATTACTAACCAAGGATAGGATTGTGGGTCAGTAGGAGGATAAGAAAGCATAAGTTGTTTCTCATTACTTGGTTCTTGCAGTTGCTCTTTCCTTTCGCGTGCCTCTTCCATTACTCAATCTTCATGTACCATTAAAGAAAAAAATAAAAGAAAATTAATTTTTCAGAAGGACAATATAACGACACTTAGCGACTCCAATGGAATAATATATAGCATGCAACTTTTTTTTTTCTTTTACAATTACATATGTTACGCACATGAAAACAAATAAAGAAAAATGACCACAAAGTAAATGAGATTCCTATGACCTACACAGAAAAGAAAAGGCCACCCTTAACTCCATATTCTAAAGTTTTTTGTGCTGCTTTTATCTCCACTAGTTGAGGAACCCTGCATATTCTAAACTTTGTGATTTTATAAGTGATATATATGAGATCAGAATCCATACATGAAATTCTAGGAAAGAACATAATAACAAAGGGAGGAAGAGTTCTTACACACCCATTTTTTTTTTTTTCCATAAAGAATAAATAATGACATATATTACATACCTAGCTTTTGAAAGTTTTTTTCCTAAAAAAAAAAAAAAAAGCTTTGGATAGTTTTTCTAGCAGATCAATTCCCTTATGTAAAGAACGCAACTCCTGAACAATGCCTTTGTTGTGTGCGAAATCTATTCCTAATACTCCTAGGTTTTGGATTTGGATTTGGATTTGTAAGTATTTTCGCGAAAAATAAAATCGATTTTGGTTTACTACTTTTGCGAATTTTATTATTGGCTTAGGTCGTTTATCTTTATCTCTCCCCTCTCTATTTTTTAATTAATTATATTCTTTTCCTTTCCAAGAGAAAAATTTATAAAAGACCTTCCCATCACACCTAAATTCACACCCAATTTTACACATATTTCTTTGTTAAATAAGTAACTAAATATATATATATATATATATAATAAATATGTGATCCTTATCCTTTACATCATATTCAATTTGGTCTTTGACTGATCGTGTCAATTTAATCCTTGCCATTATTTTTTAGATAGAAATAGCTAACCTGGCTAATAGACAAAAATAAAATATTAGCTTCTATTGATGTGGCAATAAACTAATTTTCTATTTTAGCCATCAACCATATCAACAATTTTCATCTAAGAGATCAAAGTAGGGACTAAATTGACACAACATTGAAAGGTTAAAGACTAAATTGACACAATTGAAAGGTTAAAGACCAAATTGAAATATTGTGTAAAAAATAGATACCAAACACATAGTTTACCCAAATAAGTTATATAAATAATAAATAATTAATGCATTTGGAAAATTGAGATGTAAACACAGTGTTTTTATTTTTAAAATTGATTAAATTTTTAGACCTTTTAAAAATTTAAAACTATTAACATCCTCTAACTGTGTAATCTCTAAATTATTTAATAGAAAATATTGTGTAAAAATATTTAAAGAATATAAATAAGAGCATGCAGAAATTAATATATGGCTATTAAATATATATGCTCTAAAATACGCTTTTTTTTTTAGGCACTAACAGGACCTATAACATAACACACTCAACATAAAGAGAAGTAGAACAAGAGAGAGACATAGATGTACATGTTCTACAGTATTGAAACTTATTCCTATTTATTAAGTTCGTTGAAGAAAAAAAAAAAGAAGAAATTGTGTCCTATAGTTAAGTCCGTATTTCATTGGGCTACTCAATGATAATTAATTGAAAAAAACTTTGTGAGTTATAAGTGAAATATATGAGATTTACAATGCATATTGCATACATGAAATTATAGAAAGAACAAAACAATCAAGGCAAGCAAACTATGATTAATTATTGAGGAATTATATTTGTACGTACCTGGCTTTAATTTGCTAAGTTGTGGCTGCGTTTCAAGCAAACTCCTTCAATTAATTCAATTCCTCTACTTTAACTCAGAGACTGGAGGTGTAGGTTTTTGAGTCTAACCAAACTACATTTATGTATAACCCAAAAACAATGCCCTTGCCCTTGCCGTGTGGGACTGCTAGCTTCTAAATCCTAATACTCCTTGAAGTTGGATTTATAATAGGTCGGTTCAATTTTCTTTTTTCTTTAAAGTTTAAATGGAGAAATTATAGAATTAATAAGCAAAACTCTAATAAGACTAAAGTGTGCGTTTGACAAAAAAAAATTTTACCAATTTATTTTACTATTCAGCTTATTTTTGCTACTATGCATGAGTCTCATTACACTTTTTAATACTATTCATGGGTCCCACTGTACTATTTTAGCTAACTTTTACCTTTATTTACTGTACTTTCGGCAAAAATTTTCAATTTCAACAAAATAAGCGGATCCCAAACGTACACTTAAAAGCCCATAATTAACAAAGTGCGATATATTTAAGCTATTACCCACTTATTATTAACGCAAACTTGGCTTTGTTTGTTTTCTTTTGATAATTTAATTAAAAAATATTATTTGTAATGTGAATATTGTAAAATTATTGTGTTATTTTGTTGTATCTCTCACATTAATCACAAAAATAATCTTGGCCCACCAAACAATTAAGAACTCAAAATAACTGCAATAAAAATTGGCCCATACAATAACAAGTAGGCCCAACAAAATGAACAAAATTTTCAACAAAAATCCCATTCAAAAATGAAAAAATAAAAACCCTTATTAGGGTTCGTTGCCATTTCCTCATATTCACTAACGGCTTTCTTTTCTTCTCACCCGAACTGAGAGCTTCAAACTCTCAGCCCTTTCTTCTTCTTCTTCTTCGCAATGTCGGACCAAGCCCACCATTGATGGCCTCAGGTATTCCCCATCCCTACATTTCTTCTTGTGACGGATAACCATGGACAATGGTGATCATGATGGTGAGGGAGTCTTGAAGAGGTGTAATATATATATATATATATATATATATATGTTGTGTTCTGTTCTTTTTCAAACTATACTTTGCAGCTATTAAGTGCCTGTTTGTTAGCACATTCCCAGCCCATGAAAGCCCGTTTTGAAAAAGTGGAGTTAAAAAGCCCGTTTGGTGAGTTTAAGAAAGTAACTTTTTGTTAAAAGTTGCATTTTGGGTTTATGAAGAAAACGTGATTTTGCAAAAGCTGAGGATGCAGTCCATTAGCTAAAAAGCCTGTGCGCGTTTATTCCTATCCGTTGGGCTGTGCTTGCAATTTACCAAATTAACCTCAGAGTCTCAATTCCTCAGTTCTCACGCCAAACCTCAGACCTCTCATCTCATCTCTCTGCCCTTTTGCCAAGCTCACTCTCAAAATCTCCATACACACAACAATCAGACATTTCACAACACTCAAACCAAAGCATCACAAAACATAATTTTGATTTAATCAAAAATACATGCAAAAAATCTCACCAGTAAACAAAGCAAATTGAGACCCATATGCAAACACACACACACCCAAATGCAAAATCAACAGATCGGCAAAGGATGATGGATGAACAGAGCTGGGCTTCGAAGATGGGTGAGGAAGATGATGAATCGGGTTCGCGATGGTGCGTGGGTCGGCGATGGCGCGTAAGCTTCGGTGCGATGATGCGTGAGCTTCGGCGATGGTGCGTGAGCATCAGTGGCGGCGGTGAGGACGATGATGAATCGGTGAGGATGATGGATGAATCGGTGAGAGTTTGAGGAGGATGAGAGTTTGATGATGAATCGGAGGAGAGCCTGAAAGCTTCTTCTTCTTTTTTTTGAGAAGTCTGAGAGTTTATTTGAGAACGAAAGAATGAGCTTGAGAAAGAGAGAATAAGCTTGAAAGAGAGAAAGTAAAAGAAATAGAAAAGGAAAAGAAATAAATATTATTTTAACGAGGGTGGGAATAAAAATAATAATATTTGATTATGTTTATTGGTATGTATTTTATCATCTTTTTATATTTTTATGTTGTACAATTTAAACTTGAATTATTAGTGTGTATTTTATTATCTTTTTACATTTTTATTTTGTGCTTCATGATGATGAAAATTATTTATATTTAATTTATATTGATAAGAAGTCATTAATGGTAATAACAAATAATTATGACACTAAAAAGAAATATTGCTCAAACATTATTAATAATACCAATAATATATTATTATTATTGTTATTATTTTAGTAAGTGTATGAAGTAGTTAATTTAAGTATAAAATAAACTCCCTTATATACACATTGTCCTTTTTGGTAATTTACCCTTCAAACTGCCACTTTTATAAGTGTTAGCCAAACATTCAGAGTTTTCAAAAAGCACTTTTTAACAGTTTTTACCAAACACTCAACTTTTTGAAATAGCATTTTTTTTTACTGTACTTTTTGAAAAAACCACTTTTTCAAAAAGCCCAATTTTAAAAGCTGAAACAAACTCACCCTAAATCATCTACTCATGCTGACTCTGGTACTATATATTGGCTTTCTTGTCCTTTCTCTACTTTTAGGAAGTTTAGAAATTTCTTCATCGTTGGTGTTGTTCTTATTAATGCTCATGTTTCTTCTGCCAAAAATGAAACAATGAAAATTGGAAAAGATAAAAACAAAGGAAGTGGTAAGGTGTGTGGAGTTTTAGAGAATACATACCTGTAATCTGTTGCTGAATGTGAAAAATAGGACATTTCTTTAATGAATTTTTTATATAAGCATCATGTTTACATTGACTTTTATTTATGCTTGTCTTATTTTCATACACATCTGATGAATTTTTTTACAATGGATCGGATTTCCTAGTTCGACTCTGTATTTCCCTCACTTCTTAAGTGATGCGTGATCCTTTGGTTAAAGAACTATAAACTGGACATTTAATATCTAAAGTTAGGTATAATGCAGAAAGGGCCAGGGTATTTACACTTAATTTGATGGGGGTTAAGTTTCAACATAACATGGATTTTCGTGAGTATTTTAATTGGGTTTAGTTCTGATTTGCTGAAAGCCGCGCTCCTACCTGAGTTTTCAAAGGAAAATAAGGGGAAAAAGAAAAGTGAAACAAAAGAGAAAAAAGAAAAAGAAAAGGACTGATAAAATAAAAGCCTCAGGTAATTAGTCCCAGGTTTCCAAAGCAATTGCACCAAGGAAAAGAGTCAATCAGACATTTTAGCAATGGGACTAGCCTTAGCTGATCTCTCAATAGTCTTCAATAGGTTGCTGGCAACATTCCCCATCTTAAAGTGAATAATGTTAGTGGGATACTATTATTCATAGAATGGCCTAAGTTTAAAAGGTCATATGTCGTGCACAAGGTTCCTGCTTTTGCAATGTCAGGGAAAGGTGTTTGTTATAGATTAGCCTATATAATAAAAAACAGTCCATGAAGGAAAATTAGCTCCCTTCATATTGTTTTCTTCTGTTCTTCAAAGATTTATCTTAATGTGAACCTTGATGCTTATACTCAAAATAGCATTCACTCTCATTTTTTAAACTGCAAAGTGCCCTTTGTATACAAGTGATACAAATCTGTAGCGAAATGCTATGATATCCATGCATATGTGGAATTGCATTTTACCATGATTCTTTTAAGTTCAGCTGAGTCACCCATAAGGAGTTTGTCCAAATTAGTTTATTTTATGAGGGTTATATGTTTTAATATGGTATTTAGGTTGTGCCTGGGGAGACAATTCTTGAGGGTTATCCTGGCTGACCCAATTTGAAATATTTGTGGAAGTAGGATAAAAATATACATTTGATTATTAATTTATCTTGGTTTTCTCGTATTGCTCAAAAAGCTTGTTCATGCATTATGTATATGACATAATTAACCAATGTATTATTAACATTAACGCACATCTTTTCCATCATCTCATTATTTTTCTTTCATGTTATTCTAGAAAATCTCCTTTAGGATCAACACTAATGACTTTTTTTATCCAGCACTGGGCTTGTTAATGCCTATTTATATGCTTTAGGTGCTGGTACATGGAAAATTATTAGGTACTCCCGGAGTACCATAAATGCGTACTCCCTCCTCTCACATGAATGGCGGATCCTACCATGAATTTAATTAGTGGGACCCACCATTCATGTGAGAGGAGGGAGTACGCATTTATGATACTCCGAGAGTACACAATAATTTCCCCTGGTACATTGCACTTGGAAGGTGCTAATTTTAAAAATTACCAAAATCATTCAAAATTGGAAAAATGGATGCAAAATTAAGTCAATGTACTCTTATCAATTTTTGGCAGGTATCTGTCTTCTTGGGCTTAGATCATTAACATATATCTCATGGTTCATCGCCTTGAACACCCTTGCCATTTACCATTAAATATCCATCGTTTTAATTAGTTGGCCGGTTTTAAAAAAATTTTTAAAACTAGCATCTCGAGTTTCTAAAACTCGAGATTTAATTAGAACTCGAGTTTTAGAAACTCGATTTATGGTGTTTGCCAGACCCTAACGTGGACAATTTTTTCCACGTGGAGCATATTTAGCCACACGGAAATCGAGTTTGTAAGACTCGAAATCTGTTGGAAATCGAGTTTGTAAGACTCAAAATCTGTTGACTGTTCTGCCACTTTCAAACCCGCTCAACTATCTCTCAAACATCTCTCAAACACTCTCAGTCTCTCTCACTCTCTCAAACACTCTCACTTCTCTCAGTCTCTCCGTCTCTCACTCTCTCAAACACTCTCAGTCACTCAAACACCCAAATCAACACTCTCAATCACTCAAACACCCAAATCAACACTCTCACTCAAATCAGTCACCCTCAACGTGGTCGGCGTGCGACAGAGATCACCTTCACCCTCAAACCCACAATCGACAGAAATCACCGTCAAGCTCACCGCCAGTCTCACTCACTCTCCTCTCCTACTCTCACTCACCCTCAAGCACACCGCCGGTCTCACTCACTCACGCTCCTCCCCTACTCTCACTCACCCTCAAGCTCACCGCCGGTCTCAAGCTTCTTCACAGGTTCGTTTCAGTCTTTTCAGTAAAAGAACTTGCGATTAATTTCAATCTTTCGATTATTTTCCAGTTAAAAACTTGCAATTTATATTTTGTGTTTTCTTTTTTTTTTTAATAACTTTGGGTTTGTTAATGAAATCGTTATTGCTAAAATCGTTGTGATGTTTCTTTGTTGGAATGGTTGATAATATATTCCACTTTATCTGTGTGCATATCTGTTTACATGCATTGTGATTATGTTGTTACTGCTAGATATCAATCTTACCGTCATATGTGATTTGTTTCTCTTTAATTACTTTAATATTTTTTTATAAGTAAAATCTCATTTGAAAAGGCTAGAAGGGCGCCACCCATGTACATAGGAAGTGTACAATGATACACCAAAATTAAACGCTAAAAGTACATCAATCAAGCAAATCATGCAAAGCAAAATAATGCCAGGTCTAAACTTTAAGATTCAGTTTCTAGCACTGGCGTAAGCTTATATTGTTTCCAGTATATATGACTTGTATTTCCCCAGTGTAAAAATTTAAACTAAATTTTGATGGTTGCACCTTGGGAAATCTTAGTCCGATTGATGGTGGTAGAATCTTTAGAACTTTTTCAGCTACAACTTCTCCATGCTTTTTGACAAGGGTTGGGCTATTAGACAGGAGAATTTTGCCCTCTTCAAGATATTAGCTTGTCGTCAAATGAATCTTGAGTTTTGCGTAGAAATTGAGGTTTCACTTATATCAACCTTTTGATCTCTCTTAATCTCTTTCTAGTAGACTGTGTTGTTACACTTACTTTAAGGACACCTTGTCCTGTCCTTCGTTTTGTCTCAGTATCATACACCCTTTTTTTAGTTCTATTAATGCAGAAAAGAACTAATAAAGAACATCATTTATGTTGATTAATATTTCTAATGGAGAATTGAACTTACTTGCAAACAAAAGCTCTAATACTAGGGAACAGAAAATTCTCTGCTGCCTGTTTCTAAATGGACTCCCACTCTAGGGAACAAAAAAGCTCTAATACTTTGGCACTGAGAGTTGTACTGTTCCCAGTACTGATTTTGCAACTTAACAAGTTGAAAAGGATTGGAGAGTTATTTCCTAAATGTGAGTTTTTGATCTTTGTTAACTATGTCTTTGTAGCTTTTTGTTGCATTCATTCTTCTAAGTTGTTTCTATTATTTTCTTTTTAATTACTTTTTTGGTTCACTCTATAATGTCATTTGAACTCCTATTCATGTTGATTTTTCTTGCGTCTTGATGAAAATGGAAAAGGGGTCCAATAATCTATTAGAAAAAAAGTTGTTGGATAGCACAATTGCACACTGACTAGTTTAATTACAAATTGAGATTCAAAGAATCTAAGATTTCATCCAATCATATAAAGAGCACATTATTTTGGATAGGATATAATGGTTAATAGATGTGCCAGACCTGAATTAGTTTTTATAGGGAATTTAATGGTTAATACTGATTATGACCAGATATTAAAATGTGTTTTTGTTCATGTTTTTATTAAGAGACTTCATTGGTTGGCTGTTCATCATCTGATCCATTGGGCATTTTATTTAGTCATCAATTATCATCATTTTCCTTCTTGTTTATTTATGTTAATAAAGTATATTTATTGTTGAGGAAAAAGATTGTCTAGCCCTAGCCCATGCGTAAGCACTCCTGTCCAATGTAGTTCTTTTCAAGTTTGAAATTGCTCACATCACCCATTTGGATCCTAAACCTTAGGTACATTTTGGTATAGGTATTGAATCTTAGATTTTCCAATTGAATTGAGAATCACAATTATTGTACCATTAGTTATGGTTAGATGTATTTCCTATTTCA
This sequence comes from Lithocarpus polystachyus, assembly GCA_033629205.1. Classification (NCBI taxonomy): domain Eukaryota; kingdom Viridiplantae; phylum Streptophyta; class Magnoliopsida; order Fagales; family Fagaceae; genus Lithocarpus; species Lithocarpus polystachyus. Next base: position 48,816,394 of record CM066168.1, read on the forward strand.
TTTGTTAGGCGTAACATAGGCTTGCTATCAAGTGGGAGCATTAAGGTGGTTGGATTTATATGTAAAATTGCTAACAATGGTTTGAGCTGAAGGTTTGAGCAATCCCTTTTGTCCCTGTTGTTTCTGACATGCTCTGTTTAACTCTTTGGGCTTTTCTTGATTTGAAAGTATTGTAGTTCTTGCCATTGATGTCACACATTTTTTATAATACTGCATTTTATACTTTGAGGAGACATTTCTTAATTTTTATGCAAATATCAAATCATTTCAGTTATGCAGTGAACTATTTTTTATATCTTCATACGAAATCATTGTGTGTTGTGGTAATGCCTGATTTGTGATAACTCTCACACCAAATAATGTATGTCTGCCACTATGTATGATCTCACAGTTGTAGTGTTTGCAGTATGGAGCCTTGGATTGATGAGGAGCCAGAGATCGTGCGCCCTGGTCCAGAAGATCCTTCATTGTTGACGCGACAACAAAATCATCGATCAGAGGACATTTGGAATGGCGAGGTGAAATATCTAGTTCTAACCGCTTTAATTTTCACGTTGTCTTTGCCATACAAAGTTCTTTCAAAATTCTTTCAAAATACTAAGTTCTTTCAAAATTTTATATCTAGTTCTAACAGCTATAATTTATATCGATTTTGCAGGACTCGGGCCCACTTAAGTGCCGTGGCCGAGCTAAGGAGATGGAACACATAACGATGCAAGATAATTGGGTGATTGACATTATCAAGTTGGTGGGGCTAGAAGGATTGTTTAGGGCCCCTTCCAGAGAGATAGATCATTGCCTAATATCGGCCCTAGTTGAGCGATGGCGGCCGGAGACGCATACGTTCCATCTTCCACATGGTGAGATGTCAATCACCATAGAAGATGTAGAGGACATTTTGGGACTTCCTATAGACGATAAGGTCTTGGTTGGGCCGACTGCTGTGGTGGATGGGGATTGGAGGCAACTGTGCGTGAAGTTGCTTGGTTTTGAAGTTCCGGCAAATGACAACAAAATTTTGGTGGGGCAAAGAATTCTCATTAGCCGCCTTGTTGAGCGCATTGCAGAGCCACTGCCTCATGATGCAACAAAGATTCAGATACATCAGTATGCCCGGTGCTATATTTTAGCGCTACTAGGAGATAAGATTTTCATGGACAAGTCGGGAGATAGGGTTCATCTGATGTTCTTGGAGTTCCTGCGGAACCTTCGTGATCCACCACAATATAGTTGGGGTAGTGGTTGCCTGGCCTGGTTGTACAGAGAGTTGTGCCGGGCAAGCGAGAAAGATGCATCGCAGATTGGTGGGGCTTTGCAATTGGTCCAGTATTGGGCATGGGCAAGGTTGCCATTCTTGTGCCCGAGGATAGAGCCTCCACCTGGATGTGATTATGGCCCATGGCCAAAAGCTCCTCTTGCATTTAAGTAAGTATTTTCTTGATATTTAGTGTGTTATGCAATATACTCTTCTTAGTAAGTAAGTGGTATTATCTTATCTTATGTTATTCGCTCGTAACTGTAGGTGGGTGAGGGTGCCAAGCCCGAAGAGTAGGCCATCCACCACGGCATTGATTCACTATCGCGAGCAATTAGTTAGAATGCAATCGGGCCAGGTAATAATATCCAAAAATCCTGTTTTGTTATATTAATTTTCCTTAAGAATATGTTAAAATCATTGTTCTAACATATCTTCTGTTTGAATTTTTGTTTTTCCCTTTATCTATGTATTCTTTCTTGTTAAAATGTTATGATAATTGTTTCTTGTTTCTATTGTAGATTATGTGGCAGCCATATGAGGCAGACTTTGGCCACCTTCCTGACTTCTGCGTTGCTGGGAGGGATATGTGGACGGCAAGGGTGCCACTTGTGTGTTTTTGCATAGTGGAGACACACCACCCAGACCGTGTCGTTCGACAATTTGGGTTGGCGCAGAAGCGGCCCGACCATGTTGTTTATGATGATAGACTACACAAAATCGACTTGCGTGGGAAGGTGGAAAAGAATTAGAGGGAGAAGCATGGACCATATATCCTTACATGGGATATGAGACAACAACGACTTTGCCATGCACCTCTTCAAACTGGTGAGATGCCCCGCGATCATGCCTATTACCGCTGGTACCACCCGGTCACTAGAAAGTATGTCGACCGCAACAGCGCTAAATTAGATATAATGGTAAGGTGCTGTAATTAGATTTTATTGCCTGCTTTGTTTTTTCTTCAATACATGTACGAAAGTAGAATCAATTGATTTCTTTTTCCAGGAAATCTGGTTTGATATGACTGACATCCAATTAAAAAGACTTTATGTTACATACAGTATTCTAATAAAACTTTTGGTTCTTAGTTGAGTATTTGAGTAGATTAATAAGTACTATATTATCCATTGTATAATTGATACATAAATGTCTCAAATCTGATTGTACTGGTTCTTTCTCCGTTTCAGATTGAAAGCCATTTAGCGCTGTTGGCGATGCTTCCTATAGGCAGCCGAGAACACAACCATGTCCAGTGCGTCCTAAGTAATGTGGTTAGGCTTGGTGGTGTTCCTGCACCAAATGGGGAGGCAAACAATGGGCTAAAGACTGAGTCAGCAGGTACTGCAACCTTAAGCACAAGCGTAGCACTCTTAATTCCACCGACCCGTGGTCGGCGTCCTACCGCAAGCCCAAGCACAAGCGCAGCTAGGGACCGTGGTCAGCCTACTACAGCAGGCCTAAGCACAAGTGCAGCTACGGGCCGTGGTCGGCCTGCAACAACCCGAGGGGTTGTAACTAGTCCTGAAATACCTGCACGCAACTCCTCAGCCCGAGGTCCATCAACCCATTCGAGATGCATCTCCTCAGTTCGAGGTCCCTTCACCCACCCCACCTTCGCAACTCAGTTTTGATCTCAGTATTCCTTTTCATTTGACCCCTCTTATGCACCCCTAGACACCCTCATACCCACCCACCAGCTCCAGTGCACCCACTTTGCCCATAGACCCACCCCGTATTGAACCCATGACAATGATCCCCACTCCTGGCCTCTACACAGAGCATCATTACCCACCTACCTCATCATCATCCGACCCTCTAGGACCTCCGGTTGGGATTGACACTGTACATCCAGATATTGATGTACCGGACAAGCATCCCCCTCATCAGCCCTCACCCCCACGAGGTAGACCGCAACGCGCTAGAAGAGCACCCACTTGTGGGACAGGTGGACACAAAATAGGACACAAAGGCACCTCTATGGTATGATAACATTAATGCTTAATGTAATGATATATTTTGCAGTTCACTTTATTCTTATCATTACACCGAATATTGATTGTATACATCTAATGTCTTTGCAGCACGATGACCAGCCTAAGGATGATGCCCCACAACCTCCTCCCCCGCCCAAACATTACACGAGGGTTAAAAAGTGCAAAATTGGTTAGTCTACCATTTATTATCATTTTACGCCAAATAGTAAACAACGATGTATGTTGTGAAGTAAAAAGTTAGTACACAATCTTTAACAATAAGTTAATTCTATTCATTAACATTCTTGTTGAAGAGCTACGTTCTGTTTGCAGGTGGTTGACATGGCATCTCTATTCATTGCAGAAGTTTGTTCATTGCAGAAGTTTATTATACGGTTAGCTGCAATTGTTAACAAATGTAACCAGCATTAACATTGCACTGTTGCTGTACTCTTAACTAAACTTAATACAATTATCTATGATTGATGTTTGTATCGTTAGTTGCAGAAACTTATAAACACTTTGTTGCAGAAAATTACTAGTGTGTGCATTCCAATTATTAGCTCAGTTTTATTGTGTTGTAATGACTTTGATGTTGCATTTTTTATATATTGAAAGAGTAAATGTTCAGATTTTTACGCCTAACTGATCTCTTCTAGCTCTGTTTGTTAGAGATCAGTCTAAACATACAAACTTGGGACATTTGATGGAAAAGTATGGTTCAAAGCTATTAGAAACATCATAGAAGGATCCTATTACAAGTTTCAGCCACTTTCAGAACTTCTCTGTTCAGCATCCTGAGGTATATTATGCTTTTTGTGCCTTCATTTGCTAGGTAAATGCTATGCAAAGCAGTATTTCAACTTAGTTATGTAAATGTCAATGAATTTCCGGCTTACTGGTCTATTGACTTGGTTGAAAGAGCTTTCAGTTTCATTTCATGAGGCCCCAAAGTACATTTTAGATACTTCCAACACATAGAAACCTGCTGTTTGGAGATGCATCATACAAATTTTTCTACTCTCATAGATACAAGTTTGCCCATATTGAGTGCAATTTACTTAAAGTGTGTGGATTGAGGATTTTGCTAAGTTGATATGACCTTATATTCTAGAACAATGGGTAGGTGCTCAAAGTAATTCATATGGTTTTTCTCACTTTGTAACTAGGTCTGACTAGTAATGAGTTTCCCATCATAAATTAGTAGCTTTATTCACATTTCATAGGTGGTTCTTTTTTATCTTTTACAGACTCAAAAAAGTATGTGAGGTTCCTGTGTTCAAATGGTTTAAAATTGAAATAACCTATTTACCAGTTTGGACCAGTTTACTACAGTAAACACTGCCATTCATTGGTTATAGCATTCTTTGAGGGACTGATTTCATTATCTATCCCTTAACAGCTGTCTGTTATCATGTAATCTGTCTTTTCCAATTTAGTTGTTTGAAATTATCATGCTTACCTATGCCAACTTCACAGAATGATGGAGATTAGACCTGTCCTAAGTGTGGAAATGTAAACTTCGGGTTTAGAGTTGTTTGCAATCGTGGAAAATGTGGTGCTTCTCGACCACCTGTCACTCCAGTAAGTTGCAGGATTCTATTTATTAAACATTTAAAGTTCCCTTTGAAGCAATAGGTGTGGTATTGGTTTGTAGTGGTCAAGTGAAGAACCAAAGTCCTGAAATCAATAAGGTTTTGGTTGTGTGGAATCCACAGATTTGAGATTAGGCCTTTAAGTTGTTAAAAAAAAATTATGAAAGGGTTAGGGTCTTGGTTGTTGTTTCTCTTAAATGTAGGTAACAGAACACCAAAGGGACTGATGTGTGTAGACAATGACAACCAGAGGTAATATAATATAAATTAGTAAATTCATGAAAAAGCCACCATAATACTCAATGAGGTAACTTACTAAAGCAGTTCAGAGTTGGAGGGATATGCAGGGCGAGGCCAACTCCCCAAAGGAAAATCATTTTTAATATTCATATAACTCTAAATATTTTCGTAGAATATCCTGTTGAATAATCAAGGCAAGTGCTTTGGTAATGGTGATTAGACAGCCTGTTGTTTGGTTAGAATTTACTGGAATTTTTTTTTATAAGTATAATTTCTGGATTTATAAAGAAGAAAACATCCCTTTGGTTGCTTATTTTTTAATCCAATTCTTGGTCTATGAAGATACACAGCTAGGTTCTATGTTTTTTTTTTTTTTTTTTACTACCACATGTTCCATCTCCATATCAAGCCTTTTTTCATCATTTCAATGTGGATGTCAGAATTTGTCTTCATGGTACAATGGTTTGGCATGTGTTGGAACAAGGAAAAGAATGTATGGAAGTGGTAGAAAGGTTATAATGTCCCGAAGGTGAAGTAAGAACTCATTTAGTAATAGATATAACAAAAGTGAAATTGGATTAATCATTGCATATACCCAATGTAGAGGCTTTCCTCTTTATAAGTTAATTACTCTTCTTTGTCATTTAGTCCTTGGACTCTTGTAATGCAGAACATGGGTTGCCTAACACCTGAAACCAGAGCTCATTCTATAGTTCCAGAACCTAATCATTGCATATACCCAATGCTATTACGCTCTTTGCATAAACATAAGTTTGCAATGTAAATGCACTTAAATCACAACAAAAGACATTCTCAATATATCAACATTCTAAACATACCCAACCACGCTTAATTTGCAATTCTAACCATATTACTCAAATTATAATCTTCATAGAAGTACATTGGATAGAGAATTACAAGTACATTCAACAAAAACCAAAAAGTTAATTTAGCCGATACAACGTAGTTACTTTTCGTAATATCAGCAGTCCGCACAACAAAAACATCGTCTATGGAAGCATGCCTGAAGAATGTGAACTAATCGCGTTAGGAGACAAGATAGTAAACATTACGTAAACATAGAATGAACAACCCGATCCAAAACTTGTTGCCATCTTATGTCACCTACCTAGTTTGGAACATGACCGCTTGTGGAAGCGCCACGGGACTGCGGACATTTTCTGCGGTTATGCCTGGAGGTATGACACAGTCCACATGTCTGCTTTGGTTAACTCTCTATCAAATCTGCGTCCTCCCTCCACCATCCCGGTTCTCGATCTTTGTTCCTTACTCCATCCATCTCATTCCTTATTCTTGACTTCACTGGTCGACCTTTGCCCCGCACCAATGCTGGATTAGGCAACCATTTTGGCCCCATAGGATCCCTCCACAATGATTGTGAATTAGGAACTACAAATGCATGTGAGTAAGTGCTAAGGGCATAGTCCAAACTATAACATGGGTGAATATATGTGGTCGAATCAATATATAGCGCATCACATACTCTAATTGCATGTGAACACGGGATCCCTATGTTTTGCTATTTTCCACAACTGCATGTTCTTTCCAATAACCGAACTTTGTAACTGTGGTTTCCCCCTCCTGCGCTACACACGTTGTGTGAAGTAACTACCTGATATACCAGCTCTTGATTGTTAAATGGCTTGAGATAGTGTTTCTCAGATTTACGCCGATTTCCCTCCCATGTGGAAAAAGCATATGTACTCAATTTTTTACCCTCCAACAACTCATTCGTAATTTCTTTGTGCCGGTCGTGGAAATATTCAACAAGTTTGGACCAAGTGAACTCAACCATTGCGGCAATAGGAAGGCCCCGTGCACCTTTCAACACACCATTGAAGCACTCTAATATATTGGTTGTAATTGCCCCAAAACGACTCCCACCATCATGTGACTGGGTCCACATATCCACAGACTCCCTCGTTAGGTATGTGTATGAAACATAATCTTGATTCTTTTCCTTGCCATCCTTTCCTGTCACCTTCTTCTTATTCCTAATGGCCTCAATTTCCACCTGCTTAATGGACTCCATTATGGTATCAAATTTAACTACCTGAGTAGCATATCCTGCTTTCAATACCGCTGACTTTAGAGTCGAGTTCTGAAAATGTGTGTTGAAGTTGCTAGCAACATGTCTCAAACAATATCTATGAAATACCCGTGGTCTTCCATCATCTCCTCTAGGCCAGTTTGCAATAGCGTTTTTGATACGGAGATGTCGGTCAGATATTATGCAAATGCCCTCCTTAGGTATCACGTGGCCAATCGCATCTTTGAGGCATCGTAAAAACCACCTCCAACTGGACCCTGACTCACAATCCACAACAGCAAAAGAGAGAGGAAATACCTTGTTGTTAGCGTCAGTTGCCATTGCAACCAATAACTTTCCCTGATATTTACCATAGAGATGTGTCCCATCAATACTGATAACTGGCTTGCAATATTTGAATCCATCAATGCTTGGACCGAAAGACCAAAACACATAATCCAAAATTACGGTGTCATTTTCACCGGTGGGAGTGGTACGACAGAACACCTGGGTAGTCGGATCCTGATCAGTATATGTCATTAGCAACTTTTGCAACTTTTGGTAAGACTCTTCCCAATTCCCAAACATCTTCCCAATCGCCTTTTGTTTTGCATTCCATACCTTGTAGTAAGAAGGCTTATGACCCTGATATTTTGGACTCTATTATAGATCTGAGATGCTTAACTGGGGTAGTGTGATCCTCACATAACTTCTTAAGGATGTCTGATGCAATAAAATTACAAGTCATCATTCTACCATCATTTCGCACCCCGGTCGGTATACACGTGTGAGGACCCACATATACGATGACCATCCATAGTCCGTGGAGATTGGCCTTCATGACTGCACAGACATACCACTTGCATGACTCATCTACACATTTCGCACAAAGTTTTTTCGTTGTCGACCTACTGATAATAAAATGTTTGTTTTCGTTGAGGGCACAAATTGTTAATACGCGGTGCACCTCCATTTTATTGGCAAAGGTCAACCCTTTGCACAAATTCATCCCCTCTCTCCAAGTAGACACAAATGGTGTCTTCATATGTGAAGGATCAACCATGTTTTCCCAAGTATTTGTAGAAAATGACAAGGCAGGAGGTGCGTAGGCAGGGATTGTGTCTGTAATGTTTTGGACACTAATAACATTGTCTGCATCAGGTTGACTACCATCCAATGTCTCATCGTCCTCAATGTCTCTTTCAAAGTCCCCAAAGTCCCCTCGATCAATCCTCTCTTCAAAATAATCTCTCTCCATAAAATCTTCATCATTAATGGTAGTAGTATCATCAACATAGTCGTCGTTGTCATCGTCGTCGTCATCATCATCGTCATCATCATCATCATCATCATAATCGGCATGAACATCATCATCGGCATGAACATCATCATCTTCTACATGTGTAGAATACTCATATTGAGCATCCGGAACTGTAACCTATAAACTTATGGCTGTTTGTTGAATTTCATCATTTGCACGTGGCTCCAACTGAATGTACAACTCAATACCACTTACTTCAGCTATTCTCTCCAACTTGTCAAACATGATCTTCACATGTTTATCTGTTTTTATCGTCATATACTTGTAATTAATCCGGTTCTTCAGGACTTCATGTGGCATACAATAAGATATTTGTATGTTGTGTACAGCAGGATTTGCACACAATCCTTCCATAACTATCTTCTTCAATTCATCAAAGGTCCTCAACCTACGATCAATTTGGGTATAATAGAACTTTATACCCGGCCCTTCAAATGGCAATCCCTTATTCGCATTCGCATTCTTAAGCGGACCACCGTGGTATAGGATTATATCAATTTCAGGCATTGCGAACCTGTTAGAGTCAAGTTACTATGTTAGGTAACAAACATTTTATCTAGTCAAACAACACAAAGTACAAATTCCAAATCATTCAAAGGGTATGAATTTCATTACACATTCATTACATATTTCATACCATTTTCATTTTTTCGTCATGCTAAGACTACCCATTTCATATCATGAATAACTCAAAAAAAACAAAAAACCAAAACCAAAATCCTTGTAAAAATATACAACATTTTATCTAATTACATACCCATAGCATTTACATACCCATTTCATACCCAATGCAAAAGAAGTCATTTCATTACACATTCAAAAGGCATGAATTACATACTCATTTCATTACAATTCATTCAAAGGGAGTAAGTCACTCATTTCATTACATACTCATTTCATACCCATTCAAAGGGCATGATTACATACCCATTTCATACTCATTCATTACAATTCATTCACTACCCATTCATGATAATAAAATTTTGATAATAAAAACCATGCAAATAAATACTCAAAAAATTAACACTAACAAAACAAAGTTCTATAATTCACAATATTGGTATCTTAACTAAGTTATATTAACAATCTACAAAATAAATAATCAAACTCTTTAACCCACACCCAACAACAAATAATACCCAACTACAATGACAATAAAATCAAAAAACCCTTACCTCATATTTGAATTTGTTGAGAGGAAGGAGCAGTGAGAGAGGAGAGGCAATGTGGTGAGTGAGAGTGAGAGGCAACGTGGTGTGAGAGCTATGGGTGAGTGAGGCAGTGACTTAGTGAGGTTTAGTGAGGTTGAGTGTATGGGGAGTGAGGGCTGTGGGTGATATCAGTGTTATGGGGAGTTATTTTTGTGGGTGAGAGGTATCTGTCTTAAATGATGCGGAGGGTATAAAACATTTCCCAGAGAAAATCGAGTCTATAAAACTCGAGTTAATTGATTTTTTAATAAATATCGAGTCTTTAAGACTCGATATTCTTGCTGATAAAAAATTTCCCAGAAAAACTCGAGTCTATAAGACTCGAGTTAATTGATTTTTTAATAAATATCGAGTCTTTAAGACTCGATATCCATGCTCATAAAAAAAATTTCCGCCAAAAATTTTCGATCTTTAAGACTTGATTTTTAATTATGTAGAAATCGAGTCTTTGAGACTCGAGATCTATGTGGCATTTTAATCCGACTCAGCAATTAAGGGTGTCCATCAGAACCCGGAAACTGACCCACCCGCCCAAACTATCCAGGCCGACCCGGCGCCGGTGACGGTCGGAGACGGGTTTCGGCCACCAAAAACCGATTTAGGCGGGTCGGATGGCGGGTTTTCTTCTGCAAAACCCGATATACCCGATCCGACCGACGAAACGGAAGAAAGAACGCCGGTTTTACCCAGATCCGTTCAGATTCATCGATTTTCCGGTGAGAAGTTTGGTAATTTTTGGTTAGATTCGGTGAAGATCTTGGTTTTCTCTTTAGATCCGGTGAAGATCTTGGTTTTATTGCTTAGATCTGGTGGTGAGATTCAGATTTTGCTCGATTTTTACTTAGATCTGGCTTGATGTGGTGCTTTTGCTTCGATTTTGCTCCGATCTGGGCTTGATTTTTGCTTTGATTCTTACTTGATGTGGTGCTTTTGCTCAAATCTGGGTTTGATATAGTGCTTTTTGCTTCAATTTTTGCTTAGATCTTGTGATTTTCTCTGAAATCTGGGCTTGTGTGGTGGTTTTAAGCTTTAATTCGGCGAAGGTTCGGTGGTTTATCTCAGTACCGAGGCCGACCGACCCGACCGTCGTCAATCGGAGACCGATCCGATCCGACCCGAGGTCATCGACGGTCAGCGGCGGGTCGTTCAATCATCCACCTGATGTAAGCGGGTCGGTTTCGGGTTGGGCATAAACCCGACCCGGACCAACCCGTGGACACCCCTATCAGCAATGCACAGCGAGATTTTTTATTATGGAAAGCGAGTTTCTAATAGTCGAGTATGGGATAGATCTCGAGTTTCTAAAACTCGAGATGCTATTTTTCCTAATCTTTTAAAACATCAGTTAACTTACTACATACAACTCCCTCACGTTGCTACTCCGCAAATTCCCTCCCTTTTCATTTACTTCGGTGTTTTATATAAACATGTGATCATGGCGGTGGACTTTAACATGACTTTCAAGAAAGAGTTTTGAAGAAATATAGCACAGTTTCTAATTCCAGGAATTGAAATTTATATTGAAAAAGGTGCTGACAAAACTTATCCTCCCTCCGCCAACTTTTTTGTTATTTCTCACCCAAGCTTCTTTATCCTCTGAGATTTCAGAAAGATCTTGTAACTTCTCCCTGTTGGGTGTTTTCACCTTTTGCTCTCCGTATCTGCATTTCTTTAAGAAAGTCATGTGCCCTTCATCTCCCACTTCAAACTGTAAAACTTCATAAAAATAAAATAAAAAAAATCATTACGACCATTTATTATAGCAAATTTATGAGGGCTGATATTTTGGCACTTCTATTGCCCAGCATCCCATGATTTCATCATCATACTTCTGAGGTACCAAATTCGTTCTCAACCACCTCTGTGGTGCATGAACTATACACACCTAAGAAATCTTTGATTCAATATCAAAAATGAGCTCATCCCCCCTACTTTTTAAGTATTGGATTGTTCTGACCTTGATTGGCATTTAAACTCGATTTTTGCAAGCCAATAGCATGTCTTGTAAGCTTTTTCCAGTCACCTGGAACCTTTGGCGCGAGATAGGAGGAATGTTAAAAAATTGATGGAACATGTAATTTTTAGCAAGAATTGCACATAATATCTTCAAAATGCATAGAGCTCTATATCTTTTTATAAATTGCATTGGGGCATGGCTCCAAATCTTTATGTATTAAGAAAGCGACAAATTTTTATAAATTGCATTGGGGCATGATTATTTTAGTTATCATACGCATTAAGGGAAAGTATTTTCTTGAGCGTTTTCCACTAATTTGAGATTATAGCATTGGTATTTGTTTAGTCAAACGCGTTCTATCAATGGATTATAGTATTATACTGGTGCACATATTAGATATCATAAGCCTTGCAACTCTAGTGTTCCTTTTCATAGAATTTGGTATATACAAATACAAGAATGTGTCTTTTCAGGCTTTTCAGGTTATTGCATAATGAGGCTGGACAATATAAAATAGGATGGAACTAGTGATGTTTTGGCTGTCAATACAAGAATGTGTCTGTTTTTCTGCACTGGTCACTGGTATGTTGCCTGTTCTCTACTTTGAGGTTTGTAGCTTTTGCTGATTCTACTTCCAGTATGCTTTATTTTAATATATAAATTCATTTGGTTTTGCGATAATATGGTATTTTATTTTCAATATTGATGTGGGTGAGCCTGTGTTTACTCATATATGCATTTATCTTTCATAACTATTTTTTACTTCTTCTTCCCAGATGCGCTTTTAATAAAACCATCCATGACCTGGGTATTGATGTCTCATGTAATGGGTTGAGAGAATTTTCCTCCAAATGTTAACTTTTTTTTTTTTTAGAGAAATGCTACGTCCACAACATTTCTCACAACATTCTCACAACAAATCCTAGTTGGCAAGTTGTTATTTGCTATTACTAGTGGGTAAGAAAGTAATTTCAATGTTAGATTTAAATTTAAAACCTGTAACAACCTGCCAATTAGGATTTGTTGTGAAAATATTGTGAAAAATGTTGTGGACGTAGCAGTTCTCTTTTTTTTTAAGGTTTCGTTTCCAACTTGTGAGATTAAAGATGGAAAATACATTAGAAGAACTGCAGAGTTTTTTTTTTTTTTTAATTGAAACCCCCCCAAAAAGAAAGAAGAAAAAAAAGGATATGTAAACTGTGAGAGAGAGAGAGAGAGAGAGAGAGAGAGAGAGAGAGAGAGAGAGAGAGAGAGTTGCTTTCTTGCTTGGTGATAAAATGAACTCATCCTGAAAGTGCTCTAAATGACGGATAATTATTGGGTACTTCCGGAGTACCATAAATACGTACTTCTCCCTCTCACATAACTGTAAATCCCACTAATTAAATTTATGGTAGAACCCACAATTCATGTGAGAGAAGAAAATACGCATTTATGATACTTCCGAAATATTTAATAATTTTTCTTAAAAGACACCCATTCGTTCATACTTTTCCCTTTTCCTTTAATAGGTAGAGAGTCATTGCACTTTGTGCAGCCATTGATTGGATCCTGAATTAAAATTGCACACCTTATGCGCTTCTATCCAGTCTATAGAACTATCAACTATGCCTATTATCAGATGTTCTAATTTAATCAAAGTTTAAAATATGAAAAAAAAAAATCAACATATGACATATTATAGTTCGTGGAAGTGGAACATAAAATGGACTATATGTGTGAGTGAGACAAAGGAATTTATTCTTCATTATGCGCCCCATTTTAACTTGAAAGATACAATTCTTGATTTGCTTTAGCAAATAGTATTAATTAAAAGAAAATATTGCGTAAAAGAAGTCAAAATGCAAGTACTTAAATTTAAACTAGTAAATCATGGAGTTAAACAACTTACGAACAATGAATCAAATATGTTGACACAGAATAAGCAATTAATAAAATCTTAGTTGAGATGAACAATATATATATATATATATATATATATATATATACGCAAAACAATTAAATCTCTCAAATTCTATGTCACCATTTGAAGTCTTCAATTCTTCATGCAGAGTTTGCAAGCGGGCGTTTAATCCAAATGTAGTTGCTATGTTCCTTTCCATGGGGTGACATATTGGTCGAGTAATCACTGTAAAATGATTGGCACCTCTTCGTTTTAAGATTGTAGAATACACATCTGTTGCCTTGGACATTCGGTAGGTAAATCTTATTGCCAACTCCTCCCGCCATAGCTGGTTCTGAAATGGAACCCACATCACCTACATAGAAAATTTGGCTTCTCAGGTTCTCTACTGCATGACATTTCAATTGAGACTTGTTCGGGTTCAATGAGAAAACAAGAAAACATGGATTAAAATCCTCAAACTCAAACACTGAATACAACTGCCCATTGCTTTCCACCAAGTAACACTGTACGATTGAATCAACCAACTCTTCTGAAAATCCTCTAGGAACAATAATCCAACGAAACGAGTTTTGGCATTCAGGATTTCTCAAGTATTCATTAAGATCAAATACTCCCAACTCACCACTCATGCACAAACAGAAGCACCGCCCTTTATATAATACAGGACTGTTATAAGATATAAAAATGTCTTTTGGAAGAGACCGTTTGAAATCGAAAGTGCTCCAACTCTCTTCACCACGTCTAATAATACCAAATCCAAATCCACAATTTTCGATTCCAACTACAAAACAATCTTTTGAAGTTGGTGGTAAGGAAAAGCTCATTATGACAAATGGGTAAGAATTAGATGGAAGTTCTATTTTAACCATAGTGAAGGGATTGAAGAAAAAGAAACGGCAATATTCAAATCTTTCATATAAAGATAAAAGCAACCAACCCATCTTTGAGCAGTGGAGACGTACACTTAACACTGGGGAAAATTCTTGATAAGTGTCCAAAGTCATCAAATTACATGGAGATTCAGAATGTGGGATATCCAATAAGGTCCGAAGCCGAAAGACTATAGCATTTGAATGCCACGATTGAGCACTTGAACGCCATGATTTGCATACAGCACAAAAGATACTAAAGTATATATTTGAGAGATGTTTTGACACTTGATAGAGAAGTTCTGGAGGAAGTTCTAACCATGAACTAAGTAACTTATCTTTCTTTTTAGATTTCGACTCTTGATCATCTTGGATATTACGAGCATCCACAAGAAATTTTACATCAAAAGATGTAGATTCCAGAGCATTTACATCTGAAGATGCAAATTTTGACTCTTGAATGTCTAGGACATTTAGCGACTCATTAAGATCATCCACAAGAGCATCTTCCTCAAAAGATTGACCATTCATTGCCAAAATTAGCTTCTGCAAAAAATCGACCAACACACGTATACAATTATGACAACCAAGATACAAATTCCCCTTCCCTTTTGTAACTATCAAATTATCAGAAAAAAGAAATACCGGTAATCAATAGGTTCTACAAGAACAAGAACAAGAGCATCACATTCACAATTGAAAGACCAAGTATAGTAGTAATCAATGTTTTAAACATAAACAACAGCAGCAATATTACTAAAGGTATAACCTCATTCCTGAAAAACGGCAAAAGTAACCAACAAACAAACGTTGAAAACTTGAAATCCAAATGAATTTATAGTGACAACACACACATCCAACTAAACAAAACATTTATATAAATTTATTTTATATAACTAAACCTTTATATTTTTTAATACACAACATTCATAAAGTTATATAAAGAATTCTCAAAGTCCTGAAATAAAATAATCTTACTATTACTAATCGTGTTAATGAATGCAAAAGGCTTAAAGATTATGATCAATACTCAATAAAATCAGATATACCATGTGACGGACAGACAATCAATTGTTTGAGAATAAAGTCAGACAACACTTCAAAAATTTATCACTGTCACCTTCTTTCACGTTAGCGTTGAGATTATGTGAAATCAATCACTTAAAAGTAGGCCAATTATTATTATTATTATTATTATTATTATTATTATTACAATTGTATATTATAATATAACAAAAAGGTCACATGAAAGCAAATAAAGAAAAAAGACCACAAAGAAAACAAAAACAGTTATTAAAGCCTGAAATATGAAGTAGAAGTATTAATTACTGTTTTTGTTTTCTTTGTGGTATTTTTATAGTCCCCAAAAATATCACATATTTTGTATTATTTATTCCTATGACCTACACAGAAAAGAAATAGAAAAAGGTCAACCTTAACTCCATATTTCGAAGTTTTTTTGTGAAGCTTTTATCTCCATATTATAAACTATGTGATTTATAATTTTTTTTTTTTTTTTTTTTTTTTTTGCTGAATGATTTATAAGTGATATATATGAGATTAGAATCCATGGATGAAATTCTAGGAAAGAACAAATTAAATAACCAAGGCAAGAAAACTACTATTAATTATGACATATTACATACCTGGCTTTTGCAAAATTCTGGCTGCGTTTCAAGCAGATCAACACTTGAATCAATTTCCTCCATTGAACTTAAAGATCAGAGGGTGCAATGGGGCGAAGCAATATATATTATAGAGAGAGAGAAAGCGCGCGCCCCTTAAACAAGTTGCAGCGCTTGTGGGACTTTTTATATATAGAGAAATCTCTACTCCTAATAGTCCTAGGATTTGGATGTGTACGTAGTCGGTCGAATTTTAATTATAGACATAATTTATTTATTTATTTATTTATTTTTGGAGAGTTATGATAATTCTTTATCATCAGATCAAAACATGCACCAATCGATTTTTGGTGTAGACAAAAATTGAACTTCAGATTTCTTATTCAACTATCAAAGATTTTACTAATTAAGTTAATTAGAACTCACAATTTATTTTTGTTAAAATAAAATCGTTTCTGGTTTACTTTAGCTATTTCTTTCTCCTCTCTATTTTTTTTTAATTAATTATATTCTCTGTTTAAAGGGAAAATTTGTATAAAAGACTTCCCAATCACACCCACTTTCAGACATGTTTAATTGTCAATTTGCTATAAGATTACATGGAACCACTATATAGTACTTCGTGAAAAGTTGAATTATTATACACCCGCCAATCACAAGTTGTTGTTTTCATATTCTTGCTTGCTTCTGGTTTGAAGACATTCAAAGATAAGAAGACCAAGTAAGTAAACACACTAACATCCACATTAGTCAGTATAAATAACTAATATTGTACATTTATTCCCTCTTATATATAATCTTATATCATAGTAGCTCATTAAATCAAAATACATTAAACATATGTTTTTCTATAAAATAAACAAGTTTATATGAATAAATAATATATTTAACTTTCCCCTAATAAATAAATAAGTTGTAGATATATGCAAATCTAGGAAAATATAGGTTAAAAACCTTATAACTTAATTGGTTGGCACCTCTTGATATTTCCAACGGAGATATCCAGTGTTTAAATACCTCATCCTCCATTGTGACTATCGAACTATATTCTTATATATAACTCATCTAAAAAAGAACAATATAACATAACAAAACACCCAAAACAAGCAAATAAAAGAGTAATAGTGATGAAATAAGCAAATAGAAATATGCATTTGTAGAGATAGTGAACAATGAAAATACTTGAAGAAGTTGTATCTGAAGATAGATACATATACAGATACATGATACAATAAATACAAATAGGTGATACTAATATCCAATCAAGAAAGAGGAACATAAAAAAAGTTTTGTCATCTCGTAAACAAAGGAAAATTTTCCATTTAGTGTTTCGTGTGTGTGTGTGTATATATATATATATATATCTTATTTTATGTTATAAATGTCATTTTCTTTTAAAGTGTATTGTACATGTTAAGCATGTAACACCATTTGTTTCAATGGAACCCCATATGTGAATATATTTTTTCACATTTTCTTATGATTGATATTATTATTATTTTTTTTTTTTTAAAGTCAAAGGAAAACTATCTCTTAACTTCTCTTATTTAGTTTGACATAAGATAAAATTGTTTTTAGCTAAAATTTTTTGGAAGACAACTCTATATCACACGAAGAATTTGGGGCTGGATCAATGAATTTGGGGGCCTTAGGCGAAAACTTTAGACTGGGCTTTTTTAATTATTTAAATATTAATTAAATAACATTTATTTAACTTTTGATTTTTTTTTTACAATATATTTTTCATTCTCTTTAATATAAAAAATTACTAATTAAATTTTTACATTCAAGTTTCATTAACATTTCCTTTTTAATTGATAATATCACTTAATCTTTTAATAAACATTTATAATTAAAATAAAACATAATCTATAATAGAAAAATTATGAATTACTTAGGATAAAACAAAAATTAAAGTATAAAATTATAGAACATGGTTTATCAAAAGCACAATTGCAACTTTACATAATAATATGATCACTTTACACTTTAAACCTGCACAAATAAAAAATTATTTATCACATAACTTAACAAATAAATTTTTATACTAAATTTATAATTTTATTAAATTAAGATAACACTTGTACATATAATAATTTAAAATAAGTTTCTAAATGGATGGGGAAAAAATCAAAAAAATAAACACTTGATGTGGGTTGAATAAATAGAAGCACTACAATAAAAAATAAATAAAAAAAAAGGTGACCGGTCCACTCAATATTAAAGCTTGAATTAAAATAAAAAATATATAAAAAATAATTTTCAAAAATTGCTTAATTGAAAGAAACGTGTTACTATAATAAGTCTACAATTCACATGGGTTTCGATCACTCCTACAAATTGACATGGTAACTCATAACATAGAAAAAAAGTGGAATGCTTCCCAACCATAAACGTGTACAACTTTAGACTTTGGAGAAAAATATTAAAAATATTAAGGGTATGTTTGGTACATTGAATGTAGATTACATTAGTAATAGTAATCTTTATTACTGGGAATAGAAGACATTGTAATGGAATAATTATTACTATTCATAAGTTTGGTTGTTACATATGGAAAGCTTGTAAAAGATGATGTATAAGGAAACTTTATATTTTTGGAAATATATTAATTTTAAAACCTATTATATGCACTAAGGAATAGCTATTACATCCAATTTAAAGAGGAATAGCTATTCTTCAATTTAAAGAATACTCATTCCAATGTAGTAACTAATCCATGTAATAAAGATACAACCAAATGACCGAATTGTTATTACACATGAATAACTATTCCATTACATGAGCTATTACAGCATACCAAACGTACCCTAAAAGTCTAGTGAAAAGACCTATGGCGGTGACTAAAGAGTGTTTAGTTCCAATTTTTTAACAAAAGAAAGGAGGGGCAAATAGAAGCAAACCTGAATGAATGTTATAGAAGAGCAGCTAGACAGTTATGAAGAATGCTATAAAAATAGAATCAAGATGGAAACTAAAGAGAAACAACGTCAGCAAAAAAAAAAAAAAAAAAATACTAATTGTATTGAGAGGCCTTTTATTTGGGAGCCTTACACCATTGCCTCAATTGTTTATATGGTTGAGGGATTTGAGCCAACCCTGTAACTCATTTTAATGTCACTATCAAACATAGGAAAATTAGTTTATTTGCATGCATCTTTATGTTTTCTAAAACTATTAGGCAAAAATTATACTCTATCTATTATTACAAAATTAGGTATTTTCAAGAGTTAATTAAATGAATCATAGGTGAATAATTATTATTCTTAGCAAAATTTGTGCCGGATAATTCCAAGACAAAAGTATTATAATGTTCGGATTTTTTTAAATTTATTAAGAGTGTAACAAGGTTTTAAGAGTGAAACTTCATCCAAACTAGTCTGTAAAACCTAATAAGAGATAAAATTGGAGATGGGGTTAAAAAAGATGAAAGCTCATACCAAAAAGCCCAACACGAGCAGATCAGTTGAGAAATGAAGTTGAAAAATGTAGTGGAGGACATGAAATTGTTGCCTTTGTCAAGTTTCCTCCCTCTTGCCTCCCACTTGCCCTCCCAACAAGGCTATTAACGGGCCATATGAGGCTAGCCTTTGAAAATATATTCAGAGGGGTGGAAATAGTTGTCTTGCTTCATTGTTATAAAATTTTGGCCTGATAAAATGGTCCGTTTGGGAAGAACTTATTTAGTTAAAATTGAAAATTTTTTGTTGATAATACTATAGAAAAAAGCTAAAAGCTAGCTGCATAATACAATAGGACTCATAAATAGTATACCAAAAAGTGCAACGGAATTCATGAATAGTAGCAGAAATAAGCTAAAAACTCTAATAAACTAGTTTTTTCATCACTTTCCAAACACACTTTAACGTTTTCTTAGCTTAAAATAATCATTTCTTAATTTGTATCGTATTGCACAAGATAAGGAAGCTATTATGGTGGACCATTTACATCTCCAAAACGGGTGTATCCGAGAGTTACTTTTTACAAAGCAGTACATGGCTATAGGCACAGTTGTCAATATTGCACCAAGTACTGTTTTGGTATGGAGAAAGAAATGAGATATTTCAATATTGGTTAATAATAGTGAACGTTATGGGCTAGGAAGCACCGACACGGATTCGATTGCAGTGTGGTGATGCAACAATTTTTGAAAAAGTAGGACACGAGTGCAACAACATACATTTATTTATTAATTATTAAATATATTTTTATTTATATTTTTAATATATTACTAAGCATTTTTTTCATATAATGGTAAACATATATCAATTTAAGTGCAATAGTAGATAATAAAGTGAATACATAACCATTACAAGATAAATCAACAAAAGAAAAAAGCAATCAACATTTTTTTTTCAATCAACAGTTAAACTTATTTAAAAAAAAGAAAAGAAATCAACATATTTTTTTTAATCAAGAAATCAACTCAATAGTACAACTTATCAAAAAAAAAAAAGAAGCAACCAACATATTTTTTTCAATCACTTGATCGACAGATAAAAAGATCAGTCACCTAGTAGATACGAAACGAAGAAGAAGGAGAAAAAAAAAAGTGAGCTGGGTTTATTCTAGCAATGACGACTGGCGACCGAAGCTTGATGGGTTTGTAAATTCGTTTGAATTATAAATAAATAAATAAAAATCGTATGGGATGCGTGTGCAGCCGCATCCAAGCAGCATGCTATGTCCCAATCGCGTCTGACATGAGTACGGCCGCTAATTAGCCGCACTTGTGCTTCCTAGGTTTCAGGGCTATATATGTATATTTTATGAGTCTTCAAACTATAAATTATATATAAAAAATTATTTGAGTTAACTAACAATTAAACAACTGAAATATAACAATAATCCTATTATAGCATTACCCAAATACTTTCATGGAAAATGACATCTCTGGAAATGAAGATGGTTTTAGTGTCTAAAGCATAGAGTTTATAACCCTTAACTCCATATGGATAGCCAAGGAAGACACAAGGAGTGGCCCTAAGATCAAACTTAGACCTGTTTCTAGAGTTGAAGCATAACAAAGGCAACCTAGAACTCTAAGATGAGTATAAGAAGGAATAGTGGCTAAAAGAACTTCATGAGAACTTTTGTTTTGAAGTAAAGGATTAGGCAATCTGTTGATGAGGTAAACTACAGTAAGTATGCAGTCACCCCAGAATCTTAAGGGCAGATTGGCCTGAAATCTAAGGGCCCTAGCAACACTAAGAATGTGTTGGTGCTTTCTTTCAATCACAGAATTTTGTTGAGCATGTGAGTTGGTGAACAACACCCTTGGCAGAATAAAACTCAGTCATGGCAAATTCAAGACCATTATTTGACCTAAGAGACTTGATGCAAGTGTGGAACTAAGTTTCAACAAAAGAAAAGAAAGAATGCAAAATGCCTTGTGTATCAGATTTGAATTTCATTAAGTAATCCAAGTGCATCTGCTGCAATCATCCACAATTGTGAGAAAATATTGAAAACCATTAATAGTAAGAACAGAAAATGGACCCCAAATATCGCAATGAATAAGATCAAAAATTGAGGAACACATATTATTCTCATTAGGAAAAGCAAGTCTTTTCTGTTTTGTAAATGGACAGATATTACATGTAGGAAAATTTGAAAAATTGAAAGTAACATCTGGTACAATAAAATCTAACAATTGTAACCTAGATGGAGAGGGATGACCCATTCTATTATGCCATAAAATGGATTTAGAAACAGAAACACTAGAGGTAGCAGTGTTGAAAGCTGAATTGCATGAAGAAGAAACAACAGATGGGCAATATACACTAGGAAATGAAAGAACAGTAGGCATGAAGGTAGAGAATTGAATTGGAAAAGAGAGAATAGCATTGTTGGTTTGCTGTAAGAGATACAAACCACCATGTTTTCTACCCAATCTAATCTTCCTCCATAGTTGTAAGTCCTGGACAAAGCGAAAATGAGACAAGAATATGCAACAACACTTCAAATGATGTGTTAACTTCCCAATAGAAATGAGGTTGAAAGAAAAAGATGGAATACACATCACATTATCAAGAATTAGATCGGTAAAGAATTGAATTGGAAAAGAGAGAGTAGCATTGTTGGTTTGCTATAAGAGATACAAACCACCATGCTTTCTACCCAATCCAATCGTCCTCCATAGTTGTAAGTCCTGGACAAAGCAAAAATGAGACAAGAATATGCAACAACACTTCAAATGATGTGTTAACTTCCCAATAGAAATGAGGTTGAAAGAAAAAGAAGGAATACACAACACATTATCAAGAATTAGATCGATAGAGAGTTGTACTTAACCAATATGAGTGAAAAACACAGATTCCCCATTAGGAAGATTAACTGAAATGTGTGCTACAGAAATGATTTTGGTGAGAAGAGTGATTGAATGAACCATGTGGTCAGTTGCACCCTTATCAATGATCCAATCATTGGGTGTATCAGATGGAATGGTTAGATTGGAAGAAAAAACAGAATGTTCTAAAGACACTAAAGATTGTAGACAAAAGGGTAAATCAGAATGTGGCATTTCTAGAATAGAAGTAAGGTCATTACCTGCAAAATTGAAAGGATTGGATGTGGAGGCTGGCTTAGAGATCTGAGAAAGGACAATGGCTGCTTGATGAGTACCAAGATTTTCTGAGGAAGCAACTGAAGCATATTGTAGCATGGACATGAGTTGATGGCATTGGGACTGAGTGAGTGCTACTGTTGTAAGCCCTTCTTCATTATCCATAGCAGAATTGGATGAAGAAGCCACAATAGTTGTATGGACCTTCCCTTTAGCCTTATAACCAGGAGGATAACCATGAATTTTGTAGCATTTATCTACTACATGTCCAATTATTCCACAATGGGAACAAATGGGTTTGTCCTTCTTCCCATTAGGCTTATTAGAATGACCTTTATTGGAAAGAGTAGAGCCCCTTGACAACAAAGCAGCTAACTCAACTGCAATATTGGTACCAACCCTCCTTTGTTTCTCTTCTTAAATGATAAGAAAGAAAATACTATTGAGTGAAGGCAAGGGCTTCATCAATAAAATGTGCCCCTTTACTAAGGTAAAAGAATCATTGAGTCCCATCAAGAGATTCATGGTACATTCTTCTTCTTGATATTCAGCATGAGCAGCCATAGAACCACAAGTACATACACCACAAGAGCAAGAGCCATAATTTTAGCTATTTGACTCTATCAAAAGTTACTTTATCTATTTTACCTTCTCACTTTACAAAACATTCAACATTAGTGGTTTTATTTTAGCATTCAACACAATAAAATAGCATAAACAACACAATAAAATAATATATCTACCACAATAAAATAATATATCAATTATAATAAACAACAATTACAACCACTATCATCGATCAACCATCACCACCTAAGTTCTTGTTCTTTCTTCATTTTTCTTTCTTAAGAACCAAATCAAAGATTCAGAAAAATACCTGAAACCCATTATTCTTCCTTCATTTTCTCTTTCTTAAGACCTAAATCAAAGATTCAGAAAATACCCAAAGGCTTGAGAGAAGAGGACTTGTCGTTAGATCAAGGCTTGAGAGAAAAGGCCACTTCAGAGAAGAGGGTTTGTCGTTTCAAAGAGCAAAGGCCGTCACCTGGGTTCAGTTTGAACCACGGGGTTACTTCGCCTGGTTTCAATCCAAATCGTCGTCCGGGTTTAGTCCAAATCGTCGCCTAGGTTCAGGTGCTTCATTCTCGTTTTTGCTTCTAGTCTCCTAGGTTCACAACACTGATAACCCACCACACCCACACCCTCACCCATGGCATGACCCACCACACCCACACCCACATGGAAAAAGAAGAGACCCCCAAACAGCAGAGAAACAATTGAGAAGAAAAAGAAAGGAATTTGAGTGAAAATTTTGAGTAGAAAGAGAGAAAATGAGATAGCAAAAAGAGAGAGAGAGGGGGGTGGAGAATGAAGAGCTAAAAAAAGAAAAATAATTAAAGTATTCTAAAGCTACATAAAATACTTTCTTTCTTTCTTTTTTACCTTTGAGCTACAGTGCACAGCCAATAGTAGTTGCGCATTGTAGCTTTAGAGCCAAATTATTTGGGTTTGGCTCCACCAATGTAGCCATATTTTTGTATTTGGTGATGCTAAAAACAGCAATATAGCTTTTTAGCACCACCAATACTAATGCAATTAGTGGAGCACACATCTTGACTCGATATAAGTTTAGGCACACATTAGTTTCTTCTAGAGAACCTCCATAAACATCGTTTATATATTGACCAGATCTAAAGGCCCTTCTGTTTTAAAAAAATAATTAAAGAGTTTCTCCAACGCTTGGAGTTTTGAACACACACAGCTCTATATTTGGAATTCGTTGTCAGCTCTGAGCTCTTCAACCCTTTACGTCCTCCGCATCTGCACCACCACGAGCATACATAACCCTCAACCGAAAGATGGTACCCTTTTTTACCCTTTTTTACCAAAAAAAAAAAAAAAGAAAGATGGTACCCTTTTTTACTTAAAAATTTTTGTTGTTGGATTATTGTCTTTGACTAATTTTTCAATGGAATACAAAACCATAGTTGTTTCTAGTAGGAGTATATATGGTTTATAAGTATTTATTATTATTATTATTATTCTGCCTCTACTAGACCACGTTAATATTCTTTTTGCGTTCTAATGGTATTATCACTGGGAGGGAGAATGGTGGTTGCTTTCATTGTTTCATGGTTCATAATCATTTTATGACTTTAAATTTTCTTTCGTTCCTCAATAATCTTCATGTTGTCTATTTATATTTAAAGCTCGATTTGGTTTATTTCATTATTTGGATTTTGATTATTTTAATTTTTTTTTTCTATCTAAATTGTTAACAGAACCTCAACAAATATGTTCAATCTTTCAAGCAAGACAAAGAGAAGGAAGAAGGGCAAAATGGATCATGGTCTGAGCTTCCACAAGATATTCTTTGTATAGTTTCAGCACGCCTCCTTATGTCGGACCTCTCAGCTTTTCATGCCGTTTGCAAATCATGGCTATCAAGTATTCCCGTCAGTCGGCCACTACTACCTCCAGTGGACTCCCCGTTTTCTGAGTCTCCATGTTTGATCTTCTTGGATAATCACACATGCAGATTTTTTCACCCAATAAAAAATGCGACTTATCAAATGAACATGCCAGAATTGCAAGTTGCATATATTCGTTTCTCAAAGTATGGGTGGCTGCTCTTGTCTCGAAAAGATTGCAGTACCTTCTTCTTCCATCCCTTCAATAGGATCAAAATAGAACTTACAAGATATCCCATAGAAGATGCATTTAAAACAATGTGCTTTTCATCTCCTCCAGACTCTATAGACTGTTTTGTTTTGGGAATCACATTCAATGGAGGAAAATTCGGCATCATTAGGCGTGGAGAGGCATATTGGACTATACACGAATTTATAGGGGAATTTGAACATGGTATATCCAATTGCAATCCCCTATTATACAAAGGGCGGTGCTACTGGTTGGATGACGCAGGACAAGTGGGAGTATTTGATATGCAAATATACATGAAAGCACAAGATACTAATAATGAATACTCGTGTCAATGGACATGTCTTCCTTCTATTTTTCCAGAAAAGTTACATTATTTACTTCACAAAAGTTATTTGGTGGAAAGTGCTAAGGAGCTTTTAGCAATATTTGAGCTCCACAATCATGAGCCATCTATTTACATTTTCGCATTGAATCTCTATTAGCAGAATAGAAAGAGATGGCGTCTAGAGAGAAATATGGAAAATAAATTGCTCTATGTTAGTTCTGGAGGTTCTTTCTCAAAATTGACTGTGATAGAAGGTATGGGAAATATGATTTTCATGCCAACTGTTGAAGGCAACAGTAAATTCAGAAATGTATTCTACTCTCTCAAAACTAAGAATTACCACTACTTCTGCAAAGATTATTCGCTTAGAACTTTATCTCACATAAAAGAACTAGTCAACTGCACTTGGATTAACCCTATGCGCATACCACTGCACACCCTTAATGCGATGGTCACTTTATAAGCATAAATGCTTGTGGGGTGTAGGGCGTAAGGGTCGGGGTTCAAGTCTCCAAGAGGGAGAGTTTCACACATATATACACTTAGATTAGGCTAGAATAGAATTCTATATTGTATTTAAAAAAAAAAAAACCCTATGCGCATAGATTTGGATGAAGCATTTGAATGGTGAGAAATAGAACTAATTAAAAAAAGGATTTATATTCCTTTGCATTAGTTGATGAAGACTTTCAAAGAGGCTTATGATTGGGGGTAAGAAATTTTAGTGGGTTAGAGATTAATTTTGTTTTCCAATATTGGTTATGTCTAATTGCTTAGATGTTTTTATATATAAAAAAAAAAATTATTGTATTGTAAACAATTTGAGTTCAAAGGCAGGAAGCCTTCAACTTATTGTGAAATACTGAAATTTAGTTCTTGTTACTTTCTTAGTTTTATTTTTAGATTTTGTACAATCATTTGAAATTGTTATATGTCATTGTTTTCTATTGAATAATATGATATCCAAAGCAAAAATATTAAAAATTCAAATCTTTGGAAAAAAAAAATCATTATGAATTGTGTATTTAATTGGACATAAGAAGAATTTCTTGGATAAGTTTTAAATTTTGTATCTAAATTTAAGAGATAATTACAGTAAACTCACTTGTGGTTTGGCTAGTTTTAACTAAGCCTACCCGTGGAGCACTGGAATGCAGTGAAATGAATAACTAGATATTCAGATACTTAAATGGTACCACAAGATATGGGATATTGTTTGCAAAGCAACATAGGGATAATTCAGTAATAAGATATGTGGATTCTGACTATGCAAGTAATATGGATGTCAGGAGGTCTACTACAAGATATGTGTTCAGATTGTCAGGAGGGCCTATTTGTTGGAGATCTACACTACAATTGTAATATGCTGGCCAAATTTTATGGTTAACCTTTGTGATTGTGTGTTTAATTATTATTTGAGCCACTTATTTTCTATAATTGATAGAAGTTATTTATATAACATGTTGTTTTATAATAGCATTGAATAAATTATAGGTATTTTTTAAATATATTAAAGGATCTATCAGTCAAATTTGTAAAGATTATAGCAATGATTATGTTTTAAGGATTGTATACATATTACTAATTAAATGACCAGATTTATTAATCATTATATGAAGATTTAAATAAGACTTGAATATTACAAAGCCCTACAGTTAAAGTGTAATTTTCAAAGATTTGTTAAATTGTAATTTTAGCAATATGAAATGGTAGATTAGTAACTATGTACTACCTACTCGGCTATTGTATTAGCTAGGACAAAATGGGCAAATGCCCTTTTCAAGCAAAGAAAGTAGCATTTTACCCTCATTTCCAAACTAATTAGGGAAATGTCCCTCATTTGAAACTCGATTTTCTCAAAATCGAGTTTAAAAAAAAAAAAATTTTTGAGTCCTATAGTGGCATTTTAAGGAGCCTATAGTGGCATTTTAAGGAACCTATAATGACGTTTTCAGGACATATAGTGACGTTTTGTAACTCGACCTCTATAAAGTCGAGTTATAGGCAATTTTTTTTCATTTTTTTGCCTATAACTCGACTTCGTAGAGGTCATGTTACAAAACGTCACTATATGTCTTGAAAAGGTCACTATAGGGCTTAACTCTATTTTTAGAAAATCGATTTTCAAAAAAATGGCATTTCCCTAATTAGTTTGGGAAGGGGGGCAAAATGCTGCTTTCTTTGCTTGAAAAGGGCATTTGCCCATTTTGTCTGTATTAGATATAAAACTACACATACCACCTTCCCTCTTCTACATGGATGACACCTCACCCCTCACCCAAATCATCTTCTATCTTCCTAAATATTCTCACCCCAAGTTCATTCTCATGTTTTGATTCCCTCTCTGTCACTTCCCTCCCCCGAAGCCTTTACATCTCTCACTCCTCAAGCTTTCTCCTCTTTCCCCTCTAGCTGGAAAACCACTACAGCGCAAAATATTTTACGACCTGCCTCATGGTTTGAGTCCTTGAAGGCTTGAAGCTACCATTTTCAATGAACACCAGAATTTTCAAAGGAAAATCTCTCTAGTTGAGGGCAACAACCCCTCCCCTCTCTCACCTGAACAGGAGTGTCAAATGGGTGAGTTTAGGTTTGGGGTGAACATAATTCGGTTGGGTACATAAAATCCATTTACCTATTTATTGCCCGTTTAACTAATTACTCCTAATCCATACCCAACCCAATGGATAAACCCCAACCCACCCAATTACCCAATAATTAAAATTATCAAAATGCTACTAAAACTTGAAATGACTGAAGTACTCCTAAAATCCTCTAAAATTACCAAAATACCCCTAAATCTAAAAAAACAAATATGCTCAAAAATCACTGAAAATCACCAAAATACCCTCCAAAACCTAAAAATGACCGAAATGCCTCCAAAACTTAAAAAACGTCTAAAATACCCCCGAAACCTAAAAAATTTCCAAATATCCCGAAAATTAAAAAATGACCAAAATACCCCTGAAACCTAAAAAATAACCAAAATACTCCTGAAACGTTAAAAAAAAAAAAAAACCGAAATACTCCTGAAACCTAAAAATGACCAAAATACTCCCAAAACCTAAAAAAATTACAAAAATATTCTCGAAACCTAAAAATTTTCCAAGATTCTGTCGAAACCTAAAAATTGACCAAAATACTTCTGAAACCAAAAAATGAAAAAAAAAAAAGAACACCCAAAATTTAAAAAATTACCGAAATATCCCCAAAACCTAAAAACTAATCAAAATACTCTTAAAACCTGAAAATGACCAAAATACCCCCTAAACCTAAGAAAATGACTGAAATACCTCCAAAACCTAAAAAATGACCAAAATACCCTCAAAACCTAAAAATTAACCAAAATACCACCTAAACCTAAAAAATAACTGAAATACACCTGAAACCTTGAAAATGACCAAAATAATCCTGAAGCCTAAAAATTGATCAAAACAACCCCAAAACCTAAAAATGACCAAAATACCCCCCGAGACCTAAGAAATGACCAAAATTCCCCTAAAAACTAAAAAATGACCAAAGTACTCTTGAAACCTAAAATGACCAAAATAGACTCAAAACTTAAAAAATGACCAAAATACCCCCAAAACCTAAAAACTAATCAAAATACTCCTGAAACCAAATAATTACCTAAATACCCCCTAAATCTAAAAAAATGACCAAAATACCCCTAAAACCTAAAAAATTTCCAAAATACCCTCAATCCTATAAAATGATGAAAATTCCCCTAAACCTTTAAAATGACCCAAATAAACGCAAAACCTCTAAAATGGCCACAAATAACTCGAAATCTCTAAAATGACCAAAAATACCCCTAAACCTCTAAAACGACCAAAATAGCTCTAAACCTATAAAATGACCAAAATTGCCCCTCAAAATATCTAAAATGACAAAAATACCACTAATTATATAAGATGAACATAATACACCCGAAGCCTCTAAAATTACCAAAATAGGGGTTTTGGGTATTTTGGATGTTTTGAAGGTATTTTCGTCAAATTAAAGGTTCTAAGAGTATTTCAATCATTTTTTTAGTTTTGAGGGAGTGTCACTAATTTTTTAGGTTTTAGGGGTGTTTTGTTAATTTTTAGATTTTGGGCTATTTCGGTAATTTTCTAGGTTTTGGAGGTCTTTTAGTCATTTTTAGGTTTTGGGAATATTTCGGTCATTCTTTAGGTTTAGGGGGTATTTTAGTCATTTTTTAGGTTTAGGGAGTATTTTTGTCATTTTTTAGTTTTAGGGAGTATTTTTGTCATTTTTGCCATTTTTTTGGTTTAGGGTATATTTTTATCATCTTACAGGTTTAAGGGGCATTTTTGTTATTTTATAGGTTTTAGGGTATTTGGGTCATTTTTTAGGTTTAGGGATTATTTTGGTCATATTAGGTTTCGGGAGTATTTCGGTTATTTTTTAGATTTTCGGGGTATTTTGGTTAATTTTTAGATTTTGAGGGTATTTCGATCATTTTTTAGATTTAGAGGGGTATTTTGCTCAATTTTTAGGTTTGGGGGGTAGGTTTAGGGGGTATTTCAGTCATTTTTTAGGTTTAGGGGGTATTTTGGTCATTTTTAGGTTTAGGGGGTATTTTGGTCAAATTTTAGGTTTCGGGGTTATTTTGGTCAATTTTAGGTTTTGGTGGTCATTTGAAGGTGTAGAGGGTATTTCGGTAATTTTTAGGTTTCAAGGGGTATTTTAGTCATTTTTTAGGTTTAGGGGGGTATTTTGGTGATTTTTAGATTTCAGGAGTATTTTGGTCATTTTTTAGATTTCAGGGGTATTTTGGTCAATTTTTAGGTTTTGGGGGCATTTTGGTCATTTTAGGTTTTGGGGGTATTTTGGTAATTTTTAAGTTTAGGGGCGTATTTTGGTCTTTTTTTAGGTTTAAGGGGGATATTTTGGTAATTTTTAGTGGTTTTGGGGGTATTTTAGAGTTGGGTGATTTGTATAAATGATACTTGATCATAATTAGGTCTTATTGGGTACACAATTAAAACCTAATAAACATTAATGTTAATTGGGTTTAATTGGGTTAATACCCATTTAACCCAATTAATAATTTGGTGGGTTTGGGTCTCATTTAAGTGGATGGGTTTGGGTGGGCAAATGGGTTTTGGTTGATTTTGCCACCCTTACACCCGAATATATATATATATATATATATATATATATATATATATCACTCTCTATCTCTCTCAAGAATGGATCAACACACTATGAACACTAGGTTCAGCTTCAAGGTTTAAGGGTGAGAAAATAAAATGATTTCCATGCCATGGGTATTTTTATCATCAAAACAAAAAACTATAGGGGTTTTGAATTAATGTTTCTGGGTTAGAAGAAGTTCAAATATTAATTTCTAGAAAATCTGTATGTGAAATGTACTTTAGTGGCCTTTGTGTCTCTTGTGATGTTGGTAGAATCCATGTTGGAAAAGATTAAAGCTATGGGGGTTAATTTAGTGTTTTTGAGTGAAAATGCATGCCTGAGTGCCTTCTTCTTATTTCCGTTATGATAAATTCATGCCTAAATATGAAATTGTTTATTTCTTGGTTAGAGATGTTTCATTAGTGGTTCTTTATATGCATGGTATTAATCTGGTGATGTGTTACTTAGGAATATTATAATGTTATCTTGTACAAAGTAAAAGAAAAATATATGCATGTCTAGTAACTAATCTATGAATATTTGTCTTCAAATGAAATATAACTCTATGAATTAGTAGACTATATAATAAGTTCTGCCATCATTATGTTATTACCATGTAAAGTTTAGGCTGGCTACCTGCATGGAAATAGAGTAAGTCTTTGCTCTTATTGACCCTTATGTAGGGAATGTTTACTTATATTAGTTGTACCATATTATTACGTCAATAAAATAAGGCAAACTATTTGCATTGTTATTTTAAGTAAGAGGCCCATTAGGGCTAAGCCATTTGGGCATTGACAAAATGTCATTGTCGGTGTAATTTATAAAGATTTCATTTTATTTAACAGGCTGTAAAATCTAATGGACTCTTAAACCCTTTCATTAAGCTTGAATGTGATAACCTATTGAGGGTTTTTTTTTTTTTATGGGAAAACATTCAAGCTTCATTAATATCTCAAACCAACAATAACATCATGGAGAAGAGCTTGTTCTAGAAAACAAGGAGTCTCTTTGATCCATACGAAGAAATTAGCAATGCAAAGCATGTTTGGCTAATAAGTGAGCAGGCCTATTGCCTTGCCTCCCTACATGTGAGAAAACTACCTTCCTAAACTCATGTGAAGCAGATAGTGAGTCATACACCAGAGCAGCCACAGCCGTGGGGGGAGGAGACAATTCCTTTAGGGCGTTAACTAGGATTTGGGAATCAGACTCAAGCACAAAATCTTGGATGAACATATCTTTGGCAAACTTAAGTCCAAATTCTATGGCCTTTGCTTCGGCTTCAATAGCACCAAGGGGGGATCTTAGCCTTCTTACTGCTAGCCCCAACCAGCCTACCAAATTCATCACGGATTAGAATGCCCACCCCAACCGCTTTATTAGCTGCAAAGACAGCTCCATCCATGATCTTATAAGGACTTGGAGGTGGAGGAGTCCAACAGGCAGGGCATTTCGTCGTCTACATAATCTTTGCAGCTTGACTGGACTGATACTCCCCTAAATAATTTAAAGCACTATGAA
The DNA here is from genome assembly GCA_033629205.1 of Lithocarpus polystachyus. NCBI lineage: Eukaryota > Viridiplantae > Streptophyta > Magnoliopsida > Fagales > Fagaceae > Lithocarpus > Lithocarpus polystachyus. The sequence continues at coordinate 48,848,622 of CM066168.1, forward strand.
TTACTATCTGCCCAGATTTCTTCACTCCACCATTCCTTACATCATTCCTATTAGTCCACAGCACCCATGCAATCGTGATGAACTTCTCTACCACTTCTTGTTCCCATTTGGCTATCATGACAAGCATACCACAGTTGGTCCAGGAAAGAATTGAAATGGAGATTCGAATTCACAGGTATCAAATTTGCTAGTGCCCAAATGTTTCAGGTTCTTGGGCAAGCCCAAAACAAATGACCCGAGGATTCCACTTCTGCTTTGCACTCATCACAGCAGCCATCCGATAAGACCTTCCTTCTCACTAAATTATCTTTAGTAGGCAAGATTTTCTTACATGCTTTCCATGTAAAATGGCGGATTTTATGGGGAACATTTACCTTCCAAATATACTTCCAAAACTTCCTAAGATTACTATCATCAGAAACCGCCCCATAAGCAGCCCCAAGGTTCATCTCTACAGCCAACTTGTAAGCGCTTTTCACACTGAAGTGTCCATTTGCTGTTGGGGCCCAAACCTGTCTATCTTCTGATAGATTGGAGCTCAAAGCTATTCCTTGTATCACCTCGGCTTCATGAGGAATAAAAAGGCTTTGGACCACCTCCTGCTTCCATACACCTTCTGCATCAATCAGAGAGGCTACTGTGGCATCAGGTGGAAGGGTAGAGGGAGGGGTAACAACTCTGTGTAAGGGCAGAAAAGGCAGCCACTTGTCGTTCCAAATCTGAATATTACACCCATTGCCCACCTGCCATCTAATACCCTTTTTTACTACATCTTAGGCGGCCATAATACTCCTCCAAGCAAAGGAAGGATTAGACCCTATCCCAACTTGAACAAAGTCACACTTAGGAAAGTATCTAGCCTTGAAAACTCTGTGCCCCAGAGAATCGCGACCCAACTGTAACCTCCACCCTTGTTTTACCAATAACGCCAGATTAAACTGTTTAAGTTGTTTAAACCCCATACTTCCACTTGATTTAGGGACACACAACTTATCCCAACTTATCCAAGCCATTTTACGCACCTCACTACATTGCTCCAACCAAAAATTCCTGATTAAGCTAGTCATCTCATCACAAAGAGAGTCGGGTATTTTGAAGCAACTCATTGAATAAGTAGAAATAGCTTGTGCATGAATCCAAGAAACTAATTTCCAATACATGCATTAATTGTTTTTTTTTTTTAGCCCTTTCAAGAAAGTAATGGGCTTGAACTTTATCAATTTTCTTTTCAAGAATGATGCACTCTTTCAAATTGGCCCAACAAATACTAACTATTTTCTTTAACATATGGACAATTTAACACACCCAAAAAAAAAAAAAAAAAGCTTTGCAAAGCCTCATCGCAGAGTGCTTCTGATGAAAATTACAAAAAAAAGGATACCAACCAGTTGATATTGATGGCAAAAGAACTCTCAAAATTGATTTGTGCTACATTATCAAATGTTTTGCAGCAGTTTTTTATTTATTTTTAAATGGAGTTATGGTTGCATATGCGTTGAAAATCAATCACTAATCAAAAAATTAAAAAAGAAGGAAAATTAAACAATCCAAACTTAATATAGGTGGATGATAACAAAGAAAACTTAATAGTTTCTTATACCAAACTCTGTCCAATTGCATAACAGTGTAACTTGAAAACTACATAGCATTCAAAAAATAACTATCTCGGCATAAGGTGGATATCTCGGCATAAGGTATCAATATCAATGGCCTCAAACAGTACCATGACTCTAAAAGACGCAGAACCCAATCACAAATCAAATCAAGTGTCAGCAGATCAAAAATCGAATCAAGTAATCCAAGAGCCTCAAACAGTCCCATGACTGTGGAGGAATCATAACCCAATCATACATCTTAACAAGTGTTGGATCAAATTCTTTTGGATAAGGTAGTTCCGACTTCGATACACTACAGCTTTCAAGGTCAAAGATATAAAGATATCTCCCCTTAGACCGGAAAAAATAGACCGAGTTCCATTGAATTCCCTTATCTTCTGCAAGGCAACATATAGCCAAATAACGATCCCATTCACAAAATGCAGCAATGAAATCAGCCTCCTCTCCTAACTCACTCACTTTCACCCATTGTCGGGTCAAAAAATCCATTCGAGATATCCTGAAATCTCCATGTCTCGACCTGCGAAGGTACAAGAGCTCCCCACCAGTAGATTCAAAAAGAATATCAGCTTCTTTTTTAATCTACTGGTGGGGAGCTCTTGTACCTTTGTAGGTCGAGACATGGAGATTTCAGGATATCTCGAATGGATTTTTTGACCCGACAATGGGTGAAAGTGAGTGAGTTAGGAGAGGAGGCTGTTTTCATTGCTGCATTTCGTGAATGGGAACGTCATTTGGCTATATGTTGCCTTGCAGAAGATAAGGGAATTCAATGGAACTCGGTCTATTTTTTCCGGTCTAAGGGCAGATATCTTTATATCTTTGACCTTGAAAGCTGTAGTGTATCGAAGTCGGAACTATCTTATCCAAAAGAATTTGATCCAACACTTGTTACGATGTATGATTGGGTTATGATTCCTCCACAGTCATGGGACTGTATGAGGCTCTTGGATTATGGGTCTGATGACACTTGATTCGATTTTTTATGGTAGATTCAAAAAGAAAATCAGCTTCTCCGAATGTATTATCATCATGTAATGGCAAATTTTCATTTGTAAATTTCTCAAAGCGCAATGATGAATCAACCAGGACAGCTGTAAACAATGACAATGCATATCGGTCTTCACAGTCTTCAATTGCTATCAGTGCTAAAATGTAAATTGTACCTCTTAATACAGTAGCAGCAACTACGGTACAATCTTCAACACGAAATCGTTGTTCATGAAATTTCCCTTCTCCAGGTTTCCAATAGTAGAATGTATTTGACGAGCTGTTAATGAAGATAACACAACAATCACCTTCATTTGGTGATGACAAAAGGAGACAAATATCCATAGTCCCACACAATGACAACTGTGGTAGTTGCACCAAATCCTTAGAGACAATGTTAAAAAGTGAGACCTCCATCGAAACAACAGTCTTCAACACCAGCCACGAGTTTCTGCTACTGCATATTACCTTATCACGCATCTCCGGAATACTGTTTTTGTAGAATCGATTCGTTGATATGTCCACAAAATTTTGACTCTCTTGATCATCACCTTCACAGACTACCAGCCAGGAATAATGTTGGGGTAGATGATAAAAGGAGGATAGGTGAGCTCAACTTGCATATGCTGTTCCATTTTATCAGCTAGCATTGTCTTTCTTTTGCTTGGATATTCTGTTTCATCAGCTTCCATTGTCTTTCTTTTTCTGGAATCAACAGCTAGACCAAAAAAAAATAAAAATTTAAATGAACAATTATAAATTAGTTATTTTGTGAATGAAAAACATAAAAAACAAATAAACAAACACAGGGACAATTAAGAGCCACTTGCACAAGGTCAAAACAAGAGATTAAAAACCAATCTTACACCAGGACTGTTCATCTCACACAACAAAACACCCCAATTTCTATGACGACCATGCAACATCACAATTATTATTTTCATATTAAGATTAAGATTAATTTTGCGTACCAATCTTGGCTCCGAGGCCCTGCATCCCAGAAACCGTAACTTGAGAAGTGAAGAGCAGCGGCAGTGTCTCATTGATATAAGATGAAATGTTGTCATCGTTCCTCTCTGTGGTTCCTGCAATAGAGCAACGCCTCTTTGTAGCTCCTTCTTCACTGCCTTGCATCCCAGAAACCGTAACTTGAGAAGTGAAGAGCAGCGGCAGTGTCTCATTGATATCAGATGAAATGTTGTCATTGTTCCTCTCTGTGGTTCCTGCAATAGAGCAATGCCTCTTTGTGGCTCCTTCTTCGCAGCCTTGTTTCGTTTCACTGCTTTTGCACACAAATACATTTTAATTAAACAATAGAATAAACTTTCTATCATTTGAAATGTGACTCATTTATTTGGCATTTGGCTTTTAAGGAAACAGGTGAGGGTGTGAGTATTCTTGGACATGTGAGCATGTGAAGATGTGAGAATGCATGGCATGTAAAAGAAGCATGTGCATGTGAGATACTAGCATGCGAGGAAGTGCAATTAGGCATGCATAGAGAAATTATTCTAAATGCAAGAAATTGACCTCACTCCATTAGCAATTCATCACTTAGAACTTCCTATAATCATCATGCAAAAATAAACACTAATGGAAAGATTAGTGTTTAGGCAATGGGGGATTTGTTGGCTTATTCGTGGGTCATAAATAAACATGTGAATTCTAAAGAGAATATCATGCAAATATAATCAACCAACATGTGAATTTATTGACAAAGAAGACACATCATTTATCATTTATTTAAAGAAATTGAAAAGAGATTTTGGTGACCTTAGGGACAAAAAAAAAAAGCGATTTATGAAAGTTTGGGGGTCAAAGTGTAGTTTTGTGAAAGTAGATTAAGGACACAAGGAAACAACCACAAAACCATGGCTCAACCTCAAAAGCAAAGCAACGCCAATATTGGTATTGAACAATATTCGATACTATATATGCAGATAAGGAGTTAACACTATCATAACTTGCATCCCATGCCAAGTAAACTGAATTTCTAATAAAAGCAGGGTTTTATCCTAAGACTGTAACACCATTCATTTGAGTATGTCAAAATGCCCACCTAGAGCAAATAGTAACAGGTGGGTAATCAATAAAACGGAATTTACTGCTTATATCGACATCACGGTTCTCACAATTCACTTTTACATCAAGGTGATGCTGATATAGAGGTAGATCTGCCTCAGCCACTTCCTTAGCCAGATCCACCAACTTCCTATCCATGAGCTCAAGATTCTTCTTTTTGTCGAATTTGTTATAAAGTGGGACACTCCTGTGAGAAATCTCGAAAATGCTCAAGCCTTTGTCTTTCAGCCATTGAAGAAACTCTCTCAAAGTTGGACTGCCCCTGAAAATCCATCTGTCCCACACAGTCCAGCTCAAGTTTTTGTACTTGATCACCTTAGGAGGAGCAGGCTCAACTATTGAGAGAAGAGGAGTTCTAGGTCAGCAAAGGTGTTTCGGTAGCCTCTAATTTGTGTTCTCCATCTATAACCTTGTACAGCTCCAAGCAGACAAGACCTGTCACCATGGCACTGGAGGTTGTAATTTCTGGAATGATCCTCCACTTGGCCTTAAGCATGTTATCTTCAGGGACGCCATAGTTCCTTGCCCTCATGTTTGCAAGTCCAGCTATTAGGTCCATACGATAGTTTGTGTCATCATCCTGGGCATCAAGAAAATATGTTGACTAAAACCAAGTCTTAGTCCAAAAAGTTTGAAATCGGATATGGATTCTTAAAAAACTTGTCACAGTCAGCCATCTAGATACTATGTTAAGTGTACTAAAAACTTCTCCCTCCCCTTGGGGCCAATACTTACAAGGGGAAAAAAAAAATTCAACCACCTAGATGCATGATTCTAACATAGAATCTAAATTAACACCAATTAACAGAATTCTGTATTTGAAAACAGGAAGGAATCATCAGTATGAAGTGAATACTATAAGAATAACAATGGTGTCTTATCATTTCAGTATTAAGAATAATGCAGGATGAACAAGCCTAAATATGGCAACCGATTTATCAACTTGGAGACAAACACATGACCTTGACCTAATGTAAGATTTGGAAGGTAAAAGCTACCTCCTCTCATCCTTAGCCAAACACATGACCCAACCCACCATCAAAATGAACCTCCCGAAGAAGGGCGTAAAGGGCATAACTTTAAAAATCAATTATGTACAGCTATGAACTACACACATGACAATATATATAAGAACTGAAGCACGACTCTATATATACAAGAGCTTTAATACATGATTGTAAAAGTCCAAAAAAATTCACTACAAATGTGCACATTCTAAACACTACCAAGAGGGAAGGGGGAAAGAGTAGGGATGGGAGAAAAGAAGAGAAGAAAGGAAACTAACCTTCTCAAACTGAATTGGATTCAACTTGAAACCTGGCAGCAACTGAATCCGGCATTCGTTTAACTTCATGATCAACTCCCCGATAGCTACAGCATCATCTTCAAAAATACCTTCCACATCAGGCTGGAACTCAGGGACTATCACACTGTTAACAGCATCAGCCATCTCTGTTGGAGACTTAATCCAATCAGGAATTGGGATGCCAAATGTCTCTGCCCGTAGAACAGATGCTGCCATAACAAAATTAAAGTGACTGGGATCATCAACTGAGAACTGCAGTGGGTTAGGGAAATGCTTGGGAGCAGTCCAGAATGAATCTTCATCAGATCCTGTGGCATCCTCAGGATAGTCGTCTGTTAACTGCTTCACACGGTTAGCAAATTAGTCTTCGAACCTGGTTCCAAGAATACATGCCATTAGACACTGAGTTAAAAATGTGATCATATAATGTTAATTAAATAAATGTATTTAATAAATAGAATAAGTACTTCAGACGAGCCCATTCTATGCAATCTTGGAACACTTCACATTTCTCCTTGTCAAGAAATTCAATAGCACGCTCCAAGAAGTCCCTGGCCTGAGCAACTGAAGTCTTCATTGGGAATATGTCTTCCTCTATCTCTGCCTCCCGTTGTCAGTTAAATCCAAGCTTCTCTCTAAGGCAGGCATTCTTCATTGCGAATATGTAATCACTTGGGTCCATTAGATAAGTATCACTTCAGCCGGTGTCTCCTCAAACAGATCCTCAAACTCATATCGAGCCCATGCCAAGCAGTGGTCAATATTGTTAGGAAATGAGTCAACTGTGTCCCAGGAAAATTGCTTTTCAATTGCATCTCAAGAGGCATCATAATTTTGAGTTAGGTGAGGAATGAACATCTGGGTGTTACACCTGGTACCTAGGGTCCCTGATTCCAATAATGGCTTTTGGAAATATAAGCACTTCCGACCAACGTACAGCCTATCATTCACATTGTCCACAGCATTGATTACAACATCCAGGTCCTCCCAGAATGTGTAATGAAAAGTTTCCTCTGTCAGATTGGTTGTGTGGATCTGCAGTGCTTCAATGTTGAGGTTGAGACTAGGGTTTATCAAACAAGCAGCTGAAGCAGCGACTGATGACTTGCCTAGCGCAATGTTCTGGTCCCGGAAGAGAAATTGATTGCTGGGGTTACATTTCCCAACATCACCATCTGTAACTATTAACTTCCCTTGTTTACCACAAGAAGCCACCATCACAGCTAAAGTCTTCAAGATTTCACACCCCAGTGCACCAGATCCTACAATAAACACTTTGGCATCCTCCAGATTCTTCTGAATCTTGGATCCAAACACAGAAATTTGTGCATCATAATGACTGTTCAAGGGCTTCAGATCACTAGGATGCAAGGGTTGCGTGGGAACGGACTCAATTGAGTCAAAGTACAAAAACTGTGCAGAAAAAAAAAGTAAATAACATTTGAGTTAAAAATATAAAATGTCAGAACTTCTATGACATAGGATAAAGTTTTATAATTATTATGTGAGTTGATGGTAAACTCAAGACAGCAGGGGAAAAAAAAGTTCACTCAATCAGTAAAGCAGCCCCAATCCATAGTCTAGACAAAGCAAAGCTTTAAGTAGACCCAACTAACAATCTATCAAGCTTCCAGATCCACTCAAAACCAATTCCCAAATTATGTTACTAACCTGGAAAAGAGGATGAGATTTCCCAGAGCAAGCCTTCACAACTTCCTGTCCAACAATACCACCAAACATTGCAGCCATGGGATTCAGCACAGCCCTAGCACCAGATGCAAAATGACGAAGAAGGTTTTGGTCAATTGCCTCAAGCTTCCCATCTGATAAGGTCTTGTTGATTTCAATGACCCAAGAAATGAATTTCTGAGCGTCATTCTCTGATCCAGCAACTGGGAATCGTCCAAACTCTATTATGAATTTATCTAGCGCTTGAAATGCCAGGTGTAGGAGGGGTTGACAATCAAACTTGGAGAAGTCATGTAGAAATAAATCACCAGGGTCCCTTAGTGCTTCTCACAATGGCTTAAAATTTCAATTAGGTTGCCCACCTGTGTGACAATACCTGTATGCGGATCCTCATCATGAAATACTGGAAACTCAGGGCTAAAGTCACAGAACACGCTACTGAAAAGGCCTTGTACTTCAGATTTTATAAAGATGATTGGAGGTTGATGACTACGGCAGTAATCATTATATTCAAATGCTTTCGCCAAGCAAATATCAGTAAAAACTACCACCTGTAAAAATTCAAATGCCAAAGACTCGCATAGAATTAGAAGCAGAATCAGAATCGAAGCACATGCATCTTTTCCAAGATTCAAATTACATTTTGCAGAAATCATGTTCCTAAAAAGAATATACAGCTACGATGTCCATCTAGCACTTAAAGAACAAACATAAATTCATTTCACAAACTCATAAGCAAACACACTAACACAACTATACAAGTTGCATTAACCTGATAAAAGAACAATTTCAGATGTCACAGATAACATGCAGAATTATGCAACCTAGAAACATTTATCAGGCTGATAGAAATATCTAGAAAGAGGTGAAACACTACTTCATATATCCACATATCCCCCTCTTTAGCTGTGATACATCATTTTCCAACTTAATAACTCCAAGAAGCATTGAAGTTCCTTGGACAAGGATCAAGGAAATAGTTGACCAGTTCTACCATCAGAACATTTGTTGGGCCATTGGTTCTTATATTCTAAACAATTAATCTATGACACAGTTATTTATTGGATTTTAAATACTATCCACTTGCACCTTAGTTGTAGCAATTTCATACATACGATAATTGTGTAATTGGTTCAAACTCTCCAACCCTTGCTGTTTTCATCTCAGAACTTGAAACAGACATCATTTTTCACAACAAGGCTTGGTTAGGTTTAATAGTACCTATTAACTTATTTTCAAGATGCTTTATTTTTTCAAGATATGATAGAATTTCAACCTATAATATCTGCTCAATGATGATTGCTGCTCTTTATCATTAGGCCAATACACCAATTGATTTTTGATGTAGGCGGTGTTTAAAGCTCACATCTCTTGCTTGCTCAACGACAAGATACTTTATCAGTGGAGCTAATCAAAACCCACCAAGATGCTTTATGTTGACTTATATTACAAATAATGTATATTGACAAACAAAAATACAAAGAATGAAAGATGGATGCTTTTTTATAATTTAAAAAAAAAAAAAAAATAGCTTAGCTCCTCCAATGTTAGCTGAACTCCCATTCTAGCATCCATCAATCTACATGCACATATTACTCTGCATCCATCTAGGAGAGGTAGTCCAAAGGTAACTGCAACAGATCAAAAGGGCAGAGGGTACTTGCCATCATGCCAAGGTCCAACCTCTCCGAGGATGGAACAATTGTAAAGGAAATAAGCTATGACCATAATGAATCAAATGTCTTACCCCCAAGTTGCATTTTCCATGATGCAAGTGTATTATGTGGTAAGATATCTCTTGGCATAATTATTGATTAACCAATACTATGATGTCAAAAATAGTTTTTTTTTTTTTTTTTCTTCTTAATCTTACCTTAATTTCAACCACTGCATCAACACGTACAACCAAACAAATTTTTTAAAGGTTCCAGACATAAAGTACTACCAATGAAAGTCAAGCATCCCATTCATATGCAATTTCCTTAACCAACAATGATTAAATAACTCGACAACATTACCTGAAAATCCAAAAGTTTTTCCTTAGTCAATTCAGTTGTCAAAGTTGAAATTACCACAGAGTTATACCCTTCCAATTTCTGCACAGAAGCATCGGCACGATTCTTACCCACATCATCCTCGGAAAAAATGAAATTCCCAGATAAATCCCACAACTCCACAACACCTTCGTCATGTAACATGACAGACTTCACACCAGCAAGAACAAGGTTCTTCGCTGCAACAACATAAACCCCAAAATTTTATAATGCAAATGCAATCTATTAATGCCATTGACATATGATTTATGTTATCATAACATAGACTAATAGTAGCATCACTAAAAAGCACCAGCAGCCATGAAATTACATACCAGAAATTAGAACTAGCAAGGTAAAAATGGGAGGAGCCATAGAATACTCTCTGTCGGTTTCAAATAAATCCATGGCAAGAAATTATGAGTGTTATACAATCTTTTAACATTATCTCAATCTTTTACTAACATGAACTTGAAAATAAAATATAATGATATGATATGATATTCCTTCAATGCCAAACTAAAAAGTGTTCACTGAGAAATTTAAACAAACACATAGAGCACGTCTTAGGAACAAAAAAATTTGAATCTAAAATTTCAGCATACGTTAATTAGTAGGTCATTAAATCAAGTAAACATTGATAAAAGATTACCTGAAATCGTGAGAGTGAGACGGCACTGTGACGGAGGAGAGAGCTACGAATCGGTGTTGTTGCAGTGGAGTGCGTGAGAGATGGAGAGAGTGTCGTTAAATGTGATGGAGAGAGTGAGAGACGAGTGAGAGTGTCGTTGAATGTGATGGAGTGAGTGAGAGACGGAGGGAGATAGGCAGAGGGAAGAAGAGGAAGAGTGTTGTAGAAGCTAGGCCCAATGAGTGAGAAAATGGTTGAGATTTAAAGTTTTTTGAAAAAATTTTCAAAACAAATTTTCAATCAATGATTGAGATTTAAAGTTACTTTTTGCAACTTTGAATTTCAGCCATCAATAACTTCTGATCTCAGTCCGCGGGAACCTTTCCCTCGTCCCATATTATTTTATTACTAAATAATAGCTGAAATTTCATGATCTGTTTTAAATAAATAAATAATTTTAAAAAAAAAACCAAAATCTTAAACACAAAATTAGCATTTAAAAATTTGACATCAACATCTTAATAAATAAATGTTATATCATCATTTTAATAGATATAAAAAGCAACTTGTTACATCATATAAAAAAAGACCATAAAAAAAGAGGGTAAAATTAGAAGTGTGTAATGACCCTGCCAATCCGCCAAAACCGACTCAACTTTTGGGTCGGTTTTTAAGAGTTGGTATGTTGGATTGGGTCGGGTCATACATTTTTTTACAGTGGGTTAGGTTGGATTCGGGTCATGAAATTTATAAATCTGTCTAACTCGACCTAATTTACCTATATTTAATATATTTTTAAAATTTAAAAAATATATTATATAATTTTTTATTTACTTTTTTGCCCTTCTGCCTAAATAAAAACCAAATTCTAAGTATTTTTTTATATAGTTTGTGTTTTTTTGGTGTTATGCTCATTATCATTTTGTTATAAATTTGCTCTTATTTGCATGTTTCCTTCCATCTTTCTTGAATCCAACAAACCAGACCATTAGGCAACTAACAATAGGACATACTATCAAAACAAAAACTTCCAAATCATCCGTATGACTATCTAATCAGAAACTCTTACATCCAAAACAAGCCTAATTATGTTCGATTTCTATAATTTGTTTGTGGGAAACAACCTATATTAGGACCCCATAGCAACTTAATAAATCTAAACTGGGTTTTAAAGAGAATACCATTATCACAGTTGTTGGACCAAAGTGACCGAATTGAACTGAAGTGGAAAAAAGCAGATCGAATTCGACTGAAGCGAATCAAAATGCTACATTAATGCAGCTCAAAAGGAGCGCGGCAACAATAAATGTTACATTTCAACTTTTAGATATTAATCACCCAAAATGATTCAATTATACATTGACAATATTTCTATTAAATCCTCATGAGTTCATAGGCTAACTCCATCATTGAGTTACTTAAGTCCTATCCATCTATTTTGAAATGCATAGATTGGGTTTTCCCACATCATCAACATTCAAAACAAACATTAACTATCACCATCAGTGGAGACCACTCATTTAAAATCAAATGGTTAGGATGGTGAAGTTATTCTAAGAACTCTAGATGATCTTAAGCCTCACCATACTGATACGAGTGCAACCACAATCAAATAAATATCCAAGATACATGCTCACTCACGCACACACAAAATTGGGAGATTATTCACCATTTGGTGGTACCAAGGACAATTTGAAGTTCTTGGTGGAGTTCTTCGGAATCCCACACACCAAAATATATTTTCTCTCTTCGCATAAATCCATGTGTCTATAAGTCGATTCCATCCTTCACAAACATAGATATTTTAAAAAAACAACACCAAATTAACAACAAACAAGCTCAAACTCAGCACCTTCTAAATAAGAATATGTAGTAAATAACCCTAAAAATGTGGCCGAAAACCAAAAAAAAAAAAAACATAATCATGAGCTTCTTAATTAAATTTAGGGCCTCAAAATGTCCTAATTAAACTATGTAATATGATTTTTTCTGCAAGGAAACTATTGGAGTTTATGCTCTAAAATCCAATTTATTGACATGTCATAAATAATTAAATTGTTTAATTATACGAGACTATTTATAAATGAATTAATGGGACATTATCGTAATCCATGAGATGCATAATATGTGATTTATGTGAAAAGTCACAAAAGATATAAATCACAAGTTTTTTGTAAACTCAGAATTTTAGTTCGTAGTTAATGATGAAATTGGGCATTTCATCTACAAAGACTATAACATATCAACTAAGATGATTTATCTTGATCATGGAACTGGATACTTCTAATTGATATGTTGATATATTTTAAGAGTTAAGACATATTAAACTGGACCGCTGTGAGATTTATTATTCTCCTAATAACTGTCAAATGAATAATAAATCTCACGACTTCTATTTACATCAACTCTAAATTCTGAGAGAATAATGGACATAATCATGAGGTGTATGTTGCTTTGATATATCAAGAGTGAGATTTATAAGTTACGATCAAAATCTCAGTATGTTGGGCAGCCGCATTTAGTGTTGATGGGACATATATTCTCAATATGGAATTCATAATCTCTTAAAGAAGATATAAAATATTCCATTGAAATAAGTTTAATGGATTTGGTTATTCAGAGTGTTGGGCCCAACCACTTTAGTACGGAGTTATTAAAGTATATATTTATGGAATTGGATTTCATAAATATATAATAACTAACATAAAGGATTAAACTGGGTACTCAATGATTAAGATGTAATAATCTTCAAAGTGGCAGTCTATATTCATAATTTTGTATTACTACGAATATTTTAATGAAGGGGTTGTATGTATAATAAAGTCTTGAAATATAATTTATTAATAAGGCCTAGAGTGCAATTATATTCATATAGTGGTATTGAATATAATTAATGGTAACTTTGAACTTGTTAAGAGTTGACAGAAAAGCCCAAGGCCCATTGGAGCTAGAGTCTTATTTGTTATCTTTTGGTCCTACTCCAAGCCACATACTAGAACTCAATTGGAATGACCCAAAAGGTTAGCTTAATTAGATAATCAATTATATATAATAAGAGAAACATACAAAATTTCATAAGATTTTTTATAAGGTTTTGATTAAGATCACATAAGAACATGAAATGGTTTGTATGTGAGTGTTGAACATTCTCTTATTCTCTCATTGGAAATTGATTGAGAGACCACACTTCTTGGGCGTTAAGTGAAATTGGAGTGAAGATTAAAAGTGTTCCCAAGTACTTATAATCTTTTGTTTTGAATTTCACCGCACCAAGATAAGCTTTCTTGTTCTTAAATTGAAACTTACATAGTACATGTTATCAATTGCGAATGAAGTAGATCTGTTAATTTTCCGCTCATATGTTTTGTATGTGATATAAACATGTATTTTTCCAATAGAAACAACCTAAAAACACGAATCACAATTCAAAGTTTCTAACAAAACGAATTCAAAACTTGAAGAAACAATAATTTTAAGTTTTTACCCAAAAAAAAAAAGTTACAAAAGAGCGGGAAAGAGACTAAAGTCTAAACTGTCACGTTATTGTAAAATATCGTGTAGTTAGAGCAACTGTATCAGTTGATGCAAAAATTTTGTAAATTTTGCACACAAAAAAAAAAATTGCTTTTTTTATTTTACATATTTATTTTTACAAAACACCTGCATCAGTTTATCTATTTTACACATTTATTCAATAAAATATTCATTTTTTTACAATTTGTTATTATTTCCTTCACCCTTCACACTTCTGTCTTCTCTTGAAATCCTCTCACACACAACCCAAGCCACCATCAACAATCAATCCACCATCATCAAGCACAGCCATTGCATTATTCTCTCTTTCTTTGCTCTTATTTCTTGTTGAAGTTGCTGCCTTTGGTGTTGCTTGTGATTGTCTTTGTTTGCTAATTCTCAATGTCTCCATTGTTATTGTTGCTCTATAGTTGCTTGTTTGTTCTGGAGTTTTGGTTAAGTGAAAAAGGTTGGATTTTTCTGGGTTTCTTTTTGTGAGGCTTTGGGTAGGTGAAAAACGAGTATTTTTTCAGCCGAAATGCTTGTTCCAGACCGAAATAAGGAGGTGACCTTTTTTACTACTCCTATGCACTTGATATTGTCAATGGAGGCGAAGAGTTGCTTAAATCTTGTCTTGCAGAGAGAAGATCTGCACGATATGGCGAGAAGGTAGATGTTAAAGAAGTTGAAATAGAGGAGAAGAGAGTTGTTTGAGAGTGAGAGGTGTTTGAAAGAAGAGAGGTGTTTTTTTCAGGGAACTGATATGGGTTTTTTGTGTTTTCTGGGTTTTGGGAATTTTTCGGTTCAGAGGAAGAGGGAGAGGGAAAGGGAGAAGGAGAGGGAGAGAGAAGTCAGATGGAGAAAGAAGGGAGGTGAGAGAAAAAAATATAAAATAAAGATATGCAACTGCTACAGTAACCATGCATATATGCATGGTTACTATAGCAATTGTGCATAAATGCATAATTTTACACCCACTAATGTGGGTGTTTTTTTGCTTAAAATGTGTAAAATAAGTATCTTTTTCTATTTTGCAAAACTTTGCATTAACTGATGCAGTTGCTCTTACATTTATCAGCCAGTATTCACACTTCATTATTCTATGCAGACTAGAATAAGAAAAAAGGCCACATATAGCATCCACATCAGTGGATGCAAAGTCTTGCATAATATAAAATGACACAAATTTTACACATTTTGCCTAAAAAATGCTCAACATCAGTACTTTTAAAAGTGTGCATATTTGCACATTTGCTACAGTAACCGTGCATATATGCACAGTTACTATAGCTCTTCCATTTAATATTTGTTTATCTCTCCTCTATGTACCTGACTCTCACCTCACTCTCTTTTTCTCATTTCATTAGATCAACTCTCTCAGGCTCACAACTCTTTCTTTCTCTCATCTCATAAATCTTTCTTCCTCTAGAGTTGATCAGTGCTCAGGCCAGATGCATCGATCTTGTTGCACAGGGCGTCAATCTCATTGTTTGATCAGTGGATTTGATTGGGTTTCTTGTTGATCACTGGGTTTTTTCCTCTCTCTCTTCCTCTAGCTTCCATTCGAGTTGAATGGGGTTGATCAGTGCTCAGGCCAGAGGCGTCGATCTTGTTGCTCAGGGCGTCGATCTCGTTGTTTGATCAATGGGTTTAATTGGGTTTCTCATTGATCGCTGGGTTTCTTTCTCTCTCTCTTCCTCTAGCATCCATTCGGGTTGAATGGGGTTAATCAGTGCTCAGGCTAGAGGCGTTGATCAGTGATCATTGATCGTAAATTGTTGGGTTGATTGTTGATCATTGTTTGTTTTGATCAATTTTTTATTTTTTGTTTGATTAGTGGGTTTTGGGATTTCATACGGTTGGGTTGATGATGATGGTTGCTTGATGATGGTGGCTGTGTGGGTTGTGTTGGGTTTGTGAGAGAGATGACAGTGTTAAAGAAATAAATATTTTATTGAATAAATGTGTAGAATAGATGTTTTTTTTGTTGAGAATATTTTTTCTTGAAATGTTGATTAATAAGAAATAATACCCAATTAATGAAATATCTATCTACATTTGCTTGAGTTTGGATTACAAGTCAATGGGACTATAATGAAGTCTTTGTCCATATCTTTCAAACTAGCATGTAATAAGTGCGTACGCACAAGAATATTTAACCAATATTAATTAAAAGGGAAAAAAAATTTAAAATTTTTTATCAGTTATCTTTGTCCTCACCAACTTCAAAAATTCTTAGAAAAAAAATTGAACAATATTGATAAAAAGGAAAAAAAAAATTTTGAAAATTTTTATCGGTTATCTCTATTCTCTATATCCTCGCCAACTTAAAAAATTCTTGGAAAAAAAAAATGTTCACTAGAAGTGATATCATGATAACATCTTTGTTTTCTTATGCATTTATCTTGATGTCCTCATCAACTTCAATATGGGACTTTCATACCTCACACAATCACCTAAATGTACAACTTGCCTTCAATGTGAAAGATATAAATAGTTAAAAAAAAAAAAAAACAAGAAAAAACAAACAAAAATTAGTGTTAGGGTTTTCTTGAGAGAGAGAGAGAGAAAGAGAATTGGGTTTCTATTTATGCTTAACAGGGTTTAATAACTGTTGCAAAATATCGAAACAAATGTGCCCGTTTGGTTGCACTTTCCAGAGGTAAAAAGTGCTTTTTGAAACCAAATAAATAAATCACGTGTTTTGTGAGACTATTAAAAGCTACTTTTTGTAAAACGCAACTTTTACAAGTATGAAGAAACTGAACTTTAACATCGAAGCTGAGCTTTTGCAAAAGCCATTCCACGTTCATAAATATTACCGTTGAGAGTCTGTCTTCAATTACCAAATTGCCTAAACATTTTATTACAAAGGAACCTAATATTGAAATCAGAACCCAAAAAAAAAAAAAAAAAAAAAAAAAAAAACTGATTTGACCCATTTCTACTGCATGTCGTTGGCAGTGAGGAAGAGATCAAGCAGCAGTAGGGAGGATGACAGGCGGCGGTGAAGCAGAGCAGATTAGCAGATGACAGAGGTGTGTTGAGGAAGACAGGCGGCGGTGAAAGCAGAGATCAAGTACCGATCTGACCCATTCCTCCCTTTGCGATTCCTTCCTCTATTTTTGTTTGATGAGAATCAAATGGTGTGGTGTGTGTGACCTTTAAGTTTGTGTGTTTTGATGGGATAGAGGGAAAGAAACTTGCAGACGAAGTGGCAAAAGAAAAGGGAGAAAGGAAGAAAAAAAATAGAAAAAGAAAGAGGAAGAAAGAGCTTAGCTTTGTGTGGAATGTCCTGGAGCGTGGAGAAAGTGGTAGGGAAAAAGAGGAAAGAAGGAAATAAAGAAAAAAGTTTAAGGGTACGTGTGGAGGAAGTGGTAGGGAAAAAGAGGGAAAAAGGAAATCAAGAAAAAAAGTAAGGGTGCGTGTGTGGAGGATTAAAAAAAGAGGGGAAAAAAAAGAAGGAAAAAAGAAAGAAAAGATTGAAAAAAAAGAAAGAAATAAGTGAAAAAAAGAATAAGAAATTAAAATTGAGAAATATTATCACAATATTTTCACAATAAATCTTAAGTAGTAGGTTATTATTAGTTAATGTAAGGACACAAGTTTAAGGATTGGGCCTACGAACATGACAGCTTGAGGCCCAGACTGTGTACAGTATCCTTGAAATGAATTTGTAAAGAGAGTGGGCTGAAGAATACTTGATTGAAGACGTGTGGGTTGATGGCCCAAGTACAATTATGATCAGATTTACAGTGACGAAATATAAGATAGCTACAAGATTCTTCTCGGCACAGTCCGAGGAGTATGTTAGGACTAATACAATGAACACTTTTCTCTTTTTTCTTTCTCTCTCTCTCTCTGTTGCTCTTTTTTCTTCTTCAGATGGTTGTTCCCCCTTTTCTCTTCCTTTTTTGCTCTATATATACGTCCCTCTCCTCCCCTGTGCCAATTAGATAGGCTTTTCCTGATACTTGTCCCATCAACCTTTATCTGGAGTCTTCCCCTGGCAGCTGTAAATGATGAAAGTCACTGTTCATGTGTCTTTTCCCATTAATGCGGCCATGAAGTTAGCTGTAGGATCATAAATGCGGTGACAGCAGCCTTTTACCTAATATCTGATCTTTGCCACCTGTTCTTTTTGTCCATATAAATCAGGGGATTCTCCGGGAAAGCTAGGATTGATGTTGGAGCACCCATTTGAAACAACCTTTTGACAGTCCGAACAGTCAAGTCTCCTTGGACAAGTCTTTCTTCCATGTGACTTACACTTCAGAATCGAATTAGGCTGGGCAAACCCCTCAAGATTTGTCGTCCTCGGATGTATAGGTCTCCTCGGACAGGCCCACGGCTCAAGATCTGGCATTGGGCCTTTTACCCCTACAGTTAATATTGGTGTAACAAAAATAATTTTTGTAGAAAGAGAAAAAAAAAATTGTAATAGTACGTTCAAATTAAAATCAGTATCAATTATCACAATAAATCTTAAGTGGTAGGTTATTATTAGCTAATATTGGCAAGAAAAAAATAATTTCACAATATTGATTTAAGTATGAAATAAATTCATTTATATATACATTGTTATTTTTGGTAATTTACTACTCAAACCATTACCTTTATAAATGTTAGCCAAATATTTAGCTTTTTCAAAAGTACTTTTTAACAGTTTTTACTAAACACTCAGTTTTTACAAAAAGCCCAATTTCATATTGCACTTTTTGAAAATCTCACTTAAAAAAAAAAGCCCAATTTCAAAAAGCTGAACCAAACCTAAGGGTGGCAATTCGTGTTCGTGTGTCGGGTTCGTGTCGTGTCAACTCATACGTATCCGACTATATGGGTCAACACTAACCCGACCTGTTTATTAAACGGGTCAAGATTCCTCAACCCTAACACGACCCATTTATTAAACGGGTCAATCGTGTCGACCTGTTTATCTAATTTTATCAAAATAAAGAAAAACATTTATGAAAAAACAAACAAATAAATATTTTAAATATAAAATTCAAAATTAATGAGTAACTGCATCACAAATAATCATTCAAAATTAAAGCATATCTCAATATCATAAATAATCAATCATAATATGTCAAAGAAAATAAACTACAACAACTAATAAGTTTATATACCTAGGGTTTGAATGGTATATTGATAAAATTTTATTTAATTAAACGGGTCAGACGGGTTAAACGGGTTCCATAGGTTGAACCCTAACCCAACCCGTTTATTAAACAGGTCCGTCGTGTCAACCCGAATATGACACAAACCCATTAAGCCTCAACCCATAACCTGCTAATTTTGTGTCGTGTCGTGTCGGGTTCGTGGGTCGTGTCCAATTTTGCCACCCCTAACCAAACCCATTATATATAAGGATAAAAGAAAGAAACAGTTAATCACGACCCAATCTTGGATTTTGACATGATTTTTTTATATTTAATCCTATGTGTTACAGTGGCAAAATATTAACTCCATGGATCTTTGTTTTTACTGAACTCTATGGATCTTTAACAACATAAATTTGTTTACAATCAGGTTGCTACTTATAGCTCTTATACTTCCGAATATGTATCATAGAACTAAGGCATGGTGATGAAGATATCACCTACGCTGGGAAATTAGTAACAATAGAAATTATTATGGTCCATAGATGCAGTTGCAGTTGTACATGGTCTTTTAAACCAAAAAAAAAAAAAAAAAGTTGTACATGGTCTTTAAATTATAGGGTATAAATAAGTTTTATTTTCATAATAGAGCACCGAAAAGGCGAAAACAATGTCGTTTCCTAGGGGGATTAGGACGACTTTTGTAAGTCGATTCCCCTTGATTTTTTTTTTTTTTTTAAATTAGAGAAATTATTATAGAATATAAAATAAGCAAATCTCAACGTGAAATCATAAAGAAAAGCTTATTATATTTTATCAAGTAAAACTCTCTGCTGATTTATTTGTATATAGAATATAAAATATGCAAAAATTCTATGGTGATTTATATAAAGAAAGAAAAGCTTAATACACTTAATTAATAGAGATAATACTATATGGATAACAAAGCCCAGCCTGACTAAAGCCCAAATATAAGCAACAAAAGTGCGTAAACTTTAAGCTAATAATTTCCGACTTATTATTATTAACGCAAACGCCACTATATAAAATCCTAGCTGCTCCAAATTTTCCTTCTCCTCACTCTATTCCTCTTTTTAAGTTTTTTTTTTATCAATCACTCTCTCTCTCACAATGGCTGACACCACCGACACGGCCACCGCCACCACGGCAGCGCCACCGCCTCAGGAAAACACCACGGCCGCTGCTGCTGCTCCTGCTCCTGCTCCGCCGCCGCCACGGGAAATCCCTGTTCCAAAGAAGGAGACGAAACGCTGGGGCGACGAAGAAGACGACGAGCCTTTGGAGGACACGGCTACTTCGTCAACTTCGCAACAGGACAAAGCCGCCGCCGAACTCAACGTCGAGGCCTTGACCATCGACGACACCAAAAGCACCGTCAACAAGTACCTCGATGAACCCCAAGACGCTCACATCACTGCGGTACCATCAATCTCTCTCTCTCTCTCTCTCACTCACATCACCAAGATTTGAATTTCTTTATTTGCCTGATCCTAATTAGGGTTTCGATCAACTCAATACCTTTTCAGCTACTTCTGGTTAAAATATAATAAAGTACTGACTTTGATTATAGTTTGAGATCCTAATTAGGGTTTTGAATTTTTATCATTGATATTAATTTTTGTTTTGATGCTTATACAATGTGGTAAGAGATATAGTGTTCTATAGTTTTAATTCCTATTCTTATGTCACTTGGAACATGAATGCAGAAACACACGTGTATAGGTGAGTCTAATAGATATGTTTTGTTCAGTTTTCAATTTTGGGTTTTGATATATTAGGGGGTTTATTTGATGTAGGTTACTGTGAATGATACCCCGTATACATCTGCGAGTACTTTTGAGGACTTGAATCTGTCGAAGGAGCTTCTGAAGGGTTTATATATTGAGATGAAATTCCAAAAGCCGAGTAAAATTCAAGCTATTAGTTTGCCCATGATTTTGACTCCTCCTTATAAGGACTTGATAGCCCAGGCGCATAATGGTTCTGGAAAAACTACTTGCTTTGTGCTTGGGATGTTGAGTCGCATTGATCTGAATCTAAAGGCTCCTCAGGCCCTTTGCGTCTGCCCCACGAGAGAGTTGGCTTTACAGGTAAAGTTTTGCTCTTAATTTGTTATTTAGTTAAATGTTTCGTTTTGTTTCTTTGATGTTGTTCTTTTTAATGTTCTGTTCAAGATCATCCCTTAAATACTGTAGGAATTATTTTAAGGATCTTGAATGTATTGTTTTTTCCCGGTCCGCAAGGTCTTAATTAAATATGAACCCAAGTTATAATAGTTTGTAATTTATTGGTGGCGGTATGTCATTGAAATTTTTTTGCATGAAAATAAAATTCAGAAGTTGACCTTGTTAAAATGTTGTTTTCTGTGTCTTCATCTTGAAATCTCAACTCCACAAATGAAAACTTGTTAAAATGTTGTTTTCTGTGTCTTCATCTCCAAATCTCAACTACCCAACTGAAAACTATCTTTTATGAAATACTTCTGCTGGTTCTGTCCTCGGTATTGTTTAAAAATTATCAGAATTGGTAGAATTACATTATTGAAGCTTAAACCAAAATGCTTGTTGAATTTCATGATTTGCAACTACCTGTCAGGGTGCCTTCTAGTGGTTGGAGAAGCTGTAGACCCAGACATCCTGGGCTTGATCCTCACTAGGAGTTACCCTAGATTACCTGATACACGGTTTTGGCGGGTGGGGTCGTGTATTCATGGTTTACTCCCTAGGGGTGGTTCCAAAGGGCTACCTTGATAAGGTTCCATGTTATCAAAAAATTTAAAAAATAAAATAAAAATTTATGATTTGCAATTCTAATGTATTCTAGCATGATATCCTTGGCTCATATTTTCTAGAGATCAGAATGATATGGTGAAAATTAAGTTCTGAAAACCCATGCAGTTGCTTTTCTATTTTCCATATCTCTAACAAAGTTTAATTGTGTGCATCTGGCAGAATTTGGAAGTACTTCGGAAGATGGGGAAATACACAGAGATAACTTCTGAGTGTCTTGTGCCAATGGACAAATCAAATTATGTTCCAATATCAAGAGTACCCCCACTGTCAGCTCAAATCGTAATTGGAACTCCTGGGACAATAAGGAAATACATATTGAATAGGAAATTGGACCTATCTTATATTAAGATTCTTGTTTTTGATGAGGCAGATCTCATGCTAGACGATGTAAGTTTTTTTTTTTTTTTTTTTGTGTGACTTAATACTAATAGTTGAACATTCTGAAATATTGGGGGTAATAAATCTGAAGTTTTATGTAGCATGATGCCATTAGCCCTTGCTAGATTTAAAAAAAAAATCCAAGCTTCTAGTTTTCTTAGTTCTAATGGTGGTATGTAATGAATTTATCCATCCTTTAGTCTTAGCCTGTTTATTGGCATTGTAAGTTCTGGAAATTATAGGAGTAAATAGTAAATATAATTAAACTTTTCATATAGCCAATAATACTAGAAATGAAAAAAAAGAGAGTAAAATCAAGCATTTGCAGCCCTTCAGTGAGTGAGGAGAATAAAGATCTCCTGCCTCTTCTTTTGAGCTGGGGCAAGCAGTCAGTCCATACTTTTCTGGGTGATTTGTGGTTGCAAGCACGTCTTACATAGTATGATACGTAGACATGAAACTACATGCATTTCAGATTGCCCAATGCCTTCAAGATCAATACAATAAAGCTGTCATATTTGGCGGTTAAAATCTTGGGTTTATTTGGCCCAAGTTGCATTATGAAAATATATTCTATTGTATCCACAGGGTGAGATTTTTTAGCATTCTTTTTATCTATTGCTGAAGCATTTTTGATGTGCAAGTGGACTAAAATTTTTACTTAATACTATTTATCAAATTTTTTTTTTTACTTCATACTAAGAAACAAGTTGTCATGCATGCACCATCTTTCTTAGCACTAGCGTGTTTTTTTGCTCAATTCAACCGAAATCAACATCGCTAGAATTCCAATTACATTATTTATTTCTAGTGCTTACTTGCATATGGATGCTTGGCTTGCAATTAAATTTAGTTTTTGATCATTGATTGCTCATTTTGATGTAGGCTGGCTTTAAAGATGATTCATTGAGGATAAAGAAGGACATTGAAAAACAGAGTTCTCACTGCCAGGTTTGTTTAACTAATGTGGTTTGTATATTTTTGTGTGTGTGGGCATATATTCTTAAAATGAGCTTTGCTTGATGATTTCTTGCTATTTACTTTTTTCTTCCCTTCTGTTGACATCATTCAAGATTTTAAATTACTTGTGAGTTGTGAAGTTGGGGAGATGCATTAGATGCTTCTCCCTTCTCTTTTGTTTAAATGCTGATTTTACATATAGTTCCTTTATATGATGACCAAATACCTTTGGAGCTGCAATGAGAACAATATCAAAAGTACTTGGTGAAGCCCAGTTTGGTTTAAAGCACTTCGCAAAAGTCCCAAGAAAGATTAAAGGATCGAGTAGGTTATTGTTAGATATTACTCACGATTATGGTAAAGGTTGCATTATATCTGTTGTGTTGATTTATTATCTATTACTTCCTTTCTTGTGGTAGGTTGTAGTTGTTAGAAATTTAGACCCCTTAAACCCAAACAGATTAACCTAGATATTTAACCAAGTGATTACCTTAGGTAAATTATGCAATTCTAGGTTAACACAAATATATTATATCATGCAACAATGCGAAAAATAAATAACACATGATATGATGACCCAGGAAACCAAACCGGTAAAAACCTGGGGAGGATTTAACCTAGCTATCCTCAAGGTAAAAGGAATTCACTATGAAAGAATTGAAATTTACACAATAGCGACTTAGACCACTAACATCCTATTGCTACATCGAGTAGGAAACTTACTATCACGACCACGTGACAGCTTCGAATCCACGGACTACTTCTTTCCTTGAATTCTCAGCAAAGCACAAGCACACTTGCTTGTATATCTTGAAGCTCTTGATTCTGCAACTGTGTGACTACCAAACTCTTGACATCAATCTTGAGATTGGAAACCCTAAGTGTACGTGAAGGTAAACACCTCTAGATCTCACAAATAAGATTCACAAACACAATGTTCAGAACTCTAAAAACGTAGCTAGGGTTAGGGCAAAACATAAAACCCTACACATTAAATGGGTTAGGGCTGAGTTGGAAATTCTGCAGAAAAAACATTCTGCACGACTTTTGATTAGTCGAGTCTAATTCTCGATTGATCGAATCAGGCAGAAGTGCACAGTAAATTCTGCAGTAACTCGATTCCAACTTTACATAAAAACCCCATACTTTGAGCAAGTCTAAACAAGACTAAAAACTGTTTTGATCATGATTTGCCAACATTACAAAATGAAGTTCTAATACATTAGTTCTTAATTCTTAGAACCTAACAGTAGTTACATTAGGGATAGTTACATTAGGGATTAAAGCGATACTTTGCATAAGATTCTGTTTATAAGATATGTTGATATAGGTCTGAATGAGTTGTATTTCCAACTAAGAAAAAATTGTTAACTTATTTCTATAACCATTTTTTTTTTCAGGTTGTACTGTTTTCTGCTACATTTAATGAAACCGTTAAAAATTTCATTTCAAGGGTCGTCAAAGATTACAATCAACTTTATGTCAAGAAAGAGGAACTATCTTTAGAGTCTGTGAAGCAGTACAAGGTGCGTTGTCCTAATGAACGTGCCAAGGTTCTAGTGATTAGAGACAGAATATTTGAATTGGCAGAGAACTTGGGTCAGACAATAATATTTGTACGTACAAGAAATAATGCGGCAATGTTGCATAAGGCACTTGCTGAGCTTGGTTACACAGTTACTACCGTTCAAGGTGCTGCTACTCCAGAAGATAGAGACAAAATAATCCAAGAGTTCAAAAATAACTTGACTAAAGTTCTTATATCAACTGATTTACTTTCCAGAGGCTTCGACCAGCAACAGGTGCTTCACAATCCCCCTCCTCTTTGACTCTCTGTGCCTAAAGAGTGCTTCAAATTTGACATCTGAGTATTTGACTCCTTTTTTTTTTATTTTTTATTTTTTTAAATGTAGGTTAATTTGGTTATCAACTACGATCTTCCGGTGAATCATAGCTACCAATCAGACCCTGATTATGAGGTGTACCTGCATAGGATTGGTAGGGCAGGGCGTTTTGGCCGCAAGGGTGAGTACATACTATATATTTTAAGTGGTTGCTAAAATATTACCTGATACATGGGGTTCAAGGGATATATGAGTAGTTTGGCGCCTAGGCTTGAATCCCACCAGCCCCCCCTTCTCCCCTATTACCTAGACAAAAATAAAAATTGCCCCTGGCCATGTCAGATCTGAGGCCAGCCCTAAATTTGTTTAAAAATATTGTTTTGCTGCATGTTTGAAGAGTGTTAGTAGGAATGAAATGGACTTATGATTCCCAACTCTGAAGAATTTTCTTCTACATACGATCCTGGCAATCCATGACTTAGTTAATTGGATCCTGATTACATCTCTAGTCGTATGGAAGCAGAAGAATATTATGTCGTGATCCCTCTTCTTTATTAATTATTAAATATACAATATATAGTCCTTTGTAGTAACAATGTCTTGTGTTTTTTGTTCCTACAGGAGCTGTGTTTAACTTGCTGTGCAGTGACAGGGATGAGATGATCATGACAAAAATTGAGGGATATTTTGGCACCCACATCGCAGAGGTAATTTTAAGAACTCCCTATCTAGTTATATGATTCTTTCACTGTTTATGCTCTGATGATGAAGGTAAATTGGAGATAATAGAAGTAAAAAGCTAGAACTTTGTCAAATTCTAGAAATGATTCTTTCCTTGTCTATGCTCTTCTGATGATTATAGATAAATATAGTAGAACGGAGGAAAAGGCTAGAATCTTTTGATCAGGTTTTGGTTGGAGCATCTCCTGTGCAAGATCTAAATTATGTTTTTGCACCATTTTTGCAGGTCAATTCTTGGGATAGTGATGAAGACTACAACAATGCCCTTAAGGAAGCTGGATTGTTGTTTGATTCATAGATGGAGCTAGAGGAGCAACCAACTCACAGCGTTGTCAAAGAATTTGATTTAATTTTGTCATTGGCCTTCCGTTTGTTTCAGTATCCCCCTTTATGGTTGTGTTTCCAGAAATTTAGTCTTTTTATGTGTAAATTGATGTAATAGTACTTTATACATTTTTTGGTCCACAAATATAGTTCGTGTTGCTCAATGTAATTGTACCTTTTAGTACTATTTTTTACCCCAAAATTCAAAATATTTATATCCAAAGCTCGTGTATTTTAAAATTTTAAAAGAATTGTATTAGATTTGATATTTTCATATTCAAAGGATTCTTTCTTTTGGTCCAAATTAAAAAAAAAAAAAAAATCAGTGCTATTTTGTTTGTTATTTATTTTATTTTAAATAAGCAATTATTATCTTGAGAGAAAATATATTTAATATGTGCACAAGAAACTTAGAATATATTCTCAAAATAATATGTTAAAACGTGCCAAAGTGGATCGCACGTCAAGAGTAGTGCCCTCCCACTCCTAGTCAAAGCTCCCGTACTACTTATGTATAGCTTCTTCGGAAGTGGTTCTCATCTCAACTTATTTTGGTGTCTCACACACAGAGAGAGAGAGAGAGATGGGAGCTGTCGTTTTGGCAATATTTGCAGCACCACTTCTAGTGAGTTGCACCAATTTAGCTTCGGCATTGAATGAACCCAAAGTCATACATGTGGGTGGAAAAGTACTGTGCCAAGATTGCACCCAAGGCTGGAACGAATGGGTTCATGGTTGCAAACCAATCAAAGGTAATATTTTCTTAAATTGGTTGAGACCGAGTAAGTTTTTCCACCTCCAAATAATGTGTCAATTAGTTGGGTTCACTGCAGGTGGTAAGGTATCAATAACATGCATGGATGATAGGAGTAGAGTTGTGTATTATGGAAGCGATGCGACCGACGAGTTAGGCCAATTCGACGTCATTGTGAACAAGTACATAAACGAGAAGGAACTCAAAGCTAAGCTATGCTTAGTGAGACTTGTTTCCTCCCCAGACTCGACTTGCAACATTCTCACAGACTTTGCTGGTGGAAAGAGAGGAGTGAAGCTCAACCTACCAAGTTTGGTGTACCGTGATCAGATTAAATATACTCTAGGCCCATTCTACTTCACAAAACCCTTGTGTGATGAACCTAATACCACTGATTCTGATGACACCCATGGAGGCCACTATTGATGTTTCTGAACTGAATATATTGTTCTCTCTCTTTTATTTTGTTGTGTTTTTCTTTCTTTCTCAAAGTCTTTGTACATCTTCTACTCCCTTGTGAGTGGAGGATTTTGTGTTTGAAGTGATGTAATAGTTACCACAAAATTGACTATAAATTAATTTAATATTTTTTTCTTAAAAATACAAAATGATGTGTGACATTAATATGTTTTTTTTAATAAGAAAATTTAGTTCCACAACTTATCTCACAACTTTTGTAAGTGATGTGACAGTACAAGTGATAAATAAAATTAGTGGGTCGGTGTGTAAATAATAGGCAACCATTCACAATCTGTTTTTTTTTTTTAAATAATATTGCTTAATAATCGGAAAAACAATATAATATGTAATTTTAAAATAAAAAAATCACATCAACAAATTAGTTTTGAACACCTAAATTAAGACCTTATTATTTCAATCTAAAAAAACAAAAAAAAGTTAAGATCCTTAATAATTTGAGAAACAGCCTTAAAATGCCACGTGGAAAGAGCATAGCCGCTAAGAAACCCAAAAACTCAGCAAAAAGTCCATCACTCCAACTAGACAGACAAAGTGTGGTCAAACTCAAATACCCCCTATTCCTTGTTAAAGATCAAAGGCCCAGACAGACTGAAGAGTCCCATAGACTTCCACACAGTTCAACCCGGTCGGGTCCTCTCAATTCCCAATGAATTCAAGTTCAACCCGGCTCGCCAGAAGAACCATCACCACATCATGGTCTTTGATCCCAAGATCAACGGCTGTGGTTGGCCGCGGTGGGCCCAGCACTAGGTCGGCCTCGTCTTCCTCTTCCTCTTCGTCTTCGTCACCGCCACAGTCAAATAAATCTCCGAAGACAGAGAAGAAGCTGGTCGACCGTTTATCCACCGTCATAGACGCCGTCAATGACCGGAAACTTCCCCCTGAGCTTCGTGGCCAGCGCAACGCCGTCAGGTCCTCTCTCTCTCTCTCTAATTATCATATTAATAGTTATAAAAATTATTTACATGGGATTTGGCTTGTACATGTAACTCGGGATTTGGCTTTTGACTAATGAAGTTGCCTTGTTTAATTCAGAAGAGCTAAAATTTATTGGTAATAAAACTGACAATTTAGCATTTGTTCCCGAAGCTTAAGCAATTAAAGGAAATGGGTGAATTTTGATCATTAATTATGGAAGGCTACCTCGACTTTTAAACTGTGGCTATGAATTTGACTTACAACTGATGCCACAATAAATGTGATTGGTGCCAAATGTTTGAATTATTTTTTTTTATGAGAAATGCTAAGTACACAATATTTTTCACAACAAATCCTAATTGGCAGGTTGTTGCAAGTTTTAAATTTAAATCTAACACTGAAATTACTTTCTTACCCACTAGTAATAGCAAATAACAACTTGCCAACTAGGATTTGTTGTGAGAATGTTGTGAGAAATGTTGTGGACGTAGCATTTCTCTTTTTTTATAATTAGTGCATTAGTAGTACTTTAACAATATATAAATAAATGTTGAAATTTCCTTTTTATGATCGATTTCTCATTTGCAAATTATGAAAATTTATCGAATCTCGAACATTACTCTTTGAGCATTATTCTTATGGTATGTTTGGAATGGAGGGAGATGAAGAGAGAGGAGAGGGGGACATAGGATTAGGTTCTTATCATGCGTGGCCCCAAACTCACCCTTAAATAGTGGCACATGGGGTATCTATCTATTTTTAATTGGAGGTTAGAGTAAGACTGTGATAAATTACCATTTATCCCCAAAAGATTAAGCCGATAGGGAACGATGAATTTAATCATTTAATCATTAAGGGTCCTCAGGAAATAGGAGCTGGAATTTACTTTTCCGTCATGGTCCTCAGGATTGGGAGGCAGACACTGTTTATTCCTTTTTTGAGCTTATTTATTCTTCTATGCTGAAGGGTGAGGGGGATGATCACTGGGTTTGGAGATTGACCAAGTCTGGGGTATTTGATATGCGCTCTTTTTATAAGCTGTTACCTAGTCCAAACACTGGTGAATTTCCTTGGAAGGGCATTTGGTGAGCAAAGGTGCCTAAACGGGTGTCTTTCTTCCTATGGACAGCAGCTAATGATGGGATACTCCCCATTGACAATCTTGTCAAGAGAGGTCGGTATCTGGTTAATAGGTGTTGTTTATGCTACTGTGATGGGAAATCAGTGGATCACATTCCTTCTTCATTGTAAGTTTTCTCATGCCTTATGGAGCAAAGCTTTTGCAATGTTTGGGATCCAATGGGTAATGCCAAGGTCAGTCAACTCTCTTTTCTTTATGTGGAGAAACTGGTTTGGAAGGCATCGGTCGACCATTTGGAATATGGTCCTGGCATGTTTAATGTGGTTAGTTTGGCAGGAACGCAATACCCGCACTTTTGAAGACAAGGAGAGAACATTAGATCATCTAAAATCTCTTCTTTTTGGTACTCTGTTTCTTTGGGCTCGTATTTGGGGGTGTATGAATTGTATTTCTTTATCTAATTTTTTAGCCTCTAGTTCCTTTAGTTCTTGATTACTCTGTATCTATTTCTTGTTCAGAGTGTTCACTATCGTGAGCATGATATTCATTTTTTTCAATATAAAGCCTTGTTACCTATCAAAAAAAAAAAAAAAAATCATTTAATCATTATTTTAACCAAAAAAGTTAAAATAAAATTATTGAACCATATTTATTTTTATCTTTGGCTATGATTGGGACAGATCAGAGACTGATATAATAAATGTAGTTGAGCAAAGAATATGGCACTCCATGGAAGAAGGGCAGTTTGAGAACCTACCTGGCAAAGGAAAGCCCCTTAACCTTTCTACCAATCCTCATGCAGACCCAGCAGAAGACACCTTGTATAGAATCCTCTCCAAGAATGGGTGTGCACCGGAGTGGGTTCAACTTAACAAAGAAATAAGGACTCAAATATCTGAGTGGCGAGCCGCATTGAAGAAAGCTTGGGCAAAAACAAGCAATGGAGATAACTCTAATTGGATTCAAACTTCAGAGCCCTTAAAAGTGCAAATGCGAGAGATTAATAGCAAGGTGCAGTAGTATTTGATGGTTTGGTTTAGTTTTTTTGCTGAATGGTGGCTAGTACACTACCTTATTATATGTGTTGGGGGCCATGAAATGTTGTTTAGAGTTTAGACTATGGTGTAAACATGAACTGACTGTGTGTATGTGTGAATTACAGGTTTTACGCTATAACCTTATTGTTCCTTTTGGCCGCCAAATGTGTGGACTAAAGTGGGAGAAAGAGATGGATCGTGTAAATGAATGATCTATCTGCCAAATGTTTATGCTCGAGTGGGAGGAGATGTATCACTTGTATGAACTTGCACTCTCAGTCAATAATTTTAGTCAAGGCTAGAGCTATATTGCAACTTGTAGAGAAAATAAGCTTGGAATCCAGTTTTTTGTTGCTTTTTTTTTTTTTTTCCTCAGAAGGAACTGTATATGATTGCTGGCATATGCTCCTTACTAGTTTATTTTTACCTGTTACGTCATATATACACATTGTTTGCAAATACGTATTTATGTTACCTGGTGTTTGTGAAAGTGCTTTTTAGGTGTATATTTATTGACACTGTAAACTGTCTTTTCTAGTGGATAGCAGCATGAACAGAAGCATGAACAGATTGGGTAATGAAGCCTGGGATTTTTGGTTTGAGTGAGGGTGAGAAGTCCCAATCCTAGGTTCAAGTTTTTCAAGTTCCTGAGGTGATGTAGGGATTGGGAGGCCCAAATCCCAGCTTCAAGTTTTTCTAGTTATTGATTTGGCGTTGTTTTATGGCATTTTCTGTATCTCAACGGTTATGGTGGCACTTAAAACTGCCAACTACCTGATTTTACATTACTCCTGAGGCATAAAACCAGCCGGAGAGAGAGAGAGAGAGAGAGAGAGAGAGACCATAAATTGGAAGTGGCAATTCCCGCACAAAGATGAACACCTTTGTAGTTTTTTTCTCGTGAGTTGTCAAAATCCATGAAAAGTAAGTAGCATGATTATGCAGCCATAACTGCAGACCAAGATCCAAGACCTTTATAAGAAACAAAACTAATTGGCATTTCATTGTCTTTCAATAATAAGGAGCCTGAAAACCAGTTACATACAAATTTAAGGGTCTGTTTAGTTAGAAGGGTAGAAAAGTGAGAGGATAAAAAAAAAAAAAAAAAAAAATTGCCCAGAAGAAGAGAAAAAAAGAAAAGGGTAACGTATTGTTTAATGGAAAAGAAAAGAAAAAAGTCAACTTGAAAAATGTGCATATGGACATTTTTGTCAATTAAGAAAAAATTCATCTCCAAAAATTCAAGGAAGAGATGTATGAGACTAGACATCTTTAACACTTAAAAAAAAAAAAAAAAAAAAATCCCAGAAACGTCTTCAGACATATCTACTTCCTTGTCAGATGCATATCCAAAAGAAGATCACAATCAAGCTAGGCTCCCTCCACTCAGTTGCCTTTTGTCAACCCATTCTATCATTTGTCAGGCAAGACCCCCACTTCTCTGGACAATTGTCAACAAAAAAGTCAGCCCCTACTATCTCTTTGGAAGTTTATTGTGTTTTGAATGTACAATACTTTTGTAAGATGTTGACTATAAATAACTCTCTTATGTCTTTGTAACGGGCAGAGTGAAGGAAGCCCTTATAGCTCTTATAAGCCCTTGTAAGATGTTCTTCAAAATCTCTTATGTCTGATGTAAAAAAGCTATTAAATTTAATAATATCTCTTAGCTTGTTGTTTCTTGTGCTATGTTCTATTTCATATCTTCATGTTATCTTGTATACGTTAGTAGCAATATATGTTATTAACCAGTTTCCATAATCTTCTTACACCCTAAATGCAGTGGCGGAGCCACACACAAGGGTGGGGGGGCCAAGGCCCCCCCAAAATTTTAAAAAATTAATTTATAGTATGTATTTTTTTTACATTTTAAAAAATGTAGCATGTAAAAATTGAAGTTGGCCCCCCTAAATTTTGAGTTATTTCAACAGTGCTTTTAAAAGAAAGAGAAATTATATTAAAATCATATAATTTAAGCGGTTTAACAAATTATACTATGTAGAAATTGATAAATTTTTGTACATGTCAAATAGAAGAAATACATGACTTTTATATACTCATTAAAATTTAGAAGATGATAAATTTTCTTAGGAAATTAATTTATACATGTGTGCATGTGGAGAGGTTTGTCTTAACTAATATATTAGCATCACAACTTGGCCCCCTCAAACCAAAATTTCTGGCTCCGCCCCTGCCTAAATGAATATTTGAGCTGAACTTGTAATAGTAACATACAAATCTATGCAACAATACTGGAATTTTTATTCTTAAATTTCTAAATTCTGCTGTAAACTATTATTTTTTGATAGGGCGTATATTATGGAACTGAATAATGGGTTTTGTTTCAACTCCTGATGTGAACTGCAAATAAAGCTTTGTTTTAGTTAGTGTTGGTCGTAGCTTGTAGTTGGCTAGCTTTTGTTGTGTTTTTGTACGTCTGTAGTTATGCCTGTGCTGTTCTGTCTGTACTCAAAGACTCTAGCTACTCTTGTTTCTTAGTCTGTTTGTACTCTGCCTGCTTTTATTTTAATAATTTTCTCCCTTGTTATGCCCAAAAAAATAAAAAACCTATGGAATTGAATAATGCAAAATTTATTCAAGCTGCATAATATCAACAGAGATGACCCTTAGTTTTTTGAGAAAGGTAACGTAGTACATGCTACAGCCTATAGACACCATCGTTTTTTCAATAATGTATACGTGTGGTGAACCTTACCTGGGAACTTGCAAGTTTATACTATCTTTAACCATTTTTTTTTTCCACAGAGCATAGAAAATAATGCAAAAGTTCTGCACGATACAATATATCACAAGCTGCAGTCAAGCCTCCATGAAAGATCACCTGATTCTATACTATAACAATTAGCAAAGTGTCAGAGAACATCAAGTCTGTCAGGACTCAAACTTGATACAAAAAGTGGGACGTCGGTAATAATGTGCGAAGTGATAGATTGAACACAGCACTTGCACATACAAACAATGAAGTTATTGTTAACCACAATAATGGCTTTGATTTGATAAGGATTGGCATAATGACAATAGCCAAAAAGAGACTGACATGATATACAAAACGAACTTATACCAACAAAACAAAATTACGCCAATATCATACAATAAAGCAAGAGGCAACGTTCCTCAATATGAAATTATACATCTGCTATACCTATTCAACCAATCGAAGAAGTTTTGGCTGAAAGGTGAATAAGCGCACGCCTATGGTAAGTGGTACGAAGCTTCTTGTATTTCTGCACAAAGGTCCCAAGGTCCACATCCCTATCTAAGAGCTGTTTGTGCAGGTTTTCCGATTCCTCCTCCGTCTTATTCATCGCATCTGAAATAACAAAAAATTATTTCACATCTCCATAACGTATATCTCTAAAATAAAATCAAGCTTGAGCCATAAGTAATGAATAACCAAAGTTGGCCTATTCTACAGAACGTTGAGTTGTCATGATGAAGAATACCTTGAAGCCTTTGGAGAAGGGATTGAGGGGAATAGAATTTCAGTGTCTCTTCCTTCTTTCTCTCAAGCTCATTGAGTTTCTCCTGAGCAGCAGCCAATTCTGTTGTCCGAATTATTCTGCACTGTACCATAGAATCAAAGGAGGAAAAAGTTCCTCAATCAATTGACTAATCTTAAAGCAAGGAAAAATTTATTCAATCAGTTGACTAATATTAAATCAACAAAAGATGAGCGTACAAACTAACCTGGTTTCTAAGCTCCATAATACGTGGTTCCTTTTCCAAGTTCTCCCCTGATATAAAAGAAAGTGTTAGGATCTCTCCCCCAAGTGAAGTATTGTATTGCAACTACCTAAACCATATGCTAAAAAAGTAGATACATTGGGTGGGGAAAAGGACAAGCACTCACTCGCAAGTAGTAGAGTCTGCTTACGAAGTTCATCTCTTAACTGATAAGCCATAAAAGAACAGAGGGGAAAAAGATTAGAAAGACATGGAAACTCAAATATCATAAACAATAGAAATTCAGCATGTAGTGCATGTGAGTGCACACATTCTTGTATTTGCAGTTCGCAGATGTCTCTTTATATATTATAGCATACATTAATCCTCAACTATGCAAGCTATGACTACAATCAATTAATGTTATTCACGCTTACACAATTGATTTTTACATTGCTTTATCACATTTTTATCTAATAATGTCAGTAACTTGAAATGAAAAGAATAAGGACAGCTCATCTTCTTTCCCATAGAAGTGATGGTAGTGACTTCAGGATGAAAATCTATGTATTGCTTGTATTTGATGCTCCAACCAAATACATGTAACCGAAGGACATACCAGCAAACAGCAAGCTGGAGACTCATGACCCAATCAATCAGAAACATCTTTGTCCTTCAAACACAGTTATCTCTCTCTCTCTCTCTCTCTCTCTCTCTCTCTCTATATATATATATATATATAGTCCCATACAAATCTAAGCAGCTAACATTTTTTCCCTAAGTATCTATAATTCCACGCGTCATGCATTCCCTTTCTTTCATTTACTTCTGAATCAAATATGGACATATAGATAATCTGTAGACCATATCAGATAATCACAACAGACAAGATTCTATTAAAGCAACACATATCTACAAGGGAATCCAAGCTCGGCAGCCATAGTTGCTCACACACTTCAGTAAGTTTCATCAAAACAAAAGTCAGTGGTATGGGTCTGCCACTAAACTGGATAAACCCCTATCCTTTAGAAACTTTGGGTGGGAGGTGATAGCACCAAAAGGTTACCAGTTTTCAGTAATCCTCCATGAGAACATCTCTTCTTACAGCCATTGTCAAACTATTGCAGTTCCAAAGAAAAGGTGCCACAACTTAGAAATTTTTTAGTAAAACCGTTTGGCAAACCAGAGCAAGCAACATGCAACAATTCTATATTTGAGAATGTTAGATGAGAGAGAGAGAGAGAGAGAGAGAGAGAGAGAGAGAGAGAGCATAATCCACAACTTACATCGTTTTGAATTTTCACTTGATCAAGTGAGAGTAAGAAATGATGGTATGCATCCTTGTCAGACAAAAGCTTCCGTAATTCATCAACACTAAAGAAATTTATCAAGAAAACAAGAGATGATTAGAAACTACAAAAGTGAAGTTAGAAATCTCATAACATAATACAAGAGAGTTAATTATCTTTATTGGCACTACTGAAGTGACTAAGACACACATGCATTAAATAAATGCACTCCAAAGAGAAGTGACTCAGATTTTCAATCACTTACTAAATAACTAAATATCTAGTAATAAGCTTTACAATTTGGCCAAAATATAATCAACGTTAAAAAATAAAGTATTGGAATACAACCTCAAACAAACAAAAGATAAATGCTGAGACAACTTAGAATCCATACATAAATGATACAATAGAAACAACATTAACAGGAAACATGGCTAAACTCCTTGACAATCTTTAGACTATCGCAACATACATGTCCATGATGAACTTTAATACTAAATGCCTGTTGGATGGTGAAATTAAGATTAGATATTGACAAATTACAAGGAGGAGAGATCGAAGTGTTCAATTTTAGCTTCCTACAGTCTAATGTATTTAGAAATTTCCATAAATGACAGGGTGGTGCTTGACAAGCCAAAGGTGTAGTCCTAATTCTTAACAAGATTTCCCACACCCATATTGCAAGCCATCTAAAGAAACATAGAGAATCAATAAAGAAATAGTAATCTTAGTTATAAAGATAAGAAAAATGTCCTTACTACCCTATATAACACCCCCCCCCCCCACCCCCAATTTTATATAGCAAAAATATAGTTGACAAATTTAAATAAATGAATAAAAACGGGATTCCTAAAGTACCAAGCACCAACCTTTTATCCTTCAAAACAGCAATAATACCAGCAGCTTCAGCAGGTGAAACATGTGATGGCGACTGTGGCCTGTCTGAAGTCCTATGAGAACTGAAGCTGCTAGAAGAGGCACTACTTGGCGTTCCTGGACGAGATGAATTTGGGGAGCTAACTACAGACGGAGGATACCAAGACTGTGAAGAACCATCCTGTGGACGCGGCTGAGGTTGTTGGTCCTGAGATCCCCTGCAGGTAGAGGTGGTTTAACCTTTAACGATTAACAAAATATAACCATTGCGAAGGAACTAAAGGAACACAACAGCAACTCAACAGACTAATAAGGGTTGGTCAATACGATTGAAAAAAGCATCCCAATGCTAAACAATCTGCTAATGTTACATAACATAACTGCCAATGAAGTATATGATGCACCAATACTAAAACCCCAATCACATGTCAAAACTAATGCATTCAATAGGCATCATACATGAATTCAACCGTGTTCTTATCTGTGTTATTTTTGAATTAAGTATATATAAGGCATTAAGACTATCATTTCAACATGCCACATTCTTGCACCAATTGGAAAATGCACTTATGGGCACTCTTTCTTCCGGAACAACATCATTCTGATTTTTAACAATTCACAGAAAGACAAACTTCCTATTTTATCTAGTTTTACCAGAATTAACCAAAAAAATGAGTTTTTTTTTTTTTTGGATAAACAAAGAGAATTAAGTGAATAAAATAAAAACAATGAAAAAGAAAATGGGGGCATTCCGAGAATTGAACCCAGGACAAAAAAAAAGCTCGACCCATTACCCAGATCCTCCATAAAATCTAAACATAATCGAGATTATTCTACCACTCCAAATTCTGGTAATACGGCTAAAATAAGTTCTAAGTACAAAGCTCGATGCATAATCAGAAAAAGTAATCTGAATGACAAAACTAATGCATTCAATAGACATCATACATGAATTCAACCATGTTCTTATCCATGTTACGTTTGAACTAAGCATATATAAGGCATCAAGACTATCATTTCAACATGCAGAATTCTTGCACCAATTAGAAAATGCTCTTATTGGGCAATATTTCTTCTAGAACCACATCATTCAGATTTTTTAACAATTCCCAGAAAAACAAACCTCAGGTTTTATCTATTTTTTACCAGAATTAGCCGAAAATTGAGTTTTTTTTAGCATATTAAGAAAATACCCAGATCCTCCGTACAATTCTAAACAAAATTGAGATTATTCTATCACTACGAATTCAGGTAATTCGGCTAAAATAAGTTCTAAGCACAAAGCTTGATGCAAAATCAGAAAGAAGTAATCAAAATTCAATGCAAATCACATACACGAGCTTCGATTATTACCAATCATAAAATCATACCGATCATAGCAACATAAAAAAGGCATAAAATTTAAGCTTCGGCAAACAATTGAACAATCAAATTGAAACCAAAAAAAAAAAAAAAAACCAATTGATTGAAGAAAACCCTAATCAAAAAGTGAAATTAAAAGTGAAACAAAAAAAATTGAGGTTGAAATAAGCGGAGATACCAGAACTTGAACATCGCCGATTAATCCACGAGTTGAAACGCAGAGAAACCCTAGAAATGAGGAAATTGAAGTGAGGAAGAGAATGAGAAAACCAATTTCTTATTATGTGTTTTGCGTCTTTCCGAGTATTAAGATTTTCTGACTTTTCTCTACGCGTGGTCTGTTCTCTCAACTCTTAAGTAATCGCCTTATTTATTTATTTATTTATTTTGGCTCAGCAATTTCAATAAAGAAATGAAAATAAAAATAATAAAAATGAGAGATTTATCCCAAAAATAGAAAATGAAAAATGAGAAAGAAACATATAAGGTCAATGCTTTTTCGTCTTAACAAGAAATTTAGTTTGTTTCTTTTCTTTTCTTTTTTTTTTTTTTTTTGAAGAAAGAAATTTAGTTTGTTTCTATGACAATAACTTTTACTATAATTTATTATGTGACGAGTTATGAGCAGTAAAAAAAAGTTATAAATTCACGTATGTATCACTTATAACTTGTCACATGACAAATTGTAGCAAAAGTTGTTGTTCTAATATTTTTTGTTTTGTTTTTGATTTTTTGATTTTTTTTTTCTAGTACGTTATCGATTATATTTTTCTATAGTAAACTTTCATCCCATTTACAAAATATCATTTGTTCAATTGACACCTTAACTTAAAAGAATTTTATCAATGTATCACTTACTATGTAAACTAGGCATTGAATATGATGATATTGGGTGTAATTTTTGCATTGAATATGATGATATTGGGTGTAATTATAAAATTATTTTTGTTGGTTGTATTGAAAAATCACAATTTCTTTTTAACTTAACTTTCAATTTGAAGGTAGGAGTGTAGTTTGTGATTCCCTCAAATTGAATTGTCAATTGAGCAATTTGATATTTTGGGATTGGGAGGCATTTTAAATGAGGTGATAGTTTAAGAGAAAACAAAGTGTATAATAAAGATTCGTCCCAATTTTAGTTTTTAAAGTGTTTTAGATAATTATACTTCTGAAATTTATTTATTTTTGTCTTGTGTTGTAATGTTTATGGGGTTGTGACACCCGGCTGGTTTAGTCGGGCCCGCGTAGTTCCCCCAAAAGGACCGAAGGTTGAATGAAAAAGATCAGAATCTTCTGGGGTCGGAGTCGGAGTGGGTTGGGGCTTGGAAGCTTCTAGACTTGACTTGTTAAAATCAATGACTTTCGTGGTGCAAAGTGTTTTGATTGTTAGGTGGGCTTACTCGTCGTAATAGCTTTTTGTTATTGGACAAATAGATAATTGGGCTAACCGGGCTTAACTTGGGCTCAACAAGCCACGTACATGCTTCTTAATGTGTGGTTGGTTAGATATAATGAAAATATATGCTAAGCCTAATATATATTTTTTCAAGCCCAAATAAATAGGATGGTCTACTGATTCTATTGGCATTGGACACTACCGGTTAAAAATGGCAATTTAAACTTTTGCATGATTAGTATTATCTTAGATTCTCAAAAAAAGAAAGGAAAAAGAAGAGTATCATGTCATATTATTGTGTTTAATTGTTGGCTATTTCCTTCTCAAAAAAAAAAAAAAAAAATTGTTGGTTATTTTTAAATATATAAATAAACCGGGTTGCATTTTTTTCATGGTCAAATTCCGTTCATATTTCTCGTGGAATGATTTTTTTGTAACCAAATAAAACTCAAGTATAGATTACAGTAGTTTTTGTTAAATTCATAAATTAATTAAATTATAAAAATTCAATATCATATTGTAATCATTCATGTATCAAAAACTTTAGAATTTAATTTGAAAAATATATCAAATTTATTGAATTTATTATATATACTAGCATTATGCCGGTGCGATAAACAACTTAATCAAAATTCATATGTAAATAGTTTTTTTTATTAATTTATTTAATATTAGATAATAGAATAGATAATAAAAATAAATAAATATTGTGAGCATCAAAAACTAACCAATCTAGGACCCTGCATGGATCCATGGGATAAAGTTTAAATGATCGACACAATCTATTTATAAAGGGCAATAGGGAATAAACACTCCACAATGAGAAATTCAAACAATTAATTTCATCAACACCATATATTTTAGATGAAGCTAGTGTATTACAATAGGAAAATTCTCTTTCTCGTGGTGTTACACTTTCTCTCTTTCAGATAGATAGTTTTTCTTTCTTTTTTCCACTTCTTTCCCTCTTTTCCAACCCCCTTCTATTTGCATGTCTTCTCCTTTACATAGGTACATTCCTTGTTCTTATCTTTACAACTGTCTTGTTGCCAGCCGAGTTTTCAGGAATATTTTCATCTCCTTTATCGATTTCCTCCCTTTCCTTATCTTGGAATTTTGACTTCTGGGGGTGTTTGAGTTGTCTGATATGCATTAAATGCAATAGAGGTTAGGTGAAAATCCCCTTATTAATGCGAAGGTGAAGATCTTCAACCCTCTTGCGAGTTCTGGAAGATTCTTTGAGGTTTTAGGTACCTTTTGGAAGTAAGACGTAGAGTATCTGTGCACCTTGCCTTGGATAAGGCTTGGCTCTATTTAACTTGCTACCATCTTCACGGGAATGATCTATTAAGGTTCTTATCTTCTTTAAGTTGCTCGAGATGGTTTCGTACCCTTCCTTCAGCCCTTATAATCTATTGGGCCCTTCCATGAGCATATGTGTATGGCCTAATTCATTCCACGGAGCCCAATTGGCATTTGGGCTTTAGGTTCGGAGGGGGGACTCTTCCATTCCCCACAAATATTTTACTCTTAAGTTATATAATAATTTCATATTGTGTAAAACTAAAGTATTATGAAATGAATCTCTCTCTCTCTCTCTCTCTCTCTATAGATATAGATATAGATATAGATATAAAAGTAATAATTTATTAAAAGAGTACAATAAATACATTTGTTTTCAGAATGCATAAGGTGATTATTTTTAATATTATTTTTTGTTAAATTCATGAAACAAAATTTGTATGCTTTTCTTCAAACTTACATGGATTTGAATTTTTCATTAATTGTTTTGCAAAATTTGTGATTATTTAAAATATATTAGTTTTTTTGGGTTAAATTATCCTAATTTTTTGTTTTTGTTTTGACATTATCTAAATTAGATTTTTTTAATTAAGTTTACGTTAATGTTAATGCATATTAGCTATCATTTGATACTTTATCCACACAAAAACAAAAACAAAAACAACAATTAATGTTTAAATTAGGTTAAAAATAAAATTGTTACTTTATAAAAAAATTGATACAATACTTATTGTTACTTTATCCAAATAAGTTGATAAGAACAAATAGAATTAGAGTCTTACTTAAACTTAAACTTGTTTGTAAAATGGATTAGATGAAGAATTTGGATTGTAATTAAATTAAACTGAAATAAGAATTCGTTGAATTAGATGTAGAATTTGGATTGTAATCAAATTAAAATTTGTACCAACTTAGAAATTATAGGAGATGAAAAATTATATATATTTAAAAATCTAAAAAAATTTCTGCAATTAAAGATGGATTAGAACATGTAGTTAGTAATTAAAAAAAATAAGAAAGTTGTTGCTTTTTTTATAATACACTACTCGTAAAAAATAAGAATTAGATGGAGAATTTGGATTGTAATCAAATTAAGATTTTTATCAAATTAAAGATTATAGGAGAAGAAAAATTATATATATTTTAAATCTAAAAATCTAATAAATATTCTGCAATTTAGTGAAGACACGTGACACAACCATGACGTCTAAGCCCAACTTTTATTATATAGTACGCATATGATATTCTCATATTTTAAAAATTATACACTCATTTTTATGGGGAAGGATACATTATTATTATATAAAGAATTTGAGCTTCTCAAACTTTGGAAGGCAATTATATTTTTTTTTCTCTACAATAAAAACGTTTTCTTATTTATTTTATTTTCCTTACACTTGTTTTTTTTTTTTTCATTTATAAGTTTGAATTTTAGAGAACATTGATAAAATTCAAAATATTTTCTTTCTATTTTGTTTTGATGAAGTTTGACGAATAAAAGAGAACATGATACATTGAAAAAAAAAATCTTTCTATTTTGTTTTGATGAAGTTTGCATATAAAAGAGATGTACAAAAATAAATATAGAAAAAAAAGAGAAAAAAAAAAAAATGAAAAAGTGTGGACTTCTTTGGCCGGGTGGGGGCAATTGCCATTGACTCCAGCTTTTCTTATGCCTCTCTTTTGTTGATATTTCAATTTTCATATATATTAGTCCGTTTGGATTGAGGGAGAAAGAATGAGAAGTGGAGAGAAGTAGAGTAAAATTAGTTGAAAATAGGCTAATTTTGTACCAATTCTATTCTATTTTACTTGCTCCCCTTCTCTCCTGCTTAATCTAAATAGAATAAA
This sequence comes from Lithocarpus polystachyus, assembly GCA_033629205.1. Classification (NCBI taxonomy): domain Eukaryota; kingdom Viridiplantae; phylum Streptophyta; class Magnoliopsida; order Fagales; family Fagaceae; genus Lithocarpus; species Lithocarpus polystachyus. The sequence goes on from CM066168.1 coordinate 48,890,674, forward strand.
ATTTTGAAGTCTCTTCTAAAGGTTAAGAATTTACTTTTTTGTATCCTTTTTACTAGGTAAATAGGGTGAGGGGGCTTGTGGGATTTGAATCCCAAGTATTATAAGATGCACTAGAACTATCAAAGTATCCTTCAAAATTAAGATACATCCCACTTTTAACACGTTTAAAAATTATTTTGCTACAATGTTAATTTGTCTGTTTAGATACTGCTTATTGCTGAAAACTGAAAATACTGTAGCAAAACAATTTTTAAATATGTAAATAGTGCTGTGTGATCCATTTTTAATAAAAATTTTACTAAAAAAAGAGGTTTGTGAGTCTCGTAAATAGTACATGGGACCCCCTAACAGACATTAGACGCGCAATGCTAGATGCTGGACGCGCTATCCAAACAGACACTAATTGAAATTGCAAAATATCATGCTTACAACTAGTTAATGCTATTTATTGTGGTTTCACCTACCATAATGGCCACATATGTGTGTTGTTTTCAACTTTTTATTTAACTTACATTAAACTCTCAGCATTATATTTTTAAAACTAATTTTTCTTGACCTACCGAAAACTAAAATCCAACTTCCCGAGAATCCAAACAACAAGGAATTTAATCTGAACTCCTTGATCGGTTGATTATCAACATTGCTTCTACTTTTCCTTTTTTTCCATTTTTGTTTGATAAAATATAAAAGATTGGGGAAAAAGTTACACAATATAATACACTTCGCCTGCAAAGTCAATATTGGCTAACCTACCATACCGCAGCCTTATCTAAATGTATTTATCGTTAGGTTGAGTAGTTTCTCATCTTTCTTTCGGTATAGAGTACTCACTAAAAATTTTCCAAATATGGAAGAATAAACTATTTTCATCTTTAATCATCTTTGTCGACCAAGAGAGTCCAATACAAAGAATCAATGTGATCTCAAATTCAAGGTAGCCTTGATAACTTACATGAAAAAAAAAAAGGTATTTGAATAAAATTAATCAACTGTACGTAATTCGGCCTCTCTTCATAACAAATTTTCTATGCCAAAGGGAGAAGCCAAGAAGAATATACTATATCTGGACAATATATATTTATCACCTTTCCTATGTATAGATAATAGAACTTCACAAAGCTTTCTTACAAAATGTTTATTTCATGTTAGTAAAGTTAAGAGTAATTTGGTGATCGAGTAATGTTGCCCACCATCTCTAAAGAAACACAAGGCTGATCAACAGGAACCTGCACACATAGTCATAGTATCAAAACTTATTCTATGTTAACAACAGGGTTTTCATAATTGACTGAAAATAACTCAATTAATCCATTTTAACAAATAATGAAATTATTTTTGGTGTAGAAGATGATTACTTACAAAGTGACCAGCCCCAAGAATCCAATAAAAATACAAGTTTTTGTAAGACCTAGAGAACCCTTTTGTTGTAGTATTGTCTCCTGAGCAATATAAAGGAATACGATCCAAGCTCATGAATTTTTTCAAGCCACCCCACCTGAAATGTTGATCCAATAAGCCTTTTTTTTTTTTTTTTTTGGACAGAGCGTACAACAAACTTAGACAAACTGAAACACATATAGTAAATTCATAATATATTGAAAGGAAAGTTAGTGTAACAGTGTTACTTGAGTTTTTTAAGCCATGATTCTACTCCTTTGGTTGAGCAAATTAGATCAACCTATTATTGAAAACCGACCAAACCGTATTAGTCTCTAAAGATAATGAAAGAAAAATGAAGCCAACTATATATATAAATATATATATATATATATATATATATATTTATATATATATTTATGTTAAAGCAACAATTCCCTAGTTGCTTTAGTTTAATTTTTAAACAGGTGTTGGTCTGTTATTATGAATATTTTTACCTGTCCATTATAAATGGTGACATTGACACCTTTAGCTAGGAGATGGTCAACCTGGCCAAAACTTCAAATGTCAATTATCATGGTCACCATGACATTATAAAATAAAAGTAGCAAATTCAGTCAGTTGATATGCAAGCAAACTTAATTAGACACATACACATTCAATTTACCTCTTTGATTCTTGGTCTCATGTAATCACCTCTCATGGCCTGGAAAACCAACGTAGACTGCGAAACCCATCTACAACAACAACAACAACAAAAAATAAATAAATCAAACAATTAAGAAAAATTTGATGATTGCGGCCAGCCAACATATTTGTTCCTACAATTTGAGGATGAACTTACGTTACATTTTTGGGAATAATCTTCAATTTCTTTTTAATAGGTCCATTCATCAATCTAGGAAGGTCATGCTCATTACTACTTGGTGAATATTTTTTGGTGGATAGATATTCTGAGTACTTGCCCATCACTACTTTTCCTTTGGATCCCCTATTCCTTGTAACTGGGTCATTGTTGCTATCCAACAAGAAGTTGTAGAAATCCTGCAAATCCAATACATGAATCACTATTCTGCAGTGTATTGTGTGTGTGTGTGTGTGTGTGTGTGTGTGAGAGAGAGAGAGAGAGAGAGAGAGAAATAATCACCACATTGTTGCTGTTATTGGAAATAATGTTCTGGAGGCGACCATATGATGCTGTTGCTTTTTTATAGTTACCTTTTGCTATCTGCCTCCGAATCTTATGAGCTAAACTGTTTTCCAATTTTGTTGCATTAGTGAATTTTTTTTTCCATTTGATATTGTAGCTAGTTCAAATGGCAGATTTTTCTGACCTGTTTGATATTTTCAATGTGTTGCTGTCAATTCTTGACAAGTCTTTCAAAAGGGGTCCCCATGAGAACTGCAATTTAATTCATGAATTTAACACAATAAGTCATCAGATCTTTCTATCAATGTCCATATGCAGAAGAGTTTTAGCTGCAAACGATTTCCCCATATGTAGCAAGAATTACATACCACAAACTCTTCAGGAGAAATCCAGCTATCTCCCAACGCCACCCCTACATATCACAACAAAACCACACAAAGTATAAAATATTTTTCATTTGTTAAAAGTCAAGTCAAAGTATCATAACATATCACTCTGTACAAAAAATTTATTTCGTGCAAAACAATGTACGCTGATATCTCATATGATATGAACATGCGTCTCATGCGCGGAAAGTCCACATGTAGATTATTCACATTTGTAGTATAAAAGTAACGTGTAGTATACTGGGTGTACTGAATAATTTCACCTAATTTCATAAGATCACAAGATTATTTTATTACCACCAAGTTGTAGCTTTAATGTTCCTGCTTCAATTGCTTTTAGAGCTGATACCCCAAGAGTCACAGCAAATTTTCCACCATATGACTCTGCAAAAATGTATAAAGGACTTTTTTGGAGGGTCTCATTTCTATTGAAAAGCTTCTTCAATAAGGTAGTTAAATCTTCAGCTGCTTCTTCATCAGTTTTAACCACCAAGGTCTTATCCTCCACAAAACTAAAGCCTGTGGCCACTGGATTATCCTAATATCAATAGGAAATCATAAATTTCACATTACACTTAGGAAAGAGAATTGAACAAAGTAATACATAATGCAATACATAAAATTGTACCACAAAAAGAAGATCAGCTTTTCGGAGCCAAGTTGAATTCCGGGGATTCAATTTTGCATCCAGTGGACCAATTTCTAGAAAATTTCCAAAACCAACGCCAGAGCCTCCCTATGTGTAATAGAATCTGAATCAGCATAAACATGTAATCATATTGTAACTTGAGAATATTGTTTACTAAATTTAGCAACTTACAGGTCCTCCTTGGAGCCAGAGAATTGTTGGCCATGGTTTGGAAGGATCTTCAACTCTAAATGGACTTCTATAAAGCCACCAAAACATGTGGGCCTCTATACATTGCACATATATAACCCAAGTATCAACAACAATGGTGACAAAAAGTACCAAAATCTTATTGGGTTGACATAAAAAGAGTGTAAATAGATTTTGCAAGTAAATATTGCTTTATTACTTGGTCGAACTTCAACATATCCCCAGTGTTCCGACCCATCATTGGTTCCTGCAGCGTAGGCAATATGTTCATGAAGCAATGAGAAACTGAGCAAAAGAGAGAGATACAGAAGGGAGTACTGGTTTTCCATGGCAACCAACCTCTTTAATTTTTCATATGAAATCGTAGAGGAGAGAATATATATAGAGATAAAGAAACATTGCCATGAGAAGTATCGCCTCGCTTTCTTTGACGAAGACCCAAACAGAAAATGAGAAAGCAATATTTTTTTTTATTTTTTGCTAACCAAATGTGAAAGCAATATGATAATTATAACTAATCAAGTTATAAATGACATAAAGAGAAAAGTCAAGGGGAAGTAAACATAAACTTTGTTGGCGTACCATTGACACAATCGGATTGTGATAATTCCAACGAATCGAGTTATACCGAATGTGCAGAATATTCAAAGAGAAACATGCATAAACTTTGTTTGCGTAGCTTTGACATCATTGGCTGAGTTCGTAGCTTACTGACAGAGTTCTCATATTGTTTCGCATTATGCTTGACAGGAGTTAAGCAATTCTAACCGTAGCGTTTTAACAAATGAGATGTGCTCATAATGATAGTCTCATCAAGACCTAATGATACACGTGATATTACCTATCGTCACTTAATAGTGGGATCTATGTAAGTCGACATTGAAGACCTATTTTTTTATTAGAAAAAGAAAGAAAAGACATAATTGGTTGAGAAATAAAGAAGTGTGGGTTACGGCATAGACTTTGTGTTACGTATCTGAATGTATTCTATATTAAAATGCTGAAAGACAAAACGAGAGCACCAACGCTAAAATAGTGACCAGTGTGTAGCAATCAGTGCCTAATTCTTATTTGTACAAGTTATCTCTCTCTCTCTCTCTCTTGCTCTCTCTAGACTTTCGAACCATTATGATAAGAGAAGGGTGAGAAAAGGTCGGAAGGAGTTGGCTAAAGAAAGGAAAAAAGGGTACTTAGTACTTACTACGTGGTGGGTGTGAGAGAGAGAAATAACAAGGGAAGTTTTTTTTTTTTGAGGAGTCACGTTTATGTTTACAAAAAATATCTTATTACACTAAAAAATATAGTTTCATTAAAAAAAAAAAAATACACAACTCTTGCTACATGCAAGCAATTACAGTCTATCAAGTAAGATAGTTGCGGTAAAATTTGTAACTTTTTATATAATATTAAAATTACTCTTATTACACACATACTTTTGAATAGAGCTGTCTACGGGTCGGTCCGAGTCGGGTTTGTGCCCAAACCAGAACCGACCCAACTGAATCGGGTTTTGAAACACTTCACCTGCCGTCGACTGCCGGAGTAAACGGATCGGTCCGGGACAGACTTCAACGGGTGGCGGATGGATCGGTTCGCACCCTACATCTGAGAAAAAGGCGAGGAAGCTGAGAGAAAAACCCAGATCCGGCGAAAATCTCATTGGAATTTATGAGATTTCGCCAGATCCAGCGGTAATCTCAGCGGATTTGATGAGATTTCGCTAGATCCGGTCAAAATCTCGTCAGATCTACGTGAAATATAACCTGAATTAGAGTTTTTTTGCCGAGATCTGGAAATTTATCGCTGAGATCTGGGTTTTGCTTGCTGGAATCTGGGTTTTGCTTGCCGGAATTTGGATTTTTTGCCAGATTATGGGTTTTGACCGGTCGGTTCGGGTTCTTCGGATTTTGGGGGAGAAAACTCGCCAACCAACCCGCCGTAGACGGATTCTGGAGGCAGAGACCCGCCGCCTACTGTCACCAGCGTCGGGTCGGCCGGTTCTCGGGCCGAGCCGGACGCTTTTTATGGGTGGGTCGGGTATCAGTTTTCTGTGGATAGCCCTACTTTTGAAATCATATTTTTAAAACACAGTTTCAGTTAAAATTATACTTTAAAAACAAGATTCTAGTCCATGACACTATGACAGTGAGTGTGTAAGGTTTTCTTTTTCTTTTGCTTTTAGGATTACACTAGTATTATTCTCGTGTGATTCATGGCTTGATGAAAATTCATATGTAAGCTAAATTTTTCTAAAAATAATTAAAACAAAATTACCAAATAAATAGTAGTAATAAATTATAAAATAAGTAAATAATTTTAATTAAAAAAATTGCTATAAGTTCTAATTGTTTAGAGTTTTGACTTTATCAGTGTTTATTTATTTTTATATTTGAAAATTCTCTTTGTACTTTGTATTAATTTCTTAATATGAGATATGGAATGAGTTTGATCATTTCTATTTGGGTAATATTTAATCTATGCTCTAGCCAGCACCAACAATAATAAACAAAATAGTTCCCTAATACAAATTTTTTCCTAGTAATAGTCTAATTAAACAAATCAACACACTCACAAATTAAATATAATAATTAAAAGCCAAAATCAAAACATAAATAAAAGAGTTCAAAAATTGAGAATTAAAAAAAAAAAAATTAAAAACTTACATAAGAGAACCAAGAACTTAAATGGATATCCATTATTTTGCTTTTGATTTTTTTTTTTTTTTTTATAGTAAACTTCTTTTGGCATAATATGTTGTTCACAAATTCAAAAGCAAAGAATAATAAGTAAGATGGATTTATTAGATTAAAACATAAGCGTAAGTTGTATCTTAAAAAAAAAATGAAAAAAAAAAATACAACAACATGAGGTGCATTGCGTGAAATTTAATTATAGGGATGAATTTATTGGTTAAAAAAGATTATATCGAAAAGCAATGACTTTATATATATATATATATATATATATATATATTAGTTCGAGTAGAATTTAAATTTCTAAAATTTTGATGATAAAGTTTTATTTAAATTAAATTATTGTTAAATCTTATCCCTTAGTCAAGAGTTCTGTAGCTTAATATCTTAATAAAATATTAATTTAATAAGATGTAACTTGAGGAAAAAAAAAAAAAAACCGTGAGTTGTGTAGGATTTAATTTAGAAAATTTTGATGATAGACATTTAGTTTTATTTAAATTAAACAGTTGTTAAATGTTATCCTTTAATTTGAGAAAATATATCATAACAAATAATATAAAATTAATTTACTAATTAATTGTTCTTAAAATGTTGATAATATACTTTTAGTTGGGGTAGAAGTAGAAAGATTATTTTTTAAGAAAGAAAACATGGTTTGTTATCTGGTATTTAAGTTTAGAATTTTTATAATAGACTTTTAGTTTGAATAAAGTTTTAAATGTATAAAATTAATTTACTAATTAGTTGTTCTTAAAAATTGATAATAGACATTTAGTTGGAGTAAAAGTCAAAACGTGGGTTTGTTCAAAAAAAAAAAAAGTCAAAATGTGGGGTTTTTTTTTTTTTTTTTTTTGAGAAAGAAAACATGGGTTATTTTTTAGAATTTAAGTTTAGAATTTTTTTTTATAATAGACTTTTAGTTTGAATATAATTTAAATTTGTTGAAGTTTAAATGTATAAAATTAATTTACTAATTAGTTGTTCTTAAAATATTGATAATAGATTTTTAGTTGGAGTAGAAGTAAAATGTTGTTTGTGATTTAATTTTAGAATTTTTTATAATTGACTTTTAGTTTAAATGGAATTTAAATTTGTTGTAATTTAAAAGATAAAGTTTTACTTAAATTAAACAGTTGTTAAATATTATTCCTTAATTTGAAGAAATATATTCTAACAAATGATATAAAATTAATTTACTAATTAGTGAGAGTAACCATTTGGCAATCACAGCTTCTAAATTCAACTTTTATTATATAGTGTATGATTTTAAGAGGTACCTTATTTATTTATTTTATCCACAAATTATTTGATATTTGCAAAGGGTTCTCATTTTTTTTAAATGCCCGAAATTTTTTAGCAAGTGTAATTGCAAAAAAGTTTTATTAATATTTTTGAACTCTCAAAAATTTTACGTATACCGTAGCACTTTCTAATTATAAGCAGTTACAATTGCACCCACTCATGATCACTAGGTGTACGTGGATCCAATGCAATTCTTTTTCCCTTTTTTTTTTTTCTTTTTTTTTTCTTTCTATTTTTTTTTTTCTCTAAAAGAAGTAAGATTGATTTAGAAGATAAGATTTTGAGTGTTGCTCCACTTTTTGTAAGTTTCAAGTAAACTAAGCCAGTGAAAGTTATCTCAGCCCTAAGTGGACCATTATTATCCATCTGTCTTTGAGGTGTTACTAAAGGTCAAAATAAGTTTTGACATGATTATAAGATTTTGAGTGTTTGACAAAGTTAATTTGAGCTTTATTTAGGACTATAATTCTAATAATTTCCTTTCTTTAATTGAGAAAGTAATAATTTCCATTTGATTGCTTTCAACGTTAATGATTTCTTTATATGTTGGTGTGTGCAGTAGTTATTTCAAGTAATTTTGATATTCAGCCAAAAAAAAAAAAAAAAAAAAAAAACAGAAGAGAGTAATTTTGATTAATTAAAATATGCCTTATTGAATTTCTTGTTTATTGGTTAGTCATGAAAATTGATACCACAATGTTTTTTAATTTATTTATTTATTCTAGTGTGAAAACATTGTATGATATATTTAACACTTGGTGGACGTAATCTATTGGGGAAGGTATATGCAATACTTACCCAGCAACCATAAACTCACTTGAGACAATTCAACTCAAAGAATCCCAGAAAAGGCAAGAATTGATGACTTTATAGCTCGACCTACCCAAAAAGTTGGTCAACCTAAATGTGTTAATCACATTTCTAGAATCACATTATACGTTACAATCGTATTCTCACATTTTTTTTAGGGTCGTATGCACACATTAACTAGTCAAACTAAAGATTTAGGAAAACTGTCTCTCCATATAGTGTCATAGTCTCATAGAGTCATAGAAATTATTTATAGCAAAATAGAAAAAGGACAACAAGATACGCATTCAAGTTACACGAAAGTGATTTATTCTTGTTCGAATAAATAAGAATTACTAACTTAAGTATCGGAAGATTAATGGCTGACACCAAATTCGTGTATTTTCTTATATGTATTTCCCTTTTGCAGATGTGCATTATCCATATTAATAACGTGAGATCAACTGGCTCGTCAAGACTGTGAAGGAAAAGAGTAAGAAATTTGGGAAAGTACATCCCAATTTCTCTTCCAATTGTCTTATTAATGGTCATTATTTAATCTAATACGTCTCCTATATATTAATCTGTGTTCATTTAAGGCCAAAAAGATAAGATTTTAAACTTTAAAGGATGTGGGACAACTATCTAGCTAGTAGTTAGCCTCCCGTAACCTAAATTCCGTATAGCAAAAATAAATGTACATCATTCATGCAATATTATAGTCCAAGATTATGACTTTTGTTTCCAACCCCACTTTGATCATAATCAAAATAAAAAATATATGTTGCTGATGTTATTCCCTTTTTTTTTTTTTTTTTTTTTATGTTAACATTTAAATGGTGATTGCGACAAGTGATCTACCATAATAAATTCGTTGGTTAATCTTTATCTAGTTTTTACTTTTTTTTTTTCCCTCAAAAAAAAATTTACACTTTTTTTTTGTTATTGGGTCTACATGAATTTTTAATATCCAAAGCCCATAAAAGTAGTTTTCCTCCAGGAGTTTGTTCTTGGTGGTTGTCTATCTAAATTAATCAGACACAACACGATTGATCCAGTTTCAAACAAAGTCCCTGGGCCTCATGGGCCAACGTTTTGGAAAAGTCAAAGGGATCGTTTCTCTACCTTAAAGCCCCATTTGGGATCCAATTGGGTTGCTAGAATTGAAGAAAAGTTCACGTCTTCACAATTTACACACCAAAAATAAAGTTTTGGGGGCGACCAATATGGCCAACGGATCTCGAAAATGATTACAATTTACAATGTACCCAAAAGATATATGACCAAAATAGAGCCTGCAGTAAAGTAATCTCAAAGTCTTGATCTTTAAATTGAGTTAGAAAGCAGAAACCAAAATGTGAACTTGATTACAATTTGCATTTCCTATCCCACTTCTCATAGATTTTTGTGTTCCCTTCAATTGTGCACGATTTTTTTTAAAAGAATAAATTCTAAAGCAGTGAATTATGGCCTTTTAATGGGGTCAATGTTCACAATGATAGCCTTTTGACGTAAACATCTAAACCACATACATGTATGAAATCTAAGCAAAGATATAAAAATATCCACACCATTGTATGTGTTCTTTAAGACATAGAGGCCTAAAATTAGGATAATTGAGAGAGAGAGAGAGAGAGAGAGAGAGAGAGAGAGAGAGAGAGAGAGAGAGAGAGAGAGAGAGAGAGAGAGAGAGAGAGAGAGAGAGAGAGAGAGAGAGAGAGAGATTATATATGTGCGAAATTTAAGTTACAGTACTTAGGTACTTTTATTTGAATTCCTCTCTTAAAATTCAATTATTTAACTAAAAATACACTTCCATTTTATATGAAAAAAGCTACATAATTGAATTTTAAGTGGAGAATTTAAGAAACAACACTTAAAGTATTGTACCTAAGTTTTGTCCATTACATATTTACAATACGTGTAAGAAGAAGAAGAATTGCTAGCTCCAATTGTTTAATTTCAAGCATAATACAAAATATGTGAAGGGCCAACTGGCCAAGAAGTCATTTGCAATGGTATTGGGTTAAATGTGGACAGTTAAGCATGTTTGAGGTTGGGGGAGCTCTGAGGTTGATTGGCCATGTGGAATGCTAATTAAGGTTTCATTACAATGCAAGACACTATTTGATAATCCCCAAGTTCAGCGCCGGTTTTATGGTCTGGAAGTGAAGCAAGTAACAATTAATTAAAGTATGTAATAATGTGAAGGCAGAGAGAAGGGGTTCTTTAGCTTAACATTTATCATGCAATGACCTTATGGTCATAAAAAGAACCAATAAACATGAACCTTAGATTTGAAACAATGATTAAAATTTGGGAGGTAAAGTGCATTATTGTTTTGATTAATGACAATCTTGAGTAGGTAGGCCGTAGGCCAACCATGCATGCTGGTGGTTTAGATGTGATAACAACATTAATTGATTAAGATATAGGCACTTAATTTATGTAATTAAAAATAATATATTTGTGACTGTTTTCAATAACAAAATAATGTTTAGAAGAATAAATATTTTTTCATACAATAATTAAATTTTCGCTGTAGATGCTACATAGTTTGTTCTCATCCTTTAGAGATTATGATGCAATAGAGCATTCTATTGCCAGAATCTATGTTGTTTATTTGAAAGAGGTTGACCCTCTTACTTTTATCATGTTACAATTTTTTTGACTCGAATTCCTTTTCTTAGATATGTATTTACACAAGAAAAGTAGTTATCCTAAATAGTGACGAAAATGATATTCAGTGTCCAAGGTACCTCATTTCATATGGATTGGTATTTGGTAATCTCTATGAGAAGACATACATATATACTTATGTGCACTCCTAATGCATTAAGGACTAATTAAGGAGCTTTAGACTTGTCGTTGCATTAGCATGTGGTGTATTGAACATATTGGTTGTTGGGCTTAGTGATAGGTGTCTGCTAATTAACATGGTTCGTAAGGTCTAGAAAGGAATGAGATATTCTCATATAAAGCTGTGTCCTCTACTCCTCATTGTGCCTTAGCCATAACAAATTGAGACAAATTTTTAATTAGAGTTTAAAGTAAAAGCCAAATTGATATTTTGTTTTTTGCACTCAAAATGAGGATAGAACTCATAGAAGTAAAAAGTTTGTTTGTTTGTTTTGTTTTTGTTTTTGTTTTTTTAAAGCCCAATTGATATTTTGTTTTTTGCCCTCAATAATGAAGATAAAAGTAATAAATAATTAAAAAAAAAATTAGTGAGGTTACGAGTAGAAGGCCACTTTGATCTACCTCAGAAAAGAAAAAGAAATAATCTCTAAACAGGACATCATGTCCATATAAGTTAACATGACACATAGATGCAGAGCTCATAACTTTTTGGGCTGGGATCAACAAAATGTGAGTGTTGTTGTAAGAAAAAGACAGCACTAAACATCCCAAACTGATATTTTATTTTTTATTTTAAAGGGTGACTATGTCCTTTTTTTATGGTTCTTAATTTACAATATAATGCTCATTTATATTTTCTTGCACCTCCAGGATGGTCATGAAGGAGATATATCTCTGCTTAAATTCAGGGTGAGGCTGGTTTGTTTGGAGTTGGGGATTGGAAGCAAACCATGTTACATGTGTGAGCACAAGTGAGCATGTGTTATTCTATTAAACTGTCCTAACCTATCTGTGTAGAATATTTCTTTTTTGATAACCATCTGTCTAGAATACTAGAATATATTGTAAAATAGTTATTTTATATTATTTTAATGGGATGAATTGTAAAATGTATGTGTTATTCTCTTAAACCGTTCTAACTTATCTGTGTAGAATACTTCTTTTTTCTTTTTTTTGGATAACCATCTATGTGGAATACTAAAATATATTGTAAAAAAGTTATTTTATATTATTTTAATGGGATGAATTATAAAATAAAGAATAAGAAATATAATATATTGTTAAAGTGATGGTGTAAAATAAATAGAGTAGGTTTTGGGCGTGCACAATGATTTTCTTTTTGCACCCGCCCATGGAAACTGCTCTTGCAATATATTCTAATATTTTGCACAAAACTAGTGTAGGGACAAGGGCCCAAATCGTATATTGGGCCTTTAGCCTTGGCCGAGAGCATAGTAATCTGAAAACAAATGAATGATGTTGGATGGGTCGAGCTTAGGATCTAATAAGTGAGATACGAATGGAAGGGTGTTCCGAGGAGGAATGTCTCCTTGGATAGGTCAAGCACGGCTCAAATGTGTATCCCAAGGTTCAAGGTAACCTTCCAAGAAGCTCCAGTGACAGAGACGTGCATTTCAAGTGTACCAGAGAGTGGAAGCTAGGAAAGACTTAAGGAAAAGTTGTTGCCACCGCATCGAATACTTTGTAGCTAACTTTCTGGCCGCTTTTATGTGAAAAAAACCCTTGAACAGTGCTGCCTCGGCTACCGCCACTCACAGGAGGCCAAAGAGGGTGTCTGATAGGACAGACACTCGAGTAGTGGCCAGAATGATCAACAGATGGAAAGCCAAGATCATTAGGAGGGAGATATATAATGTAAGAGACCCCTAGAGGGAGGGAGATCGGAAAAATTAAGAAGAAAAACAATTTAGCAACCAGGAGCTAAACTTGTAATCCAGTTGCGATAGTAATATATAAGAACCAGTCTCCTCAGACATTGTCGAGAACGTATTTTCTTAGTGAAAAGTTGTTATCTTCATTTCTTTGTCATCAAGAATTACTTACTTGTTGTGTTAATTCATTAAAGTCCAGTATTCCAATCCATTCTCTACAAATTTATTGTTTTGGGCTTTTTGGACCTAAGTCCATCTCTTATTTGGGCTAGGAAACCAAATTTGGTCCTTAAAACTAGAATATATTGTAAGAACATATTCTAGTATTCTATAAAGGACAAAATTTAGTTAAAAATTAGTTGTAACCTAAGATTACAATCTTACTCAATATATATATATATATATATATATTATTGGAGGTGAATTTTGACAAATCCACCATTGGATTACCTCTCCAAATCTTCTGTCCCACTTTTCCTGCTCCACTTTATACTCCACTAATAAAAACTTGCCACGTGTTCACCTAATTAATTAAATACTACTATTAATTAATAATGGTAGTATTAATAAGTCAATAATTATAGTATTTAATTAATTAGGTGAACACGTGGCAAGTTTTTATTGGTAGAGTATAGAGTGGAGCAGGAAAAATGGAACAGAAGATTTTGACTCTTGGATTACATCTTCTTTTTATATCCTCCATGCTTGCAAAATTTTTAGAAATTTAAAGATCAATAGCAATGTCATTAATAAATTGTTTAAATTGTAAGTTTTTATAATTTAAAATTATGTATAAAATATAAGCTTACATATCATATAGTAAATAATATTTGATTGACACAAAATTTGACATTAAAAACACAAAGAACATGCAATTCAACGGTTAGATTTTCAAAATATGTAATAATATTTATTTTATTGAATAAAGATGTAGCCATAGACTACAAAGAATTTTGTAGTTAAATTTTGTTATTCTACGAAATGCTAGAATATATTGTAAGAGCATTTTCCATGGGCTTGTGCAAAAAGAAAAAAAGAAAAGCATTTTACATGCTCAAAACCTACTTTATTTATTTTACACTGTCACTTTAACAATATATTGTATATCTCATTTTTTATTTTATCGATGCATCCCATTAAAATAATATAAAATAAAATTTTTTATATAACTTTTTATAATAAAAAAACACAAATCAGTCAAGAAGAGAGGGAAAGACGAGAAAAAAAGAAAAAGAAAAAGAAGCAAAAGTAAGTTTATATTTGGTGAACAATTATATGTATTTTTGCATTTTACTGTAGTGATATCTATTGTTTGCTACATGGATGCATAATTTGATGGGATGTCTGTTTTGGTGTTGTTTTTTTTTTTTTTTTTTTTTGCTACAAGGTAATGCAAAATGCGATGAGAAATGCTCTAATAATGAACATGAAACTAAAAATGTACTTCACAAAAAGACTAGATTATTTGTTTAGATTTACTTTTTATCTCAATTTTTGAAAACATTTCAGGCCTATTTCTATAAAAACCTATTTTGACTTTAGAAATGGCTACCTCAAAAAGAAAATATCCATGGTATGATATGATAGCTTAAAATGATTGGATAACCTCACATATAAATTCATTAAAAACAAAACTCACTGACACTAAGAATACGTCTGGATAGCGTTTGCGTTTGTGACAGTAATAAGTTTACGTTTTTGTGTGGGTCCTGTGTATTATTCACAAGACCCATAAGTACTTTTTTTTAGCAAATTTATCTTTAAAATTAGGTCTTACAGTACTATTCACATATTTAAAAATTATTTTGTTACCGTGTTTTCAGTTTTTAGCAATAAACGGTATCTAAACAGAACCCTAAAACTATGAAAATTAAGAATCCAAGGGTATAGCTGAACTATTTCCCTAAACTATGGTTAAGAAAAAAAAAAAATGGGACTCATGTACATTCGTGTTTCAATTTTATCCTCGAGACGTGAAGAGAAGTAATAACTGTGACTTATGTAGTACTACTGTACTAGTTGTTTGTGAATTGAATTGGAAGCTTCCCGATAGTGTCCTCACAAAATAATTGAGCTCCGGTGAGGCTTCTCTAAGCAATTAATCGAAGTACATTTTCTAAAAATAAACTAGTGGTGGTGATGGTCGGATTGGGTTTTTCAAGTGAGAGATAACTTTTGGCATAAGCTTATTTGGCTTTTTGCGTTTTTTTTTTTTTTTTTTTTTGTTGAAAGCTGGTTATATTTGTACTTTAAAGAAATTTAAAAAAAAAATTTAACAGTTGTACTTGAACAGAACAAGTAAAAGCCAAATGAAAAAGTTGAGAGAAAACAAAAACACTCTTGATGTTTTAAACCCAAGAACCCAACAAAATCTCTCACATCTCATAAGGTTAGGTCTAATCGTTTTGTCTATTCTGTCATGTTGGTTGGGTACATGAATAGTGGCACTATTGTGCATATATGTGAGAGTGACAGTTTCACACAGAGAAAAGTAAAAAAAATTGAGAAATTGATATAACATAATTGAATCCAAACTCATAGGATTGAGCTTTTGGGTTAATTGATGTTATTATTGTTTTATTTATTTTGATGAAAAACCTTATGTAAATATAGTTTTTCATATTTTTTAGTGTTTGGTAGCATCAGAAAATATTAGTCAATGGAAAACTATTTTTGGTCAACTGAAAAAGAATGACTTATTTTTAGAGTTTGTTTTTCACTAATTTTTTTTGGAAAACATCTCTATCACACAAAAAGCTAAATAAGAGAAGTTAAAAAAATTATTTTTTAACTTATTTAAGGTTACTACCAAATATAAGAAAATGAGATAATTTTTTAGAAAATAATTTTTTGAAAAATGACTCATTTTTTAAAAGACATTATCGCCAAAGGAAACAGAGCGTATATGTTATATTAAAACCTCAATTGTAGTCTCCCTAAGGTGTTATCTTCCCAACAAATGGTATCAGTAGCATACGTGTTTGAGGAATACAAATCTTGTCCCATTTTGTGTGTTCCACTAATTAGGGTATGATATATGTCTGCTAGTTTTTTCTTTTTTAAACTTTGGGTATTTTATAAGGAAAATGAAAATGAATATATAACAAGTTGTGATTGGTAGAGTATAAAATGGAACAAAAAATTTATATTCTGTATTTGAGATACTAAAAATATGAGTTAGGTTTCGGAATTCAGACGTTAGAAGCTTATCCAAACCAAAACACTAGATATTATACACACCAAATCATGAGTAATACTATAGATACAAACTATTTACAACATTTTTACAAACTGCTAATGCGGCAAATTCTTACTAATTTTAATATGGGCCCATCACTAATATCACATTTTTACTTATAATAACTATTTGAAAAATGCTAAATCCACCCCAGCAGTTGTAAAAATGTTGTAAAATAGTTTGTGTCTGTAGTATTACTCCCAAATCATTACCAAACTCTAATAAATTTTAGTAATTCTATCCCATTTCCCGTTTATATTTGAAAAAGTCTATCGGGATTAGGGAGATCATAGAATTTAAGTTAAATTTTTGATCAAATGTACTTCCATTGAACCATATGAAGAAAAGATCGTAGCAAATACGCATTCGAGTCTTATCTTTCCGTATTTAGAACAATATTATGGATATAGAGAAGGCAAGGGCTGACCAGCCAAAGTGTGCCTAGTCTTCTAGTATAAAGGGGATGGGCAAAACCCACTAATTTCTCACCCAATCCCCAACCGATATAGTGTGCTGCCCAAAGTTTAAGACAAAAGTTATCAATTATGTTATGTTCAGGTCAAAAAAATCCCATATTATTGGATAGTTAATCGGTACAAATCATCCCCAAATTCTAGCTCAATCTAAGTTCCAAATTCTGCTCAAATATTAACTATTTTTTCTTGGTCTTTTTTTAATAAAAATTTCTTAGAATAAATTGAAGTTTGATTTGATATTATTGCCGCAATAAATTTGAGCAATTTGATATATAGATTTGAATTATCCTTTTTTTTTTTTCTTGATTAGAGATAAAACGGACAAAATTGGCCTATACCCTTTTCGCACAAACTAAGTAGCATTTTGCCTCCTTTTCCAAACTAATCAGGTAAACGCCCCTCTTTTGAAAATCAATTTTCTAAAAATCGAGTTAAGCTCTATAGCGGCGTTTTTAAGGAACCTATAGTGGCGTTTTCAGGACCTATAGCGGCGTTTTATAACTCGATCTTTACAAAGTCGAGTTATAGGCAAAAAAAAATGAAAAAAATTGCATATAACTCGATTTCATGGAGGTCGAGTTATAAAACGCCGCTATAGGTCTTGAAAACGTCACTATAGACTCTTTAAAACGCCACTATAGGGCTCCAAAATTTTTTTTTTAAACTCGATTTTAAGAAAATCGAGTTTCAAAAGAGGGGCATTTTCCTAATTAGTTTGAGAAAGAGGGCAAAATGCTGCTTAGTTTGTGTGAAAAGGGCATTTGCCCATTTTGTCCGAGATAAAACTACACGATGAAAACTTAATTATTTTTAGTTTGTGTTATAAAAATAGCAATAATTCTAAAATTGTACACTAAAATAAACTTAGTAGTTAGTATTGCAATATTCCATTCTAATAGATAAATGGAAACAATCGTTGGAATGGAATTGACAACTTTAATCCTGAAGCATATATTTGTCCAAACAATGCCAGAAATCATCTCTGCATCTGATTTTTTTTTTTTTTATCAAACCCTGCCAAAGTAAAATTCACCACGAGAAACAGCTTAGGGAGTTTTTAATAGTTTGATTTTCAGAGAATAATAGTAGCAAATTTCTGTAATAAATCCAATCAATCGTAGCACAGATTAATCATTATTCGTATATATCCACAGCTACAAGTACATAATTGATTAATAATAATAATAATAATAACTCATAGGATATATAGATCATGAAACAAAGTGGTATTCTTGTGCACTAGGTCCACCACATTGATGTTTGTACTTTACTTACAATGCTTTTTATCACTCTTTTTCTTTCAAGGATAGAATTCCATATTCAAAAAATTAACGTATTATAGCACTATCGAGATCCTATGAGCTTCAAAGAGTGCCATGTGGCAAGTGGCCACATATGAATATGATACCCCAGCAACTCTTGGGGATTAATAATAATCCAAATTAAAAAAAAAAAAAGAGGATCTTAAAGTAACGCTACGAAGATATTATATATGATTGAATCGTAAAGGCATAGTATAATTGTTTATAGGAAAATACAACGAAAGAGCGTGTGTTATGATTCACAATCCCATGTTTGCCAGCCTTGATTCCTACATTATAAAGGTATTGGAGCCTTTAATTACTCTTCATTTTGTGGAAGATTATTAAACAATTATGCTTCCACGCCTAGTTGTTAGCTTTTGCTACTTCAACAACTATCAAAACTCTTACTTAAAACTTTTAAACCAATAAATAAACAAATAAAAAATCATATTACAAGTGAAAAAGAGAAAAAAACACACTTACTCATTTATATTATCAATCAATTTATCCCATTCACTCATTTTTGTCAAGAAACAAGATTTAGATATAGTTTCTTAAGTAATTTATCTTAGATTTTACAATTAAATTCAATCATATATTTGTATTGTATAATCAATGTAATTACATGATTGAATTTAATTCTTTTAAAAAAATAACTTTTTTTTTTTTTGCATTAAACAATACAATCATGTAGTTGAGTTTTATTTTAAAAAACCCAAGATAAATCACTTAAGTTACTATATATTAATTTCTTTTACAAAAATTTATATATAAATTAAAAACACTAATTTGTCGCATACAATCAACTAGATTATGCCTTCATTTGCTAGGTATGGGCATATTATTGAGTAGATAAAACAACTATAACTAGTACTTTGGGCAACTATTTGGCCTATGCCCTTGCTAAAAGAGTAGTTTTATATACAGATTTAGATGAGTGGTTAGAAAATTTACCTCCTTATTTGGAGTTTGTATTCCAAAAGGATTTTATGCAGTAAAAACTAGCTTATCTTTCCTTTTAATAAAAAGAAAAAATGGGTTATAACTTATACCTTCCACTTTTTGAACGTAATAAAAATTGGAAATAGGCATATCAAGCAAAGCATTTCTTGATAAGAAGTCAAAGAAATGTGTTATTCCACACAAGAGATTCTGTTTTTCTTCCCCTTTACCTTGGTAAAAAAAGCTTTGTGGTCTGATTTTGCCGTGGAATTCGTATCCGTTTCACATCATTATCAACACTTATCACCTTTCTTCTTTCACGGGGCAACAAAAAAAAAAAATGCTTTTCGTGAAGGTCTACAAGCCCCAATTTAGGTCTTTTCTTTCTCATTTGTCTCAAAACTTTCTCGTCTTTCAATTTGTTGTTCCACAAATTGATAAAAAGTAGGGATTTCTTTAACATAAATTGCTCCCACACTTTTCCACATATCACACGAAAAAAAAAAAAGACTTTAATTAAGTACAACATGATGGCTTAGCTTAAATGTGTATCACCGAGGCACGCCTAGCCTAATATGTTATACTCATCTAATTGCACCTTGATTCGAATTGTTTAAATGGAAACCTTTCAAATGGTGGGTTCACCCTAAAAGAACTAGCTTGAAAGAAAGTAGCTTACAAGCTTGATTGAATGGAATCTTAGCCTTTTTATTATGATAAAAAAATTCTTTTGATTTGATGTTCTTTTCATAAAGTGTTCTCAAATTTCTTGTAGTCCAAAAGAATAATGGGAAATTTTTTATTGCCGCATAATCAAATGAAATGAGCACATCACGATGATTTACTTATGGCGTTGGATATCAAGTATGAATGAAAGTGGGCAGACTCTTCCACTAGGTCATTTACGCAATTAATTAAGACTATAAATGTAAGAAGATGCAATAATTTTGGTATATCACAATACTATACTTAGATAACAACTTAAATCTTTTTTTTTTAAAGAAAAAATATAACAACTTAAAGTAAAGAATAATTCATACTAAGAGAGTCAATCTTATATCAGAGGTTGTATCGATTTGGTCAGCGGAATAATATATTTCGAGGTCAATACCAGCGTACCGTTTCAGGTTTACCTCTATTACACACACACACACACACACACACATAATAAAAATAAAATTTTACCATAAAACATTACTTCAATTCAGAACAAATTATTCATAGTTTTAGTGTTTAGCATCAGCTAATATATATATATATATATATATATATATGTAGGGACACGATATTCAGACCGATCCCAAAATGCATGGAATCTTGGCCCAGTGAGCCCAATACAATAAATTTGTAGAAAGTGAGACAAAGAGCTAGGCTTTAGTGCATGGATAACAGTTAATATGGATTTCATGACAATCAAACAGAGAGGAACCGAGTTTACCAAAGAAAGTTTGTTCTCGACACAATCCGAGAAGCTTTGTTCTAGTAAATATTGAATGAGAATGATTACAGGAGTTCTTGAGATTGCTACCGTCCCTCTCCCTCCATGGTGGGTTTCTCCTATTATATAGTCCATTTCAAACAATCTGGGCCTTCCCCTTGTTGATCATCCAAGCCTATACTTGAGTGTTTATCCCATCAGACACCCTCTTTGGTGTTTAGTGAGTTGCGGTAACTGAGGTAGCACTGTTCAAGGGTCCTGTCCACATAAATGCAGTGTCAACAGCTTTCCCCTAGATATTTTTGAGTTCCTATCCTTCTTATACGTTTGTGACACACGTCCTTATCACTAGAGCTTCCTGGAAGGTCACCTTCATCACTAAGATCCATAGCTGATCTGTGTTTAGCTTATCCGAGGAGATATTCTTCTTCGGACTCAGATTATGCACGATCTCGGCTAAAGCCCTACGCTCTCGGCCAAAGTCCAAGACCCAATTGCATGATTTGGGCCCATGACCCCACTATATATATATATATATATATATAAAATGAAAATTTAATTTTTCATTGCATACTAAGAAAACAAATAATACAAATAAGTTACCATTCTGTCCTTACAAAAATTCCAAAATTACAAAACTAAAAAAAGAAAAGGCTTTTTTCTGTATTGACTAATACGTCCGAAATCGGCTGGTATGACCGGTAATTAAATCGGTACGAAATAACTATGTTTCAGTGCCGGTGCATGTACTAGAACGGTAAATACGTACGGCAGGTACGGTATGGTATCGACCACCTTAATTCATACCTATTGTGTACGTACAAATTAAAGAAACCTAATAAAATGTTTTACTTCTTATTTAAAAAAAGTATAGAGAAAATATACTTACATTCACTATTTTTTCACCTAAAAAATTGTATCTAAAATATAAATAGAACTTGTATCTCATGAAATAATTCCTAGAATGAAATGGTTTGAAGAGAATATGAATGATGAGACAACACAATCTACTGAAAATTATTTTAAAATTGATTACTTCTAATTATATATACTAGATCAAGTTCTTTCTTCAATTTGGAGTAGGTTTGAAAATTTGTAAATATACAATTATTAATTTTTTATTATTTAATTTCAAGAAATAAAAAATACTAGATAATGATAGTTTGCAAACATATTCTCTTGATCTCAAATGTTTTCTCAAAAATAATATTCATTCTAATATTGACGATTTATATTTATTTTTAGAAAAAAAAAGTTTTTAAATAGAAGAGATTTATTAAATTATATGAACAACTAGGTGTTTTTTTTTTTTTTTTCAAAATACAATGTATCGCTTACATAATTTTACCAACAACACCTATTAAAGTTGTTTGACTTGTTTTTGCCAAAATAATTTCAAAATTGAAATTGATAAGATTGTAGCTAAGATTGATAATATCAAGACAATTGAGATTATTAAGTGGAATAGTCATATTATAATTATAAAAAAAAAGAGATGTGAAAAATAAATAATTTAAAATTTTAATATAACACAATTGAGTCAAAACGTTTAAATTTAAGCTTTTAATTTACGTAGTGTTTCAGTATATTATATTAAGCTCTTAATTAGATTGTCGTCACAATGTTTTTTCCCCTATCTGTCATTAATATTATATTAGTATTTCTCTTTACTCCAACGTCATGACTCATGAGGTGAAATACGAAATGACAATGGCAAACACTAGCCATTTGATTAAACTAACTAGCTAGTTATGAAATGCAACATAAAATGACAATTGGAAACACTAAACAATTGATCAAACTAACTAATTATGCACAATAAACATACTGATTAATCTTGTTGCTAAGAACAGAGATGCATTAAAAAAAGAGGAAAATTAAGAGCTTTTGTCAATGAATCATCAGTAAAATGCTTTAAAATTTCATTCTTGAGAGAAATTCTTAAATTATACTGTATTAGTAGACGCTACAGAACAAATTATTGTCATTATCCAATTCAAACATTTTTTTTTAATGTTTTAACTTTCAATGGTACTTACTTTTTGAACTAAATAAATGTTCCACAAGTGATCTGAAATCTTGTTCTAATCAACAATTTGTTGTTAATAATAATTTGTAACTTGTTCTAACAGACAAGAGGATTGTGAATATTTGTAATTCCAACCCTAGTCATTTTCTTAATCGTTTTTAATGGGTCAATGACATGAATGGTTATAATCAATGAGATGTTGGGTGATGTTCACCATGTTTAACATGCTGGGATGCCATTTAAACACTGAGGTTGCCGGCAACATTTCATAGTTCTATTCATTCAAAGTTCTGAATATGTCTATTAGTATTTTTATAATAATTAATAAATAATAGATTAACAACTCAGTCTCTTGTTTAACATAAAAAATAATCCCCTTTGACATGACATGCTGCCTAAAATTATGTATAATGAGCATCTCATGACCAAGCTAAAATTTCAATAATCCAATGGTAAGGTTGGAATTAGAAACCCTAATGAAAAGTGGTAATTATGGTTTTTTTTTATTAAGATAAAAAATTGTAAAATCCATGGAGGTTATGCTCCTCGTATCAAGTTTGGTATTAGGTAACATAAAACAAAAAATAAAACTAATATCAAAATATGACATTAGTTCAAAAGTTACGTAAAAAAAAATTAAATTTTGTAATATATTGATTGTTTTTATTGATACGAGCATCATGTCAATTGTGAGTAATTATTAACTACTCCTACAATATAGTTTTTTTTTTAAAATTATAAATAAAGGGTATGAGTCAACTCTTGATAATTGGTCTTTATCATAAAATTAAATATCAATTGGTTTTTAGTATATGTGAAGATTTGAACTATGCATTTTTTATTGGATGATAAGATATTATCAGTTAAACTAACTGAAACTCATCTTTCGAAATATAGTTGATAGAGTACTCCACTTACGTGTATCAATGTATTTTGAAAATAATTTTTTTTTTCAATTTTACTTTGAAAATATTTAATAATTTTTTCAGAATTTTAGAGGATTATAGAGGGAGGAGAAAGTCAATTCATACTTAAACTCCTTACGCAATAGGACACCCATTAATTGAAGTATTTGTGAGGAGGCTATAATACACACATCATAACCCAACTATTTTCACAATTCAGACGTCACCCTTTTTTTTTTTTTTTTTAAACTATTCACAAATACCTAAATCAACAAAAGAAGAGATGTGGGGTCCATTCAAGAACACACAGTCCAGATCGTGCCACGTGGAAGAATCTATAAATGTGGCACAACTGCGAGCGTTGGATTCACCATGTTAGAAAAGAAACAGCTCTTAGAGCTCATGCGTAGCCAAGTGGCCGACCTCGTGCCTACGTAGAGACGCAAGAAAAATAAATAAATAAATAAATAAAAAAGAAAGGAAGAAAAAGAAAAGAGAAAAAAAGATGCATTAGTAGCGTAAGCGCCAAACCCACCTATCCCTGTCTGTAGATAGACGGCTGTGATTAAACTTCAGCCACCTTATTCAATCTCAGCCGTTGAAAATCTCTCCCTAGGCGTTTCCGCATTTGTTTTATGAGACTTGTCCCTCAGTCTAAGCGTTGTTTTGTTGTTGAAGTCTAAGTTGCAGGTCGTTTAGTCTCTCTCTCTCTCTCTCTCTCTCTCTCTCTGTGAGAGACTAATATTTTTCATCTGCAATTCTTTCTGTGATTTTCTTTCTTTCTCTTTGTTACTCTTCCCAACAAGCCCAAGGGGGCAAAACTCACATTCTAAATGGTAATATCAATCACTCTTTTTTTTTTTTTCTCTGAATGTGTAGCATTGTGTGTTTTTGTGTTATCTCTTGATTCTTTATAGCTTATTTTGGTTTCTGGGTTTTTAACAGGACACAATGTTGGTACCTCCATGGCTAGAGCCATTGCTAAACACTTCTTTCTTCTCAATCTGCCGTACTCATGGAGATGCGGCTAGGAGTGAATGCAACATGTTTTGCTTAGACTGCAATGGCGATGCTTTTTGCTTTTATTGCCGCTCTTCTAGGCACAAGGATCATCAAGTCATTCAGGTAGTCCTACTCATTCACATTTCCATCAATTTTTAGTTTTTGAGCTTTTGTGCAATGAAGGGCTTTCTTTTCTCTTCTTGTTCTTTCTTTAAAAAGAATGTGTAATAGGTTTTTTTTTTTTTTTTTTTTTTTTTTGGGTTCTTGAAGATAAGGAGATCTTCATATCATGATGTGGTGAGAGTTTCAGAAATTCAAAAGGTATTGGACATAAGTGGAGTTCAGACCTATGTGATAAACAGTGCCAGAGTTTTGTTTCTCAATGAGAGGCCTCAGCCAAAATCTGGGAAAGGGGTTTCACACATTTGTGAAATTTGTGGGAGGAGCCTTTTGGACACATTTCGTTTCTGTTCACTTGGTTGTAAGGTTAGCAATTTTTTTGCCATTCTTTTAAAAAAATTTCTTATTATCTCACATTGTTCTCATCGATCATCATCATCATCAACATCATTCACAACTCACATATGACATACCCATTACCTATATGCATTATGACCCACGTTCACAATGGTATATGTCACTTTCACTATATCATTGTCAGCCCCCCCATTGCTGATCACTACAAGCTACCATAGTATTCTCTCTCAACCATGCATAGTGCCTTTACATACATGACTTGCATTCACATTATCACATATCAACCATTAGCATCACTATCCACCAATTGATATCATTACCATCCTCACCATCATTTCATAATTATTAACCAGTTTTGGTAAATTGGGTTTTGCTTGGATTGATACTTAATTTACTTATAAAATTGTATGCTTTTTAATCTTTCTTTAAAAATGAATTAGCTTGTAGGAATAAAGAGAAATGGGGACACAAGCTTTGTATTAGGGGCTAAGAATGAAGAAGCATTAATGGAAAGGGAAGGTATACAAAGAAGATTAGTCTCATCAAGGGAGGAAGAAGAATTGCGTGGAGGGGCACAACAAGACATTTACCCATCCACACCTCCTCCACCTCCTTCAAATGCAAGAAGAAGAAAAGGCATTCCTCATAGGGCTCCCTTTGGATCCTAACCAATGGTACTTCAAAAACTAGTAGTACTTAATTCAATTATTCAAAGTTCAAAAAACCCAACTTATGTTACACGGTCCACCCTTTGGAAATTGGGGGTCTCTTTCTTGAGAAGTATTGGGTAGCCTTCAGTGTGGGTTGTCCAAAAGACAAAAAAACCAAAACCCCAATAAGAAAAAAAAAAATGTATACAAGAAAGCTCTCTCTTTAGGGGATGGGTCCCAAAACAACAAATTCTCTCTTGTGAAGAAGCAATAATGCAGAATTATTATTGATAGTTGCAAGGTGTACATGTCATTAAGAAATTAAAAAGCAAGTCTTTGTGGAGTCCGTTTTATAGTTTGCAAGGGCCCACAACCACATGGGCCGTTTACATAAAGAAACAACAGCTTTTCATTGTTTAATACTCCATGTAATGTGCAAATGAACTTTGTATGAGCGTTAACAAGTTTGGAAAATTATGTCCGTGTTTTCCTTTTCTTTTTATCTTTCTTTTTCCTCTATCTTATTTTTCATGAAAACTATGTGATATGATTGTGTTTGAGAGAAAGAGAGAGAAAAAGAGAGAGAGAGAGAGAGAGAGAGAGTGCAATTACGTAGTGCACCTTTTTTGCAATTTTAAGCAGAGAAGCCAAACAAGTAGGTAGAGTTGGACATGAATTGATGGATACTTGAATCTCACAGAGCGGCTTCCACGGATTCAAGGAGTAGGTATATTATACTCTCAATGATTTAAAGAGCCAAAGAGCTCAGCAATATCGAGAGCGCTTCATTAAATTAATTGTACAAATATGGCCCAACTTTGGGGACAACGAATATAGTAAATTGGGTTCAAATGTGAAAAAGGAAGCCGTAAAAACTGAAAAGTGAAAACATATTTGTGTGTCAAAATTCAAATTATTGCCTCCATGTGTGTAAGTCAACGAATTACTATAAAAATATACCCAATTGTCAACTTCATGTAACGAATCTAACCAATCATCTAAAACCTTTTTTTTTTTTTTTTAATTTTCTTTCTGTAAATTCATATAAAACCTTGACTTCCTACCAACTATGGTAGAAATTATATGGGTCTTTACCCATTTAGCTAAAGGAAGCCTAGATTAGCCATATCATGCTCATTGGTTCAACTTTTTGCATTTTGTGGGAAATTCATTAGGGAAAAGGTTAACTTAAATTTAAACCTAATTTGGGGTTTGCGTATGTTCTCTCTTTGTTTTTATTATTTGTAATAAGTAGTTGTCAGACAAATTCAGAAGAAGAAGAAAAAATGGTTTGTCCCACATGGGATGGGAGGGTAGACATAGTCACTAGGTGCTTTGGAGGTTAGGCCTACCGACTAGGTAGTTGGTGAACTGTGACAAAAGAGCTCGACCCAACCTTGCCAAATCTATGCTTTAGTGTGGCTCTTGTGTGCAATGTTTCCTCATTAATTGCCTGGTTTTGCCCAAATTAGCGTACTTCAATTGCCTTGCTCAATTTTTAAGATAATTGTTCGATTTAATAGATTTATGGACCACATGCAATCTTTATGGAATTCCTGGAATTTTTGTGTAAGCAAAGCCTACTAATAAATCTCTAGCACGGTTCTAAGAGACTTTCACACGCTACAATTATTATCTTGTTGAATTAGCAACTGATAGGCCTATTCTTTGCATCATCAGCAACCATTTCTACGGCAAAGTCATGATGAAATATGTGCTGTGTCTCTCCCAAAAAGGCGGCATCTCCTACAAAAGCCAAGCTTTGGGCCCAGATCTAAGTAAATCAACGAATCAGCCTTTAGTAGAAAACTGGGCCCAAGACCACTTTAAATCAATACTTCAAGCCCATTGAGTACATGCAAACAAAGTGTACGTGCAATTGTGCAAATGATGTAGTTACTTTAATTAAAAATTTATTAATTATAATGACATGGACAACTTTTTTTTTTTAATAATCACAATTTTTTGCCTGCTCGTTAAAAGGGAGATACTCTAAACACAATGGCCTATAAACCAATTGGCATCTCTACCTCTTATATGGAGTATGTTGGGAGGGGAGTCATTGGCCTTTTTAGGGCTGTAAACGAGTTGAATTTTATCAAGTAGTACATGTTCAAGCTTGGCTCGTCAGAAAAAATCAAAAGCTCGAACTTGGCTTGAGCTTGTGACAAGCCTAAAAGTAGTGTTTGAGCTTGAGCTCATGGGAAAGCCAAAAAGCTTGAGCTTGGCTTGGCTTGATTAATTAGTCAAGCCAAACTCAAGTTTAATATCAAGCTCAAACTTGAGCTCAAGTCAAATTTTTGAGCTTGAGATCTAAAAAAATTACATTATTAAATGCTTAAATCTTTAAAATTAAGAAAAAAGAAAAAGAAAATAGTATACTCATTTTATCATGCAGCTAGTCTTACTTATAATTAGCTACTATTCAAATTAATAATTTACATAATTAAATTCATTCATTCATTTATCATTCTTTGTCTACAGCTTTAGCAATTGTTAAAAATATAATTTTGACATTCACGTTAGATGGTAAAGGACTAGAAAAAAACATGTTTGTAACTATTATGAATGAGAAAATACTAACATGTTTCATAACTTTATTTTAGATGATTGATAGGGAAGGATCATATGTGGCCTACTTAATTATTTATTTATTTTTAAATGTAACTATAGTCTAATGTAGTTCTTGATCAATTTAAAGAGAAGGAAAAAATTAAGGTAATTATAGGTAGTGGTCTCATGTTGGCCATGTCATTATTAATATATGTGTAATGAGTATATTTAGCTAATACAAATAAACTTATAAATTATTCTATGCTTGATATGTTGTGTATCAATCTTAATAGCTCACGAGCTTATTCGTGAACAATTTTTTTTGTTTGGGCTTAGCTTGTTTATTAAACGAGCTTCAAACTAAGGCTCAAACTTAGCTTATTTATAAACAAACAAACATGAACAAGCTTTTTATCGAGCCGAGTCTGAGTTGTTCATGATCAGCTTGGTTCATTTATAACTCTAGGCCCCTTTACTTAGAAAAAATAAAGGGAAAAAAATACATTTTAAGTTCTATAATTTAAAAGGAGTTGCAAATTAAATCATAGTTTTAGTGTTTATGAAATTAAACATTAAACTTTCAAAATGCCATCCAATTGAAACATTGAACTCTATGAATAGTTATGTTGTTAAATTTTGGGTTAGATAGAATGACACCATTTGGCTCAAAATGATAAAATGCATCACTCTAAGATGATGTGTTATCTCTTCCTTGCTTTGCTTTTCATGCGTGATAAAAAAAAAAAAAAAAAAAAAACACGTTTAGATTGCCAAGTGAGGTAGAGATCAAAAGTTTAGAATAAAAATTGTCGGAGACCAAGAGATTGGGAAAGAAGAGTTTGATTAGTGTATTTAGATAAAAAGGAAAGTGCTTAAGCTTAACTCCAAACTTATTTCGAATTATTTTCCTCTAATCTACTATATGTAGCGATTGAAGAAACAATTTATGTGTAATTTCAGTCACATAACTTTTTTAATGAATCATATATGACTTATTTAAATATTACATATGGATAGTTTTATACATGGTTACATAGTGGATTGAAGAAAAAAACTTCAAACTTGTTTGGAATTAAACTTTGTCCTAAAAAAAATTTTTTCATGTAAGCATTAGGTGAAACCTACCTCCACCCAGTCAAAGACAATTGCCGATACCTCAATAACACTATAATCGCCAACTCCCTTGACACATTTCGATTTTCTTTGCAAGCTAGAACGAAGCTTGGAACCACACATTTTGATGGTATTATAGACGTTGATCTCTTTATTTCGATTGAATTAGGGATGGATCTCTCTTCACCAAAAGTCACATTCTTCTTCCACAATCTCTTGATCCACGCCTTTCTCATTTCTATGTTCCTTTTGTTTTAAACTTGTTCTATGAGTGAAATATCAAAGAGCAAAACAAGAGATAAGATTAAGTGCCATCTTTTTTTTATGGGGTATTTACAATAGCAAATGGCATATTATATACATGTTCTACCACTTCAAAAGACATATTGTCATTATTCTAATCTCAAAAGTTAATGCAGTAATTGTTGCTAGGCTTAGGGTGTATGTTGAAGCACATTTGAAAGGTTAGAGTTTAAGTTGTAAGCTTTAAAAGCATAATGTTTAATTTAAACTTCCTTAAACTATAGAGTTTGAAATGTAATTTTCCAAAAATTAAAAAAAAAATAAATAAGAAGAAATAGGATTGACAAACTAAAAGGTGAATTGCTACAAATATGTTGAAATAAAAGAGGTCCTCATACAAGTGACCGATAAAAATATGGGCACTAACCACTGCAAAATTAGCTATTAGGCTTAAGAGTTCTTTCTATTGTATAAAGCATATATGATGACCTTGTATTGTGATCTTAGATGCTTGCAGGTTGATTGACCCATTGTTACTTCTCTTGTTGATTGATGAAATTTTTAGTTCAGCAAAAAAATATTTAAAAAAGGTATGGGCAACAATTTTTAATTTGCATACTATTTATTGTACATCGTTTATACGTATTCATTTCAAGTGTTAAATGTAAATACTTTTAAGAAAAATATGGACATTTTCTGTGAAATTATGAATGTTATGAGTATGAAGAGTACATTAACAAGTGTAAAAGAACAAATTTCCTAAAAGTATAATAAATAAATAAAAATTGAACCGATAAAAGGAATTAATAATGTTACTTTTTACAAGGTATATTAAAATTAGACAAGGTATTATTCTTCACAAAAGAGGTTGTCGTTTTCGTTTCTGTTTTTTTTTTTTTTTTTTTTTGGTAAAAACGAAAAGAGGTTGTCATAACTCATAATAATCCTCAACTTATTATGCATATTTACAATAATCATTAATCACCTCTCAAAGGCATCTCAATATGGAAGAATCCCATTACCCGTGGTGCTTCCCCGACTCGACTTTAGTTGCGAGAAAGACCTCAATAACTTCCAAGACTTCAGATCTACCTGCCTCGCAGATCTACTGCGCATTGGAACCTCTTTTGTCGTTGAAGAAGAAGGAGCTGAGTGTTCCTTTTCATGCTCTTTTTGTATGTCAATAATGACACAAGAATGATCCATGGATATGGATCTCTTCAAACCCTTATTGCCCACCCTTGGTGGTTTTTCTTCCGTAGGAAACACAAGAGACGCATGACGAATTAAACCACCAGGTTGTTGTTGTTGTTGTTCCCTCGAAGTGTTAGCAACAGCATCAGCACCACCAGCATCATGATCATGACCATCACCATGAACATGAACATCACCTCCTTGATCACCATGAACCTGAGGTGAACTTTGAGCCATTTGTACACTCACATCACCGTCTGTAGCCAAAGGTGCCCCGGGTGCAACAATCGGTGATCGGCAAACTGGACAACTCGAATGCCCCAAGAACCATTTATCAATGCACGGAACATGAAATGCATGTCTACAATTAGGCAACAACCTTACCTTGTCCTCATCCTCCAAATCTCCTAAGCAAACCGCGCATTCGGTTTGATCCACACGAAATAGCTCACATTTTTTGGTTGTGTAAGAGAGAATTGGGATTGTATCTAGGATTTTTTGGTCCACACCAATGGTGGATTGGCCCCTAAGCCCATTGGCTAATTGCTCTTGTTCTTGTTGTTGTTGTCGCCTCCCCCTTAGGCAATATCGCAGCACAATGGTATGGTATGCTAATATTGCAAAAGTACTTGTAGCTATGCCAGCCAAAGAGATTAGCAATGGGGTAAAGAAAGTTCCTGTTAATCTGTTTGAGGACCCTAAGGTATCCATGGCTCATCCCCTAGTGTGGGGTTTTCCAAAAAAATCGACTTTGGAGATTAGGTCCCTTTGGGATTTATTTTGGGCAGTTTGTGAAATTTTGGTACCCGTGAACTGCTGGATTGGTGATTAGGACTGAGATATATAGTGTCAACAACGGGGGGTTTCCATGGTTGTTCCAATAAATTAGGGTTTATGTTTGAATTCGTTTAACTGAGACAATTAAGCTGGAGTAAACGTACGTGGCATTCTTGACAGCGAAGCTGACCATGTCTAATGCTTGTGGTGAAGGTTTGGACAAGTGTAACTGGATATGGATCTTTGAAAATGTGAGAAATCTTTTTTAGTATTTTCTTTTCAAATTTCAACTTTCAAAAAACCAAGTGTTTGTTTGTGATTGGGAGTTACTATATTTTTTATTTAACTTTGGGTCATTTTCAGCCAACGACCTCACCTAAAACTTAACTAGGTGTAGCTACGTGGTATTTACTATTTAAAAAATAAATAAATAAATAAATTTCAGTCATTATGATTTATGAACAAAGGGAGTGTTTATCATGGTTCTCTTATATTATAAGAAGAAAGGAAAAGCAAAGAAAGAGAAAAAAAAAAAATTGAAATGATTTTTTATTGAAATGATTTTTTATTTTATAGAGGAGGAAGAAAAAAAGTGAGAGATTTATTTTATTTCTTGGTCCAATATTCTTTCATCTGAAATTGAGAGAAAATGGAGTGAGAAAAATAAAGTTTCTATTTTAAGAGTGGTAATTACTAATTATTTTCTTCCTCTGTCCTCGTTTGCCAAATACAACCTCGAGTCATGCCCATAGCACAAGAGTTAAATAAAGTAATTAGAAACATATCTATCAAAAGAACTTAGAAAACATCTTATAATATCTATGACATAGTTTTCTTTTACAAATTTAATTGTAAAAAATGTTTTAATTTAGGGTGTATACTATCTTGCACACCAAAATAAACTTTTATTGTGTTAGAATTTGGTTAACCTAGCCAAAAAAAAAAAAAAAAAAAAAGTCATTCTAATCTCATTTGTGTAATTAATGCAAATAAAATAAAATGAACTCTTCCTCTCCACTACGTGATGTTGGACAGAATTTTTAATTTAGTTTTTGTAATTTCTTATATTTCGTATTTTTATGTAATTTTTGTTATTTTAGGTTTAGGGTATTTATTATTTTGTTTTTAGGTGTTTTTAATGTTTTTTTAAGGTCAAATTTGGTTCCTATTTTGGTTAGGTATTAATTAGGAATTATTTTAAAATATATTTTCTTGTTTGTCAAGTTTTATGGAATCCTTAATTAGGTCTCCAAGTCTCTAAACGTTTTTTTTTTAACAATTATTGATATTAATAAATTTTAAACTTTTTGTCTCTCTATTTTCTGGTAGATTCTAGACCCTTTTTTCTTATGAATTTAAAGAACCTTATAGATTTAAGGAACCCTCATAGATTCGAGCTTATTTTTATAAGCGTGTTTTGTTTCTTTTTTTTTAGAAATAAACGTATTAATGTTCTTTCTTTTTACGCTTACACATCCTGGATCACTATGGAACATTCTCTCTTCAGCCAAAGAAAAAAAAAATCGAACATGCTCTATCACTAGCAAGGTTCTTAGACTATGGATTTACGTGCCTTACTTTAATAACTAGTACCACTATGAACAATATATATTTTGATCATGAAGATATAGATTACAACATGAAAAAATCATAAACAAGGTTTAGAGATATATACATCATTTTGTTCTTTGCCACTTTAAAAAGGCTTAAAACCATATCTAGATCTAGATAAAGGTTATCAATTTTGGATGATGTATTATAACTAAATAAGGATATTTTATTGGAATGAGAAGGGGATTATAGTTTAATTTTTTAATAGGCAAAAATTTGTTGCACACATGTTAATAAAGTAATTCACGCATTTACATACATGCAAAAGCGCACAATTTCAATTGCTTGTTGCCTTTTTACATATATGTAAAGTGTGCGCATTAACGTGTGTATAATGAATACTATTTTTTTAATATATAAACTATGAAGTATCCCAAATGTAATAAAAAAAATTTATAAGAGAGAGAGAGAGGTTACCCCTAATATATAATGTTCACTATACATACACGGTACACCGTTAGCAAAAAACTACACCGTCACAATAGAACCATCTTGTTTAAAACACCAACAATTTGACTTTGCTTCATGGAACATACGACACCTGTGGCTGTGGCATCATCTACTTGTTGGCGGTGGATTCATTCAGGTGAGTTAGGTACAGCAATTTAAAATAGACTTTTGAAACTTGAAACAATCGTGATTTTAATAATTGTTGAATAAAAATTCTATGTTTGAAATAGGTGAGAATTTGTTGAATTAATTTGAGAAAAAAAATTGTAGTTTCTTTCAGTAGTCAGATTGTTTGGCTAATACTTATTATCAAAACTGTTGCATAAGTATATTATCAAAAAGACTAAGTATCAAATGATGATAAGTTTCCCTTTAAAGATCTTTTATTGGCTTCTGATGCTTTAGATGTGTAAAAAATTTACTGTAATAATTTTCTTCGGTAGTAGCTTGAATTGGTTCCTCTCCTTTCTCTTCTTTTCAACGAATTAATTTTTCCCAGGGAAAAAAAATATTTTATTGTAATTTATTTTTGGTAGAAATAGGCATATCATACAAAACAGTTACAAAACCACTAGTCTATTACAACGAACTCCTTTCTTATTTTAGGGTATACAGAAATATTTTTCCACCACAAGTAGCGAATAGTCTAAAATAACAAAATTAGAGGTACTAGAATTTCCAAGTTTAGATAAAGCATTTGCACAACAATTGACTTCACTGAACAGAGTGTTCAAACTGTATGTTTGGAAAGGTCTTCAAGAAGTTCATGCAATCAAAGAGAAGAGATTCCAATGACAAGTTAGTTGAGTCATTGTTCATCGGGTGGATCACAACTAAAGCATCTAATTCAACAAACAAATTGGAGATGTGAAGACTTTTAGCTAAAAGAAGACGATCCAGCAAGGCCCACAACTTAGCCATTACAGTGGTTAAGAGACCAGAATTGTGAACAAAGTCTATCAATAAAATTGCTATGAGTTTCAGTTCAATTAATAAAAAAATTTTGTCATCAAGTAAGAGACATGGATTACTACAAAAAAAAAAAAAATCCATTAATATTTAGCTTGACCTGATAATAAAATACAATCATCATGGAACAAGAACTATAAATTTCAAATCTTATTTTATCTACTACAAATAATGTAAGGTCTCAATTCGGATTCTCAGTCCACCAAAGGGATAGACTTAGGCTCAAAAAGCCCAAAATAATAAATTTTTAAAGAGTAAGTTGGAAAAACTGGGCTATAATGTGTTGAAAATAAGTATAATAGATTCAAGCCT
Source organism: Lithocarpus polystachyus (assembly GCA_033629205.1). Taxonomy (NCBI): domain Eukaryota; kingdom Viridiplantae; phylum Streptophyta; class Magnoliopsida; order Fagales; family Fagaceae; genus Lithocarpus; species Lithocarpus polystachyus. Next base: position 48,925,427 of record CM066168.1, read on the forward strand.
ACAAATGAATAAAAGATTGAATAGGTTTATTTTAAGAAAAATGTCCTCGGTTCAGTCCGAGGAGAATTGCTTCTAGTATATTGATGTGCCAAATGGTTACAGACTTGATTCTCTCCTATTACAGTATTTCTTTCTCTCTCTCTTTTTATTTTTTTCTCCCCCTGCTCTCTGGGTCTCTCCTTTCTTTTATACCCCCACCCCCTTCTCTTTGCCTTCCACATCAAACTTAATGGTAGGTGTTGATACTTGTCTCATCCTTCTTTTCCAAAAGTCTTTGTGTAGCAGCTGTAAGGCTGAAGTTCACTGTTCAGATATCACCTCCACATTAACGCGGCTAGAGGGTTAGCTGTAGAGCATTCAATGCGATGGTAGCAACTTTCTCTTATGATATTTCGGGATCTTCTCATGCTACACATTTCTGCAATACTTATCTGTTTCAATAGAACTCTCTCGAGTGTTCTCCTGAATGGCCGACCACCAAAACGGATCTCGGCTTTGGTTATCCGAGGTGACATTCATCCTCTGCACTACTTCTTGGGTCACTATGTTCAAAACTAACTTATTTATTTATCAACACAGACTCCCTTGGCAGAGTTTACCTATCCTCGGACAAACCTTAGTCCTCGGTTTGAGCTCTAGACCCAACGTGTACGTGGATAAGAAATTATTGGCCCAATGCTCCTACAAATACTAATAATTATTATCTAATAATTATATATTATATAATAAAAGTTGGGCTTAGAAGCTGTAGTTGCGCCAAGTGGCTTCACCAAGTTGCAGAATTTTTTTTAGATTTTTAAAAATATATGTATAATTGGTTGCACTAAGTGGCTCCACCAAATTGCAATAAGTTTTAGGTAAAAACAAAAAGTTTTTGATCTTATCAACTTCTTTGGATAAAATAACAATATGTGTTCATATTAGCTTCTTCTTCCTTTTTTTTTTTATAATGTAACAATTTTACTCTTAGCTTACGTTAGTTTTTTTTTTTTAGGATAAACATTTATCCTACTTCATCTATTTCCTAATAAAAAAGTAACAAATTTAAAAGTGTTATTTTTTCTTCTAAAAAAAATAAGATTTTTTTGGATAAAGTATCAAAAAAATAGTTAATATGTATTAACTTTTACATAAACTAAAAATAAAATTTCTTTTTGTTCATATCAAGTTATCAACTTCTTCACAGCTTTAAATTATCTAATACAGTATAAACATGGGGGTATATATATGGTTTTGGTGATTTTTTTCCCCTTGTCCTACTGTACGGTTTTTTGATGTTTTCTTTCCTTCTCATATTTAACTTACTTATGAAACTTGCAGGTATATATTTGCCTTCTTCTTTTTGTTTTTTATAAAGTTCCCTTCTTTATATTTTTTTTCATCAAATTGAATATGTTTTGTGTGCGGATTGCCTTTTGTTTAAGTTGTTTTTGCTAACTTTGATCTAATTTATATGCTTATTATGGTCTTCAGAATCAATAATATATCTTCCATGAGAACTAACAAATTAATTTTAACAAAAATCTTATTTGCTTTTTGAAAGATCTGTTTTTTTTATATATATATATATATATATATCAGAGTAAGGTACTATCACTGATTTTTCCAATATGTGTGGATCCCATAGGTAACCCTGAGACCGAGATTTGAGCATCCAAAACCATGATAATGAACATCACTCCACAAAAGAATGGAGACAATAAATTAATTGTGATGTAAAAACAATGTATATTTAAAGTGATGTGAAATCTACATGACTTCGCCTACCTTCCTCTTGCTATCAAAGTTAATTTAATTTTCATATGAGTGTCTTTATCTAAACTCTAATTCCAATTTTTTTTAATGTTTAGAAATTTATATTGTTTGTAATTATTGAATTAAGAGTTTCTTTGTGTGTATATATTTATGTGTATTTTGCTTCAATTTTTTTTTTACATTAATTAACATAAACATGTTAGCATGTTCAATGTTGTTATTAATTTGACACATTATAATTAAATATAAATGTTATTATGCCGGTATGTTATAATTATTATTTGTTGTTCCTCTCCCTACTTCACTTTAATTGTTATTTGAACAAGTAAAAGTTATTTCTTAATTCAACTAGGTATAGCATTTCTCTTCAATCATTAATTAGTGTTTCTCAATAAAATTATTCATGTTATAAGTTTATAACCAAAACCGCGCAATGCACATTTACTACTAAAAGCTTTTGGAATTTTAAAACTTGTGGTAATTTTTAAAATATTTTTACTATTTTATTTGTTATTAAATTTAATCATATTATCTAAAAATTCATATTTTTAAAATTCATATACAATTCTTTTATTAAACTGTGCGTCGCATGGGCATAATACTAGTCTTTATATATATATATATATATATATAATCGAAACTTCTGAAACTTTCACAATTTTTCACGTCAGCACAATATTTAAATAAAATTATCATTTTATTTAAATAAAATTATTTTTTTTACCTCTTCAGAGCTGATCACATCATTATTATTTTTTTAACAAAATTATTTAACTTTTATTTACCTCATACGTTGCCTAAAGAGAGTTGGAAACCATAAATTATTCTCATATGTTGCATAAAAATAGTTGGAAACCAATAGGTTAACCAAAGTAGAGTTGAAAACTAACGACAACTTAACAAATTATCTACCGTCCTACAATTATATATATATATATATATATATATATATAAGATGGGTTCAAGTTATACCTAGTATAACTTCACAATAGTTACACATTTTTTTAACCGTAGATTACCATTAGATCTAATGGTCAATAACATTCTATGCCTTATAATTAATATTCTAAATATTGCATTAATGAGTTACCAAAAACCTCCATTTTATTTTATTCTTTAAAATTAAATGCCTTCTCTCTCCAATTCCAAAGCGCACACATTCTCTCTCTAATCTCATCTCCTTCTCCATGGCTTCACCCTTTTCACCACAAGACACATGATATCTCATATATTTGTCTCTGATAATAAAGAAAAGAAATTAAGTAAGAGCCAAATCACTCAATTTGTATTGTGTTTAAAAGACAACCCAATTTTTCTCCCTCTGCTCCCCCCCCCCCCACCCCCCTTTTTTTTTTATTTTTATTTTTATTTTGCTTGGGCCCCTATGACTGTGGATCTAGCAAATTTCAATCAGGGATGTGAATATGAAATCTTAACCTTCCACCACTTATGAAATTAAAACCCCAATTTTTGAATTAGAACCACTAACAAACCCTATGAGATTTTAATGAAAGTTTCCATAGTTCCACCACTACATTGGATATCAACAATTCTTATCAAATTAAGTGTTTATTTTAAAGGATTTGGAGGTAAGAACATTTAAGAAGAAATTTGCCAATTTGATGGCTTACAAACTTAGAAATTGCAATAGCCATATCATTAGCACTTTTTTTTTCTTTTTACCGGAATTTCTTTATCATCCCAATGACTGAAGTGAAAAACACCGAAACATAGTGTGCAAACTTCAAATACTGCCTCAACATTTGATTTCTTATAATTGAATAAACTGCTTAATTTTTAAGAAAGCCTATAACAGCTATTCGTAAGTGAAGATATGAGATATCATGTATCTGTTGTGGAAAGGATTAAGGTGTGAAGCCATGGGAGAAGGAGATGAGTCTAGAGAGAGAAGATATGTACTTGATGATTAGAGAGAGAAGGTTTAACCAAAAAAAAAAAAAAAAGATTAGAGAGAGAAGGCATTTAATTTTAAAGAATAAGGAATAAATAGAAGAAAGGTTTTTTTTTTTTTGAAAAGATAAAAGGAAGATTTCCGGTAACTCATTAATGCAATATTTAGAATAATAATGATAAGGTATGTATAATTTTTTAACCATTAGATCAGGATTTCTGGTAACTCTTGTGAAGTTACATTATGTGTAACTTGAACCTCTCTCTCTCTCTCTCTCTCTCTCTCTCTCTCTCTCTCTCTCTCTCTCTCTCTCTCTCTCTCTCTCTCTCTCTCTCTCTCTCTCTATATATATATATATATGTGTGTGTGTGTGTGTGTGTGTGTATAACAATGTACAAGCTGAAAAAGAATGAAGAGCCATGATAATTGAAAGAGCTATATTCAGGATTTTTATTTTTGGCTTTTGCTTTTGCCACTGCTAATAGAATTAGACACACAATGAAGTTGGTGTGGCTGGCTGTTGCTAACATGCTCAAAGCTCAAGCATGGCTCCGTGCAACCATATAGTACCTATGGTATTCTTTTTTCATGGTTTAATTTAGTTGTTTTATAAGATGCTATGGTATTGAATAACTCTTTGCCTCAAGTCTCGCATCTTAAGCTTGGTACTTTTTTTTTTTTTTTTTTTGGTGATCTATATTATTATTATTTTTCTAATCTACGTTCTTTTAATTCTTCTATTACTCCATTATTATTTTTTTAATTATTCTCATTACTCTTTTAATGAGTTTATATGAAATCACTTTTTGTATTTGATTTTGTGCCTGTGATTGTTTTTGTTGTTTAGAGTTTACACCAGTAAAACTTATTGCTTTATTTATTTTTTTGTTAAAAAGAAACTATTTTCCACAATTATTATTTTATTTAAATAAAATTATTTTTATTTAGTCCAAACTTAACAAGGAATGAAACTTTATCTCTCTAACAAGTCCAACTTAAACTCAAACTCATCATTATCATTTTTTTAAAACAAAATTATTTTTGTTTAATCCAAATTTAACAAGGAGTGAAACTCTATCTCTCTAACAAGTCGAACTTAAACTCAAACTCAAACATTGATAATTTATCTCTAAATTTACTATGTTAATCATGAACACTATAAAAGTAAAGCAAACCCCCAATATTTTTTTTTAAAGCTAAATAGAGGTATGAGCTCTTCTTTTGTTATTTTCTTCTCCCCTACTTTGTTAAAAAAAATTTATTCTATGGTTTTCATGTATTTTTAAAAAAATTAATTTTCATACATGAACCACCAAACTCTTTTTAGCCGTTTTTTAAAAGATAAAACAGCTTGCAATAATTGAAATTATTCTTTTAAATGTAACCCATTTTTCTCTTATATATCTCTATTGTTTAGTCATATGACTCATATTATTTTGTTTTGTTTTAATAATTTTTAAGCAATGAATCATATGATTCTTTAATATATTTTACTCTTTCAGAAGTTTTAATATCTGAATTTTTGAGTTATTTTTTTGCAATATCAATATTCAATGTTGAAGTTTTAATATTTAATGTTGTATTTTTTTTTGCAGAAGTTTTCAAGCAATGGCTTTTTCATCAATTTGTAACACAAACTGAAGTCATACAAGAGCAAATCATGCAATGGTGTAGTTTCTTAAATTTTTTATAAAATTATTTTAATCTACCCTCACAAATAGGTAAGTTCTCGTGCATAGCATGAGTTAGCGACTAGTTGTTATTTATTATTATCCATATCTAGTTTATTGTTTTTTTATTCAAAGCTTTCTTGTACATTTACTTATTTTGCTGGAGCATAGACCTGGTTGTTGGCTAATTGCTCCCTCACTTACTGTTGTAGTTCTTGTTAAGATAACATATCAATAGGATCAAGTTAATCATATTGGTGCTTGTTTTGAGAAAGATAAAGATAAGCACCAAGTTCAAATCTCATCATCTCAAGATCAAGATAGGACCAAATTTCCTATAAAACAAAGCTGCAACATAATATTGAGATAGATATGCATACAAATGATATTTAATCTTCTTATAATTGAATTGTTACTATATCTTTTTAGGTTTAACAGATTTACACGTATAGCTATATAAATATTAATGCAAATACACTGGTTTTGGTCATTGAAGCCAAAACGAATTCCCCAACTTTATTCTCATGGTATCAGAGCCTTCTTAGGCTAATGCCAATAATCTTTTGATCCTATGACCGTGTCTTCCATTGCTTCCAACCTTAACTTATTTACTAATATCTCATCACCTTCCTTTCTTCTTCCCAATTTTCCTCAAGGGATTCCTACCAAGTTGGATGGTAGCAACTATCTTAATTTGCTCTCAAGATTTCTTCCTGCCTTACGTAGCAATGGACTAATGGGTATCGTTGATGGTTCTAATCTGTGCCCACTAGAATTTTTAGTTGATGCTGGAGGGAAAAAGACTCTTAATCCTGAATTCACTCTTTGGACAAAGAAGGATCAATATATTCTTAGTTGGATCAATTTTACTCTCTCGGAGGACATACTGCTTACTGTTTATGGACTAGACACTTTGAAACAAGTGTGGACTACACTGGCCAATCGCTTTGCCTCACAGTCTCACTCTCGCATCGCTCATTTGAAGAGATAATTGCAAAGTTTAACTCAAGGCTCCAAGACCTGTTCAGAGCACTTGCAGACAGCCAAATCTTTGGCTAACCAACTAGCTGCAATTGGTAAACCTCTCTCTGAAGATGATCTCATCTCATATATTCTTATTGGTCTCAATCCTTCATCTAACAACTTCATCACATCTTTCTCTCTTGCTACTCGAGACCATCCACTGAGTTTCATTGACCTTGGAGAGGAACTCTTAAATTATGAAATGTTACTCAACCAACAAAATGTCGTTGTATCTGATACAACAAATTTTGCTTTGTTCACCAACAAGCCGGGATCTCATTAGATGCCTCCCAACAGTAAGATGCAGTACACACCCAAATTTCAACCAAGAAACTTCACTCTCAAACATGCTTATGGAATATCTGATTTTCATCCTAAATCTTCTCAAGTCAATAGTGGTGCCCCTTTCAACAATGGTGCACGTGTTCCATGCCAAATTTGTGGCAAGACCAATCATCAAGCCCTTGACTGTTATCATTGCATGGATTACTCCTACCAGGGAAGACATCCTCCGACACAACTTGCAACTATGGTGGCCCATACAAATGCTGCCTTTAAAAATCAAAAATGGTTTGTTGATAGTGGTGCAAATGCTCATATCACCAATGACCTTGAGAATTTGACAATTCAGCAACCTTTCCAATGCACTGATACTATAGAAATGGGAAATGGGGCAGGACTTGCTATAAAAAACTCTGGTTCAATCACTCTTCCCTCCTTTTCTTCAAACTTGCATCTTAAAAATCTCTTACATTACCCAAATGCTTCAACCAACTTTGTTAGGTTCTAAAACTTTAGGAATTAAATGTATTAAAACTTCAATTTGTAATGTGTTGGCAAACCATGATCAAAACTTAGAGTCTAGATTTAGGCTACTCAAAGTGTGTTTATTTGTAAAATTAGAATCGAATGATTGCATAATTTATTGGACTAAATTTACAAAGCTCGATTGATCTATTGAAAATTAGACTTGATCGATTGAATCTCGTACAGATTTATTTTTCTGCAGAATTTTCAATTAAGTCCAAGCCCATGTAACATTTAAGATTTTATGTTTTACTCCAAGTATAAAAGGAAAAACTCTAGCTACATTTTAGAAGTCTTTGATGTACTGTGTGTTGAATCTCTTGTGAGATCTAAAGGTGTTTACCCTCATCACACTTAAGGTTATCAAGATCAAGACTCATGTCAAGAACTTGGCAATCGCTTCAGTTGCTGCATAAAGAACTTAAAGAAGATCTGAACTTTTTAGTGGAGTCTCAAAGTCACAAGTCAGAGAATTTGTGGTTGCAGTGGATCAAAGAAAGAAGTAGTCTGTGGACTCAGAGCTATCATGTGGTCGTAGTAGTAAGTTTTCTATTTGAGGTAGTAATAGGATGTTAGTGGTCTAAGTCTTATTGTACAAATTTCAATTTTTTCATAGTGGATCTGTTTTAACTTGAGGATAGCTAGGTTAAATCCTTCCTAGGTTTTTTATTGGTTTGGTTTTCCTAGGTTATCATATCATGTGATCTTTATATTTCAGCATTATTTATTTGATATGATTTTTTTGTGTTAACCTAGATCTGAATAATTTATCTAAGTAGTTACTTGGTTAAATAACTAGGTTAAACAACCTGTGTTTTAAGGGGTTTAAAAACTTACAAACTTACTTTCCATTCAAAGATTCCATTTAGATAATGCATGTTACTTCATACTCACCTCATCTCATTATTTTGTGAAGGACCTTCGAACACATGCAACTCTCTTGGAAGGGAAAAGTGAAAATGGCTTATATTCACTACAGCTTCGAAGGACCTCTCTTCATGGCAACTGGGCTTGTATTAATTTGTTAGGAATAAGAACATCATTGTTGGTGTGGCATTTTAGATTAGGTTATTCGTCTTTTGATGTTGTTTCTTGTGTTGTTAAACACAATCATTTACCCCTTTCTTGTAATGACTTTAATAAAAATGTTGTTTGTACTTCATGCCAATTAGGTAAAAGTAAACAACAACCATTTCATTCATCTTCTTGTCTCTCTACTATTCCTCTCCAACTTGTTCATACTGATATTTGGACTTCACCAATCCAATGTGTGAGTGGATGCAAATATTATGTGGTTTTCATTAATGACTTTTCATGCTATACTTGGCTCTATCCTCTTTATAATAAATCTGAAGTGATAACATGCTTTGTCAAATTTAAATTCATGGCAGAAAATCAATTCTCTACAACTATTAAACAATTGCAATCGGATGGAGGCAGTGAGTACACCTCACTTATCTTCCAATCATTTCTCACCTAGCATGGCATTGTCCATTGAAAGTCTTGCCCATACACTTCACAACAAAATGGTCTTGCTAAAAGAAAATTGCGACATATATATTCTTGAAACTAGATTAACACTATTGGCTCATTCTTATCTTTCAAATCGTTATTGGGTTGATGCTTTTCTTACGGCTATTTATATTATTAATTGTTTGCCTACCCCTTTTCTTGATCATATGTCACCCTTTCTTAAGTTATACAATAAAGAGTTAGATTATAACAATTTAAGAGTCTTTCGTTATTTGTGCTATTCACTTTTGTGTCCTCAAGGCCTTCATAAGCTGGAATATAGATCTAAGCCTTGTATTTTTATTGGATATAGCTATGCAAGTTACAAGTGTCCTAATCCTATTACTAACAAAGTGTACTTATCTCAGCATGTCATTTTTTATGAGAGTTCCTTTCCAGCCAAGGATAAAGCTACTTCACATTTGCCTTCCAAGATTCATGCATCATGTGATGTTCCCTTCCCCTTTCCCTTTCCTCCTTACAATACTTTCTCAAATCTTCCTTCTTCAATTCCTTCTATAACACTTCCAAACTCTCCATCTACAACACCTACTCCTGATTCTGCACCAATAAATGAACCACTTGTACATGGCCCACCTACATCTACTACTCCTTTGCCACCCTTATCTTCCATATCATTATCACCATAATTACCTCATTCATCTCCAAGTCTGTCAACCTTTATAAGGTTTGATGCACCACTCACTCAACCCATTGTTCCTCATCTAATGCTCACTCGTTCTAAAACAGGTTCTCTTAAGCCTAAAACCTTTCCTGGCTTTAAATTATTCCAAACTACCAAATATCCCTTCCAAGGCCTCCACACTACTGTCCAAGAGTTTGAACCATCATGCTATAGCAAGGTTGCTACAAACTCACGATGGAGAGTAGCCATGAAGCTAGAATTTGATGCTTTGATGTCCAATGGCACCTGGAACTTGTGTCCTCGCCCTCCAAATCATAATATCATTTGCAACAAATGGGTGTATACAATTAAATGCAAATTTGATGGCTCAGTGGAAAGGTTCAAGGCTTGATTAGTTGCTAAGGGGTTTGATCAACAAAGTGGAGTGGACTACACTGAAACTTTTTGCCCTGTAATCAAACCTTCTACCATTCGGATTATATTGGCTTTAGCAGTTCATTTTGATTGGGAAATTTGGCAATTGGATGTATCCAATGCTTTTCTTCATGGGAACTTAAGAGAAGAAGTGTTCATGAAACAACCTCAAGGGTTCATTAATAATGCCCATCTTGATTTCTTTTGTAAGTTGCATAAAGCTCTCTATAGCTTAAAACAAGCCCTAAGAGCTTGGTTTACACGACTCTCCACCTTCTTATTGGAGCTTGTCTTTAAAGCTTCATTAGTTAATTCATCATTATTTATCTATGCTTGTGGAGCTATCTGGGTTTACATGCTAATTTATGTTGATGACATAATCATTATCGGGGCTCATGTTCCCATAATAAGTTCCCTAATTTGCAGCATGTAGCAATAGTTTCCTTTAAAAGATTTGGGTTCTTTAAGCTTCTTCCTTGGTATTCAAGTTTCTCACACTCCAAATGGCCTGCATTTCTGTCAAAAAAGGTATATTTCAGATTTACTTACTCGCACTCACATGGTTGATGCAAAACCTTCCAAGTCATCTTGTTCTTCTACCTCTAAGCTCTCTATATATGATGGTGACTTACTAAATGATCCTACTGTTTATCGGTATAGTGTTGGCTCCTTACAATATTGTACTCTCATTTGTCCAGAGATTGCTTTCTTAGTTAATCAACTTTGTCAGCACCTATATGCTCCAACTTCAACTCACTTATCAGCTGCAAAGCGTGTATTATGCTATCTTAAAGGTACACCTGATCATGGGTTGTTCTACTCTAAAGGTTATGTAAAGTTGTAATTTTCAATTATTTTATGTTGGTTTTAATTCCGTGCCAAATTTGATTGTAATTATGTTCAATCTTTTGTACCCTGTATTTTATGTGGGATTTCTTGTAAGGGTTGTGTGTGTGAGAAAGAGTGCGAAGGCTCAAGGCATATTGAAGACAAAGAAGTTTTCGCGAATAGCTCGCAAGTATCCTTCCCGCGAAGTGAAGCATGTGCTTTGCACATAACTGGAATGCGAAGAGTCAAGTTAGGATGGTGACAGCTGGTTTTCACGAATATCTCTCGGGTAAGGCCTTTCCGCGAGATACCAGCAAAACATTCTGTTTTGCTAATCTGCTATATCTGATACACACTATCTGTACCCACACTATATATACCCACATTACCCACAGATGTTGAGAAGTGCTTCTGAGAGAAAATCCTAGCTGCAATCCTTGATAATTAGAGATTGTTATAGCCACATTTCTCTACACAATCCATTGTTGTCTTTCCTCAACTCCTACCTTTTCATTTTCATATCCTTAAGAGGTTGCTAGTCCAAATACTTACCACACTCATACTGAGTGTCTAAAGAGATTTTGGCGTAGCTGGGAAGTATTGGAAGAAGCCAAGTTTTGGCAGATGCAATCAAGCGTATTGCGGGATCTGGAGAGCTAAACAAGACACGGTTCCGAGAAGCCTTGTTGGAGTAGGAGCTTGGAATACTTAGGTGCATTGGGTAGATTAGTCTTAGAAGGTTTTTTGCTACTTGCGTATCCCAACTGATTGTTTAGTGAATCGATTTACCGTTTGAAGGACGGCGGAGAGGTTTTACACAGGGTACTTCGGTTTCCTCTTCGATAACACATCAGCGTGTTATCTTGTGTTTGCATTCTTCTTCCCTACTTTTTTAGCTTTCATTTTACTGTTGTGTTTTATTAAATATGGCTGTAAACACAAATTTTTCTCAATTGCAGAAATCAAACAATTGAAAAGAAATATGGTTTGCAAATATAAATTTGTATTAATGAATAATGAGTACAATCTCTATTTCAATTCTTTTACAAAAGAATACCCTCTGATTCTATCTTCGTTGAACTTGACTCAAACAAGAAATCTTCTTGAATTTGGCTAGAAGATGGATCGAATTGTCTCCACAACAAATCTCTAGCTTCGAGCTTATTAGAGATTTATCGTTCTTCGAGTCTTTGAATGTGAAGGTTTTTAGGTTGAAGTTCTTCAGGGCTTTTGAGGCTTGATCCGTCGAACTTCAAAGATTTTGGGTTTGTTGAAGTTTATGGAGGCTTTTTGTAGCTTAATTCCAATAGAACTTTAAGGCTTGATCCGTCGAACTTTAAAGATTTGGGATTTGTTGAAGTTTATGGAGGCTTTTTGTAGCTTAATTCCAATAGAACTTCAAGGCTTGATCCGTCGAGCTTTAAAGATTTGGGATTTGTTGAAGTTTATGAAGGCTTTTTGTAGCTTAATTCCAATAAACTTCAAGGAACTCGAACAAGAGATCTTCTTGACTTTGGTTGGAAAATGAATTGAACGATCTTCACAACGAATCTCTAGCCTTGAGCTTGTTAGAGATTTGTTGTCCTTCAAGTTCTTCAAGCCCTTTGAATGTTCTTCAAGTTCTTCAAAGATGCTTCAAGTTCTTCAAAGATTCTTGAGACAGAATTTCTCCAGAGCTTGGGCCTCTTGAAAACTTCCTCCTCAAAATGAGAGGGGATGTCCTCTATTTATAGTGATTTTAGAGGATAAGCTCCACTTCAAATTGATATACTTGGAAGTATGTAGTAGACTTTTGATTGGCCCAAATTCTTTTTAGAGATAATTATCTCTATTTATCTATTTTGATAAATATCATATTTTGATAAAGATAATAATCAATAAAGATAAATAATTATCTCAAAGATAATTATCTATCAATTTTGAATAGAAAATTTATCTTCATTTTATTTATTTATAAAGATAATTATCCATAAATTTTGAATAGGAAATTTATCTTTATCATGTGGGCCAAATGACACGTGGCAAATTTCAATATGTCAATGAAATATCAATTTGGATGACACATGTCATCATTTGATTTAATTGATTTAATGACAAATTAATTTAAATTTTGTCACTAAATTTTGATGTGGCATTTTATGATTGGCTTAAAATTTTGCCTCCTACAAGTGCCCCCTCGAGACTTGATTATGTCCACAATTTTAAGTGTGGAAAGTGATCAAGTTTCGATAAATTACATGGTTTGATGCAATTAACTTCAGTACCTTTCATATATACATACCCCTTTTTTTTTTTTAATATCATAATGATCCCACTATTGGTTCACTGTCCAAGTAGAAATTGTATAATGTAATAGTAGCCACGTTCAAATCCATTGGCCGAGGCATATCAAGACTTTAAAAAAAGTTCTAATGCATGGAAGAATCCACTCATGCAAAAGGCCACGTTTCAAAAATTCCATTCGAAAAGTCATAGAGCAGAGACTCCGCCATGCAAAAGAGAGACCACGTTTTTTTTTTAGTCCAAGCTGAAGAAGAATTCATGCAAGACTCCACCGTGCAAAAGAGAGGCCACGTTTTTTTTTTTTTTTTAGTCCAAGCTGAAGAAGAATTCCCTTCCACTTTCAAGAAGGAAGTTTGTTTCCTAGTTGAAGTAGTCTTGCGCAGATAACTTCAATGAGGAGAACCGGTTTCCTACTTGATATCAACAGCCACAATACACTTGATATCAACGTCCTATAAGAATTGAAACTCTATCCTACTTAAAGTCCTTACAAGTTTAATTCCAATTAGAACAAAGGAACTCGCAATGTCTTATCCCTTCAAGAATTCTTCTTTATTTTGACTTCTTTTCCTGGCCAATCTAGTCTTGACTAGATGAGTTTTAGTTGCAATTAAACTCTCTCTAACCAGCACTATAAAAGGATAGCCTCAGCCACACATAATTCACAAATTTTTTAGTGCGTAAGTTAGAGATCTTCAAAAACAATTCTTGAAGAAGGCATAAGATTTTTTTTTTTCTTCTTTCTCCTTCGAGTAACAAGGTATAATCTCCTCTTCTCATAATTTTATCTTCATATTTATATCTTCGTAAACCGGATTCATGGTTTTTTTATTTTATTATTATTCTATTTTCTTCTCTTTTCTTTGCATGTTCTCAAATGTATTGACTCATGTTTGCTGGTGCAGATTTGATTTCAACCTTCCCGAAGTCATCCACGCCACTAGTAATAATTACTAGTATCTAGGTATAGGAAGCAGAGACTTTTTCCTCCATCAGGTATAACAATTCTTTTGATTCAAAGGAAGCGTGTGGTCCCGCAATTTCAAAGGAAACTTTCATCAAGTTTATCTTGTCAATTAGAAGAACAATAGTCACCATCATTCGAGTAGATTGCGTCAAATCTATAACATAGATTGCACCAAGTTTTATCAATCTATACGAATATTGGTTGATTATCACCCTTCTGATTTGATTTTTTTTTTTTTTAATATGAATCTAATTCATTCTTTGCCTTCCTTTCTTTGTACAGTACGGTCCATCTTAGAACACTTTAGCCTCAAGTTTTGCAAAAGTTCCGTCACTCAAATCTTTGGAGGTACATTCTTGTACAAAGTTTTCTCATTTGTGAATTTCTTTTCCTGCATGTCTATTTTTTTTGTTTTGTATTGTTCCACCTCCGTTTAGGATAGGTAATATGAGGACTTAGTGGCACTACAAGAACTTGCAAGAGTTTATTTTGTTCCTCAAGCCAAGTAGCTACCAAGACAACGATCTCGAAAACAATCTTGAAGACGAAGACAACGAAGTCTAATCTTGGCAATCTTGACAACGAAGTCTATCTTGGATACGAAGACTTCCTTAAAGACAAAGACAACGAAGTCTATCTTGGATACGAAGACTTCCTTGAAGACGAAGACAATCTTGAAGATGAAGACAATCTTGACAACGAAGTCTATCTGGGATACGAAGACTTCCTAGAAGACATAGACAATCTTGAAGATGAAGACAATCTTGACAACGAAGTCTATCTGGGATACGAAGACTTCCTTGAAGACGAAGACAATCTTGAAGATGAAGGCAATCTTGACAACGAAGTCTATCTGGGATACGAAGACTTCCTAGAAGATATAGACAATCTTGAAGATGAAGACATTCGTGACAACGAAGTCTATCTGGGATACGAAGACTTCCTTGAAGACAAAGACAATTTTGAAGATGAAGACAATCTTGACAACGAAGTCTATCTGGGATACGAAGACTTCCTTGAAGATGAAGACAATTTTGACAACGAAGTCTATCTGGGATACGAAGACTTCCTTGAAGACAAAGACAATTTTGAAGATGAAGACAATCTTGACAACGAAGTTTATCTGGGATACGAAGACTTCCTTGAAGATGAAGACAATTTTGACAACGAAGTCTATCTGGGATACGAAGACTTCCTTGAAGACGAAGACAATCTTGAAGATGAAGACAATCTTGACAACGAAGTCTATCTGGGATACGAAGACTTCCTTAAAGACGAAGAAAATCTTGAAGATGAAGACAATCTTGACAACGAAGATTGCCTTGAAGACACCTTGAAGACGAAGACTGCCCCTAAAGATGAAGATTGCCTTGAAGATGAAGATGATCTTTACAAGAACTTGAAGACGAAGACTTCCTCGAAGATGAAGACTTCCTTGAAGATGAAAGACAATCTTGAAGATGAAAAGGATCTTAAAGATGGAGTTTGTCCATGCAAGGATGTACATTGGCATCGTTGCAATGGAGCAACTGTCGATGCAACAATCTAAGGATGTGCATTGGATTCTTGATATAAAATAATGAGTACCAGACTTTAGAGAAACGGGGTGACACCATTCAAAGTTTAATATGCGAGAAGATGACACCAAAACTTCAAGGATTTGAGGTGATCCTTAACAGAGAGGCAATTCAATCTAAACTTTAGAGATGCAAAGAGATGCCACCAAATTTTTGAAGATGTAAGGAGATACCACCAAGTCTTTGAAGAAGAGAGGCGGCACTATGTAAACTTTAGAGATGTAAGGTAACACAACTTAGAAGGAAGGCAATGAAATTCAAAAGAGAGGCGATGCAATGCCAACTTTGACAGTGCAAGGTGACATGACTTTGAAGGGTTGCAATCCAGACTTCAAAAATGCAAGGAGATACCACCAAGTCTATGAAGATGCTAGGAGATACATACCACCAAGACTTTATACGTGAAAGGTAGAACTACTTAGACTTTAAAGACGAGAGAGAAATCACATTTTAGAGATGCCAAGAGATATTCTCACAATAATGTTTGCTTTCATGATGACTTTTCAAGGCGTAAGAATTTTTTTTTTTTTTTTTTTACATGTGACTAAACTTAGCGTAGAATACCAAGCTGCTTACATACCCCTTAAGAGGGATCAAGTCACCACGTAGTTCAAAGGGTTTTTTGCTTTGAGACGTGACTGAACTTAGTATAAAATACTAAGCTGCCTACGTATCCCTTGAAAGGGATCAAGTCAACACGTAGTTCAAGAGGGGATTTTGTTTTTTTGAGGATGTGACTGAACTCAGTAAATGATACCAAGCTGCCTACGTACCCGAAATGGGATCAAGTCAATACGTAGTTCAAGAGGGGGTTTTGTTTTTTTGAGGATGTGACTGAACTCAGTAAATGATACCAAGCTGCCTACGTACCCGAAATGGGATCAAGTCAATACGTAGTTCAAGAGGGGATTTTGTTTTTTTGAGGATGTGACTGAACTCAGTAAATGATACCAAGCTGCCTACGTATCCGAAATGGGATCAAGTCAATACGTAGTTCAAGAGGGTTTTTCAAATGGGAGATTTTTTTTGAGGATGTGACTGAACTCAGTAAATGATACCAAGTTGCCTACGTACCCGAAATGGGATCAAGTCATCACGTAGTTCAAGAGGGGATTTTGTTTTTTTGAGGATGTGACTGAACTCAGTAAATGATACCAAGCTGCCTACGTACCCGAAATGGGATCAAGTCAATACGTAGTTCAAGAGGGGATTTTGTTTTTTTGAGGATGTGACTGAACTCAGTAAATGATACCAAGCTGCCTACGTACCCGAAATGGGATCAAGTCAATACGTAGTTCAAGAGGGTTTTTCAAATGGGAGATTTTTTTTTGAGGATGTGACTAAACTCAGTAAATGATACCAAGTTGCCTACGTACCCGAAATGGGATCAAGTCATCACGTAGTTCAAGATTCAAAGGGGCAGAGTTTTTTTTTTTTTTTTCCTAGGTCGCCTTATAAAAAGGTTTTCAACCTAGCAGGCTTTTTTTTTTTTCTTTTCATTTTTTTTTTTTGGTGCCCTAACTTTTGCCTAGGCCGCCTTATAAAAAAGGTTTTCAACCTAGCAGGCTGGCTTTTTTTTTTTTTTTTTTTTTTTTTTTTTTATAACACTTTCAAAAGTAATGGGAGAACATCATGTACTTTTTGAGTGTTGAAGTAGGCAGTTTTAGGCTCTTACCAAGGAGCATTTCAAATTTCAAGCATAGTAACGCTTCAAGAATTTGCCATTGATGGGGCCAATTCTCAAACCATCTTCAATTGTATCAGTATTGATTTCCTTCAATTCATTAACTGCAACTTGTATGCCTTCTTCAAATATGGGTGGAGCATTCTTAACATCATCTACAACTTCTTGGTTTGTGATCACCATTGTACGCCTTTTTATAGTCAAGGCTTCTCTAGTATTCACTTCCCAAATGGTTTTACGTTTCATACGAGATGGAATGGAGCTTCGAATCTCATTTGAATCTTGATCAACAATAAGTGTGTCATTAGCACCTCTAGGAAGGAGATTTGTCCTTTCATTCTGCCCTTGCTTTGCCTTCAGATCTTTTGAGAGTCTAGAAGGGATTACTTGACTGAGTCTTGTGAGAACTGAACCTCGAGTGCCAACCTGAGAAGGAGTTGAGTGACTGAGTCTTGTAAAAATAGAACCTTGAGTGCCAACAGCAAAGTTATCTTCTTGTGTCCCCAACCTATCAAAGATTGAGATATGGGAAGTGGGTCGACCAATGCGGTCAAAGACAGATGATTTCTTTGATAAGTTCAAAGATTGCTCTTCTTCTTTATCATCTATTGAAATCATCAAAACACTAGCTTTCCGAATGGGGATGTGAATGGGAGTTGGTGGAGTGTATCCAACTCCAGCCTTAGAACTTGTTCCCTTAACACCTTTGGCTTTCATTCTCTTTTGTCCTTCCTTTTCAGAGGCTTCAGGGATGAGCTTACCCAAACCACTTGGCTTTTCATGGTTATAACCTGCTTTTTCCATAAGTCTATACGCGTTGGGGTCAAAGCCTTCTTTGGTTCTTTTGGTGGGCAAAGTCCCATGCTCAACAATTGGTCCTTGGGATGGTCTTGTAAACCCTTTCAACGGTTGACTTGAGGGTCTTGGTTTTGTGATTTTAGTTACTGGCAAGTTTAATCCTTGTAAATTCTTCGACATTGACTCCTCATCTCCTGAAAATGGGGATTGACCTTCTTTTCTTTTGGCGACTGGAACATAGTGTAGCACAAGGGCTACTTTAGTTACTTCTGAAGTATGATGCTTCTTCTCTTCCATAGAAGTCTCGGTTTGCTTGGTTTCCTTCTCCTCAATTGGAGGATCAATTTTTGGAGCCTTGGAGCGGGGCTTTTCTTCTTTGCTAGATGGTGAAGCCACAACTTGGGTTTCTTCTATCGTATCATCTTCCAAATAAAATTTTGCATCAGCAAAGTGTAACTCAGCTATAGTAAAGGGCTTATCATCAGCTACAATCTTCTTTACTTGTCCATCTTGGAAATATTTGAGGCATTGGTGATATGTAGACGGCACAACACCATACTCATGCAACCATGGTCTTCCAATTAGCAATTTGTAGGTGGTCTTGGCATCAATGACATGGAAGAGTGCACTTGATTCCATTTCACCTATGAGCATCTGGAGCCTAATCTTCCCAATGGCTCTTTGTCCACCTTGATTAAAGCCTTGAATCATCAACTTACTAGGAAGTAGTTCATCCAAGGAGATTCCAAGTTCTTTCAATACTTTGAGTGGAAGGATATTGACTGCAGATCCACCATCAATAAGGATGCGATTGACTTGTTGTTCTCGAATGTGCCCAGTTACAAACAAGGGGCGATTGTGAATCTTGGAGCCCAACAAACGATCATCATTAGTAAAAATAATTGAAGACGAGTATGCCCTATACACGATAGCTCGGTCTGTCTCTTTTTCACTATCTAAAGATTCTTCTTCATCACTTACTTGATAACAAATAAAAGATGAAAAGATATAATCCTCGGGAATTTGCACTGTGAAGAAAGGTACTTTCACCTCAATAGGCTCAAATGAACCAAATTGAATGGTGGAAAAAGTAGAAGTGGTTGTTGAGGCCACCATGGCAAGATTAGAAGTCACAGCTTCATCATCAAATGTGATCTTTCCTTGATGGGCTAGCTCCATAATTTTGTCTTTCAACACAAAGCATCGCTCTATAGGGTGGCCTATGAGGCGATGATACTTGCAATACTTAGGGTTATTTGTTTGGTCAGCTTCCTCAGGCCGTTTCATCTCTGGTAACTCAATCAACTTTAATTCAAGTAAATGATCCAACATCTCAGAGACATCAGAATTAGGGAATGGATATTGCTTCTCTTGCATCTCTTGTAACGTCGGTCTTCTTCTTCTTTCTTGAGTGAGAGCAGATGTTTCTCCTCTTATCTTGGGTTTAACTGGAACTTTGAGAAGAGCAGTAGTTACAATCAAGGACTGTTTGTTTTCCAGTTTAGGAGGGAATTTGCCCCCTTTGCGAGTCTCTTGCCCTTCTCTCCCCTTACAGGGTTCTTGAACAAGGGGACCTTGGCGACCATTGGAAGCAATGCTAAGCTCCATGTCATGAGCACGTGTTGCTAATTCTTCAAATGTTTTAGGCTTTATTCCTTGAAGAATATAGCTTATAGCCCAATTCATTCCTTGAATGCACATTTCAATTGCGGATGCCTCAGATAATTGATCCTTGCAGTTAAGACTAAGGTTTCTCCACCGTTGAATGTAATCAATGACAGGTTCTTCTTTCCACTGCTTTGAATTGGTAAGTTCTATCATGCTAACAATACGTCTAGTACTGTAGAAACGGTTTAGGAATTCTCTTTCCATTTGATTCCAACTATCAATAGAGCCAGGCGTTAGATCAGTATACCAATCAAACGCATTTCCCTTCAAAGAGCGAACAAATTGCTTGACCATGAGATCCCTATAAGTTCCAGCATTGTTACAAGTTTCCACAAAATGAGCAACATGTTGCCTTGGATTGCCTTTACCCTCAAATTGTTGGAACTTTGGTGGCTGATAGTTTTGAGGCATCCTCAAGAGATCTATCCTTTGAGTGTATGGTTTAGCGTAGGCAATGGATGCCTGACTTCCACCCCCAACTTGGTCTTTGATAGCCTCCTTGATTAATTCCTTGAGCTGGTCAGGAGAGATAGATCCCTCTGTAGAGAAATTGAAATCTTTTGTTGAATTTTCAGGTTTGTCATTATGGGTGTGTTTCGGCCTAGAGCTTTCATCTTCACGATTTAGTCCAAATGTATTCCCCATCTTATCCATTAGGAGAGTTATTTGTGCATCTCTCAATGCTTCCCTCTCTTTCATGGACTTCATTAGCTCTTCTAAAGTCTGGGCTATAGTTGAGACTTGCTCCTCTAAAGATGTTGTGTTAGTCATCATGACTGGCATGACAGATGAACTAACAGAGTGAGGGGATTTCCTAAGCTTGGAAGTAGGGATATTTTCTGAAAAAGAAAATTCAGAGCCATCAAGTGATTCACCCTCTTCTTCAACAATTGGAGCTTCTTGTGCAGGCTCCGGTGACAAAGCTGGTTGAGACAACACTTCTTTGACGAAGCTAGCTACATCTTTGTTTGCCCCCTGAGTAGATGAGGCTGTTTGTGACTCCTTGGTTTTAGAAGTGTTGAAAACAGATGAGGATTGGGGTATGGGTGTCGTTTGAGCATAGACTTCTGCAAGGGCTTTTATCCTTCCCCTTGTCATGGGTCCAGTATAGGGAATATTAGAGTTTGAATCAAGTGTAGGATCAACTTCACTTGTTCCAAGAAGAGGGTTGTCAATTTGAGTCTTCTTTGAAGCCATATGGCTTTAAAGGATGTGACGAGTTGATGAAGAAGAGATGAGAGGTAGAGATTGTCCCACCGGGCGTGCCAAAAATTTGTAAACACAAATTTTTCTCAATTGCAGAAATCAAACAATTGAAAAGAAATATGGTTTGCAAATATAAATTTGTATTAATGAATAATGAGTACAATCTCTATTTCAATTCTTTTACAAAAGAATACCCTCTGATTCTATCTTCGTTGAACTTGACTCAAACAAGAAATCTTCTTGAATTTGGCTAGAAGATGGATCGAATTGTCTCCACAACAAATCTCTAGCTTTGAGCTTATTAGAGATTTATCGTTTTTCGAGTCTTTGAATGTGAAGGTTTTTTAGGTTGAAGTTCTTCAGGGCTTTTGAGGCTTGATCCGTCGAACTTCAAAGATTTGGGGTTTGTTGAAGTTTATGGAGGCTTTTTGTAGCTTAATTCCAATAGAACTTTAAGGCTTGATCCGTCGAACTTTAAAGATTTGGGATTTGGTGAAGTTTATGGAGGCTTTTTGTAGCTTAATTCCAATAGAACTTCAAGGCTTGATCCGTCGAGCTTTAAAGATTTGGGATTTGTTGAAGTTTATGGAGGCTTTTTGTAGCTTAATTCCAATAAACTTCAAGGAACTCGAACAAGAGATCTTCTTGACTTTGGTTGGAAAATGAATTGAACGATCTTCACAACGAATCTCTAGCCTTGAGCTTGTTAGAGATTTGTTGTCCTTCAAGTTCTTCAAGCCCTTTGAATGTTCTTCAAGTTCTTCAAAGATGCTTCAAGTTCTTCAAAGATTCTTGAGACAGAATTTCTCCAGAGCTTGGGCCTCTTGAAAACTTCCTCCTCAAAATGAGAGGGGATGTCCTCTGTTTATAGTGATTTTAGAGGATAAGCTCCACTTCAAATTGATATACTTGGAAGTATGTAGTAGACTTTTGATTGGCCCAAATTCTTTTTAGAGATAATTATCTCTATTTATCTATTTTGATAAATATCATATTTTGATAAAGATAATAATCAATAGAGATAAATAATTATCTCAAAGATAATTATCTATCAATTTTGAATAGAAAATTTATCTTCATTTTATTTATTTATAAAGATAATTATCCATAAATTTTGAATAGGAAATTTATCTTTATCATGTGGGCCAAATGACACGTGGCAAATTTCAATATGTCAATGAAATATCAATTTGGATGACACATGTCATCATTTGATTTAATTGATTTAATGACAAATTAATTTAAATTTTGTCACTAAATTTTGATGTGGCATTTTATGATTGGCTTAAAATTTTGCCTCCTACAATGGCTTAGAGTAGTTGTATTGTTTATCCGCTCACATTTACTCTATTCCGCACTTAGTATAAGTTAAAATAAAATCAATCGAGCCATAATTTTTAATCTGGGGGTCTAAACAGCTATTGTATTTTTAACACATTTTCGAGCTTTCAGGTTACCTCCAACTTAATGCCCTCTATGATTCGGATTGGGCTGGTAGCCTTGATGATCGACGCTCTACTTCCGGATTTTCAGTTTTCCTTGGAGATTGTCTTATTTCTTGGAGTGCTAAGAAACAAGCTGTTGTTTCCCAGTCTAGTATTGAAGCTGAGTATTGTTTAGCCATCACCAAAGCTAAACTTTACTGGCTGCGAATGTTGTTTCAAGAAATTCGAATTCCTCTTAAGTTAGCTCCTATGCTATGGTGTGACAATGTCAGTGCACTTGCCTTAGCCTCTAATCTGGTATTTCATGCCCATACTAAACATATTGAAGTTGACTACCATTTTGTTCGCGAGAAGGTAGTCAATCGTGACATCATAGCCAATTTCATCTCTACCCTTGATCAGGTTGTTGATATTTTTACCAAAGGATTGTCATCTTCATCACATTTTTTTTTTTTTTTATAATCTCAAATCCAAGCTGATGGTTGTTCAACCCCCATCAACTTGCGGGGGCTATTAAGATAGCAGATCAATAGGATCAAGTTAATCCTATTGATGCTAGTTTTGAGAAAGATAAAGATAAGCACCAAGTTCAAATCTCATCATCTCAAGATCAAGATAAGACCAAATTTCCTATAAAATAGAGCTGCTGCAAAATATTGTGATTGATATGCATACAACTGATATTTAATCTTCTTGTATTTAAATTGTTGCTATATCTTTTTAGGTGTAACAAATTTACATGTATAGCTATATAAATATTAATGCAAATACACTGGTTTTAGTCATTGAAGCCAAAACCAATTCTCCAACTTTATTTTCAGTTCTATTCTTTTATTAGTGTCCGTTTGGAAAAAAAAAATTTTGCCAATTTATTTTATTATTGAGCTTATTTTTTCTGCTATTCATGGGTCTCACTGCACTTTTGGTACTATTCATAAGTTCCACCATACTATTTTAACTAACTTTTACCTTTATTTATAGTACTTTCAGCAAAATATTTTCAGTTTCAGCAAAATAAGCAGATCCTAAATGAACCCTTAATTTAATTTCAATCGTTTTTCAGTAAAAAAAATAAAAAATAATAATAGTAATATAATTATGGTTAATTTGTTAATTATTATTGTGCACATGATAGGATCCCCGGTAGAAGTTTCATGTTTGCCAAAAGCCATATGTCCTCAAACAGAATCCACTCTACATGTTATCAGAGACAGAGACCAATCCATTCTTGGGCCGTACATTGAATTATAATAAAAAATTTAAGCTGATGAAATAATCACAAAAATATAGTACACATTGAATTATAAAATATTTAATTCATGGATTGAAATTTGTTTAAACTACTACTATACATTAAAGGAATATAGATATAGTATGTATACATTAAAGAAATATAGTATATACTCAGAAAGAGAAGATTTAATCATTTCATTTTTATTTTTTTTTTGACTCTCAATGATTAATTCCTTGCTTGCTGTATGTTTTTTTTTTTTTTTTTTTGATACAGCTTGCTGTATGTATTACATGTTGCAAAATTAATGTGTTTTTGACTTTTTGTCATGTGACTCATTAATTATTAATTTTTTTTTATACATTGATAATTTAAGGTGATGAATATTTTTATTAAAAATATTATAAGGAATCAACCAGTTGTATTATAAGACTTTTGACATATATTTAGATAATTAATTTACTTTAGAGAAAAACCCTATTAAAGTTTTAAGTAAAATATTAGTAGTATTGCATGTGAATACTACTAGTGATTAGGGGTATTTGTGGTGCGGTGTGATTTTTGGCCATTTTTTATACCGCACTTTGCAGTACAATTTAGCCAAAACCATAACTGCATCGCGCTTTATTTTTGCGATGACGTGTGCAATGCGGTGCAATTTAGAGTTTAGCTAAAACCATAATCGCACTGCACCTTATTTTTGCAGTTACATGTGCGGTGCAGTGTATAAGATGTGGTTTGAATAATTTGAAGTTGGTATAATTTTCAAATTTTGGGCTTTTCCTATCCAGCCCAAAACTAATTTTTCCCTTTATTTTAGGGCAAGTTTTAAATTATTAAGCTAATTTTTCTTTATTTTGGGCTAGCTTTCCTAGTCAACACTATTTTTTTTTTTTTTGAAAACTAGGGTTATTAAACTATAAATAATATATTTAATATTAAAAATAAATAAATATATTAATACATAGAGAGGGTGCAGTTTGTGTGGTTTTAAAACCGCAAACCGCACTGCACAATGTGATGTGATGCATTGTTACTTGCGGCGTGGTGCGGTTATGCTATTTTGCGGGTGATTTTGGTGCGGTTTGTGTGATTTGGTGAACATCCCTACTAATGCTAAGGAACCTCTTGTAAGTTGTAATTATTCTAAGGCTAATGGCTTTTAAATGTCCTTTTGGGCCACTTGATAGATTTCCAAAGTTTGAAAGAAGTAAATTAAACAAATAATTCAAACACTGTTCTAAAGCCAGATTTGGATCATCTTTATTTCCAAGTGAAATGGAAAGTGCCTATTTAAGGTCATAATTTAAAGTGGAGTAAATCTAGGGTTTATATTGTGCCAACTCATTTAAAACTTATGACTCTAGTTTACTTTAACTATAGTTAAATTTAAACACTATTTAATTTTAATTGAGTTGGCATAATATATACGCTAGATTTACTACATTTAAATCATGACCCTTAAATTGACAATTTCCATTTTACTTGGAAATTGAGAGGATTCTTATCAATTAGCAACCTATTTGATTGAAACTCATCTATACATGGTTTTGAAACTAATAGCTTGTTTGGATGGAGGGGGAGTAAATGGGAGTAGAGGGAGGGGGAGTAAGTTAAGTTACCTAGTTTAGATGTTTTTTAAGGGAGGAAAGTGAGGGATTTGGAGGGATTCTGACTACTTCTAACTCCTCATATTTAATTCTCCAAAATTAAAAAGATTTGGAGGGAGGATAGTGTTGGGTGTACACATGTAAGTGTAAGTAAAGTCCCACGTTGAATAAAGAATAGAAGAATGAGTAGTTAATATAATATAATTGAACACATACATATTGGGCTTAGGCCTTTTGGGTTAAAGTGTGTTTCTATATGTTATATTAATTATTTTAGGAAGCTCCCTAAGGTGTTTATTCCCCCAACAAGTGGTATCAGAGCCAGGTTAAAGTAGAAGTAATGGCTGGAGAAGAAGGCAAGGCTTCAAAAATTGAAAAGTTTGATGGAACAGACTTTGGATATTAGAGGATGCAGATTGAAGATTATCTCTATGGGAAGAAGTTGCATCTGCCTCTTTTGGGGAAGAAACCTGATACTATGAAAGATGAAGAATGAAATTTTCTTAATCGACAGGTATTGGGAGTTATTCGATTAACTCTATTAAGATCAGTTGCACACAATGCTATGAAAGAAAAGATCAACAGTGGTATTAGAGCTCGGTTGATTTAGTGGATGACTCTTTGTGTGAATTAAGACGGAAGAGAAGAGATTGCTTTGATTAAGGTGGAGATATTCCAAGAGGAAAAGAGGGTTATAGTTAAGGAGAATTGATGGAATTTGAGTCAAGGTAGAGATTGTTGGGAAATTGCCTCAAATTCCAATTGTGACTTAGAAAGTCAATTAGGTTTCCTATTTGAAGATTGAAAAATTAATTTGGGTTTCCTTGTTATAGAAGGAAAGACTATTCCTTGGTGTGAAAGGAAGTCTATTCCTTGTTAAAGAGATAATATATTCTTAGTCCAAGAGGAAATAGACTCCTTGTTAAAAAGGTAATGTATTCCTAGTCTAAGAGGAAATAGCAAAAGAGTTTTATAAATAGGCAATGCTACAAAGAATTTGATGGCTTTGGCCCAAGGGTCCTCCCTATGGGGAGAGAGAAAATAGAGCGTGAAACCAAGAGAGAAAAAATAGATTTTCTCTTGGGAGGAACACAAAAGGAAGGAGAGAGCTAGGTACTGCCGCCTTTGAGAAGACACAAAGAGAGTATGTACAAGAGCAAAGAAAAAGGAAACCGCACAAAAAAGAAAAAAAAGAGAGAGCAACCAAGAGGGAGTCGCTTAGAGAAAAAGAAGACAGCTAAGAAAGAGCTGAGCGTGGAGAAGAAAACAAGAAGTAGAGAGCTAAGTATTGCTGCCTTTGAAAGAGATAATTAATATGTGTGTGAGAGCAAAGAAAAATAAGAGAGATTTTTCTTTAGCCGTGAGACATACACAAGAATTATTATAATTGATTTAAAAATAGTAAAATTATTCGGAGTTTGTCCCGTGATTTTTTCCCTTTAAAGAGAAAGGGTTTTCCACATAAATAATTTGTGTTCTTGTGTGTGATTGTTATTGTAAATTGCTAATATTGTTGATAATATTATTTGGAACCCAACAAGTGGTATCAAAGCCCATGGTGGTGTGGAGCAAAAGTAGCAAGGTTATTGAGGTTCCTTTCACAATTGGAGCGGGAACGGGGTATATGTACTTAAAGCCCTTTCGTAAATGGAGCAGGGCAGGTCCCTTTCGCAGTTAGAGCAGGGACGGTATATTACACCAAGCAAGCCCATAAAGCCCACACAAACGATCTTGGAAAAGGCCCAACAAGGGAGTATTATTGCCAATGTTGCTAGACAATGATGAGGTGTGAGGTTCCTATGGAAAAAAAAATGTGTGGGGTTGACACATGAAGGCCCATGGATGATGCACTAGTGAAGGAAAAAGCCCATTAGGCAAGGGGGAGCGAGTAAGACTTGTTCATGGCCCACAAAGAGATCTTGAAGCCCACAATGAGGTAAAGACTCACACGTAAGGGGGAGATTATTAGGTGTACACATGTGAGTAAAGACTCACATTAAATAAAGATTAAAAGAATGAATAGTTAATATAATATAATTAAGCATATACCCATTGGATTTAAGCCTTTTGGGTTAAAGTGTGTATATGTTATATTAATTATTTAAGGAAGCTCCCCAAGGTGTTTATTCCCCCAACAGGTGGAGCATAGAAATGCTTGATCAAATGAATTACCAAATTTGCCCTTACGATATTAACAAAATTACAAACTATGAAAAGACTAATTATTCCTCTCTCTCTTACTTAATTTTAAAAACATCCAAAAAATGTGGAGGATAACTCCTCTCCGCTACTCTCCTCTCCTTCCAAACTTCCAAACATAGCATAAGTTTTTTCATTTTTTTTTATTCCAATTTATAAATCCTTAATCTTTCTAGGTACAAACATATTTTAACTAATTTTTTTAAAATATATTTAAAGAAGTTGGTGCCCAATCATAATTTGGGTTAATTAGTTTATTCTCATTAATCCTTTCTCTTTCTTTTCTTTGACCATCTTTCCCTATACAGGGTGTGGCTTCTGTCCTCTGTCCAGTGTCCTGTGACATTGGACCTGTTGCGATCATGACATGTGTTCGAAAATGGACACATGTCATGATCGCAGCGAGTCCAATGCATTGGAGGCACTGGACATAAGCTGCGCCCCTCTATACAAATATACCTTTTTTTGGGGACAAAATACAAAAATATCATTAAGGTTGGGCTAATGTCAGGTAATACTAAAACTTTTCAAAAATATCAAATTTACTTTCTAAGCACAAATATCACACCATTTGAAAATCTCCTTACTATTCCCACTTCTTTCTCCATCTCTTACTGCTATATATCTACCATTGCAATCCAAACTGATATGATCATTATAATGCAATCCTTGTGAGACATGTGCAATCAAAAAAAGTTGTTGGAGGGAAGCAAATAACTTGAAGGAACAAAGAACTTACAAGCGAGACATATATATGTTGTTTGTGCTTAGGAAACAAATTAGATATTATTAAAAAGTTAATAGTACTTCATATTAGCTCAAACCTCAAATGCCTTTTATGTATTTTACCCCTTTTACTTTTTTTAATAATTGAGTCATAGACTTTAGAATTGGACTACAATGTCTTGATTTATAATTTTCTATTTTCGTAATCTTACTCAATCAGACACCCACTTGGAAACTCAAACACAGCTCGGCAATCAGTAAGTCTAATTTTAATAATGAGATCCATCCAAAGATGTTTTTTTATTCAATAATTTGGTTGAATAGTCCATTATCTCTTGCTAAGTCAAGAAATCCACCTCTTGATGTGATCGATATAATATTATTAAAAAGAGTAATTCTAAGACCACATTATTTTACAATTTTTTTGTCACAATTTAGACGTGACAAACTGTGAGTGGTTGTCTATTACTTACATATAGACTCATTATTTTTTCTCTACCATTCACACTCTGCCACATAACAACTTTGACGTGACAAATTAAGTGATTGTCTATCATTTATGCATAGACTCATTATTTTTCTCTACTATTTATACTCTGACGCATAACAACTTTGACTATTTGACATAATAAACTGTGAGTGGTTGTTTATAACTTACACATAAATCTATCATTTTTTCTCCACCGCCCACGCTCTACGCATAACAATTGTGGCAAAAAAAAAAAAATTATAAGAAAAATTTTGGTCGTAAATTATCTCTTACCAAAATAAATTTCAACAGCCTGTGCCCCTTAATAAGACTATTTTTTTTTAGTTCATTCCATGCGCTGAAAAGTCAAAACACGACACATCCTAGGACTTGATAGGAATCTTATAACACACACAAACTGAGAGTGACACTACCCACCGATCAATCAGTAAATAATCTCATCCTCAAAACATATATGATATACCATAGCATAGATTCTAAATATTCTGTGGCCATTTGGAAAGTGAAATCCCCTACTGAATCATGGTGTCCAAATGTCTCAGCTTCCATCTCCATCACCATCCCCACCCCCACCCCCACTCTTCCCTCACCTCTTCCATATACCAAAATCCAAGGCTCTCTCACTTTCCCACCACTCCTTTACAGTCAAATACCAAATTGACTCTCACTCCTCACCAATCCTACCCTTCTCTCCCTAGAAAAACATGCTCCATATTCACCCCCATGGCTTCAAGCCAATCAACGCCTAGTTCCAAGTTTGATGAGTTTGAACCCCATCCCTCACTTACCAATGATGATCTCAAGCCAACTACCTCCCATCAAAGGACTTTTACCTGGTGGGAAATGGCTAGTCTTTGGATTGGTCTTGTTGTGGGTGTTCCATCATACTACCTTGCTGGTAGCCTTGTTGATCTTGGCATGGCTTGGTGGCAAGGAATTGCCACAGTTGTTACTGCCAATATAATCCTATTAATCCCATTAGTCCTCACTGGTCACCCTGGCACCCGTTATGGTATTTCTTTTCCTGTCCTTGCAAGGTCCTCTTTTGGAATCCATGGTGCCCATATCCCCACTATACTAAGAGCCTTTGTTGGTTGTGGTTGGTATGGAATTGAGACTTGGATTGGTGGCGAGGCAATTTTTCTCCTTTTACCAAAATCCATCAAAGAATCAACCTTGTCTCAGCTCCTACCTTGGCTTGGTACTTCCCCACTTGAATTTGCTTGTTTCATAGCCTTTTGGTTTGCTCAATTAGCCATTGTTTGGAAAGGAATGGAAGGAATCAGACAGCTTGAAAAGTACTCAGCTCCCATCCTTATTATACTCACTTCCTGGTTCCTATTTTGGGCTTACGTCAACGCTGGTGGCTTTGGCTACATGCTCTCCTTGTCCTCTAGGCTCTCCTCCTCACAATTTTGGTCCCTCTTCTTTCCTTCACTCACTGCAAACATTAGCTTTTGGGCTACTCTTGCACTTAACATACCTGATTTTACTCGATATGCCAGGAGCCAGACCGATCAAGTTATTGGTCAGGCAGGTCTTCCAATCTTCATGGGGGCATTTACATTTGTTGGCCTAGCCGTGACCTGCTCTACCAAAGTAATATTTGGACGAGTTATCTCCAACCCAATTCAACTTCTTGGACAAATAGGAGGATTCTCAACTATAATCCTAGCTATTTTTGGGATTAGCTTGGCCACCATTACAACCAATATTGCTGCCAATGTTGTGGCACCTGCCAATGCACTAGTCAACCTCAGTCCCACAAATTTCACCTTCAGAAGAGGAGCTATTCTAACAGCATTGCTTGGAATTGCTTTTCAGCCTTGGAGACTACTTAGATCGAGTGAGAGTTTTGTTTACACCTGGCTAGTTGGATACTCTGCGTTATTGGGTCCGATTGGGGGCATAATTTTAACTGATTACTATCTTATTCACCGCACAAATTTGAGTATCAAGGACTTGTACACATTGAGTCCTTATGGGGCTTACTATTATTCAGGAGGCTATAATTTGGCAGCAATGGCAGCTTTGATCGCAGGGATTTTGCCAGTGGTTCCGGGGTTCTTGCAAAATGTTGGAATTCTATCTTCAATTCCGGACAGTCTTGTTCTTATATACAACAATGCTTGGTTTTTCAGCTTCTTCTCTGCAGGTTTTCTTTACTGGCTTCTATCCTGTTTGACAAGAAAACAAAATAGGTCTCTCCCTATAGATCCCCTTTTGCCCTCTACAAGTTAAGTGTTGTAAACAATCATCATATCTATCAAGTGTTGCAAACAATTATCATATACAGCTTAAACAATTTTTATGACACTTGGGTAATTTCCAGTCTAGAGTCTCTGTATATTGATGATATCTGTATAAATAAGTAGTCAATATATTGTTATCTCAAATTACATGGTCAGGCTTCTCTCTAGCTACCAATTTATCTCCTTGCCTTTTGGGAATGTTTAGATTCTACAAAATGTATGAACCGCATTGACAGCTGAAAAGATTTGGTTGAAAGATTGCTTCTCACAGAGGCTTCCATTTCTCCAAGAAATACAAAATGTTCCGATAGAAGAGGTTCCATGTCGCTTTAGGCTTCTTCTATCACTTCTGATTAATCATCTAAAATAACACCATGTCCCTAGCAATTGGAAGTTGCTTAATTAATTAATTGCATGCCATGTGAATCACGTAGGCTTTAAAATAAAAACAAAATAAAAGCAACATTTTGAGGAAAGACATGAGAGACTGAACTTTTATAGATCCATCAATACCCGGATGAGTCAATCAGCAAGAAATTTATAATATATTGGACAAAGAAAATAACCTGAAGATATATATGCCAAAAAAAAAAAAAAAACCAATGATTAGAGAGCTACCTCGAGGAGGAGAGACTATTTAACATAATTCATGTCATTGCATATTTGTATGTAAATACAAGTTTTACTGTGTAGGTCTTAAAAATTTATGTCTCACTTTTAAAACACAACACCCCCTCCCCCCTCCTCTTTTGGGGGACTGGACTTGGAGATTATTGGAAACTACTCAACATCAGGCATGCAAATCACATATTCAAATTCATGTTCTTTTGTTTAAATATCTCAATGATACTATTGGTGGAAGAAATAAGAGAACAAGAAAACTACAAAACTACGGTAGAGCCATCCCATCAATCCACAGCTTCAATGCAAGCACCAACAAGAAGAGAAGAAACAAGAATGAAAATAATAAGATTAAATAACATATAACAAAAAGAAGTGTTTAGATTTGATTGGTGCTTAAGCTGCACTTAACAGGTCATTACAATGTTCAATGGCGTTTAAAGAAGCCTGCATCTTAATTGAGAAAACTTAGCATCAATGATCCAATGGTTTTTGTATGAAAAAAGAAAAAAGTGATAAAATCCTCGTACCCTTATATATATCATTACAAATCACATTCATTATTTTTTTTTTAATACAAAATAGAAATTCTACTCTAATCTAATCTAAATGTACATGTGTGTAAAACTTATTCTTGGAGACTTGAACCATGTCCTTGTCCCCCTATATCTCATAAGCATTTATACTTGTAGAGTGACCATGTGGTCTTATCCTTTAATTTTTAAAATCTATATAATATCTAAAAGCTAACATATAGCATTTATTGTTGCTCTACTACAATTAAACCATATCAGCTTAGCATTTTGGTTCACTTTTGTCTATTTGTTCCAATTTGGTCCACTTTGGTCAATGTTGTCCATTTCGAAAACTAAGGTTTATTCAGTCCATTTTGGTCTACTACGGTCCAATGCGGCCTACTTTGGTCCATCTTGGACTAATTGAGCCTTAAATTTCTTTTTGTAGGTTGTCTTTTCAATTTTGGGCACAAAAAAAAAAAATATTCATAATTTTGGATTAAAAATTATGAAACTTTATTCTATTTGGCCCTAACGCTTTAGTTTTACCCTAAAAAATGCAAATAAAATAGGCATTGAAAATTAGAGATATGAGCCCTAAAAAAGTAATAAAAATAAGAAATATTCACAAGATTACCCTAAAAATTCAAGTTTCAATAATATAGGAATTATATTTATATTTGAAAAAAAAAAGAAGCTACATGTATAAGTTCAAATTAGTCAACTGATTATAGTGTATTTAAAAAAATATATTTTAATAACATATTCTCCATTTATATGAAACAATATTATAATTATGTAATTTAAAATTTTATTATATATCTTTGTTGAATGCAAAATATATTATAGATTTCATTACCTAAAAGGCTAAAACTTATCAAATGGAACATATTTTTAATACAAATTTTACATTATATTCTTTTAAAATAATTATATTACATTTCTTACATATCACATTGGTTTGCAACTAGTTATATAGCATTGGTTTGCAACTAGTTATATATATCTGATGGCTACAACTTATGTTATATCCATAACTTTTCAAAAATGGACAATGTTTAACTATCAAACCAATTTTTAACCATCTCCTCTAACCCACTATATGGCAGTTTATACATACCATTTATGTAGTAAATCATTCTCTACATGCAGTATCGACTCAACACATTTTGTAGATTAAGACGACAATTTAAAATAAGTCATTTTTATAAAGTATTATTAGTTTCTTTCAATATTGTAACGACAGTACTCATTGAACGCTTTTTTGCAAAACCGTCAATTTGATATTTGTTTTTTTTACTTAGGCTCAATTAAATTGGTTTATTTGTACTGATACTGCTATGATCATGCCAAAATCATGAAATATGAACTATATTATTGGCATGTTAAATGAAATTCATGCAAATATAGCCACATTATTATGAAGATTTATTTATATGCGTAGAGTATTTTAAATATAAAATAAAAGTTTTAAAAACTTGTAAATTTGAAATGGTGTCATTTTCGTTATATACCTCAATTTAGCTTCACCAAATTATTTTCAAACCTCGTTTAAATTTACGGTTGGCAAAAATAGGGCTAACTCAACACTCTTTTTGGGCTGAAGTTAATGTGAAATGTATTATTATTTAATATTTTATAAGTGATACATGAATTAGAAAAAAGAATCCAACATTTTATTATAATTTAATACATTAATTGGACTACTCTCTCACTCTCTTCTCCTTAATCTTAAATTTTTTTTTTTTTACGTGAGTCTTTCTTTTTTCTTTTTTCTTTTTAAACCTAAAGTGAGTCTTATATATATATATATATATATATATATATAATTCTAACGTAAGTCTCTCAAAAAGTCAAAAATTTCGATTTTATATTATATATAGATAATAATAATGATGTGTCAAGCTCTAAAGATATAAGAATGTAATTTGTAAATCTACTATCAAGATAATATAGATTAGATTGGTAGTGAATAGTAGATTCAATTTCAGTTAAGTATTATGTGAAGTTATCACCATAAAATAACCTACACCGAGATATGTTATGTGGAACCAATGATATAAAAGAAAAAGAATTTTTCTAAACCATTATTTAACCAAAAAATTACTTATTTTCATTCATTTTTAAGTTATATTTTTTTTTAAATCAAGTTATAGGCCTTTAAGCAAAATAAATATTTTTAATTTTTATTTAACTATGTCGTGTTCCATACAAGTTAGCCACTAGTATATTATATTTTAGGAGTCTTCTTTCAATTTGGGCCCTTTGGCCATTGCTTAAATAGCCTATAGTTGAGCCGCCCTTATATACAATCAAAAGATGGATAAAAGTTATTGGGGATTAAAGATTTTGCGAGAAAGAATCAGTGGGCTAGGAACGGGCTTTAAGTCCATCTCCGAAGCTATGATCTACAAATATATCAAGGAGCTGGGGTCTAGTTCTTGTATAAGAGCCTAATGAAAATTCAATTGGATCTATGATGATATCTTCTTACTTCTTAGTCAGAATTTTGTCCATATAAGCCCAAATAACTAATACTGGGTCCACAAGGCCTCGCAGCCTTCTTTTGCAGTCATGTAAGGGCCATTGAGGACTTGCATTGAGTCGGCCCGCCAAGAGAGGGAAACATCTTCATCCCCACCCCCACCACAATTCTATTGGGCCTCACTTTGCTCTGAAGGCTAATGGTGGAAAGTGGGAACATTACGATGGAATTTGCTGAATATTTTTTGTGTATATATATAATTTTCTATTTATTGATAGAGTTTTAACTTATGACGGCTACTTTTGATGATTGTGCTCATTATCATCATATTAAGAAACTAATCGATTTTTAGTATAGGTGTGGATTGAACCCTATATCTCTTATTTAAGCATAAAGCTTTTCACCTACTTCACTATTCTTTTAAAGAAGCTTACATCTTGTGACAAGATTCTTGTCTCATGTTCTCACCCATTTCATTGGTGTACTGTTTTGTATTGCTTTTTGTTTTTTTTTTTTTAATTCACTATTCATATAACTTTTCTTGTTAAGTAATATTAGAAATATTACAAATTTTACTATATTAATCTTATAAGATGATGTATTACTATCAAAAAAATCAATTATATTTATTTATTATTTTGTCTAGTACTAATCACGTTCTTACCACATTAATTTGTTAGCTTTTTGTAATAAAACTTGTAGCAATTTTAGTTTTTTTTTTTTTTTGTCTCAATTTTTTTAAAATTTCTATTCTATATCTTGACTTTTTCAATGTTTTAAACTATTTTTTTATTATAATCCCAAATTTTTTCACAATTGTTTAATTATTTCTTATTATTATCAATTAATATTTTTTAAATTAATTTCTTTTTTAATACCAACTTTTAATCTTGCCCCTCTAGCTTGAAATCTTGGCTCCGCCACTGACTATAAGAAATTTTACTAGTTGAAATAAGTAGAACTCACTATAAAATATCTTTTTTGATAGCCGTATATCTTTCTTTATAACTCTAATCATTGGATTTAGCTTTATAACAGATGGCAAATTTTCTTACTCCATGTCTCATTGGGTAGTGGTGAGTGTAACTCATTTACTCCGCATCTTATTTTCATTTTACAATTAGGGGCCAATTATATTGTCAAAATTTTTTTTTTTTATGACAAAAACTTAATTTTTTTTTAGTAAAGAATTAAGATACTGTTTAAATTGATTCTAAAAAAATGCTGTTGTACAACAACTAGAATTTTGGGTATTAATCTTAGAATATTTAAAAATAAGGAAGTAAAATTATTTTCTAAAAAATTCCGAAATTCTAAATTAAAAGAAAGGGTCAATCTTCCAACAATCATGTACAATCTCCTATGTATCTTAAGTTTAAGTTTAAATTTAAACTTTGTGTTCAAATTTGACAAAAAATAAATTGTACTACAAAGGGGCAAGAATTGTTTGGTCAGATACAAAATATACAATTGTAGAATCTTGAATCCTTGATCCCTACAAGAGAGAACTCATAGATGGATAAAAGATATTTCTTGATTAATCATTTCTTTTCTTTTCTTTTTTGATTATCTTGATTAATCATTTCTTAAGCCAAAGGAATCACATTGATAATCTCGAGGCTAAGTTGTTTAAGTTTGTTAGTACTTGAATTCGTACTATACATTAATATACATGCTATGTAGACGTGGACTTGAACTTTACCAAACCGATGATAGTTCTCTCCTTCTGTTATTTTTATTTTTATTTTATTTAATTTCCAACAGATGAAAGGTTGACTTCGTCTCTATTTGGCATGGCTTGATTTTTTCAACTTATTTTACTACTCAGTTTATTTTTACTATTATTAATAAATCTCACTGTACTTTTTGATACTATTTATGAATCTCACTGTACTATTTCAGCTAATTTTTACCTTTTATCTACAATATTTTTAGTAAAAAATTTTCAATTTCAACAAAATAAACGGTCTAAACAGACCCTTCATACATGACGTATTCATGTATATACTTATACAATAAAGTTAGTATATAATGGGAAAAATAATAAGATTTTCGTGCATTTCGTTTCTTCCAAAAGCCAAGCACTTTCATGTTCCAAGAGAATCATACGATTCTACGTACAGAAAAATAGGGATGGAGCCACTCCTAGACAATGGGGGGCAATGTACCCTCTCCCAATTTTTTTTAATGTATTTTTTTTTAATTATTAGTATGTATAGGTATTAAGTTTAGCAATTTTATTCTCTAAAATTACACTTTGTTACTCTTAACAATATTATTAATTCTTTTGAGTGTAATGCTACAGGCTATAGTCACAAAAAATTTTACAAAATTTTCATAAACTATTGAGGTAACAAATTCTTATTAGTTCGTATCTAGGCTCACCACTTACATTACTTTTTTACATAACAATAACCACTAAGCACATCAACAATTTATAAAAGAGATTAAATTCTATAAGAATATAGTGTAAAACTCATGTTTTACCTCTCCAATCCCAACATATCACATCATCTTATCATATATTAAAGAATAAGCAGCACTACACTCAATCAATTCTAATATCCATATATAAATCTAACCAAATTGAGAGTTTATTGAGATGTTATTAAATGTGGTAAGATGTATTGAATTTTAAGTAAAATGTTGATGTGAAAATCTTTTATTGGATGGTGTAAAACATGAATTTTACATGTCATCCTTATCGAATTCGAACTCTTTATAAAAATATTTGTAGCTCTAGCATTTTTCTCATTTTAAAGGCTATAAAAATTTATAAATCTAAAATCTAAAACAAAATATATAAGCCCAGTAAAAATTAGCTAGCAACAAAAATTACCAATGGCAAAAATATTTTATTTTTTAAATTAAACTCAATCAAACAATTTTACAACTCCTCCCTTTAAAAAATTTTAAACAAAATAGTTATGTCCTTATCCAGCAGTAAGCATCAAAGACGCTAAAAAAAAAAACAACAAAAACCTCTTAAAGGCTAAACAGTAGAGCCGAATGTCAGAACTGCAGCACTCAACCAACAGCAAAGCCACTGCCTAATTTCAATTACCGGCTTCGTTCTATATACAGAAAAACATTGTAAAGAGAAGAGTTTACGTGTATGTGGTTGCCTTCAGTTCTATATTTATGTTTACAAATTCAAATAGCCAAATATAACTGAAAAGTAGTATGGCCAATGAGCAATTTCTTGTCCCTTTGATGGTCAGGCAGACTTTGGGAGAGAGAGAGAGAGAGAGTGCGAGAGAGATAACTTTTGTATTTCTGTTAACTATCATGAGTTTAACCATTATTGATGCTCAGCTCAGTAGCATATTAACTAAGAAGTTTACTTTTGAATAATTTATTGGTACACACATTTCAAATTTGTAAGTTTGTTTAGACCCCTGTAAACTAGATTGTTTAACCTAATTAATTAACCAAGTGAATACTTAGGTTTATTATTCAGATCGATCTAGGTTAAATACAAATAGTCATAAACAATAAAGCAGCGGAAAATAAAGATTACAAAGATCTAATGACCCAGGAAAACCAAACCGGTAAAAAACCTGAGGAGGATTTAACCTAACTATTCTCAAGGTAAAATAGCAAATCCACTAGCAAGAATTGAAGTTTACACAATTGCGACTTAGACTACTAACATCCTATTGCTACCTGCCTGTAGGAAACTTACTACCACGACCATGTGACAGCTCCGAGACCACGGACTCCTTCTTTCCTTAATCTTTGCAAAACACAAACACCCACGCTTGTGACTTTGAGATCCCACTCAAAAGTTTAGCAACACAAACTCTCCTGTTTGTAACTCCAAGACCACCCTTGAAGGTTTAGATCATCAGCTCCTTTGATGACTAGAGAAGGCAGCAACTTCAACAATACCGGATCTTGAGATTCTTCAAGGAACAACACCGGTAGAAGTTATAAGAGAGGTTTTAGGAACAAAACCCTAAATACAAAAGAGGCACACTCTTCTCTCTCTAAAAAGCCTTGTAAAAAACGTGCTTAGGGTTTCCTTTATATAGTGGGAGAAGCAGATCTGAAACCCTAATCCTTAATGGGCTTGAACTGCTGTTTGGGCCAACTTAAAATTCTGCAGATACGACTTTCGATCGGTCGACCCTGTTTTTCGATCGGTCGAACTAGGCAAATTCTGAAATCTTCTTTCTACAGCTTGTATGTTCTTGTGTGCTCACGATTTGCCAATTGTTCTAAGCTCTTAGAACCTAACAATCTCCCCCTTTGGCAATTCGTGACAAAACTTTCATACAAAATGAAATGTTTAAATACAAGAACAACCCAATACAATAAAATGTCCAATTACATCACAAATCCCAATCTAAGACTCATGACCTAGAAGTTGCCAAGAAGAGGTAGAAGGTCTTGATCAGAATGCACCTGTCTTTCTTGAAACACTCAACAAACACATCACCGTATGTGTGGAAAGAAAAACATATAAACAATAATATGAAACAGAATATAAAAACAAAAATAAATTCTAACTCTCCCCCTAAGTTAGATATATCAAAAAAATTTTATATTCTCCCCCTAAACAAAACAAATTTATCTCCTCCTAAACAAGACAAACAGGATTCCCAACATTTCATCTTTTTCTCCCCCTTTTTGTCACATATTGACAAAAACAACTCAAACAAAGAGTAGAGTGACAGTAAACATGAGAGAAAAGAGAACTAAGGGAACACAAAACAATTCAACTCTATAGAAAATAGAGACAACTCCCCCTATGAAGAGCAACAACTCCCCCTATAAACAACAAAGGTTAAAAGCAAGCTTCTCCCCCTATAAAAATAGGAAAAACAAAACAAGTTTTGGGAAAAACAGTTTTGAGGAAAATTTAGGAGGTGGGGATAAATAAAAACATACAAACCAAAAAATTGAGTTGAGGATACACATGAAGAAAAATATTCTCTCTTTCAATAAATGCAAACTTGATACTATGTGACCCATAAACAGTTGCATGAGTAGAGAAAATATGTGCACATTGATTATCCATCATATCTCTTAAGAAAAATATTTTCTACAATTCACACATAAAAAATAGCAGGATTCAAAAATTAATCAATCAATTTTTAATTCAAGTTGAGTACCCAATTTAGCAAAGTGTATGCATGTTATGTGTGAAAACAATGAGAGATATGACTGCAAAACTGCAAGATGGATACAAAAACAATGCAACTCATGTGAATCCTAAACATAAATGATGCATGAAAAAATTTGGTCAAAACTCTAAAAACTGAAAATTTTTCAGTTTCGATTGATCGAATACCAATCAAGTCAGACAGAATCAAAGCAAAATTTTTATTGCAATTTCGATTGGTCGAGAAATAGCTTCGATCGATCGAAAATCTGGAAAATTTAAATTTTTGAAAAACAGTGCAATTTTATGCAGAATTTCCTCAAAGCACAATATTTCATGAATGAAATGCATGAGTATGAGACTGAAAGTTTTTAAAAAACACATGAATACAGCCCAGATCTTCCAAAATTAAGATTTTCAATCAATTTGTCCTTAAAACTCAAATTTTGCATCAAAATCAAGGAACATATAATCTTGGATGGTCACAACAAAATCACACACAATAACATGTACAAAGTTTAGCAAAGAATAACTTGTGTAGTGTGTGCAACTAGCAAAAGCTTGAGATACATGTAAGGTGATATGTGAATAGTAAGCAATCACAATTTCTACACAATTCATCACATACAATTAAGAGAGACTATCACCTAAAGAGTTACATCATATAACTCTCACATCTCCTAGAATAAAAGCTTGCAATCATGTAAGTTTCTTGATTTGCCTCATAATGTACACACCAATTTTATTTAATTTGAATTCATTATAGCCTAATAATGTACACACCAATTTTAACATTTAATCCGAGGCTACACCTTATGTTCTTTTTGTGCATGTGCTACACTTTCTTGAGCACAAAATCTTACGATATGCACTAAGGTGTTCATGATTGGCTAGTAAATAGTGGTGAGATGGTTATTTATGCCTTTTTCAATAAGACCAAGTCCGACAATCAAAGGCATGTGACTTCAAGATCAAGATTATGTGATCAAAAACTATAAACATCTTCCCACACAACATGCACTACAAAGCTCAAACTAGTAAAGTGCAATAAAAATAAGCTTCATCCAAGCTAAACAAAGTACATAAACATGTTATGTAAAGATAATATGGCCAACCTTAATTATAAATCCAAGATATATAATACAAAACACAAAAAAAATCTTTTTAGTTTAAAAAAAATTTATGACCAAAACTAAAAGCACACATTATGCTAAATGATTAAAAATGCAAATGCAATGCATGATAGTGCTTAACTAAGCTATAGAGGGTAGACAAACAAGAAATATCAATTTCTTAATTAACCCATGAGTACATGTACAAACTAGTATATACTCAAACAAAATCAAAAAATAGCTTAGCACTTATAGAACACATACTTTTTATGTTTCTCCACAATATCAAGCATGTTCTAAATCAAGAGAGAGATATCATAATTCATGTAATCCTCAAGAAAAATAAAACTAGACACAAAATAAAATATTTTTGTCTTTTTGAAATTTTTCAATTTTTTTGGATTTTTTTTATACTAAAAAACAACCTAAAAAAACAAAACAATCAAAAACAAAAAACAAAACATGTCCACAAATAATTGAAAGAATTAAAGCAGGGACAAGTCAGCAACACTTACCTTTAAGAATCTTTTCTCACCCATATAGCACGAGTCTTCGGCTTTGTAGGTGAAAATCCATGAGAAGCTGAGTGTATTTGAGGGATTACACCAATCTTATGAGAAAGACTGAAATCCTGCAAATTCCTTTCACAAGCCAACAAGCTTAAATTTTTCAAAAAAATATGAAACAATTTATATGGACTTATGGCAGGAGAAATATCATCACATATCCTAGATTGAAATAAAAAATTTTTAAATTTCAATTTATGACAATTAGGACTAATGTGACCATGGACACCACAAAAATAACAAATAGGAACAAATTTAGGAACATCAGTATTCCTAACAGCAAATCTAGTCTCAGATTTTGGTTTTTGCCTCAACAAAGAACAATTTGGCCTAATATGACCAACAACACCACAAAGGTGACAAGTAGGCACAAAAACAGATTTATTATGCTCTCTAACACTAGGTTTAGACTTAGGTTTAGAAACTTCAGCGTCAACATCAGAACTTTTACCTTTGTCTAACCTAGCAAAATAAGCTTTTTCTTTATTATTCCTCTTGAAATGAGGGATATAAACTTTTTCAGTTTTAGGCTTAAAAGAAACAGAGATACTTCTGTTATCAACAGCAGGCTTGGTACTAGTCAAATTTTCAATTTTAACTTTAGACACAACTAAATCTTGTTCCAAGCTTTTCATCTTCTCATCTTGAGAGGAAATTTGATTTCTCAAAAATTCATTTTTTTTATTAGATTCATCTAATCTCATTATCAATTCCTCTTTTTCAAGATTAGCCAATTTTAACTCTTCCTTGAATTTCTTAGTAATTTTCATAGTTTTCAATAATTCCTTACGAAGAGTTTCACAGGCATCAAAAAGATCAATAGAAATAACAGTGTCCTTTTTATTCAAATCATCACAAACATGAGCAGAAAGACACTTCAAATTATTCATGATAACAGGGATCAAGGATCAGCTCTTAGATCAAAAGATCTAAAACAGAAGAGCTACTGGCTCTGATACCACTTGTAAGTTTGGTTAGACTCCTGTAAACTAGA
This sequence comes from Lithocarpus polystachyus, assembly GCA_033629205.1. Classification (NCBI taxonomy): domain Eukaryota; kingdom Viridiplantae; phylum Streptophyta; class Magnoliopsida; order Fagales; family Fagaceae; genus Lithocarpus; species Lithocarpus polystachyus. Next base: position 48,967,530 of record CM066168.1, read on the forward strand.
TTGTTTAACCTAATTAATTAACCAAGTGAATACTTAGGTTTATTATTCAGATCTAGGTTAAACACAAATAGTCATAAACAATAAAGCAGCAGAAAATAAAAATCACAAAGATCTGATGACCCAAGAAAACCAAACTGATAAAAAACCTGGGGAGGATTTAACCTAGCTATCCTCAAGGTAAAATAGCAAATCCACTAGAAAGAATTGAAATTTACACAATAGCGACTTAGACCACTAACATCCTATTGCTACTTGCCTGTAGGAAACTTACTACCACGACCACGTGACAGCTCCGAGACTACGGACTCCTGCTTTCCTTAATCTTTGCAAAACACAAACACCTACACTTGTGACTTTGAGATCCCACTCAAAGGTTTAGCAACACAAAATCTCCTGTTTGTGACTCCAAGACCACCCTTGAAGGTTTAGATCATCAGCTCCTTTGATGACTAGAGAAGGCAGCAACTTCAACAATACCGGATCTTGAGATTCTTCAAGGAACAACACCGGTAGAAGTTATAAGAGAGGTTTTAGGAACAAAACCCTAAATACAAAAGAGGCACACTCTTCTCTCTCTAAAAAGTCTTGTAAAAAACGTGCTTAGGGTTTTCTTTATATAGTGGGAGAAGTAGATTTGAAACCCTAATCCTTAATGGGGTTGAATTGTTGTTTGAGCCAACTTAAAATTTTGTAGATACGACTTTCGATTGGTCAAGCCTGTTTTTCGATCGGTCGAATCAGGCAAATTCTGAAATCTTCTTTCTGTAGCTTGTATGTTCTTGTGTGCTCACGATTTGTTAATTGTTCTAAGCTCTTACAACCTAACAAAATCTAGCCAGTTTTAACCTTATGTAAAGGCTAAAGTCCACTGCTATCATAAACAATGACAATAATGCAAATCTTACTCTTATATTAAAAAAAATTAAGGATGCATGTGGGTCTCCAATTCTCTGGAAACTTTTTTTTTTCCCTTTTTTTGTGGCTAGGGGAATATGGGCGCCTATTCCTTACAATAAGCAATTCAATATAAAAATATATGAACAAGGGAAACCAATGAGATGCAGATGCATAAAATAAGGAGCAATACATACAATATTGAGGAGCTGAGGTGGACCTAAACCATGCAACGAATTAGGAGCAAAGGACAAAGACAAAGTTTAGTAATGGCTAGCAGAGAAGTTTGATGGACTTTTTAGACCAGCTTGCACTGCCCCAACCACACACATAGGTCACTATTTAGTAGGGTCACCACGGGTTCGATTGACTTTAGAGAGAGAGGAACGGTCCTATAGGTCACTTGTGCTTAAATAGTTAATGGCAATAGTTTAAGGGAGCTACAGTGAGTATAGTGAGTGACCCAAGACGAAACTGCATTGAAAGTTCAAGAATTGGCTAGGGAACAGAGACCCGTTAGACCGCATGGAGAACAACTTCAATGATAATGGTTTCTTATTTACTTGAAATTTGTTTTCTAGTTGTATTTTAATCTAAAACTTAGAAAATTGTTTTTCTTTTGGGGTTATCTAGGGCTTGTGTGGTTGTGTTTTTTTTTTTTTTAATAAAAAAAAACTAAAACTTGGAAGAGGAGGAATTTGAAACCCTACAGGTTTATATATATAGAAAAACATGCTATATATAAGAGTAACCATCTACAAATAACTTCTGAATACCTATTTGTTATGCATAAACATAATTAATAAAGAATTGCATTAAACAATAAGTATTGCAAGAATTATGTGTAATCTAACCAAAATAGATAAAATGGGAAGATATTATCTAGCTCCTCGTGCATGCATCCAATATCTTATAACATGAAATTTTTCTTGTATAGTTAATTCCATCAAATAATGAGGATGATTGAGTTTAAATGGTCACCCTTATTGTCACATTACTAGTCTGCAATCTGCACTACTAAGCAATGCAATAAGCTTTAAAAAGGAGCACCACCTTAATATCCAAATAGCAAAGAATAAAAATACTTCTTTTTTTTTTAGAATTTAAAATACTTCTAGTTTGTAAGAAGTGAGAAAATACAAAAGTATGAGAAGGACTTCTCTTAGAACAGTCTGTTTAGCTAGGCCCAAAAAATAAATAGGTCAATACCTATGAAATAATGATTATAAAATATTTGTATTGGTCTAGCCATACCTCTCAAATAAAAACCAAAGAATGAGTGAATACCAAATGGCAAAATTAAAGCTCCAGTTTATTACTATAAGAGATTTTTTTTTTTTTTTTTATACAAGATAGAATTTCTACTCTAACCTAATCTAAGTGCATATGTGTGTGAAACTCCCTTCTAGAAACTTGAACTCCGGCCCTTACCCCCCACACCCCAGAAGCATTTATACTTGTAAAGTGACCACTGCACCAATGGTACGTGGTGGTTACTATAAGAGTTAAGCCTTCTTGTAGTGGTACTTTAGGTTAAGTAATGTGTTTGAACTTGGTAAGAGACTGTAATTAAAGTAATGTTTGTACCTGATAGCAATTAGTTTGTTTCTAAAAAAAAAAGGCAAATTTTGAAATTTCAATTAATGGGGAAATAAACAATATTTTTCAATTTCATGTTTTAAATATATTAAGTTAAAAAAAAAAAAAAACTATTTTTTAAAAACAATAACCAAAAAACATGCCCCTAGTTTTTCCGCTACTCAAATAAATCCAAAAAGGAGCTAAGTACACAGAAAGAACGTCTAAATTAATGTTCTTCCCGATCCAACAATTTTAAAATAATTAGCTTTTTCAACGAGCAATATCGAGAGACCTCGTCATATATATAATATGAAAGCACAGTTGCACACGTACAATTACATAACTATTTTATTAGCAATACATTTTATATATATACAAAACTTAGAGGTCAACAGCTGTAATGCAAGATAAGCTTAATTTTGGAGAGTAAGGAAGATGAATGCCATCACATGTTGATGTTAGTATGTTAAGAGTGTCATTATTGAGTTTTTTAAACATGGATACTATTTCTTTGCGGTTTCCTGGAACTATGTAATTAGGTGTACTTTCTCTCCAAAAAAACAAAAAGTCATTAGGTGTACTCTTCATTTATTAAATTAATACTATGGCTACAACATTTTTACAATACTTTCATAATAAATCTTAAGTGATAAATTGTTATTGACTATTACTGGTGAACTAAAAAATAATTTCAATTATTAGTTCAAATTAGAACCAATAACAACTTAATTATTACCTATGATATGTTGTAAAAATGTTGTAAAAATATTCTAAACTTAATAACACTTCTCTTATAACTATATATATTTTTATTTTAAAACACGGTTTAGAAAAGTTTTAATACTATTTTTATAGGAAATATAAAAAAGTTGTCAAAAAAATTAATTATTTTTTATAATGGAAAAGCTAGTGAATCATTTTTAGAAACTTTTTTTCACCCAAAAAAGGTTTCTAAAAATGATTCCCTAACTTTTCCGTTATCACAATTTTCTTAAACTGGTCCATTAACAAATATTCTAAGGGTATCCGTTAAATAGACCCAATTTTCGAAATATGCATATTATATCATACGATAATATGATGCTTCTTTTTCCCCTCATAAAAGGGAAGCTTTTATTAAAACAAATATAAAATATACATACTACGATCCTACACGATTTAAATAAATATTGTCAATAGTTTAATTTTGTCAAAGACTCTATTTGGTGAAATATGCCGGCATGCCGTCTCTCTAAGCCTATATTAACTTCATAGTAGATCTTTCCATTTTCTGCCTAGTGGAAATTTTATGCATAATTAAATAATAATAGATAGTTCATCAATTACTTGACCCACTAAAATGTCATTGTGATCAATCACGACTGGTTGTTCGGGCACCTAATTTTGAGTTGAGGACTTTGTTTACATAGAAGAACGACTTTAATTTTGTTTTCAAAAAAAAAAAAAGAACGACTTTAATTTACACTCTTTTGACTAGGGCGTAAATGAAGTAAATTATTTATAATTTATAAATAGTTCAGATTTGGTTTGAGAAAAAAAATGTTTATGTATATTTGTATAACTAACAAGAAAAGCTCAAACTCAATTTAATGCTTGATAATTAAACAAGTCAAGTTGAAATATAATAATGTATTTGTCAGTAAGTTAGTGGGTATGTATTGGGACATCAGTATCTAATGCTACAATCAAGGTAGATGACGATCATCAACCACAGTCCACAACCGAAACCACATCAACTGTAAACTCCAAAAGAGTTTGATAAAAATTAGAAGTTTTTATGTAATCTAAATACATATGTATAGTTATCTGTTATTTTGTTATGTAAAATCTTCTCAGCATACGTTGAATATAAATACAAGAGGCTGCTCCTGATACATTAATTGAAGAAGCAAAACAAAACACGTTCTCTATAAGTTTCTTTAGTAGGTAGCTTGATTTGAGTATATATAATATTATATGTTTATTTGTATAGATATAGAAACTTTTTTTTTTTTTTGAAAGAGTTTCAACCTATGGCATCCGCTCTTGATGATAGCTCTTTATCATTAGATAAAGACACCAATCAATTTTTGGTGTAGGCGGGAATTGAACCCCAGATCTCTTATACAACAATCAAAGACTTTATCAGTTGAGCTAACTAGAACCCACAATAGAATAGATATAGAAACTATACTTACATAGGCATGAGACTAGATTGTCTAAATTTGTAAATAAGTTACAAACATATCAAATTATTATTTGTAATTTATTGATAACACAAATAGACAAATAGTTCATTTTGTAATAAATATTATATATGATTTTCAACAATACAAGATTGATGGATCTAATTTTTAAAAGTTCATAAAAATTATTCTATCTAATTAAATTTAACAATATAGTTGTAACTATAATTTAATTATTAGCTAATAGCATAGATTTGTGAAGAGTATTTAAAAAAAAAAAATTGTGGTGTTTTCTTTCTACAGGAAAATAAGTTAATCAAGTGACTTGTAAATAAGTTTGAGTTTGTTCAATAAGAAATTAAACTAACCTTGAACATGCTATATAGCTTGGTGATAGCTCAAATTTGGCTTATATTCAAAATAACACTAAATGAACAATTATAAAATTTTAATACTCGACTTGTTCACAACCCTATTACATGCGATTTGGTTTCATATGAAATTTTTTGTATTATTCAGATATATGTACTATGTGTATGTCTTTTTCTTTTTCTTTATGTAACAAAAAAAATAAGTGGCGACTCCACACATAATCCTGAAAAGGGAAGATGCCGATACCTCTCCCTTTTTCTGAGAGCACCCTAGTTTTTCCGGTCTCTCACACACCCACTTAACCTCATGTATCGTAGATGTTAGATATATTATGCCTTAGAGCAATTGCATCAGTACTTCTAAATTTTTTTGTCTATTTTACAAAAAAAAAAAAAAAAAAAAACTTACTTTTTTTATTTTACACCATCACTTTTACAAAGTACCCATATTAATTTACCTATTCTAAACATATATTTCAATAAAATATTCATTCTATTGCATTTTTTATTATGGCAAGAGATAAGACTATGGCAAGAAGAGAGAGAAAAGCTTATGTGACTATGGCAAGAAGAGAGAGAAAGAGAGAGAAGAAAAGGAAATTAATAAAATAATTTATACAAAGCTACAGTAACCATGTATATTTACACGGTTACTGTAGCTCCTTTGTATATTTGCACAATTATAAACAAGCTAATATGGGAGCTTTTCATGTCATGTTGTGTAAATTTTATCAATTTTTGTATTTTAGAAGCATTGATGCAATAGGCCCAAACTTGTTGTCCGTAATCAATGCACTCACTACGGGTTGAAAAACTGACTAATTTTCCAGTTGTGGGTGGCTGGAAAATGTGTTTTGGTAGATAAAACCAACACGGATTTTGGCAATTGGTGTCCCTCATTGTCATTGTTTATCACTGTATGTTGCCACCAACATTTGTCTCACGCATTCCATTCCACATTGAGTTTTGTACATTACATTCGCCTAGTCTAACATGCCAAACTCAAAGTTATACCTTTAGTTTGATAGAGGTGTTAGATATATTATGCCCCAAAAGAGCAAAACTTATTTTAGACCCATATACTCATATAATTGTAGAGCAAACAAAGTAATTTGAATTCTAATCATAGTGCTAGTATTATAAACTTAGGGTTAGCATGAGGCTAGACTATATATTCTACATTAAGTTTATTGTAATATATAAAGTTGAATAGTAAAACTGTAGCTATTTAGTACTTTCTACTTTGAAATATAGACTGTCAAATTAAACCATATTGTTCCCACTCTCTATTGTCTTACAATCACTCTCAATCTCACAACAATTGCAGTTTTAAGTTCTAAAAATAAAGATACATGGATTATAAGGATTGAGTGCAATACCTAGGATATTGCATTTGATGCAATTACCCCCTCCCCACTCACAGACATCTTTTTTTCTTTTCTTTTCTTTTTATCATTTTCACCTTTTAACTTCAACTGTTTTTTACTTTTTTGTTGTATTTTTCAACTCTCATTCTTAACTGTTGATAACTACTACATCATGTGGTATTTCACCTAATCTCAATCCAAAGATATTGCATGATTATTGTAATTTATTTGAACTTAACCCTCATTCCCCACCCACAGATCAAAACTAAAATAATCTTTCGAATAGATAAAATTTGAAATTACTCAGCATACGTACTTTCCCCTCTGCCGACGGTACGTCAAAGAAGAAGCTTAGCATCAACATTTCCTCGCCAAACATATAGGACAAAGACCTTATTGGTCGGTCGGTTGGTCCGACGTAGTCACGAGCACAAAAGTTATTTGTTTTCTGTTTATAAAGGAAAAGGTTATTTATTCATGCGCAACAGATATGAGCAAACCAATAGTTTTTTTGGATAAGTCAAATGAAAAACTTATAGCATAATATTTTATGTAAAAGAATAGTAAAACGTTTTTTTATTCATAATATTACATGTAATGTATGTCGGTACTGCATCTGACATGAAATGAAATTACTGCACCAATAGAATTGCAATTTGCCTGACTCAATTATATATGTATTGAGTTTTTTTTTTTTCTTAAAAGAAGTTCATGATATTACAGAATCGTACTTATTTTTTTAACCATATTGAACAATTGAGTTATATATAAATGCTTATATTACTGAATTATTAGACTTTTTACTGTTTATTACAAATTGTTGATAATGAAATGGCTAATGCATGCCCACTTAAGTTGTTTATCAAAATGACTAAAGTGATCATCAAACGGGGTCAAACAATGTCCAGTACAGTACTTGGAATAAAAGAAATAGTTTGAATTTCTTGTCTTTGAGATTTGAGATGATCTTTGGTAGTCTCTCGATCAATCCGTGGATGTATATAATGTTATGAATCACATTGTTACAGCATAAGACTAAGTCCTTGATGAAATGTCAGATCAATTTTTTTTGGGGGGGCCAAAGTCAAGTCAAATTATTAAGTTAATTTCTCAAAATAACATAGGGTATAACCTCGTCAAAGATTGTGTAGTACATATATAATATCATTATTCGCAATATGCAGTCAAAATGAACGGAAAGGAAGGTTAAATTTACCCAAAGAATTAAAAATATAAAAAATGAAAGAAATGTTAAAAGCACGCATGTCGGTGAAATTTCAGAGAAGAGACAAAATTGCAGCAAAGATTTTGATAGAGACCAAACAATAATGAATCTCTTTCTTTTAATGAGTTGGTTAAGGAGACTCCGATAAATAAGTCAGTAAATCAGTGGAAGAAGTTAAATGAAATTGACAAAATAACAATGTTCAAGGTCTCATATAGTTTACTTTGGTATGAGTAGGGTCAATTGGAACTCCTTTTGAGAATTATTATACTAACTGGTCGATTTTACATGGCCAACCTAATAAGTAGATGTTGGTTGCACTTATGTGGTTGATCTGGTAAGGTAGTACACCTTTTTTGGTCCTGTCAAGAATGACCCCCCACACGTGTTTTGCCTCTCATTATTGGTAAATATTTGTGTGCATTGCGGCCATGGAAAAGTGAAGAAGAATAAAAGTCAAGGAATACATGGCAATAATTTCTATTGAGCTGGTATGTTACTATTGGCACGGATAAAAATGATGTTTTGATTTGATTTAACTTAAATATCCTCAAATGAAGGACCTTGGTTCAAATCCTTCTTAAATAAAAAATCAATTGGTTTCTTTACTTTTGGGTATTAAAAAATCATTATAAGTTGCAATGTAGGTATAAAAGGGGTAAATATGTCTATAATTGGAGTTCAAATCTTTTGTCTCACTTTTTCTGCTCCATTCTATACTTTACCAATAAATACTTGCTACGTGTTAACTTAATTAATTAAATACTATCATTATTGACTTATTAATATTACCATTATTAATTAATAGTAGTATTTAATTAATTAAGTTAACACGTGGTAAGCATTTATTAGTGGAATATAAAGTGGAGTAGAAAAAGTGGGACAGAAGATTTAGATTCCTATAATTGACCTATTAAAAGGTGGAGTTGCTTCAATTATTCTTCACAAATAATAAAACAAAGTTACTTCAATTATAATTAATTATGACATCAACAATTTATGGGGAAAGAAAAAAGTGAAAATTTGCGGTAAGAAAAAGAAGAACCTGTAAACGTCAATGTACTAATATGGCAAAGGGACCCTACTTAGATGAGCTGCATGGAAAAAGTCAGCTGCCATTTATAAGATTTTCCATTTACAATACATTTAAGAGAGAGAGAGAGAGAGAGAGAGAGCCTTACCAAGTTACCAACAAGGATAGGTGTTAGGAAACAGAACAAAACGTTACAGTTGAGTTTTTGGAGTGATGGCATATAGGGGATTTCTCTGTCCTTAATTACCAGCTCTTGGTCTGACTAAACCATTGTCAACGGTTCGTTATATGAATAGAAGTGTAGAACCAATCCTAGGGATTCACAAATCCGAAAATGGTTTCTCAAAAACTTGCTACTGCTCCAGCTAGCCCCCCTTGCTTCTCTACTATATATACATGCACCAAAACCTTCTTATTATCACGCACTTCATTTCATTCTTATACTCATTATCCCTATTATCTCTTCAACACTTCACTTTTGGTTTGTATCTAAACCATAAACCTCTCTCCCCCTCTCTCTCTCTCTCTCTCTCTCTCGACAAAAGCATAATACTAAGCTTAATTATAACATCATTTTCCTTTTTTGTGCATTCCAGGTTATTGTACCATGTCTCCTGCAATGGTGATGGCAGCTGAAAGAAAGCAGGCTGATAATCTACAAAGCCAATACCAGAAAGGAGTGAAGCACCTATGTGAAAATGGCATAAACAAAGTTCCTAAGAAATACATATTACCCGTTTCCGATCGACCCAATATGAAAGATAGAGAGCTAATTAATGTCAACAAGCAAAATTTTAAGTTGCCCATCATTGATTTTGCAGAATTGCAAGGTTCCAACCGGCCTCAGGTCCTAAAGTCTCTCGCTAATGCTTGCGAACAATATGGTTTTTTCCAGGTAGGTTTTTGTGTGATTTGTAATTTGTTAGCAAGATCCTGAACTAAGACCTAGTTGTATAACATGTATTAATTGTATGCATCTTCTCTCTTAGTGTGGATAAGTCTTACACGACTGTAAAGCCTACATAAGACACTATGCATATATTGGCTGGACACATAAAATAACTATTGCTAGTTGCCTTATTCAACTCTCTGAACTGTTTAACCCTTATTTTAAAGCAAATATTTTTGTTGGTTAATGCAGTTGGTAAACCATGGAATTCCAAGCGATGTTATAAGCAGTATGATTGACGTGAGCACAAGGTTTTTCGAGCTCCCATTTGAGGAAAGAGCCAAGTACATGTCCTCGGACATGCACTCACCAATTAGATACGGAACTAGCTTTAACCAAAACAAAGACGATGTGTTTTGTTGGAGAGACTTCTTGAAGCTGATTTGTAATCCCATATCAGATGTTGTCCCTCATTGGCCTTCTTCTCCCGTGGACTTGAGGTGAGAAGCTTAGCTTAGCTTCAACTAATTTTCTATTTAAATTCTCTCTCTCCAATTGCTTGGCCTATAATCGCTGTCCAAGGCTTTGTTGGATTAGCTGCACCTTTCTCAACTTAAAGAACTGGTTGACTTACAAATCATGCCATTATATATCTAAAAAATTTATATTAGTAAACAATTTTGAATGACTTGTTTCAAGTTATCTATCAATTAATGTAACTTTTTTTACTTTTTTCGTATTTAATTTGTCTGTCTATGATGTTTGTAATCTAGCAAATGATCAATCAAGCTTGTTGTTGTTGCTTAAACAGGAGATTGGTGGCTGCCTACGCAAAAGAAACCAAATACTTGTTCCTAATGATCGTGGTGTCCATCTTAGAAAGCTTAGGACTTGTGGGAACCACAGAGAACAAGACAGAAGAAGATGACATTTTAAAGGACTTCGAAGATGGGAGCCAGCTAATGGTTGTTAATTGCTACCCTCCATGCCCTGAACCCAATCTAACCCTAGGAATGCCACCTCACTCCGACTATGGATTCCTCACTCTTCTTCTCCAAGATGAGGTTGAGGGTTTGCAAATACAACACCAAGACAAATGGGTCACCGTCGAACCAATCGCTAATGCCTTTGTTGTTAACGTTGGTGATCATCTTGAGGTGGGTTTATCAAATTAAATTAAAGAATAGTTAAGCCAACATGACACAAAAGTTTGTAATAATTATGTAATAAAATCTATATGTATCATTCATGTATGCTAACCATAGTATTATTAAATTTTGTAGATCTTTAGCAACGGGAAGTACAAGAGTGTTTTACATAGAGTCTCGGTGAATTCTATGAAGTCTCGGATATCGGTGGCTTCTTTGCATAGTCTTCCTTTCAATTACATGGTTAGGCCATCGCCTAAACTCATCAATGAAGAGAATCCAAGGGGTTACAAGGACACTGACTTTTCTAGCTTTCTTGAGTACATTTCATCTTGTGAGCCCAAGAGGAAGAATTTCTTGGAGTCAAGGAAACTATGCTAAAGGAAAGTGAAGGATTAATGGATAAAAGATGTTTAATTATGTTGACTTTGTAGCATCAATTACCTTGCGTTGATTACTTGATTAGATGGAATGTACTTTCCTTCTTTCTTTCTTTTTTCTTTTTCTTTTTTCTTGAGTGGGTCATGAATGACGAAAATTATATCTTGTACTAGGCATATATGTCAGATACACCATATACTAGCTCCACGAATGGCTATCAAACCCTAAGCTAAGTGGCTACACCCCCACCTCATCTGCTAGAATTGTAAGACAAATGTAGCAATTGCAATATAGTGTGATTTAGCTAATCTAGGGACATAGATTGTGTTGAAGATGATCAAGCTCTATTAATTGTATTGTTAGATAATAGTATATTTAAAGCTTTTCTATATTGTATTTTTTTTTCTTTGTGTCTTATTTTACAGTATCTACCTGCTACATTTTGTTTTTGCATGACATATGATCTCTGAAATCACATCCACCCTTTAATCACTTGAGCTAAACCATTCACTAGTCAATAGGCGGCAAATTGATTAATATCTTAATATTTATTCAAGATTTTCAAACTAACCATCTACAAACACAATTGGGAGCGCCATTAAGAATAATGATTTATTATCCAGTGTTCAAGTCTCTTTTGTCACCTACCTATCACATTTCATTATGATAGGCTGATAGCGGTCACCAAGGTGCACCAATGACTTCCCATGTGGTGCATGTCATACACACAATGAATCCACATATCACTAAATAACACGAATAGGGGAAATCACACACAAAGATGCATATTGTACACTCTTGGCAAAAATGGCAAAATACCCATTTTGCTCCAAAGTTCCAGCAAAATACTCATGTTCTGAAACTATCTAGCGATATGCCCCTATTTTGAAACTCAATTTTCTAAAAATTGAGTTTCAATGTAAAACTCGATTTGTAAAAAATCGAGTTATAGGCAATCAAACTTAAAAAATAAAAAAATAAAAAGATTATGGAACTCGAGTTCCATTTGAAATTTTTCAAGGAACTCGAGTCCATGAACTCGAGTTCCTTACTGAAATTCAATTTTTAAAAAATCGAATTTCAAAACAGTGGCGTTTTGCTAGATAGTTTCAAAATAGTGGCATTTTGCCATTTTGGCCGTACACTCTTAGAATATACTTTTACATATCTACAACATAAGCTTTGAACACTTAAATACTTTACAAGGTTAGAAAATTTCATAACCAAGGAAGGTCGCTCCTGGTCACAAATTTCCATCATCCAAAGTATACAACTTGCCTTATTGCACACATTCATCACTTACAATATATAAAAGTACAAATGACAAATGGAAGTATGCTTAAATTAAATACGATTAACCAGGACCAAAGTGAAATTCATTCATTGATGCATGAGGATGAGTAGGAGTATGTTTTTTTTTTTTAATAAGATATATTGTTAGATAAGTCAAGCATGAACTTATATTCACATTTATAAAACCTGATAGAAGTGAGTATTATTTTAGGGGTGGCAAAATTGGACACGACCCACGAACCCGACACGACACGACACGAAATTAGTAGGTTATGGGTTGAGGCTTAATGGGTTCGTGTTATATTCGGGTTGACACGATGGACCCGTTTGATAAACGGGTTGGGTTAAGATTCAACCTATAGAACCTGTTTAACCCGTCTGACCCGTTTAATTAAATAAAATTTTACCAATATACCATTCAAACCCTAGGTATATAAACTTATTAGTTATTGTAGTTTATTTTCTTTGACATATTGTGATTGATTATTTATGATATTGAGATATGCTTTAGTTTTAAATGATTATTTGTGATGCAGTTACTCATTAATTTTGAATTTTATATTTAAAATATTTATTTGTTTGTTTTTTCATAAATGTTTTTCTTTATTTTGATAAAATTAGATAAACAGGTCGACACGACTGACCCGTTTAATAAATGGGTCGTGTTAAGGTTGAGGAATCTTGACCTGTTTAATAAACATGTCAGGTTAGTATTGACCCATATAGTCGGATACGTATGAGTTGACACGACACGAACCCGACACGCGAACACGAATTGCCACTCCTATATTATTTATACAAACTTTTCAATAAATCCATCGGTGTAATCTATTAAAAGTATTTTAACTTTAATAGAGTAACTTCCATAGTGGAGCTAGGGACTTTATGTTTTGTTGCATACAATGTATTTGAAAATCTTCTAAGGCAGTCACTAAAACTAAGTACAACCTACCGAACACAAAAATTCAAACACAAACAAACAAAAGAAAAGGCTAGCCCTGTTCTTGTAAATGATGTAGAAATGAGATTTTTTTTTTTTCTTTAATTAATAGTGCAGTCATGCATGTGTATGCTTAGGAATATAAAGAAATAACCTCAATGCTCATCTCATCATATCTAGCAGATCCCTTGTATCATTGTATGAGGTACTATCTGACATGGCTTTTAAAAGAAATATTGTCCTGCCGGGAAATAATGATGAGTTGATTAGGAAAGATAATCACAAGGTCTGCTATTACAAATGATTGTTATATATGATTAAAATTTTCAAATAATCATATATATATATATATATATTTTTTTTTATTAGAAAGGTTGTCATCTAATATGCTTGTTGAGAAGTACACGGGAAAACTGCTACCTTATTATAGGATATCCAAATTCAAGTTCTCCATCTTTTCTAATCTCTCTATTTGGGTAAATGTTCTAAATTGTTGCCACCTTTAAGTGAATAACATTATTTATTTTCCTCATAAGAGTTGGTATTTAAATCTCCCCCTCTACTATTGAAGTAACTATCAAATTAATTTTTTTTTTTAAATTATAAATTGTTATATGCTATGGTGTGGTTACTATAACTAAATTCTTATTTGATTCTAAAAAAAATAAAAATAAAAATAAATTTCTTAATAAAAAAAAAAGTTATTGACTATTAAGAATTAAATCATTACTTGTAGATGGCCTTCAATTATACATCTAAAAGTTAAAGTTGTACCTTTAGATTGTATCCTGATTCTTGAGCACAAAACAAAACTATTTTCACAATGTCTGGAAATGGTCATGGTGGTAATTTTACACTCAATTCTTTTCTTTTCTTTTTAATAATAAAAAAGGCAAATTCATAGACTTAAATCCACAACTTGTCGCTTTTGATAGAAGACATTTATCATCACACCAAGAGCCGACTTCTTAAAGTTGCCTTTGGATATCCTATTTATAAAAAAAAAAAAAAAAAGAAGAAGAAGAAGAAGTGATACTCTCCTACTTGAAGAAAAAAATCTAAAACATGGGGAATGGTACATGGGACAAACAAAACAGAGGGAGGGGGAGGATGAACTTAAAAAATCAGAACAAAATCATTTCAAATAAGTGGGCTCCGAAGACCAATTTTTAGTCTTAGAGAGTTTGATAAATACAGAAGAACAAGAGAACAAAAAAAAATGTCTAAAGACTATGAACAATAGAATAGAAATTCAAGGGCGTCTGGGTCCAATTAATCTCGTGGTTGAATTTCAGTAGAGATGGCTCTGGCCCATGATGATATTATCATAAATCATAACTCTTGCCTTGTGCCGTGACTGTGAGTGACGGCCTGATCTTAGTTGACCCACTCTCTGGTCATTTTCTGTAAATGTCTTGGTTTTTAAATTTGGTAAAAATCTAAAAAGTCACGGTAAACATTTCCCTGCAACTGGAAAAGGAGTAACATTTCTTCAGCTCACCCCCACGCACTCTTGTTGTAATGATCATTCTATAAGAACAAAATTATTATGGAGGTAAGAGAACAAGGGTCGGTGTATAAATCTCCATGAGAAAGTTTCACTCATATAAATACTTAAATTAAGTTGTTGTAAAATTTATATTTTTAAAAAAATTCCTTTTAACTCATTTGACTTTTTTTTTTAGAAGAATCAACTCATTTAACTGGCGTGCTGCACTGCTCACATTTGTACAACCCACGGTGAGTGGAAGGAGTATTATTGTGGAAAATTCTAGCGGGGATTCCAATAATGTCTACAAACCAAAAATGATTCTTTTAAATGCCTACATAAAAAACAAACAAAAAATAAAGTCCAAAAGAAAATGGAAGAAACAGACATTTACATAATTACATGTATTGCTTTTTCTTTTTTCTTTTTTCTTTTTCTTTTTTTTTTTTCTTTTTCAAAAGTATGTGATGCCAAAAAAAAAAAAGCAAAAAATATTAAGGGAAAGAATTTGCTGCAAATTAAGTTGCAGCAATTCTTGTAAAAATGCATGTGTCAATGCATTATATAAACACTTGTCCAAACTTATATTTTTCTGTGTCAAGAATGAATTTTTCACCAAATGGGATCTACTTGAGGTATTGACACATATGCATTTTTACAGAAATTGTTACAACTTTGTTTGGGGCAAATCATTTTCCAAATATTAATAAGTTAATTGCGCTAACAAACTAAAGTTAAATAAACGTGTTTTCTACCACCTCAATAATATAATATAAATATAAATTAAAAATACTGTTTATAATTAGTGACACATTAATTTATAAAAATTATTATAATTAATTTATAGTATCCTAATATTACTGTAAAAAGAATTAAACTAGGAAAGAAAAAGATAAAGAATGGCAGGTTTCTAGTGTAGTTTCAATTAGTGGGTGTGTATATATTAGTTTATCAGAAAAATTAGTGGGGACGGAGGAGATCACATTTTTCTTTTAAAGGGGATCCAACGTGTTTTCTCTTTTTCCTTATTTCTGTGTGAATCAAACATATTATTTTGTTTAAGGGAAAAGAGTAAGGCCTTAACTCTTGAAAAATCATGATTTCAATCACAGTCACGATTTCTAGGTTAGAAATTGTGACTTCTAGTCAATGTTTCAATTGTTTTTGGAGTTATGTGTAAAACAGTTTGTGTATAATAAACACAATTCTATTTAATAATAATAATAATTATTATTATTATTATTATTATTATTAAAAAATTATTAAAAAACAAAAAAAGGAAGAGACTACAAGTTTCATCATCCTATTCTATGAGAACAAACAGTTTCATGTATTGCTTTTTCATTTTTCTTTTTTCCAAAAGTTCGTGATGCCAAAAATATTCTAAAACCATTAAATTTAACTACAAAACGCTAACAAAGTAATATAAACATGTTTTCTGTAAATAAATATTTGAAATACTATTACGATGATTAATGACAAGTCAATTTATAAGAATTATATAGTAAATTTATAGTAGCATCCTATCCTAACATTATTAAAAAAATCTAAAATATATATTTAATCCTTAATAGACTAAATTCAAGCACAAATAATAAAATAAAAAAGCTGCAACATCTATAAATTGTAAAATATAGGAATGTAAAGAGGCACCAATTAAAACATATTTTCTCTTTTTTCTTATTTCTGACATATTAATCAGTCAAAAGGAAGGGAGACAAAGTAGGGTTTTTACTTCAAAGGTCCACTCCACGACCAAGTTCATTTTGGGCCTAATACATTAGCCTTTCGAAAAGTCAGTTCATAGAGAAGTGCGGGGACACGCACGCAAAGCCTCAAAGGTTAATCCAACAACGTGTTGGGCCATTATCATGGCCCAACCTATTTGAAAGAAAGGCCCAAATCTTTCCTCTGTCGAGAAGAGACATGATGCAGGTAGAACTGTCCTTCCACTTGAAATTTTTGTAACAACTATTGCATTCAACTCGTGGATATAATAAATCTGATCCAATTCAATGATTCAGGTTGGTTTTTTATGAGTTGATGAATTTGGTTGGGTATGAACATTTTCTCTGAAGCTCGATTTGTTTGGGATAGTAAAATTTTCAACCTATACCATTATATCAAAGAAAAAAAAAATGAATGGACACCTTAAGAACATTGGTTTATAAAATTTTTATGAAAATAAAATATAAAAAAAAAAACAACTGATTTTTTTGACAATTTTTTTTATATTTCCTGTAAGGACACGATTTGAATGCCTAGCTCACAAGTTGGATAGACTTAGGCCCAAAAAGCTCAAAATAATAAATTTGTAGAGAGTGGGTTAGAAAACTGGGCTTTAATGAATTAGATAACAATCAAAGCATACTCATACCACCAGAAGATGAAAGGTGTATTAGTTTAACTTTGAAGAAAATCGTCCTCGTCACAATCCGAGGAGACGAGTTCTTATATATTTTTCTCAAATGCGATTACAAGTTCAACTCTTAATTATTACAGTGTTTCTCTCTTGATTTCCCCTTCCTTCTCTCATTGCTTCCTTCTTCCTTTATACTCTATTCCTCTTCCATCTTCACCCTCTACATGCAGGTCAAATGATTAATGTTGATACTTGTCCCATCAACACATTCTTAAAGTCTTTGGATAATAGTTGTAAGGCTAAAAACTACTGTTCAGACATCACTTCTTCATTAATGCGGCCAGAGAGTTAGCTGCAGAGTATTTAATGCGGTGGTAACAGCTTTTCCTCAAAATATTCTTTAGTACTCAACTGTACCGTACGCCTGTAGGGTATACCCTTACCAGTAGAACTTTTTGAAGCATCATCCTAGATAGCAAAATATGTTCCGTGACCTTGACCTTTGCCTTGCTTAGCCGAGGTTCTATTTCACCTCGGACCACCTTCCTCATTCTACGAAGTCATAATTTAGTAGTAAAGCCTACAACCTGCATTTTCTATACTATAGACCCATTCTCGGACAATGGAACCTCCTCGGACAGGCCCAAAGCCCAATATACGTATTTGAGCCTCTAGCCTCTACATTTCTTATTAAAGTGATATCAAAATATATATTTTTTTTATATATATAATTCAAAAAATATATGTACTTTTTAGATTTTGAAACTTTGTTTAAATTTGTTAATCTAGTTTTTTTAGGTATATCAAAACTCATAGCGAAGTGAAATATCAAATGATCATGTAATAAATTTACTGAATAATAAGCTTGATCATGTAATAAATTTACTGAATAATAAGCTTATATAAGGTTTAATGAAAATCCAATCTTTCTATTAGACCTAATAAAATGACCTAACTTAATGGCCTAACTCAGCCCAACAGAGTCCCTACATGTTGGGTTAGGGATTTTCTCAACTAAAGTAAACAAGGCTGAGTTGAAAAATACCCTAAATACAACCCTATCCAATAGTAATGATGAAAAAAGGTTTGTGTTAAAGATATCGAGGCCAAGCCTAGTCCTTAATGTACAAATAAAGTATTATACTTATACTATAAGTCTATAAACTATGGTTTAATAAAAAATAAAATTTAGTCTATAAAATTATAAATATCCTTTATCGGGTTCATTGTAGAATGTAATTTAGCATAGAGAAAATGTAACAATGAAGGGCTTTCTTCCATGGATGTGTGTTGTAGGGAGATTTCCTGTACAAGCTGTTTGTTCACTTTAGGAAGCCAAGCCTGCACAGTTTTGTTTTCAAGCAACGTGGGCAAGCAAGCGTTGCACTTGGACTTAATCTCACATTGGCAAGAAACGCGCCCCACTCATAGTTTATAAGCCCTTGGAGCGACCATGAGTGTACCACTACCACACATGTCATTAGGCAAAACCACATATTTCTTATGCTCTCTCTCTCTCTCTCTCTCTCTCTCTCTCTCTCTCTCACACACACACACACACATATTATAACATGGTATCAAAGCCTTTACTCTTACTGTAAAGTATCTCAGTGCAATCGTGTCTTTCTTGGTGTTCATCCGCTAACTTGGTTTTCTCCGATCTGGCTCTGCTACCATCTAACCTCTATGGTCTTGTTCTTCTAATCTATATATCTATATAAAGCCGAAACCTCTGAAACTCTCACAATTTTCCACGACACCATTATTTTCTTTTTCTTTTTATTCTAGGTTTTATATTTTATATATTTATTATTTTTCTTCAACGTGTAATTATCTTTTCAGTATTACAATAATTTAATTTAAGTAAAACTCTATTAGATATATTTTGTTGACCTCTCTAGAGCTTATCACATCATTATTCATTATTATTATATATAATATAAAATTGAAGATTAGAAATTAATTATAATTTTTTTAAGATACCTCACGTTAGAATTAAAAAAATGACTCACTTTAGTTTAAAAAAAAAAAAAGAAGAAAAAAATTTACATAACATGTTAGAAATTAAAAAAAAAAAAAAAAGGACTCACTTTAGGTTGTATTACAATAATTTAGTTTAAGTAAAACTCTATTAGATATATTTTGTTGACCTCTCCAGAGCTTATCATATCATTATTATTATCTATATATAATATAAAATTGAAGATTAAAAATTAATTATTATTTTTTAAGATACCTTACGTTAGAATTAAAAAAATGACTCACTTTAGGTTTCAAAAAAAAAAAAAAAAAATCACATAACATGTTAGAATTTTTTTTTTTTTTAAAGAAGGGACTCACTTTAGGTTTCAAAAAAAAAGAAAGACTCGCATAAAATAAAAATAAAAATTAGTATTAAGAAAAAAAAGAAAGAGACTCCTAGTAGGATTCTCTCTTCTCTCCTTAAAACCTTAGCAATTACCATTTCAAAACTCTAAACTTAACTTCACTTTAAGATTAAAAAGAGAAGAAGAAGAGAGACTCACGTAAAAAAAAAAAAAAAAAAAAAGAAAACAACGTGCAACAAACAAACGTATGTTCTTTCTTTTTTATTTGCTTTCATATGTGTCTGAGATTTTCTTTCTATCTTATTTTTTTTGTTATATTTAGAATTGATTTTCTTTTGAGTATTTGGGTTAATCTCTATATTTTGACAGTGTTAATCTCTATATTTTGACAATGTTTTTGTGGGTTTGGTTTTTGGGTTGAAATTTCTAATAATTATTTTATATTGTATATGATAGATAAAGCATCTCTATTTTTTGGAGAAAAATCAAAGCTGCAACCTATGTCTTCCAGCCTAAGGAGTTGTAAATTTTTATTGGGTATATTATATATGAATTTTTTGAATTTGAAGGTTTTTGTTTGGTTTTGAAGTAGAATTTGGGGATTCTATAAAATTTGAAAGGTTTAAGTCTTGGAATTTTTGGTATTTGCGTCTCAGTAGGATGATCTTAATTCTTTACCTTATATGTTTTTGCTTTATTGAGAATTTTTATTTGGGTTCATGTGATTTTTTGTTTTCTTAATTAAAGCTATGATTTTTGATTGATTAATTATTTGTTTGGATTAATTTCAATTAATTATTTGTTTGGATTCAATGTAAAAGATAATGGAATTAGGTGTTATAATTTTGATAATATTCCATGTTTTGAATTGTTTATATTGTTATTACAATATAAGCATATATATATGGTATTAACATTTTATAAAAATCTTCTTTACAACTCAATAACATTCTATGTTAGACAACACTTCTAAACTATAGAAAAGAATAAAAGTTAAATATTTCTTCTCATTGTATTTTATTTAATTATGACAGCTTTTTTTTTAAATGTTAACTAGCAAAATGTCTATAATATGCATATTATTGACCTAATTTTCTATTTCTAAAATTTTTAGATTTACTCTTAATACTCACCATATATGTATATATTTAAAAAAAAAAAAAAAATCAGTGCCGCAAGCAAAACGGTTAGTCCAGCATGAGAATTGAGAGAGTGCAGCATCCAAAAATCCCCTAAATCCAATCCACAACCTGTCGCACACATACACACACGGTTACACAACTTTGAACTGAAACACTGAACGCTCTTTTACTTGTCCAGCAATGGTGAGTGGTGACTGAGAAAGAAAGGTCCATAGAAAAACCTCTTCAAGCTTAACCCACAAATAAGCGCACAGTCATTCTCAAATTGTCACTCACCACTATGCCTTCTGCACTCTCACTATTCACTTTGTCTCTCCTCCCAAACCCTCTTCTCAAACCCACAACCAGGTCCACCTCTCTCTCTTCTTCCAGACCCACCTCTCACTTCCTCACCATTAAGTCCTCCACAGACAAAAACTCCACCTCAAATTCCAAACCCACCAATACCAACAAAGCCGGTTCCTCCTGGGTTAGCCCAGACTGGCTCACTTCACTCGCTCGCTCTTTGACCATTAGCAAAGACGATGACTCGGGCATCCCTGTAGCCAGTGCTAAGCTAGACGACGTGTCTGATCTTCTGGGTGGTGCTCTTTTTCTCCCACTATTCAAATGGATGAATGAGTATGGACCCATTTATCGCCTTGCTGCTGGGCCTAGAAATTTTGTGGTGGTGAGTGACCCTGCCATTGCTAAGCATGTGCTTCGGAACTATGGAAAGTATGCTAAGGGTCTTGTTGCTGAGGTCTCTGAGTTCTTGTTCGGTTCTGGTTTTGCCATTGCTGAAGGCCCTCTTTGGACGGTAATGCTTGCTATAATCCAATTGTTTCAGGAATTTATATGTGGTTGGAGAGGAATATGTTTAATTATGAATTCTCAAAAAAAGAAGAAGATATGTTTAATTATGTGTAGAGTTTAATTTCATTGTTATTATAAATGGGGTTTTTATAATGCTATGTATTGGTCATGCTGTGGTTTTGGTGCATCATTTTAATTGTTTAGCCCATTAGGGACGAATGCCCTTGAATCCCTTGACAACTAGTTCTAGCGGTAGCTGGTGGACTCAGTTGCCTGTAGGTTTTACTGACTAGAGGAGAGTACAAAGGACTTTTCTTTAGAAAGCTTCTTTACATCATTAAAAAAAAAATCTTGTGGTGTGTTTTGAATATATTTATAGGGAAACAGTGTCATAAACATTAGAACTGTAAACATGCTCTCTTGAAAATTGCATATAGATTCAATGGTGTTAAAATAGAAAGTAAATATATGACTGATGATGTTGAAGCTGATTCTTAACCATTTGTTTAAAGCTTCTAAGTTTCTTACTTGTCCAAAAAAAAAAAAAAAGCTTTAAGAGGTTCTTGGCGTTGATTGAGAAAGAAGACAAAATGCTTGAAAAAAAAAAAAAAAAATCAGTGTTATGCTTCATTTCATCTTATTGAACATGTGGTTATAGTCCCCCCCCACTCTCCCCCTTTTTTCTTCCCGATTCTCCTGGTTTCTTTATTGTTTTAGTTGCTAAACATGATTTTGTACTATATCTTTCTTGCTTGTCATTCTTAAGAATAATATAGGCTAGAGATTATGTCATGGAATAAAATGTCTATATAATGAGTCAAGTGGAGCTTTGGTGTTCTGGAATATGCACCAAGATGATACTTCTTTTTAATTCCCAATTTAATAAGCTCTCAGCCAGTGATGAAAAAAATTCAGAGAACTGGTTATGGTACAGATGATTTTAGTATGTTGTTTGTGATAGGCAAGGCGTAGGGCTGTGGTGCCATCTCTTCACAAGAAGTATTTGTCAGTGATAGTTGATCGAGTCTTTTGCAAATGTGCAGAAAGATTGGTGGAAAAGCTCAAACCCGATGCACTAAGTGGCACTTCTGTAAACATGGAGGAAAATTTTTGTCAACTAACCCTTGATGTTATTGGCCTGTCCATATTCAACTACAATTTTGATTCACTTACAACTGATAGTCCTGTGATTGATGCAGTTTACACTGCATTGAAAGAGGCAGAGGCTCGTTCCACTGATATATTACCATATTGGAAGGTATGCTATTCTTCTGCACTGTTCTTGATTTTCAATTTATTTTTTCAGTTTGATACTTATACCTAGCCAATGATATTTTTTTATGCAGATTAAAGCTCTTTGTAAATTAATCCCAAGACAAATAAAAGCTGAAAAAGCGGTTAATGAGATAAGGAGAACAGTTGAAGAACTTATTGCAAAGTGCAAAGATATGGTGGAAGCTGAGGGTGAAAGAATCAATGAGGAGGAGTATGTAAATGATGCTGATCCGAGCATCCTTCGCTTCTTGCTTGCAAGCAGAGAAGAGGTCTGCTAGTGTTCTTTATCTCCGATCTATAGTATGTATTGTGTATGATCGTTGTTGTTTTGGTAAAGCATTCGTTTTTATATGGTTGCACTTGTTTTTAAATGTGAGCAAGTGGCAATGAAAGGACATGTCAATTAAGGAAGTAACATAGAATATGACTTTGGATAGAGTAAAATGGAGGTAAAGAATACATATGACCGATCCTAACTAATATGTTGAGGATCCATAGCCGACCCCAAAATTTTGGGACTAATGCTTTGTTTGTTGTTGTTGTTGTTGTTGACATGGGAGTTTTTTGTGTTTCATACAATGTGCAAGTTTCTTTGTGAACTTTGTTGAGTCTGTGTTTAATTTTTTATGTAAATTTATGTGGAAAATTGATGTATATTGTATTCATCTCATTTAAGATAAGATGTCATACTGAACATTGTTACTTTTTTTATTGATTGGTAATTTCATGTTTTCAGCTTTCTTTAAATCTTGGAAGATTTTCCTAACTTTTGACCATGAAAGCATAAAAAAGGAAATAAACAAAGTTCTTTCAACAAATTGTGTTTGGTTGTGGTTGTTCATACTCTATATGCTTGTAGATAAGATCTCTGATTTTCCCCGTTTCTGGCCAGAGGTTCTCATTTGAGCTTGAAATTCACTTCATCTTAATGAATGTTGTCATATTTCTCAAACGGTGGTACTCTCAGTAATGGCTGTGTACCCACTTCATCTACCTTTTTTCTTCAAAAAAGAAAAAATTGTTTCTTAATCCTTTATATGCATGCATTTGAATACGGCAGACATCTTCATTGGTATATCCCTATAAAGTTTGAAGAAATTTAAAAGTAAATTCAGCAAGAATTTTCTATTTAATGATGCTTTGATTTGATATTGTCCCCCCAGGCCCCACCCCTCTCTCTCTCTCTTTTTAAATAATAAAATTAGCCTGACTGGACTTTCATTGTCTTTATGGGGCTTGTGTTCTTCTAGTTATGCTTTATCTTATCCTTTAGTTTTAATACAGTTGCTCTATTTGTCTTAGGTTTCAAGTGTGCAACTTCGAGATGACCTCTTGTCAATGTTAGTTGCTGGTCACGAGACCACTGGTTCAGTGTTGACTTGGACACTCTATCTTCTCAGTAAGGTACCCTTTCCATTTGCACATCTGTCTTTACTTTTTGAGTTTTTCATCGCATACAATTTAAAACGTTGATAATTTTAGACATAATTAGAGTTCAAAGGCGGACTCTCTGTGTTGCAGATGCAGAAAAAGTATGTAATGTGAAAGGGGAATTTTATGTTTATCTCCTTTTCTTTTCTTGACTTCTTTTGAATTTTTCTAGTGAATTATGAACCTTGTCGTACTCATCCACTTATAGCCAAGTACTTATGATCTTTAGCATGGGTCTGGTGACCTCTACAACATGTGTATATATTGCTATGTTAACTTCATATGTGTGCAGAATATATTTTCCATATGGTGTAGTTTTAAGATCAGCTACCTATTGTTCATCATCTCTTTTGTTTTATTTTTTCCAATGCAGGACTCCAGCTCTTTGGTGAAAGCACAAGAGGAAGTTGACAGAGTTTTACAGGGAAGGCCTCCTGCTTATGAAGATATAAAGAATCTGAAGTTCTTGACCTGCTGCATAATGGAGTCTCTCCGTCTCTACCCACATCCTCCTGTAGGTTGCATTCTTTCTCTTCCACTTAAAATGAATTGTAAATCAAAATCTTTTCTAACACCAAAAAAAAAAAAGAGTATATATGGTAGTTCTGTTAAATCAATTTCTTGTTGGTTTCAGTCTTTTAAATCTTTTAGGTCTTGATAAGAAGAGCTCAAGTTGCTGACATGCTTTTAAAATGAATTTTAATTCAAAATCTTTTCAATCACAAAATAGAAAAGAGTATATATGGTAATTCTGTTAGCTCAATTTCTTGTTGGTTTCATTCTTCCAAATCTTTCAGGTCTTGATAAGAAGAGCTCAAGTTGCTGATATGCTTCCTGGAGATTACAAGGTTAATGCAGGTCAAGACATTATGATTTCAGTGTATAATATCCATCATTCCTCAAAGGTATCATCTAATATTCCTCAAACTTCTCTTTTTGTGAATTGTTTAAAACCCAATTGAGAATCCATTGCTTTTTATTGTAAAACAATAATATCATTTGGTGTTGTTCAAGTATGGAGCCTTCAGTGGCATTCAGATATCGAAAGTAAGCTTGTTTAATAAAAAGAACTTGCTACCCTAGATATTCAATTGCCAATGCCATACTCCACGTTAGCCTTCCTGATATGGACTCTTCTGAACAGCCATGCTCTTTTTTACTACCATATATTTAACTGTATATCCTGATCATAATTTTGATTCTTCTACAACACAGGATTGACCAATTTGAATTTGAGGATCCTACACCATATGTCATTTATCTTTTTAGCCAGGCAACCTTTTGTCATAATTGACAATTAATTTTCTATTATGGCTTGGTTTCTGACACAAATGGAGGAATTATACTATACTTTGTTTGCTTGCTTTGATTCGTTTGCATCAATGTAGAATTAAAATTCCATATGTATATATATATTTTCACAATAGAAGATTTAGGCCTTCTTTCAACCTCGAGGGGTAGCACAATTGGCTGGGGGGCCCACATCTCTTGAAACGGAATTCACTAGTTCAAATCTTCCCTCCCTCAATGTAGAATTAAAATTCCATATGTATATATTTTTTTTCACTATAGAAGATTTATGCCTTCTATCTTCCTTGAGGGTAGCACAATCGGCTGGGGGATCCACGTCTCATGAAACAGAAGTCACTAGTTCGAATCTTTCCTCCCTCCCGCCCCCTCCCTCTTAGGGCTAAAACTCACTTCTTTAAATATTTAAAGATTATTGACTATTATCCTAGACAATTTGATGCATCTTTAGACAAATCTGAGATGTAATATTTACCTCTCCTTTCCACATTTTTGGCAATTTCATTGTGATGTCATGAGGTTTGGGAGAGAGCAGAAGAGTATGTGCCGGAAAGATTTGACTTGGAAGGCCCTGTTCCTAATGAAACAAATACAGATTTCAGGTATAATTTCTATTATATACTTCAGAGATGCAAAAAGAGCTAGTTAAGTCTCTTGGCACTTCATATTTCTTGATCCTATTTTCCTAAATATGCATTGTATAGCTCCAAGGCATGAATTCTTTGCCTTTTTCATATCCCATTTAACACTGAATACTAATAGTGTAAAATATATTGCCATAGATTCATTCCATTCAGTGGTGGACCCCGGAAGTGTGTTGGTGATCAGTTTGCTTTGATGGAAGCTATTGTTGCTCTCGCAGTCTTTCTGCAGCACATGAACTTTGAGCTGGTTCCTAACCAAAACATTAGCATGACTACTGGGGCAACAATACATACAACAAACGTAATGTTTCCTATATATCATACAGGGATTGCTTGATTTCAAATCTCAAATAGTAATTCGCATCCCAAACAATATCATGCATTTCTCTGTTGGTGATGCCATATCTAGGAAACGATGAATTGTGTCTGGTTTGCAGTTTTTTTTTTTTTTTGTCCAGCGGTAGCATTTGTGGAACTAACTAGTATTTGTTTCTGTCATCTTATCATAAATTATTGCAATGCTAGTTTGGTTTTAAAGAAAACTAAGAACCAGATAGAAAATAATGAAAAAAAGATTTTAATTTCACAGACTTGAGCTGGCTTACGTTTAATCCAAGCATGTAATGTCCTCTAAAAAGATGTTATTGTTGCAGGGCTTGTACATGACACTGAGCCAACGGCAACCAAAATCTGCATTTGTCTCTTCTTCTAGGTAAGCTGTAATGTATTACATAAATAGTGATTACATCCAAGGGTTTAAGGTAAAAAGTGTTGTAGCAATGTGCAGTAGTTTTGTAAGCTATATAATTTATTTATTTTTTTGACCAGAAAACATAATTTATTAATGTTGTAATTCTTTTGATTATCAGACAATATTATCTATTACTTTTGACTGACAACGGAGTGACTCAATGTAGGCTATAATAGTTGAAGTGGTAAACAAAAAGCATCATTCATCATTCCATCATCTTGCTTGTGCAGTGCCATGCATCCTGATCTCACTTCAAGTTGCATTGCTTAGATATGAGGTTTGCTTTCTACAAATTCTAGTAACTGCTATGTGCACAACAATTTACTATATGTTATGCATACATTTCAAATTACACAATTAATATGTTGATATCCATGTTCCTAAACTTTCGTACTATATGTGCGCGTTTGGTTAATTGTATTAACTCAAGTCTAAAGGACCTACTGGTTGCCTTAAAATGTATTTAAAGGGAGACAACAATTTACCTTTCCTTGTGGCATATTATATGCTGCACAATAGTATCTATCTACATGTGGCTTGTCTTCTTTCTTGGTGGGATCTCAGGTCTCTAAAACTGCTTTACTGAGCAATGCGTGTAAATGATTTCTTATGGGTCTTATGCCTCAGCAGTATGGAACATACAATCAGACTATCAGATTTCAGATCAAGAAGATTTTTTTGGTTGTGAGAATCAATAGACGTCAGGATATGTGTACTCTTTAATTCATGCCAGCCCCTAACATTACTCTAGACTTTACTCCAAACTTTGTTATTTTGTATGTTGTCTACACAAAAAAACTAATTGATGTCTGTCTTATAGCTTAATAATAGAGAGAATTCTATCATATATATATATATATATATATATATAAAGTGACCTCTATATTGTTTATAAGTCATCTGAACAGTTTCGATTTTAAAATAATTTCACAGATGTATATGAAAATAGATCAGGTCAGAGGTGTTGTGTCTTTTTATCATAGTTTTAAAATGTATATGTATATTGTTTCTATGCTTAACCTGTCGTGACACTAGCACAATGGATGATCATTGGCTTTGTTAGTTTTGTTGTCCATCGCATGAACAAACCTTAGGCATCAACCCAACCTGTTACCATTAGCTCGTTGCAAAATTACAGCTTTTACATAATCTAGGAAGTAAGAAATACTTTATTTAGGGTGTTGTATTCATGTCGTACCGACTGTTTCATGATATAATTTTTCAAAAATTGCTTATGCTATACTCGTATCGTGTTTGTGTTTTTATGCTTCCTAGTTTTATAATACATTTCTCTGTGTTGTATGGGCCTACATGTGAGACAGTTTCACATATTATCATTATGGAAGAAATGTCTCATATACCTTATCAATGTTGTGATATCGAAGTAGATGATGCTTTTGCTGATTATTTCACGCGTAAAACTAATGACAAGATTTTGTGGGGAAAAAGACAATGAATTGGTTTCCTCAATTATTACTTTATTAGCATATTCACGTGGGTGCTGCAGTATCTTCGGTAGGCCCACCATGTTAATTTTCTTACAGTAAAAGATAAAAAACACTGTTGATAGCAAGTCCAAAATAGCTTGTCCGCTCCAGAATTGGTTTTCGAAGATGAGATTCGAAGGTGTTGTAGCCTGTAGGTCAATTTTATCATCGGTATTCTCATTCATTGTGATGGTGGTGTCGGCAACATTGACGATGAGAGTAATTGTGATGCCCGAATTTAAAAATAATGTGTTGTAGGGGTGTATGATGAGTCTCACATCGGGTATTTATTTGATAGATCTAAGCTTTATTAATAACTCCAAAGAGCCTTAATTGTAACTAGTCATTTTGAGTTATAGCGCAGATGTTTCTAGCGCTTTCTTTTGTCTACTATATAGGCTATCATAGCTGACCCAGTAACCTCATGTGGGCCCAAAGACAACTATCCCACAACATATTGTGATGTCTCGGGTCTGGACTTCCTTAACAACTAAGCAACTTCAATTGTGACTAGTTTCTTAAATCTTACAAAATCCTTTTGGGTTTTTACAAAACCGAAATTAGAATATGTAAAGTTTAGGATATTTTTACAAAATCCTTTTGGGTTTTTACAAAAAAGAAATTAGAATATATAAAGTTTAGGATATTTTTTTATGTGTGCTTTTAATATTAGGATTTGTTTTAATCGGCAACCATTCCACTCATGCCCGTTTCATTAGGTATCACATAAGTTTTTTTTATATCTATTAGAGCAATTACATCAGTTCGTGTAAAAAAAATTTTCATTTTACACTTTTAAAACCTATTTTTTCTATTTTACACACTCATTTTTACAAAACACCCACATCAGTTTATCTATTCTACACATTTATTTAATAAAATATTCATTCTACTCCATTTTTTTTTATTATTTTTCTCAACCATCCGCGCGCTCCTATTTCTCTCTACCCCCCTCTATTTTGATTTATTTATCTGGCCTCTCTCTCTCTCTTTTCTACTTCTCTCATTCTTTCTCAAAAAATCCAAAACCCATCTCCCTACCCAGACTTCTTCACCGGCCACATCCAGACCTCTTTACCGGCCATGATCAGACCTCTTCACCGGCCGATCCTTCTTCACTAGCCATGTTTCAGACCCTTTACTGGCCGATCCTTCTTCACTGGCCACGATCAAACCTTTTCACCGGTCGATCCTTCTTCACCGACCACGATCTAGTCCCTTCACCGGCCGATCCTTCTTCCACGGCCACGATCAAATCTCTTCACCGGCCGATCCTTCTTCACCGGCCACGATCCAGACCCTTCACCGGCCGATTCACGATCCAGATCTTCTTCACCGGCCGATCTTCTTCACTGGCCGATCCTCCCAGGTCTTTGTCTGTGTTGGTTTATGTGTAGGTGTGTTTCTGTGTTGATTTGTTTGGATGAGTTTGTGTGTGGGTGTGTTTGTGTGCATCTAAAGTGAAAGAAGAGGAGTAGGCTGAAGTCGTTGTGAACGGAAAAGAGAGAGAAAAAATGGTGCGAACGGAAAAATGATAAAATAATGAATACAAGTGCTACAGTAACCGTGCAAATATGCACGGTTACTGTAGCAATTGTGCATTTTTGCACAATTTTGCACGATCTAATGTGGAAGTTTTTTGTGCCAAAATGTGTAAAAACACCACATTTTTCTATTTTGCAAGACTTTACATAATCTGATATAATTGCTCTTAGTTGGTCCAATAAAAAAAAGTCATATAATTTCATAATTCCATGTCAATTTTATAGCCTACAAAAACTCTAAATAATTAAAATAAATGTTCTAAAATCTAAAAACTACATAAACTGGTTAAAATTCAGTGTGTATAGTAGTATGGTACGGTAGGTGGGTGGAGCTCACACACTCTCTATATAGGGAAAGATCCAAATGAGCTCACTCTTAAAGTCATTCTGAGAAAGTTTTGGAATACAATTTTTGTGCCATAATTTTTGTCAAAACTTTAACGTTGTCAATTGTGAACAATGATAATGATAATGATAATAATAGTGATAGCAATGATAGAAAGGAATGGAGGAAGTGAGGACAGATAGAAGTCTTGGGAAATTTTTTTTTAAAAAAATCTATTTTTTAAATAATGGAAAATACATTTTTAGCCTTGTTGGATTATTTTTCTTTTAGATTATTTTAAAAGAAAAAAAAGAAAAAGAAAAATAAGGGAGTCAATACTGTACCGGCCGGTACGGACGGTATTTTTTGTTCCTCCACCTTTGCTAGTACAAAAACACATTTGTTTCATTTTGACCAGGCATACCATGTTGTTTCATCTATTTTGGAGAAAATATCGGATTCCGGACAAAAAATATGTATCGGACCGAAACAAAACCAAAAGTTACAACATCAGATTTAAATCTAAAAACTAAAAACTACTCTCTCTCTCTCTCTCTCTCTCTCTCTCTCTCCTCCCACAGTAACTTATTATTGCTCACATTGACGTTGCCACCACAATTTCGCCTTCATGTTACCAGTTAGCTCAGGTTTTGGCGAGCTCCTCCTCTCTCCTTCTTCTTTTTCGTTTTCTTTTTCTTCGCTCTCTCACCTAGATGCTTTCTATACTAGTCTAGTTCATATTAGAGCAACCACATCAGTTATTGTAAATTTTTCTTCTATTTTACACTAAAAATCTATTTTTTCTATTTTACACGCTCATTTTTACAAAACACGCGCATCAGTTTATCTATTCTATTATCTGTTTTATTTAAATAATCATTTTCTCATTTTTTGATTATTATTTTATCTCAAACTCTCTCTCTCTACTCAAGAGACTCTATTCTAAAGTCTTTTATGAAACTCCTCTCTATTCCAACATTTTCACTCCTCTCTGAAACTCCTCTCTATTCCAAAACTCCTCTATGAAATTTCGATCCAAGCAGGAAGCATGGTGTCAATCTGAAACTTCGATCCAAGTTGAAATTTCCATCTGAAATTCAAACGCCGATATGAAATTTCCATCTAAAACTCCAATCCAAGCACGGTGCCGATCTGAAATTCTGATCCAAGCACGGCGAGAAGAACGTCGATCCAAGCACGCCGATCCATCACAAGCGCTGATCCACTCTCTCTGTCTTCGTTGGTGTGTCCAAGTGTGGGTGTGTTTGGTTTTGTGGTGTCTGTGGTTGATTTTTTATTTTGTCTGTGCGAGTGTGTATCAAAGGAAGAAGCAAATGATGAGAGCATTGGTTTTGCATATGGAAAAGAGAGAGAAAAAAAAGAGTGAAATTAGAAATTATTAAAATAATGTATACAAGAGCTACAGTAACTGTGTATATATGCACAATTACTGTAACTCTTGTATATTTATGCATAATTTTATACAATTTTATACCTATTAATGTGAATATTTTTCTTTATCAAAATGTATAAAAAAATTACTTTTTATATTTTACAAGATTATTCACGTGCTATTAATTTTCTAATACTTTTTCATATTTCCTTTTTGTTTTTTTGTGTCTTCTGCCAAACCGACGTGAAAGTCACTTTCAAACTTTCAATTATAAATTTTAACTATTGAGTACCATATGTCAGTGCCATGATGTCATTGATATGCCGTTGGTCCAAAAGAAAATAATATATATTATTATTTTGCCTTTTAATTTTTTATTAGTAATTAGATTCTCAGCGAAAAAAGAAATATATATATATATATATAAATTAATGATAATTACGAAACGATATACTGATATTAATTGGTATCGAAATATTTCGTTTCTTTAACTAAATCAAAAATTATTAAAATAATATATATAAAAGTTACAATAACTATATATATATACACAAAGTTACTATAACTTTTGTATATTTATATACAATTTTATATTCACTAATAAGAGTATTTTTTTATCAGAATATGAAAAAAGAGCTTATTTTTATATTTTGAAAGATTATCCACGTGCTCTTAACTTTTCTAATACTTTTTCATATTTTCTTTTTGTTTTTTTTGTGTCTTCTGCCAAACCGACGTGAAAGTCACTTTCAAACTATTGAGTACCATATGTCAGCGCCATGATGCCATTGAAATGCCATTGGTCCAAATGAAAATAATATATATTCTTTTATTTTTTTATTAGTATTTGGATTCTCAGCAAAAAAAGAAATATATATATATATATATATATAAATTAGTGGTAATTTTGAAATAATACACTGATACTAATTGGTATCAAAATATTTCGTTACTTTAACTAAATCGAAACAGTCTCGAGTAGCCATGATGTCATTGATATGCCATTGGTCCAAAAGAAAATAATTTATATTATTATTTTGACTATTATTTTTAGTATTAGTGTTTGGATTCTCAGCGGGATAATATATATATATATATATATATAAAATTATGATAATTTCGAAACGGTACATCAATATTAATTAATATCGAAATATTTCATTTTTTTGACTAAACTAAAGCAGCCTCAAGTACAATCTTGGGTAAAAATGTTACAAATTTTACTATAAAAAACCTACAAACTAATATAATAATGAATGTGATTTGTGACATTTTAGAAAGATAATAAATAATTGTTTAAATTATTTTTTTTAATGATTGGTAACATATCAATTTATAAAACCAATGTAATAAATTTTGTATGAACCATAACAACGCTAAAATCACTTATTTTGAGGTGGAGGTGGGAGGGGGGGGGGGGGGATTTTCTTTTATCAAGAATTTCTATTATGCCAAACTTCAAAAAATACTTTTCAAAAAAACATGTTTCATCAATACCTTGCCATTAACATTTCTAATGGGAACGTTTATAATTTAAATTATCTTTCATGTTTAATATATATATATATATATATATATATATAAAATCTTGGACAAGTACATAAAATAAAGAGATTTAAGTCCATGATAATCATGGAACCTATCTTTTTTTTTTTTTGAAAGCTCATGGAACCTATCTTTATCTCAAAAGAAAATGTAAAATAAATACAGTGCACAGTGCATACTCAAAATCTTTTGTGTGGCCCCCAACCCATCCCAGAGATGGGTTATAGTACCTCCATGGGATAGTCATAGTTCTACATAAAAAAAAAAAAAAACACCAAAAAGAACAACTCTTGCCACAAAAATAAATCAAGAAATGCATAAAAAGATAGCTTTTTGTGGAAAAAATCTCTCATGTGTCAAGTGCACGAGACCAGCCTCTTACCATCAGATTAGATTTGATCGCGGATAGATTTCCACCGTAATCGCCCAATTCCATATTTCCATGCTTAAACTTTAACCCAACCAATACCTTTTAGCCACAAAAAGGGAGTAAGTCCGGAACCAATACCTTTTGCAATTACCTGTCTATTTTTTATTTTTATTTTTATATTAGATATATCGAGTTTTATCTTATAATTTTCGTTTATGATAACAGTTCTTTATTGTCAAGAAAGTTTTGACCTATTTATTATTTTTTCCATCACTTTCAGCTTGCGGTAAATTATGAAATTAAAAGCTGTGAAGATAAAGTTGTAAAAATTGTTGCGACGGTTTACCAAAAAAAGAAAAGAAAATTGTTGCGACGTAGAACAGAAGCACATCTTCTAGTTCCAGCTACTTGCTTATAAAAGCCAGACACTGAACTCGTGTACATTGTTACTTTCACAATCTCTCTCACACACACAGTGATACAGAGGCCAGAGAGAGACTATAAAACAGTAGTATTATGGAGAACGAGAGCACAGAGAATCGGAACCAAGCTAGGATAGCCATAATGGAACTAGCCCACATGATCAGCGTACCCATGTCCCTAAACGCCGTCGTACGCCTCAACGTAGCTGATGCCATCTGGCAAGGTGGGTCCAACTCACCTCTCACCGCCTCTCAGATCCTGGCACGTGTCCTCCCCTCGGGTCACCAAGGGGACCCTGAGAATCTCCAGCGCATCCTCCGCATGCTCACCAGCTACGGTGTGTTCGCGGAGCACCTTCGCAAAACCCCAGACTCCGACACGTCGGAGAGACGGTATTCTCTGACCGAGGTTGGGAAAACGCTTGTCACGGACAGCGAGGGATTATCCTATGCTTCGTACGTGCTACAGCACCATCAGGACGAGCTGATGAGAGCGTGGCCATTGGTCCACGAGGCTGTGGTGGACGCCACTTTGGAGCCCTTTGTGAAAGCCAACGGTGAGCCTGCGTACTCGTACTATGGGAAAAAGCCGGAGATGAACCGTCTGATGGTGAAGGCTATGTCCGGTGCATCTGTGCCGTTCATGAAGGCGTTTTTGGACGTCTACGATGGGTTTGATGGGGTGACAACACTGGTTGATGTGGGTGGGAGTGCAGGGGATTGCTTGAGGATGATATTGAAAAAGCATCCTCATGTTAAGGAAGGGATCAACTTTGATTTGCCTGAGGTCGTTGCCAAAGCACCCATTATTCCCGGTGAGATTTTACTCTCTCGTCACTTGTTTTACTGATTCAATTTTTTTTTTTTAATATATATAAAATTTCTCTCTCTCTCTCTTTGGGTAACTCTACGTTGAAATCTTAAAATCTTTTTTTTTTTTTTTTTTTTTTGGAAATGAAAAGATTGGACTTTATTACGTTAGCAACAATTTTTTTTTTAATTGAATTTCACTGCTTTTGATGATTGTGTTTTTTAACGTGAGACTAAAATAACAATCATTTTTTGATATTGACAATAAATAAATTTCAAATCTCTTATTATGTTAGCAATTGCTTAAATATAAGTAACTTTATAATTATTGACCAGGTTGACTATAGTAATGGACACAACTTACATTCATAGATCCTATTGATTTTTCTTATCACTCAAATAATTCATTGATTGTAAAAACTGTGTTTTAAATAATTCAAATAATTCATTCATGGAAAAAATTGTGTTTTAAATAGATATCAATATTATGATAATGAAATATTTATAAGAAAATAATTTATCTCCAGTTTAAAACTGTTTTTTTCCATTTCATTATGTGGTGATTTGAAAGAGAGCATCTAGACCTAGTTTTAGGTCACTTAACTTTTTTAATAAGTCATGTGATTTGTTTAAATAATATATATAGATAATTTTATAAATAACTATATATTAAGTTGAAAGAGATAGTTTAAAACTGATATGGAGTTAAATTTTGTCCAGATTTAATCGATTTATTTCTAAATGAATTGGTAGGATTTTAGGGTTTTTTATTGTGGAGTTAGTTTAAGAATTTTAAGAGGATATTAATTTAGAATTTGAAATCTATTGAGTCTGTTAGTGATGGTTTTTTTTTTTAATCATTAATTCATTAATTAAAAATATAAATGACCTTTTCAGGTCTCTTGTTTGGTCATTATTTTAATAGAAACTCACTTTTTTTTTTTTTTTTGAGAAACTCACTCAATTATATATAAATTATTAATTCAAATCAAGTGCCGGTGATGCTGAGTTACATGTAATATAATTTAATATTAAAAGTACACGTACATAACGTGATAGCCATTTTATTATAAACTTTTTTAAATACTGATATGATTTAAGTCATTATATTTTATTATTGAATTTTATCACTTTCAACGAAGTGTCTCCAAACATTGAATCCGTTTTATAGGCTCATTCGAACAGTAGTCTCTCTTTTTTGTTTTTATTTTTAATATTAAGTATTTTAACACACACAAAGAAGAGGAGAGAGGAGACAAAAAAAAAAAAAAAAGTTTTAAAGAAACTGTTAAAGATGTATATCTAAAAGAGCTTAACTCTTGATACACAGCACATATTTTAAACCTCTAGAACTTACACTCATTTAAAGTTCTTCCTTTTTTTTTCTCAAATAATTTATTATTGATTTTTATCGCATAGTCAAAATGAAAGAAGTGTAACCAATGACCAAACATTAAATTTGTTTTAGAGCAAGACTTAGTTACAGTATTTAAGTGTTATTTCTTAAGTTCTCTTCTTAAGATTCTGCTGTATGGATTTTTTTTCATGAGACAGAAGCATATTTCTTAATTAAATAGCCACATGACTAAATTTAAAAAAAAAATTAAAAAAAACAACACCTAAAATACTGTACTTAAATTTTATCTTTTGATTTATTGGCTAATTTGAACGCCACCGTTAATAAAAGTTGTTTGTATTTCTTCTCAAATAAATAAAAAAATCAAACTCCTCGATGAGTGGTGCAGTTGCTCTTTGTCATTTTTTACTTTCTTTCTTTTATACATTAACTGGGGGAGATATATATATATATATATATATATATATATATATATATATATATAGGAGATTAGGAGTTGACAAGGGTCCCCATAAAAAAAAAAAAAAGGAGTTGACAGAGGTTCTTTGGTTTGTCTCTGACTGATTTATTTGCTCAATGGACGATAGAAATATCAAATATGAGCTAAAGTTCAGGAATAGAAAATAAATAAAAGGGAATCTGCCCTAGAGGTATTGTTAGCAAATATTCATGCCTAAATATAACTAGTAGGATCATGACAAAACATGGGAATATATAATGAGTACTATCAAAGTTTATAATAACTAATAAGGTGTCACCGACTTATATTGTATAAAATAGGCATTTTATATACATATATATGTATTTACCAATATATATTTTTAAATAAATTCTTGTTTACTGTACAAAACAAAATAATTTGAAAGATACATTTTTTTTTTTTTGTAATTAAAAGTATAAAACACATATCACATATTATATTTTATGATTTTATCATACTTCATACTCCAATACTAAAATTTAGTACTTTTATTGGCATTATAATTGATAATTGTGTTAAGTAATGTTTTTTATTGATAAGATTCACACCCAATAAATTTTCAACCCATAATCTCACTCTCCAAAAAATTATTATGGTATAATGAAGTGTCAGTTGAACTATAATATATAGCTTATTAATTAGCAAAGTAATATTATTATATACAATATTAATATCTTTTGATTCCATGGTTTACTATATTTATATTAAAAATCAATATTATATATTTTTGTTATAATCTTGAATGATTTTTTCTTTAGTCTATTACCATAATATATTTATTTAATTTGGATGATTAGATTTAAATATATATAAACCTATATATAATATTTTAATTTGAAAATCAAACTCTGTATAAACCTATATATTTATTCTATATTATATTATCATGTCTCATATATTGTAATAATATAATGAAATGTGTACTTATTCTATATTAATATTATCAGAAATTGTCCAACTTTACAACCGTTGCTCTCACGAAAAAAAGCAAATTCTTTATCCATTCTTAATGTTTCACTTTATACTTCACAAATTGCATTACGTCGTGTTTAATTTATTTTTTTTTTTTCTCATTTTAAACTTTAGTTATTTTATTAAATATGCATAGCCCTTGCTAGCTCTAATTGCGTCACAAATCTCCAAGCCCATTTGAGAAGCCATTAAGGTAATGAAATATTGCATCCCAAGCCAAGAAGAGTTGAGACCAGAGAATGAATGGAATTGGTGTAACTTTGAAATTTTAGAATTTGAATTTTATCTCTTAAATTTTGAGAGTGTTCGAATTTTATACCCAAAGTTTTAGAATTTGAATTTTATACTTTAAATTCACCTTTTAAATTTAAAGTGTAAAATTCAAATTCTAAAATTTCAAGGTCTAAAATCTAAATATCTCTAAACTTTAATAGTGTAATTTATAATTTACCCTAATTATTATAAGAAATTGTTACAGGCACTAAAGACTTTAGAAGAGTCGCCATTTTCCAATACCAGCAGTTATGCCTAATTGTTATAAGAAATTGTTACAGGCACCAAAAACTTTTAGAAGAGTTGCCATTTTCCAATACCAGCAGTTATGCGTAGTATTTCCTATATTAAACATAGGTGTTGGTTCGGCACTTGGCAGTGGGGGACAGGGGAGGTATGAATCGAATCATATAAAAGCCCGCCCCAAAAAAAAAAAAAAAAAAAAAAAAAAAAATCATTATCATTAATGTATTAACATATTACTCGAACCGTACTTTTTGTCTCATGTTTAAAGTTTAGAAATAAATAAATAATTAGTTTAGGAAAAAAAAAAAAAAAAAAACTCACCTTTTGTTTTTTCTTGTCGTCTTGTCTTTTCACCAAATAAGCTGCCACCATACTCAAATAATTCGGCTGAACATGTCGGGCCAAAATTACTCCATTTTTTTTTAATATATAAGTAGAATAATTTTAACACAGATAAAAAAATTATAATTTTTATCACAATTATTTTACGTTATAGATTCTGATTATGATTAACTTTTGGTTAATTTCATGCAGACCTATAACTTATTCTCTATTATTTTATTAAAAACTAAAAATACTAGTAAAATAATTTTTAAATGTCACTAAATAGTACTGTGAGACCCGTGAATAATATGTGAACAGTAAACTTTGTCTCATGCATAGTAAATTCATGTGCATGAACAGTGCAGTTATTGTTCATACACCGAAGAGAGAGAGAGAGAAAAAAAAAATAAAAAATAACGCGAAACATGAGGGAAAAACATGAATCCAAACACTCAGGCCTTGTTTGGTTTAAAAAAATAGTCACTCATTACTCAATTTTCATCTCTCATCACCCATCACTCATTACTCATCACTTAAAATACCCTACTCGTTTGGCACCATCACTCACTTGTCATCACTAAATATTTTTTACACTATTTGTAGGCCCCATACCTGTCACTCAACTTTTTTTTTTTTTTTTGTACCCAAACTTATTGAACCCAGTGAAAAAAAAAAAAGAGAAAAGAAAAGAAGAAGAACTCAAGACTGAACCAGTGAGTTAAAAAAAAAAAAAAAACAAAAAAAGGAGGAAGAAGAGCTGAAGACCGAACCAACGAAAAAAAAAAAAAAAAAACAAAAGGAGGAAGAAGAGCTTAAGACCAAACCCAGGACAAAAAAAAAGAAAAAAAAAAAAAACCTGAAGATCGAACCTAGGAGAAGAAAGGAAAAAAAAAAAAAAAAAAAGTCAAACGGTCAAAAAGTGCGGCTGTGGGGTCCTTCATGTGTGTTTAATTACAAAAATACCATTGAGTTATGAGTTATGAAAACTGAAAACAGGTAAAATGTGTTAGTTTTCATAACTCATCACTCAAAAATCAGAGAACTGAGTGATGAAAACCATAACTCAAAACTCATCCAAACAAAACAACTTACTGTGGGACCCACAAAATTTGGATATTAAGTGATGAAAATTGAGTATTGAGTGATGAAAACACTCAAACCAAACAAGCTCTCAGAGTCTATCACATAAATTATAATTTTTAATGTGACGAGTTTCTCGTTCAATTTCTTGTTCAATTGTTATGAGTTTGCTCTTGATTGCATAATGTGTGTGTCAAAAATTATGTATTTTTTTTGTGATACTAATTTTTTTTTTTTAATTTAACCCTATAAAGGAGAATATTCCATGTGATGGTCACTTTTTCTGCTACTAAAATTACTTGATGGTAACGCGTGAATACCATTCCATATAGCTAATGACAACAGCCGTCGTTGTTTGTTTTGGCAGGTGTGACCCACGTTGGTGGTAATATGTTCAAGTCTATTCCGGCTGCTGATGCTATCTTCATGAAGGTCTGTATGTTGAAAAACTCTTTCCCTCTCATATATAATGGTCCACCAAAATGAAAATCTCACATATCAATGGTCCCATTAGTGAAAATTTCTGTGTTTGATACATGTATCTATTTGTTCTATTGTCTCACATGTAACGGGTCTTACAAGTAATTATGAAATTCATTCTAATCACGTCTTTGTTTACTGGAGTCTGGAGTATAATCTTCTTTTATAATCTTAATAAATATAATGTTGTTTGACCTTATTATTTGGCAGTGGATCTTGGAAACATGGACAGACGACGAATGCAAGTTGATTTTGGAGAATTGTAACAAGGCAGTTCCAGTTGGAGGAAAGTTGATTCTTTGTGAGCCAGTGCTGCCTGAGCAGTCTGATGAGAGTCATAGGACTCGTGCACTCTTAGAAGGAGACATCTTTGTCATGACTGTCTATAGGACCAAGGGTAAGCATAGGACTGAAGAAGAATACAGGCAGCTTGGTCACTCAGCTGGTTTCAAACATTTCCGGCCATTCTATCTCAATGATTTCTTTACTATTCTGGAGTTCCAAAAGTGATGAGTTACTTAGTGAACTCCACCTGTATCAAAGAAAATGTATGCCATGGGGCTTATTGTAAGTGACTAGTGGTCATTACTGAAAAAATAAAAACAAAAACTAAGGCATCTTCTTCTTCATCACTCAAATTGTACTAGTCGCAGTCTCTTATCCTAGTGTTAACAAAATTCCAGAAGTTGGAATTAATATAGGGTTTGAATTTAAGCATGAATATATAACACGTTTTATATATTCTTAAAAAGAAAAAGAAAAACTGAAAAAGGAAGTTCTGAAAAAAAAGGTTACAATGTTGGTTTAAATTTTAGAAAGTAGGTTCTTCCATCACTTTCAACTATAAAAAGCATGGTTTTAAAAATTAGATTGAAAGAAGTGGTTTTGGTTTAATCGGAGTTTTGATCAATTGTTGGACTGACGTGATGCAGTAAAAACCAAAACGATACACATAGCTACATTTTACAAAGAAAATCGTGACAGTTCAAAACTTCGAAATCATGACTTAAAGTCACGAGTGTCCTTGTAAATTGCAACTTGTGTGTATTATGTGTACAAAAGTGTATGTAATAAACACTAATCTAACAATAAAATTGAGAAATAGACAAATAGAAGATAGATACATAGTACTTATACTTAGAGCCAATACCAAATAAAAGAGAACAAACTTCTAGGAGTTAGCACTTAAGGTTAATTGGAGTGGCACTAGACCATTAAAAAGAATTCAATGGAAATTTTATTAATCAATCAAATTATAATTTTTTTTGAGCTTCATACCTCATACTCCCTTAGTTTAGTTGGAGAAAACTTACTCTCAAGTTTTGCAATGTTGAAAGATAAAAATTCTGGTACGACACACCTGCACCAAATCTTGAATCTCTTTTACGAGCACTAAGAACAAAGAAACCTCACATCTTATCTTATGGAAAGCGAAAAATTTAAACTATTGTTAACTATGTATGTGTGAGTAAATGTCTCAAGTGAAGGGGAAAAAAACAATCAAAAAGTAATATACCATAGTTTATAGTAAAACCTAAAGGCTCTAAACTGATATATAGGCTACTCAAATGTGTATAGATTGAAGGGGATGCCAAGATTGTGACTTGTGAGACACTCTTACTTAACTGAGATTAGGATGGGAATTCCATTTATATATCATAATCCATAGACATATAGCTTTAGCAATAAAGTCTTGTTTGATTTTTTTTTTTTTTTTTTTTTTTTTTTTTTTTTTTTTTTGGGGTTAGATTCCTAAATGGGTTGGCTCACAATTTGGCCCATTAGGCCTCTTTTTATACAACTTGGGAACCCCATCCTTGCTCTCTTCATTTATGGGCCCTTGTTGAGGTTGATGGGCAGGTTTCTGCAAGTCCTTTTGTTTCTTCTTAATGAATTTATGGACAAAATGGGCAAATGCCATTTTCATGCAAACAAAGCAGCATTTTGCCCTATTTCTTAAATAATTAGGAAAATGCCCCTCTTTTAAAACTCGATTTTCTCAAAATCGAGTTAAAAAAAAAAAAATTTGAAGCCCTATAGTGGCGTTTTAAAGAGTCTATAGTGACGTTTTTAAGACCTATAGTGGCGTTTTATAACTCGACTTCTATGAAATCGAGTTATAGGCAATTTTTTTCATTTTTTTTTCCTGGCAATTTTTTTCATTTTTTTCCCTATAACTCGACTTCGTAAAGGTCAAGTTATAAAACGCCGCTATAGGTCCTGAAAACGTCATTATAGGCTCCTTAAAAACGCCACTATAGGGCTTAACTCGATTTTTAGAAAATCGATTTTCAAAAGAAGGGTATCTCCCTAATTAGTTTAGGAAAAGAGGCAAAATGCTTTTTTTTTTTTTTTTGTGAAAAGGGTATAGGCCAATTTTGTCCATAAATTTATCATTACTCACCAAAAAAAAAAAAAAAGAAGAAGAAGAATATAAGCTTGAGCTCTTGGTTTGTCTGATTTGAAGTCTCTCTAGAAGTGTTATCTCCCTAACAACTAATCATGTTAAATCTAAAGTCAGAATGTCCCTGTTGTCATGTTGATTAACAAAGACTCCATGTTTATTTTAAATCCATCATCAAGCAATTGCGTAAAACTTAATTTTAATGCCAGCAAGTAACTAATAGGCAATAGCTCCCAGACGAGCATAGCTGTACTTCTTTTATGATTTTTTTTTTTTTTTTTTTTGAGAAGGTTCTTTTATGATTAATTAATTATTGCATTTGGCTAAAAGGTTTGGGTGAAGTTAACAATACCCAAATGGAGCTAGATATGATAGTGGTTGAAAGGGATGTTTGGACTGTTATTCACTTATTCAGTTGTTATATGATTGCTAATAAAAACTTACTTTTTTTTTTCTATTTTAAATAATCACTTTTTAAAAATACACTATCTATTTTATACTATAAATTATTAAAATATTACTTTTTAATCAATTTTTCTAACTCTATCAAATCATTTCTTTCTTTTTGTCTATAGAAGTAAAGACTTATATTAAAAAATAAATTTGCATGTGAATAGTAATGGTATATATTTATATGATTACCGTAATAATAATTTAAAAGGTAAACGATATATTTGGTCTTTATTCTATACACTATATTCAGTTTGATCTCTAACTTTTCAATTGTTTCAATTTGGTTTCTAACTTTTTAGTACCGTGTCAATTTAGTTCCTACCATTATCTTTTAGATGAAAATTTTTTATGTGTCTATAATGGCCAAAATAAAAAATTAGCTTCCATTGATGTGAGAATAAACTTAAATTTTATTTTGGTCATTTGTCATGTTAGCAATTTTCATTTAAGATATAACAGTAGTGATTAAATTGACACGACATTGAAAGGTTAGTAACCAAATTGACACAATTGAAAAGTTATGAACTAAATTGAAATATGATGTAAATGTTAAGGACCAAATATATAGTTTACCTTAATTTAAATTAACACAAATTTACATGGAATTATACGAGTGACTTTTGGAGTTAGATTTGCAATTTATCCATATATGATTGATGTCAATGTGAGTGTTAGCATTCGCATCCTGTATCTACAAAAAAATTCTATTTTACCACCTCCCACCTTAAAAGCTTCTTTATCATTTATACCATACCATTTTACAACACATCTAACATTCCAACTTTTATTTTACCATTGTAAGACACAATTTGAGTTCTTAGCCCACAGGATGGATGGACATAGGCTCAAAACAATGAATTTGTAGAGAGTCAGTTAGAAAACTGGACTCTAATGAGTTAAAAAAAAACAAATATAATAGACCAAGATAACCAAAAGAATAAGGATAGAATGGATTTATCCAAAGAAAAACGTCCTCGACTCAATCTAAGGAGACTAGTTCTTATATAATGATCCACAAGTTGATTACAATTTGTGTTTTAGGTTGTTACAGTGTTTCTTTCTTTAATTTTCAATTTTCTACTCCTGGGCATTTCCTCTATTTTATACTCTCTTCTTCTCTCCTATTTGCCCTCCACGTACAGGCTAGATGGTTGGTTCTAATATTTGTCCTATTAGCATCTTCCAAAAGTCTTTGCGTAATAACTGTAAGGTTGAAAACTACTATTCAGGTATCACTTTCACATTAATGCGGCCAGAAGGTTAGTTGCAGAGCATTTAATGCGGTGATAACAGCTTTCTCCTTTGATATTTTAGGACTCTCTCTTGCTATATGTTTCTACAATACTTATCCGTTCCAACAGGACTCTCTGAAGTGTTCTCCTAAATGGCAGCCCACCTAAACAGACCTCAACTTTGGTTATCCAAGGTGGCGTTCATCATCAGTACTACCTTCTGGGTCATTATGTCAAAAACTAACTTCTTTATCTACTAACACAGACTCCCTTGATAGAGTTTACCCATCCTCGGACGACTCTTAGTCCTCGACTTAGGCTTTAGGCTCAACATGTACATGGATAATGAACTCCTGGGCTCAATGCTCCTACAACCGTACTACACATTAAAATAATATAAAAATAATATTTTAATATTTCTCACTATAGGGGTCAAAGGCCCAATTCTAAATTGTGAGCCGTGGGCTTGTCCAAGGAGACACGTCAGTCTGAGGATAGTAAATCATGAGGAAGGTACATGGTTTAACTCCTCGCTAAGGTATATCTTATGTGAAGACGAAAAGGAGTGGTCCGAGGAGTATTATCTCTTTGGATGATCAAAGGGACGACCAAAGGGAATGCTCTAAAGTTTATCCTAATATTTCAGGGGATCCTCCTGGTATGTGCAAGCAAGTAAGAGAGGTGGAAGCCAAGAGATATTATGTAAAAGGCTGCTGCTACTGAATTTATTATCTTATAACTAACTCTCTAACTGCATTAATGAGGAAATAACGTCTAAACAGTGACTCTCAACCTTTACAGCTACCGTATAAGGACTTTAAGGGAGGGTTGATGGGACAAGTATCAAGAAAGTCACCTAATTAACACGTGAGAAAAACTGGCTTATAAATAGAGCTAGAGGCC
Organism: Lithocarpus polystachyus; assembly: GCA_033629205.1. Lineage (NCBI taxonomy): Eukaryota > Viridiplantae > Streptophyta > Magnoliopsida > Fagales > Fagaceae > Lithocarpus > Lithocarpus polystachyus. The sequence goes on from CM066168.1 coordinate 49,012,442, forward strand.
AAGAAAGAGGGCATAAAAAAAAACACTCCAGAGAAAGAAGAGAAGAAGCAACCAACAGAGAAAGAGAGAGAGAATGTTATAGACGCTCAGATAATTGTAAAAACATTTCTTCTCGGACCAAGCCGAGGATAACTTCATACAACTTCAGCACTTTGTTTTCGTTGATCTGCTCATACCTATACTTGGGCCATCAATAATCTCACTTCAAGCCTAGTTTAACTAGCCCACTCTCTACAAATTCATTGCAAAGATGCTGTTCATATTAAGAGCCTAAGTTCATCTCACTTGTAGGCCCATCCTGCAAAATTGTGTCCTTACACTCACTTTTCTCTCTAATTCTGTTTCTCTTACTCTCTCTCAACCACTCACCACCACCACCACCACCGTCCAGCTTCCCAATCACCACCCACCTCTGTTGATCAACATTCACACCACCCACCACAAAGAATCATTTTATATCAACACCACCACCATGCCAAACCAACCAATCCGTGCTAAACCCAAACCCTATCGGAATCCAAAATCAAAAAAACAAAAATCCATAGCAAAAAATCAAAATCCAAACACCATCAGAGTCGGAATCTATCCCAAACCCTATCTGAACCCACCCATCAAAACCCACTCACCTCTGCCATGAGTCCGGAACCCAGCTCGCCGTGACCCAGCTAGTCGCAACCTAGCTCGACACGACCCACCTCACCGCGACCCACCACATCACCATACCCATGGTCCACACTGTCACCTTACCCACGTCAAAGCCCACACCAGAATATACCCACATCGGAACCCATCATTCACTAGAGAGAGGGCGATTAGATAGAGAGGGAGGAGAGAGAGCAGGATCCAGAGAAGTGGAAAGAGAAAAGAAGAAAGTAGGGAGAGAGGAGAGAAGAGAGATGAGAGGCTGAAGAGAGAGAAAGAAAAAGATATTTTAGAAAAAATGAATAAAAAATTAATATTTTGGTTTTGCAAGTTGCTACAGTAGAATTCTAAAATTAGAATACTACTGTAGCTCAGTTGTAATTTTTTTTTACAATTGGTGTGCCGGGTGCTGGAGGTTTTTTGAGACTTAAATATGCCTACATATGACATTTACAAGTCCAGGTGCAAATGCTCTTAGAGTCAATTGGAAAGTAGAGAGAGACTGCTCAGACTACGGCAGACATCTTCATTGGTATATCCCTATAAAGTTTGAAGAAATCTAAAAGTAAATTCTGCAAGAATTTTCTATTTAATGATGCTTTGATTTGATATTGTTCCCCCAGCCCCCACCCCTCTCTCTCTCTGTCTCTCTTTTTAAATAATAAAATTAGCCTGACTGGACTTTCAGTCTTTATGGGGTTTGTGTTCTTCTAGTTCTGCTTTATCTTAACCTTTAGTTTTAATACACGTTCCTCTATATGTCTTAGGTTTCAAGTGTGCAACTGCGAGATGACCTGTTGTCAATGTTAGTTGCTGGTCACGAGACCACTGGTTCAGTGTTGACTTGGACACTCTATAGTAAGGTACCCTTTCCATTGGCACATCTCTCTTTACTTTTTGAGTTTTTCATCGCATACAATTTAAAACGTTGATAATTTTCGACGTAATTAGAGTTCAAAGGCGGACTCTCTGTGTTGCAGATGCAGAAAAAGTATGTAATGTGAAAGGGGAATTTTATGTTTATCTCCTTTTCTTTTCTCGACTTCTTTTGAATTTTTCTAGTGAATTATGAACCTTGTCGTACTCATCCACTTATAGCCAAGTTCTTACGATCTTTAGCATGGGTCTGGTGACCTCTACAACATGTGTATATATTGCTATGTCAACTTCATATGTGTGCAGAATATATTTTCCATATGGTGCGGTTTTAAGATTAGCTACCTATTGTTCATCATCTCTTTTATTTTATTTTTTCCAATGCAGGACTCCAGCTCTTTGGTGAAAGCACAAGAGAAAGTTGAGAGAGTTTTACAGGGAAGGCCTCCTGCTTATGAAGATATAAAGAATCTGAAGTTCTTGACCTGCTGCATAATGGAGTCTCTCCGTCTCTACCCACATCCTCCTGTAGGTTGCATTCTTTCTCTTCCACTTAAAATGAATTGTAAATCAAAATCTTTTCTAACACGAAAAAGAAAAGAGTATATGTGGTAGTTCTGTTAAATCAATTTCTTGTTGGTTTCAGTCTTTTAAATCTTTTAGGTCTTGATAAGAAGAGCTCAAGTTGCTGACATGCTTTTAAAATGAATTTTAATTCAAAATCTTTTCAATCACAAAATAGAAAAGAGTATATATGGTAATTCTGTTAGCTCAATTTCTTGTTGGTTTCATTCTTCCAAATCTTTCAGGTCTTGATAAGAAGAGCTCAAGTTGCTGACATGCTTCCTGGAGATTACAAGGTTAATGCAGGTCAAGACATGATGATTTCAGTGTATAATATCCATCATTCCTCAAAGGTATCGCCTAATATTCTTCAAACTTCTCTTTTTGTGGTTATTTGCAACTCTTCTTTTTGTGAATTGCTTAAAACCCAATTGAGAATCCATTGCTCTTTATTGTAAAACAATAATATCATTTGGTGTTGTCCAAGTATGGAGCCTTCAGCGGCATTCAGATATCGAAAGTAAGCTTGTTTAATAAAAAGAACTTGCTACTCTAGACTTTCAATTGCCAATGCCATACTCCACGTTAGCCTTCCTGATATGGACTCTTCTGAACAGCCATGCTCTTTTTTACTACTATATATTTAACTGTATATCCTGATCATAATTTTGATTCTTCTACAACACAGGATTGACCAATTTGAATTTGAGGATCCTACACCATATGTCATTTATCTTTTTAGCCAGGCAACCTTTTGTCATAATTGACAATTAATTTTCTATTATGGCTTGGTTTCTGACACAAATGGAGGAATTATACTATACTTTGTTTGCTTGTTTTGATTCGTTTGCATCAATGAGGAATTAAAATTCCATATGTACATATATTTTCACAATAGAAGATTTAGGCCTTCTTTCAACCTCAAGGGGTAGCACAATTGGCTGGGGGGCCCACGTCTCATGAAACGGAAGTCATTAGTTCAAATCCTTCCTCCCTCAATGTAGAATTAAAATTCCATATGTATATATTTTTTTTCACTATAGAAGATTTATGCCTTCTATCTTCCTCAAGGGTAGCACAATCAGCTGGGGGACCCACGTCTCATGAAACGGAAGTCACTAGTTTGAATCTTTCCTCCCTCCCGCCCCCTCCCTCTTAGGGCTAAAACTCACTTTTATAAATATTTAAAGATTATTGACTATTATCCTAGACAATTTGATGCATCTTTAGACAAATCTGAGATGTAATATTTTCCTCTCCTTTCCACATTTTTGGCAATTTCATTGTGATGTCATGAGGTTTCGGAGAGAGCAAAAGAGTATGTGCTGGAATGATTTGACTTGGAAGGCCCTGTTCCTAATGAAACAAATACAGATTTCAGGTAAAATTTCTATTATATCCTTCAGAGATGCAAAAAGAGCTACATAAGTCTCTTGGCACTTCATATTTCTTGATCCTATTTTCCTAAATATGCATTGTATAGCTCCAAGGCATGAATTCTTTGTCTTTTTCATATCCCATTTAACACTGAATGCTAATAGTGTAAAATATATTGCCACAGATTCATTCCATTCAGTGGTGGACCCCGGAAGTGTGTTGGTGATCAGTTTGCTTTGATAGAAGCTATTGTTGCTCTCGCAGTCTTTCTGCAGCGCATGAACTTTGAGCTGGTTCCTAACCAAAACATTAGCATGACTACTGGAGCAACAATACATACAACAAACGTAATGTTTCCTATTTATCATACAGGGATTGCTTGATTTCAAATCTCAATTAGAAATTCGCATCCCAAACAATATCATGCATTTCTCTGTTGGTGATGCCATATCTAGGAAATGATGAATTGTGTCTGGTTTGCAGTTCTTTTTTTTTTTTTTTTTTTTTTTTTTTTTTTGTCCCGTGGTAGCATTTGTAGAACTAACTAGTATTTGTTTCTGTCATTTTATCATAAATTATTGCAATGCTAGTTTGGTTTTAAAGAAAACTAAGAACCAAATAGAAAATAAAGAAAAAAAGATTTTAATTTCATGGACTTGAGCTGGCTTACGTTTAATCCAAGCATGTAACGTCCTCTAAAAAGATGTTATTGTTGCAGGGCTTGTGCATGACACTGAGCCAACGGCAACCAAAATCTGCATTTGTCTCTTCTTCTAGGTCAGCTGTAATGTATTACATAAATAATGATTGCATCCAAGGGTTTAAGGTAAAAAGTGTTGTAGCAATGTGTAGTAGTTTTGAAAGAAATATAATTTATTTATTTTTTTGACCAGAAAACATAATTTATTAATGTTGTAATTCTTTTGATTAACAAACAATATTATCTATTACTTTTGACTGACAACAGAGTGACTCAATGTAGGCTATAATAGTCGAAGTGGTAAACAAAGAGCATCATTCATCATTCCATCATCTTGCTAGTGCAGTGCCATGCATCTTGATCTCACTTCAAGTTGCATTGCTTAGATATGAGGTTTGCTTTCTGCAAATTCTAGTAACTGCCACGTGCACAATAATTTACTATATGTTATGCATTCATTTCGAATTACACAATTAATATATTGATATTCATTATCTTAAACTTTTCTAATATATGTGCGTGTTTGATTAATTGTATTAACTCAAGTCTAAAGGACCTATTGGTTGCCTTAAAATGTATTTAAAGGGAGACAACAATTTACCTTTCCTTGGGGCATATTATGTGCTGCACAATAGTTTCTATCTACATGCGGCTTGTCTTCTTTCTTGGTGGGATCCCAGATATCTAAAACTGCTTTACTGAGCAATGCGTGAAAATGATTTCTTATGGGTCTTATGCCTCAGCAGTATGGAACATACAATCAGACTGTATCAGATTTCAGATCAAGAAGATTTTTTTTTTTTTTTTTTTGGTTGTGAGAATCAATAGACATCAGGATATCTGGATATGTCTACTCTTTTATTCATGCCAGCCCCCAGCATTACTCTAAACTTTACTTCAAACTTTGTAATTTTGTATCTTGTCTAACACAAAAAACTAATTGATGTTTGTCTTATAGCTTAATAATAGAGAAAATTCTATCATATTTATATATATATATATATATATATATAAAATGATCTCTATATTGTTTATAATTTAATCTTAATAGTTTCGATTTTAAAATAATTTCACAAATGTATATGAAAATAGATCAGGTCAGAGGTGGTCTCTTTTTACCATAATTTAAAGATGTATATGTATATTGTTTCTATGCTTAACCTGTCGTGATGCTAGCACAATGGATGATCATTGGCTTTGTTAATTTTGTTGTCCATCGCATGAACAAACCTTAGGAACCAACCCAACCTGTTACCATTAGCTCGTTACAAAATTACAGCTTTTACATAATCTAGGAAGTAAGGATGCTTTATTTAGGGTGTTGTATCCATGTCATACCTACTATTTCATGTTATAATTTTTCAAAAATTGCTTGTGCTGTACCCGTATTGTATTTGTGTCCGTGCTTCCTAGTTTTATAATATATTTCTGTGTGTTGTATGGTCCTACATGTGAGACAGGTTTCTCATATTATCTTTATGGAAGAAATGTCTCATATACCTTATCAATGTTGTGATATCGAAGTAGATGATGCTTTTGCTGATTATTTCACGCGTAAAACTAGTGACAAGATTTTGTGGGGTAAAGAGACAATGAATTGGTTTCCTCAATTATTAGCATATTCACGTGGGTGCTGCGGTATCTTCGGTAGGCCCACCATGTAAATTTTCATACAGTAAAAGATTTTTTTTTAAAAAACACTGTAGATAGCGAGTTCCAAAATAGCTTGTCCGCTCCGATGGGTTTTCGGAGATGAGATTCGAAGTTGTTGTAGATCAATTTTATCGTTGGTATTCTCGTTCATTGTGATGGTGGTGTCGGCAACATTGACGATGACAGTAATTGTGATGCCCGAATTTAAAAATAGCCTGTTGTGTGAGTGTATAATGAGTCCCACATCGGGTATTTATTTGATAGATCTAGACTTTATTAATAATTCTAAGAAGTCTTAATTGTAACTAGTCATTTTGAGGTATAGCGCAGATGTGGCTAGCGCTTTCCTTTGTATATTACATAGGCTATCATAGCCAGCCCAGTAAACCTTATGTGGGCCCAAAGACAACTATCCTATCACATATTGTGATGCCCCAATTTGATTGATAGTGTGTGATAAGTCCCACATCAGGTCTGGACTTCTTTAACAAAAGAAACCTCAATTGTGACTAGTTTTTTAAATCTTACAAAATCCTATTAGGTTTTTACAAAAAAAGAAATTAGAATATATAAAGTCTAGGATTTTTTTTTAATGTGCGCTTTTAATATTAGGATTTGTTTTAATTGGCAACCATTCCACTCATGCCCGTTCTAATGTGTTCATTAAGTATTGCATAAGCTTTTTTTTTTTTTGGTTAAAAAGGAAGATATATTAAACTAGGAGGCCAAACTGGCAAGGTTCAAGGCTGAAAGCCTACAAAAGTTGGTCCCATTTACATCTTTACACAGCAAGTCTTTAACAACAGGAGGGGCAGAATCAAAAATACAAAAATCTTCCTCCAGCATGCAACCGTTCTTTGCAAGGGCATCAACACAATGATTTGCTTCTCTAAACACGTGATTCACCCGGGCAAGAGGGATTCTGTTTAGCAGCAACCTACAATCAACCAAGAGAGAAGTATATGCAGCATTAGAGTGCGAATTAGAGCTAATCAAGTCCACGACAACATGCGCATCTAGTTCAACTTCCAGATTTTGGATACCAAGGTGAACGGCTAGACTCAACCCATCCCTAAGGGCCCAAAATTCAGCTAAGATGCTGGTTCCAATTCCTATAGACCTCGAAAAGCCCTTTACCCAATTGCCAGAGGTATCTCTAATAAGACCTCCTCCCCCAGCCTTACCTGGGATCCCCATTGAAGCCCCATCAGTATTCAATTTAAACCACCCATCAAGAGGTTTATTCCACTTTATAGACACGACCACAACACTTCTCTGCAACTTCCTCTTTCCAACACAGAAAAAATACTCCAATGCCTGACTAATACATTGTTTATGCAAGTTGGGGTTCAGAGTTGTGTTCTCAAAAACAACTTGATTCCTATGTTTCCAAAGACACCACAAAGCAAAAGGAAAGGTGTAAGACTAGGGAGATAGAGAATAGTGATTCTCCTTACTTTGACAGTTGATCTTTAGCCAGTCATAGAAGTCGCTATTAAAAGAATTCACTAGCGAGGCAGGAACACGGACCTTATGCCAAAAATTACGAGCATAGTCACAATCTCTCAGCAAATGGCTTATTGATTCTATATGATTTCTGCATAAGGGGCACAGTCTCTCACAGTTTATGCCCCTTGATGCTAACACATCCCTCACAGGCACACTGTTATGCATAATGAGCCAAATAAAATTGACAATTTTTGGAAGCATGTCCAGCTTCCATAAGCTTTTTATATCTATTAGTTGGTCCAATAAAAAAAAAGTCATATAATTTCATAATAAAATAAATGTTCTAAAATCTAAAAACTACATAAACTGATTAAAATTTAGAGTTTATAGTAGTATGGTACTATAGGTGGGTGGAGCCCGTACACTTTCTATATAGGGAAAGATCCAAATGAGCTCACTCTTAAAGTCATTCTGATAAAGTTTAGGAATACAATTTTTGTGCCTTAATTTTTGTCAAAACTTTAACGTTGTCAGTTGTGATTGATAATAAAATAATAATAATAGTATGAATGATAATAATAATAATAACAATAAAAATAATAATAGTGATTGCAATGATAGTAAGGAATGGAGGAAGTGAGCACAAATAGAAGTCTTGGAAAATTAAAAAAGGAATTTTCTATTTTTTAAAGAATGGAAAATACATTTTTAGCCTTGTTGGATTATTTTAAAAGAAAAAAAAAAGTAAAACAAAGGAGTCAATACCATACTGGCCAGTACGGACGATATTTTCCGTTCCTCCACCTTTGCTAGTACAGAAACACATTTGTTTCATTTGGTTTGAATATCAGACATACTGTGTCGTTTCGTTTATTTCAGAGAAAATATCGGATTTCGGCCGAAAAATATGTATTGGACCAAAACAAAACCAAAAGTTACAAAATCATATTTAAATCTAAAAACTAAAAATTAATCTCTCTCTCCTCCCACAGTAACTTACTATTGCTCACATTGATGTTGCCACCTCCATTTCGCCTTCATGTTTTCTGTTAGCTCAAGTTTTGGCGAGCTTCTCCTCTCTCCTTCTCCTTCTTCTCCTTCTTCTTCTTCTTCTTCGTTTTCTTTTGAGTAAAATATTATTTTGATCTCTAAACTTTACAAAAATCTTTTTTTCATCCTTAAATTTAAAGAAGTTCATTTTTTGTCCATAAATTATTAAAAAGTTCATATTCCATCTCTAAACTATTGAAAATATTTTATTTATGTCCTTAAACTTTACTAGAAGTTTGTTTTTCATCCCTAAACTATTGAAAAAGTTCTTTTTTTATCCTTATTTTTGTCTCTATACTATTCAAAAAACTTTTTACAAAGTTTAAAGATGAAAAAAAAAAAAACTTTTTAAAATTTAAAGACAAAAAATAAATTTTTAATAAAATTTAAAAACTAAAATATTATTTTACCTTTTTTTTTCGTCAGTCTCTTGCCTGCTTGTACTAGTCTAGTTCATATTAATTTTTCTAATACTTTTTCATATTTCTACTTTTTTTTTTTTTGTGTCTTCTGCCAAACTCACGTGAAAGTCACTTTTTAACTTTCAATTTCAAATTTTAAAAAGGCGTAAATGCACTTTTAGTCCCTACATTTTGACTTTTTTCTATTTTAGTCCATACATTTTAATTTTACTACTTTTAGTCCCTAAATCAATTATCGCGTTTCATTTTAATCCTTTCTGGTAGCCCACTCCCGGAATTTGCTTAGGTGGTAGCCGGACTATTAAAATAATAATAAAAAAATTTATTTTATTATTAAAACTGCCACATCAGCTTATAAATTGAAAAAAATTTATTTATTAATTTAAATAAATAAAAAAATTGAAAACAGATCTGTAAAAAAAATTTTAAATTAATTAAATTAAAAAAGAATTTTGGTTCATGTTCTTCTTCCCAGTCATCATGTTCATGTTCTTCCCCCAGTCATCATGAAGAACATGTTCCTCAAAAAAGAAATGTAGGGACTAAAATTACACCTTTTTGTTCTTCCCAATCAAACCCAGTAACAAGAACTAAAACCTAGATTACAAGAACACAAACCTAGCAACAAAAACTCAAACCCAGATTACAAGAACACAAACCCAGCAACAAGAACTAAAACCCATATTACAAGAACACAAACCCAGCAACAAAAACAAAAAAACAAAAACAAAAACTCAAACCCAGATTACAACAACACAGACCCAGCAACCAATAACTCAAACCCAAATTACAACAACACAAACGAAAAAAGAAAAAAAAAATAGAGATCAAACACAAACACAGACCTAGACCTAGATCACAACAACACATGAAAAAAAAAAAAAAAACAGAGATCACCACAAGCCGCCGCTTCGATGGTGGAGGTGGACTCGCTGGGATCTGAAAAAGAGCGTTGCCGCAAGATCCTTCCCTATCCACCAAAACTCCAAACCGCCACTCCAAAATCACCTTAAGCCGCCATCCTTATCTTCTTCACAACATGAACTTCAGCTCAAAAACCCACCAAACCCACCGATCTGTCAACAAACCCACGCCAAGACGGTGGCTGAGATCGCCAAGCGCCATTGTGGCCAAGACCAGGATGAAGGCCGAGACCGGCAAGCTCCATTGTGGCTGAGACGGTGGCCGAGACGGAGACCGAGATCAAGTATTCTCTCTAAACCACCACCATCGAGGCCACCTGAAGCCGTCGCCGTGGCTGCCAAAGCTGCCTAGAGCCATCGTCGTTGCCTGGGTTCATAAGAGCTGATGGGTTCATGGGGATTGGGTTTGGTCTATTTAGGTTCACAGGTGCAATAGGTGGAAGCTTTGGTCTAGGTTCACAGATGCAATTGATGAGCTCTGGGTTCATGTTAGTTTTTAATTTTGTTTTTATTTTTATTTTTATTATTTAGTTAAAATTAATAAATTAATTTTTTAAATTTTAATTTTGATTTGGTGTTTTTTAATTGGTCACCACCCAATGAAAAATGCTTGATAATAGTTAGCTTCATGTGTCCCCACGACTGCAATCAAGTTTTGATCTTGTTGGAGAAAGGCATTACGGTGGCATGTGGACGGCGGTTTTTCTAGGGTGCTGCTTAAAGGGTTGAGAAAAAATGAGAGGGTATAATGTTAGACGTGGCTTATTTTTAAGCCTTTGGATTTGTTGTTAACCACGTGTCTCTCATTTGTGTAAAAAATAGAAGACAACAGGAGAAATTAGAACGGGAGGGGAGCCGGCCCCAAAAGTTGTGACGTATAGCAGAAGCACGTTTTCTTGTTCCAGCTACTTTCTATAAAAGCCAGACACTGAACTCGTGTATTTTGCTACTTTCACAATCTCTCTCTCTCTCACACACACACACACACACACACAGGCCAGAGAGAGACTATAAAACAGTAGTATTATGGAGAACGAGAGCACAGAGAATCGGAACCAAGCTAGGATAGCCATAATGGAGCTAGCCAACATGATCAGCGTACCCATGTCCCTAAACGCCGTCGTACGCCTCAACGTCGCTGACGCCATCTGGCAAGGTGGGTCCAACTCACCTCTCACCGCCTCTCAGATCCTGACACGTGTCCTCCCCTGGGATCACCAAGGGGACCCAGAGAATCTCCAGCGCATCCTCCGCATGCTCACCAGCTACGGTGTGTTCGCGGAGCACCTTAGCAGAACCCCAGACTCCGACACGTCGGAGAGACAGTATTCTCTGACCGAGGTTGGGAAAACGCTTGTCACGGACAGCGAGGGATTATCCTATGCTTCGTACGTGCTACAGCACCATCAGGACGAGCTGATGAGAGCGTGGCCATTGGTCCACGAGGCTGTGGTGGACCCCACTTTGGAGCCCTTTCTGAAAGCCAACGGTGAGCCTGCGTACTCGTACTATGGGAAAAAGCCGGAGATGAACGGTCTGATGGTGAAGGCCATGTCCGGTGCATCTGTGCCGTTCATGAAGGCGTTTTTGGACGTCTACGATGGGTTTGATGGAGTGACAACACTGGTTGATGTGGGTGGGAGTGCAGGGGATTGCTTGAGGATGATATTGAAAAAGCATCCTCATGTTAAGGAAGGGATCAACTTTGATTTGCCGGAGGTCGTTGCCAAAGCACCCATTATTCCCGGTAAGATTTTACTCTCTCTTAACTTGTTTTATTGATTTCTTTTGGGTAACTCCACGTTGAAATCTTAAAATCTTTTTTTTTTTTTTTAAATAAAGTTTAAACCTGGCTGTTTTTTTTTTATTTTTTATTTATTATAATTATACTTTTTATCGTCAAATTAAGACACTAATTATTTTTTGGTATTTGTAAAAATTAAATCTTAAATCTCTTATTATGTTAACAATAACTTAAATATAAGTAATTTCATAATTGTTGAATTGGTTGATTTTAGTCTTGGACACAACTTACATCCATGGATCCTATTGATTTTTCTTATCACTCAAACAATCCACTAATTGTAAAAAAAAAAATTTATGAAAAAAAATTGTGCTCTAAATAGATATCAAAATTATGATAATGAAATATTTATAAGAAAAAAGTTTAGCTCTAGTTTAAAACCATCTTTTTTAGATCACTTGATTTTTTTAATAAGTCGTGTGATTTGTTTAAATAATACATATAAATAGTTATATAAATAAATGCATATTAAGTTGAAGGAGATAGCTTAAAACCGACTTGGAGTTAAATTTTGTCCACATTTAATCGACGTATATCTAAATGAATTGCTAGGATTATAGGGTTTTTATTGTGGAGTTAGTTTAAGAATTTTAAGAGGGATATTAATTTAGAATTTGAAATCTATCGAGTCTGATGGTTTTTTTTAATCATTAATTCATTGATTAAAATATAAATGACCTTTTCAAGTCTCTTGTTTGTTTGGTCATTATTTTAATAGAAACTCACTTAATTATATATAAATTATCAATTCAAAGCAAGTGGTACGGTGGTGATGCTGAGTTACATGTAATATAATTTAATATTAAAAGTAAACGCACATAACGTTAACGTGATTGCCATATTATTATAAATTCTTTTAAATAGTGATATGATTTAAGTCATTATATTTTATTATTGAATTTTATCACATTCAATGAAGCGTCAACAAACATTGAATCTGTTTTATAGGCTAATTCGAACAGTCGTCTTTAATAAAAGTTCTTTGTATTTTTTTTTTCTCAAATAATATATTATTGATTTTTATCACACAGTATGAATGAAAGAAGTGTCACCAATGACCAAACATTAAATTTGTTTTATAGGCTAATTTGAACAGTCTTCGTCAATAAAAGTTCTTTGTATTTCTTCTCAAATAAATAAAAAAATTCAACTCCTCGATAAGTGGTGCAGTTGCTCTTTGTCATTTTTTACTTTCTTTCTTTTATACATTAACTGGGGAGATATATAGGAGTTGACAAGGGTCATTGATTTGTCTCGGACTGATTTATTTTCTCAATGGACGTTAGAAATATCAAATATGAGCTAAAGTTCAGGAATAGAAAATAAATAAAAGGGAATCGGTCTGCACTAGAGGAATTGTTAGCAGATATTCATGCATAAATATAACTAGTAGGATTATGACAAAACATGGGAAATTAATATATAATGAGTACATAAAATAGGCATTTTTATATACATATATATTTACCTATGTATATATATATTTTTAAATTCTTGTTTACTACTGTACAAACAAAATAATTTGAAAGATACATTTTTTTTTTTTTTTGTAATTAAAAGTATAAAACACATATCACATATTATATTTTATGATTTTATCATACTTCATACTCCAATTTTACTAAAATTTAGTAATTTTATTGGTATTATAATTGATAATTGTGTTAAGTATTTTTTATAATTGATAAGCTTCACACCCAATAAATTGTTAGTTAAGCTATATAAAGCTTATTAATTAGCAAAGTAATATTATTATATACAATATCAATATCTTTTGATTCCATGGTTTACTATATTTATATTAAAAATCAATATTATTTTATCATAATCTTAAATGATTTTTTCTTTAGTCTATTATTGTAATATAATTTTTTAATTTGAATGATTAGATTTAAATATATAAACATATATATAATATTTTAAATTGAAAATCAAACTCTTTTAAGTTTTAGTATATGAGAAAATAAATAATTTTGTTTTGTATTGTAATTGAAAAAAAAGGGTAAAAAACTAAACCGAAAGAAACTTGTACCTATTCTATATTATATTATCCTAACTCATATATTATAATAATATAATGAAATGTGTACTTATTCTATATTAATATTATCATAAATTGTCCAACTCTACAACCGCTGCCCTCATGGAAAAAAGTAAATTCTCTATCCATTCTTAATGTTCCACTTTATTCTTCACAAATTGCATTATATTGTGTTTAATTTATTTTTTTCTCATTTTAAATTTTAGTTATCTATATATATATATATATATATATATATATATATATATAAAATCGAAACCTCTAAAACTTTCACAATTTTCCACATCATCATTTTAATTTAGAAAAAAAATTAATTTTTAAAATTAAATAGTGAGAGAATCCTAACAGAAGTCTTTTTCTCTCTCTTTTTTCCTCATCATTTTAATTTATAAAAAAAATTTTAATTTTTTAAACTAAATAGTGAGAGAGTCCTAACATGAGTCTCTTTCTCACTCTTTTTTCCTCATCATTTTAATTTAAAAAAAAATTAATTTTTAAACTAAATAATGAGAGAGTCCTAATATGAGTCTCTCTCTTTTTTCCTTAATCCTAAAGTTTTTATTTTATTTTTATTTTTTTTACGTGAGTCTTTTTTTTAACCTAAAGTGAGTCCTTTAAAAAAAAAAATTCTAACGTTAGGTCTAATTAAAAAAAATATAATTATTTTTTTAATCCTAATTCTAACGTAAGTCTCTTAAAAAGTCAAAATTTTTAGTTTTATATTATATATATAGAAAGTAATAATGATGTGGCAAGCTCTAAGAATATTAGAATGCAATTTGTAGATCTACTATCACGATAACATAAATTAGATTGGTAGTGCATAGTAGATTTAATTGCAGTTGAGTATTATGTAAAGTCATTACCATAGAATAGCTCACGACAGAATGTGTTATATGAAACTAATGATATGAAAGAAAAAGAATTTTTCTAAATCATTATATTGAACAAAATATTACTTAATTTTCACTCATTTTCAAGTTATACATTTTTTAAAGTTAAGTCATAAACTTTTAAGTAAAATAAGTAATTTTTAATTTTTAGTTAACTATCCCGTGCACTGCACGGGTTAGCGACTAGTTTTATAAAATATGCATAGCCCTCGCTAGCTCTAATTGCATCACAAATCTCCTAGCCCATTTGAGAAGCAATTAAGGTTTGCATCCCAAGCAAAGAAGAGTTGAGACCAGAGAATGAATGAGATTGGTATAACTTTGAAGTTTCAGAATTTGAATTTTATTTTCTAAATTTTGAGAGTGTTTAGATTTTACACCTTAAAATTTCAGAATTTGGGATATAAAATTTAAATTCTAAAATTTTAAGGTATAAAATCCAAACATCCTTAAACTTTAAGGGTGTAATTTACAATTTACCCTAATTATTGTAACAAATTGTTACAGGCACCAAAGACATGCACCAAAATTTTCGCACCGTATTGTTTTTGTGTTGGGGTGGATTCCAGGTTAGGCAAATTCCAATGAGAGGAATAGAGGATGTGAAAATTCGGGTACACTTTTACCTGTTAACACTACTCATTTTTAACTTCACTCTCATTAGTTCATCATGATGTGACGTTAATTTTTTAAATTTTTTTTTAAAGATAAAGATTTTTAGAAGAGTTGCCATTTTACAATACCAGCAGCTATGCGTGGTATTTCCTATAATAAACATAGGTTTTGGTTCGGCACTTGGCAGTGGGGAGAGGGGACGTAGGAATCCAGTCATATAAAAGCCCAAAACAAAAAAAATCATTATCATTAACATATTAACATATTACTCGAACCGTACTTTTTGTGCTATGTTTAAAGTTTAGAAATAAATAAATAATTAGTTTAGAAAAATAAAAGAAAAACTCACCTTTTGTTTTTCTTGTCGTCTTGTCTTTTCACCAAATAAGCTGCCACCAAACTCAGAGTATCCACAGCAGTGGAGTTAAATTTTTAGTAATTTAGCTCCACCAAAAGTTGTTTTATCTATTTTATCTACACACGTACTGTAGCAGTGGATCTATTTTAACTTTCAACACAATAAAATAATATAAATATTACAATAAAATAATACATCCCTACAATAAAATAATATATCCTACTATCCAAAAAATATACACAATACCAACCACAACCACCTCTACCATCAGCCACAGCCATAGTCACAACCACCACCACCACCACCACCACCAGTCCACAACAGGAAAAAAAAAAAAAAAACCCACCAACGTAACGATGAAGATGAACCCAAAACAGATCGGCGGTGATGGAGGACTGGGCGAGATGGGTCGGCGGTGTGGGGCGGCAACGTGGGACAGCCACATGGGACAGCGACGAGGCACGGCGAGATGAGATAGTGGAGACGGCTGGTTGGACGACGGTGGAGAGCTTGAGGAGTCTTGAGGCTGTGAGAGGAGATGTGAGAGATGAGAGTTGCGTTGTGAGAGGAGAGCTTGAGTGATTTGTCTGAGAGCTGCGTTGTGAGAGGAGAGCTTGAGTGATTTGTTCATTTGAGAGACTGAGGAGTGAAGGCGGATGAGAGGAATAAAAGAAAGGAAAAAAATAAAAGAAAGAAAGAATATTTTAACCGAGATTTAATAAAAAATTATTTTTTAGTTTTAGATGTTAGATAGATGTGCACTGTAACATTTTAGCTAAAAATTTTAAAGATGGCTCCACTGCTACAGGCTCATTTTGCTATATTGGTGAAGCTAAAATAGTAATATAGCTATTTAGCTCCACTACTGCAAGTGCTCTCATATATTTCAGCTGAACATGTCGGGCCATAATTGCTCAAATTTTTATTTTATTTTTACATATAAATAGAATAATTTTAGTACTTCATACAAAATCACAATTTTTCTCCACGATAAATTGTGATTGACTTTTGGTTATTTTTTATTATTTATAGTCTATCACATAAATTATAATTTTTTATGTGACGAGTTTCTCGTTCAGTTTCTTATTCTCATGTTATGAGTTTGCTCTTTAATTATTGTATAATTTTTGTGTTAAAAATTATGTATTCTTTTTTTGTGATACTATTTTTTTTTTTTATTTGACCCTATAAAAGGAGAATATTCCATGTGATGGTCACTTTTTCTGCTACTACAATTACTTTTTTTTTTTTTTTTTTTGAGGAACACTACTAAAATTACTTGATGGTAACGTGTGAATACCATTCCACATAGCTAATGACAGCCGTCGTTGTTTGTTTTTGCAGGCGTGACCCACGTTGGTGGTAATATGTTCAAGTCTATTCCGGCTGCTGATGCTATCTTCATGAAGGTCTGTATGTTGAAAAACTCTTTCCCTCTCACATATAATGGTCCCCCAAAGTGAAAATCTCACATATTAATGGTCCCATAAGTGAAAATTTGTCTGTTTGATACATGTATCTATTCGTTCTATTGTCTCACATGTAACGGGTCCTCCAAGTAATCTTGAAATTCATTCTAATCACGTCTCTGTTTCTGTGCTGTGTATCCAAGAGTTAGACCCTTTTGGATATACATCACTGTTAGTTTTTTTTAAAACCTTCTCGCCTTGTGTGTGTATTAAATCTTCTTATGTAATCTTAATAATTATAATGTTGTTTGACCTCATTATTTGGCAGTGGATCTTGACGACATGGACAGACGATGAATGCAAGTTGATTATGGAGAATTGTAACAAGGCAGTTCCAGTTGGAGGAAAGTTGATTCTTTGTGAGCCAGTGCTGCCTGAGCAGTCTGATGAGAGTCATAGGACTCGTACACTCTTAGAAGGAGACATCTTTGTCATGACTGTCTATAGGACCAAGGGTAAGCATAGGACTGAAGAAGAATACAGGCAGCTTGGTCACTCAGCTGGTTTCAAACATTTCCGGCCATTCTATCTCAATGATTTCTTTACTATTCTGGAGTTCCTAAAGTGATGAGTTACTTAGTGAACTCCATCTGTATCAAAGAAAATGTCTGCCATGGGACTTGTTGTAAGTGACTAGTGGTCATTACTGAAAAAATAAAAAAAAAACTAAGGCATCTTCTTCATCACTCAAATTGTACTAGTCATTGATGGTCATTACTGAAAAAATAAAAACAAAAACTAAGGCATCTTCTTCATCACTCAAATTGTACTAGTCATTGATGGTCAAATCGCAGTCTCTTATCCTGGTGTTAACAAAATTCCCAAAGTTGGAATTAATATAGGGTTTGAATTTAAGCATGAATATATAACACGTTTTAAATATTCTTAAAAAGAAAAAGAAAAACTGAAAAAGGAAGTTCTGAGAAAAAGGTTACAATGTTGGTTTAAATTTTAGCAAGTAGTTTCTTCCATCAATTTCAGCTATAAAAAGCTGGTTTTAAAAATTAGACTGATTTAAAAATTAGACTGAAAGAAGTGGCTTTGGTTTTGATTTAATTGGAGTTTTGATCAACTGTTGGACTTACGTGATGCAGTAAAAACTAAAACGATATATGAGGATAACGAGTAGCACACACAACTATATTTTACAAAAGAAATCATGACATTTCAAAACTTCGAAATCATGATTTAAAGTCACGAGTTTCCTTGTAAACTGCAACTTGTGTGTACTATATGTACAAAATTGTGTGTGTGTGTGTAATATACACTACTCTAACAATAAAATTGAGAAATAAACAAATAGAAGATAGATACATAGTTAGTACTTAGACTTAGAGCCAATACCAAATAATAGAGAACAAACTTCTAGGAGTCAACACTTATAGTTGATTGGAGTGGCACTAGACCATTAAAAAGAATTCAATGGAAATTTTATTAATCAATCAAATTATAAATTTTTTTGAGCTTCCCACATCATACTCCCTTAGTTGGAGAAAACTTATTCTCAAGTTTAGCAATGTTGAAAGATAAAAATTTTGGTACGACACACTTGCACCAAATCTTGAATCTCTTTTGCGAGCACTAAGAACAAAGAAACCTCACATCTTATCTTATGGAAAGCGAAAAATCTAAACTATTGTTAGCTATGTATGTGCGAGTAAAAGTCTCAAGTGAAGGGGAAAAAAACAATTAAGAAGTAATATAGCATAGTTTACAGTAAAACCTAAAGGCTCTAAACTGATATATAGGCTACTCAAATGTGTATAGATTGAAGGGGATGCCAAGATTGTGACTTGTGAGACACTCTTCCTTAACTGAGATTAGGATGGGAATTCCATTTATATATCATAATCCATAGACAACATAGCTTTAGCAATTTCAGCCTTGTTTGATTTATTTTTTGGGTTAGATTCCTAAATGGGTTGGGGCCTCTTTACTTGGGAACCCCATCCTTGCTCTCTTCATTCATGGGCCCTTGTTAAGCTTGATGGGCCGGTTTCCTGCAAGTCTTTTTGTTTCTTCTTAATGAATTTATCATTACTCACAAAAAATAAATAAAAAAGAAGAATATAAGCTTGAGCTCTTGGTTTGTCTGATTTCAAGTCTCTCTAGAAGTGTTATCTCCCTAACAACTAACCATGTTAAATCTAAAGTCAGTATGTCCCTGTTGTCATGTTGATTAGCAAAGACTCCATGTTGCTTTTAAATCCATCACCTACCAATTGCGTAAAACTTAATTTTAACGCCAGCAAGTAACTAATAGCTCCCAGACAAGCATAGTTGTACTTCTTTTATGATTTTTTTTTTTTTTTTTGAGAAAGTTCTTTTATGATTAATTAATTATTGCATTTGGCTAAAAGGTTTGGGTGAAGTTAACAATACCCAAATGGAGCTAGATATGGTAGTGGTGAAAGGGATGTTTGGACTGTTATTCACTTATTCAGTTGTTATATGATTGCTAATAAAAACTTACTTTTTTTTTTTTCTATTTTAAATAATCACTTTTTAAAAATACACTATCTATTTTATACTATATTTTATTAAAATATTAGTTTTTAATCAATTTTATAACTCTCTCAAATCATTTCTTGCTTTTTGTCTATATAGAAGTAAAGACTTATATTAAAAAAATAGATTTGCATGTGAATAGCAATTGTGTATATTTATATGATTACTGTAATAATAATTTAAAGGGTAAACTACCTATTTGGTACTTATCATATATACTATATTTCAATTTGATTTCTAATCTTTCAATTGTTTTAATTTGGTACCTAACCTTTTAGTACCATGTCAATTTAGTTCCTATTGTTATCTTTTGAATGAAAATTGTTGATGTGTCTATAATGGCCAAAATAAAAAAATTAGCTTCCGTTGATGTGAGAATAAACTTAAATTTTATTTTGGTCATTTACCATGTTGGCAATTTTCATCTAAGATATAACGGTAGTGACTAAATTGACACGATATTAAAAGGTTAGTGATCAAATTGACACAATTGAAAAGTTATGGACTAAATTGAAATATGATGTAAATGTGAGAGACCAAATATATAGTGTGCGTTTGGGTTAGGATTAAAACTTAAAATTATTTTCATTATTCAGTTTATTTTTGCTACTATTTATAGACTCCACTGCACTTTTTGACACTATTTATAGGTCATACTGTACTATTTCAACTAACTTTTACTTTAATTTACAATACTTTCAACAATAATTTTTCATTTTCAGCAAAATAAACGGTATCCAAACACACTCATACGATTGACGTAGTTTACCTTAATTTATATTAACACAAATTTACATGGAATGATCCGAGTGACTTTTGGAGTTAGATTTGCAAAATTTATCTGTATATGACTGATGTCAACGTGGGTGATAGAGTCAATTGGAAAGTAGAGAGAGACTGTTCAGACTGTGCCTGTGAGTTGTGACTGCCAAATTTGTTATCTACTGTGCTGCTAATGGGCTTTAAAATTTCTTTGAGGGCCCAAATGACCTGTCCATTGCATGATGTTTTCCTTTTATAATGGTAAAAAGTGTAAAACTCAATTCCCTATTATTTCGGGCAAAAACTGGGCTTGCCTAACTGATTCCTCCACGCTTTAGAGGGGTTGAACAAGATTTGAACAACCTCTCGCAACAGAGTCAAACAGTGGGAGCTTTTTTGACTCAGAAATCAGAATATTATCCCATGAAGATAAAGACGAACGCAATGCATTCCTAATCCTACGTTGCCTTTGGATTCAACCCACTCCAATACCTATACATGTCACCCAGCTAGCCTCATACACACTCTCACAAATCATAATCATCATATAATAATAGTAACACTAGAATTATAGGATAGAGACAACAAATTGACAAAGAAAGCGGTGGGCCAACAATTCAGAAGACTTCAGAAGAAGAGACATTCACAGTTCTGTTGAATTGAATAGAAAGTATCGTCCCCCATTGACAATGACGAAGCACACAACACCCATGACCCATAGAATATACGTCGATGGCGTCGAGAAATGCCCTGGTGGCTACAACAATAATATCCCACAAACCCCACCAATTCTTTTTTATTTTATTAGATTTCTCTTAGACTGTATCACTTAAACAAAATCAATTAAAACCGCCCCATTTTGTATTTATTTATTATTATACTCCATCTTTTGGCAGCGAAGTCAAGGAATTGTAGAACTTACTTTGTCATGTTGCTATGCAATGAGTCCATTACACGTCAACAAACTTAGCACTGCCCTGATGATTCTTGTCTCGGAGATGTCAGAAAGTTTCACTATTTATTAATTAATTAATTAGTTGGTCCGATTAATGAGTGTCGAATTATATTTATCAAGTTCGAGTGTTTTTTCCTCTCAAAAAAAAGAAAAAGAAAGTTCGTGTGTATTTGAAGTCAGCACGACTTTCAGTTTCGTTAAAAGAGTATTTGGTTTATTTGTTTTTGTTACTTCTTGATACAGTGAACTTACTTTTTGATTTTCATGTGTTTATGAAGTCAACATGACTTTCAGTAAAGTAAAACTAGTATTTATTTATTTGTTTTTGTTACTACTTGATACAGTGAACCTCCTCATCGATATTTATGTGTTTTTGAAGTCTACACGACTTTCGGTTAAACAAAAATGGTATTTGTTTTTGTTCGTTCCTAATATAGCTAACCTCCTTCTCGATTTTTATGTGTTTTTGAAGTCATCGTGACTTTCGGTTAAGTTAAAAACATATTTGTTTATTTGTTTTTGCTACTTTTTCGATACAAGCGGACCTCCTCCTCTTCCTCCTCAATTTGTGGCTCAACAATGAAATGGAGTAGCGTTGACAAATTTCATAATAAATAATAAATAAATAAATAAATAACGAGCGTACCTAAGCTAGTAGCGAGCATTGGGTCCGGCAGTTTCAGACTTGCAAGTTGCAACAACTTTAATGAGTTAAAATTCCATTGTTATTAGTTACTTTTAGGCGCTCATTCACTCACACGAACACTCACACAGAGACACACAGTCTCTCTCTCATTCTTCTCTATGAAACGCCAAAGGAGGAAAATAAAATAACACCCTTCACAACAATGACCAGCTAGCTAACGCTCTCTTTCTCCCTCTCTCTCTCTCTCTCTCTCTCTCTCTCATTACCTGGTTGGTAGTAAATTGATAATGGTGGTTGAGGAGGTGATGGAATTTGTGTTTGAATTGGTGAGAGAGAGTAAGTAACTAATTAATGTGAACACCAATTATCAAGGAAAAGGATAGAAACCAGAAACAATGTTCAGGTTGCACAAGAACAGGCATGCCAAATCAGGAGAGAGAGTTGATTTCAACTTCTCCAACTTTAAGGCCCTTCAGGTATTTGCTTTGCTTTTTTTTTTTTTTTTTTTAACAAACACTTTCAGTGCCTAAGAATTTTGCTTTCAATGAAACATCATTCTTAAAGAACATGGTAATTTGGAATTGTTGGAATCAGATGTGTAATGTACACGTTAGCCCAAACTGCCAATGTTCTTTACAAGTTCTGAATAATGTAGATTCTGATTCATCTGATCACTGAGGTAAAAGCTATTAAACCCAGAAAAAAGGAATGGTGTGAATTATGAGCCAAGAAAACAGTAACATATAGCAGTTAGATATAGAAAAATTAATGTAGCTAAAGGTTTTAGAAACAGAGGAGGTGGGCAAGTATGATTCTACCATGCTCCTTATTCATTTTGTGGCAACAATCAGTTGTTATGGGATGTTTCTATTAATGGGTATTTGCTAATTGTAGAGATGAATGTGGGATGCTTAGAAATGCAATACAAGGAAACTTTTTGTTGAAGTTGGGTGTAGTGAATGTAGATGCAATTATAACTGTGAATTTTATTATTAATTGTGTGTTTAACCTCTAGAAAGGATCTAAGAAGTGGAATTATTAACATTGTTTAGATTTAGGTCCAATGTAGAGTGGATTCAGTGACCCAAGCCTTCAAATCTCACCTGCCAAGAGCTAGAATTTTCACTGTTTATTTGTATATTTATCAAAATTATCACCTTTGAAAATTATGAGGAACCCTTTATTGTAAAGCTCAGCTACTGCCATATCAAATTAGTCAGGGGGAATTTTTGGGTTCAGTTGAGCAGTTACAAGTTTTTGAAGGATTTTTTGTTCAGTAGTTACATACCATTTGCTTACTACTATTTTTTTTTTTTTTTTTTTTTTTTTTGGTAAAAGGTACCAAAAGGCTGGGACAAGTTGGTTGTATCTATTATCTCTGTCGAAACTGGGAAAACAATTGCAAAGTCAAGCAAAGCACTTGTACATAATGGAAGTTGTCAGTGGACGGATTCTATTTCAGAAACTATATGTTTTTCACAGGATGACTCTTCAAAGGAGCTACAGGATTGTTTCTTCAAGCTTGTTGTCACCATGGTATTGTTGTTTCTACCACCTACTCTTTCTTTGGCCATTAAACTTTTTTTGTCTTCCATTTTTCTTTCCTGCTGAATGAGATATGATTCATGACATTCTCTCTTTGCCAATTTTCCAGCCTCTAAATAAATTTTGATTGCGCTTCTTGTACTTCTTTTTTTATTTCAGTTTATCTTTTAGAATGTGTTATAGACTTATAGTCATCAGCTCCATCTGTTTAAACATTCTCATTATCTAAATAATTTTGGATGGCTTTCTTGCTGTAGGGTTCAGCCAGATCTGGCATCCTTGGAGAGGCTACTGTCAATATGACAGGCTATATGAGTTCACCTGCCCCTGTTCCAGTTTCACTAAGATTGAAAAAGTGCAATCATGGGACAATTTTACAAGTGAGTTGTACAATTGTATGCTATTTGTTTCTTGGTGTTTGTTTAGACTTTGCCAAGTTACACATTATTAGAAAAAAATTAGGACCCTCTTCTTATACCTATCTGATTCTCTTCCCTCTTCTGGGAGAGATATTTTATGTCTTTATTATGATATCAACATCCTGTTCTAATTATAAACCTTCTTCAAAGTTTTTAGATTTGGTCCACTTTGTCATAACTTCATATGAAGCTAATGAAGGCCATTATAGAACATAGGTTTATTATCATTCCTATTGCAGTGGAGAAGCACGTAAAGAATATTGTGTGATCATAGAATACTTATGAAATTGAAGGAAAAATTTTATTAGACTGCTATTAGACTCAATATGTGTTGTGGTATTGATTGTTAGATTGTGAAGAAGTAACATATTCATGCTGAAATGAGTAAGATGAATAGGTGGAAATACACAGAAAGATAAGATTCGAAATGAGGAAATTAGTTTAAATACAGGAGTTGCCCTATTGATGAAAAGATAAAGGAGAGTCACTTGACATGTTTTGGTCATGTTCAAAGGAGAGCAATTAATGCACCAAGGAGAAAGT
This sequence comes from Lithocarpus polystachyus, assembly GCA_033629205.1. Taxonomy (NCBI): domain Eukaryota; kingdom Viridiplantae; phylum Streptophyta; class Magnoliopsida; order Fagales; family Fagaceae; genus Lithocarpus; species Lithocarpus polystachyus. The sequence continues at coordinate 49,036,656 of CM066168.1, forward strand.
GTGTGCTGATTCAAGTTGAGGGAATGAAAAAAAGGCAGAGGAAGATTAAGAATAACATTAGTAGAAGTAGTAAAAAAGGACATGTCAATTATGGAAGTAACAAAGAGTATGGTTTTGGATATAATAGAATGACAGAAAAGAATACATGTGGCTAAACAACATGTTTAGGATCCATAGTTGACCCCAAAAATTTTGAGGCTAATGCTTGTAGTAGTCTTAGCCAGCTAAGATATTTAAGGGAGTTGAGACAATGACATTAAATGAATGGAAAATCTTGAAATGATTGTTGATGAGAATCAACTCGCTTGGTATTAAAATCTAAAGACTATAGTCGACCCAGAAATTGATTCAATTTTATCAATTTTGATAAAATATTACTTGTCTCAAAATTTTAAACTAATAGGAAAGGATGAATTAATCATTTAATCATTATTATGACATTCCTCCTCTCATGTGGGCCCAATCTCCCCCTTAATTAGTGTGCTTAACCTGTGAAAATTTTAATATTCTAAATGGGCGGTAGAGTGGAGACAAAGTTCGAATTCAGGGCTTCTTGCTCTAGTTCCATGATTAACTACCTCCTATCCCAAAAGTTTTTGCTGATAGGAAATCATGAATTTAATCGTTTAAACATTATTTTAACAAATTTTGACATAGTTCTAGTCATTAATCTGAATAGAAGTTTTTACTGTGCACTGAACTGTGGCAATTATTACAAAATAGTTTCCTCAGTTTTTGTAACTATAAAGGAATGTACATTGTGTGGGTTGTCTACACAAATCCTTCTTGTCAGTGTGTGCTTGTGATGATATCTTAAGTCAAAATGATTCTGTCCAAGAAACAAACAGGACCAACTTTTAGTTTTTCAGGCACAGCCTGTTTTTAGATTAGTGGGATTTGATATTGGTATTATTAGGACAGACTTTATGAATTTTTCAAAGTTACTAGCATTATGCAGGTTGAAACAGGATAAGAGGCATGTTCTATGATAAGATAGTTAAAAACAGATTTTAACTGAAGTGGGACATAAGAATATTTTGTGATTGATTAGATTTTTCGGTATAAGGATGATGTAGAGTAACAGAAATTTGACTTGCTAGAGAAGGGGATGTTGTAATTAAAGAAAGGGGGTTGCGGATGAGGTGGGGGGGGAGGGGGTGATTTACAAATAATTTATGTTTTCTATAGTTGGGATTTGGCTACAGTAGTTTTATGTTGATATTAACTCAGTTTAAAAGGGTGCATCTTGATCATTACATATTTATCAGTATGTGGGTGAGAACATGAGGTACTTAGTTGAGAATTAATTTTTCTTTAAATTTTAATCTCTCCCCTAACATTAAGAATTTGCCATGTCTTTACTCTTTCAGCATAGAACATTTTGGGATTTTAGTAGTAAATATAGTTGTGCTAGTGCACTAGTTAAAATTTCTCAGTTTTCCTTACATATCTGAGTTGCAGGTAAAAATTCACTGCCTGTCACCAAGAGCAAAACTCAGGTTGGAATTCTATGGTGGATGTCTTCATCATTATATGGTTGTTAACATTCTGTTTGGTTATGAAGATTTACTGCATATTTTTCAGGGATGAAGAATCAAAAGAGACAAACTTCCATTCCAATCAAGAATCAAACTTTCATGATCTGGACTCTAAGTCAGAAGGATCTGAAAGTACATTTGCAAGGAGTATTGAATCTTCCTCTAGTAAAGATTTGGGCTCTACCGTGGACCCAGGAGAACCAGGGAGTAGGGTATGATTACTTTTTCTGCTCAAAAGTGGCTGCATCTCTGTCTTGTTGGAACTTAATCATATTAGCATCTCAATCTGTACTCGTCATAGATTTATGGTTCTACTAATGTTTTTCAATTGATTTTTGCTTTTGTTAGAATATTTGATTTATATAGAGTATCTTTTAGTTTTAATCGAGCATTGATTCTCTTGTTTTCTTGAGGACTACTCTAGCATACTTGTCTTATATGTTTCAATTTAACTTATAGATGATCCCCTTTAAGGGTCTAACTGTAACACACCTTCACAGTATGGATGTAGTCATCAAGGGCTTTCAATGTGGACATAGGCCTTCAAGCCAAAACATGTAGTTCCTGAGTGCGTCTGCTTTCTCTCTCTCACTAACCCTCAATCCCAAACATCAACTTTAACAGCTTTTAATAAATAATATGATGTGGTGAGTCTTGGATGCAGCTTAGTAAGTTATTTTTAAACATGATTGAAGCACTTGTTTAGTTATGATATCTAACTTGGAGATCTCTAGTTATCATGCATTGTCAGACACTTGAGAGATTATCAGAAACTGGGGTGATTCTCCTAAAGCTCTGTAACTCTAACTCATTTGAGACTAAAAAGGACCTGAAAGCCTTCTTCGGTTTTTCCTTTCAGTAGTTAAGTAAAAATCCAAGCCCAGAATCTTTTGGGCTCATAAATCACAGTGTCTAGCCTTTAATACTGCACCTTCCTGATATTCTTCAGCATCTTGATTGCTTGACAGTATATTATTGGATTATGATCTTGAAGCCATATTGGAAGTCAAATTAAAAATTTGTTCCACTTTGTGAAAACTTAATTATGCATGAAGTTGTATTCCATTTGAACATAGCAATCAAGAGTCTCCTTTAACTTAGCCCACCATTTTATCCGATTCATGTAGTGCACATCCTGTAGAATAGTTATTACACAAAGATACTATCAACAAGCCTTATGTCACCATGAAACTGACATGATCACCTTGCTTCACTGTAGGGAACAAGCTTCTCTGCATCAGGTTCACATTACAGCTATGATTCAGCTGAGGGTTCCATTGGGAAGGAGACGTTCTCCCCGAGAAACAACTTAAGTAGTGATCAACACAGTCCCATTAGAAGACAAGAATCAATCAGCTCCCAAAATGGCGTGCCTTCTGGCAGTAATCCAGTTAGTGATCCTATTCAATCAAATCATTCATCATTTAATTCAAGGCTAACAGGGTCAGGAAACCAGAATAGTAGGCAAGATTTTGAAACATCGTCTTTGAAACTCGCTGGTTCTTCAAAAAACCTTATGGAAACTGCACAAGATTCAGTTGGAGAGCTTCATGCAGAGGCTAAGATGTGGGAGAGGAATGCCCGCAAGCTCATGCTTGACTTGGATATACTGAGGAAGGAATTCTCTGATCAGTCCAAAAACGAGGAAAATTTGAAAAAGGAGCTTACAGCAGCATTTTCAGAACGTGATGAATTAAAGAAAGAGGTTGAACAATTGAGATTGTCACCAGAGAAGCCTACGGTGAAACAAACAGTGACTGAGGATTCAAAATTTCAAGATGACAGCCTATCCCATATTGAAAAGGAACTGAAAGATGAATTAAAGTTTCAGAAAGAGTCCAATGCTAATTTGGCTCTGCAATTGCAGAGGAGTCAAGCATCAAACCTTGAGCTTGTTTCTGTTCTTCAGGAGCTGGAAGAGACCATAGAAAAGCAGAAAGTTGAGATGGAGAATATTTCGGCATCACAATCAAAATTTGGTGATATTGATAACTTCATTGAAGTAAATATAGAGGAAAACAGAAGTTTAATGCTCCAGCTGCAACAATTGCGGGAATCAGAGAAGAGTTTGCAAGTTAAGGTGCATCTGCTGGAAGAGGCCTTGGGGGATAAAAATCATCATATAGAGAACAAAGGGAGTCTGAACAAGCAAACCCTTTTGGAAATTGGGTCAGAAGAATACAAAGGAAAATTATATGCTAAAGAAGAAGAAATCATCAGTTTAAAAGCAAATTCATCAGAGTCTCTCAAAGGTAGACAATTTCCAGAAATGGGGTCCTTAAATGATGGTGATGTGAATATGATCAGAGAAATTCAAGTATTGAAAGAAAAAGTGCAGGAGCTAGAGAGGGATTGCAATGAGCTGACAGATGAAAACCTAGAGCTTTTATTCAAGCTCAAGGAAGCAACAAAGAATTCCATGGTAGGAGGCACTTCCTTTGATCTTCCACCCCATGAGCTGTTAAATAACTCTTTTACTAGCATTGAGTCTGAAGTGAGTGAACATAAATCCCAAACAAACTTTCTGGAAGATAAGTTAAAGAGGAAAATTCTGAGGGAGGCTGAAGATAATGATGGCATTTCAACTCAAGAACTTGAGAGTTTGAATGTGGAACTGGAAGTTAAAGTCACAGAACTGGGTAAGGAATTGGCTGACAAAATTTCTGAGATTGAAAAACTTCAGTCTAAGCTGCAGTCTAAAGAACAGGAGATTGGGGTTCTTAGACAGTGTCAAAGAGAATTAGAGGCTAGTGTCTCTAATCTTCAGGAGGAAAAAATCCAGTTAGAGGAACAAATGGAAGCTGTGCAAGTAGAAAGTGATATCACATCTAAATACTTGAATGATTTGCGAAATGATTTAATGGCACTTAGCAGCAGCTTGGATTCCCATGTCTCTGCCAATAAGTTTCTTGAAAGAAAATCTTCAGAGCTAGAAAATGGAAAACGTGAACTAGAGCTCTGTATGTCGGAGCTTAAACAAGAAAATGGGCAGTTGTCAGTGCGCATATCTGATTTGGATGAAGAACTAAGATATTTGACTGATGAGAGGGAGTCCAACCAATTTGAGTTAGAGAATTCCAAGGCTTATGCTCAGAGTCTCGAAGATGAGATCACTAGATTAAGAACTGAAATAGATTCTGAAAAGGTATATATGAAAGAAAAGTTGCAGGAGATGCAATACCACTGGTCAGAAGCTCAAGAAGAAAGTGAATATTTCAGAAGAGAAAATTCAAAGTTAAAAGCTACAGCTGAGAGTTTCATTGAAGAATGCAGTACTCTTCAGAAATCCAATGGAGAGTTGAGGAAGCAAAAAGTGGAGCTGCACAACCATTGTTCGCGCTTGGAGGCAAAGTTGACAGCATCACAAAGAAATTTTGCAGATTGCTCCAAAAGAGTTGAAATGTTAGAAGAAAATCTTTCTTCAACTTTGGAAGAAATTGCCTCAAAAGAGAAAAGCCTTACTTCAGAATTAGATGCACTTCTTGATGAAAACAGAAGATACAAAGAAAAAATTATCATGGGAGAAGGCTTATTAAATCAGATGCATTTGGAGAAAAATGTTGAAGTTGAGAACCTTCAACGAGAGGTAGAACAACTAATCAAGCAACTTTCTGAAAAGCATGAAGAAAAAGAGAGAATAGCTTCGGATGCTGTGCTTGAAGTTTCCAGTTTAAGTGCAGAAAAAGCTAATCTGAAAACTGCTCTTCAAGAAGCACAATCTAAGATTCAAATAATTGAGAATGAGCTCGATATCATGCGGATAGCATCTGAATCAAAGCTGCAAAGCCTGATGGGTGAACTTGCTGCTTCAAAACAAAACCATGAAATGCTGATGGCTGACCATGAAAAAGTGTTGAATCTGCTAGATAATTACAAATCAGAAGCAGCAAAATTGAAAACGACTGTGAATGGTCTTGAACTACAGCTTACGGTTACTGAAAATGAACAGCAACAACTTGTGGAAGAATCTAAAAGTTTCAAGGTCCAGTTGCAGACAATGGCACATCTTAATGATGAAGTTTTGGTTTTTAAGAATGAGCTTGATGCAACCAAGTTTGAAAAGAAGAAACTGGAAACATCATTGCATTTAATATCTGAGGAACATGAAGATTTGAAGGCAGAGAATAATTTACTTGTTGAGAAGATCTCTGTGTTGCAGAAGGCTGTGTCTGAACTAGAGGACTGCAAACGTACCAGAGTAATATTAGAAGAAAAGCTTCTGCAGATGGAGGGCAATCTAATGGCAAAAGAGGCACTATCTGTTCAGGAGACCGAACCAAAAAATGAGCTCAGCCATATCAGGAAAGCAAACAGGCAATATCAGCGGAAGATACAACTACTTGAGGAGGAGAAAGATCAGTGTGTAACAAAAGTTCAAGCCCTTGAAGAAGAATTAAAGCTGATGAAGGAAGGGAAGCAGAACCAGAGGGAGTCTAGCACTATGAAGGTTCCTAGTTTGTCTAAAACCCATGCTAAAGTTACTCCTGTCCATGAAGATATGAAGCCCTCAAAGGTCAGTTTCACTTGTTCTGCAATTGCATAGTAATATTCAGTGTCAACGCCAACTAATTAGCCTTTTTACTTGTACATTGGTTTAGAAGAATGAAGTGAAGAACGCTAGTCAGCAACGTGATAATAAAAAGAAGCAATCCTTGAAGAATGCTCAAGTACAAGAACTTGTAAAAGATCATCAGAAGCTTTGTAGCAACCAATATCAAAGAGAGGTAGGGTATCCGAATATTTGGTTTATTCAAATTTGTCTCCATAGCTATTGTACATTACACTCAACTTATTTAGATAGGGCTAAACGGATGGTGGAAAACCTGCTGATTGTCACCAAAAGAACATTTTCTCATCTCTTTGATCATGCATATATCTCTTGTTATATCTGCATGAGAATATTGAATTGCAAAGGAATCCTTTAGTATGGATGATCTCATCTTAATCTTTAAAGCTTATATTACTCTGTTGTTTAATTCTTAAGGACGGTAGTGGCAATGAGATTCTTGATGAAAGTCCTCTTGCTGTTGGAGTCGATCCTGCTTCAAAGATTCAGTTGCTTGAGCATGAACTTGCCAAGGCTATGGAAGCAAATAACATATATAAAGCTGAGCTTGACAGGTATCTATAAAATAAGGATGTTATACCTTCAAAACACATATGTGCATATTTTATTGCTTGGTATGGTATCATCCGTATATGCTTGTCGTGGTTTGTAAAGGAAATCTTTATTTAAAAACAATCAAAGAAGGAAAAAGAAAGGGCTTTCCATTTTTAGTTCCTTGGATGCAATTAGATTCTTCTCATTAATTCTAATTAATTTTGCAGAATGAGAATATGTTTTCAGAAGACGAGATTCCCAAAACTGATAGTATCTTTTTGGTCTATATATGGATTACAAAACTACAAAAAAATTATTCTTATTGACTTCAGCCTTCCACACTTTCAAATTGTACATTGATCAAAGCTTTTAACGTTGATTCCTTGACTTTTTCTGAAATAGTGATCAAAAACAAACTTCTTAACCAGGATCATCATAGTCTAGGAGTCTGATTTTTAATCTAATTACTCAACAATAAATAACAAATAAAAGAACTGTAAATTTTTTTATTACAGGAAACTAGCATATGCCTTAAGCATGCAAAACTCTACTTAATTTTTTTAGTTCTACTTTTCATTCTCAACAGAATTTTCTGCATCTTTGCTGCAGGTTGTCTAAAAGCCAAAACAACCATGCACACTCTCCTAAAAAATCAATAGCAGAAGATGACATAGTGGCAAAAGAAAGTAATGGACGCACAAAATCATCACTAGAGGCAGAGTTAATAGACATTCGCGAGCGATACCTCCACATGAGCCTCAGATACGCTGAGGTAGAAGCTCAGCGTGAGGAACTTGTGATGAAGCTCAGGGCAACCAATAATGTAAAAAGATGGTTTTCATGAACTCATGACCATAAACAAGCAACTTCTTGTACTTTTTCAGTCTCCCCAATTCAGGTAGCTTGTTCCACGAATTTTTGAAGTATATAAGATTTCTCAATCTTTTACGTATGTTCCAGAGTGTGAGTTAAGAAGAATAATACACCCCTAGCCCAAGTTTGTAAATGAAGGAACAATTGAGGCTGACAGGATTATAGAGACGTAAAAGAAATAAAACAAAATGGTTTTCTTTTTTCCTTTTCTTTTTTTCTTCTTCTTTTATTTTTTATTTTTATACAAACAAGAGGAGGAAAAAGAAGGAAAGAAACCCCAAAGTATTATTTTTATTATGTGGGAAAATGGAGTGGGCTGGACTTAAAAGTGATTGAATAGGTCTACTTCCTGAACCACTTTTGAACAAGATTTTTAAAGTAATACAGCAAAATCAAATATCATTTCAATTGTCACTAAATAAATTCGAATATCATTTGAATATTCTTGTAAGTGTGAGTTTGGATAGCGGCAGGTTACACTTTTTCGCGTCTGCGTTTTTTTTCTCTAGGTCCTGTGAATAGCACGGGATCCGCAAGTATAGAATCTTGCAAAATTAACTTTAAAACTGGAACCCATAATACTATTCACACATTTAAACTCAAAAGTTGAAGATTCTTTTAATGCATATTGCATAATGCGATTGATATCTGTAGTGGTCACAGTGTAGTTGAAGTTGGAAAACGTACGTGGAATTTAGCTTATTGTTTGTGTTTGGAATCAAATAATATTCTTCCAAAGCTTCCTGGATACCCGTGTATATCACTAACAACCAACTCCAGCATCTCCTTTTTTCGATTCTCCTTTAGATTTTTGCTTAGCACTTTTGTCCTAATATTCAACTCTATAGAGCTTAGTTCCCAACTCTACTTGTGCTACAAGAAATTTTTATTAATACTTTTTCTTCTCTTCCCCCATTCTTCCCATTATAACAAATGCGTTTACTTTTTTATTTTTTTTATTTTTATCTACACCTATCCTTTCAATTCTACTAAATGCGTTTCTAGTGGTCATTTTCTAAATCAGTCCGCATACATATCTGAAAAAACGAGCACATATTAAGCAAATTTTTTTTTTCTTCTTTTTGTATAAAAATAATGTTAACTTACTGCCCCTTCATAGTCATTAGTTACTCCATAAATATATATAAGTGCATGTAGGGTGTATTGGACAAAGGCCAAAGTTCAAGTCTCTAGGAAGAAGTTTTACACTCATATAGACTTAAATTAATTATACTAAAGTAGAATTTCTATTTTGTATTAAAAAAAAAAAAAGTTAACTTAACCCTTCAAGAAATTAGCCTCACTGTCAGTCTCACATGACTAATCAGACTCTTTCAAATGCATTACGCAATCAAGAAATATAATAAAACTTTATTTATGTTTGAGAGAGTAAAAGAGTGAAATAACTTTATTTAGAATATGAAATCTCACTCGGACAATTAAAGCCAAAGAAAAGTCGAGAATTCTGGTGAACTTTTTCTGAAGGTGTTGTCTTTGTGATTAAAGCCAGAGAGTGCTCTGTATATGTGACCCCAATTTGGTGCAATATGGACGTAGGTGGCCGCCGCTGTGCCTGGTCGCCCACTCAATGAAAGTCCATTTCCACAAATCACAAACAATGACAATTCCAATCTTTGCTATCTAATAAGCCTCCCTCTATCTAGAGTTTCTGCTGGTGGCTTAGATTAGGCTAATAAGCATTATCAGACAAAACCAAGTTCTAATCTTACTTCCAATAGAGCGGCTATGAATGATTAACCTAATAGACTTCTTTGTAAGAATAATATATATATTTTTAGAAATATAAATTTAGTAACATTTGGGATACAATATTTTTCATAATTTTTCTTACAACAGTTGATCTACCTAATTATAATTAGAGTGATATCACTTTTGCTCTAGATGCACATCACTAATCGTTACTATAATTAGAGTGATATTTCACCCCATATGCGTATCACTAATCATTATAATTAGGATGGTATATCGCTTTCACCCCAGATGCACTACATACTATTAAATCACGATAGATCATATTAATAAAAAAAAAAAAAAAAAAGAGATATCACTTTCACTCCTGATGCACGATAGATCGTATTAATAGTAAAAAAGATAGTGAAGAATATTATGTCCCAAGACAGGATTAGTAACTAGGATTCACGGTCAACCTCCATAACCCCAAGATTGTGCCACATGGCAAGCCAAAGTTATCATGGTACATTGCTATTAGAGGAGCATAAGTAAAGCTCTCCTCATTGGATATGCAACAAGAAAAAGTTTAGTGTCACTTATTGACAATAAAAATCTATAGGTTTTGAAAAAGAAAACAGACAGAAGAGTGACGAGTGGTGGTGTCTATCAGATGTGGAGCAAAGGAAATGCCAATGGCATATCCTATGGAAGATGCTTAAACTTTGTAGCCTTCCAATTCACTCTCTCTTTATTCCTTACTTTCTTTTTTGTTACTTTAATAGAAAGTGATGACGGTACAACTTAAGTCTTCTAAACCTTTTATTGCCCTCATGACCAAGCAAATCCTATAAACACCAATCCAAGCTTCATGATCAAATCCTCTTAGTACTGCACTATCCCATCATCTTATATGCTTTTGGTTTCTTGACCACCCCTGCCCCCCTCCAATGGCACCAACTGATCAAGTGGTGGCGGGAGGGGTGGTCGCTTATTGTGATGGTGGTGGTGGTGTGGTTTTAATACGTATATGAGTGTGCTTTTTTTCTTATCTTTTCCCCATGCTGCAGGGCACAGTGGGAAAAAGTAAAGGTTGTTGACGACTGAGAACCGCCTTCTAATGGCGGTTTCTCTTAAAGGGCAACTTCGATCCTTTGGCATTTTCACTTCCTCCTCAGAATCTCTCTTCGCTTTCACCTGCATTTGGGCTCGAGGAAACTTCCATAAAGGGCGAGTCAGATATATATTATATATTCTGTATGTCATTTTCTCTTTGTTTTGTTTCGATTGTAGTATTATCATGAAATAAATTGCTGCTATGCTATCTTGGTATATCAGCAAAATCATGTCTTAGTTACTATTATCTGTAACTATGTATAGGCCTCTGGCCAAAGTTTGTTAATGCAGTTTATAATCGTTGTGTTTGAACTTTAAGCATATCCGAAATTCTTATTGCAGTCTTTGTGGTTATGGATAAAGTTTGGACTTTATGATTTATCTTCATCTTTTTTTCTTTTTTTTTGGGAGCAACTTTGGACATTTGCTGGAGTGCTATGCTGAGCGAGCCTTTAGTTTCATGTGGTGCACACGCCCCCCCCCCCCCCCCCCCCCCTCTCTCTCTGCGCCTTTACTTCTTAAATTTTTCCTCTTTTTCCTTGATGAAACATAATTATGTACAATTTTACTTAAATGGCCCCTTCAGATTTTCTTAAAATCTTAATTATAACTCATTTAAATCATTTAGAGGCATTTTTTCATACCAATTTTATTTTCTAGTGCTCTTAGCTTTTCTTCTTTCTTTTTTTTTTTTCCTTTCTTTTTGTTGACAATTTTATAGTTAGTAATTGGGAAAGATAATTCAAATCTTAGTTTCCTTCGTAAAAGAGAACATGCAATGCCAAAATGACTCTTATGCTACATATACATAGTCAGAGACCCAAGGTATGAATTTCAAGTTTTCAACCGTCTAATATGGTAACAAATCTTTTTTTTGTTCTTATTTAGATTCAACTTTCCTTTCTTTTTTTTTTTCATAATTTAAGACATTTCTAAAGTAATGGTTGGAGATTGAACCTTGATACAAGACTACAATAAGGGATTCATATTCTAATCAGCTTAAAGGCCATTGACAAAACATGTTAGGGTTTCACTTTCTAGAATCTCCATTGTTGATATTGTCTCGTGGACGAGACCTCTATTATTTTGAAATTTAAGAAATTATAAAGAAAAGATTCGTTTTGAAATTTATTTTTTAATTTTTATTGTGGCCATTAATTTATGTTTACAATTTTATCATAATTATTTGAATGGGAGAAGAGGAACTTTTTCAGGGTCCCTCTCCCCCCTAATCTGAGAGTACTATTTTATACTATATATAAATAAGATTGATATTAAATACAAGATTCAAAGAATCTGTCAATATCATGTATATTCTACATATCAATGTGTATGCATTTTTAAATAAAATTAGTATTACTATGTCAAATTTTTAATTATGAATGGACAAGTATTAACATTCTCAGCAGGCTTAATAAACCCAAAATTTAAAACAAATCAGGTTGTAAGTTGTAACCCAAATCTATGCATGAAAACATTCAACAAGAATAATGATGATAAGGTAGTCTTGACCATATGAGGGTGCTGATCAACTTGGCTTTCGTGCCATGTATTATTAATGGATTGGCACTAAAATTAAGAAAATTAAATTGAATATATAAAGCAAAAATTAGATAACAATTAAAAAATAATTTTGATTCTGATTGTGCTTTGGCTTTAACATAATATAAATGATATTAGCTAAACTCGCCTAAAACCATATTGCATCAAGCTCAGAAATTTGTCCAAAATAATTATCTATGAACAGTTCCTTAATACAATTCTATTGAGATATTTTCCATCATAACAAATCAATTTTATATTGCTCTCTCTCTCTCTCTCTCTCTCTCTCTGCATGTAGCGTTGAAGGTTGTCTGATTAGTGATTTTTGAGACCAATATTGAAGGCAGTGGCTTGACCAATCAACGTTGATGGTTGCGTCTTTTCTTCAATCGATGCCAGCGAGCAACTTTGTTACAAGCTTGCGCCTGAAATGGGTCTTATTATATTGGGCCTCATGGTGGTGGGTCTTACGCTTGGGTGGATCTTATGGTGAAGGACCTTGTGCCTAGATGGATCTCATGGTAGTAAGTGATAGTGATTGGATTGTAACTTGCACATTGACCACTATGGGATGTGGTGGTTTTGTTGAAAAATTAGATATATTTGATACAAGTGGGGAATTAGATATATTGGGTTAAACCTTATATTGAATAGTTTCTTTTACTATTTAACTTATTTTTGTTATTATCTATGGGTCTTATTATACTTTATGGTACTATTTATGGGTCTCATTGTACTATTTCAGTTAACTTTTAGATTTATCTAAAGTACGTTCAGCAAAAAAATTTTAGTTTCAGTTAAATAAGTCATTCCCAAACAGACCGTAAATAGAGTAAAAAACCAAGCATTCAGCATATATATAGGTGAATGTTAATTAAAGTTTGTTAAAATAGCATTGGTGGGGTTTTTTGACCAAAATTGACTAAAATTGCATTAAAATTAATGCGAATGCTCTAATATATATAGCTCCTACTATGTGCATTCACGTTGCTTCATAAATTCATGATGCCACCTACAATTAACAATCATTACACTCCATAAATTTATCATGCTAAAACATTGTTGCTTTGAGAGCTAGTGTTTTTTTTTTTTTTTTTGGTGCTTTGTTAAGTGATATATTCTTTTCTTTAAATTTTTTGGGTAATAATCTAAGTTATATGCTTACTTACTAACCAAAAAAAAAAAAAAAAAAAATATTTGATCTCCCTTGATTAAATATTGGGTGTAAGTGGGCAACATTTCAAAGGAACAAAGGAACTACAACAAAATTTACACCTAAGGCTAAACAATGCTAATTCTTGCAAACATATAAGTACTATGCTAAGAAAGAGAAGTCTCTTTTCAACTCAGACCAACTAGGTTTGGCTGGGGAGACGCTGATGATTAAGTCAGTAATCCAACAATAGATAAAAAGTGAAATAGTAATACTTGGGTTCACTAGCTAAGACTAATTGGTGGATAAACATTTCTACTCCAGGTTGCGCATCTTTAACTGTTTTAAAAGGTTATAAGTTCAGGATCCTAAGTTGAGCTTTGGATGACCTTAAAAATTCCAAAAAGTTAAAGGAACTTACTAAGACTTCTTTTTATACTTAATGGAGTTCTTTAAGGTTCCATTTACTTAATGTTAAAGGTCATAAGTGAGCAGAGATCTGTGATTTCATAGACTTTATATGGGCTAGCCCATTTGCATGGCTGGCTAACATTTTGAGATTTTGGGCTTTGGCCTAATTTTTGTGGTCATGGATACAATATATCATGTTTAATATTCATAACAATGCATTAATTGTAGACGGTTATGATTAATAAGTACGTCCACTAATGACACATACATGGTATGTATGACTTTTACATCATTTTATACGTTTCCTAAATTTTTGTGCTTTGTATCAAAAAAATAAATAAATTTTTGTGCTTGTCATGGGGCTGAACTTGACCGGCAAGCAAGACATGATGCACATACACTGTATGTAGTATGAGCGTTTCTGTCCTGAACAACCATGAGCTCTATTTTCAATTGGATCTTATTGAGTATATCCTTGCGCTACTAATGGCATTTTTTTTTTTTTTGGTGTTTTCAGGTTTTTGGTAGTGGATTTTGGGATTTTTATTGAGTAGAGAATAAAAATGAGGGTATTGATTAGGGGTAGCAATTTGTGTTCGCATGTTGGGATCATGTCGTGTCGACTCATAAGTATTTAACTATATGAGTCAACCCTAACTCGACATGTTTATTAAACGGGTCAGGATTCCTCAATCCTAACACAACCCATTTATTAAACGGGTCAGTCGTGTCGACTTGTTTATCAGATTTTATCAAAAAGAAAAGAAAAAAAACTAATTTTAGTATTAACCAAATTGATATGAATTATGAAAAACTAAACAAATAAATATTTTTAATATAAAATTCAGAACTAAGAAGTAACTACATTACAAATAATAATTCAAAATTAAAGCTGTAGAGAGCAAAGGCCCAAGAATACATATTAGGCCATGGGCCTTGGGCCTTGTATAAGGATATTCATTAGTTGGATGACAGATAAACAGTAATAAAGATGTAAGACCCAGAGCTCCACAGATAGTTTGTAACTGGGAAGGATTAGGAATGTGTGCCGAGGAGGAATATCGCCTCGGCTAAGCGAAGCAAATACCAGATGATGCACTCAGTTATCCAAAGTGACCTTCCAGGAGGTTCTATTGTTAAAGATATGCTTCGAGGAAGCGTAGAACAAAGAGAAACTATGAAATATCTAAAGAGAAAGCTGCTACCACCGCATTGAATGCTCTGTAACTAACTTTCTGGCCCCATTAATGAGGAAGTGATATCTGAACAGTAATTTTTAGCCTTACAACTATTACCAAAGACTTTAGGAAGGGGCTGATGGGACAAAGATCAAGATCAACAATCTACTTTACATGTGGAGGGTGGAGATAAAAGAAGAAGAGAGTATAAAACGGAAAGAAGTCCTTGAGAATATGGATCGAGAAATTAAAAGAAAAACATTGTAGCTATTAATAGTTGAACTTGTAATCACACTTGAGAGAAATATACAAGAACTGATCTCCTCGGATTGTGCCGAAGATGATTTTCTTTAGATTAAACCAGGCTATCTTCATTTTATTGTCATCTGGATACACTTTGATTGTTGTCTGATTCACTAAAGCCCAGTTTTCCAATCCACCATCTACAAATTCATTGTATTGGGTTTTTTGAGCTTAAGTCCATTCATCTTTTGGGCTAGGGACTCAAATTGCGTCGACTTAAATTGCGTCCTTACAAAAGCATATCTTAGTATCACAAATAATCAATCATAATATGTCAAAGAAAATAACCCATAACAACTAATCAGTTTAGATACCTAGGGTTTGAAGGGTATATTGGTAAAATGTCATTTAATTAAATGGGTCAGGCAGGTTAAACGGGTTCTATGTGATGGACACTAATCCAACTCATTTATTAAATGAGTCAGTCGTGTCAACCCGAATATGACACGAATCCATTAAACCTCAACCCATAACTTACTAATTTCGTGTCGTGTCGTGTCTGGTTTGCGGGTCATGTCTAATTTTGCCACCCCTAGTATTGATAGGTAGTGATGAGTTCTTCAAAGATTTGGATAGAAAATAAGAATTAGTTGAAAGTTTGGTGGCCAAAGATAAGAAAAGAAGAGAAAAACAAAGCAAATTGAAAAAAGGCGGAAACACCATTTTGGTCCCTACATGTTGGTGTCACAGTTAATTTGGTCATTACTATTTTCAAGTCACAATCAATTTAGTCAATGCCGTTAGATGACTAATGTAATTTGCTTAGGTGGCTGATGGAATGCACACGTGGCATAAATTAAATTAAAATATAAATAGTCATTCCACATCAACCCTTCCACATTAGCTTCCACTACTATTAATACCACGTTACTCTCACATGACTCACTTATCATCAACACTCACACAGTCTCACTCACTGTCAAAGGCGATTGAATTTAATATACCCAAATTAAAATTCTAAATCCCTAACCCATGATGAACATGAACTCCTTCTTCACAAGCCTACTCCCCAAACGATACATAACAAAAAACAAACGAAAAATCTCATTAACATCAGCATTGACAGCCCCTTTTAAAAGCAACTTAACCTTCATTGGCTCATCTACATCATGGAGAACACAACTGGTATTTTGGTACATAACCAGAAGCTTTAGCCTCTAGCCTCAAGAGTTCCTAAAATCAATGAATATGAACCTAATTTGTACGAGAATCATATCCAGCAAAAAAAGTGTAGACCTAGTTTCCGAATTCAATTAAACTATATCCAGTGTTTTCTTATGCCCCATGTCCTCATCAGGCCTTAAATTTAATTCACAGAATCCCTTCTCCTTGTTTCAGCATAAATATTTGATAACTCAACATAAAAATTCTAGGATTTGTGGAATCTAGATGAAGTAATTTATCTGCAGTTTGTATACCCATATCAACGTTTTTATAAGTTTAACATCCACTCAGAAAAGCGAGATGAGATTTGGCAAGAAGAAATTTGGCTGTGAAGAAGGAGATCATGTTCATCTTGGGTTAGGGATTTGGAATTTTAATTTGGGTATTTTGAATTCAATCGTGTCTGACAATGAAGGAGATTGTGAGAGAGTTGATAATAATAAATGGGTCAGGTGAGAGTAACGTGTGATTAATAGTAGTGGAAGCTGACGTGGTAGGGTTGACGTGAAAGGACTATTTATATTTTAATTTAATTTATGTCACGTGTGCATTCCGTCTGCCACCTAAGCAAATTCTGTTAGTCATTTAACGACGAGGACTAAATTTATTGTGACTTGAAAATAGTAGGGGCCAAATTGACCGCTCTCAAAATGTAGGGACTAAATTGACCATAATACCAAAATGTAGGGACCAAAATGATGTTTCTGCCTTAAAAAAAGAGATGTATTTATATATTGGTTAAATTACTAATTTGATCCTTCAACTATTTAAAAATAGATAAATATATTTAAATAAGCTGTTGACTTGTTCATTTTATGTCAATAAAATTTTATTTATTTATTGTGATTAAGCATCAAATTAGCTCTTTTTTTTTTTTTTTTTTTTAAGAAGAAATTGCACTTTTTTTTTAGGGAGAAATAAGTAAGCATCTATTTACAACATTTTATGTGAATTAGACTTAAACAAGTATAATAATAAAATTATTATTAAAAAAGTTTATAGGACCAAATTGATAAAATTAATTAATTTTAGAGTAAATTTCATTAACATGCCTTGAGGTTTGGCCTAATGTTAATTGAGTTCAAAACATTTCAAAATTAATCAATTTCGTCCCTAGAAAAAATACAATCCCAAACACCGTTAAATCCTCCGTTAGTTTCTCTTTTCACTGTAACTCTCTCCTTCTCCACCTAGAAAGCAAGCAAAAATCATTCTCCTCTTCCTAGAGCACAACCAAAGCTTACTGATGACAGAATATTATGAGTATCAAACCAACCTTATCCTCATCTGATTCTAGCGTGAATATTAAAGCACAAAACAATCCCAGCTAGTTCAAACATCCTGGGAAGATAACCACAACACAAAACCAACCATTATCTGATAAGAGGTTGCTAAAATCTTTTAACCTGAAATTCAAATAAATATGTAATCTGTACAGAACATTTATATATACGTACAAACTCCCAAAACAATTGTTACGGGAAGCCAAAAAAATATTTTCAGTCTCTACATCTATTTCTAGTTCTATTAACGAGGAAAATCTCCAAGTCAGAGCTTGCAAATTCCCAAACCTAGATGATGTTTCATCCTTCTCTGTTACCTTTCTCTTTTCATTCGTCTCTCCACCTCTAACCTCAGATCTGCCGCCACCACCACCGGCCATAAAATCCAGCCAAACCCACAACAACAAAACCCAAATCCTTCCGCGTATCGAGCTTCTGTGACTGAGAGTGGAGTGAAAGAGCGATGGTGATGGTGTTTGTAGTTATGACCTTTTGTTTTGCTTTAGGTTTAGAGTTTGAGGAATTCAATGGCATTTTGATATATATGCGTCTGAATTGGGCTCTGAGTTTTGAAGGTGTGGATTTGCTGCTCATTTGGGATTTGGAGAGAGAGGAACAGAGGGATGAGAGGGAAAGAGAGTGGATAGAGAGAGACAGGTTTGAGAAAGAAACACTTCAAAAAATACGGAAGTTAACGGTGTTAAAGATTAAATGGTCTCAAATTGATCAATTTTGAAAGGTTTTGGATCTAGCTGAGATTAGCCCAAAGTTCAGGGTACAAAACAAAAAAACACAATGTTCAAATTTCAAAGGGCAAACAAAATAAAGAAGTTCTTTTACCTTTTTGGGCTTTAAGCATTTGCTTGTTCCTGTCGGCCTGTTTAATCTGTTACTCTCTCTCTGTCTCTTCCATCTCTGTCTGTTTCTCTGAGTTGTTCAGTTCATCTTCCAATTACAACGAAACCCTGAACCCCTCTCTCTCTCTCTCTCTTCAATTCCGCCTCCAAAACCCTAATTCCGATCCCCAATCCGAACCAATTCCTCATGTTTTTCCTCTAATTTTATCTGGTACATTCCTCTTTCCTCAATTCCATCCTAAACCCTAGAAATTAGGGTTTTTGTTGTTGTTGTGGTGCAGTTTGATCATTTTGTTTCTGGATTTCGTTTTTTTTGCAGATTTTGGGGGCTGAATTTGCGAGAGCTATGAAGCGAGAGTTGGAGGAGGAGGTTAAGCCAGAGCTGGGAAATTCTTCTTCACTCGGTAATGGGACTTGGATTGGGACCGAGACTCAGGCGAGTTCTTCTTCTATTGAAGTTTCTGAGAATAATTTTAATCCTAGATTATTATCCAAAGGATCGGTGGTGAATGGTTTTATTGTTTATACCCGTGTAAGAAAGTCTCGGTTTAATTTCCCTTATGAAAGTTATGAAATTTCTGATAATGACCAAAATAAGCGGCTCAAGGGCTCGGATGAGCTTGAAAATAATGTGATTGCTTCTGTTTATTCGCGTCGTAAGGATAAGGAGGTTCAAATTGTAGCTGGGAATGGATCCAATTGTAACTTGGGAATTAACATTTGTAAAGATGTGCAAGAGAGTGAGTTGGAACGATTTCCGGCTAAGGGAAGAGGCGGGGAGGGGGGCATTTTTATGGTAGCTGAGAGTAGTGAGGGAAAGAGTGATTTTCCCAAGAAGGAAATTAGGCGGTATTCACGGTATTCGGTTAGACCGAAGGCCGAGCCGCCACCAGAGAGTGTAGTAAAATCACCAGAGGCTGCTCAGAATGGAATAATTTTAGATGGAGAGGCAACTGATGGATTAAGTGGGTCGAAGACGCAGAAGAATAAGTTGGAATTGAAAATGTCGAAGAAGATTGCGATGAATAAGAAGCTGATGACTGTCACTGAGCTATTTGAGACGGGTTTGCTTGACGGGGTAACAGTGGTCTACATGGGTTGCAATAAGGTTATTCTGATACCCAATTCTTATGTTAAAGTTGATATTTTTGTTGTAAGTATTGAATATAAAGTGTAATGTGTGGCTTAAGGTTGAAATTGGTGGTATATCAGTTTCAGGGGCCTGGTCTGCGTGGCACAATTATGGGGGGTGGAATTTTGTGCTCTTGTACATCATGCAATGGATGCAGAGTGAGTATTGGTTGTTACTCTATACTTTAGTTTAAGCAGGCTAAGTAATTTTGCAAATGATGGATATGTTGTTGTAGATTATTCCGCCTTCCAAATTTGAGATTCATGCTTGTAAAACATACAAACGGGCAGCACAATATATTTGTCTAGAAAATGGAAAGAGCCTGCTTGACCTGTTGAAGGCATGCAGGGCCTCTCCTCTGCATACGTTGGAGGCAACAATCCGGAGCATTGTTGGTTCTCCGCCTGAAGAGAAATCATTTATCTGTAGAAGGTGCAAAGGTGGGCTTTCCCCCTTATTATTTTTTATTAGTACAATTCTTGTAGCAGACAAGTTCAGAGCACATGCCTAATACAAATTTGACAACCTTGTTTATATTCCTAATGCTACAAATTTGACAATTTTTTTTTTCAACATTCCAGGGTGCTTTCCTAGGTCTTATGTGGGGCAAGTAGGGCCTCTATGCAATTCATGTGTGGATTTAAATAAATCTCATGGTATTCCAACTCATGCAGATGGTAAAAAAGTCAGGTACTGTTTCTTGACAAGTTACTTTGCACTTTATGTCACTTTTTTTGTGGAGGTGAATTTTTTTTTTTTTTTTTTTTTTTGGTTGTAGTTTGGCTAGGTAGCCTATGTAATCATTTTGTTTTCTCTGAATTAGCATTTGGGTTCAAAATAGTGATGTTTAGGTGTCAATTCCAAAGGATTATTTTTGGATGTGCAATGGTCCCTAGATTTTCCATATACTGGTCTGTTATTATTATTTTATCTGCTTATCAAATATAGCGGTTACATGTGAAGAGGATTTAGATGGGAAAAGAGTTCACAGTACATTGCACACAATGAACATTAATAGAATTTTACCAGCAAAAGTCAAATTCTCAAACTACTGACATTCTATTGCTTTCTTGATAAGAATCCATGTCTAAAATGAGCTACTCTTATTGAGTTCAAATGTCTTGCCAAGCCTTTTAAGTGACATGAACAGCACAATGGCTGAGTTTTCCAATTTACGATAGCATATGTAAAATGCAAGAATATAAATTGTGTGATATATCATTCTTTTGGAATTTTAGCTTGTGTATATTACTGATCCTTAGATACTTTCACCATATGTTCTCATATGCCCTTTATAAAAAAAAAAAAAAAAAGTTTTCATATGCCTTATTTCAGGTCATCAACACCAGTTTTGATCTCGAAGTCCCCCAGAGCTCCTCCAGTGTCTATTTCTCCACAAGATCAGAGTCAATGGGAGGCTTCAGTCTATATTTCCCCTCAAAATAAAAGTAATTGGAAGTTAAAAACAAAGTTAGTATCTTTTTTGGTCTCCTTGGTTTGTCTTGCTTTTATAGCTTATTTCTGATTAGTCTTTCTCATTATATTTAGTTGGTTTACAATATTCTTATCTGTATACTATCTTTTTTGCTTGTTTTTCACTCTCTCTCACAGGCACACCCACCTATATGTGCGCGCGCACACACACACACTTACACTTTTTAATATTTATTTTATTTTTATTTATATTTATTTATTTATTTTTATATATTAACATACTTCTAATTTCTAACTTTGAATTTCAGGCCACCAAAACGAGTTTACAACTCAAAGTTGTCCAAAAGTGCTTCTGCATGTATTTCGTCAAAAGATAAAAGACCCTGGAAAATAACAGCAAAGTTGGTATCCTATTTTAAATTATCTTTTTTGATAAGTAAATCATTTTTTTAAGAAGAGGAAATTACTCAAGTACATCAATTGATGTCCTTGCTGTTTTGTACCTTGTTTGATTGGTCTCGGGCTTGGGGATTTATTCACTATAATTCCATTTGGAGTTCCAGGTTTCCCTTCATTTCCCTATATGATTCCTGTAATTTATTTAGGTACTTTGTGAACATGAACTAATCTTCTTTTTCGAATAGATAAGGGAAAAAAAAAAAAAAAAAAAACACATGAAGAAAACTAGATCAACTCCTAAAGACTTACAATTTGAAATTTAAATGGTCAACTAATTCTATAAATGTATGCTGCATAACCCTTTCATCTCAAAAATAAAGATTTAAGTGAAATCACTAATAGCCCAACTGATGCGGAAAGTGCGAAGAATATTTATTATTTTTAACTTACAGACTTCTTTTTCTTTCTAGGTCATGTGAAGGGGCCAGTTTAATTTAATATTGAAAGTCAAATTTATTTTTATTGGTTAATTGTATTTTATTTTAGGCCTTAGTAGTTAATTAGGCTATTACTATTCTATTTAAAATTTTGACTTCCAAGATTCAAGGGTATTTTTGTTATTTAATAATAGGGATTTCATAAGTCAAATTGAGTTAGGTTTTCCTCCATCAACTAGAATTAGGGTTTAATTCTAGTCCCTACGTGTTTGTGGTGGGTTTAAGGTTAGGTGAACTCGTAGATCTAGGGTTTAGAATTGTGATAGGAATTAAAAGATGGTTTGATGAGTTATTTGATAGCTAGCTGGTAGAAGAAAGTATGTGGGGTTTTAGGGTTTTGATGGGTAAAAGAAAGAGCTTGATTTGGGTTTGTAAGGAAGAATGAAAAGAGGGGCTTTTATGGTTTTCACGGGCTGGATGAACCGTAGTTGTGAACAATATCACAAGAAAGGGATAAGATTCATTGTATTTACTTGTCTTTCCTTGGAAAGGCATTTGGAAGGTTAAGGCTCTTCGGCGTGTTTTTTCTTTATTTGGACTACAGTTTGGGATGAGATTCTTACAAGCAACAATTTGCTGGGTAGAGGTTTTGATTTTGTTGACTGGTGCATTATGTGTCATTGTAGTGGGGAGACAGTAGATCATTTGATACTTCATTGTGAAAAGGCTTATTGGTTGTGGAGTTTGGTTTTTAGATCTTTTGGAATTTCATGGGTTTTACCAAGATTAGTTGTAGACACTCTTTTTGGTTGGTGGAATTGGTTGGGAAAGCACTTATCTAGCATTTGGAATGTTGTTCCATTGTGTTTAATGTGGTGTATTTGGAGGGAGTGTAATCGGTGGACTTTTGAAGACATGGAAAGTTTTGGGGACCAGTTGCTTGCTTCTTTTTGTGGCTCTCTTTTTGATTGGTTTAGGGCTTGGGGACTCACATCTAGTGATTCTCTCTCTTTGTTCCTTAGCTCTCTCCTTTGTAATTCATTTCCTCTTTTTTTTTTTCCCCCTCTTTTTGTAATCTTTGGTCTACCCTATGCCCTTTTTGAATAAAGTAGCTTTTTGAATATAATTCTTTCTTACTTATCAATATATATATATATATATATATATATATAACTTTTAGTTTGACTAGTGAATTAAAAATCTAATATAATACTAACTTGGACTAAAGAAAAGCCTAATATGCATAGGATCTCGTAGAAAATTATATACTTGACTAAATTACCAAAATACTCTTAATTCTCAGGAATTGCAGAAATGATAGATTTCTCCCCCTAAATAAAGCATGGACCATAATTAATAAAATAAAAATGCAAATAAAAATCTGTTTTAACTCTAAAACACACGCAACTAAACCTCTAAAACTATGCAATGTTCACTTTAATTGGACTTCATAGTGTCCCCATAAGATAAGTTTTGAATAGGCGAATTTGCGTAGTAACAAATTAATGAATAGGTGAATTTGCGTAGTAACGGGGCTGTCTTCTTTCAATAAAACTTTTTATGTTACTTATCAAAAAAAAACAAATTAATGAATAAGCGAATTGGCATAGTAACAAATTAATCTTAAGTGTTTGCATCAATAAGCACAGTATTGTATTGCTGTGGAGACAAATTACAGTTTGCTTTATTAAAAATAATTCTCTTGGAATTTTTCCAACAGTTTGGTGTTGACTCCAGCCAACCCTAGGTGCTAACTCCTAGTTTTTCTATCCTACTTGGTGCTGCCTTCAAGCAATCCTAGGTGTTGGCTCCAACATGATTTTTTTATTTGTGTTCTTTAATTTTTGTGTAGCATAAAGTTTGGGTTTTGTCCTGCGTCACCAACTCCTTCAAGGGTCCAATTATTCCTTTGTAATATATAGTTAGTGGCTGGTATTGTGTTATGTAGATCATCTTTCAACTCCTTTATATGCTTGGTGTTATTTGCAGATCATCAAAAGCAGTTTTGATATCAAGGGCCTCCAAAATTGGTTCGATGTCTTTCCCTTCACAAACTAAGGCTCAATGGAAAATAACAACAAAGTTGGTATCTTTTATATGTTTTTTCATTTTTGCTTTGTAGCATATATGCGGCCCGAGTTTCCTTTTTTAGCAAGTAGATAATTTCTTTTGTTTGTTTGATGCCTTTTTTCTCAAGAGATATACGGTTGCATAAGTTGGTTTTTGAGGAAGGTGGATTGCCTGATGGATCTGAAGTGGCATATTATGCACGTGGACAGGTTGATGAGATAAAGCTCTCAAATTCTTGCATATTTTTGTTTCCTATTGATGCGTAATGTATCTCCTTCTTCTGGGCAGAAATTGCTTGTGGGTTATAAAAAGGGCTCTGGTATACTTTGTTGTTGTTGCAATTGTGAGGTACTTTTTCTATTTCTTCAACTTTGAAGTACCTGAATATTCTTTAATACATTATAGGATGTGTTTACATTGTTTACATTTAACATGCAGGTCAGCCCCTCTCAATTCGAATCTCACGCTGGCTGGGCCTCTCGAAGGAAACCGTAAGTTATGTGAGATATTTGTGGTTCTTGAATCATCCTGTTCTTTTATATTCTGTGATGGTGTTTGTGTTCATTGGCAGATATGCTTACATTTACACATCCAATGGGGTGTCTCTTCATGAACTGGCGATATCACTCTCAAAAGGCCGCAAGTATTCTGCTAAGGATAATGATAACCTATGCATCATTTGTTTAGATGGTGGGAATCTTTTGCTTTGTGATGGATGCCCAAGGGCCTTCCATAAAGGTGACATATAAATTATGATTGATATAACTTATAGTAAATAATTATTAATATATTGAGTAAGTATTTGGTTGCCAACTTATATGAGCTTCTTTGGCTCTTGCTGAGGGAAAAGGGGGAAAATCATACTTTTTCTCTAACATGACTGGTGCCTTTCCATGTTACATTTGAAACCAAAAGAAAAATTCCAACATCATACTCATGATTTTAGGTTTAAATGTTTTACTCTTCAATGTTATTATTAGTATGGACCTGGAGCAAGTGAGTTCTCTATTCCCTATCATGTCTATATGGGCAGCTTGAAAAGTAGTACCAATTCTAGTCAGAGTTAGACTCTCTGTTCTGTATTTTCAATTTCTTTATCCTAATATGCATTGTTCTGTATGCATCACATTTTTGCTTTAGTTGTGTCTTCTCCTGTCGCGAGGTATTTATAGGCTTCTTAGTTCTTAGGATTTTTTTTTGATGAGTTCTTATGATGTTTATCTGTGATTGCTAATTCTTTCTCTTTCCGCTCCCTTAGGGTTTCACCTTCTTGTCTTTTAAAAGAATTTGCTTTCTTTATACATTTTTTTTGTTTTTTTAAAACAGGGATGCTCAAATTTCATATTATATATCGACTTTTAATGTACTCCGTCACGTCATTTGTGCGGGTAATATTAGTTGCCTTTTTTGATGGTGGTCTGCTTTGGTAGATTATGATGTGCAAACTTATTGGCTTGTGCAGAATGTGCATCTTTAACAACTATTCCTCGTGGTGATTGGTACTGTACATATTGCCAGAATATGTTCCAAAGAGAGAAGTTTGTGGAGTATAATGAAAATGCTCTTGCAGCTGGAAGGGTTTCTGGTATTGATCCTATAGAACAAATAACTAAAAGATGTATCCGTATTGTCAGAAACATAGACGCTGAACTTAGTGGATGTGTGTTATGCAGGTAGTAATCATTCTTTGTTTTGGTAAAAAATCTATTGGTGCCTTTGTCACGAGCATCATTATGTTGTTTGTAACAAGCAATATGATACATTTTACCGTGATGTTACCTTCATTGATTCATATATTTTTGTATATACCGTAGCTTGACACTTTTAACCTTGCACTTGCAGAGGTTATGATTTTAGCAAATCAGGTTTTGGTCCAAGGACAATTTTACTTTGTGATCAGGTAATCTCCCCATTTCATTTCATCTTGTCAGATTTGAGATCTCACATGAGAAGAAAATGGATGTCGTTGATGCAACCTAAATAACTAACTGTTACTTTTGTCTTTTTTTCACTCCTTTGGCTATACTTATTGTGCCAGTGTGAGATGGAATTTCATGTTGGCTGTTTGAGGGAGCATAAAATGGCATTTCTGAAGGTCTGCACATAAACGGTTTCTATTTTGTTTTTTATTTGGATTACTTTGTATGAACAACGCCTTTCTCCTGTCCAGTGGACATGCAACTCTGTTTCTGGATCAAAATGTTGATGCACTTGTACAACAGGAATTGCCAAAAGGGGAGTGGTTCTGTAGCATGGATTGCACCAGGATAAATTCTACTTTGCAGAAGTTGCTAGTAAAAGGAGCTGAAAAGCTCCCAGATTCTCTTTTGGATGTTATCAAGAGGAAAGAAGAGGAGAGAGGCTTACAATCTATTAATAATATTGATGTTAGATGGAGGCTTCTTAGCGGTAAAATTGCCTCTCCTGAAACTAGGTTTTATCTTTCAGAGGCTGTCGCCATCTTCCATGTAAGTTCTGCACTTGCTTTATGCAGATACCTCATTTCTTGAAGTCTTTTATATTATTTTATTATAACAATCCTAGTAGTAGTTGATTTTGTCCTTAAGTTTTTGGTCTAAAATGGTAATTAATTAGTTGGATACATTATGCAGTATCTTTGGATACATCTAAACTTGTATGATTCCTCGTTTTTAGGAATAGTTCTTTCATGAGTGGATTTTTTTATAATTTGATTTAAATTAAAATATTATTTTAAGATGTTTGCACCATAAAAACGGAAGGAATTGTATAATTAAGATGTATTTAAAGCTGCTACCCAATGTATTCAAATAATCAACTAAAAACCTATTCACTAGAAATACTATGTATATAATCTTTTAGGAAGCATAATGACTCCTTGAGAAATCTTTATGCCCCTAACTAATAGTTTAACATCTTTGCCTTCTTTAAGCACCTTTGATAAGGAAGGAAAGGAATGGTGCTACGGAATATTTTATGCATTCTTAGAACAATATAGGAGAGATGAACAAAGTCTTACGTAGTAGTGGCCAGCCTCATATGTTGTGCTGGTATGAGTTGATAATTGATACTGACCAAAGTCTGGTAGGACTTCATGTTTAACTGTTTTAGCCCGTAGGGAAGGTTAACTTGTAGCGTTTGGTGACATCCAGTTATACCCTCCACTTCCCATTGCTGAAAACTTTAAAATTACTTGGTAGTGTGACCACTTGAAATTACTGCCTGTAAAATGGCATCATCCCCCAATCCTGCCCACACCACCACCCCCCCCCCCCCCCCCCACCCCCAAAAAAAAAAAATGGTAAGGGGTGGAAGGTGAGGCCGTAGGTTAAAAAAAAAAAAAACAAATGGAGTGAATTGATTCTTGCCTGAGAGTAGCAATACATGAAATTCTATGTTTTGATAAATGGTTGCACATGATTTAGTTCTGTAGCTGAATAAGGCAGAATACTGGCTTAGAAGTATCCATTTTGGCGCTGGATAAAATACTGTATGCTTTGACAGGATCTGGCAAGTTTTGACCACCTTTTCAACTTGTGATAATCTAACATGTTTGCTACCACTCAGTGCTAGTGGCTCTGCTTTTTGATTCAGATTTAATTTTAAATTTATATTGGCTTATGCAGCAGTGCTCAAACTGAACTTTGTTCTGTGTTCCATATGCTAGTGTCTACCTTTCAACCGCTAGGAGCTAGTGATTTGCCACTATAATTCTGAATTTGTTAATCTCTTGCTGGGTCTCTAGAGATTTATACTGAATATTTTCAGTACTTTTAGCCTTCAAAATATGGTTCTAAGCTTCATGCTTATTGAGATTATATATGTAATGCGGCCATTCTGTATGAGGGAAACTAGTGAATCATTTTTTTGCACACGTAAAATGAGCTGCAAGCAGAGTAGTATTTGATTGAGAATTCTCATTATATTTCAGAATTGCTTTGCGCCTATTATTGACTCAGTTAGCGGACGTGACCTTATTCCAGCCATGGTTTATGGGTGAGCAAAATTTATTTATTTATTTTCCTTTTCTATTATTGATGGTGTTTTTTAAAGCCAATGGTTAACCATCTTTGTATTCATGGTCTCTCCCCCTCACAGAAGGAACATTAGGTCCCAGGAATTTGGGGGAATGTACTGTGCAATATTGATGATCAAGTAAGAACTAGTTTTCTATACCTAAGGTCTACCTTTTTTGTTGTTTCACTTTAAGCTATTGATAATAGTCTCTTTTGCTAACATTGCAGCTCCTCCGTTGTATCAGCTGGGCTTGTTCGTGTTTTTGGCCGAGAAGTTGCAGAACTCCCCTTAGTTGCAACAAGTAATGGTCACCATGGAAAGGTGAGAAGCTCATGTGCCCTACTTGGCTAGTGATCTAACACTACGTTGGTTTCATAATCCATCTTCAATTATTTGCATATTTACACAACTCTTTCCCTGAATTACACATGGGACTCCCTCTTTCTTTTTCTATTCTTTTTTGGCTTGAAAAGGACATTATATAGTACCAAAAGAAACATTACTAGCATCAGAAACTAGGCTTGGTACCTTGGTCTAGAATGGCCTTGCTAGCCAATAGACCTAGAACATTAGCTGCAAAGTTTGCCATCTTCTTGATCCTATTTGCCATACAAATGCTAAATTCTGTTATCACACTGTGAATGTCACAGTTGGGATAAATTATAATTGCAATTATTCGTAAGTTTTGTTTTTGTTGTGTTTTTTCAGCAACAGTCACCATGGAAAGGTGAGAAACCAATGTGCCCTGCTTGTCTAGTAATATAATACTACATTAGTTTTTTATCTTTCTTTATCCCGTCAGCACCATATTGCTATTAGTTACATGTTTACACAACTTTTTTCTCTGGATTACACACGTGGAACACCCTCCCCCCCCCCCCCCTCTCTTCCCTTTTTGTCTTGAAAAGGACATTATATAGTACCAAAAGACAAATCATCAGCCGCTAAGGCTCTGATAAAACTCGGCTCGGCACCTTGGTCTACAATGGCCCTGACAGCCGACGGGCCTAGAACATAAGCTGATGGGTCTTGCAGCTGAGTTACACTAGAAATGATTCAGAAAGCACAATCTTATTTTAGTTTTTGAAAACAATTTCCAAAAGCATAAACCAAACATCCCCGAATGCTATTTTCTTATATATATAAAAGAAAAAGATGCCTTTGGAGTATTGAGCTATGAAAAGCAGGGTTATGGTATCATTCACAAAGAGCAGCACCATATTCATGGTGAACTATTTTTGGCACTTGTTATACGGTACCATGTTTGTTAGTGCTCTATTTGGGGTCTGTAATTAATTAATATGCTTGTCGACATTCAATTTTCTCGGACAGTTTTGTTATTTGCCATCTACTGCAATTTTTGTGCAAGCTCAGTTTTTACATTATGGAACTCTGCCTTTATAGGGCTACTTCCAAATGTTGTTTTCCTGCATTGAGAGGCTGCTGGCTTTCTTGAATGTGAAGAGCCTTGTCCTCCCTGCTGCTGAAGAAGCAGAATCCATATGGACGGACAAATTTGGTTTTGAAAAGATGAAAACTGAGCAGGTATGTTATCATGTATTTGCGCTCTGTATTTTATCTTGCATTTGAACTTTCATCATTTCACATTTCTGTATACCATGTTGCAGCTTACCAAATACCGAAGAAGCTGCTGTCAGATGGTGACGTTCAAAGGGACATCCATGCTTCAGAAAATGGTTCCGCAATGTCGGGTCATCAAGCCTGATTATGAAAGTGAAGATGCAGAGTAGTTATTCTCTTGTTTGTGTTAGTTTT
This sequence comes from Lithocarpus polystachyus, assembly GCA_033629205.1. Taxonomy (NCBI): domain Eukaryota; kingdom Viridiplantae; phylum Streptophyta; class Magnoliopsida; order Fagales; family Fagaceae; genus Lithocarpus; species Lithocarpus polystachyus. Next base: position 49,066,108 of record CM066168.1, read on the forward strand.
TGTAAATGTCTTGTACTATTGCTAATTGAAGTTACTTTTAGAATTCATCTTTTGGTCTGGATAAAAGATTTTTAATTGGAGTCTATATCCTGGTGGAATTAGAGTTTTTGCAAGAAAACACAAGAAAAGAAATAAAATAAAAAATTTCCCATCGTGACAAAGTCCTACTATATATATATATTACAGTACTAGTAACGCTGAAGAATTCAACGGTAAATTTAAAATGGCCATAGGGTTTTACGTTTTAGTCACTGAAATTTTGATCGCAGACTACTGTTCGTTGTTGAATAAATAATGTACTTTCTTTTTGTTTGATGATCACAACTACGTAGACATTGATCATGGTATAACTAAAATTTAGATGTGTCACGGGTTAGTACTAGTAGTTTAGTAGTGAGATCATATATAATGGATGCTGAACACAATGACTAGCGGTATGTTTGGTGGATTGCTTTCATCTATTCAAAAGAACTAAATTAATATGCAAACTCTTGAGGGCATGCATCATGTGGCCATGCCATACTTACGATAGTATTTCTTCATTTGGATTCGCTTGCGAGCTTAGGCTTATTATTTTTGGATAATAATATGGGCTAAGGCTTCTTTTAACCAAAAGCAGGTACTCCAATTGTGGAGGGTGTCCGTATGTATTAAAAAATCAACAGCATGAGCTTTCTTCGAATTGTTCTTTGTAGCTAAAAAGGATAAAGCAATCCTTATTTGCCTTGCAGTAATTATCATAGTTAGAAACGATAAAATGAGGATTTATAGCCCATTCCAATTTGAAGTTGAGGCTTGACTAAATTGAGTTTAGTGCTTTCGGTGATTTCATCAATGGCACAATTTTCTCTGGCTTAGCGTGTATATTTTCCAATCTCCATTGCAGCCCATTCTCTTTTTCTCTCTTTACTTTCCGTATTACTTATTAAGGCAAGCCTTTTCATCACCCTCTCACCACCAACATCACACAAAAGTCCATGCTTTCGTACCTCGCAAGCCAGTTACGCATCAATGACCTCAACGTTCTCACATGATAAAAACTATACTTCACTCCTACGTCTTTTTTTAACTCAAAATGACATACACTAGATTAACCGACGCCAATGCCTTAACCATGAGAATCAAAATAATCTTCTGGCTCTCTGGCTTTTCCATTGCACTCCTCTCCGTCATAATCGCTCTGTATACCATCCTTCCTTCCTCTACTTTTCGTACTGCCATTATTTCTCAAAACAGTTTCAGCCGTTCTATTTTCAAGGAGGTTGTTCAGCAAAGTGGCGTCGATGATTTTCTGTCCCGCCTGACACTCATAGTGTCTGGAGACCATCATCGAAGGAAGTCAGAAAGGAAATGCGACAGCAGAAAATGGAAGTCTAGGCTCATCTCCATCTACAATGTGGCCCTCGTTTTGACAGTAGACTTGAACGGATGCGCAGATTTTAGTAGTGTCCAGGAGGCTGTAAATGCTGTTCCTGACAGTAGCCCCTCTAGGACCCTCATCTTTATTGATTCTGGTACATACAGGTCATTCTCTCATACAAAGTTTTCATGCCTTGATTTTTTGATTTATCATAATCGTTATAAAAGCAAGTTATTTACAAGCATATGCAATTATTAATACAACGGCCTAGTATTATCAAAGAGAAAATAGACTCCCCAGATGAAGTTGCAAAATATATCGGATACCACTAAATATAAAATTCATGCATCAAACATTAGCATACAATAAAATGGATTACCATGTGTTGGCAGGGAAAAAGTGGTAGTAAACACCAAGAAGACAAATTTGATATTTCAAGGCCAGGGATATCTTAACACAGCTATAGCATGGAATGACACTGCAAATTCTACTGGAGGGACTTCATACAGTTTTTCAGTTGCCATTTTTGCTGTCAACTTTACTGCTTACAACATCAGCTTTGAGGTAACTGATGTAGTTTGAGTTATGCTGACCAAAAAGGAGACAATATATAATTATATATGCGTATTGAATATTGATACGCATACAGAGTCATGGAAACACACGAAACTTATTAAATTGATTGCTTTCTTTGTGAGTTTAATTAGGAATCACCGATATTTTATTTGGAATGTTGTACTCGTTTCAGACACGTGTTAGATACTTGACACTCCTCTGACACTTCTGTATGCATGTCCCAATTGTGTCCTTTTAAAAAAAAAATATTGGACATAGTTAGGACACAAGAACAAGAGGAATCGAATACCCTTCACAAAATGAAGAGAAAATTCATACTCTAAATTATAATATTGCATTTGAAAATTAATAATTTTTTATTTTTTTATATAAGATAGAAATTCTATTCTAGCATAATTTAAGAATAAATATTTTTATTCTTGATTTGTATTCTAATTTGAGTAATGCTATAGACACAAGTTATTTTACAATATTTTTACAAATTATTGATGTGACAAATTCTTATTAGTTCTAATATGGGTCCGCCACTAACATCACATTTATGTTTAGCAATAGTTATTTGAAAATTACTAAAATCACATCAGCAGTTTGTAAAAATGTTATAAATTAGTTTGTATCTATAGCATTACCCTTCTAATTTTTGAACATCCTTTTATAGCAGTGAATTTGCTTTATTATCTATTATTACTATAAATGATTAATCATATATAGAAATAGAGCATTCATTATTTCTCTTAAATTGATATATGTTTAATATTAAATGAAAAATAAATGTTTAACCATATATAAAAATATAAGGCTAAAATGTGAAACTGACCCCCTAAATTTCTTCAGATTTCATTTTAGTCATTTAACTTTGCTTTTGTTCATTTTAGTCTTCTAAGTTTCAAATTTATTCAATTAAGAAATTTCTGTCAACTTTTATTAAAAATTTTTGAAAAAAGAAATTTGGAAAATATTTTTCAATCATTAGTTGAATTTTTTTAATTTCAAAAAAATTTGAAAAAAAATTAACCACAAAATATAACAAAAGTTGATAGAAAAGTTTTAATTGAATAAACTTGAAAGTTAGAGAACTGAAATAAAATCTGAAAAGACTTAAATGGTTAGTTTTGCATTTTAGTAAAAAAAAAAATTAATATACGTATTTCCACGTCATATTTGTGTCCTATTTTTCAAATATTACTGTGTCGGCGTACCATATCCATACAGGTGCTTCCATTATTCAATTTCTTTATATCCAAAATTCCCTTTGGGGTTTTCTTTTGGGACCATTTCCTTTTTGGTGATTTTTTTGATTTTTTTTTCTTTCAAAAGAACACAGCTCCTTCTCCATTCCCTGGAATGGTTGGAGCGCAGGCCGTGGCACTTAGAATTGCAAGCGATATGGCTGCATTTTATGGATGTGGATTTTATGGAGCCCAAGACACACTTTATGATGAAAGTGGGAGGCATTATTTCAGAGAATGTTTCATCCAAGGGTCCATCGATTTCATTTTTGGAAATGGTAGATCTCTCTACGAGGTAGACATGCAACCTTTTTTCATCAAGAACAAGCATTTTTAGTTTTCCTTTGTTGTAAGGCATACAACATTTAGATCAGCTTGTATTCATCTATGTATTTTCCTAGAAATGCTTTCTTCTTTTTTGCTATCCACTATCAAAATATTAAAACACTTTTATTTAAAAAAAAAATAAAAAATTTTAATCGTAAAAGGACGTGTGAAGGTAAGAATCATGTAGGCACTTTTAATTAAGGTGGTACTAATGTATTTGCCACAATTTCTACTTGATTAACACGACAATAGACAACCAATGATGCAGTTAGGATTTCGGTTAGGGATGCAAGATTAAAGCTGCTCACACCCAAATGGTCTAATGGCTCCTCCCTATGAACTATTGACACAAATAAAAATAAGTAAATAATCAATGCAAGAGACTAATGATCTAAGTTAAGTATATAAAGTTTAAATATATAATTTGATTAATAAAAATGAATTGAGAAAATAAATTAATATAAAAGTGTTAAAGTATAATAATATACTAGAATTCAATTTTCTTTCTCCATTTTTATATCTATATAATTTCTAAATGCTGAAACATAACATTTATTGTTACTACATTCCGAATTATTCTAATTATTTAAAATTTGACTTTATCACAAAAAAAAAAAAACTTTGAAACCCGAAAAAAAAAAAAAAAGGAAAAAAGAAGAAGAAGAAGTCAAGAGATCAAAGAAAAAAATTAGTGAAGGGATGGAGGCAGTAAAAGTTAAAACCATGAGAAAATAAGACATAAGTTTTTTTTTAATAATTATTTTAAGTTTAAAATATGGTTCGGCTGTTTTGAGTTCAAGTGCCCTTAATCAAATTTTATGTTATCTCTTAAATTATTTTATGTTTGAGTTTAATTCCTTCTTATACCCATACCCATTTTTACTCTATAATCCGTACATTAAGCAATATGATTTACATATTGTGGACATATTAATTAATATGACAGGGGTGCAACATTTATTCAATAGCAAAACAAGTCTCCGATGAGATCAGTGGCTCTATCACAGCTCAAGCTAGGCAGTCGATGAATGAGCAAACAGGATTTTCGTTTGTGAATTGTATCATCAGTGGAAGTGGGAAAGTATGGCTTGGGCGAGCTTGGGGAGTTTATGCAACTGTTGTCTTCTCCACAACATATATGTCAGATGTCGTAGCTCCCGTTGGCTGGAATGATTGGCAAGACCCCTCTAGAGACCAGTTTGTGCCTTATCCTTTTTACTTTTCTCCATATATATATATATAAATATATATATATATATATATATATATAGATTCTCATAAAAAGCTTGTCTTTAAATTATCATATAGTTTTACTTTTTTTATTCTATAATTTTTTTTCTTGGTCAACAATTGTGGGTGGGTTCACCCTCAGAATATTAATAATTAGTTTATAGAAGAATTAAGAGGAAAAAGAGAAGATTTGTGGATGCAATTTTTTTGTTGTAATTTATGTCATAACCTTGATGTCAGTCCTAAGAGTGGCAAAAAAAAAAAGGTGAATTCATAAGAAAGTGATAGGCAACTAATTAAAATTTGTTACTTCAAAATTAATGTAAAAGTTTGGTCTTAGAAGAATTAAGAAAAAATAGTTTAAAAAAGAGAAAAAAAAAACTTTATTGTTCTACCTTTAGTGATATTAGTGAAATAGCCAAATTGCACTTATTTTTCACTTAAATTAAAATGCTATGAATATTTTGGCAAAACAGTTTAGAGGGAAAAAGATTCTCTCTATTTCAAATGAAATGAAGAGTGCATTTTAGAATTAAAATTTTGTTTTTTAGATTTAGTAGTGTACATAGTGTCATGTTATTTAAAATTTTGAATAACGTGGTATTAAAATACATTTTTAGATTTGTAATATTTAATCGATAATGTTTCTCTATTTCATTATAAGGCACTTGAAAATATGTGATCCTTAATTTCTTTGACTTCCATAAAAATACAGGACGGTCTTCTTTAGAGAGTATCAATGTTTGGGACCAGGAGCAAATTATACAAATAGGATTTCGTATGGAAAGCAACTTGAGCAACCTGAAGCAATTCTCTACATGGATATTGCCTATATTAACGGAGATGAATGGCTCAGTTATCATCGAAATCATTTATTTCCTCTTGATTGGAAATCATTTATTTCCTTTTGATTGGATATTTCCAATCAAGAGGAAATAAATGATTTCAATCATAACTTAGTCATTCATCTTCGTTAATAAAGAAGATATTCATGCTTTTTATTATATGTAAGAATTTTTCATTTTTGTGTTCAAGAAATGAGAGAGAATGTAACTTAAGCATAATCCTTGAGATTTGAGTCAAAATTAGATAACAAGTGTTTTAGGATGGTATTATTTTATTTTTAACAAATTTCTAAAATTAAAAAGAGAAAAGAATAAAAGGAAGTGGCTCATCAATTGTACTACTATTATTGAAACTATCATTTTAATTTCTTTTGAGATGTATAACTTTTAAATTTGTTATATATTAAAGAAAATTCTCTTAAAGATGCAAGTAAAGATTACCAGAGAAGGTCAATCATGTTGGCATGGGCATCTTGTATATATTCCAAAAAATTTACTCCTCACGTAGCACAAACAATGCAAAAGTAGAAATAAGTTTTATTAATAATTTTTGTAAGTTCAATAGGTTGGATTATTTCTTAATAATCCGTATACATTGACTAATTGACATTATTTCTTATTAAATAATAACACTTCAACATTGTGCCATAACCCACAGGGAAGCTAACTTTCCTCGAAGCTTTATTTTTATCTTCATAGAATACTTCAGTACGTAGAAAAAGAATTAGTCCACCTTGCAAATTATCAAATTCATAAAATTAGTATATGTTTAATCATGTGCCAGTTCTAGATAGAGAATTATATATAAGAGATTTACTTGGAACAATCAGTAGTGGGTGTGATTTTGTAGGAACAAGTAGTGCCACAAGTTTCAGGAAGTGTTCCAACTAGTTCATAGTTGATTCCTGGGATTTTTGAAAGACCATCCATGATGCAACTACATGCGTCTTTGTGATCTTGTGTGGTATTTGAAGCTGTGTTGAGTGCTTTAATACCTTCACAACAAGCTGGAGAAACCGTTCCTCCAAAAATGGCATAACTGATACATGGGGTCAACAAGTTTGTCACTTGAGTACATGTTATGGTTGCATCAACATGTGAAGCAACAACCAACATGCACACAAGCACTGCTGCTGTGAAAGCATTGAAGAAACTGCGAACCTTGCCATTGTAATAATAATGTTAGCCTCTCTCCCACAGATTTGATTACTTTTGGGTGTTGAGGTACACAAAATGATTCTAGGCCTTTTATAGAGTGGCCAAAATGAGGGTTGGCCCTTTTGAGGCATTGTCTTTTACCATTACGTCTAATGGCTGCGAGAAAACTCAGACTGAGACTAAAGAATTTCTTGGTCTGAAACTCAGAATAGTCTTCAGTAAGAAGCCAATAATGCTAATTAATGGACCTTAGTGTGGAAAAAAATGAGTTACGTGATTGATTAGGCAGCCTTAATTTGCAGTGGGGGACTTGGATCTATAAGAATTGGGCTCTTGAGTGATACTATGCCTTCAAAGTGAATTGGACTTGGGCCTTAGTTGCAGGCTGCCCTGATTGGTAAATACATCATCGGGAGGGTTGGAATACACAACAAATGAATCCAAATGCAGCCACTTCTAGCCATTGCATCAACACTCTTGTTATCTTCCAGGTAACAGTGATTTATTTCAATTTTGCTAAAGCTGCTGCTGTTTATATACTACTAAGAGCATTCTTATTAAAGGTGCTAAAAATATTAAATGCTATTTTTTAGTATTTTTAGTACCTCAAATGATAAAAAGTTAAAAATACACCTACATCAAATATGCTAAATCTTAAAAAATTTAGCATCGAGCTATAGTGAGCTATTATCAATAATAGCTCACTGTAATTGGATTGTAAAAAAAAAAAAATATCATTTTATATTCACCAACGTCTCTTTTTTAAATTTCTGTCTCTCTTTCCTCTCTCACTTCTCTCTTCTCTCTTCTCTTTTTTGTGGTTCATGGTCTATCGTTTGTCGATGGTTGTGGTCTGGTGTTGTGGGCCATTGTGGGTTTGACCCAGCCAACCCACGCCTGACTGGCGCTGACCCACTCCTCCAAACCTTCTCCCATGCCGCCAAGACTTCTCCCATGTTGCCTAACCTTCTCTCAAGCCTTGGATTTCAATTTGCAAGTTGTGGTTTTGTACAGGGATTCTGATTTGGGCATATTTTGGTGGGTTTGTGATTTGGTTTTGGGTGGTGGGTTTGTGATTTGGTTTTGAATGGGTATGGTTTGTGGTGGACCGGTGGTGGTGGGTATTGGTTTGACGGGTTTTTGCGGTGTACCGGTGGTGGTTGATGGTGGGTGGGTATGAGTTTTATGGTTTGGTTTTGAGTTTGGGTTTGTGATTTAATTTTGGGTGGGGGTTTGTGATTTGGTTTTGGATGGGTATGGTTTGTGGTGGGCTAGTGGTGGTGGGTATTTGTTTGATGGGTTTTTGCAGTGGATCGGTGGTGGTTGATGGTAGGTGGGTATGAGTTTTATGGTTTGGTTTTGGGTTTGGGTTTGTGATTTGATTTTGGATTTGTTTTTTATTGTGATTTTGGTGGTTGGGGGTTGAGGTTTTGGGCGGTGGTGGTTGTGGCAGTGGGTGTGGGCGGTGGTGGCTGGTAGCAATCGGTATGGGCAGTAGCAAAGGGGTGGGTTTTGTAGTGGGTTTGATACACAAAGAAAGAAAGAGGAAGAGATAGATTGAGAATAAAAAAGAACTAAAAAATGATAAAGAAATAATATTTTAATGAAGTGGTAAAAAATATAAAACTTTTGATGTTGGGTGTATTGTCAAAGCATCTCATTAAGAGTGTTATAAATGCTAAAATGCTATTTTTAGCATTTATAACCACAAAGATCTACTCCATCAAAGATGCCATATGCTAAAAGATTTGACATTTTGCTATACTGAGCTCTCATTTTTTAGAGCGCATTGTAGCAAGATGTTATAATTTTTTAATGTTTTTTCTATTGAGAGAGAGAGAGAGAGTAAAAAATAATAAAGAAAGAATATTTAAATGAAATGGTATAAAAATAGAAGTTTTGATGTTAGGGGTATTGTAAAGTGATGTGATAAATGTTATAAAAGTTAGAGACATCTCACGAGAGCTCAATCATTTTGCGAGGACATTGTCAGGAAGCTTCTGATACAATTCACGAACCACTAGCACAATATACATGAGTCCCAATTTTTTTCGTAACCATAGTTTAGGGAAATAGTTCAGCTATACCCTTGGATTCCTGTTGATGCTCATTTTTGAAAAAGCCCAGCAGCAGGAAGAATCTCAACAACATGTGCAGAAAAGAGTTAGTGGATTGATAGAAAAACCATTAAGCTCGAATGACAGAAATAATGGATCATAGGCCCATAAAGTAAATAAATGGGTCTTGAGGGAAGCAAATGGGCCTAGAGGAGCCCAAAGAAAGAAGTGGTAAACCCATGGGCATTATGTGATGTAGAAAAGCAAGAATGAGCCACTGCAAGCTCGAAGCAATAAAGTAAGAAAGTAAGGGGTTGATGGAAAGCCCATGAGCCTCAAGGATGAAGGATAAGGTAATTGGGCTAGGGAAGCCCAAAAGAGTTAGTAAAAGCCCATGAGAATGCAGAATTAGAAGATGGGCCGAGGATGCCCAATGAGAAAGAAATGGGCCAATGGAGCTTACAAGCAATGTAATGGGTCAAGAAAGCCCATAGTAGCATGAGTATAAATTCAATGACCATACTGGGTCATTGTAACCAATTGAGAGAAAAACATGCAACAGGCCCAAAAGAGGCCTAGCAAGCACGGGTCAAATAACACCATGGTAGGAATAGCAGAGTGGTATGACAAAAATGGCAACAAGATTACGAAATGAGCAAAGAATGAGCTCAAGAAGGGAAAACCCACAATCAAGCAAGGCCCAGCCATTGAAAGGAGAAAACCAATAAATAATGGAAAATCAGAAGACAGTTCATGCCATAAGAGGTCAAGAATGAGCGGCAGGACGCATAGACAAACCTCCAATCCACGGCGAGCGCATGAGCAGCAGACAAGCTTTGGACATACATGGAAGTGGAGCACTCATAAGGCTCAAGCACCACCAATCTGTACCTAGCCAATGCAGGAGTGGTGGGTTATGGGTCAGAGGTAAGAGAGGGTATGGTTTGGTGGTGGGGAGAAGGGAAAACCTATTCTGGGGTTCCCGCTCAAACTCTTTTGGAAAAAATGTCCTGCTAGGATGACATACCACCTAAAAGAGGGAGGATGAGCTGGAACCACTAGGTGCATGCCATAAGGGATAGCAAGAGAGAATACCCACATCGTAGAGGATAAGAATGCCACGGTGAACAAGCAAACAAAACAAATTTTTTTGTCTGGTAATGGGTAGTGGCACAGCCAGCACATGTAAGTGGCGGTGGCTAGGCAGCTGACAAATCAGTGGGTGGTCAGGAAGAACACTCAAATCCAGCCAAAAGTAGTAAAAGGGTAAAATGGTAAAAGATCAATTACGGCAGGTAGTATATAAAGGGCCCTCGTTGTGCACAGTGGGATCATTGCAACAGTAGCAACCACTAGGAGAGAACTACAGCATCACCATCACCGTAAGCATTAAGAAAGAAAGAAAATAGGGGGAAAGAATAGAAATTAACAAAACGGGAAAAAAAGAAAGAAAGAAAAAGAGAATAAGGAAGAAAAAACAGAGAGTGTAGTTTGGCAGACATGTACCAATAGGCTAATTTTTTCTCTCCCTTTAAAAGCCTACCCTCTGTTAAGGATAAAAAATTTGTTTGGGCATAAACCATTCAGGTCGGCTCCCTCAAAGTGGATAATTTTTATAGCAAGATTTGCAAGGTTGTCCACATTGAGAAAGTGGTTCCCTTTTTGGTCTTAGTCCCGTTACAAAACTTAACACGGTAGACTAGTCTTTTCCTCATTTGATTTAATTATCATTATTATTTTTCTTCTTATTTCTGTCATTTCATTTATGATGCGTTTTCTGTTGTTGCGTTCTTTATTTAAATTAAGGATCATTTATTTATTCTGTCTAACAACAAACGTATTTCTTTTATTATTTTATTACATCTGCTTGCCATAGCTTTGTTGTAACAGCTGCGCTTGCCATTGACATGTGATCAAAGTTTCAATAAAAAGGGGCATTGTTTGTGCCCAAGCAGAACCAATGTAAGTTGCGATTGGACTGGTCCTGACTCTCCTACCTAGAACACTTGGGCCTTAGTGCAGCAGGAGGCAACCTAACCCAACCCAACATCTTAAGAAGGCCCACCACAATTCCTTTCATACTTTTAGTATGGGTGAGTTTTTGTTTTTTATGGATTAGTATTTGAGGTTATCCAACTGAGTATTTTCTTTTTGAGGTAGACATTTCTAAAGTCAAAATAAGTTTTTACAGATATAGGCGCGTGAAATCTTTTCAAAAATTGAGATAAAAAGTAACTCTAATAAAATAATCTAGTGGATGTGTAAAATGAAATGCTTTTTCTATTTTACAAGACTCAGTGGATGCTCTTAGAGCATTCCCAATAGCATTCTGCATTACCTTGCAGCAACAAAAAAAAAAAAAAAAAAAAAAAAACCAAAACAGACATCCCATCAGATTATGTATTCCTGTAGCAAACAATAGATATTACTATACTAAATTGCAAATATACTTATTATGGTGCAGCAAATGTAAACTTATTTTGCTTATTTGATTCACTTGTCTTTCTCTCTCCACTTAACCGATTTGTGTTTTGTTTATAAAAGATTATATAAAAAAAGTCATTTTATATTGTTATAATCGAATGGGTTGTAAAATAGAGAATGAGATGTGTTGTATATTGTTAAAGTGATGGTGTAAAATAAATAAAGTAGATTTTAGAGGTGTAAAATGTTTTTTTCATTGGAATGCTCTTACAATATATTCTACATAGATATGTTAGGACATTTTAAGAGAGTAACACATGCCCACTTGGGCTCACACATGTTTTGCCTCCAATCCCCAGCTCCCAAAATAAGAGCCTCACCCAGAATTTAAGTTGAGGTATATCACCTTCATGACCATCTTAGAGGTGAAAGAAAATATAAATGAGCATTATATTGTAAATTAAGAATCATAGAAAATGGTCGATCACCCTCTAAAATATAAAATAAAATATCAATTTGGGATGTTTAGTGCTGTCTTTTACTTACAACAGCACTCACATTTTATTAATATAAATGAACATTAGTCCTCCTGTTTAGAGGTTATTTCTTTTCCTTTACTGAAAAAGTGGACTTCTCAGCTCGTAACCTCAGCAGCATTCTCATTAACGTTAGCAATGTTTTTCTATTGCTTTGTTGTTTTTGTTAATAAAAAAAATATTTATTGCTTTTATCTTCATTTTGAGTGCAAAAAAGAAAATTTCAATTTGGCTTTAAAAAATACGAACAAACTTTATTACTTGTGATGATGCACAAAAATCGTCAGTGAGTTGATCGTCTAACATGTGCCAATGGATGTACCTGAAGAACAAAAAAGAAGAACCAATTGAAGGGCACCAGTGGGGTACACGCCAAAGACCCTCCGAAGGTTAAGTCAGTAATAGAAGACTCTTCAAGAACTCAAGAGTGCAAGAGTTAGAGAAGATTCACGTACCTTAAGAAGGGTAAGGTTTGTGGTTTATATAGTGGTAAAGAGTTGACCTGAATCCCTTGATGCGAGAGAATTTTCTTGTAGAGAGAAGGGTCCCAAGATACACGGGATCACCTTTTTATATATAAGAGATCTGATTGCGTGGTAGGGCCTTTGGTCATGATATGCAAGTAATTTCCATGCAAGGATGCGTGAGTGGGCCCCACGTAAGCTCCATGGAAACCCTAGGGGATGGGTTGTCAGGATCAGGGATTACTTGATCTGTCAGCCCATGGGTTGATCGTCCTTTTCAGGGGTTGATCTTCCCTTTCAAGGGTTGATCATCCCTTTTGAGGGTGGTCTTCCCTTTTGGGGTTGACCTTCCCTTTTAGGGGTTAGTCATCCCTTTTGAAGGTGGTCATCCCTTTTGGGATTGATCATCCAATTCGGGGTCAGTTGTCCCTTTTGGGGTCGGTCATCCCTTTCGAGGGTCGGTCATCCCTTTTAGGATCAGTCATCCCTTTTGGGGTCAGTCATCTCTTTTGGGGTTGGTCATCCCTTTCGGGGGTCGGTCATCCCTTTTGGGATTGATCATCCATTTTGGGGTTAGTCATCCCTTTTGGACACCCCATACCGATCAATCAAAAATTGTCCCTATCAACTTGTATCCTCATTTTGAGCGCAAAAAAAAAAAAAAGAAAAAAAAAAGAAAAAAAAATAATAATTTGGCTTTTATTCTAAACTCTAATTAAAAATTCTCTCAATTCGTTATGGCTAAGGCATGCACGATGAGGAGTAGAGGACCCATAGCTTCTTTACTTGAGAATATCTCATTCCTTCCTAGACCTTTATGGACCATGTCTATTAGCAGACAACTATCTCTAATCCCAACAACCAATATGTTCAACACATCACATGCTAATGCAACGACAAGTCTGAAGCTCCTTAACATGCATCAGGAGTGCACCTAAGTATATATGCATGTCTTCTCATAGAGATTACCAAATACCGGTCCATATGAAATTAGGTAACTTGGACACTGAATATCATTCTTGTCACTATTTAGGATAACAATTTTTCGTGTGCAAATACAAATCTAAGAAAGGGACTCTTGGAGGAAGTGGATTGTAACATGAGAAATGCAAGGCAGCAAGAGGGTCAACCTTTTTTAAATATACAACATGAATTCTGACGATGAGAAGCTCTATTGCACTCATAATCTTTGAAGAATGAGAACCAACCTTATAAAATCTATGTCGAGATTTCAAATATTGTAAACAAATCTTTATTCTAGTAATCATTATTTTGTAATTCTACTAATCATTATTTTGTAATTGAAAACAATTACAAATATTTTTTTAATAACATAAAATTAAGTGCTTATATCATAATCAATTAGTGTTGCTATCAAATCTAAAACACCAGCATGCATGGTTGGCCTACGGCCTACCTACTCAAGATTATCATTAATCAAAACAATAATGCACTTTACCTTCCAAATTCTAGTCATTGATTCAAATCTAGGGTTCATATGTATGTTCTTTATGGCCATAAAGGTCACTGCATGATAAATGCTAATATAAGAATCCCTTCTCTGCTTTCACATTGTTAGAAATATTGAATAATTGTATTGTATTTCTCAATCTTAGAGTATACATGAGTGTGCCTTTATATAGGAGGCATATGAGTGCAGTACAAGTAGGAGTGTAGTACAAGATGTGTGCTGTACAAGTAATCTAGTGTGCTCTACAAGTAAACTAGTTGGGCCTAAAGCCCACAACTCGATACACGTTAACAGCTCCCCTCAAACTCAAGGTGGATGTGAGACCAACTTGAGGTTGTCAACTAAATCACGAAGGCGTCCTTTAGGATGTGACTTGGTGAAGATATCTGCAAGTTGATCTTTGGAGGAGACGGAGACGAGCTGGAGAGCACCATGGACAAGATGAAAACGGATAAAATGACAATCAATCTCGATGTGTTTAGTCCGTTCATGGAAGACATCATTGTGAGCAATATGAATGGCACTCTGGTTGTCACAATAAAGAGGAGTAGCAGAGGATGTGGACACACCTAAGTCCTTAAGAAGCCATCGTAGCCAAAGGAGCTCAGATGTGGTATCATCAAGGGCACGATATTCTGCTTCAGTACTGGAGCGGGCCATATGAGTTTGTTTCTTGCTTCGCCAAGAAATCAGAGAAGAACCAAGAAGAAAGCAATAACCAGTGGTGGGCCTGCGATCAGTGGGATCTCCTGCCCAATCAGCATCAGAAAATGCACGAAGAATAAGAGGAGACTGAGCAGAGTTGAAAAGACCATGGAAGAGAGTGCCCTTTAGGTATCGAAGAATGCGCAGAACAGCAGCATAGTGAGTCGATTGTGGAGCAGACAGATACTGGCTCACCTGGTGAACAGCATATGAAATGTCTGGACGAGTGACAGTAAGATAAACTAGGCTGCCAACCAAGCGTCTGTAAAAGGAGGGATTAGGCAATGGTTTCCCTCCTGAGGGAGTCAAATGCGTATTAAGCTCAACTGGAGTGTTAACAGTCTTGCTATCAGTGAGTCCAGCTCGAGACAAGAGTTCAGATGCATACTTGGCTTGAGTAATATAAAGTCCATCTGTAGAATGAGTGATTTCAAGACCCAAGAAGTAGCTGAGATGTCCAAGATCTTTCATCTCAAATTTTTGACTGAGAAAATCCTTGAGTTCTTGAATGCCACTGAGGTCATCACCAGTTATGATCATATCATCCACATACAGGAGAAGTAGAATAGTGCCTTTGTCAGTGTGACGAAGAAATAAGGCAGAATCATAATGACTGGCCATGTAACCCAAGCGAGAGATGGTTGAGTTGAATTTGGCAAACCAAGCTCGTGGAGCTTGTTTAAGGCCATAAAGTGCACGTCGAAGGTGACAAACTTTGTTTGATTCAACAGAGAGACTAGGAGGAGGTTGCATATAAACTTCTTCACTTAAATCCCCATTAAGGAATGCATTTTAACATCCATCTGGAAAAGGTCCCATTTACTGGCAGCAGCAACAGCTAAGAGGGCACGAACAGATGAGATACGTGCAACCGGAGCAAAGGTCTCTTCATAATCAATCTTATACTCCTGTGTAAAGCCTTTTGCAACAAGACGAGCCTTGTAGCGCTCAATGGACCCATCAGAGCGAGTCTTAATCTTGTAGATCCACTTACAACCAACCACAGATTTCCCAGGGGGGAGAGTCACCAAATCCCAAGTATGGTTTTTAGATAATGCATCAAGTTCCTCTTTCATTGCAATCTGCCATAAAGGGTCAGTGGAAGCCTCACGATAGGTGTGAGGCTCGTGCAGTCTAGCAAGGGCAGTGTAACAATGATAGTCAAGTAAATGTGAAGGAATAGATCTTACTCGAGTTGAGTGACAAGGTGGAATGTCTTGTGCAAGATCTTCAGGAGGAGCAGGAGCAGGAGACCCAAGCTCAAGGTTGGGGTTGGGTTGTTCGTCTTCAACCTGTTCATTAAAGGGTGAACTAGGAAAGGGATCAATGATATCTGGTGGTTGGACAGAGAAGTCTACATGAGAATCAGGAGCAACTACAAGAGGATCAGGAGCAGCGACAGAAGGAATATGAGCCTCATCTGGAAAAAGATCTAAGACAGAGGAGGAAGATAGAGAGGCACGGAAGTGAGAGAGCTCGACAAAGAGGCGATGTTCCCAAAAGAAAACATTGTGGGAGACATGAAGATGATGAGAAACAGGGTCATAACACCGATACCCCTTTTGAGTTTCGCCATAGTCAAGAAAACAACAAAGCCTTGACCGAGGTTCAAGTTTGTTATGCTCATGTGGCTGAAGAAGAACGAAACAGGCAGAACCGAAGGATTGAAGGTGATAATAATCTGGAGATGACCCAAAAAGGCGTTCATATGGAGTTTGATTTTGGATGACAGGACTGGGAATACGATTAATAGCATGAATAGCATGAAGTGCAGCTTCGCCCCAAAAAGGAGCAGGAACTTTGGCAGAGAGAAGGAGAGCACGAACAGTGTCAAGAATATGACGAAGTTTTCGTTCGGCTCTACCATTTTGCTGAGAGGTACCTGGAAAAGTTAGTTGATGAACAGTGCCATAGGAATGCAAAATAACTTGAAAAGCATATTGAGTGTATTCAAGAGCATTATCAGATTGAAAAATTTTGATACGTTTGGAAAATTGAGTTTCAAACATTTTTGCAAAATTAGAATATACTTGCAATAATTCAGAACGATGTTTCATATGAAAAATCCAGCTATAACGAGAATAATCATCAACAAAGACAACAAAATATCGAGACCCACCAATACTAGAAACAGAGGAAGGTCCCCAAACATCAGAATGAATTAGGTCAAAGATATCAGTGGACACTGATTCACTAGTATTGAAAGGCAAAGCTGGTTGTTTTCCTAATTGACATGAAACACAATCAAAATTTTCTGTGGACACTGAGCCTAACAAACCTCTAGAAGCCAAGTGTTGTACCCGAGAGGAAGATACGTGACCAAGTCGAGCATGCCAAAGTGCAAGGGAAGGAGTAGAAGAAACTGCAGCAGCTGCAACAACAGAAATAGGAGTAACAAGTGGAAGACGAAGGTTGTCCACGGGAAACATACGTCCAACTCTGGGACCGGTCCCAAGCTCCTGTCCAGTCCTCGGATCCTGCACAATACACCCAGAATAATAAAAAATAATGCGATAACCCAACTCAGCTAATTGTCCCACAGAAAATAAATTGTAAGAAAGGCCAGGAACATTAAATACCCCAGGAACTGAGAGGTTGGAGGTCGAAACAGAACCTATATTATGACTAGACATTATGGAACCATTGGCTGTGCAAATATTTTAAGAGGGTGTGGTGCATGTTGAAGTTCAGAAAATAAGGATGAGTGAGGTGTCATGTGATTGCAACAAGCAGAATCCATAAGCCAAGAGGAAGGAGACATACCGGATAAAGTTGAGAGAGAAGAGGAATAAGATGCATTACCAACCATACGAATGACATTGGCGATGATGTTTATAAGGTCATCTCTGGAAATGGTGAAAGTGGATCCAGAAGAGTGAGACTGTGCAGTGATGGGAGCCATTGGTTGGACACTCTCAGTGGTAGCAATAGTAGCAGCAGAAAATGAAACAGCTGATTTGTTGCGTTGATAGCAAGTCTCAATATTATGGCCAAAACGTTTGCAAAAATTGCAAAAACGTTTGTTGGATTTTCGGCGATGATTGTTGCAAAAGAAAGAGGACCTGTCCTTATTCTTCATTTAGAAGCAAAATATGCAAAAATGGACTGCAAAAATGAAATCTACGCGAAAAACTGGGTAAGGAGCACCTGGACAGCAAAAGTCAACTCTGGCAAAAAGTCAACAGTCTGGTCAACGCTGGTCAACGGTCTAGTCAACGGTCCGGTCAACGATGACGTCAACTGTCAGGTGGATGACGTCAGCAGAGACGCGTATGATGACGTCAGCCTTAGATGACGTCACTAATGACGTCAACAAGATCTGATGTAGGGCGCGTGAGGTGCGTGAGGCGCGTGGCTGAGGCGCTGCTTCTTTGGGCGGCGCGTGAGGGCGCGTGCGGGATCTGATGGCTGCAAGGCTTCCACGACTGAGTAGATCGGGGCGAGATGATCACTGTGGTACCTTTTAAAAATTAATCGGAGCAAGACGCACGGCGGAGACGGTGAGTGCAGTGGTCTGTGGTGCGGGACTCCTCAACGACGGCGGCTGCAGGTCGTTGTGACGGCGGAAGCGATATGGGTGGAGTAACACCAAGGGAGACAAGACTGCTAAGAGAAAGATCAGAGCAGTGGCTCTGATACCATGTTAGAAATACTGAATAATTGTATTGTATTTCTTAATCTCAGAATATACATGAGTGTGCCTTTATATAGGAGGCATATGAGTGCAGTACAAGTAGGAGTGTAGTACAAGTAGGAGTGTAGTACAAGATGTGTGCTGTACAAGTAATCTAGTGTGCTCTACAAGTAAACTAGTTGGGCCTAAAGCCCACAACTCTATACACGTTAACACACATTATATATATATATATATATACACACACACACACACACACACACATTTGAGTGCAAATCTATTCCTGTTGGAGACAAGACTTACATAATCTAGTATGGAGTGTATCGGAATTGAACTAAAGTGTTCTCATTCTTTTGCTGTCAGCATATTGATGTTTCTGTACATGGGCATTCGGTTGTGGGCATATTTATACGTGGCTCACTAAGGGAATTTGGTTGTTGATGTTGTTGTTGTCTTTGCTAAATTTTGTGTAGTATTCTAGTTTAGTTTGATGATTTAACTGTGTTTTTAGCATTATTGACTAATGTTGCACTTCAATTTTAAATCAATAAAGTTTTCTTTCTTTTAATTAAAAAAATTATTGAGTCCAAATTCTTATAACCAACTTAAGTTGCAAATGAAGGCTTCCACATTCTCTGGCAAAAGACAGGATTAATACTGAGAAAGAATTATATCTCTATTGCCAAAAATTAATTCAAAAGCAACTACAATAATAAGAATGCTCAACAGATTGTATGCCATTAATGAGAGATCATAAAACGAATAGTTCCCTTTCTACCAAGAGAGATCATCCAACAAAAATATATTACCTTTTAAAAAATAATTGAATTGAAGTTTCCTTCTTTTAAAATAGGTCGGGTTTGGATCCTATTTTTCACTTCACGTTAGATTAGGCTTACGGGTTTGGGTCTAATTTTTTTAGGCCTACTTACTAGTACATTTTATAGTTACATTTAGAACAGTTAAAATGTTACAATAGAGCCAAAAGGGAGACAATGCTAACAAAATAGCATTACTGCTTATTAAGTTTCTGCTTACGTGATAAACAATAGTTTCTCTCTGCCTAGGGACGTAACACTTATTGCCTTACTCCCTTCCAGTGTAGAATTGTTGTCCCTTCGTGTAAGGTGTGTAGTAGTCTCCTTGGAATAGCTAGGCTTTTCCAAGGCTAGTTTGGGTTCTCTTTCAGGGGATTTGGGAAACAGTTTTGAGGGAATGGACAATATGGACAATCTGACTCACTCTTGGAAAAAGCTCACTTTGTCCGAAAGAGAAGGTCCAGGCTGCAATCTCACTCCAGACCACAGCATCTCGGAGTTTTCAATTGCTGCAAAGTTTTTGACAAAGAGGGCTATTAACGTGGAGGTTATAGCTCGTACTTTTACGCCTCTATGGAGGGCTAGAAACGGATTTAAGATCAAGAGGTTTGGTGACCACAGCCTTCTGTTTACTTTCGACAATGAGAGGGATGTTGACAGAATTCTTGCAAGTGAACCTTGGAGTTTCGACAAGCATTTGGTAGCCATGCAGAAATACGACGGTAGCTCTCCTTTGCAAGATATTAAATTTGATAGAACTACCATTTGGGTTCAAGTTCATGGTATTCCACTTAAGTACATGAGCTTTGAAGCGGGGGAAAAAATTTGCGAAGTTGTTGGAGATGTGATCAAACCATCGGATACAAAGCTGTTTGATGCTGGAAATTTTATTCGTCTTCAAGTATCCATTGATCTATCTTTTCCTCTATGTCGTGATCGCCTTATCTCTCTGAGTGATGGGAAAGAAATGTGGGTATCTTTCAAATACGAAAGACTACCTAATGTTTGCTACTGGTGCGGTAAGCTAACTCATGACGACAGGGACTGTGACCTTTGGATTGAAAGTGAAGGAACCTTGAAATCAGATCAGAGAGCGTTCGGACCTTACCTCCGAGCTTCGCCGTTTGTTGCGGCTAGGAAGAACGTAATTAACGTTCCTGGATATTATGCAGGAAAAAAGAAGGCCAATTTCACAAAGGCAATTGATCGGACCTCAGGCCAGCCACCACAACCTGATAAGGAAACTGTACCGGAGCATTCACCTGAGGAAGAGGACCGTTACACACAGACAATTACTACCCCTTTAATGCGTAACGTACCTGTTGACAGAATGTCCTCATCAAAACCGGGCACCAGCTCATTAACTCCAGCCAATCCCGTAACAGACGGAGAGTTTTTAAAGCCAGTTATTTTGGTTCCAGCCTTAAATGCTAATGAAGAACAGACACGTGAGCTTGAAGAAGTTGTGTCGGTGGAAGAAATTGGAAATAACTCAAAAGCACGTGAGGACTTTAATGATTCTAGTGAACAGCTGATCAAACCACGTGCGCCTAATGTCATGGGTAGGGCTTTCTCATTGAATGAGGGTAAACGTATTCTCCCTCGGTGGTCGCAAAAATCAAAAGAACCCACTAGTGCTGGTTCGAATGAGGAGCAAAAAATCTCAGGCCAGAAAAGAACTTTGGAGGGCATTGAAGTGGAATTTGGTGGGTCTACCAAACGTATCCATGCATCGCAAGCCGATGGGTACACAAATTTCATATTGGTGGAGGCTGATAATCAGCCCCGCCAGGAGCAATGAGTTGCCTAGTGTGGAACTGTCGTGGGCTTGGGAACCCACGTACAGGAAAAGAGCTCGGACAACTTGTGCGGGCAAAAGATCCTTCTGTTGTGTTTTTAGCCGAAACGCTAACAGACGATGCAAGGCTAGAATTTCTTCAGAACAGTATTAATTTTGATCATAGATGGGTGGTTCCGAGGGTGGGCAGAAGTGGCAGTTTGGTTCTCTATTGGAGATCATCAATCAATCTTTCAATTGAGGGGTCGAACAAGTATTATATTGACGCCATCATCAACAAAGATTTGGATACTGAATGGCGGTTTACAGGTTTCTATGGTGAACCGGATACAGGAAGAAGACAAGAGGCATGGGAAAAACTTCGAAATTTGAGCTCAAGGAGGGATAAACCATGGCTATGTTGTGGTGATTTCAATGAAATTATACGACAAGATGAAAAATTGGGGGGTGCAACTCGGTCACATGCTCAAATGCAGTTGTTTAGAGAAGTGATTGACGAGTGTGGTTTTATGGACTTGGGCTATGTGGGGCCTAAATATACTTGGTGTAGGCATCTTGAAAATGGCAGTTCGATCTGGGAATGACTTGATAGATGCCTGGCTAATAGTAGCTGGTTTTTAAGATTTCCAGGATCAAAGGTATATCACTTAAGGTGTGACTCTTCTGACCATCTTCCTCTCCATATTGTTCTTTCGGATCTGGATGTTCCTAAGCGGAAAAAATTATTCCGTTTTGAGGAGATGTGGCTGTCGAATGGGGGGTGTGAGGATGTGGTTTTTTCAGCATGGAATAGTGGTGGTAGATCAGAGGATGGTGATGGCGTCCTTGCTAAAGTTGAAAAATGCGGAAAGGATTTGACTTGGTGGGACAAAAATGTTTTTGGAAATGTGAGAAGAGAGTTGGATCGGTTGAGGAAGCTTCTGACTAAGGCCGAATCTGAAGCTATGGTTAGTGGTAGTAATTTTCAGGTGTTGCAGCTCAAAAAGGAGGTTGATGTACTACTTGACAGGGAGTCTACCATGTGGGCTCAAAGGTCGAGATTATTGTGGGCAAGGCATGGGGATAGGAACACAAAATATTTCCACAGTCGGGCAACAAGAAGATATAGAAGAAATAAGGTGGAGGGTATTAGAGATGAAGAAGGAAATTGGAGGGAGCAGCAAAATGATGTTGCTGACGTGTTGGTGGAATATTTCAAGGGCCTATTCGCTACAAGTGAGTCAAATGGGTCACAGGAAGTGTTATCTTCTATACCCACTATCATTGATGAGGAAATGAACACTATGCTTGGCCAAGATTTTAGTGAACAGGAGGTTGCTGCTGCTTTAAAACAAATGGCACCTCTGAAGGCTCCTGGACCAGACGGAATGCCTCCCCTTTTCTACCAGCATTTTTGGGGCATAGTCAGCCATGATGTCACATCTTCTATATTGGCTTGGTTGAATTCAGGTACTCTGCCAACTCCTTTGAACCACACCTTTATTGCTCTAATTCCAAAAATTTTTAACCCCGAGCATGCTCATCAATACCGACCCATTAGCCTTTGTAATGTTTTGTATAAGATTTATTTCAAGGTCCTTGCAAACCGCTTGAAAAAATTAATGCCACACATCATAACTGAACATCAATCGGCTTTCACAAAAGATAGACTCATTTCCGATAATATTCTTGTAGCTTTTGAGACTTTGCATAGCCTAAAAAACTATAAGTCTACCTCTAATGGATTCATGGCATTAAAATTAGATATGAGTAAGGCTTATGACCGTGTGGACTGGAATTTTCTTGAACAACTTATGAGGAAATTGGGGTTTAATGAAAAATGGATTCTTCTGATTATGGGGTGTGTTAAAATAGTCACCTATTCGGTCCTAGTGAATGGTGAGCCATGTGGCATGATTCAACCTACCCGTGGGATTAGACAAGGTGACCCTTTGTCCCCTTTTCTATTTTTGCTTTGCACGGAAGGCTTGAATGGACTTATCAAGAAAGCGGAAAGTAATGGAGAAATCCATGGTTTTTCGCTTTGTAGGAGAGGGCCCAAACTAACTCATCTGCTCTTTGCAGATGATAGTCTACTTTTTTGCAGGGCTAATATGGAAGAATGTGGGAAGGTGTTGGAAATTTTGAATATGTACGAGGAGGCATCGGGTCAAAAAGTGAATAGGAGCAAGACATCTCTTTTCTTTAGTAAAAATACCTCCGCTGATAAGAAGCATGAAATCAAGATGGCCTTTGGTGTTCCGGAAATTATGCAATATGAGAGGTATTTGGGCCTCCCTTCCTTTGTGGGAAAGGGGAAGAAAGCGAGCTTTAATTACATAAGAGAAAAGGTGTGGAGGAAGTTGCAAGGGTGGGAAGGGAAATTACTATCTCAAGCCGGTAGGGAGGTGTTGTTGAAGGCCGTAATTCAAGCCATACCAACCTACACAATGGGGTGTTTTAAAATACCAATTGGTTTGTGCAATGAAATTGAAGCGCTAATGAAGAGATTTTGGTGGGGACAACGAGGTGATAGGAGGAAAGTGCATTGGGTTAAATGGGAAGAGATGACAAAGACCAAGTTAGTAGGCGGAATGGGATTTAGAGACTTAGCCTTGTATAATGACTCCTTGTTAGCTAAACAAGCTTGGAGACTCTTGCACAATAAAAATTCTCTCTTCTACAAAGTGTTCAAGGCACGCTTTTTCCCCAATACTTCAATTATGGGGGCTCCGGATTCAAGAATGGGATCCTATGCTTGGAAGAGTATATTAGTGGGAAGGGAAGTCATAAGAAGGGGCTCAAGGTGGAGGATAGGGAATGGCAAGAAAGTAAACATATGGCAACACAGGTGGCTACCAAGGACACACCCTCCTTATCTACCTTTTTGCCCAATTGAAGGATTGGAACACAACACGGTGAGCAGCCTTATTGATCCCAACACAAGACAATGGCACATGGACTTGGTGGATGGGCTGTTTGTGGAGGAAGATGCAGAACTGATAAAAAAAATTCCACTGAGCAAGACTGTAACAGAAGATATTCTTTATTGGCCTTTTACGAGCAATGGTGAGTACAGCAGTAAGTCAGGCTATAGATTCCTCAAGGAAGAAGCAAAACAATTACACTTTGCCCAAGTTCCACCATTTCGGGACAAACAATTGTGGAAAGCTGTTTGGGGCATGCGTGTGCCTCAAAAGATCAAGAATTTTATGTGGAGGGCCTGTCGTAATGCCATGCCAACTAAGCAAGCTTTGGTGAGGAGAACTATTATCAGTGACCCAACATGTGATCGATGCAGAGCTGCCACGGAATGTCCTTTGCATGCGCTCTGGTCTTGCTCAGAGGTTGAAGTTGTGTGGGCTGACCAGACCTTGTGGGATTTCAGAAATCATACGGTTTTCTCTGATTTTAAGCATCTGGTATCATGGATAGTAGAAGAAGGAAAACACATTGAGCTTTTCGCATTTACAGTCTGGGCAATCTGGAATCAGCGCAATCAGGTTCGAGTCCGTGCTCCAGCTGTTGCGCTTCACCATGTAGCTGAGGTAGCACGCTCATCCTTGACTGAATACCATTCCAGATTATCGAATACCGATTTGCTTGTCGAGCCATGCAGTAACCGTTCACAAACACGATGGTTGCCTCCTCCTGCGAATGTGGTCAAGATAAATTTCGACGGCGCGGTTTTCTCACAGGGAAATGTTTCAGGAATTGGCGTGGTGGTCAGGGATGAAAATGGCTTGGTTTTGGGTTCCTGCACTAAGCGTTTGTCGCAAGCTTACGGTGCAATGGAGATCGAAGCAATGGCAGCAGCTACTGCCTTGGTGTTCGCAAGTGAGTTAGGCGTCAAACATGCAATTCTGGAGGGGGATTCTTTGGCTGTCATCAAAGCTTTGAAAGAGTATGAGTACCCTTTATCTCCATCTGGCCTTCTAATAGAAGATGTAAGAATGTTCTCACAAAGATTCGACACAATGCTTTACTCTCATACAAAAAGAGAAGGCAATTTCGTAGCACATAATCTGGCTAGACATGCTATTAGCATACCAGATTTTTTAGTATGGATGGAGGATGTTCCACCACACATTCAGAATTTTGTACAAGCTGATTTGGCTTCTTTCAGTTAAATAAAATTCCTATCTTTCTTTCTCAAAAAAAAAAAAAAAAAAAAGAGCCAAAAGCATGTAACTTAATTGGTGTGTGCCTCATGTGCCTCCTAATGTTTTCAAGAGTTCAAATCATTCCTCTCTATTATAACTATCAAATTATTTTAAAAAATTAATATAAAAAAAAAGGTTACAATTGAAAGAACAAACAAAATAGAAAATAGAAAATATTCTGTGTCTTTTTTGCTAGGTAAAATGAGTTTGTAAGACAACTCGTGTTTGGAAGTCTCTACTCTCTGTGTATGATCATCTCAACAAGAAATCAATAACCATACATAATTAAATTTGTTAAAGATATATTAGCCCATTAGCATAGGCCCAAGCCTAATTCTACTTTGTGTGTAAGCCAAGTCATTTACTTGTACTAGAAGTCTATTAGTCTAGGGTTTAGTCTCTATATATACACATGTTATGATTCATTGTAACACAGGATTTATACTACACTTTAATATATTATTGAAGAGGGGGTGTTAAAGATATATTAGCCCATTAGCATAGGCCCAATCTTAATTCTACTTTGTGTGCAAGCCAAGTCATTTACTTGTACTAAAAGTCTATTAGTCTAGGGTTTAGTCTCTATATATACACATGTTATGATTCATTGTAACACAGGAATTATACTACACTCTAATATATTATTGATGTAGCCCTTTAGGGTTTCCTCCGTGGATGTAAGCCGTTAGGCTGAACCACGTAACCCTCGTGTGTTATTGTGTTCTATACTTTATGCTTTCACTTCTGCGTCTATACTAGCATATTCAACATGGTGTATCAATGCTAATATTTAACTTGGTATCAGAGCCACCTTCCTATGGCCGTGGTTTTTTTTTGTCCTTACGGTGTATTTAAGAGCAATCTCTGTCTTCCTCGGTGTTTATTCGCTGCGTTCATCTTCTTTGGCTTCATATTGTTGCCGTCAAAACTCTCCGGTACAGTCATGCCACCGTTAGAAGTCGCATCAACACTGCAAGACCATTGCCTTCCTCAAACTACCGTCACAGAGCCAAAATTCATTCCAGGGATCTTCTCAACCTTATCAAATCTCAAAATTTCATCAAATTTCCATCTTGAGTTTGAGAGGGGGTGTTAAAGATATATTAGCCCATTAGCATAGGCCCAAGCCTAATTCTACTTTGTGTGCAAGCCAAGTCATTTACTTGTACTAGAAGTCTATTAGTCTAGGGTTTAGTCTCTATATATACACATGTTATGATTCATTGTAACACAGGATTTGTACTACACTTTAATATATTATTGATGTAGCCCTTTAGGGTTTCCTTCGTGGATGTAGGCTGTTAGGCTGAACCACGTAACCCTCGTGTGTTATTATGTTCTATATTTTATGCTTTCGCTTCCGCATCTATACTAGCATATTCAACATAGTGTATCAATGCTAATATTTAACTAAATTTAAATCATTAATTTGAGGATTTGAGTGTCACACTAACACCGCTATACAAGTCATATATACAACCCACCACCAACACTAACACTATCAACATAAACTTTGAAGAATCATGATCATCAGCCAATGTTAATCCCCCGCCATGAATAGCACGAGCTCCACGGGTTGTTAGGGTGTTGTTTCTTATTTATCAAATACTTTTCTCTTTTCTTTTTTGACAATAATCATGATAAATTAGTTCGTTTAAACATTTTTTTGTGTAAAAAATTAGTTAATTTGGTCATTTTATCCAAATACGTTAGCAAGTGAAATCATTTCTGTTGTTTTTATTTTTAAATAATATTCTTCAATCAAAAAGATTTATCAAATAGCACAATTCATGAATGTATTCAATTATATTTTTTTTATTAAAAAATTGATAGATAAACCATAAATACTAACTTTGAAAAAAATTAAACCGTAAGGACTAATTTAACAATTGACAAAATTTGATTGCAATTGAGCTTGTCCACCATCATTCATCACTGCGTCCCTTGGCAATTGGCATCGAGTTTCGAGACCCTTGGACAGCTCAACTTAACCAATCCAAAGTCCCTCCCTCTAAGATGTCTTGTTCTCGAGAAGCGAAACTCTTTTGGTACTTGTGGAGTTGGTTTTTTGGTGTTGTGGTGGTGGTGGTCAAGTCCAAATCATGTCTTCTTTGATGTGGTGGTGGTGCAGGAGGAGTTATGTTCACGCGTTTGGCACTGTTCATAAGCTTAAAATCACTGTTCATAAGCTTAAAATCACTATTCATGGACAATGAACAATGCCAAACGCGCGTCTAGGAAAAAAAAAAAAAAACAAACGCAGAAAACGCAATGAACCAAACGCCGGATCCATAAGAAGACAAACTCATTTTAAAGGAGTTCTTTCAATTTGTGTTGTAAAAGTGAAGGGTCTAAAAATTTAATTGTTCTTAAATCTATACCAATTTACATTTTCCTCTTTTTTTTTTTTTTTTAATCTTCTTATGGGTTGCGGGTATATAATTACTTCTTTTAATCCTTTTTTATTTTTTGATTGTTTTTCTTCATAAAGGATTAAATTATAAACAGATCGATATGTTCAAAATTTCCTACCATGTCATCTGACAGCTAGGCAACATTTGAGTAGCTCATAGCTAATCAAAATACATACATACATACATACATACATACATATATATATATAACTCCAATCAATAACCTAACTTTGTGTAACAGGGACAATTTTTCTTTTAAATTTTTTGCCTGTGATGGCACTAAGTTCCTCACTCAGTCTCAGCCAACACACCACACACACACATACACACTGCAGGAACACTCAGAACAGAATTATCAAGGGAATGCACACACACACACACACACACACACACACACACACACACACACACACACACACACACACACATACAGTGTTTATAGGGCACCAATCCCAACCTTTATTATTCAATATCAAGTACAAAGGAAGCCTGGAGAATACATACGAAATTTTCTAAGCCAAAATTATACACTCTGCTGTTGACATCTCCAACAGCCTAGGATAAATATACAGAAATAACTGTCGCGGCAGTTGCTGCCAAGTAACTGCCCCCTTGTCCAGGACTTGCAGCCACATGTGGTCTGACTCAGGACACCTTCAACTAATGCTGTCTTGGCCTGCTCTCCATGTTTCCAGCCCCTACACAGCAGGTCTAAACATCTAGAAAGCTAGGAACTGCCTGGTAACTACTGGTAACTGTTGCTGCACACTCTGTACATGCCAGCCCATGTCTCAACACATCATAAGGCCTCTGCCCATGCTCCAGCAGCCCACACATTTACTCCAACATATTTTAGAAGGCTTGGCCCCTTGCCCAAGCCCTTCTCATCACACAGCATGCCTATTAGCACCACATCAAGTAACTGCCATCAGCCCACTCACATAAGTCTATGCATTCTGCCAGCACTAACCAGCCCAATGCCTTGCACAGCCTATCATCATCACAGCAGCCTAGCGCTGCCTTGCACTCAAGCCACCAAGCCCACACACAAAGCAACCATCAGCTAAGCCATCAATGCCATGCATCACCACGAAGGGTCAACACCACCCGCTGCTGCCCATTATCAAAATCCGTCTCTGCCCACCATGGCCCTCCTCTACCATGGCCTTGGGGCATCATGTGGAGTAAGGTGCCTCTACATGCTGCCTCTCCTCATGCTCATCATTCTAAATCCAGCAGGGAGACCGGGCTTGTCCCCCCTTAAAGAGCAGTTAGAAGCTTCACTAGATAGGCATGAGGAGCCATTGGTGATTTGACAAAACATTGAGTCAAGTGACTGGCCTGATATTGTCCAAGCACTCCAATTCCTCATGCCATCATCAACAACTCGTAAAGCTCCTAACACTTAGTTAAGATCCCTCTTTAAATATTATGGAACATCTTTTTTTTCTTAAGAATGAACTAAAAATAACCTCAAAGGGAGTATTTTGTCGGAACGCAAAGAATATTTGATTCCGAACTCAAACGTAAAAAAAATTCAAAATTATGGATATATGTATTAGTTTCTTTATGGATGTGCTTCACTTGAACTATTCAGTTTCTAGTGATCAACTAGTTGTCATCTCTTGATATTTTCAAGACATGTATGACTTTCAAATCCTCCCCTTCGATTTTAATTCTCAAATCATAAACAAAAAAACAAAAAAAACAAAAAAAATCCCACAATTTAGCAATCAAAGAATTAAAATGGGGAATATTAGAAGTGTCAACTAAAAACTTATAATTTATATATTGTCAAGAACTTTGTAGTTCAATTAGTTAGCGCATCCATAAATTTCTAATAGAGACCAAGTTTCAAATACCCCCAACTCTAAACTATTAAATTATCAGATCTCTCTATGAGGTAGACATGCAACTCTTTTCATCAAGAACAAGTTTTTATTTATTTATTTATTTATTTTTTTAGTTTTCATTCTGCTGTAAGGCATTCAACATTTAGATCACTCTTGTATTAATCAATATATTTTCCTAGAAATGCTTTCTTCTCTTTTGCTATCCACTATTAAAATATCAAAACACTTTTATTTTTTAAAATAATAAAAAATTTTAATCATAAAAGGACGCTGTTGTGAAGGTAAAAATCATGTAGGAATTTTTAATTATGGAGGTACTAATGTATTTGCCACAATTTCTATTTGATTAACACTACAATAGACTTCCCATCAAAAAAAAAAAAAAAAAAAAAACACTACAATAGACAACCAATGATGCAGTTAGGATTTCCGTTAGGGATGCAAGATTAAAGCCGATCACACCCAAATAGTCTAATGGCTCCTCCTCCCTAGGAACTATTGACACTAATAAAAATAACAAAATAATTGATGCAAGAGACTATCTAAGTTAAGTATATAAAGTATAAATATATAATTTGATTACTAAAAATAAATTGAGAAAATTAATTAATGTAAATGTGTTAAAGTATAATAATATACTAGAATTCAATTTTTTTGCCCCCATTTATATATTTATATATAATATCTAAATGCTAAAATATAGCATTTATTGTTACTATATTCCTCTTAAGTCATTTTTTTGCTTTTGAGAATAGTAAGTATTTTAACACACACACACACACACAAGGAGAGAGTGGAGAAAATTTTAAAGAAACTAACAGTGGTGTATATCCAAAAGGGCCTCCTCTTAAGTCATATTAGTTAGCATTTCGGTCAACTTCACTTAAGTGGAGCAGAGATCATATGATTGTATTTGATCCATTTGACAGTGGATTTTAATTCCTCTTCTAGGCTTTTGCAAAAGTAAATCCATCTTTAAGTGTTTTGGTTCATTTCTCCACCGGAAAAAAAAAAAGGTATTTTAGTTCCAATGGCATAGCCAAAAATAAAGTATTAATTATAGGATGTATTGTTGAAGTGATAAAATAAATAAAGTAATTTTTTGGTAATATAAAAAATAAAATTTTTTTTTTTGCATTTTTGGATACGAATGCTCTTAATTAAAAGCTAAGTGTGGCTCTGGAAACCGATTGGCCCATTGAATAAGTGAGAGTGTTGCCTCCTATTGTGTATTTTTGTGTAGACAAGGGCCTTGAGCTTTGATGAGGTGCCAAGGGCTTTAGACAAAATCCGCGAGAAAGAGAAAAATATGGGCTCTCAAACTCATTACGTTAGGTAGTAAATCTTCAGGCTTTTAAGCCCACTAGGTGTAGTAGGGTAGTTTAGGCTTTAGACTTTTAAGCCCATTTTTGTGTAGTGATGAGCTCTAGGCTTTCAGATTGTCCCATTTCCTAACTGTACCAAAACCTTCATCTCCCTCTTGCCAAACGCCTCATCTCTCTCTCGCGCCAGGTATGCTCTCTCCCTCTCCCTCTCGATCTCTCCATTTATTTGTTTGTAGCTGCGAGAATTAGGGTTGAAATGAGGGAATGTATACAATACTTGGGTTTAATCAAATACAATTGGAAGGGTTTTGTAGGTTCATTGATTAGGGCTTAACAGAAGAACTTTATAAGTTTCCAAAAATGGAAGATATAAATCAAGAAATTAAATTTCAATTATTTGTGAAAACATATCAATTGGTAAAACCGGTAATAAAAGGAAGAGATGCTGTATATGAATTGCTCACATATTCTTCTGAATTATATGTATCTGCAGGATTAATTTGGAAAAACAGTAGAGATATGCAAGAACAAACAATTTTTATTGGAAACATTCCTCTAATGATGAATTCTTGGGAACTTCTGTTTATATGAATTCTGTGGTGAATATTTCTAGTTATTTAAATTGTATTGAAGAAAAAATAGATTTCATGACCATCTATTCAAATCTAGATTTCATGAATATTTCTAGTTACTTTATACCCTAAACTCTAAACCCTAAACCCTATACCTATACTATAAATTGTAAATCCTAAATCGTAAAATTTAAATTCAATACCCTAAACCCTATACTTTATACCCTAAACTCTATACTCTAAACTGTAAATCCTAAACCAAAACCCCTAAACCCTATACCCTAATACCCTATACTTTATACTCGAAACCCTAAACCCTATACCTTATTCCCGAAACCGTAAACCCTAAATCCTAAGCCCAAAACCCTAAATCCTAAACCCTAAAACCCTTAATATCAATAACAGAGAGATTTGTAAAGGTATATGTGTTTTTTTTAATAAAAAAATCCTTGTACATCTTAGCTTTTACTTCTAACAGTAATACTCATGTCTTCTATTTTTCATTTTAAGATTTGTAAACTAGGTTATATAACATCATTTACGTGATTATATTCCTAACCACACCCTACCCATAATATATAACCTCCAACAGATTTATTAACAAAAGCAAAAAAGCAAAACATCAACAAAACAAAAAATTGACGAAGTAATACAGGAAAAACACACACATCAAGGGATAAGTAACATTAGACTTGGAAAAACAAAATTGCAAATTTTGAGTGAGAAACTATAGATTAGAATTTTATTACAGTCAAAGCATGTAAACCGTATACCCTAAACCACAAACCCTATGCCTTATACTTGAAATCCTAAACCCTAACCCTAAAACCCTTAAAAACCCTATACCTTATAGTCCTCTTTTGAGGGTACATTACTAACTTGGTCTAACTGGATTAAGATTTGGTGCAATAGCTAGGGTCATTGCACCATGCAATACCTTCTTAATGGTTTAGATCAAAAGTTAAAAAGTTAACTTTTGATATCAATCGTTGGATCAAGGAAGTTAAAAACGTAAAAGAAGTTAAGAGTTAAAAAAAAAGTTAATAATTTTGAAAAAGTGAAAATGATGTGAGAGGAATTGCATGGTGCTACTGCACCAGATCCCAATCCTGGTCTAACAAGTTCCAATAGTTACGTTTCGAAAGTACAATAAATTTTATATAAAAAAAAAGTATAGTATGTTTTTTTATTAAAAAAAGAAAGTACAGTAAGTTTAAGACTATTGTTTAACTTTTTTTTTTTTCAAAAAAAATTTTATCTTTAGAATTTTTTTTGAAATTTACACATTTTAACTTAAAAGATGTGAGATGAAAGTAAAAAAAAAAAAAAAAAAAACTACAAAAGGAAGAGATAAAGTCACCCCAAACATCAATAACAGAGGCTTTGTACCCCTCTTCTCTATCACCACCATTATTCAAACAAATTATACTTGTAGCTAAACTTCATGATCTCACACACACACACATATAAATAAATAATCAATAAAACCAATCAACGGAAAATTAAAATAGATTATAATCATTAATCTAAACATACAAAGGGAATCAAATAGTTAATCCAATAAAGAAATATTAGCGGTAATTAGAAATAAGAGGTATAAAGTAGCAATATAAATTACCGCAAATATAGGGTTTACGGTTTAGGATTTATGGTTCATGGTATAGGGTTTAGGGTTTAGAGTATAAGATTTAGGGTTTAGGGTATAGGTTATTGGGTATTTAATGTTTGGGAAATTTTTTTGATGATTTTGTAAGCCTAATTTAAATATGATTCCACATTGAATTGTAGTGTGTTGGGTTGCTAATTGGGTGTAAATTTTTGGATTGAATTGTAGTATCTCATTGCTTTTTATCATGTTCAATTATATTTTTGTTTGATAAAATGCCACAATTAAGTTATTGGCATTAGCCCTTCTCATTGAACACTCCTTATCTGGCAGCATAAAATCACTTAAAAATCTAGCATAACTCATATGATCTTTAATTCTTTGCTTTTTTGTGGTTCATATCCATAACTCCTTGATCTTGGTCACTACCCTTAGATTTTAAAAAACTTCCCTAACCAACAACACAAATTCCTTCCAAATAGCCCTCCAAAGCACAGGTTAATGGCCTCCTCCAAGGAGTTCCTCCTCACATTGTAGTATATCTCAATAACCCCATTAGTAAAAAAGAATATTAAAAAAAAAAAAACAATAAAAAAGACCACTTCACCTATAAGTTATGGCATGTTTGGTTAATTTCCCCCAAATTCAATAGCCCCAATTGAACTTGATTCTCTTGTTGACCATTTTTTCTTGGCTGTTTCCTCATCTCCTATAAAAAACATAACATAACCCCAAAATCCAAAACTACCTAAAACCCCTTTTCTTCAATCACACACACTCTCTCTTAAATCCCATCCATCAATGGCGGCTTCATTGCTTCTCTCTCTTCTCTTTCTCATCTCATCACTTTCCCTCTTAGCTTCATCTTCATCACCATCCAAAGCTACTCCCAACCCCACAACCTTCACCATTCCTCTCTCACCCATCTTCATAAAACGCCCATCTTTAGATCCAATCAAAACTCTCAATTCCTTAGCCTTTGCTTCTCTAACTAGAGCTCACCACCTTAAACATCCAAAATTAAAATCCCTACTTGCCAAAACCAAAGCCTTTTCTCACAACTATGGAGGCTACTCTATCTCTCTCAACTTTGGCTCACCCCCACAAACCATTCCTTTGCCCTTAAACCCTAAATTCAAAACCCTAAACCCTAAATCATATACTCTAAAGCTTAAACCCTATACTTTAAACCTTATACCTTGAACCGTAAATCCTAAACCGTAAACCCTATACCCTAAACCCTAAACCTAAAACCCTAAATCCTAAACCCTCAAACCCTATACCCTATAGTTCTCTTTTAAGGGTACATTATTGACTTGGTCTAATTAGATTAAGATTTAGTGCAATATTTATTGCTATTGCACCATGCAATACCTTCTCAATGATTCAGATCAAAATTTAAAAAGTTAACTTTTGCTATCAACTGTTAGGACATATGTGATTCATGTTAGAAACATATATTAATATAGAATTGACTAATTCTTTGACGAAACACACTTTACTTGTAATTGGGTAGATTTAGGATGTGTTTAATACTTCAAGGAACAAGGTTTCAAGTTCAAGTGTTAAAGCCATGCAAATCTATCCAAGAATCAAGTAAAGAAGTGCTGGATTTTAAATCTTGACAGCTAGCTCGACAGCTAGTATCTATCGAGGTTTAAAAGGTTGTTGAAGTCCGATGCTCGACAGCTTTTCGACAGATAAGCTATCTATCGAGGTTTATAAAAATCAATTTTTCAGATCTGATTTCACTCCAATCCGTGAATAGATGTTTGGACTTTCTTTTCTCACAACCCTAAACATATATAAGGATTGTTTTAAGGGCCGTCCTAGCTGATGCAACTCAATGCAAAATTTTTTCACAAGCATATTGTGAACCAGAGGTATATGCCTTAGTTTATCTTTCTATTCAAGAAGCTGCTGTGTTTGTACACCGTTGAGTTTTGCAACTAAAGAGTTTCGTGATTTTCATCGTGTGATGGACTGAAGAACTTTGCAGCCAACATCCTTCTCAAGTTGGTGATTAAGTTGCGTACTGGGATCCGCGCATCTATTGATTAGTCACGTACTGTGAGCCGTGCATTAAAGGGAGAGATTGTCACTACAGAACAAGTTCAATTGGGTATTGGGGTAAATGTTCAACTGTAGATTGGTATGAGGTACTGGATTCCTTTACTTGTAATCGCTTGTTGTGATAATAGTGGATTCTCGGGAGTGTTGAGCTTAAAATCACCTGGTGAGATTTTTACCGTGTAGGTTTTCTCCATTCTTAAATAAATCACCGTGTCAATTTATTTTTCGCTGCATATTTACTTAGTTGGTGATTTGTTTGTACTGCCACGTACATTGTATTTTAATCTGATTAATTAATTAACTTGGCTAATTAATTGGTTAATTTATCACAAGTGGTCATTATATTCTTGGCTCCTATCATCAACCATTGGATCAAGGATGTTAAAAAAGTTAAAAGTTAAAAAAAAAAAATTAAAACTTTTGAAAAAGTGAAAATGATGTGAGAGGATAGTCTAACAAGTTCCAACAATTACATTTTGAAAGTAAAATAAGTTTTATACATATAAAAAAAAAGTACAACTAAGTTCTTTTATCAGAAAAAGAAAGTACGGTAAGTCCAAGACTGTTGTTTAACTTCTTTTTTTTTTTTTTTTTTTTTTTTTTAAATTTTATCCTTATCTAAAATTACCAAATTGACAACCTTTTGTATCATGAGATGGTCTATTTTTCTATTCTAAATTAGTAAATCACATCATTTATGGTACTTGTAATATGAATGAATTTTTTTTATTTTCCTACGTGATACTTGGATTGATTTTTATTGCACAAAACACTTGTCAATTAGGTTTCAGCGCTGGATCCATCTCAGTGGACCGGCTTAAGCATACTCAGCAGGCAATTTATACTCCACTTGACCTGTGTTAAAAAAAAAAAAAAGCTAATTTGGTTAGAATATATTAAAAAAGTGGGAGGATGAAAAATATCATAAGCATAGAAAATATTTTCTTTTGCATTATATGTATTTGGTTGGAACAATGAAACTGTGAAACTATAAAAAATTAAAATAATTTTTTTTTATTTTGTTTAAATAAAAATAAAAATGGTGAATATAAACGCTCTATTTTACAAGTTTGACTATATCTTACCGGTAAACAAATGCATGAAAATAAGAAAATATTTTATTTTAAAACAAAAAGAGCATTAATGGAAAAACTAATTAAGTACGACACATTCATACCAATTTGAGCATTAAAATTTCCCAATAACATAACCAAGCCTACCTTATCACATTTAGGGCCAAATAAAATAAACTAAATTATGTAAAATTACCTAGAAGGTAACTTGCAATTATCATGACTTGCAATAATATAAAATAAACTAAAAATTTTGGAAACAAATAAACATATGTAAAAAAAACCCACGAAATCCTAAAATAACCAAGCATATATCAATAAGGGTAAGAGCACTCATATTAGTGGGTGTATAATAAAAAAATCTGTAAAATTTACACATTTTAACCCAAAAGATATCCACATCAGTGATTGTAAATGTATGCAAATTTACAAAATTGTTATAATATACATGGCTACTATAGTTTTGCATTTTATTATTTTCTTATTCCGTCGTCTTTGCTCTCTCTCTCTTCCCTTCACTCTCTTTTGCTATCTCAAACTCTCTTTCTTCTTTCTTTCTTCTTCCATTAATTCACTTGTTGACCACCACAAGCGAGAACACGGATGATGTGGCCTCGTCAGTGTGTTGGGGGAACCTAGAATCGTCCTATAAGCTTGTCGATCAAGCCTATTGGTGGATCGGCTTGCTTGAGTTTTTGTGGATCTAGTTGCAGATGGGTTGATCTATGATGGCGAGGTAGGACGCACATTAGATCACCGTGAGTAAGAACAGTGATTATGCGAGCTCGTCGATGCATGGGAGAACCTAGAATGATCAAATGGTTTGTGTAGGATTTGTGCAATTGGTGAGTCGATTATGGAGGAGGAGGAGAGAGAAAGTCTTGGGTTTGGAAAGGAAGAGGAGAGTAGTTGTGATCTTTGTGGAGGTGGAAAGAGAGAGCATTGGATTTAGAAAGGAAGAAAATACAGACTATTGTGGAGGAAGAGAGAGTTTTGGAAAGGAAGATGAGAGTGATTTTGGAGAAAGAGACAGAGAGATGGGGTGGTTTTTGGTTAGAGAGAGAGAGAGAGAGAGAGAGAAAGAGAGATGATTTTGGAAAATAATTTTTAAAAATAATTTTTTAATGAAATATAGTGTAAAATAGATAATATGATGTAGAATATTTTGAAAAATAAGTATGTAAGGTAAAAAAAAAAAAAAGATTTTTATACCAAAATAGACCAAAAAAAAAAAAAAAAAAGAAAAATAATTTGGAACTGGCTGAGGCTCAAAGAAGTGAGGGCAGTAGTGTTATTGAAGGAGCACTAATTATCCCAGTCCAGCACCATATTCAAGGTTGTGTCCCCCGCTTTGTCCTTTGCCACCACCACAACTCTGTGCCTGTGATGTTGTTTTGGACCTGGGAAATTGACCTTCCCAATTGGTGAGTGAGAGCATAAGGATCAAGAAGATAATTATCTTAAAGAAGAAGAAACCAAGAAATCCTATAAATCTTTTTTCAAATCTTCTTTTTGGATGATGATATATATATATATATATATGTTTGGATTATCCGTTTGGAGTACGAGGGAGTGCGATTTATGAGGGAATGTGAAATGGAAAGTAACTGTTGCAATGAGTTGAGGATGGAGAAAGTGGAAGTGGGAAATTAAAATAAGGAAAAAAAAGAGTGTTTGAAGATGAGGGGAGATTCAAGACTTCAAAGTGCGTAACAGGTTTTGACTTTACTGACTTCAAAGTGTATAACAAGTACTGACTCTACTGACTTATGGGATCTGTGTCTATTAGATTTGTCTTCTACCAATTATCTCTCTCTCAATCGAATTTATTTACTAGTAAGAGTGCTTTTTTTTTTTCCTTAGAAAAAAAAATAGTATTTTCTATATGATTATATAATTACAGCCATTGATAAGAAGAGAAAGATCTTAGAGAAGACGAGAGGAGATTCAAGACCTCAAAGTGTGTAACGTGTACTGACTCTACCGACTTCTAGGATATTTATCTATTGGATTTGTCTTCCACCAGTTTTTTTTTTTTTGGTAAAATACATTGAAAATATATTACGTACGGAAAAGTCTGTTACAATAAAGCTTAACTTTGTCAAAAGTTAGCAGATTTATCACCACATTCAATGGGCTATCAAAATTAACATATTCAAAAGATTGGGTGACTCTAAGCTTAGCAGATTCACCACCACATACAGTGTTCGCCTCCCCTAAGATGTGTTGGACTGTTGATCTGTGGTATTTTTTCAATGGAATCTTATAGTCATTGAGAGGGCTCCATCATAGGATTATTAATGTGACAAATTTTTGTTAGTTCTTATCTAAACTCACCAATAATATTATTTTTTTATTTATCAATAACAACTCATCACATCAATATTTTATAAAATAGTTTATAATTTTAACATTTTATTTTTAAGAACTTAGAAAGGTACCATACAAATCTGTTGGGCATTATTATTATTATTATTATTGTTGTTGTTGTTGTTGTTGTTGTTGTTTTACCCACAAGCTTTCTTTTCCTTTTTATATTTTGTTTATTAAATTAGAAAGCGTCAACTTCCAGATAAACTATAATCCTCTTATCATTAATATTTTAAGAATTGAGAAAGGTCACATAAAAATTTGTTGGGTCATTATATTATTATTATTATCTTACCCACGAGCCTTCTTTTACTTTTTTGACCCCTTTTTTTTTTTTTTTTTTGGTTTTATAAATTTGTAAATTTGCTTTTGTTTTTACTTTGGCACTAATTCTACTCACAAGTAACGTTTAATAGTTATAAGTATCCCTTGAGGATAAGCAATGTAGAAAAGTAACACTTAACTTACACATGTGGTTTTTGTAATCAATAAATCAAGCTGATGTAAACTTTGTACCTTACTTAGACATGTGGTTTTTGTAATCAACAAATCAAGCTTAGGTATAAAATTTTACAATCTCTTTCTCAAATTTTTAAATAATACTGTATAGTGTAAAATATATATATTAATGGTTTATATGATAGTAACGTTATACCAGTCAAAATTTAATATAATTGTATCTACATTAAATAATAAAGGATCATCTGGGCAAGGTGCCCGTTAACAGCAATATTTTTGTATTTTTTCTGACTAAAGTTTTTATCTTTATTTACTTTTATGTCAAATTTTTAACTTTTTGAGTACTATATAATGTTATTTTTGACTTTTTTCTGATTTTTTTTTTGTCATTTTTACCTTAAGAAGCACCAAACCGGTGCATGTTAATAAATCCCTTTGTTTGTTGCATCGATTTTACTTTGTAGACAGTTTCGTAGCAATTGCATCCATTCCAACATGCATTTAAAAAAAAAAAAAATGTTGTAACGCTGTCCTACTCCTATCTCCTACCAAGTCAATGAAGGTCTTGCCTATTCTAAACTTACTAGTTTTCTTGCACAAAACTGACTAAAGTACAGTAATTCAGTAACTATCTAGTTACCACTTACCAGACAGTTGTTGTTGTTGTTGTTTATATTTATTTAAAATTATTTATCCTGAATTATTAACCCACGTGGCCACTTCCAATGACAGACTGATTCTATCTGCTCAGTACTTACATACTCCTATCCTATATAGATTTTTTTTTGAGAAACGCCTAGTACTTATACAGTTATATCAAATTACCAAATAGACTACTTTTGAATCATGAGACAATCAATTTTTCTCTTCCAAATTGGTAAATCACATTGTTTACGGTACTTGTAAATTTGTAATATGGATGATTTTTTTTTTTTAATTTTTTTATTTAATTTCCTTCCTGATACTTGGGATTTTTGGGTTTTTAATTTTTATTGCCCAAAATACTTGTCAATTGGGTTTCGGCCCTTTCGGGCTTGGATCCATTTCTGTCGATTGGCCTAAGTATATTGGCATGCAATTTATACCCCATTTGATTATTATCGGGTTTTTTTTTTTAACAAAAAAATTCATTTTGTTAGAATGGATGAAAATTTATTAGAAGTATATAAATTATTTATTTTTTACCACGTGTATTTGGTTGGAATCATAAAGAAGTGAAAAGATGGATAATTCATATAAATTTTATTTGTTTGGTTGAGAAAAAAAAAATTAAGATATATGATGAATATAGACACCCCATTTTACAAAATATATTTAACCTCACCAAAAGGGCAAAAAGGTAATATACCACCTTGAACATAGTATCTTAATTTTGATTACTGAATCCTCATAAAACAAATCATAAGGTTGGAACAATCTGAATGACTGGCCACAAGTTTGGATTGGACCATTGGATTGAAATATTTTGAAGAATTAAATTTCAACTGTAGAAATGCATTCACATTAATGAGCCTATTTATTATTAATTTGAAAATGATGATGTGTCATGATCACCTTCAAAATGTTCATTGAAGTTTACTTGCTGATAGCAACACTCCTTGTTCTACGTACCACATATTTCCCATTGACTTCATTTTCCTTCTTTGAAATTGTCTTTATTTCTTTCTCTTTAATTCCTTCTCATACCCATACCCATTTTTACTCTATAATCCGTACATTAAGCAAAATGATTTATATATTGTGGACATATTAATTAATATGACAGGGCTGCAAGACACTCTTTATGATGAAAGTGGGAGGCATTATTTCAGAGAATGTTTCATCCAAGGGTCCATCGATTTCATTTTTGGAAATGGTAGATCTCTCTATGAGGTAGTCATGCAACCTTTTTTCATCAAGAACAAGCATTTTTAGTTTTCCTTTGTTGTAAGGCATTCAACATCTATGTTTTTTCCTAGAAATGCTTTCTTCTCTTTTGCTATCCACTATCAAAATATTAAAACACTTTTATTTAAGTAAAAAATAAAAAATTTTAATCATAAAAGGACTCTGTTGTGAAGGTAAAAATCA
Organism: Lithocarpus polystachyus; assembly: GCA_033629205.1. Taxonomy (NCBI): domain Eukaryota; kingdom Viridiplantae; phylum Streptophyta; class Magnoliopsida; order Fagales; family Fagaceae; genus Lithocarpus; species Lithocarpus polystachyus. Next base: position 49,106,697 of record CM066168.1, read on the forward strand.
TGTAGGCACTTTTAATTAAGGTGGTACTAATGTATTTGCCACAATTTCTACTTGATTAACACAACAATAGACAACCAATGATGATGCAGTTAGGATTTCGGTTAGGGATGCAAGATTAAAGCTGCTCACACCCAAATGGTCTAATGGCTCCTCCCTATGAACTATTGACACAAATAAAAATAAGTAAATAATCAATGCAAGAGACTAATGGTCTAAGTTAAGTATATAAAGTTTAAATATATAATTTGATTAATAAAAATGAATTGAGAAAATAAACTAATATAAAAGTGTTAAAGTATAATAATATACTAGAATTCAATTTTCTTTCTCCATTTATATATCTATATAATTTCTAAATGCTGAAACATAACATTTATTGTTATTACATTCCTAATTATTCTGATTATTTAAAATTTGACTTTATCACAAAAAAAAAAAAAAAACTTTGAAACCCAAAAAAAAAAAAAAAAAAAAAAAAGAAGAAGAAATCAAGAGATCAAAGAAAAAAAATTAGTGAAGGGATGGAGGCAGTAAAAGTTAAAACCATGAGAAAATAAGACATAAGTTTTTTTTTTTAATAATTATTTTAAGTTTAAAATATGGTTTGGCTGTTTTGAGTTCAAGTGCCCTTAATCAAATTTTATGTTATCTCTTAAATTATTTTGTTTGAGTTTAATTCCTTCTTATACCCATACCCATTTTTACTCTATAATCCGTACATTAAGCAATATGATTTATATATTGTGGACATATTTATTAATATGACAGGGGTGCAACATTAATTCAATAGCAAAACAAGTCTCCGATGCGATCAGTGGCTCTATCACAGCTCAAGCTAGGCAGTCGATGAATGAGCAAACAGGATTTTCGTTTGTGAATTGTATCATCAGTGGAAGTGGGAAAGTATGGCTTGGGCGAGCTTGGGGAGTTTATGCAACTGTTGTCTTCTCCAAAACATATATGTCAGATGTCGTAGCTCCCGTTGGCTGGAATGATTGGCAAGACCCCTCTAGAGACCAGTTGTTGCCTTATCCTTTTTACTTTTCTCCATATATATATATATATAGATTCTCATAGAAACATGTCTTTAAATTATCATATAGTTTTACTTTTTTTTTCTATAATTTTTTTTTTCTTGGTCAATACAAAATGTGGGTGGGTTTAGCCTCAGTATATTAATAATTAGTTTAAAGAAGAATTAAGAGGAAAAAGAGACGATGTGGATGCAAGTTTTTTGTTGTAATTTTTGTCATAACCTTGATGTTAGTCATAAGAGTGGCAAAAAAAAAAATGGTGAATTCATAAGAAAGTGATAGACAACCAATCAAAATCTGTTACTTCAAAATTAATGTAAAAGTTATGGTCTTAGAAGAATTAAGAAAAAATAGTTTAAAGGAGAGAAAAAAAAAAACCCTTTATTTTCTTTTTTTGATAGGAAAAAAATTCTTTATTGTTTTACCTTTTAGTGATACTAGTGTGTAACTCCGTGCATATGTACGGGTACATTTAAAAACAATCACAATTACATATTATATATATGATTATGCTTTTTATGGTTTATTATATTGGACTCCTTGTTTTCTACATTAAATTAACTAATTTGGCACAAAAATTTAAAAATTTAGATTAGATGGGACATGTGGCGCAACATTAAACTCTAATTGAAATTCAATTTTTAAACTCTAATTGAAATTCAATTTTTAAACTCTAATTGAAATTCAATTTTCACCTAAATTAATTCACTTGGCACAAAATTTTAAAATTTAGATTAGATGAGACATGTGGCATAAAATTAGACACTAATTGAATTCCAATTGAAAATTTAATTGAATTTTCTCTTTGCTTTACCTATTATTATATATATAGATATATAGATTAGTGAAATAGCCAAATTGCACTTATTTTTCACTTAAATTAAAGTGCTATGAATATTTTAGCAAAGTGGTTTAGAGGGAAAAAGATTCTCTCTATTTCAAATGAAATGAAGAGCGCATTTTACAATTAATATTTTTTTTTTATAGATTTAGTAGTGCACATAGTGTCATGTTATTTAAAATTTTGAATAACGTGATACTAAAATACACCTTTAAATTTGTAATATTTAATCGATAATGTTTCTTTATTTCGTTATGAGGCACTTGAAAACATGTGATCCTTAATTTTTTCTGACTTCCATAAAAATATAGGACGGTCTTCTTTAGAGAGTATCAATGTTTGGGACCAGGAGCAAATTACACAAAAAGGATTTCGTATGGAAAGCAACTTGAGCAATCTGAAGCAACTCTCTACCTGGATATTGCCTATATTAACGGAGATGGATGGCTAAGTTATCATCGAAATCATTTATTTCCTGTTGACTGGAAATATCCAATTAAAAGGAAATAAATGATTTCCAATCAAGAGGAAATAAATGATTTCAATGATAACTTAGTTCTTTATCTCTGTTAATAAAGAAGATATTCATGCTTCTTATTATATGTAAGAATTTTTCATTTTTGTGTTCAAGAAATGAGAGAGAATGTAACTTAACCATAATCCTTGAGGTTTGAGACAAAATTAGATAACAAGTGTTTTAGGATGGTTTTGTTTTATTTTTAACAAATTTCCAAAATTAAAAAGAGAAAAGAATAAAAGGAAGTGGCTCGTCGATTGTACTACTATTATTGAAACTATCATTTTAATTTCTTTTGAGACGTATAACTTAAAATTTGTTATATATTAAAGAACATTCTCTTAAAGATGCAAGTAAAGATTACCAGAGAGGGTCAATTATGTTGGCATGGGCATCTTGTATATATTCCAGAAGATTTACTCATGTAGCACAAACAATGCAAAAGTAGAAATAAGTTTTATTAATAATTTCTGTAAGTTCAATAGGTTGGATTACTTCTTAATAATCCGTATACATTGACTGATTGACATTATTTCTTATTAAATAATAACACTTCAACATTGTGCCATAACACACAAGGAAGCTAGCTTTCCTCGAAGCTTTATTTTTATCTTCATAGAATACTCCAGTACGTAGAAATAGAATTAGTCCACCCTACAAATGATCAAATTCAAAAAATTAGTATATGTTAAATCATTTACCAGTTCTAAATAGAGAATTATATATAAGAGATTTACTTGGAACAATCAGTAGTGGGTGTGATTTTGTAGGAACAAGTAGTGCCACAAGTCTCAGGGAAGTGTTCCAACTAGTTCATAGTTGATTCCTGGGATCTTTGAAAGACCATCCATGATGCAACTACATGCGGCTCTGTGATCTTGTGTGGTATTTGAAGCAGCGTTGAGTGCTTTGATACCTTCACAACAAGCTGGAGGAACTGTTCCTCCAAAAATGGCATAGCTTATACATGGGGTCAACAAGTTTGTCACCTCAACACATGTTAGAGTTGCATCAACATGTGAAGCAACAACCAACACGCACACAAGCACTGCTGCTGTGAAAGCCATAGAAGAAACTGTGAACCTTGCCATTGTAATAATAATATTAGCCTCTCTCACACAGATATGATTACTTTTGGGTGTTGAGGTACACAAAATGATTCTAGGCCTTTTATAGAGTGGCAAAGATGAGGGTTGGCCCTTTTGAGGCTTCGTCTGTTACCATTAAGTCTAATGGCTGCCAGAAAACTCAGACTGAGGCTGAGACTAGCTAAATAATTTTCTTGGTCAGAAACTCAGAGTAGTCTTCAGTAAGAAGCCAATAATGCTAATTAATGGACCTTAGTGTGGAAAAAAATGAGTTCCGTGATTGATTAAGAATTTAAGCAGCCTTGATTTGCGGTGGGGGACTTGGATCTATAAGAATTGGGCTCTTGAGTGAGACTATGCCTACAACGTGAATTGGACTTGGGCCTTAGTTGCAGGCTGCCCTGATTGGTAAATACATCATCGGGAGGGTTGGAATACTCAACAAATGAATCCAAATGCAGCCACATCTAGCCATTGCATCAACACTCTTGTTATCTTCAAGGTAACACTGACTTATTTCAATTTTGCTAAAGCTGCTGATGTTTATATAATGCTAAAGATACACTTTTAGCATTTGGGGTTGTTTTTATTTTGAACTTTTATATTTCAAAATTTTCATTTTAGCTCTTTATGATTGGTTTCGTTTTCATATTAACCCTACAATCCTTTTTGTTAGTAATTTGATTGTTAAGTGCACTTCATGCAGGTTTAATATTTCATGAAATACTGGTTCTAAAATGTTGAAAAATTGGGAAATGCATGAATTTTTATTGAGGTATTAAAAAAAAAATGTTTTGGAAGGTTTGACCAATATGAAAATTGAATTAAACAAGAAGGTCTAAAAAGATAATTTTGACACGTAAAGATCAAAATGAAAACAACTCAAAACTTTAAATTTTTTTCATTTTTTAATCCGACATGGTTTTTTTTTTTTTTTTTTTTTTTTTTTTTTTTTTTTTTTTTTTCATTTCATATTGACCGATGATTGGAAGGTATGATCTTGTTGCAAGTGTCATGGGTGGAGAGAGATATTTTTTTTAAAAAAATGTGCTTGGATTAAGTGCTTACAGAAACCTCACAGGAGCTCAATCATTTTGCGAGGACATTGTCGGGAAGCTTCTGATACAATTCACGAACCACTAGCACAATATACATGAGTCCCAATTTTTTTCGTAACCATAGTTTAGGGAAATAGTTCAGCTATACCCTTGGATTCCTTTCATACTTTAAGTATGGGTGAGTTTTTGTTTTTTATGAATTAACATGTGAGGTTATCCAACTGAGTATTTTCTTTTTGAGGTAGACATTTCTAACGTCAAAATAGGTTTTTACAGATATAGGCGTGAAATCTTTTCAAAAATTGAGATAAAAAGTAACTCTAATTAAATAATCTAGTCTTTTTGTGAAGTACAATTTTTATTTTCATGTTCCTTATCAGAGCATTCCCAGTAGCATTTTGCATTACCTTGTAGCAACAAAAAAAAACACCAAAACAGACATCCCATCAGATTATGTATTCTTGTAGCAAACAATAGATATTACTACACTAATGTAAACTTATTTTGCTTATTAGATTCACTTGTCTTTCTCTTTTCACTTGACCTATTTGTGTTTTGTTTATAAAAGATTATATAAAAAAAAAGTCATTTTATATTGTTATAATCGAATGGGTTGTAAAATAGAGAATGAGATGTGTTGTGTATATTTTAAAGTGATGGTGTAAAATAAATAAAGTAGATTTTAGAGGTGTAAAGTAGTCTTGTTGGAGACAAGACTTATAGAATCTAGTATGGAGTGTATCAGAATTGAACTAAAGTATCCTCATTCTTTTGCAATCAGCATATTGATGTTTCTGTACATGGGCATTCAGTTGTGGGCATTTTTATACGTGGCTCACTAAGGGAATTTGGTTGTTAATGTTAAGTTGCCTTTGCTAACTTTTGTGTAGTATTCTAGTTTAGTTTGATGATTTAAATGTGTGTTTTTTAGCGTTATTGACTAATGTTGTACTTCAATTTTAAATCAATAAAGTTTTCTTTGTTTTAATTTAAAAAAATATTGAGTCCAAATTCATTTAACCAACTTTAGTTGCAAATGAAGGCTTCCACATTCTCTAGCAAAAGACAGGATTAATATTGAGAAAGAATTATATCTCTATTGCCAAAAATTAATTCAAAAGCAACCTCCACAATAATAAGAATGCTAAAAAGATTGTGTGCCATTCATGAGAGATCATAAAACAAATAGTTTCCTTTCTACCGAGAGAAATCATCCAACAAAAATATATTAGCTTTTAGAAAATAATTGAATTGAAGTTTCCTTCTTTTAAAATAGGTCGGGTTTGGATCCTATTTTTTGCTTCACGTTAGATTAGGCTTACAATTTTGGGTCCAATTTTTTTAGGCCTACCTACTAGTACATTTTATAGTTACATTTAGAACAGTTAAAATGTCACAATAGAGCAAAAGCTTGTAACTTAATTGGTGTGCACCTCATGTGCCTCCTAATATTTTCAAGAGTTCAAATCATTCCTCCCTATTATAACTATCGAATTATTTTAAAAAATTTATAAAAAAAAAAAGTTACAATTGAAAGAACAAACAAAATAGAAAATATTCTGTGTCTTTTTTGCTAGGCAAAATGAGTATATAAGACAACTCGTGTTTGGAAGTCTCTACTCTCTATCTGTGTATGATCATCTCAACAAGAAATCAATAACAATACAAATTAAATTTAAATCATTAATTTGAGGATTTGAGTATCACACTCAAACCGCGGTACAAGTTATATATACAATCCACCACCAACACTAACATTACCAACATAAACTTTGAAGAATCATGATCATCAGCCATGAATAGCACGAGCTCCACGGGTTGTTAGGGTGTTGTTTCTAATTTATCAAATAGTTTTCTCTTTTCCTTTTCGACAATAGTCATGATAAATTAGTTCGTTTAAACTTTTTTTTTTTTGGTAAAAAATTAGTTAATTTGGTCATTTTATCCAAATACGCTAGCAAATGAAATCATTTCTTTTGTTTTTATTTTTAAAATAATATTCATCAAACAAAAAGATTTATCAAATAGCACAACTCATGAATGTTTTCGATTATATATATTTTTTTATTAAAAAATTGATAGATAAACGTAAACCATAGAGACTAACTTTGAAAAAAATTAAACTATAAGGAGTATACATTAACTATCTATTTTAAAAAAGTTTTTATGGAAATTTTAAAAAACTGTCAAAACAGTGAATTACTTTTTCGTTTTTTCATAAAAAATTTCTAAAATAATTTACTAATATATGATTTAAGGGCACACATTACAAAATTTGGTTGCAATTGAGCTTGTCCACCATCATTGATCGCTGCGTCCCTTGGCAATTCGCATCAAGATTCGAGACCCTTGGACAGCTAAAGTTGACCAATCCAAAGTCCATCCCTCTAAGATGTCTTGTTCTCGGGAAGCGAAACTCTTTTGGTACTCACGGAGTTGGTTTTGTCGAGTGTTGTGGTGGTTTTTCGTTTTTTCATAAAAAATTTCTAAAATAATTTACTAATATATGATTTAAGGGCACACATTACAAAATTTGGTTGCAATTGAGCTTGTCCACCATCATTGATCGCTGCGTCCCTTGGCAATTCGCATCAAGATTCGAGACCCTTGGACAGCTAAAGTTGACCAATCCAAAGTCCATCCCTCTAAGATGTCTTGTTCTCGGGAAGCGAAACTCTTTTGGTACTCACGGAGTTGGTTTTGTCGAGTGTTGTGGTGGTGGCCAAGTCCAAATCACGTCTCCTTCGTTGAGCTCTATAGGCAGTGTTGGATGTGGTGGTGGTGCAGGAGTTATGGTTTGACTGATATAGTTGAGAGAGAGAGATGGAGTTGGGGTTCCGTTTTACTTAGGTAAATGTGCTGACTATGGTTAATTGCACATAACATAAGATACATGTTAGCTTCATAAACCCAATTTGGAAGAGTTCTTTCAATTTGTGTTGCAACTAAATTTTATGCTTTTAACGATTGAAATTGAAGTAAAAGTGAAGGGTCTAAAAATTTAATTGTTCTTAAATCTATACCAATTTACAATTTTTTTTTCAATCTTCTTATGGGTTGCCAGTATACAATTACTTCTTTTAATCATTTTTTATTTTTTGATTGTTTATCTTCATAAAAGATTAAATTATAAACCGATCGATATGTTCAAATTTTCATACCATGTCATCCGACAGCTAGACAACATTTGAGTAGCTCATAGCTAATCAAAATACACACACACACACACACACACACACACACACACACACACATATATATAACTCCAATCAATAACTTAAATTAGTTAAGATCCCTCTTTAAATATTATGAAACATTTTTTTTCCTTAAGAATGAATTAAAAAAACCTCAAAGGGAGTATTTTGTTAGATTGCAAATAATATTTGATTCCGAACTCAAACATTAAAAAAAAAAAAAATCCTCAAAATTATGGATATATGTATTAGCTTCTTTATGGATGTGCTTCACTTGAACTAGTCAGTTTCTAGTGATTAACTAGTTGTCATCCCTTGATATTTTCAAGACATGTATAAGTTTCAAATCCTCCCTCTTCCATTTTAATTCTCAAATCATAAAAAAAAAAAAAAAAATCCCACAATTTAGCAATCAAAGAATTAAATTGAGGAATATTAGAAGTGTCAACTAAAAACTTATAATTTATATATTGTCAAGAACTTTGTAGTAGTTCAATTAGTCAGCGCATCCTAAAATTTCTAATAGAGACCAAGGTTCAAATACCCCCAACTCTAAACTATTAAATTATCAAATCTCTCTATGAGGTAGACATGCAACTCTTTTCATCAGGAACAAGTCTTATTTTAGTTTTCCTTCTGCTGTAAGGCATTCAACATTTAGATCATTCCTGTATTAATCAATGTATTTTCACTAGAAATGATTTCTTCTCTTTTGCTATCCACTATTAAAATATCAAAACACTTATTTTTAAAAATAACAAAAGAAATTAATCATAAAAGGACGTTGTTGTGAAGTTAAAAATCATGTAGGCACTTTTAATTAAGGTGGTGCTAATGTATTTGCCACAATTTCTACTTGATTAACACAACAATAGACAACCAATGATGCAGTTAGGATTTCGGTTAGGGATGCAAGATTAAAGCCGATCACACCCAAATGGTCCAATGGCTCCTCCCCAGGAACTTAGTACCTAGGAGTTGAAGGGAAGGGGAGGGGAGGGGTTCAAGTTGTAAGTAGGACATTCTAAACATGCTTAAAAAAAGGGGGGAACGTAAGATTATAAGCAAAATTTAAGTCCACTTTAGTCCATTTGGTCCAATTCCGTCAATTTCAATTTACTTGGGTTCATTCAGTCTATTTTAGTCCAACTTGGTCTAATGTGGTTCATTTGGGTCCATTCAGTTTACTTTGGTTTATTAGTACCACTTTGATCCATTCGTTCCACTTCGGTCTATTTCAGTACATTTTGAACTCATTGGGCCTTAAATTGATTCTTTTTATAGATTGTTCATTCAGTTTTGGGCTCTTTTAAAAAAAAAAAAAAAATTTGGGTTGAAAAGTTTGAAATTTTATTCTATTTGAGCTAAACTCTTTAGTTTTGAGCTAAAAAATGCAAACAAAATAGATATTAAAAATTAGGGATATGATCCCCAAAAAAATGAAAAAAAAAATATTAACATGATTACCTTAAAATTTATGTTTTAAAAATATAAGCATTTATACTTATATTTGGAAAGAAGAAAAAAATGCAACAATTCTAAACTTATATAGTATTTTAAATTTAATGTAACATGGTACATGTGTTCCTTTCTTCCATTGAATAAGGGTGTACATTTTTTTTTTTCCATAAAATATTCTTAAAATATATTTTTTTTTTCATAACATGGTACATATGTAAGAATTTTTCATTTTTGTGTTCAAGAAATGAGAGAGAATGTAACTTAAGAATAATCCTTGAGAGTTGAGTCAAAATTAGATAACAAGTGTTTTAGGATGGTTTTATTTTATTTTTAATAAATTTCTAAAATTTAAAAGATAACAACTTAGGGAGACTCCAATTGAGATTTAATATAACATGTAAAATAATGCTACGTCCACAACATTTTATAGCAAATCCTAAGTGGCAAGTTGTTACTTGTTGTTATTAGTGGGAAAAAGGAAAAAAAAAATTGCAATGGTGAATTCAGATTAAAAAATCATAATAACTTACCACCTAAAATTTATTGTAAAAATGTAGTGGGCGTATCACTTTTCTAACGTATAATGATATCACTTCACTTAAAACAAAAGCCCAATCCTATGGGTTTTGACCCAATTATGTAATATTAACTACTTATAATTTTCTCCATATAGAACTATTTATGTATCCAACAACATGACAAATTTAACAGACTTAACCCTATGCCTATTTGTCCCTAGGTTTTTCATGTAACCTACTTTCATTAAAAAGAAAAAAAAAAAAAAAAAAGAATTCGCAAAACGTCTAATGAATTAATGCCAAAAACAATCTCAACCAAAACGTTTTAATGCCAAAACATCAAATAAATTAGGGTTTAGCTTAGCCAATAATAATAAAAAAAAAAAAAACCAATATCAAGACCCATTTCCTCATTTTGCCCAAACCTTCATCTCCCTTTTGCCAGAACCCTCATATCTCTCTCTCTCGCCAGGTATGCACTCTCTCTCTCTAAAAGTAATATCTATGTAGAGAGTTGCTTTAGATTACTCAAGTTGCTAAGATCATCTCACGCTATCCCCATTGCAGTATTTCTTCAAGTAAGTGTGATGATCTTGAATTGTATTGATTTTGAATTTTGTGTTAATCTTGAATTTTGTAACATTTCTCCAAAATTCATGCCTATAGGAAAGCTCTTCAACCCTAAATCCCAAATCCTAAACCCTATACCCTATACCTAAACTTGAAATCTTTAACCCTAAATCCTATACTCTAAATTCTAAACCCTATACTTTGAATTGTAAATCCTAAACCATAAACCCTAAACCCTAAACCCTAAACATTATTCCCTATACTCGAAACTGTACACCCTATACCATACAAGAAAGGCTTTCAACCTTATGTCTTAAGCCCTATACCCTAAACCCAAATCCCAAAACCCTAAATCCTATTATTGAAACTACTAGTATTGAAACTATCATTTTGTTTGCTATGGTTGCTGAGAAAATTAGGAATGGTATGTAAATGGTAATTTGGATAATTAGATTGTATGTGGATTGTTGTTTAGGGTTTTTAGTTTATTTGAATTTTGTGGTGAATATTTCTAGTTATTTAAATTTTATTGAAGAAAATCTAGATTTCATGACCATCTGTACAAATTTAGAGATTTAGTCTTTATTGTGAATTTCTCATCAAAAAATGTTCAATTGAAAATTTAGGTTTCTTCAAGCTCCAAAATATCCAAGACCAAATCAAATCGCTGTGTCCCCATTGACTCATTTCTTAAGGTAAGTGATCAGATCTTGAATAGTTGAATTGTGTAATCTTGTCATTTTAGCATGTGTGTTAATAACATTCCCCCAAAATTCCTTCAAGGAAAGACTTCAGGTTGTGCAAAATGCAAAATGACCTACGTCCACAACATTTTATAGCAAATCCTAAGTGGCAAGTTGTTACTTGTTGTTATTAGTGGGAAAAAGGAAAAAAAAAATTGCAATGGTGAATTCAGATTAAAAAATCATAGTAACTTGCCACCTAAAATTTATTGTAAAAATGTAGTGGGTGTATCACTTTTTTAACATATAATGATATCACTTCACTTAAAACAAAAGCCCAATCCTATGGGTTTTGACCCAATTATGTAATAATAACTACTTATAATTTTCTCCATATAGAACTATTTATGTATCCAACAACATGACAAATTTAACAGACTTAACCCTATGCCTATTTGTCTCTAGGTTTTTCATGTAACCTACTTTCATTAAAAAGAAAAAAAAAAAAAAAAGAATTCGCAAAACGTCTAATGAATTAATGCCAAAAACAATCTCAACCAAAACGTTTTAATGCCAAAACATCAAATAAATTAGGGTTTAGCTTAGCCAATAATAATTAAAAAAAAAACCAATATCAAGACCCATTTCCTCATTTTGCCCAAACCTTCATCTCCCTCTTGCCAGAACCCTCATATCTCTCTCTCTCGCCAGGTATGCACTCTCTCTCTAAAAGTAATATCTATGTAGAGAGTTGCTTTAGATTCCTCAAGTTGCTAAGATCATCTCACGCTATCCCCATTGCAGTATTTCTTCAAGTAAGTGTGATGATCTTGAATTGTATTGATTTTGAATTTTGTGTTAATCTTGAATTTTGTAACATTTCTCCAAAATTCATGCCTATAGGAAAGCTCTTCAACCCTAAATCCCAAATCCTAAACCCTATACCCTATACCTAAACTTGAAATCTTTAACCCTAAATCCTATACTCTAAATTCTAAACCCTATACTTTAAACCCTATACTTTGAATTGTAAATCCTAAACCATAAACCCTATATCCTAAACCCTAAACATTATTCCCTATACTCGAAACTGTACACCCTATACCATACAAGAAAGGCTTTCAACCTTATGTCTTAAGCCCTATACCCTAAACCCAAATCCCAAAACCCTAAATCCTATTATTGAAACTACTAGTATTGAAACTATCATTTTGGTTGCTATGGTTGCTGAGAGAATTAGGAATGGTATGTAAATGGTAATTTGGATAATTAGATTGTATGCGGATTGTTGTTTAGGGTTTTTAGTTTATTTGAATTTTGTGGTGAATATTTCTAGTTATTTAAATTTTATTGAAGAAAATCTAGATTTCATGACCATCTGTACAAATTTAGAGATTTAGTCTTTATTGTGAATTTCTCATCAAAAAATGTTCAATTGAAAATTTAGGTTTCTTCAAGCTCCAAAATATCCAAGACCAAATCAAACCGCTGTGTCCCCATTGACTCATTTCTTAAGGTAAGTGATCAGATCTTGAATAGTTGAATTGTGTAATCTTGTCATTTCAGCATGTGTGTTAATAACATTCCCCCAAAATTCCTTCAAGGAAAGACTTCAGGTTGTGCAAAACGCAAAATGACCTACGTCCACAACATTTTATAGCAAATCCTAAGTGGCAAGTTGTTACTTGTTGTTATTAGTGGGAAAAAGGAAAAAAAAAATTGCAATGGTGAATTCAGATTAAAAAATCATAGTAACTTGCCACCTAAAATTTATTGTAAAAATGTAGTGGGCGTATCACTTTTCTAACATATAATGATATCACTTCACTTAAAACAAAAGCCCAATCCTATGGGTTTTGATCCAATTATGTAATAATAACTACTTATAATTTTCTCCATATAGAACTATTTATGTATCCAACAACATGACAAATTTAACAGACTTAACCCTATGCCTATTTATCCCTAGGTTTTTCATGTAACCTACTTTCATTAAAAGGAAAAAAAAAAAAAAAAAGAATTCGCAAAACGTCTAATGAATTAATGCCAAAAACAATCTCAACCAAAACGTTTTAATGCCAAAACATCAAATAAATTAGGGTTTAGCTTAGCCAATAATAAAAAAAAAAAAAAAAAAAAAACCAATATCAAGACCCATTTCCTCATTTTGCCCAAACCTTCATCTCCCTCTTGCTAGAACCCTCATATCTCTCTCTCGCCAGGTATGCACTCTCTCTCTAAAAGTAATATCTATGTAGAAAGTTGCTTTAGATTGCTCAAGTTGCTAAGATCATCTCACGCTATCCCCATTGCAGTATTTCTTCAAGTAAGTGTGATGATCTTGAATTGTATTGATTTTGAATTTTGTGTTAATCTTGAATTTTGTAACATTTCTCCAAAATTCATGCCTATAGGAAAGCTTTTCAACCCTAAATCCCAAATCCTAAACCCTATACCCTATACCTAAACTTGAAATCTTTAACCCTAAATCCTATACTCTAAATTCTAAACCCTATACTTTAAACCCTATACTTTGAATTGTAAATCCTAAACCATAAACCCTATACCCTAAACCCTAAACATTATTCCCTATACTCGAAATTGTACACCCTATACCATACAAGAAAGGCTTTCAACCTTATGTCTTAAGCCCTATACCCTAAACCCAAATCCCAAAACCCTAAATCCTATTATTGAAATTACTAGTATTGAAACTATCATTTTGTTTGCTATGGTTGCTGAGAGAATTAGGAATGGTATGTAAATGGTAATTTGGATAATTAGATTGTATGTGGATTGTTGTTTAGGGTTTTTAGTTTATTTGAATTTTGTGGTGAATATTTCTAGTTATTTAAATTTTATTGAAGAAAATCTAGATTTCATGACCATTTGTACAAATTTAGAGATTTAGTCTTTATTGTGAATTTCTCATCAAAAAATGTTCAATTGAAAATTTAGGTTTCTTCAAGCTCCAAAATATCCAAGACCAAATCAAACCGCTGTGTCCCCATTGACTCATTTCTTAAGGTAAGTGATCAGATCTTGAATAGTTGAATTGTGTAATCTTGTCATTTCAGCATGTGTGTTAATAACATTCCCCCAAAATTCCTTCAAGGAAAGACTTCAGGTTGTGCAAAATGCAAAATGACCTAGCATGACATCAATCCTGATGACTTCTCCAAGCACGTAAACAAATGCAAGCAAGAAAAATTCATTAATGCAATAGAATTCACATTAATGCAAATGTAATGCAATTGTACAATTCATTAATGCAATAGAACACACATTAATGCAAATGTAATGCAAGTATACAATTCATTAATGCAATAGAATATACATTAATGCAAATGTAATCCAATCATGAGAAAATAATGATTAAGATCAGAACTTAGCCATCTTTTTCGTTAATATAGTTAATATCCATGCAGAGAGTTGCTTCAAATTGCTCAAGTTGCTAAGATCAGCTCGCATTGTCCCCATTGCAGTATTTCTTCAAGTAAGTGTGTTGATCTTGAATTGTATTGATTTTGAATTTTGTAATCCTATCGCACTGTCATTTCAGAATTTTTTCATGTAAAGTGTCTTGATCATGAATTTTGTAACATTCCTCTAAAATTCATGCCTATAGGAAAGCTCTTCAACCCTAAACCCCAAATCCTAAACCCTATACCCTATATCTAAACTCTAAACCCTAAACCCTAAATCTTATACTCTAAACCTTAAACCCTATACCATGAACTATAAATCCTAAACCCTAAACCCTAAACACTATTCCCTATACCCAAAACCGTAAACCTTATACCATACCAGAAAGGCTTTCAACCCTATGCCCTAAGCCCTATACCCTAAACCCAAAACCCAAAATCCTAAATCCTATTATTGAAACTACTATTATTGAAACTATCATTTTAATTTCTTTTGAGACGTAAAACTTTTAAATTTGTTGTATATTAAAGAAAAGAGTCTTAAAGATGCAAATAAAGATTACCGGAGAGAGTCAAATATGAATTTGGAAAATAGGTTTTAGGGTTTCAAAAAAAAAAAAAAAAAAGTTCTTTGAGCTCAGCTCTGCTTCTATAACTTTTGGGAGGGAAAATTTGCTGAGAAAAAAAAAAAAAAAAAAAAAACCCAATATCAAAACCCATTTCACCAAAACCCTTATCTCTCTTTCTTTTTGTTTGGTTGCAGAGAAAAACCCAAGACCGTAGCCACCATCAACATAGCATATATGTCTGTTTGTCCCTAGTTTTTTCATTTAGCTTTTAGCTTATTTTACCTTAGTGTAATATTTTAAATTTTTATTTTTTTCAAAGTAACATATATGTCTGTCATTTTAGCATTTCTTTAAGTAAAGTGTGTTAATTTTGAATTTTAGATCATTCCTCCAAAATTCATGCCTACAAGAAAGGTCTTCAATCCTATACCCTAAATCCTAAAGCCTATACCCTATTCCCTAAACTCGAAACCCTAAATCCTATACTCTAAATCCTAAACCTTATAGTTTAAACCCTATACCCTGAACCGCAAATCCTATACTCTAAACCCTAACCCCTAAATCCTATAATTTATACTAATATTGTTGAAACTATCATTTTAATTTCTTTTGAAATCTAAAACTTTTAAATTTGTTATATATTAAAGAAAAGTCTCTTAAAGATGGAAGTAAAGGTTACTGGAGAGGGTCAATCATGTGTGCATGGGCATCATGTATTCCAAATAATTTACTCCTCGTGTAGCACAAACGATGCAAACATAGAATTAAGTTTTATTAATAATTTTTGTAAGTTCAATAGGTTGGATTATTTCTTAATAATTCTTATACATTATGACATTGTTTCTTATTAAATAATAACTATATAGCATTGTGCTATAAGTCTATAACACAGTGGGACACTAGCTTTCCTTGAAGCTTTATTTTTATCCTCATAGAATACTCTAGGACATAGAAGAAATAGAATTAGTCCACCTTGCAAATGATCAAATTCATAAAATTAGTATATGTTAAATCATGTACCAGTTCTAGATAGAGAATTATATATAAGAGATTTACTTGGAAGTTAGTAGTGGGTGTCATTTTGTAGGAACAAGTAGTGCCATAAGTCTTAGGAAGTGTTCCAACTAGTTCATAGTTAATTCCTGGGATCTTTGAAAGACCATCCATGATGCAACTACATGCGGCTCTGTGATCTTGTGTGGTATTTGAAGCAGTGTTGAGTGCTTTAATACCTTCACAACAAGCTAGAGGAACTGTTCCTCCAAAAATGGCATAACTGATACATAGGGTCAACAAAGTTTGTCACCTCAGCATATGTTATGGTTGCATCAACATGTGAAGCAACAACCAACATGCACACAAGCACTGTAATGAAAGCCATAGAAGAAACTGCGAACCTTGCCATTGTAATTTGTAATGATAGGGTGTGTTTGTTTGGAGGTAAAATAAAGTGAATGGAAAACTTTGCAAAGAAAATGGGAAGGAAAAATTTTTTGGAGTGTGTTTGGTTATGTGGGGAGGAAGGAAAACAAATGGTGAGGCCCAGGTGTTCTCCTCGGGCCCACTAAAAAATTTTCTCCAAAAAATAGAGAGAAAACTGAAGGGAGAAAATGGGGTTGCTTAATGGACAAAAATGCCCCTTGTGCACTTGCACATGGTGTGGACATAAAGGAAAGTGTCGGAGTCGCCACCTAATTTTTGCAATGGTCTAGGAACCATATATATAGCGTTCCTTCTAGGAAAGACGATTGATCTTACTACCAGAGTATGAGTTCGGAGTTTAGGAACGCTCTTGGGAAGGTGTTAAGCACCGAAGATCATTCAACCCTAAGGTTGGCCTCTTTTCATCGTGTCTTATGTCTTAACCCTATTAAAAACAAATTCAATACTTGTATTATAAACTCACACACACACGCGCGCGCGTACACACACACACACACACACACACACACACACTAATCTTGCATCTAACATACAACATGACATCCTTTATTCCTAAACAATCATACTTATTTATCCACCAAGCAAAAGAGAGCCAAACACACAAAAGAAACTGTAGCATTCATCTAGCATGTGAAAACCCTATCATACATCTAAGCGTGCTCCATCATATCATCAAAATAAAATCATAACACAAATGCATGAACATTTTTAATGCATGACTTACCCTTTACTTACCTTGCAGCAACACAACACCTATGGCATTGATGCATGGACATATGAATGAATGGCACGTCATCAAAGCAAGAAACAAACATAAAAACCTTAATCTAAACATGTTAAAGACAAAAAGCATATAAGACAAAGGCACAGATACGTATAAACATAAGAAAAAGGCTTTAAAAAAAGGCAAAGCATGTGAAATAAACAAACCAAACTACAAGAAGTCTGGATAAGGGTTTCTAGGTAAGAGCTTGCGAGTGTAGCCAAAGGCCAGCATACACAAGATTTAACCTATGTACGCATGCCCATGGCATGCCTGCGTGGGACTTGTTCAAAACCCTAACCCAGAAATGAAACAAGCAGAAAACAGAGCATGAACTAAAACTCTAACTCTAACAACCAAAATGCATTTTAAACATACAAAGACTTAAACCTAACCTAGAAAAGCATGTTAAAACATATCCTATCAATCAAACAAACAAACAAAGCTAGCAGGAAGATTTAAAGACAGAAAATAAAAAGAAGGAAAAAGAAAAAGTTTAAAAGAATACCTTACATAAAAGTTTTCTAAGCTTGATTTTGACCGTTTTCCTTAGTTAAGTCTATTTACAAACCAATAAGAAAGTGATTAGCAACGTTAAACTAAAGGGATTGGGGTCAGAAAATGTTCCAATCAAATAAAATTGACTCGAGGGTATTTGTGAAAAACTCCCTTTTGATTCACTATTTTCTAGTAAATCTTAGGTTTTTCCCGTGAAATTTTTGTGTGTTTTGAAAATGTATTATGTAAAACTTTTTATAGTGAAAAAAAAGGAGTTTGGAGTTGCTCCCAGACGATATGGGATTTATTCCAAATCTCAATCATCATTGTAGAAAACTTGTCTTCCTTATACTTCTGAAACCTTAGCTGCGTATACAAGAATGTGCCTACATACATATGCTTTGGCCCACGTATGCGGGCCGAGGGCCATTTTGGTAATTTTATTTCCAAAAATAGATTTTTGCTTATTTAAAAGGTTATAGTTTCCATTTTAACACTCTTCAAGTCAATTTGATATCTGATTGGGCTCTAAACTAGCCTTGGGGCCTTAGAGTTTGAGCATCATTTGGGAACGGGGGCCCAAATCGTAAGGGGTATAAAATGCGGTGTCTACACATGAGCTTTGTTTGTACATTTCTGTTCTTCACCTTTTTTTTTTCTTTTCTTTTCGTTGGGCGTTGCCTCCTCTTCTTCTTCTTTTTTTTTCTTCCTCCTGGATGTTGGCTTCCCCCCGCCCCCCCCCCCCCCCCCTCTCTTCTGGATGTTGCCCCCTCTTCTTCTCTTTATTTTTTTTTTTCCTTCCATGGAATGCCCCTTCTTTCCTTTTTTTTTATTTTGATTCACTGGGCATGCTTCATCCGGTGTACGTTGATCATATATATATATATATATATATATATATATATTTTATATACTTTCTTTTGTGTGTATGTGTGTGTGTTTTTGTCATTTTTTTGGTTTTAATTGAGCATCATTTTTATCAAGGGTATATGAGGAAATTTATACAAACTCACCTTTTTCCATTCCTTCACTTGTTCACTCCCAACCAAACAAAAATGAGGGAAACTAAAATATTTTCTATCCTCCTATTTTTTCATCCTCCCAGCATTTTCTATTCTTCCACTTTTTTACCCTTCCAACCAAACTGACCCTATAATGTTAGCCTCTCTCACACAATGGTCCTTAATTTCTTGCTAGATTTGACTACTTTTGGTTTGGGTGTTGTGGTACACAAAATGATTCTAGGCCGAGGCCTTTTATAGAGTGGCAAAAATGAGGGTGTGGGTCTTTTGAGGCTTCGTCTGTTATTGTTTCGTCTAATAGCTGCGAGAAAACTCAGACTGAGACTGAGACTAAAGAATTTTTCTTGGTCAGAAACTCAGAATAGTCTTCAGTAAGAAGCCAAAAATGCTAATTAATGGACCTTAGTGTGGAAAAAAATGAGTTACGTGACTGATTATCTATGATTAAGCAGCCTTGATTTGCGTTGGGGGGACTTGGATCCATGAGAATTTGGCTCTTGAGTGAAACTATGCCTACAAAGTGAATTGGACTTCGGCCTTAATTAGTTACAGGCTGCCCTATTGGTATATACATCATCGGGAGGGTTAAAATACATAACAAAAGAATCCAAATGCAGTCACATCTAGCCATTGCTTCCACACTCTTGTTAGCCTCGAGGTAGCAGTGCTTTATTTCGATTTTACTAAAGCTGGATGTTTATATAATGCTAAAGATACACTTCAACATTAGGGGTTATTTTCATTCTGGCCTTTCTATTTTAAAATTTTCATTTTAACTCTTCATGTTTGATTTCATTTTCATATTAACCCTACAATCCTTTTTGTTAGTAATATCACTGTAAAGTATCCTTCAAATTTAATATTCCATGAAACATTAATTCTAAAATGTTGAAAAATCAGGAAATGCATGAATTTTATTGATGTATTAAAATATATGTTATGAATGGTCATATTATAGACGGTTTGCCCAATATGAAAATTGAATCAAATATAAAGGTCTAAATAGAAAATTTTGACAGAGGTCAAAATGAAAACAATTCTAAAACTTTAAATTTTTTCATTTTTTAATCCTTCATGTTTTTTTTTCACCATATTGACTAATTATTGGAAGGTATGATCTTGGTGCAAGTGTCTCGGGGGGAGATATTTGAAAAAAAATAAAAATTTATTGTAACGTGACATGGCAATTCAAGTCAGTCCACATTACAAAGAAATAAAATATTATTTTTGGTTGTTAGTCACGTTAGTATATTTTATCCATTACTTATCAATAGTGACCATATTGATGCAATACAAAAAGGTTAAAAGACTAAATTGACATATTTATAAAGTCAATGACCAAATCAACACAAAATGTAGAGGTTAGAAACCAAATATTTAATTTATCATTATTATTATTATTATGTAAAAAAATATGGATCAACGTAAACCTAGTTGTCCTGATTCTTTTGCCAGGTCTATTGTCGCTTTGTAGAGATTGTAGAGGAGAAAAGAGTATCACTTTAAAATTTAATGTAATGTGACGTGGCAATTCAAGTGTCAGTCCACATTACAAAGAAATAAAATGTTATTTTTGGTTGTTAATCACGTTAGTATATTTTATCCATTACTTATCAGTAGTGACCATATTGATGCAATACAAAAAGGTTAAAAGACTAAATTGACATATTTATAAAGTCAATGACCAAATCGACACAAAATGTAGAGGTTAGAAACCAAATACTTAATTTATCATTATTATTATTATGTAAAAAATATGGATCAACGTAAACCTAGTTGTCCTGATTCTTTTGCCAGGTTTGTTGTCACTTTGTAGAGATTGTAGAGGAGAAAAGAGTATCACTTAAAAAAAGAAGGAAAAAAAAAAAAAAAAAAGAAAGAAAGAAAGAAAGAAATTAAGAGCATCAGTTTTCTCATGATTGTTGTGTATTATAATTTATGACTAACGTGACATTATCCATGCATGTCATTTTTATGTTATATACTTTTTAATTTTTTTTTCCTGTTTATTTTACATTTTATAATTTATACAGTTTAATACGTGCAAGTTGTAATGGCTGGTACTACGTTTAATCCAAGCCAAACAATCCCATTTCTAAAATATGAATTGTGGACTAAGAATATAATTGGACTGGTTTTGTAATATTTTTTACTATTCTCTAGTTTATTTATTATTGCATATTGCATGCAGAACTCTTACATAGTGGAAGAATTTTTTAAAAGAAAACAATAAAAAAAAAAACTCTTAGGGGAAATGCTTAAAATTTAAAGCAATAAGTTGTGGAGTTACCGCTTACAACAGTATGAATCCATTATATATGCCCCCATGAAAATATCAAAATTAATAAAATATTATATTATGGAAAAAGCTGATGTGGAAAAACTAACTTAAAACTTTGAAAAGCTGAAGTTCATAGCAAATAGAAATTACTTTCTAAAGTAAATAATTTAATTACATCCTTTCAAATTCTATGTCACCATTTTAAAGCCTTCATCCAAAGTTGCAAGTGCGGGTTTGATCCAAGTGCAATTGTAATGTTCCTTTCCATGGGTTGAAATTCTAAGAAGGAACCCCCAAGACTTACAATCTTCACCAGTGGGAGGCTCCCATTGGTGAAGATTAACAGCGAACCTTACCATTGTAGTAATAATGTTAGCCTCTCTCGCATAATGGTCCTTAATTTCTTGCTAGATTTGATTACTATTGGGTGTTGAGGTACACAAAATGATTCCAGGCCTTTTATAAAAGTGGCAAAAATGGATGTATGGCCGATATGAAAACTAAATCGAATATGAAGGTCCAAAAAGAATTTTTTTTTTTTTTTTTTTTTGCCAAAAAGAAAATTTTCGTTTTTCATATAAAGCTCAAAATGAAAACAATCCAAAGTACTTTAGTCTTATATTAATCACTACAAATTGTATAGTAACGTTGACCAAGGCAAACAAAATGAGGTTCAAATTTGACTAGTCGTATTTGTTTCCGCATGTTTGAGCTCATTCTTGAAAATGTTCTAAAAATTATTTTTTAACATTTGGCAGGTAGAAAAAAGAACACACAAATTTTATTATATTTTGTATAAATATTAAATAGCAACTTTTTTATTACAAATCTTAAAATGAAAAATAGAAGAAATGATTATTACTCTTAGAAGTAAAAGCTATGTCGAGTCAAGACCCTTACACTTCTCCTATTAAGGGATTTTAAAAAATATATATATACCTTTACATCTCTCTGTTATTGATATCTTAATCTCATTTCATGTGTCTATTAAGAAAATCCATGGCCGTGATTCGAGCAGGGTAATTATAGATGCTTATTAATATAACTAAAATAGCCGTTCATAACTACACCTAGAAATAGAGTTCCTTTGTATTGTCACAAAGTTGGTGTACTTTTCCACCGGTCCCGTACCCAGAAGAAAGCTATCCTTGATTATGTGATGCCAGGGGCGGCCTGATGCATTTGGAGGCCTAAGGTAAAAATTAATTATCTTATTTTATATATAAAATTACTATTAATCAACATGAACCACGTAAAATTAAAAAAAAAAATTTATAATCACAAAAAAATTTGACAAAACTTTTTACATTTATTGATGTGACAGATTGATAGTGGTGAGTAAAAGAGTTATGTCAGTGATGAATCTAGTTAAAAATTAGTAAAAGTTTGCTAATTTAACTATTGTAAAAAAATATTGTGAATTTTTTTGTGAATTGCTTTCTTTCTTTTCTTTTTTTCTTTTAGAAGTGCTATATTCAAAATATTTTTGCTATCAATAACAACTTTTAATAATTTGTCATTAATATTTTTTGTAAAAATGTTGTGGATATAGCATTTCTTTCTCTTTTTTATTTGTTTTTCATTTGATAAGAAAATATTATTTTATTTATTAGTTAATATTTTGGCTTAATTAATATTATTGGTTAAAATTTAGGGGCTTTTTTTTCACTTGAGGCCTTAGGCGGTCGCATCAATGGCTTATACCATTGAGCCGGCCCTGTGTGATGCTCAGGACTCCCAATTTCATCTTGGATCAATCTATCCCGCACCCAAGTGGCTAGTAAGGACTAAATTCATTGGACACAGTTTGAAATTTCATCATCATCAATGGTGAAAGAGACTCGGCCTCTAGTTCAATTAAATATTGTACACATGATTAGAAGTTAGAACACAAATAAAGGTTTAGAAACTTAAAAGATCAATTGGGTTGGTGTAATAAAGCATTTCCTTCATAAAGAAGTCAAAAAAAAAAAAAAAATTATTAACAAGAAAGATCCATTTAGTCTCATTAAAAAAAAGGCGAGGAGTGAATTTGTATGCATTGATATGAAACAAAGAAAGAAGTATAAAAGAGGACCAATCTTGAAGAAAATTGTTAAGGATCAAGATGTTTTGTGAGCAAAGTGCTTGCGAGAGAACGGCAGGAAAAGAACCGGCAGTTATGTATATAGGCACATGTTTTTAGGTGTGAAGCACTAAGAAAACCACCATGTAAGGTGGTTTAAGCTAAGCAGATATTCATAGAAACTTTACTTCTATGAACTTTTGAAAGAAACTGTACCATATATTTTGCACCAATTATTTCTAAATCCATCTTCATAATTTTTTGTTTTTGTTTTTGTTTTGTTTTTTGGTAGAGACCGTAAGGGTTTTCATCAAACAAAATTTCTTGCTTACGTTTTTGGCATTTCATTTTAAAATTTTAATTAAAAACCTCTCAATATTTTCTAATGGATACCTCCATGGTTTAATTCCTCGTTCTTTCATTGTAACTATTGAATTATCAACAAAAACAAATTCTCAATATTTGACGATATGTCCTTCAATCCTCAAGAAAAATAGACGTAGGCTTTCTTTGACAAAATGTTTTTGTGCTCTAGAGGCTTTCTAGATATGAGAATGGAATCTACCGTTTGTGCTTCGTTAGTTGAACACTCCTACTGTAATACTTTGACATATTCGTTGATATGTAATATTTTGACATATTCCATAGAACTTTTCGTTTTGACCGATGAAGTCAACGGTGGTATCGGAGATGCTTGAGGTTCCGAAGGGAGTTAAATCGGCGTTACCCAGTCCCCCGATCAAGCTCCGGTGCTGCTCGCATCCAACCCAGTGGCTTCACACCCCGATATGGAAGGCGATATCGTCGCTCTGACAACAACGGTGGAGTCGCAACACCCTAGGTCGAACCATTTTTCTCTCCCACTTCTAATTCTGAATAATGGGTCACAGTCTCATTGTCGGCATCAGTGGGTGAATCAAAATCGTTTTTCCCCTTTGTCTGAGCTGGGTAACGAGATGGGTATTGATCAGATTAATAAGTCTAAGTCTTTAGGGGGATTTGATTTTACCAAAAAGTCTAGTAAAGCTAAAGCGTCTACAGCTAGTAGACCGGTACGTGTAAGTCACCTGAAATGGGCTGAGGGTAAGCGGCCTGTTTCTTGGGGTAAAACACAGCCCAACGTAAGTGGGCCTTCTCAAGCCCAAGCCCAAGCCCATCACATGACCTCAAGTGAGAAAGGGACTGTGTAATGCCCCAATTTGATTGATTGATTGTGTGATGTGTGTGGGTGTGTGATGAGTCCCACATCGGGTATTTACTGAGTAGATCTGGGCTTTATTAACAACTACAAGGAGCCTCAATAGTGACTAGTCCTTTTGAGGTATAGCGCAGATGTGGCTAGCGCTTTTCCTTGGGTCGTTACAGATGGTATCAGAGCCGACCCGGTAACCCCGTGTGGGCTCGGAGACACTACCCCACAAAGTGGCCCTAACGAGGACGTTAGGGATTTAAGTGGGGGAGATTGTAATGCCCCAATTTGATTGATTGATTGTGTGATGTGTGTGGGTGTGTGATGAGTCCCACATCGGGTATTTACTGAGTAGATCTGGGCTTTATTAACAACTACAAGGAGCCTCAATAGTGACTAGTCCTTTTGAGGTATAGCGTAGATGTGGCTAGCGCTTTTCCTTGGGTCGTTACAGACTGGCCAATCCATGATTGTCCTTCCAAGACTGATACGAGTTGGTGACGGAGAAAATATCATGCAATCTTCTGTGTGGGAGACAGGGGAAGGGTTGGGGACTTATGAGGAAGAGGAGAGAGTGATCTCGAGCTCCAGTGAGGGACAGGGCTGCCCTCCCGCCGCTGCCACGAAGCCCGATGACCATGTTTCAATGGCCGATTCCTTGGATGCAGAACCGGATGCCCACGGTGCAATCGTGGAGGTGGGTTTAGACTTGCCCTTTCCTGTAACTGAGGTGGGTTGTGTTTTGACTAAGTCTAAAATTTCTAGACTGGTTTGTGAGGACTCTTTGTCTTCGGATTAGGGCGAGGTAGATTCTGTGGACATTACACCTTTGGCTCTATAGGACCTAAATTATGTTAGTGATCTCGTCCCTCTAGAAGATGATTTAGATGGGTCTTCTATGGAGGAGGAATTGGAGCCTTCAGGATGGGTGAGAATGATGATCAAAGGATTTGGTACTTTTGTGGGATTCCCCATTGCTTGCTGTGAGAGATAGTGTATTGTTTTCTCCCAGAAACTTGAGAGGGTTTGGGAGCAGCAAGCGATTGTTGCTTTTACTCGTTGGACAAGCAACTCTACCGAAAAAGGTATGAGGGAATTAAGGAATTTGTTTTCTTCTATTAATTACAATGGGCATTCTGGTAGAAGTGTTAGAGGCAGTTTGACATCCTCTGGTTTAGGTTCGTCTGTTGGTCAATGATTTTGAAACTTCTATCTTGGAATGTAAGGGGTCTAAATGATCCTCATAAGAGAGTTGTTGTGAAGAACCTCTTTAAGGAGTAGAAGTGTGATATTGTTTGTCTTCAAGAATCTAAACTGGATAGCACCAGCTCTTTCTTGGTAAAAAACCTCTAGGGTAGCCCTTTTGTAGACTGGGGGGCCTTAGATGCCTTACATACAGCTGGGGGTATAATTTTGATGTGGGATAGAAGGGTCTTTGAGAAAATTGATCTAGTGGTTGGCAGTTTTTCAGTTTCAGTTTTATTAAAGGGAGTGGCAGATGGCTTTGAATGGATCTGTTCAGGGGTGTACAAACCGACTAACGAAAGCCTTAGGGATGCCATGTTGGCAGAACTGGACTCTGTGAGGTCATGGTGGGATGGGGCTTGGTGCTTATTTGGTGATTTCAATGTTATCAGATACCCGGCTGAGGGACTTGACTGTAATTCTTTTAGTCTAGCTACGTTCAAATTTTCAGATTTTATTGCGAAACATTTGCTAGTGGATTTGCCTTTGGTGGGAGGTGAGTATACTTGGTTTCGAGATTCAGATACTCCGTCAATGTCTAGAATTGATAGAGTTTTGATGTCAGCTGATTAGGAAGAGCATTTCTTAGATGTGTCCCAAAGGACGCTCCCTAGGGTGGTGTCAGATCACTGTCCTTTACTAGTGGAGGCGAGTGGATTTTTAAAAAGGAAAATCCCTTTTAAATTTGAAAATATGTGGCTAAAGGTGGAGGGTTTTGTGGATAAGGTGCGGCTTTGGTGGAATAGTTATCACTTTGTGGGGCCTCCTAGTTATGTTTTAGCTTGTAAGTTGAAGGCTCTAAAATGGGATTTGAAGTATTGAAACAAGCATGTTTTTGGAGATGTAGCTTTTAAAAAAAAGAGTCTACTTACTGAGCTCTTAGACATTGACATGAGAAAAGAGATGCAGGTGTTGACTCTAGAGGACAGGGCTAGAAGGTTGGTGGTTAAATCTGATATAGATTACTTGGCTTCTTTGGAAGAGATTTCTTGGAGGCAGAAGTCCAAGACCCTTTTTATTAAAGAAGGTGATAACAACACGCGGTTCTTTCATAGAATTGCCAATTCACATAGGCGAACCAATCAGATTAAGGAAGTGGAGGTGGATGGCTTTCGTTATGAGGATGAATCAGAGGTTACGGATCAGGTAGTGGATTTCTATAAAAAATTATATCAGGAACCGGAAGCTTGGAGGCCTACTATTGACGGGTTAGAGTTTGCTTGTTTAGACGAAACTGAGAGGTCTTTGTTAGAGAGGAAATTTGAGAAGGAAGAGATTATTAAGGCTCTCATGGAGGCGAAAGGGGATAAGGCCCCTGGGCTAGATGGGTTTTCTATGGCTTTCTTTCAGAAATGCTGGAGTGTTTTGGAAGGGGATGTCATGGCATTTTTCAAGGATTTTCATAGCCAGTGTGTTTTTTAGAAGTCTCTTAATGCCACATTTTTGTGTTTGATCCCTAAGAAGACTAATGCAGTCAATATTAAAGACTTTCGCCCTATTAGTCTTGTGCCTTTACAAGCTTTTGGCTAAGGTATTGGCTCGTAGACTTCGAGAGGTTTTGGATAATCTGATATCCGACTCTCAAAATTCTTTTGTGAGAGGAAGACAGATTCTTGATTCGGTTCTTATTGCTAATGAATGTTTAGATAGCAGGTTGAAGAGTGGCAACCCGGGTGTCATAGTTAAATTGGACATAGAGAAGGCATATGATCATGTGAATTGGAATGCCTTCTTTTACCTTATGGAAAGAATGGGTTTTGGAGCGAAGTGGAGAGGTTGGATTAAGGCGTGTATTTCTACAGTTAAATTCTCAGTTTTGGTCAATAGGTCTCCTGCTGGTTTCTTTGGTAGTTCTCGTGGCCTGCGCCAAGGGGATCCTTTGTCTCCCCTTTTATTCCTATTAATTATGGAAGTGCTGAGTAGACTTCTGAAGAGAACAAAAAATGGTGGTTTTCTTTATGGTTTTCAAGCGGGGTCCCATAGACAAGGGGGTGTGCATATCTCTCATCTTCATTTTGCTAACAATACTATTTTGTTCTGTGATGCTTCTAGGGACTAGTTATTTTACATTCGGATGGTGTTGATCTTCTTTGAAGCTATTACATGCCTAAAAGTTAATGTAGGTAAGAGTGAGATTGTTCTTGTTGGGGATGTTAGGAATTTGAATGCTTCGGCCCGTACCTTATGTTGCAAGGTGAGCACATTGCCTATGAGATATTTGGGCATGCCACTTGGGGCCCATTATAAGGGTGCATCGATATGGAATCTTATTATAGAAAAGATGGAGAAATAGCTTTCTGGCTGGAAAAGACTTTATTTGTCAAAAGGTGGCAGGCTTACTTTGTTAAAAAGTACTCTCTCATGCCTTCCCACCTATTTTTTATCTTTGTTTACTATCCCTCAGGTGATGGCAGCTAGGATAGAAAGAATTCAGAGGAATTTCCTTTGGGGGGCCTCAGAGGATGTTTTTAAATATTCTTTAGTTGCTTGGGATAAGGTCTGTTTGCCTATTGAGAGTGGTGGCTTGGAGATCCGGAAGATTGGGTTGTTTAACAAGGCCTTACTTGGGAAGTGGTTGTGGCGTTTTGAGAATGAAAATAACAGATTATGGCGTCAGGTTATAGTAGCCAGATATGGTGAGGGGAGAGGAGGCTGGTGCATTAGAGGGGTAAGAGGTTCTCATGGGTGTGAGATGTGGAGTATTAAGGAAGACACTGAGAAGTTCTTTAGTCAAATTCGGTATAATGTGGGGGAGGGTTGCTGTGTTAGTTTTTGGCATGATCCTTGGTGTGGGCCTCTATTCCTTTGAAGGAGCTTTTTTTTTTTTTTTTGTTTGCATGCTCTCTTTCTAAAGAAGCATGGGTCTCTGACTTGGTAATATCTAATTCTAAAGGAAATAGGAGTTGGAATTTACGTTTCTGTTATGGTCCTCAGGATTGGGAGGCAGACATGTTTATTCCTTTTTTGAGCTTATTTATTCCTCTATGTCGAGGGGTCAGGGGGATGATCACTGGGTTTGGAGATTGACCAAGTCTGGGGTATTTGATGTGTGCTCTTTTTATAAGCTGTTATCTAGTTCCAACACTGGTGAATTTCCTTAGAAGGGCATTTGGTGTGCAAAGGTGCCTAAACGGGTGTTTTTCTTCCTGTGGACAACAGCTAATGATAGGATACTCACCATTGACAATCTTGTCAAGAGAGGTCGGTTTCTGGTTAATAGGTGTTGTTTATGCTACTGTGATGGAAAAATCAGTGGATCACCTCCTTCTTCATTGTAAGTTTTCTCATGTCTTATGGAGCGAAGTTTTTGCAGTGTTTGGGATCCAATGGGTAATACCAAGGTCAGTCAGCTCCTTTTTCTTTATGTGGAGAAACTTGTTTGGAAGGCATCGGTCTACTATTTGGAATATGGTCCCGGCATGTTTAATGTGGTTAGTTTGACAGGAACGCAATACCCGCACTTTTGAAGACAAGGAGAGGACATTAGATCATCTAAAACCTCTCATTTTTGGTACTCTGTTTCTTTGGACTCGTATTTGGGGTTGTACGAATTGTATTTCTTTATTTGATTTTTTAGCCTCTAGTTCCTTTAGTTCTTAATTACTCTGTATCTATTTCTTGTTCAGAGTGTTCACTATCGTGAGAATGATGTTTAATTTTTTCAATATAAAGCCTTATTACCTATCAAAAAATCTGAATCCGTTTGTATAAAATTTGCTATTTCATTATCTAAAAAGTTACTTTATTCATTATATCATATCACTTTAGTATACACCT
The DNA here is from genome assembly GCA_033629205.1 of Lithocarpus polystachyus. Lineage (NCBI taxonomy): Eukaryota > Viridiplantae > Streptophyta > Magnoliopsida > Fagales > Fagaceae > Lithocarpus > Lithocarpus polystachyus. The sequence goes on from CM066168.1 coordinate 49,135,938, forward strand.
AACATCCCAAACTTTTTTCTTTTTATCATTTAATTTAAATATTCTTTTTTATTCTTTATTATTTACTCTCTCTCTCTCTTCTATAAGCAACCACTACACCTACAACCGGCTATCCCAACCCAACAACCACTGCCGTTGCACCACACAACCACCACCAACGACCACCACCTATTTCTCCCTCTTCCTCTTAAGCAACCAACAGCCACAACAACATGTTGCCATTGCCACTGCCCAGCAACCACCACTGCGAACCCACATCACCCATAGCCACAACCCACCAAACCCAAATCACAACACTCTGCCACCACCACACATAAACCTCTCTCTCTCTCTCTCTCTCTCTCTCTCTCTCTCTCTCGGAAACCCACCATTGCAATCACCATAACCATCATAACAACCAAATTCCTAACCATCCGACCTGATCCTCCTTGTCCAAAAAAAAAAAAAAAAAACTGAGCACCAAAATCACAACCCACCAATGGCAACCTAAGCCACTACCCACCAACAGCAACCCAAGCCATTGAGAGAGACTGAGTTGATATAGGAGAGGGGAGTGAGACACGAGAGAGAGAGAGAGAGAGAGAGAGTGATCCTTTTTATTAAAGGAAGAGAGAAATATGAATAAAATATTATATTTAATTTTTAGCAACTGGTAATTGCTATAGATAGGACACTACTGTAGCTGTGTTGTATTGAAAATTTTTCCACAAATAGCAACTTGGGTAATGCATGTTTTTTGTGGTTTGATGGTATAAAATAACAAATTAGGAGTTTTAAAACTCCTAATGCTAATGCTCTAAATGTTTTTCGCAAGCCTTGGCTAATGGATGGCTTCATTTTTAACATTTGCTATGCGTGGCTTGTAGCATGAGAGATCATCGTTACATGATATGCTTTTTGATAAGAACCGTTTGCTTATTTAATAATTTTTTAGTTATTATTATTATTATTATTATTATTATTATCATCTTGTTGCTATTAGTGCAATTATAATCTCAGAAAAGCAATTGAAAATTCGAATTTAGTTGGGAATATAACAAACTGAAAATTTTGAAAACTGCTGGTATGCATACGTGGGATTTATTTTTAAATTTATATTGCAAGTGTGTGGAGGTAGGTGACAAGTTTTGTAGCTAAAAAACAGAGACACCGATGTTGGTAAAAGCACAAGGCACATTAAACTGCAAAGGCTTCCTAGAACCTAGGTGTAAAGCACAAGTGCAACAGATTGTAGTAAAGAGCGCATTTTTTTTTTTAATGGTAAATTTTGAAAACAATTATCGGTACAACAATCATGTGATAAATAAAGCTCATACTTTGCAAGGTCTAGAAGAGATCATGGTTGACAACCTTAGCCCCAATTATTATTATTTTTTTTTTTTTGAGAGGCAAGTGATCAACTAATTATATAAATTGAAACAGATCATTTTAATTTAATACATATAACATTTATATAAGCCCCTCTCCTTTTGCTATTGTACCACAGAAATTGCAAGTCAAGCAATTTTTATTTTTTTGGATCTGATAGATCTGAGAACTTCCATGCAATAATTTTTTTCTTGAAGGGAGGAGAAAGAATTTTGAAAGATTGAAGAACTTGAGAGCAAATAGCCATCCCCACAATCCTTTTCAAGTGAATGATTAATTGGTGAGTCACACTTCAAAAGTGTGTAATATGGTTCCACCGTGTCTTATATGGCTAATTTGGAAGGAGCACAATACTCATACTTTTGAGAAAACTGAGAGACTTGTAGACTGTGTAAAGTCTTTACTCCTTAAGACTTTGTTTGAGTGGTCCCGGATTTGGGAATTTACGTATTATCATTCTTTGTTTGACTTTCTTAATTCCGTCAATCTTTCTTTTTGATTGATTTGTATTTTTTCCAGTGCAGTGAATTTACTATTGTAAATTCATTGTGCTTTTATTATCAATTAAACTGTTATTACCTATCAAAAAAAAAAATGATTAGAAGAGTATTTGCCTTTATGTCTAATCAGATTTCAAGTAAATTTAAAGCTTTCTTGGAGCGTGAAGTGTCACAACATGAGATTTTAAATTTAGGGATGTTTGTCATGTTGTGCAATCCTTTTTTCAGCTAGGGTGAGTGTGTTTTATTATCTTTCTCTGCTTTCTCTTTCCAACTACATCCAAACACACAGAAATTTTTTATTTCCCCTTTCTTTTTCCTTCCATAGCCTTATTCTTCATATGTCATTCCCTAGCATATGGAGAATAAGGTCCGTTTGGATATCGCTGAAAACTGAAAACTAAAAATTGAAAACACTGTAACAAAATAATTTTTAAATGTGTGAACAGTGCCGTGAGATTTATTTTTAATGAAAAAATTGCTGAAAAATGAGATTTGTAGATCCCGTAAACAGTGCATGAGACCAACTGGAAACGCCACAGCCACACAAAAACGCGCTTCAAAAATTAAAAAAAAAAAAAACACTAACGTGGTAAGCACAAAACGCGCTTCCCAAACGCTCGCTATGTCTTGTTAGAGAGAAATAAATTCTTTTCCTTTGTTTGGTTATAAGGAAAGAGAGTAGAGAAGGAAATGTGGAGATAAGTTGTTCCATGAGTGCCAACAATTTTTTATAATTACTCTAGAATTTTATAAAATTAATCTGATGAAAAATTTTTATTTTTTGTAAAATTGCTTTTATATCCCCATAATTAATTAATAAATTTTAATCCATAAAGACAAAATAGTTAAATAATATATATATATATATATATATATATATTTTATCATCTTTCACTGCTTTCTCTTTTCAACTACATCCAAACATACGGGGAAATATTTTATTTCCCCTTTCTTTTTCCTTCCATAGCCTAAGGGTTTATTCTCCATATGCTATGGATAATAAGGCTATATTTGGTTATAGAGAGAAATAAATTATTTTCCTTTGTTTGGTTGGAAGGACAGAAAGTAAAGAAGGAAATGTAGTTAAATAATATATTTTATTTATTTATTTTTATTATCTTTCTCTGCTTTCTCTTTCCAACTATATCCAAACATACAGAGAAATTTTTCATTTCATCTTTCTTTTTCCTTCCATAGCCTAAGCGTTTATTCTCCATATGCCACCAAACCTTAGCATATGGAGAATAATGCTATTTTTGGTTAGAGAGAAATAAATTCTTTTCCTTTGATGGTTAGAAGGAGAGAGAGTAGGAAAGGAAATCTGGAGATAAGTGGTTCCATGGGTGCCAACAATTTTTAATTATTTACTCTACAATTATATAATATTAATCTTATGAAATTTTTTTATTTTTTGTAAAATTACTTTAATATCCCCATAATTAATTATTAAATTTTAATTCATAAAGACAAAATAGTTAAACAATATTTTATTATTATTATTATTATCTTTCTCTGCTATCCATTTCCAACTACAAGAATCATTCTCCCCCACTTTTCATGAGGTTCAGATGGGTTTTACATTATATATCTAGTTACAACAGCAGCCAATGCTTAATCCCAAGGGGTCAGATCCTACATCTAGTTAATATCTCATATATGAAAATCAAAGCACCATGTTCTACAACTTGTATACGAGACAGCTTTTTTTTTTTTTTTACAGGTAGTACATGAGACAACTTAAATAGAAGCAACTGGTCAATACTATTAGAGGCATCACAAAGTCCAAACAGGCTTGACAATACACAAAGACATGAATTGCACTAGAAAAATAAATAATATGTAGAGTAATAATCTTGAATTTAGCATCCATACCAGCCTTTCTATATCTCTTATTCTCTCAGCTTCAACTAACATGTCAAGCATATTTCTTACACACACTCTCTCCCAAAGCCCCACAAAAATTATTTGTATTCAGTTTCTGCCTTTCTTCTTTTCCTTTCTTTCACATCCTTCCCTCCTTTGGCCTCTTCTGCTGCCATTGCGTTTGCTGCTGCCCTTGACTTCCTTTTCTTCTCAGCATTAGCTTTCGCGTTTTCCAACTTTTTCTCTTTCACTCTCTCTCTTCATTTCATTCTTTTCTTTCTCAATAGTCAGTGGATGACCATTCCCTACGTTGGAGATGGGTACTGCATTGGGCACTCCGCTGTATACAGTTGCATTAATCTATGTATTATCATTTTTCTGTTGCATTAATAAATTATAAATATGTATTATAATTTTACTTACTTGCAATTGTGAATGTGCTTGTTAAACAAATCAAAAGTGATGTTTTTCCAGGACAATTTGCTAATTGAAAGTTAGAATTGTCCTTGAATAACATCAGTTCTGATCAGTTTAACAAGCATGTTAACAATTGCAAGTAAAATTAAAATGCATATATTTATAATTCATTAATGCAACTGAAAAATAATAATACATTCATTAATGCAAATGTTTACAGTGGGGTGCACAATGCAATACCCATCCCTAACGCAAGGCATGCTCACCCACTGATTATTGAGATTGGAAAAGAATGAAAGGAAGAACAAGCGAAGGAGAAAAAGCTGAAAAACGCAAAAGCCAACACTGAGAAGAAAAGGAAGGCAAGGGCAGCAGCAAACGCGATGGCAGCAGAAGAGGAGTGAAAGATGTGAAAAAGAGAAAAGAAGAAAGGCAAAAACTGAATAGAGAGAGTGAGTGTTTTACTTTTTGTTAAGCTTCTGTTGCTAGGCTATTAATGCTCACTGCTTGTGCATTAAACTAAAAAATTCTTGCATGGTTCAGTATTGCTCACTGTTTGTGCATTGAACTAGATAAATCGCTGGCAGGGAATGAATAAGCCTAAGTTAGTTATACTATTTGTTATATTAAGACTCAGTATTGCTCACTGCTTGTGCACTGAACTAGATAAAATCACTGGCAGGGGATGAATAATCCTAAGTTTAGATTAATAATTATAATCTATTTTAACTGTCCATTGATTGGTTTTATTGATTATTTATTTATGTGTGTGTGATCGTGAAGTTTAGAATGCTGTGAAAACTTTTCACTGATTTTCTCGTTGGTTTTATTGATTATTTATTTATTTATTTGTTTTTCCTAATTGGACATGCTGAGCTTTTTGCCCAAAAAAAGAAAAAAAACCTGGATGTGCACTGCCGAGCTTCTTCTATCTCCAATTTGTGTATTTTTTTTTTTTAATCTAGTTAATATCTCATATATGAAAATCAAAGCACCATGTTCTACGACTTGTATACAAGACCTAACTTTTTTTTAAAGGTAGCACGTGAGACATAACTTAAATAGAAGTAACTGGTCAATACTATTAAAGACATCTCAAAGTCCAAAACAGGCGTGACAATGCACAAAGACAAGAAATGCACCAGAAAAATAAATAATATGTAGAGCAGTAATCTTGAATTAAGCATCCATACCAGCCTTTCTATATCTTTTTTTGTCTCAGCTTCAACTAACATGTGAAGCATCATAGCTTGGGCAACAACTCACTCAATCTTCTTTTTCCTCACAAATCTGCAAATACACATGATGAGATGCATTAATATATGAATTAACCCATCAAGTATGACTGCGTGAGGTCAGTTGTTTTAGCTCAAAAGGGTTTGCAGGTAAAATATGAACAGCCAGATACAAATAACATATATACCAGACCACAGTATAATTGTCAATGAAAAACCAGATTAGATATTTAAAAAATTCAAGATTTATGGTCTAGCTTTGATGTGTCTCTTAGAAGTGCACTTTTTATCCTACCTTGGCCAAAATTCACATTCCAAATCGCACACTAATTATTAGGCCTTAATTGATACTGCTTTCTTTAGGATCTTGACACTATTAATATAAACCATTGATTTGGTATATAAATTTAAATGTTATAGTGCGCTGCTATACACTTCACAACCCCTCCAACTTTACAAATTCTATAAGACTCATTTGGGACTGAAATCATTCCACAGTCCACCAATGATCTTATATTGACAAATTCTTATAGACTTATACTCGTTAAGTAATTAAATTATTAACTAATATTATCTATTTATCTTGAATTAGTAACCCAAGCGGCCACGTCCAATGACAGGCTGATTCTATCTGCCCAGTACTTTCACACACACACACACACACACACACACACACACACACACTAGCAAGGCATGTGCTACCTCTTGGGTGAGAAAATTAAAATAAAGCTTCTATTTGAAAAAGTATAAAATCATGTACAAATAATTCATATAATACTAATCTCAGTAATATAAGAATTTTGATTATGCACAAACTTAAGAGTAGCTATTTTTATTTTATTTTTTTATATAAGAAAGAGAGAGTTTAACTTAGAGTAGCTATTTAACATTGGAAGCTTTTGTCAATCAGCATACACGTACAACAAACGTGATTTCCAGTACCAGGGAAGCACCTCAATTTCTTAATTTTACAATTGAAAATAGCAAATTCAAAAGTATTTCAATTTTACGCACACACATCACCACACAAAAGAATCTATAGCCGTAATAGTTCATTTTGAAGAAACTATTCAATTTAACACATCACCAAAAATAAAAAAAATAAAAAAAAAACTCAACTCATCTGAAACAAATAGATATCTAAGACATCCATATTAAACGAAAAAAAAGAAATGGCAAATGAAAAATATTTGTACACAATACACATGAAAGATTTTGTAAGAGAGAACTTGTAGTTGCAGGGAAAGTTGGCAATAAAGGGGTGGAAAACAGACGGAGGTGGTTGGAGGAGTGCGTATAGTTTTGCCATATGTGCAAATGCACCTAAAAAACACCATTACAAATATTCATAGCAAATGCTGCGTTGACTCTATCATGACTCGCTTTAATTAAATTCTAACATTTTTATCATTTAAAATGAGAAACAAAAAAAAAAAAAAAATCATTAGAAACAAATATATTTTAAAGAGTTATTTGTCAAGCAAATGCTAAAAGCAAAATCTATAACATGCATTTTCATAAGGCAATCTGCCATTGCATCTCTTCCTATACAAATTGTTCGACCATTGCAATTCAAATAAAAAAAACAATCAGTAAGAATATTCAAACTGAACAAGTAAGCAAACTAATTCGTTTGCATTGAAAAAGTATAATCTGTTAAAGGAACCTAAAAATTGATAATGAGTCAATGACAGTGCTATTTTACCTTTATCTGACAAGGGAGTCACAAAAAACCACTAAGTCATATAACAAAAATATAAAATAAACAATCGAGACAATGGGGAGTAAAAAGTATAAACGACAAGAATATACAACTCTAAACAAAGCCATAAAGATAAACCATCAAACAATGATCATATTGCTTGGCCAAAATTAAGGTAGAGGTTTCTGATCAATCAAAATAAGGGTATAAACAATAGTAATTCATCCATTGGTTGAATCAAGATGATGGTTCAATTACACAAAGTCATGCCTACTCATATCGAATAAAATCTAAACAATTAGTTATACACAAAACCAAAAAAAAAAAAAAAAAAAAAAACCAAGCCCGTTCTTTATATATTAAAACCATAAGGTTGCTACTTGAAAAAGTGTTTGGTACACCCACTCAAACACACATTTTTAGCATTTAGACAACATTACACGCATTTTCATACACATCTTCACCCACACGTATTTCCACAAATGTTTTCAAACAACAAAACACATGTTTTCAAACACATGTGCCAAACACTTAGGGGTTGTTTGGTTTAGCATTTCAAACAACAATTTTCAGTTTTTAAACAGCATTTCACGTGTTTTCACACACTTTTTTACCCACACGTATTTCAAAAAGTAATAAACAACAATTTTCAAATTACTTCACCAAACACCCCCTAAAGCATTTAAACTTGAAATCAAAGCAAACATGCAAATTACAACTCAATCTTGCTCTATTGAAGCCTAGGAATCTGGTGCAGAGAATCACAAACCTCTGATTGATGACTGTGAGTGTGAACAAAAACAAAAACCTATAAATCTAAAACCCTCAAAAGCCTATAACATTCAACAAAACCATGAAAATATAAAGAATAGGTCACAAATTTTTTTACCTCGTGCCATCTCAAGAACCTCAGTGGATTGTTAGCCAAAACCCCGACTCACTAAGGCTTGTGGCGAACCAGAGGGCCCCTTTCAGATCAGAGATAGAGCCTCCAATCTCTTTACCTCCAACAACCAAAAAGGCATTCCACTGAAGAGATTACAGTGATTCATCTATGAAAAACCAATCCTACTCCGCAGAATGAACGCCTGTATACACAAAATTAATCGGATATTAGCATTAAAAAAAACCCCCAAACTTTCATTCATATACATACATACATAATTATATACATGATATGACAAAAGAACACCTAATAGCAAGTATTAACGCACAAAAATTATCTAATCCGAGTAAAAATCCAAACTGTGAACCCCACGCGCAAAGATAATTTCAAAGAACACCTACATATAGCAAACACAACACAAATTCAACCAAACAGACTTAAAAATATCCAACTTTCATTCATATAATCTAAATATAACACAAAATATTCTGACCCATCCGAGTAAAAAATCAAACTTTAAGACAAATATACGTAAAACTCACAAAATATTCTGACACATCCGAGTAAAAAATCAAACTTTCAGACAAATATACGTACAAAAACTCAAATCCCAGTGTTTTCGATTCAAAAAAAAACCAAAAACCCTCAATTTCCTCCCGTTTAATTCCAATCGTCCCTAATTTTCCCAGAAACCATAATTTGGTAGTACCAAAAACCAAAAATAACTAAATAGAACAGAGTTTCAAACCTGCAACCGTCTATCTCTCGCACATCCACCAATCCACAGAGATCACAAACAGCGTTTGAGCTCCTGAGCTCCATTTTTTTTTTTCTGAATCTTCTCTCATGCAGATCGGCAGCAAATGCTCTTAATTTCCAAATTTTTCTTTGATCTGGATTAGTAGAGAGAGATCGGTGCTGAGGTTGGGTTGTGAAGGAGTTGCCATCACAGGACAGATCCGTGATTTGGGAGGAAAAGAGAGAAAAAAAAAATCGTGTGTAGAAGGGGTGTAATCGGTTCGGGTTGGTCGGTTTTGAAGGCAGTTTTTGTGTTGTTTGTAAGGAAGGAATGCCGAACCAAACCGACTGTAGTCGGTTTCGGTTTCTGTGTTTGGAATGTGAGAAACAAAATCAAAAAGAAAAAGAGAAGAAGAAATAACTGTAGAAATACCATGATTGCCAAGAAAAACCCAAATCATGTATTTTCACATTTTCAGCAAACAAACAACACAAAAAACGAACCAAATCAAACAAACAACTCACACTTTAACACAGAAGAACATACCCATGAGAGAGTTGATGAAGAACTTTAACAAAAAAGAGAAGTAGAGATTCAAAAGAACATACATACCCTAAGAGAGAGAGAGGTGATGAAGAGGGAGGTGGAGAAAAGTAAGAACAATGGAGGTATGGAGAGGCGGTGAGGAGCGGCGTGACAGAGAGAAGAGAGCGGCATAAGCACAACCACAGAACTCTCAGAAGAAAAAGGCAGCTGGAACTTAGGCTCCGCGCAGTTTAAAAATGAATGGAATGTCATTAAGGGTGGTTTTGGTATATTAAATGAAAATTACAATAAGAATGGTAGTTTTATTACGAAAAATAAAATATGTTGTAATTTAATAATTAAACTTATTCATTAGTTTAGTTGTGAGATATAATATTAGAAAGAAACTTAATATTTATTTTAAGAAATTTTTTACTCATACAATTATATTTTCAAAAAAATTATTATTTTTAAATTTAAGAGAGATATGTGTTATTTTTTATGATTTTTTTTTTATTTTTTTAATTGTTAAATGTATATGAAAAGTTTGTTTATTTGAAAATATATTAAGTTTTAAAATTATTGCACTTACTAAGAAATAACTAATACAACTTTTTTAAAAGGAATAGTTATTCCTCATTTTGAAGAATAGCTATTTATAAGGAATAATTATTCATTGTAATAAAAAAATAATCAAATTAAAGAATAACTAAATCATAAGAATAACTATTACATTACAGCGTCTATTACAGTCTATCAAACATGCCCTAAAAGAATAGAATAGAATGGATTTAGTAGGAAAAGGAATGGAATGGAATGGAATTTAAAAATCTTGTTTGGACGTTATAAAATAAAGGAATGAAATGGAATGGAAAGTAAGTAACTCTGCTTGGGAGTGATATTGGAAGGAATGGAATGAAATCGTTTTATAATAACATCACTATTATACCCCTCATTTTAAAGAACATAAAAAAATAATCAATGAGAACTTATAATTGCTTTGAAATGTTTAGTATTTAGGGGATGATGTGGAACTAGTTAGCCACAATTGGGTCTGTGTTAAATTATTGAATTACAATATAGTTTTTCAAGGTGAATAGATTGCATCACACTAAGACCAGAGGTGATAGAACTATTAACATATCAATTTCCTAATATAAAACTAAAATAATTCTCGTTTAAGGGGAAAAAAAATTTTATTGTAGCTAAAAAACAAGTTATGTTTATTTCTATGTTATAAAGCAATTCACGCAATACATATTTATTCTCAACAAAATAAATATTGTCTAAAAATGCAAACAAATATCTTTAAAAAAAAAAAAAAAAAAAAACCTCCACTAATGAATCTTGCCAAAACAAAACAAAATAACATAATCCATTTCAAAACTAAGGTTGCCCAAAAAATCCCACACTTTTTTAATTTTTAGACCTAGACATCAGTGTCAATAAGACAGATTTGCACTTATGATCTGGGCAACCAAAAAACATCTCCATATATGTTAGATTTTCCATCAAAAATATGTAGGCTTCAGTCTTTGATATTGGATCTAAGTCTAATACGCCCAAAGCTGCATGAACTTCTGCTCCATATGACTTTGAAAAACACTTTGCCATAACCTCAGTCTCCCTATCAATTGCCTTTGATACATTATCAAATGACTGGAAAATTACATTCTCGAGTTCATCATCTTCTGCCAGTCGTCTTTTCTTGCTTTTAGATGACATTGCATCTTGCGATGACACTCAAGAACATGCAACATTAATTTTTGGTGACATCTGATCATCTTCCACTTCAAAGTTCCCCAAAGAAACTTCATTTTGAGATATCAAATTATCAATCTCATCAATAGTGGTCGATGCAGCATTCCTAACACGTTTCTCCTTTGCAGTTTCAGCATGATCACCTTTTGCTCTATCTTTAGCCCAAAGTTGTGCCATCTTAGAGTAGTTGGGTATAGGTGTTGTCATCCACTTCTTGGCTGTAGGTTTAGACTGTTACAAACCAAGACAAATGGTTAAACAACATAAATAATTATGTAATACAAAATTAAACTCACAAAAAATAGTAATTTATTGCTATAAGTGGCTCCCAAACTTCTGGTTCAGCTGTCCACATATTTAAAGAATCATTTCATCCAGAACCACTCAATCCATCTTTAAATACGTCATAGCATTCATGAAAATTCTTCTTCAGTGTCTTTTGTCAATTTTTCACCTTATCTTTGTTAATCTACATGTGAAATTTTTCAACCAACTCTTTCACTATGTCATTATATGCGTTAGAGGTAAAAGTTCCATTAACTCTACCACCTATGATCACCTGATGAAAAAAAGCATCCACTAAAGCATCATCCATAACACTACTCCATTTTACTTCTTTGCTTGGATCTCCACCATTCTTCTTTGATATCTTACCCATGCTATAATTAATAGGACAAAAAACACATATAAAATATTGTGTAAATATTAATATTAATTATCAAAAGATAGAGAACAATATCAAAATGAAAAGAGAAATTTGCATGACATTTAGGTCTAAGTAATTGAAACATAGCATAGTCTTAAACGACATGACAACAATAAACCCAAAAGTTATCACATTTGGACATGGTTTTGCCACATGGCTGATGCTATAGAATCTCTTATAATATCTCCTTGCCTAGCATCCTCATCATTTTCTCTTGGAGTAGGGGCCACATGTTCATGACGAGAATGCAAAATCTCTTCATCAACTTCAGCACTAAGACTTGCATCAGGATCGACACCCATTAAATAATTATGAAGTATGCAACATGCTAAAATGATTTCATTTTGTGTGTCAACACAATAATTAGGCTCTATAGTATTTGCTATGATAGGAAATCTCTTTTTAAGTACACCAAATGCTCTTTCAATAGTAGTGCGCAATGATGCATGTCGCAAATTAAACGATTCTTTAGCATTTTCAGGAGAACGAACAGAGTACTCTTTTAAATGATAACGCACTCCCCTATAAGGTGCAATCAGACAACTTCTATTCATGTATACCGCATCAACAAGATAATATTTACCTAATAAACAATAACAATCATTAATTATATACTACAAATTTTTTAATTATAAAGGAGACACCCTAATACGTATTTGAATTAAATTTACCTTGTGGGATTTTCAAGTTATCGTTTCTAATTAAAGCACTCTTTATTATTCTTGAATCTGAAGCAGTTTCTTCCCAACCCGGTAATACATATGCGAATTTTAAAATCAAATAAGCATGCTGCCAACACATTTTGTGTTGTGTAACCCTTCCTACCCCGATATCTTGGTGCATCCTTATTAGACACTTTGACATGAACAAGTTTTCCATCAAGTGCCCCAATACAATCCTGAGATTAACATTATCTCTCAAAAACATTTACCTTAAAATATATTTGTACTAAACTACTATCAAATATAAATTATATGCATGATATATTTACCTTAAAATATGGGTTGAACCTACTACTTTGTAGTATTTTAAGTGGCACTTGGGTTCCATCAAGTTGTCGAAGGAATTGATCCTCTAACACAATTATTGATCTTAACACGTAATGAAAATGGCGACTAATGGTCTCACAGGAACGACAAAAAAAGGACATTGTACGATGGGTCTGATCATGTGCTAGCATGTGAAGAAACTTGCCAACTTGCTCTTCAATCGTGGCACGCTGTGTGTCTTGAAAATTACCATCTCTTCCCAAAATGTCACACAAACCTTGAAAAGCTTGTGGACCCATGCGTATTACATCATAGTATTTTTCACTATTCCTAACTTTAGACATTAGTTCATCACGAACTTTTTGTCTTTCTATGGTTGATTGTGTAGGAATGTGGGGAACACATCTTCTTTTTAGTCGTTGCCTTTGATGGATAATGTAACACAAATAACGGCATGCAATATGAACCAAGGCTAGTTTCCGTATAAAGTCTGAAAAAATTATGATCTTAAGTACCTCATCATTCAAATCCATCTATGTAAAAAAATAGTTATGTTATTAGTCGGAGTCTTGGTCAAAGAAATTATAGGAATGTGTTCCAATAGCCAATAAGTATCACTAGTATAGAGGAAGAACAAATTATACACATACTGGCAGGTAATCATTTATTGAACAGCCAAAGAAGAGCACTTAATAGATGTATATATGCAGGTAAGGATTGTGGAGGATTTAAAGTTCTTGGTCTGGAGTCAATAGAAGCAATGGGAGAGGCCATATTTATCAACAACAATTATGTTTGAGTTATCGATTAGCATAAAGATTCAACATAAAAATTAAAACAAGATTTAATGTGGTTCGGCCAACTATAATCCTACATCCACTGACAATGCCAACAAAAATGCAATATTAATGACATGATTTATAAACACTACCAATGCTTATAAACAAACCTTACACACTCAACTCAAACTAAATCCCAACACTCTCTTTCTCTCTTTTCTTTTTTGGTTTTGATTTTTTTTTTAATTAATCAATCTCAATCCACAATCCCAAGACATCAATGTATACATTGGCTCTCTCAAACTCAAGATATAAACAGACTCTCAACACACATCTTTTGTACACGTGCATCTTTCAACCCAAAATATAGAAAACTAGTTCCTCACACAAACCCACACCACATTCTTTAAATAACCTTCTCCTAATGTAGAACTCTCCTTGTAAGAATATTGCTTTGAACCAAAGCAATATAACCCGTAGAAGTAATGATACATTCCTCAAATTTGTTCATAAATTTGGAGAAGATTGATCATGAAACAAAGATAGAAAATATATGACAATACATGAAGTAGGAGGCAAACATAATAGAACCTGTAGAAACATAAGAAACAGAAAGACTTATTTGTGAGCAATAACCAAAACTTGCAGCAAAGAATAACGTGTAGCTATGTTGATGAACAGCAGTAGCTTTAATGGTGTCTCACGAAACAGCAGTAGTTTCACTTTGTAGCAAATAGGCAATAACGTGTAGCTATGTTTTTTTTCTTACGGCTGATTGAGAAGAGAATGGCTGATATTAAAGAGGTATTTTAGGGGTTTTAACAAAAATTTCATTAAACCTAATCTCATTCCCTCTCATTCCTCTCAATTTGGAGGGGAACAAAAATTTGAGGTTTTGAAAGAAAAGGGAGGAATGAGCATTCCCTCTTAACCACTCCATTCCCTCTCACTTAAACTCTCAAATAAGGGAATGAACCTTCTATTCCTTTCGTTAAAACTCCCAAACAAGAGGAGGGCAGAATATTCTAAAAATATTCTCATTATTTCATTCTATTCCATTCTCTCCTCCCAAGCGGAGCATTAGAGAAGAAAAGACCATGGAACTCAGAGAAGAAACGCATGAGAGAAGAAAAGACACACACACACACACACACACACAGTGTTTGGGTTATTATCATCTTGATTCGAACTCGGGCCAAGTGTTGTCACACGCGTGTCTTACTAATAAACTAGTGGTAGTCTTTTTGAAGTGTTTTGTACATAATAATATGTAATACATATTGGTTCAGTTCGGATTTTTGTTTTTTGAACCGAAACCGAAACAGAACCGCCCTAAAACCAAATCGAAATTTTGGACATGGTTTGACTGGTTTAATCGGTTTTTCGTTTGTGTGCATACCCCCAGTTATGGTCATCAACATGTGAAGCAACAACCAACATGCACACAAGCACTGTTGTAAAAGCCATAGAAGAAACTGTGAACCTTGCCATTGTAATAATAATATTAGCCTCTCTCACACAGTGGTACTTAATTTCTTGCTAGATTTGAATATTTGATTACTTTTGGGTGTTGAGGTACGTACACAAAATGATTCTAGGCCTTTTATATAGTGGCAAAAATGAGGGATGGCCTTTTTGAGGCTTCATCTGTTGCCATTACGTCTAATGACTGTGAGAAAACTCAAATTGAGACTGAGATTAAGGGTGTGTTTGTTAGGAGGTGAAATAAGGTGGACAAAAATTTTTGGAAAGAAAATATGAGAGGAAATGAGTTTGTGTACATGTTATTTGGTTGGGAGAGGGGAAAGAAAACTTTTGTGTGGGGCCTAGGCATTTTCCACCCGGACCCATAAAAAACTTTTCTCTCCAAAATGGAGAGAAAAGAGGGGAGAAAAGTTTGAGGCATAGGTGGTACAGAATTACCCTCACTTTTTATTGCTCTCACCTACTCCTCTCACTTTCCCATCTTTTGTAACCTGATCATCTTTATCTCTTAACCTCTTCATCCTTATTAGTTGCCCACGTTATACACTATTTGTTGCCCATGTTTCACAGAGTTTTTCTTAGCAAAGGTTTTTTTTTTTTTGAAAATGTCTTCCCAATTAATGCATAATAAATTTTTGTTGCCCATAAATTTTATATTATAATAATAATAAAGAAAAATAATATAAATTTATTGTTGGATATATTTCAACAATTTACTTTTGTGATTAAGTAAAAGGAACAATACACAGATCTAATTATAAGCAATATTAACACAAAAGAAGTAATATGCAAAACAATAAATATATATTGCATATATATAAAAGAAATCTGTAATATAATTAAAAACTCACAGACCAAATACATGAAGAATGAATGATTCAGATCAAGTCTTGTGTTTGACACAATCTCCTTAAAGCATATTTCACCCTTCACACAATCACTGTGGTGCTTTGAGACTCACGGACGTCTGCCTCCCAGGATAAAATGATCTACAGCACGAAAACGAAGCACACAAGGTCATGTTCTGCGAACTACTCAATGTCTCTTTCTCTCTCTTTGACAAAAAATGAATGCTCAAAATATCTTCACTGGGAGAGTTTTTCTCAAAAAGTTCTTTTTATGAATGAGGGACTGTGAAAACTTATACGTTACTGAACAGGTATTCTGTTTCAGTGATAACTGCTGTGCACAGACTAACTGACTCAAAATTAAAATAATAAAATATTATTATTTGGACAAGTAGGCCCAGTCCACATATGCCAAAGGCCCAACCCAATGTCCAACTCACGAGCATATAAACTTATATATTATCTATTTCCTTTTCTATGTGGGACTCAGGATTTTTACCACTTTTAATAACATCTAAGTGAATATAGAAAATATCAATTTCATGTTCACTCCATGCTATTTTTCCAACATTTATATGTATTTGTGTTAATTTTTATATTTTTTAATGAGTGTAAATATATATATTTCTTATATATTATATAAAAAGGATATAATAATCAATTTATATAAACTAAATTTTCTATCTTTCCATTTTTCCATTCTCCTACTAATTTTCCATTCTCCTACTTTTTCACTTCTCCAACTAAACGGACCCTAAAGAGTTTTCCTTGGTCAGAGTAGTACTCCTCAGTTAGAAGCCAATAATGGCAGCTCTTAGTCACACTTGCTGTTGCAAATGTTCCTGAGGGCATTCTTTCCCATCTTTAGTCAATTCGTTCTTTTTAGTTTTCTCACATTAAAAGGGATGACAATAAGTCGGTGCATCTTTTGGCGTGGGTGGAGGAAACCCCCAGATTCGTAGCAATTAAATAGAAATTAATTTCTAAAGTAAACACCAAATGCAAAACAATTTAATTACATCCTCACAAATTCTGTGTCACCATTTTAAGTCTACATCCAAAGTTGCAAGTGCGGGTTTGATCCACGTGCAATTGTAATGTTCCTTTCCATGGGTTGACATTCTGGTAAAGTAATTACTGAAAAAGGACCTGCACTCGTTGGTTTTGAGAGAGTAGATTACGCACTTGTTGTCTTGGACATTCGGCAAGTAAATCTTATTGCGCATTCCTCTCTTCACAGCCAGTTCTAAGAAGGAACTCCCAAGACTTACATAGAGCATTTGATTTCCCAGATTTTTTACTGCATCCCATTTCATCGTGTCAAGGTTCAATGAGGAAACATGTATACATGGCTCATAATCTTTGACTTCAAACACTGCAAACAACAATTCCCATTACCTTCTACCAAGTAATTATGTACAAGTTTATAAAGCAGTGCTTTTGGAAATCGAATAGGACAAGTAATTCTCCAACGACGTTCATTAGGATCAAAGACAGCCACCACAGGTAGCTGGCACAAACAGTAGCACATCCCTTCATATAAAATGGGATTGCAATTAGATAATAATTGAATATCATCTGGAATCATCACTGTAAATGGAAAAATCCTCCAGCTCTCTTCGCCACGCCTAATAATACAAAATTCACGAGCTAAAAATGGTATTCCAATAACAAAACAATCTTCACCAGTGGGAGGTGTTGAAAAAGTCATCGTCTCGATTGCAAACGGCAAACAAGGAAGTTCTATTTTAGTCATATTGAAGGGGTGGAAGAAAAAGACACTTCGGTCGTCACCTTTGTCACTAGATAAGAGCAACCATCCATTTTTCGAGCACCGGATTCGGACACCCAACAATGCTGGAATGTCCATTTGGTAAGGACCATTGTATAATGGATGATAAATCCTGCATTTGCTGCCACCCAAAGTTAGCAAACATGGAGAATCCAATAAGGTTGGAAATGGAAGAGGCCGATATATTGGAGGACTTGAACGCCATGATCTGCATATGGAACGAAAGGTAATACGGCTTTCTGTATCACGTAGATGTTTCACCACTAGATCAAGAAGTTCTTGTGGAAGGTCAGACCACAGTTTCTTCTCTTGGTCTTTCTTGCATAAGTATAACTGAACAAAATCTTCAGCATTCTTCAAGGATTTTTCATTCTCAGCTTTTTTCATGTTTTTGTTGAGATTCTGTGCTAATCCTGAAATATGAATAAACACACGAAGTACAAGGTCAACCAACCAACGGGTTAAAAAAGAGAATAGTGTGTGCATCGATGAGCATAGGTTTGTTCCAAACGTCAACAGAAGCTTTTATTGTTGGGATAAACAAATTTATAGGGTAAACAATGAACAGTAAAGCGAAATGGTTGCATGAAAGTTAAATGTTTTTACAGAGTTATTCAAATGATTGAAGAAAAAAACCCGTCTCCCCCTCCTCCTCCCCAAAAGAAACCTAACATGATATATCCTATAGGGTCCAATTGCATTAGATTCATCAAGATGATGACATGTGTTTAATTCAACACTAGACTCAAGTCAAATCCTATTATATATAACTTCAATTTTTGTGGGATTTAAGTAATTAGTAGGCAATCTTGCTCCCAAATCTTGTTTTTGAAGAGACCGAAATCATCTGTCAACATAAAATGTTGAACATAAATATAAGTGGGCTGCATGTCAAATTAATCTTTTTTTTTTTTTCCTCTTTCTCTTTCTTTCTTTTTTATTTTATTTCAATAAACAACAAATAATTCGTTGAACCTAAAATCAGGGTTGAACCCAAATATTATTAAAAAAGGGATAAATTACAATACCACCCTTGTGGTATAATCTATATATCTATATATATAATAATAGGTAAAACAGAGAGAAAATCTAATTAAATTTTCAATTAGAATTCAATTAGTGTCTAATTTTACGCTATGTGTCTCATCTAATCTAAATTTTAGAATTTTGTGCCAAGTGAGTTAATTTAGGTAAAAATTGAATTTCAATTAGAGTTTAATTTTGTGCCACGCGTCCCATTTAATCTAAATTTTTAAATTTTTGTGCCAAATTAGTTAATTTAATATAGAAAACGAGGAGTCCAATATAATAAACTATAAAAAACATAATCATATATATAATATGTAATTGTGATTGTTTTTAAATGTACCCGTGCATATGTACGAGGTTACAGACTAGTTAATCTTAAAATACGAAGAACTCTATTACTTGGACCTAATTTGATTAATCAGATTTCTCAACAAAAAAAAAAAAAAAAAAAAAAAATTGATGTATCAGATAATCAAATCCTAAACAGTATCTTCAAAACAAAATTTTTCTTTTTTCAATGGTAGATGGGATCATCCAAAAATTACAGTACAGATAAATTTAAAAAAAAAGACTGAGAATTCATATGAATAGATATCAAATTGCAAAGCAAATCCACTACTTTTATTTCGAACCCGTGTCATTGAAGAACATAAATTGTGATGCCCCAATTTGATTGATTGATTGTGTGATGTGTGTGGGTGTGTGATGAGTCCCACATCGGGTATGTACTGAGTAGATTTGGGCTTTATTAACAACTACAAGGAGCCTCAATAGTGACTAGTCTTTTAGAGGTATAGTACAGATGTGGCTAGCGCTTTCCCTTGGGTCGTTACAAATGGTATCAGAGCCAGGCCCTAGCTGGAAGTGTGGGCCCCACACGCGAGGACGCGTGTGCCCGTAAGGGGGGTGGATTGTAGTGACCCAAAAGGGGGGTCTTGCATTCCATGGAATCCCACATCGCCTAGGGAAGCACATGTAAATGCGTTTATAAGGAATGACCTCCCTTTAATGTGTAGAGGCCTTTTCCCCCACTGCTGTGTGCTTTGGGGGAGAACAAAACCGTGAGGGGTATGAGCCCTAAAACGGACAATATCTACACATTTGGGGTGTGGTCGTTATATAAATATGCTTTGGGGGAGAACAAAACCGTGAGGGGTATGAGCCCTAAAACGGACAATATCTACACATTTGGAGTGTGGTCGTTATATAAATATTCTCGGAAACTCAATTATAAAACAAAACACAAAAAAAGGGGACTATTATGTTTATTTATTTATTTTTGATTGACTATTATGTTTATTTATTTCTTCAGAAGGTCGGGATGATAATACGAATTCCAGAATTCCCATAACGAATCGACTCTAATAATGAATAAAAAAAAATTGAGAAAAAAAACCGAACAAATACGGAAATAACATATTGAAAAGGAAAAAAAAGGAGAAGCATATGTCTCAATTTTTTGGTTAAAAAAATCAATAGATTTCAAATAAGAAATAATATATGAAAAATAAAATTACAAAATTGAGGAAACTCACAGTTTAACAGGTTTTAGTCTTGCGATCTTATATGCCCATGAATGTGGTTTGATTGTTGTTGTGAAGAGGTAAATCAGTTTGCGTAGTTAAAAAAAAAAACCGACTTACAAAATCCAACTAGTATTAGGAATAGTACTATTCTCTGAGTTCGAGTTGATTTGTTCTTAATGAAAAAAAAGTAAAGAAAAGAAAAATAATAATTAATTAAAAAAAAAATCAAGGGGAACCGACTTACAAAAGTTGTCCCAGTTCCCCGAGGAAACGGCATTGTCTTGGGGTGCTATATATACAGTGCTTCGCCCACATCGAACGATTAAAAACTAGCACCTCTTTAGTTCTAAAGTCAGTGGAGGAAATTGATTTCAAGCAAGAAGTTGATTTGTTTGAAACGCAGCCAAACAAAAAGCAGGTACGTTATATCTCATAATCAAAAGTAGTTTCTTCCCTAGAATTTCATATACGCCTTCTAATCTAATATAAGGTTGGACTTATTAAATTCTAAGAAATTAAAATTAATTAGGTCAATACTGTAGAAAACATGTACATCTATCTCTCTTAGATCTTGGCTATTTGTTTTAATAAGTTGCACAATATAGTAATATGGGCCTGGAGCCTGGACACTATATCCAAACCAGGTCTTAATGGGAAGTGATTATATGTTTTTTTGTTTTGTTTTTTGTTTTTTTAAGACTGGAAGTGACTATCAGACTATGTTATGTTGAGGTCCGGTTAGTGCTAAACTTATTTTACAACCAAAAAAACAGAATATATTTTGCTGCCAACATTATATCACTTTCTTCTCTTATATCTCACTGAAGTACCTTATTACTTAAGTTAATTTAGAATTTATAGACTGCTCTTGTGAAGAATAATCAACTTAATTTTCTTCTTGTCTTAAAGGAATGGAGCCGACACATGAAAGGAAAGAGCATAAGCAAGAACTGAGCGATGAGAAACAGCTTATGCTTCTTAATCCTCCCACTGTCCCACAGCCATATCCATGGTTACTAATCTTTGATGGGAAAGATCAAGAAAGGCAAACTTTCTTTAGCATATCAGAAGATCGTTTCTACACAAGGACCATTCCTGAAATGCGCAATAAAGAAATAATATATACTTGCAACAATGGATGGTTGGTTTTAAGGGATCTGATCAACTCAATGAATGTTTGTCTTTTAAATCCTACTTCTAAAGAGACGGTGCAGCTCCCACCATTGGAAGACGATGTAAGTATATTTGCATTTTGTCATCATCACCAAGTAACCATAACCATCAATGCCGAGTGGTATTCATAAATACCAAATGCATGTTTTATTTTTGCCGGCTTGGTGATTCCAAATTTGATAAACGAGTGTTCGAAACAGAGATGCCACTGGGCAGGATTGATATGAAAGATGCCACAATTTTTGGAGGAAAAATTTACTTTATAGTGTGCCTTGGTTTTGCAATTTATCCATTATTTATTGCTGAGTTCGTGGATTCAGAAATACGTTTTACAAAGTTGGGAATAGAGGAATATCATGACCAATCACCCCAAGATATAATAAGTTCCTATTCTTATCTTATTGAATCGTGTGGTGAAATCTTATTGCTTGAGAAGATGATGTTCGGAATCTTTAGGAGAAACGTTTTTGGTTTCTTGGTTTTTCGCATGGATTTGTTAGAAAATAAATGGGTCCAAGTGAAGAACATAGGAGAGCGCACTATTTTCCTTTCCCAGAGTGGTAGTAGTATTAGTACGTGTAGCATTGTAGCAGGAGTCAAGCAAAATGCAATTTACTTTACAAAGGCCGCGGATCGATATCTTTATGTCTTTGACCTGGAAGACGATACCATTTCAAAGTCACTACCTTGCCCTATTGTAGCTTGTCGACGGTTATTCCTTGATTGGGTTATGTTGTCATAGGATTGTTATTATAACTTGGATGTTTCTTTATAAGTTAGCTCAGATAATGTGTTTTTATCATATTCTAGCAATAATGGTGGTTTATTGTTCGAGAAATAAAATGATAGTTTATAATGTATTTCTTTGCCTTTGACTTGGAAAAAAAAGGGTACCATTATTGTTAGTGACCAAAAAGATATATGGTGATGTTGAATTAAATTTCAGAAAAAAGACAAAATTAACTTTTAATTTTGTTGTTCTGTATTAAATATTAATATCTAATAGTGGTGAATTAAAGTATTATTTAATTGCTTCTAAAAAAACCTTATTATTCAGTTGTAACAAAAAAAGTTGCTATTTATTTATACAAAAATATAATAAAATTCGTGTGATCTTTTTTCTACATGCCAAATGTTAAAAATACTTTTTAGAACATTTTCAAAAATACATTCAAATACGCGGAAACAAATATATATATAGATATATATATATATATATATATTTTTTTTTTTTTTTCTTTTTGGCCCTTCATATTCGATTTAGCTTTTATATTGGTCATACATCTCTCGATCTCTCTCTCTCTCCCTCTCTCAAAAATTGATTTTGTGTATTCTAGTCTACACAAGTCGTAGTTGCCTTTATTGTTAGTACTTAGTATATTAACGGCTGATGGCAGTTAGACTGAGGTATTTATTTGTTCAAATATAAAGTTTATAAAATAAATTGGCCAAAATAAAAGTTTAAGAGATATAATAGCTACTATGCTAAAGTTTATGGGGTATTAGGGCATTTTTCCCTATATTTTGTATTCAACAACAATACATAGTGATATATACAATACATGTTTTTTTTTTTACCATGTAGGTATTAAAAAAAAATGTAATTGTCTTATTTATTACTCGCCCCCAAAACCACAAATTCTTGGCTCCGACGCTTATTTTACGTGTGGATTTTACACATAAGACTCATGTTTATATCATATGAGATATCAGTGAACACTCTTTCCACAAAGTAATTTTTTGTACAAATTGTTAGAGAAAAATTAGTTCCAAAATAGGATGATATGATACTTCGATATGACTTTTAACAGTCGTCAAACAGTTTATACTGTATGTGCGGTTTTGTGGTGATATATAGGGGACTAGGGGTTGCGTTGGGACTTGGGAGATATCTGGATTTCCCCTGAAGAGTTTGTGGTATGTAATTCTTGCTATGGGGAAATGAAATCATTTGCAACTACTCTTTTGCATGTGGAAATTGATAGAAGATTCTGTTTACTTATTAGGTAAATTCATAAATTTAAATTGCAGTTCTCATGGGGATCCCTTTGGAAAGGCTTGTCACGAATTCGCAGCAACACATTGAAATATCATGTCTCTGTATGAAATATCATGTCTATAACTAGCACATTCAACAGTGTAACTAGAACCTATAAGTGCTCCATAGCCAACTATTCATATGGAAAAGGGGCATGAAAGTATGAAACACATTTTCAACAGGAACCAAACATTGTGTTCTACTAATTTAACTATTGTGTTATAAAGGATTATGTTGTCCTCTTAAGCAATGGAATTCACCATTATAAGGCTTAGCATACGATATACTACACTACAAATGAGCTTCAAGCATTTGATTTAAATTTCTCTTTTGTTATCAATACATCCTAAATAGTTTTTCAGAGTTTAAGAACATGCTATTGAATGGTTGAAATTATAACATAGCAAATGGTCAGGAGCTAGACATTAGTAAAGTGATAATTAAACTTTTTGTGGTTCTCTAATAAAGCAAGACTGCATGACTTTTCAGCCGCCTAAAGCCCAACATATGGTACACATTCACCTACATACAGTGAGCTGATATTAACCTCAAGTATTGGTTCTACAACATCCAGGAAATTTTTGGACTTGCATCTTAGCCCCATATACATTTTAAACTCATTCAACTGACAGAAAGTAATACACATTCAAGAGGGGCACAGGGTGGAATACTCGGTCTCCATCCACAGGAGCCAGGTGACTGAGGAGGTCCATCATACGCCCTTGGACTACTATTCTACAATTAATTGATATAGACACTACACCTCTCGTACAGTGTGTTCATACACACATGATCACTTCCCAAGCAATCAGTGTCGATCATGTAGAGTATAACAATTGCAGAAACTAAGAAAGTTGTTAAATTACCGATTGTCTTAAAAGTTTAAGTTGTTATGTTATTGATGATGTCTTATTGCAAGTTATCATCAAGATACTCTAAAATATTTAAATTTACAAACAGATGGCACTTTTCATTAATTCCATAAGCCTGAAAGTTCAAATATGCATTGGATTAAAATTTCTAGCTAGCATGCCCACGAAGTTAGTAAACTTTATATAGCATGAGAAGTTTCTAATTATTTCTCTCCATTTACAGGACACCTAAAGTAGTGTTAAAGCATTGAATTGCAGTCCTTCATTGTATAAACTTTCAAATAAAAAAAATGTTAACCTATCGCAACTGAATTCATCATGAATGGCTTCAAATCCTGTAAAATACTGTTAGGTGCTCAAGTTAGGTTCCACACTAAGCTGTTAATAGATCTTAACATCACTTGAAAGGGGGATCAGAATAACCATTTCATGAGTCCTATTTTGCAGATCAAGTGATCCAACAACAACTTGGTTCACAAATCCAACCATCTGAGTCAATTCCACACACAAAATTTTACCATCCACGAGGTTCGAATCAAATCATATGTATAGAATTATCAAAACAAACTGATTTTGTCACACATGATCTACAAAATGCAACCTATCATATAGTTGATCAAATCCTAATTCACAAGAATTCACAAGTTAGATATTGTTAGGATCTAAGGAATTAGGAACTAATGTATTAGAACTTCATTTTGTAATGTTGGCAAACTATGATCAAAACGTTTTAGTCTTGTTTAGACTTGCTCAAAGTGAATTTATATGTAAAGTTGGAATCGAGTGTTCTGCAGGATTTATTGTGTAAATCTGCCTGGCTTGATCGATCGAGAATTAGACTCGACTGATCGAATGTCTTGCAGATTGACTTTTCTGTAGAATTTTCCAACTCAGCCTAAGCCCGGTTTGATGTGTAGAGTTTTATGTTTTGCCTTAAGTATAAAAGGGAAAACCCTAGCCACGTTTTGTAGTAGTTCCTTATGTTGTGTGTGTGAATCTTTTGTGAGATCTAAAAGTGTTTGCCTTCACATACACTTAGGGTTTCCAAAATCAAGACTTGGTGATCATTCAGTTGCAGATTCAAGAACTTAAAGATATACAAGCAGAAGTGCTTATGCTTACTGTAAATTCAAGAAAGAAGTAGTTCGTGGACTCGGAGCTATCACATGGTCATGGTAGTAAGTTTTCTACTTGAGGTAGCAATAGGATGTTAGTGGTCTAAGTCGCTATTGTACAAACTTCAATTCTTTCATAGTGAATTCTGTTTTACCTTGAGGATAGCTAGGTTAAATCTTCCCCAGGTTTTTTATCGGTTTGGTTTTCTTGGGTTATCATATTGTGTGTTCTTTATTTTTCGCACTTTACATAATATGATTTATATGTATTAACCTAGAACTGCATAATTTACCTAAGTTAAATACTTGGCTAAATAACTAGGTTAATCTAGATGTGTTTTAAGGGGTTTAAAAACGTACAGATATTATAAGAGATTTAATCAATGGTAAGAAAGGAACCAAACCTTAAGAATCCAGAACAGCTCATGCATTTCTCTAACAATCTTGTTAGTTACAAGCAAGTTAATGAAAGCTCGAATTTGTGTGAAAACACAAGAGCTTGTTTAGACTTCCAAATAAAAGTTACAGCTCAGTTGTTTTTACTCTAACTTAAACTAAGTGCGGAATAAGAGTAAATGTGAGCAAACAAACAATAAAACTACTTTAAGCCATATTTATCAAATATCAACAATAAAATGAAAGCTAAAACAGTAGGGAAGAATGTTGCAAACACAAGATAATACTGTGACGTGTTATCGAAAAGGAAACCGAAGAATTCCGCAAAAAACCTCTTCGCCGCCCTCCAAGCTGTAAGTTGATCCACTAAAAAATAAGTTGGAGTACACGAATAACAAAAGACCCTCCAAGCCTAGTCTACCCCATGTACTTGAGCCCTCCAAGCTCCTGCTACTAACTGACTTGACGAAGCCTTGTCTTCTCTAACTTTTCGGATTACGCAATTCAGCCTGATTGCATTCGTCTAACGATTGGCTTCTTCCAATGCTTCCCAGCAACACCAAACCTCACTTTACACTCAGATTGGGTGTGGTAAGTGTTTGGACTATCAACCTTTCAAAGATATGGATATGGAGAGATAGGAGTAGAGAAAAACCACAAAGGATTGTGTAGAAGCTTGTGGGTATGACAATCTCTAACTCTTATGGGTAATTTTTAGGGTTTCTCTCTAAAAAGCACTCCTTACAATATGTGGATAATGAGGGCATATATAGTGTGGCTGAAGACATGGTAGAGCAAATATGCCAAAATAGCAAAATAAAATGTTTCACGAGTATTTCGCGGGAAGACCTTACTCGCGAATTATTTATGAAAACCAGCTGTCATGACTCTTCACATTCCAGTCATGTGCTCTGCACGTGTCTCATTTCGCGAGATAGCTTCTTGCGAATCTTCTCGCAAATCTTCTTGCAAAATCCATTTGGTCTTTAATAAGAACTTGAGTTTTCACACTCTCTTTCACACACAACTCTTACAATAAAATCCCACATAAAATACAAAGTAAATATGATTAAACATAATTACAATCAAATTTGGCACGGAATTAAAACCAATACCAAATAGCTATAAAAAATAACTTTACAATCTCCCCTTTTGGTTATTCCGTGACAAAACTTCTAAAACAGACTTTAGACTTAAACATGAGTTTGGGAACAATGGCAAAACTCACTCACACCTAATTCTAGAAGCTGTGAAGCACTTGTACGTATACACCTATATCCTGAAACACTTGCACACAAACAAAACTTTCATTAAACTTATGACAAGTTGAACACAAGGTATGTATGGGAACAAGTAAAATGCGATCAAGGTAATTAACAAAATAAAAATTATGAAGCATAACTTGATCAAACATGAACAGTCATTAGAGAATGACTACAATGAACATTTAGCTGGTAAATGATCATCCGAACACGCAATGCAATTAAGAGCAACGCAAAAGTCAATTGCATGTCCAACACACAACCAATGCAAAACACTAAGATATTTGCATTAAAGATATAAGATCCAACGAGGGCACAAGTGTGTAGTACTAAAGATAATGCATAGATAATCTAAAGGTACTTAAAAAACTACAAAGCAAGGATACATAAACAAAGTACAAAAGATTAAATTGAAGTTTTTAAACTAAAGTATTTTAAAGCTTTAAAAGAAAGCAATGTAAATAAAACATAAAACAAAATATTAGATGTAGGTTTTTCTTGCTCTTTGTTTTTGATCTCCAATGCTCCCCCTTCAATCTAGCTCTTTCTCCCCCTATCATTACACTCCTCCTATCATGAACCATCTCCCCATTTTTGTCATCAAATAGCTAGTTTTTATCTTCCTCTAGCTTCCTTTGAATTTGGTCCAATTGAGTTTGGAGAGACGCGAACTTTGTATAAATTATAATGTCACTAGTACAAGCTTATAATCTTTCATACGGACATGATATTTCCTTTAAGATAGGACCACCAGAAAACATTCACTATCCAATGAAAGTGAACATCCTAGCTAGATCAATGGACCTATTAGTTGAAGATTATTCCCAAAATGTAGCGTAAGTTCATCCTCAAATTGTAGGAACAAATGGGTTGGCTGGCCTCAATCATCAAATTTTCCTTAATTGTTTAAAAATTAAACTAAGCAACTAGGGAATTGTGAGTTTAAGATAAATATATATAGTTGACTTCATTTTTGTTCATTATCTTATTAGATTGATTTACCTGCAAAGCAAAGTGAGAAGAACTAAACATGTTTAATTTAATTATTTTATTTTATTAGATTGTAGGTTTACTTTTTAATTTTTAATTTTCTTATGTGGCTTTTTTATTTATTGATATTCTTATGTGGAATTTTTTAAATGGAAAATAATTTTTAAAAAAATATTATTTTAAATAACCATGTCAGCTTTATGTTTGCCACTTATGCCCTCTGTTTGCCATGTATGATTATTCTGTTAGTGGATTGATAGGAGGGACCAAAATGGACATGAACAAAGGTAGATGCAAAATCAAGTTAGGGACTAAAACAAAAATTGGTTCAAAATGTAGAGATTAAAAATGCATTTTTGCCATTTTAGGACTATATTGTACCACATAATTTTTCACAATTATCTTATGTAGCAAACTGTAATTGATTATATGTTATTTTCACATAAATCCATATATTTTTCTACCACAGTCTGTCACATCATAGTTGTAACAAAGTTGTAGGGTAACAATGTGTGGTCCTAAATAGGAAAAACAAGTTTAAAGAAGAAAAAAGAAAACCTTTATTGTTCTACATTTAGTGATATTATTGAAATAGCCAAATTGCACTTATTTTTTTTATTTAAATTAAGTAAAAGTTTAAAAGCTATAAATATTTTTGTAAAACTGTTTAAGTAGAGGAAAAAAGATCTTCTCTATTTCAAGTGAAATGAAAAGTGCATTTCAAAATTAAAATTTTATTTTATTTAGATAAGATAGTGTCATGTCATTTAAAATATCAAATAACGTGATACTAAATACACCTTTAAATTGGTACAGTAATATCTAATCGATAATGTCTCTCTATTTCATTAAGAGGCATATGAAAACATGTGGTCATTAATTTTGTCTTACTTCAATAGAAATACAAGATGATCTTTTTTGGAGAGTATCAATGTTTGAGACCAAGAGCAAATTACACATATATGACTTTGTATGGAAAGCAACTCGAGCAATTCGAAGCAGCTTTCTACATGGATATAACATATATTAACAGGGGTGAATGGCTAAATTATCATTGAAATTATTTACTTCCTCTGAATAAAGAAGATATTTGTTCAAGAAATGACTAATGAGAGAATGTAACTTAAGCATAACAGTTGAAGGCTGAGTCAAAATTAGATACAGAGTGCTTTAGGATATTTTTTTATAACAAATCTATATATATAATAATAGGTGAAGCAGAGAGAAACTCAAATAGAATTCCAAATTTTGTGCCATATGTCTAGATTTGGATTCTCAATTTTGTGCCACTTGTCTTAACCAAAACTCCAAAAAAAAAAAAATCTAATTAGATTATAAATTGGATTTCAATTTTGTGTCATGTATCTTATCTAAATTTTCTAATTTTTTGTGCCTAAATAAATGATGCATTAACATTTAACATGGAAGCCAAGAAAACCACAATGAATCTAATTAGATTATAAATTGGACTTCAATTTTGTATCATGTATCTTATCTAAATTTTTTAATTTTTTGTACCCAAATAAATGATGCATTAACATTTTACACGAAAGCCAAGAAAACCACAATGATAATATTCATTGGCCTAAGTAAGAACATCTCACTTACACACTTTTATGGGTGAACCAGTAGAGTTTGGAGCTCTTCTAATCCCATTACCAGAACCAAAGAGTCCAACGAGAAAGACAATAAAAGTAAAACATCATCTCCTCCATATTGTCATCCCATGTCTCCTCCTTCTCTCTCAACTTTTATCAACTAGATCCATACACAATCCTCTCCTCCTCCTTTCAGATTTCTAAGAGTACGGCCGAGTTCAAACATAATGTTTAATCCCACTCTTCCTTGCTTCACACTCTCATACATTTTTGTTTCACTAGCGCCTCCAAGAAGATTCAAAGCTCAATGATCAGTTCTTGTCGTTAATTTTGTGCTATGTGTGTAAATTCTAATTGTACTTTAATTTTGCACTATGTGTCCAATTTGATTTTTAAATGTTGGTGTTAAGTTACTTCCATTCATAATGCTCAATATGAAAACTGAATTTATCAAGATGAACATCTTATTATCACAATTGTTAATATTTTCGTGTGTAAGTACGAATTACATGCTAGTTTTTATAATTAAAAAGAGAAAAGAATAAAAGGAAGTGGCTCATCAATTGTACTACTTTTTTTTTTTTGATGATCAATTGTACAACTGTTATTGATTTTTTTCTTTTTTTTTTTATAAGACTGTTATTGAAAGCTGAAACTATCATTTTAATTTCTTTTGAGATTTAAAATTTTTGAATTTGTCATTAAAGAAAAGTCTTTTAAAGATTACCTGAGAGTCAATCATGTTGGCATGGGCATCCTAGTTATCCCAAAAAATTCACTCCTTTCTTATTTTGAGAAGAAAAAAAGTAATTTACTCCTCAAGTAGCACAAACAATGCAAACGTAGAAATAAGTTTTGTCTCTACGTTTGATTATTTCTTAATAATCCGTATAAACCATGACATTATTTTTTATTAAATAATAACACTGCAGCATTGTGTTATAACACACAAGGACACTAGCTTTCCTTGAAGCTTTATTTTCATCCTTATCGAATACTCCGGTACGTAAAAATAGAATTAGTCCACCCTGCAAATTATTAAATTCAAAAAATTAGTATACGTTAAATGATGCACCAGTTCTAGTCTTCTAGAGAGAGAATTATATATAAGAGATTTTACTTGGAACAATCAGTAGTGGGTGTGATTTTGTAGGGACAAGTAGTGCCATAAGTCTCAGGAAGAGTTCCAACTAGTTCATAGTTGATTCCTAGGAACTTTGAAAGACCATCCATGATGCAGCTACATGCAACTCTGTGATCTTGTGTGGTATTTGAAGCAGAGTTGAGTGCTTTAATACCTTCACAACAAGCTGGAGAAACTGTTCTTCCAAAAATGTCATAACTGTTACACGCATAAGGTCAACAAGTTTGTCAATGAATTTGTCACCTCAGCACATGTTATGGTCATCAACATGTGAAGCAACAACCAACATGCACACAAGCACTGTTGTAAAAGCCATAGAAGAAACTGTGAACCTTGCCATTGTAATAATAATGTTAGCCTCTCTCACACAATGGTACTTAATTTATTGCTAGATTTGAATATTTGATTACTTTTGGGTGTTGAGGTACGTACACAAAATGATTCTAGGCCTTTTATAGAGTGGCAAAAATGAGGGATGGCCTTTTTGAGGCTTCAACTATTACCATTACGTCTAATGACTGCGAGAAAACTTAGATTGAGATTGAGATTAAGGGTGTGTTTGTTAGGAGGTGAAATAGGGTGAATAGAAAACTTTGAAAAGAAAATAGAAGAGAAAATGAGTTTGTGTACATGTTGTTTGGTTGGGAGGGGGGAAAGAAAACTTTTGTGTAAGGCCCAAGCATTTTCCACCAGGGCTCACACAAAACTTTTCTCTCCAAAATGGAGAAAAAAGAGGGGAGAAAAGTTTGAGGCATAGGTGGTACAGAATTACCCTCACTTTTTATTGCTCTCACCTACTCCTCTCACTTTCCCATCTTTTGTAACCTAATCATCCTTATCTCTTAACCTCTTCATCCTTATTATTTGCCCACGTTATACACTATTTGTTGCCCACGTTTCACGAAGTTTTTCTTAGCTTGGTTTTTTTTTTTTTTTAAATGTCTTCCTAGAGAATGCATAATAAATTTTAGTTGCCCATAAATTTTATATTATAATAATAATAAAGAAAAATAATATAAATTTATATGTATTTGTGTTAATTTTTATATTATTTAATGAGTGTAAATATATCTATTTCTTATATATATATATATATATATTATATAACAATGATATAATAGTCAATTTATATAAATTAAATTTTCTATCCTTCTACTTTTCTCTTCAACCAAATAAAAGATTTTTTCATCCCTCCAACCAAACACTCATGAGGGAAAACTAAATATTTTCTATTATCTCACTTTTTCATTCTCCCACTTTTTCACTCCTCCAACAAAATAGACCCTAAAGATTTTTCCTTGGTCAGAGTAGTACTCCTCAGTAAGAAGCCAATAATGGCAGCTCTTTAGTCACACTTGCTGTTGTAAATGTTCTTGAGGGCATTCTTTCCCATCTTTAGTCAATTCGTTCTTTTTAGTTTTCTCATGTTAAAAGGGATGGCAATAAGTTGGCGCATCTTTTGGCATGGGTGAAGGAAACTCCCAGATTCTTAGAAGTTGCTATTGCCTCTAAAGTAGTTGTTTGTACTTGATTTTCTATATTAATGATATGTAGCTGTACATTCTCATTAAAAAGGTTAATTACTGAATTAACATATTTAAAAGGTCAATGACTAAAATGACACAAAATTTAAAGGTTAGAGACCAGATATTTAATTACATTTAATAATAATAATAATAATAATAATAATAATAATAATAATAATAATAATAATAATAATAATAATAATAATAATAATTCCTGATCTTGATGAATTAGATGTTGACGACAATGTTTTTATTCAACTCGACTGGGAAGAATATTTTGGGAAAAGTTCCCGTGTTTACGAAAGAAAAATCCATCCTTTTCCTGGCCTTCTGATTAATTATGAAGATGATGAGCTAGATGAAGAAGATATGGATCCAGACTGGTTATCTCAAATGTTTGAGTTTGGTTTCATAAGAATGATCCGAGTCTCAAATCGTGATCAGCTTAGCCAACTTCCACAAATTATTCAACAAGCTGTTGCTCGTACCAGGAGCCCTTCTGTAACCATTAGATGTTGGAGCACTCTTCCAAAATGGGATATTGATAATTGGATGAATGTGCAACCATCTAAGCATCTCATTCTTGTTAACGAATACACTCACCAAGGACCATGGTACAAAGGAGATTCCTACCTGTCCTACAAAAATCCCTATGCTCTTGCTGAATGCTGGAGAAATTATTTCAATAATCAAATTCTTGAGGTTATCCAAAACCTTTGGAAAGATTACCATTTCGAAGGGCACATAGATCGGATTACTGTTTTTGGTCTCAAACCCTACGGAATTACTACTCAGCATCTCTCCATTGCTGATTATATTAACCCAAAGAACTTCACCAATCCTCTGAAGGAACCTGTTTATGAACACCTGCTATATTGTGGTTTCTGCAATCAGTATACCACCTACCATGAACATGACTGCAACAATGAACCCACATGGGATCCTCGTGATAATTATTCAGATTATTGTGATACTGACTGATTATTCACTCTGAGTAAAATTCCGCCTATTACTCTTCCTATCCCCCATGGGAATCTGATTGATTACTCTGTTGACTACTTTTGGTTACTTTCGGCAAAAGATGCCAAAACCTTATCTGTTGGCTTTCAATCAAGCCCCTGTTGCCCCTCACGGGTCCTGATATGAATAGTAAAAAGTCACTGTTCATTTTACTATTCACTGTTGAACAACTTTTGATTTATTTACCTATATAAGGGGGGATGTCCCTTATTGTTAACTCAGGTTTTAGTTTACAACTTCTATTTTTCTCCTTGAGTGAGTTTAAGATATTAGAGAGCTTACCTCCCTCTCCTAAACTTCCCTCAGGAACTATTACTGTTGATAATCCGGTAACCATTACCTTTGTAAGTTACGTTTTAGTTTACAACTTCTATTTTTCTCCTTGAGTGAGTTTAAGATATTAGAGAGCTTACCTCCCTCTCCTAAACTTCCCTCAGGAACTATTACTGTTGATAATCCGGTAACCATTACCTTTGTAAGTTACCACTATTTACACTTGTTTATCTTGTATCTACTTTCAGTATTAATCAAGTACTTTCATGTTTATCAATTGTTTTGATGATATATTGCTTGGCTGGTTCTACCACCTTAATACTTGTTTAAATTACTTTGATTATTAATTGTGTTACCGCCTCCTTGGCCGATTTTAGTTGTTTTATTATACTATCTCTGTGCTTCCGGTGCTTCCGCCCCTTTTGCGCTTGTTCCCCCTCCTTGTTTTTTAGAGACAGTTTTCTTTTTATCATAGAAATCATTTGGTTTAACAAAGTTGGTTTTGTGTTTTTTATGGTGAACAGTTTTATCATGTTTATCTCTTTTTTGCCTTGAAGGAGCAATAGGAGGTAAACCATATTGTTCGCAGAAATTTCCCATTTCATACTTAGCTTTTGTTTTGTTTTTTAATTTGTCTTTTAACAGTTTTTCATCATTACACATATTAATACCAAGTTTGTTAATAGTACTTAGAATGTCTCCATATGTTAAGTTTTCATAATCAATAGAATCATTTTTACCAATTAATTCTTGTTTTACCTTATGAGCAAAAAGAGGAGGCAGACCGTCAATAAACTTTTCTTTCCAATACGGCTTCTTGCAATCTTTTCGAAGCATCACTCTAGAAAGAAAGACAGCATGGTACCACCTATAATCAGACATAGTTGAACCTCCTATTTTTCAAAACCAATTAAGAGTTTTAACTGCTCTTCCTAAAAGTTTTGAAATGGATCTTGTTAACCTGTATAAAGAAAGTCTTTCTGTTAAAAACAAAGAGATAAGAAAGTATTACAGAGATACTTTCCCTCAATCTGAAAAAGATCGTATTAAACGAAAATGGAGAGAAAAAATGACTTTGTTAAAGAAAAATATTTTGTTTTTTGATTTTCTTCAAAATCATTACGTTTCAAAAGATCCTATTCAACAAAATCATTTGAACGTAATCAAGAAATCAAATTTTGTTAAACAAGACAAAACTGTTGTAAGGTCTAGCCACCCTCCTCTTGAGACAGTAATTATAATAATAATAATAATAATAATAATAATAATTATTATTATTATTATTATTATGTAAAAAATATGGATCAATGTCGCAGGTCTGTTGTCGCTTTGTCAGGATTGTAGAGGTGCAAATAGTATCACTTAGGCTGCATTTGTTTCGGTGGTAAACTAAAATCAGAAAACATTTTACACCTGGGTCCATGTTTGGCACCACCTAAAAATAAAGTCAAACTGAAAATAGAATTCAGTTTGACCGTAAAATATCCTTGCCAACCCGTAAAATCATTTCCGTTCCCATTTTACCTTCAAATGCTTTTCAGAATTACTCACTCCTCACACACTCCTCTCACACACGCACCAACCTCATTTGAACTCCACCCACAGTCTGACGCCAAGATCCGGCTGCCTAGCCAAGCCAAGGCCACCCACATTCTGCACATCCTCACAGGACTCACACCCAGAGAAAGAAGACACATCCCTCAAGCTAAGCAAGGAGAGGGTACTCCGCCAACCCATCCCTCATCCTTACCGACCCATCCCTTGTCCTCCTCCTCCACCGATCCATCCCTTGTTCTCAGGGTAGCCATCGGAAAATAGATCGGACCACCGTGAGTCCACGACCCAGTGATTAACCAACGCCTGAGCCAATCGGACCGCCATAAGCAACCCACCCCTGAGCCGATTTGTCCACCATGTGAGCAACCCACTTCGAGCTTTGCATGTACCCTATCCATCAAGGCAAAACTCTCCCTCATGCCGGCGAAGCCCATCTCACCTCCAACATCTCCGATCTGTCGCTCCCACGCCACCAGCGAAACACTTCTCTCAAACCCACCCTCTACAATACCCGATCCACCCAAGACCAATCTCGTTGCCACCACTGAAGATCGTCGCCGCCGCTGAAGGCTGATCTTGTTGACCCGATCTCCATCTCTTTCCTGATCTATCTCTATTTTCCTCAGTCTCTCACTCTTTCTTCCTCCTTTCACAAATCTATCATGTAAATGTTTTTATTTTGATTTTTGGTTAAGTGTATATTTTGAAATTTTTTGTAATAAAATTTTTTTAGATGCTGAGAAAATGTGAAAAATTTGTAAGAAAATAGCATTTTTAGAATGTTACCAAACACCAGAAATTGATTTTCACACTATTTTTCATTGTAGAACCAAACACCTGGATTTCATTTTCCTTACGAGAATTCACTTTTTCCTGCATTTATTTTACACTCGGAATTCGATTTACATTGAACCAAACGAAGCCTTAAAAAAAATTAAGAGAATCAGTTTTATCATGATTATCTATATCTATATATATATATATATATATATTAAAAAACTTTTGAAGCTTCCACAATTTTCTATGTCAGCACAATATTAAAAAAAATAATAATAATAAAATTTTTCTAAAACCTAAACTTGTAAAACCGAAGCTTTTGAAGCTTCTACAATTTTTCACATCAACACAATATTAAATAATAATAATAATAATAATAATAATAATAATAAAACCTAAACCCGATACTCTGCATTCTCTATATTAAATAAAAAACTACTAGAGAGAGATATATAAATAAAAAATACATATTTCAATAAAGAATAGAGAGCATTTGTGACAGTGAAACACAGAGATAGAAATCTGATAAGATGCAAATAGTGTTGGGAGAGAAACTTGAGGGAGGTCTCTTCACTACTGTTAGACTGATCTCCCTCTATCTTTCTGTTCCACATAGTTGTCAGTAGGTTTTATTTTCTTGAAAACTTGAGGATGGTGCTAGGGATGGATGCTGTCTTTTTCAACGCCTGACCCAGCCTTGATATAATTTAGACCATTCTTTCTCAGTAATTTTCAACTAATCGCTTATCCTATTGTATTCAATTAGGTTTGCTATCAATTTAGGGATTTTGTTGAAATTAGGGAAACAACCTTGATGATTAAATTCTACCTGAATTGTTATTAGGATTTTTAGTTTTTGGGTTTTGTTTCTGTGATCTCATGAGTCTCAGTTTCATGTTCTGTTCTATTCTATTTTGTTTTTTGTTTTGTTTTTTTTTTTTTTTTTGGCTTGATATCTGGGTTATTAGACAAGAAGAGAAGGTAGTGGAGCAAACACTGGCCACGAAGGGAAAAGATATTTAAAATCCACAATGATTACATGGCTGCCCACGACTCATTCCCCAACAGGTATTTCTCTTGAAAAAAACAATTCTGGTATTTTCACGCTATGTGAAGTCCTTGCTTTTTATGAATACAGGTATATGATGTTTAGTGCTTCCTCTAACTTTATAGGGCCTACATATAAACCATTCACCAACTGAACACTTCTCCTAACTTGAGTGAATCCACTTGTTAGGGCCTTGAGTGAGTTTGGATGATACCATGGTGTTATATTAATTAACAACAAATTTGAAACAATAACCTTTTTTTGACATTGAGAAGAAATGCAAGCCTTTTGTTGTAAGATTAGTCTTTGTCATGTTCTAGAGTTGGTCATGATAAATACCTATAAGCCATTACTTTTAGTTGTAGAGAAATTTTGAATCTATTGACTATTGAACTATTTGACCAAGGCAAATTACATTAGACCTAATAATGGATTCTTCTTTGCACGTTTCCTTCATTAGGCACATCTCTTAGGCCTGTTTAGTTTCCCATGAATCAAAACCATTCATATTTTGTATAATACTGCATTCACAAATTGTCACTGTAGTGGATAGAATGACTTATTTGTGTTTTATGATGTGGATTTTAGCAAAATATTTTTAATTTTGTTAGAGAAAATTGGAACATGTTTGAATTCAAATATGGCTTGAGAGTGAGGCTATGATTAGCTGTTGTCCTACCCTATATGTATATAAGCATTCAAGGCTGTGTGTGTATTTTTCTCACTGGGAATAATCAATTTCATTAAATGTTTTTCTTATATATGGAGGTTATTATTATTATTATTATTTAAATTGTAGGTTTGGAGATGTGTCATAGTACGCATTCTTTGGCAAAGATGTAGTTGAGTTGGGGGGTTGCCATATTTTGTCGCTTGGAGTTTTTAAAATGGTTAGTGATGTTTTTAATATAATTTTAGGATTTTCCGTCTTTCCTGTTTTCTTTATTTGGCCATTGGGTTTACTAATCTATTTAAATTGTGTTATTTTAATTTAAGGTTTTCTGAGCCAGGTTTGATCTTATCGAAATAAAAAAGTTTTTGAGCAAGGCATGCTTCTTTAGTTTTAGATATTAATTTCTACGTGTCAATGTCTTTTAATTACTATTTTATTTGTATATTTAGCAACTATAGTTTCTTTTCTTTTTTTCTTTTTTTGGGTTTCTTTGTTGCAAGTTATATAATTTATTTGGAGTTTGGCATTAGAATTCATGTTTGTTTTATAAAATTTTAACTTTATATTAGAATTTATATATTTATTTCTGGAGCCTAATTGATTTAGTTTTGCATATAATTCTAAACATAAAAGCCAATTAGGATTAGATGTAGTTTATAATTGAACATAAGGGTAGGATTTAGAGGTCGGGCTTGGTGCAATAATAAGTACCTTCCCCAAAACAAGTCACTATGGTAGTTGGAAATACTAGAGTATGGCTCATATTTTTTTGGTTTCAAGCAGTCACAAACCACATAAACCCCAAAATATTTTGGATTCCATTTTTTTTTTGGCAAAATATTTTTTGTTGAGAACAATATACTCCTATGAAACTGAAGCTCCAGTTGTTTCCAATTTTTTCTTCATTGGGATAAGTATTCATTTCTCTTTCGAAAATTGAGACTGCTAAGTTTTTCTTAGAAATGTTGTTTTAGATGGAGGCAGATAAACCTGAGTTTGAAAGAATTCAAATTGGAAGTCTTTTCTCGATTTGTTATTGGCTTCTCACAAGAGTTTGATAGAATTCCTAAATAGTGTTCATATGGCATGATTTGTTTTCCCACATAAATTAGTTCCTAAATCCACACTAGAGCTTTTTATCTCCAATTCCCTAAACTTTTAAATTCTAAGTTTGGAAAGATTCTCCCCCCTGCTAATTTTTTCAGGTTACTTTTCAAGTCTTTTGGTATTGAAATTTATAATATAATTAAGGGTAAAAGCAGAAGCTAAGAGAATGTAAGGCCCTACAATTAAGGATGTTGGGACATGTAGTACAAAACCCCACTTAAAAATTTACCACGTTTTCAGAAAAGAACGCAAAAATTAAAAAAAAAATTGCGAAAGACTGTGACTTTAAAGCATTAGGCATTTCAATTTCATTCTTTGAATTCAATTGCATTTTTCTTTTTCTTCAATCCTTTTATGATGGTTGCTGTTGAAAGGTAAAGATAGAGTTATTTTCTGTTTTTTGCTCCCATGCCTTTATGCTTGCTTTGTTGTATATGTTCTTGATGTTGGTTATGTAGGGTGAATGGGAAAAGGAGCTGCCTTTGCTGGGTTTCTTGGTTTAATAATAAAAACGAGGAAGCTTTGTATGTTTTTGGTCATGCTTTCTTTGGGTTTCTCTGAGAGGTTGGTCTGACTGCTGTGGAGAGTTGTTGGTGGTCTTGGCCCTCTCAGGAAAGGGTTCTATTTATGGAGTTATGGAGGGCGGGAACAGTGGTAGTTTTTGGGGATCATAGAAACCTTTTCACTTTGCTATGCACTTTGCTATTGCATTAATTTGTAGACAGCTTCTAAACTCTATAGACTTGGTCCTTTGATGTGCATGACAGAGAGCAGAAAATATAATTCAGTAGTAGGCTGGTAGCTATGGATCTTAGTACAAATTTTATAAAATGAATTGAGAAAATAAATTAATATAAAAGTGTTAAAGTATAATAATATACTAGAATTCAATTTTCTTTCTCCATTTTTATATCTATATAATTTCTAAATGCTGAAACATAACATTTATTGTTATTACATTCGTAATTATTCTGATTATTTAAAATTTGACTTTATCACAAAAAAAAAAAAAAAAAAAAACTTCGAAACCCAAAAAAAAAGGAAAAAAGAAGAAGTCAAGAGATCAAAGAAAAAAATTAGTGAAGGGATGGAGGCAGTAAAAGTTACAACCATGAGAAAATAAGACATAAGTTTTTTTTTTAATAATTATTTTAAGTTTAAAATATGGTTTGGCTGTTTTTGAGTTCAAGTGCCCTTAATCAAATTTTATGTTATCTCTTAAATTTATAATTTTTTATTTATAGAAATTATATATAACATGTTATTCTTATTATCTTTGTGTTGGGGCAAGTCAAAATCAATGTAGAATCGTAGATGCCCATTTTTCCCACCTCTCTTGATGACAACATTAGAGTAGGACAAAAAAAAAAAAAGATCAAAAAGAAAAGACAAATTAGTTATATGGTAAAGAACACCTTCAAAATGTTCATTGAAGTTCACTTGCTGATAGCAACACTCCATCTACGTACCATATATTTCCCATTGACTTCATTTTCCTTCTTTGAAATTGTCTTTATTTCTTTCTCTATAATTCCTTATTATACCCATACCCATTTTTACTCTATAATCCGTACATTAAGCAATATGATTTATATATTGTGGACATATTTATTAATATGACAGGGGTGCAACATTAATTCAATAGCAAAACAAGTCTCCGATGAGATCAGTGGCTCTATCACAGCTCAAGCTAGGCAGTCGATGAATGAGCAAACAGGATTTTCGTTTGTGAATTGTAGCATCAGTGGAAGTGGGAAAGTATGGCTTGGGCGAGCTTGGGGAGTTTATGCAACTGTTGTCTTCTCCACAACATATATGTCAGATGTCGTAGCTCCAGTTGGCTGGAATGATTGGCAAGACCCCTCTAGAGACCAGTTTGTGCCTTATCCTTTTTACTTTTCTCCATATATATATATATATATATATATATATATATATATAGATTCTCAAATTTATCCTATAATTTTTTTTTCTTGGTCAATAATTGTGGGTGGGTTCACCCTCAGTATATTAATAATTATTTTAAAGAAGAATTAAGAGGAAAAAGAGACGATTTGTGGGTGCAATTTTTGTTGTAATTTTTCTCATAACCTTGATGTTAGTCATAAGAGTGGCGAAAAAGAAGTTAGATTCATAAAAAAGTGATAGGCAACTAATCAAAATCTGATACTTCAAAATTAATGTAAAAGTTATGGCCTTAGAAGAATTAAGAAAAAATAGTTTAGAGGGGAGAGAGAGAGAGAGAGAGAGAGAGAGAGAGAGAGAAAACTCTATTGTTCTACCTTTAGTGACATTAGTGAAATATCCAAATTGCACTTATTTTTCACTTAAATTAAAATGCTATGAATATTTTAGCAAAACAATTTAGAGGAAAAAAGATTCTCTATTTCAAATGAAATGAAGAGTGCATTTTACAATTAAAATTTTGTTTTTTAGATTTAGTAGTGTACATAGTATCATGTTATTTAAAATTTTGAATAATGTGGTGTACGGGCTATGGCTAGGGCCCCAGGCTCCCAGGCCCAATGGGCCTGGGGACCTGGCCTGGCGGCCTAGCACACCACCCAGCCCCCACTGGACCCATAGCCTCGATCCAAACACCTAATGCCTCGTATTGAGCCCAAAAGCTGGATCGAAATTGCACTGTCATGGATACCCATAGCAAACCCACCCCGATCGTCTTCAACCTAGCTGGGGGCACCATTGCTCGGAGATACATTGTATTCGGTGTGCTTGGCAATGCCTTTGGGAATATCGCTGTCGAGCGGGCTTTTTGGAGATGGAATTCAGTTCCAATGCCACTACCACTTTTCCATTGGAACACCCACCTAAAGATGATGAAATTGGACCCCCATTCGCACTAATAAGAGAGAGTAATTATTACACCTCCACTTATCTAAGGCTATAAATAGGAGGATTAAGGGAGAAGTGGAGGAGAGAAACTGAGAAAAAGAGCGACCAAACTAAGAGAGGGAGAGAGGGGAGCAACTTTGTGAGAGAAGGGTTCGCTAATCCAGGAATGTATTTGAGTCACCGAGTATAGAACCACCCATGGTAGGAAATCCTAAGTTAAGTCTACAATACAAATAGATTGTGAACTCAAATAGAGGTTGAGCCTAATAACCATATTTTGGGTATGCACATGTGGTACTAAAATACTCCTTTAAATTTATAATATTTAATCAATAATGTTTCTCTATTTCATTATGAGGCACTTGAAAACATGTGATCCTTAATTTTTTCTAACTTCCATAAAAATACAGGATGGTCTTCTTTGGAGAGTATCAATGTTTGGGACCAGGAGCAAATGACAAAAATAGGACTTCGTATGGGAAGCAACTTAAGCAGTCTGAAGCAACTCTCTACATGGATATTACTTATATTAAAAGAGGTGAATGGCTAAGTTATCATCGAAATCATTTATTTCCTCTTGATTGGATATTTCCAACCAAGAGGAAATAAATGATTTCGATGATAACTTAGTCATTCATTTCCGTTAATAAAGAAGATATTCATACTTCTTATTATATGTAAGAATTTTTCATTTTTGTGCTCAAGAAATGAGAGAGAATGTAACTTAATCATAATCCTTGAGGTTTGAGTCAAAATTAGATAACAAGTGTTTTAGGATGATTTTATTTTATTTTTAACAAATTTCTAAAATTAAAAAGAGAAAAGAATAAAAGGAAGCGGCCCGTCAATTGTACTACTATTATTTAAACTATTATTTTAATTTCTTTTGAGACGTATAACTTTTAAATTTGTTATATATTTAAGAAAAGTCTCTTAAAGGCAAGTAAACAATGCAAAAGTAGAAATAAGTTTTATTAATAATTTCTGTAAGTTCAATAGGTTGGATTATTTCATAATAATCCGTATACACTGATACTATTTCTTATTAAATAATAACACTTCAACATTGTGCCATAACACACAGGGAAGCTAGCTTTCCTTGAAGCTTTATTTTTATCTTCATAGAATACTCCAGTGCGTAGAAATAGAATTAGTCCACCCTGCAAATTATCAAATTCATAAAATTAGTATATGTTAAATCATGTGTCAGTTCTAGATAGAGAATTATATATAAGAGATTTACTTGGAACAATCAGTAGTGGGTGTGATTTTGTAGGAACAAGTAGTGCCACAAGTCTCAGGAAGTGTTCCAACTAGTTCATAGTTGATTCCTGGGATCTTTGAAAGACCATCCATGATGCAACTACATGCGGCTCTGTGATCTTGTGTGATATTTGTAGCAGCGTTGAGTGCTTTAATACCTTCACAACAAGCTGGAGGAACTGTTCCTCCAAAAATGGCATAACTGATACATGGGGTCAACAAGTTTGTCACCTCAGCACATGTTAGAGTTGCATCAACATGTGAAGCAACAACCAACATGCACACAAGCACTGCTGCTGTGAAAGCCATATAAGAAACTGCGAACTTAGCCATTGTAATAATAATGTTAGCCTCTCTCACACAGATTTGATTAATTTTGGGTGTTGAGATACACAAAATGATTCTAGGCCTTTTATAGAGTGGCAAAGATGAGGGTTGGCCCTTTTGAGGCTTCGTCTGTTACCTTTATGTCTAATGGCTGCCAGAAAACTCAAACTGAGGCTGAGACTAGCTAAAGAATTTTCTTGGTCAGAAACTCAGAATAGTCTTCAGTAAGAAGCCAATAATGCTAATTAATGGACCTTAATGTGGAAAAAAATGAGTTCCGTCATTGATTAAGAATTTAAGCAGCCTTGATTTGCGGTGGAAGGCTTGGATCTATAAGAATTGAGCTCTTGAGTGAAACTATGCCTACAACGTGAATTGGACTTGGGCCTTAGTTGCAGGCTGCCCTGATTGGTAAATACATCATCGGGAGGGCTGGAATACAAAACAAATGAATCCAAATGCAGCCACATCTAGCCATTGCATCAACACTCTTGTTATCTTCAAGGTAACAGTGATTTATTTCAATTTTGCTAAAGCTGCTGATGTTTATATAATGCTAAAGATACACGTTTAGCATTTGGGGTTGTTTTTATTTTGACCCTTTATATTTCAAAATTTTTATCTTAGCTTTTTATGATTGGTTTCATTTTCTTAGTAATCCTACAATCCTTTTTGTTAGTAATTTGACTGTTAAGTGTACTTCATGCAAGGTTAATATTTTATAAAACACTAATTCTAAAATATTGAGAAATTGGGAAATGCATTAATTTTTATTGAGGTATTAAAAAATACGTTTTGGAAGGTTTGACCAATATGAAAATTGAATTAAACATGAACGTCTAAAAAGAAAATTTTGACACATAATAATCAAAATGAAAACAACTCAAAACTTTAAAGAGATATATTATTAAGAACGTACAAAAGATAACATGAAAGGATGGAATAGAATACAGAACAAGATACAACAAGCTAAAAAATATTATTAGGTTCAACAGCTTTTTTACATCAGACGTAAGAGATTATGGGCTACATTTTACAAAGGCTTTCTCCACTCTGCCTCTTTCAAAGACATAAGGACCCTATTTATAGAACTCAGAACTCATTTACATTCAGTTTATAATTTGCTTTGCAGAGGATGGTAGGGGCCAAGTTCATGGTCGACAAATGTCAAAATGAGTAGGGGCCTGGCTCTTTGGTGATCTTTATTTGGATATGGTTCTAACAAAGCAGTAAGTATCTCTGGTAGGTGAGAGTACCATGCTTAGAGCATTAGCATTGGGGAATGCAAATGCCAAATGTAAGGAGAATTTGGCATTTGCAGCCCCAAAGTGCTCTCCATTAGAGAATTGCAAAGCCAAGTATTGCAAATTTTTTTGCAATACTGCTACAGTGCAATTCTAAAGATAGAATTGCACTGTAACAAGTATTGTAAAAAAAAAAAACTATATTTTATTATGCCTTTTTTTCCTCTGAAATTTCTCTCTCATCTCTCATTATCTCTGTTCTCTTCTCTCTCTTCCTTCTCTGTTCTCCATCTGCTCTCTCATCTCTGTTCTCACTCCGAAATTTCTCACCCATCTCCATCTTCGAAATTTTTCACCCATCTCACATGGCCTCTCTCTCATCTCTCATCGCACTACTCAACCGATTCACCCATATCACGCCATCGAGCACGACGAAAC
This sequence comes from Lithocarpus polystachyus, assembly GCA_033629205.1. Taxonomy (NCBI): domain Eukaryota; kingdom Viridiplantae; phylum Streptophyta; class Magnoliopsida; order Fagales; family Fagaceae; genus Lithocarpus; species Lithocarpus polystachyus. The sequence continues at coordinate 49,180,785 of CM066168.1, forward strand.
CCACAACCGGAGCAGTGCGAGTACGAGCTCGTCATGGAGCGAATGAAGTTTTGGGGTTTATTGAAGCCGAGTTGTGAAATTTAGGATGTTTTGTTTGTGAGTTTTGTTGATTGATGCGTTTTTGGTTGATCTATCTCACATCTCACACGGCCTCTCTCTCATCTCTCATTGCACTGCTCAATCGATTCACCCATATCACGCTATCGAGCACAGCGAAACCCACAACCGAAGTAGTGCGAGTACGAGCTCGTCATGGAGCGAATGAAGTTTTGGGTTTTATTGAAGCCGAGTTGTGAAATTTAGGATTTTTTTGTTTGTGGGTTTTGTTGATTGATGCATTTTTGGTTGATTAATGAAGTTTTGGGTGTTTGAGTTGATGGGTTTTTGGTTGGACTATTTCACCACCTTGCCGGAAATGAAGGCTTCGGCAGAAGTTGTAGATGGAAGAGAGCTAAAAATTAGAGAGAGGAGAGTGATGGGAGAGAAAAGATATAATTTTAGGATATATGATTTAATTATGTAAATATATTATTTTAATAAGTAGAAGAAGAAAATAAAAGTTTGGGATGCTGGAGGTATTATAAAATAGCATGATATAATAATAAAGTGATTTTTCAGAATAGTAAAGTAGAGTAGAATTAGAATTTTCCAATGCTAATGCTCTTAAAGACGTTTCTGGGACCTTTATTTATTTATTTTTTTTCATATTGACTGATGATTGGAAGGTATGATCTTGTTGCAAGTGTCTTGGGTGGAGAGAGAGATATTTTAAAAAAAATGTACTTGGATTAATTGCTTAGAGGCACCTCACAGGAGCTCAATCGTTTTGCGAGGACATTGTTGGGAAGCTCCTGTACAATTCACGAACCACTAAAACAATATACATGAGTCCCAATTTTTTTTGTAACCATAGTTTAGGGAAATAGTTCAGCTATACCCTAGGATTCCTTTCATACTTTTAGTATGGGCGAGTTTTTGTTTTTTATGAATTAATATGTGAGGTTATCCAACTGAGTATTTTCTTTTTGAGGTAGATATTACTAAAGTCAAAATAGGTTTTTACAGATATAGGCGTGAAATCTTTTCAAAAATTGAGATAAAAAGTAACTAATAAAATAATCTAGTCTTTTTGTGAAGTACATTTTTAGTTTCATTTTCATTATTAGAGCATTCCCAATAGCATTTTGCATTACCTTGTAGCAACAAAAAAAACACCAAAACAGACATCCCATCAGATTATGTATTCTTGTAGCAAACAATAGATATTACTACACTAAAATGCAAATATACTTATTATGGTTCAACAAATGTAAACTTATTTTGCTTATTTGATTCACTTGTCTTTCTCTCTCCACTTGACCGATTTGTGTTTTGTTTATAAAAGATTATATATTAAAAAAAATCATTTTATATTGTTATAATCGAATGGGTTGTAAAATAGAGAATGAGATGTTTTGTATATTTTAAAGTGATAATATAAAATAAATAAAGTAGATTTTAAAGGTGTAAAATGCTTTTTTTTATTGGAACGCTCTTACAATATATTCTATAGAGACATGTTAGGACATTTTAAGAGAGTGACACATGCCCACTTGGGCTCACACATGTTTTGCCTCCAATCCCCAGCTCCCAAAATACCAGCCTCACCCAGAATTTAAGTTGAGATATATCACCTTCATGACCATCTTAGAGGTGAAAGAAAATATAAATGAGCAATATATTGTAAATTAAGAACCATAGAAAATGGTCAATCACCCTCTAAAATATAAAATAGAATATCAATTTGGGATGTTTAGCGCTGTCTTTTTCTTACAACAGCACTCACATTTTGGTAATATAAATGAACATTAGTCCTCCTGTTCGGAGGTTATTTCTTTTCCTTTACTGAAGTAGATCAAAGTGGATTTCTCTGGTCGTAACCTCAGTAGCATTCTCATTAACGTTTGCAATGTTTTCCTATTGCTTTGTTGTTTTTTTTTTTTTAATTAAAAAAATATTTATTACTTTTATCTTCATTTTGAGTGCAAAAAACAAAATTTCAATTTGGCTTTAAAAAATACGAACAAACTTTATTACTTGTATCCTCATTTTGAGCGCAAAAAACAAAATCCTAATTTGGCTTTTACTCTAAACTGTAATTAAAAAATTGTCTCAACCTGTTCTGGCTAAGGCACAATGAGGAGTTAGAGGACACATAGCTTCTTTACTTGAGAATGTCTCATTCCTTCCTAGACCTTTATGGACCATGTCTATTAGCAGACAACTATCTCTAAGCCCAACAACCAATATGTTCAACACACCACATGCTAATGCAACGACAAGTCTGAAGCTCCTTAACATGTATTAGGAGTGCAGCTAAGTATATATGTATGTCTTCTCATAGAGATTACCAAATACCAGTCCATATGAAATGAGGTAACTTGGACACTGAATATCATTCTTGTCACTATTTAGGATAACAATTTTTCGCGTGCAAATACAAATCTAAGAAAGGGATTCTGCAGAAAGAGGATTGTAACATGAGAAATGCAAGAAGGTCAACCTTTTTTAAATATACAACATGAATTCTAACAATGAGAAGCTCTAATGCACTCGTAATCTTTGAAGAATGAGAACCAACAATATAAAATCTATGTCAAGAATTCAAGTATCATAAACAAATCTTTATTCTTCTAATCATCATTTTGTAATTGAAAACAATTACAAATATTTTTTTTAATTACATAAAATTAAGTGCTTATATCATAATCAATTAATGTTGTTATCACATCTAAAACACCAGCATGCATGGTTGGCCTGCGGCCTACCGACTCAAGATTATCATTAATCAAAACAATAATGCACTTTACCTTCCAAATTCTAGTCATTGTTTCAAATCTAGGGTTCATATGTATGTTCTTTATGGCCATAAAGGTCATTGCATGAATATGTTAATATAAGAATCCCTTCTCTGCTTTCACATTATATATATATACACACACACATTTGAGTGCAAATCTTTTCCTGTTGGAGACAAGACTTACATAATCTAGTATGGAGTGTATCAGAATTGAACTAAAGTATCCTCATTCTTTTGCTGTCAGCATATTGATGTTTCTGTACATGGGCATTCGGTTGTGGGCATTTTTATACGTGGCTTACAAAGGGAATTTGGTTGTTGTTGACTTTGCTAAATTTTGTGTAGTATTCTTGTTTAGTTTGATGATTTAACTATATATTTTTAGCGTTATTGACTAATGTTGCACTTCAATTTTAAATCAATAAAGTTTTCTTTCTTTTAATTAAAAAAAATACTGAGTCCAAATTCATATAACCAACTTTAGTTGCAAATGAAGGCTTCCACATTCTCTGGCAAAAGACAGGATTAATACTGAGAAAGAATTATTTCTCTATTGCCAAAAATTAATTCAAAAGCGACCACAATAATAAGAATGCTAAAAAGATTGTGTGCCATTCATGAGAGATCATAAAACAAATAGTTCCCTTTCTACCAAGCGAGATCATCCAACAAAAATATATTACCTTTTAAAAAGTAATTGAATTGAAGTTTCCTTCTTTTAAAATAGGTCGGGTTTGGATCCTATTTTTTGCTTCACATTAGATTAGGCTTACAATTTTGGGTCCAATTTTTTTAGACCTACCTACTAGTACATTTTATAGTTACATTTAGAACAGTTAAAATGTTACAATAGAGCAAAAGCTTGTAACTTAATTGGTGTGTGCCTCCTAATGTTTTCAAGAGTTCAAATCATTCCTCCATATTATAACTATCAAATTATTTTAAAAATTTATATAAAAAAGTTACAATTGAAAGAGCAAACAAAATAGAAAATAGAAAATATTCTGTGTCTTTTTTGCTAGGTAAAATGAGTATATAAGACAACTCGTGTTTGGAAGTCTCTACTCTCTATCTGTGTATGATCATCTCAACAAGAATTCAACAACAATACATAATTAAATTTAAATCATTAATTTGAGGATTTGAGTATCACACTCAATCCACCACCAACACTAACACTATCAACATAAACTTTGAAGAATCATGATCATCAGCCAATGTTAATACCCCGCCATGGATAGCACGAGCTCCACGGGTTGTTAGGGTGTTGTTTCCAATTTATCAAATAATTTTCTCTTTTCCTTTTTGACAATAGTCATGATAAATTAGTTCGTTTAAACATTTTTTTTTTTTTTTGGTAAAAAATTGGTTAATTTGGTCATTTTATCCAAATACGCTAGCAAATGAAATCATTTCTTTTGTATTTATTTTTAAAATAATATTCATCAAACAAAAAGATTTATCGAATAGCACAACTCATGAGTGTTTTCGATTGTATATATTTTTTTATTAAAAAATTTATAGATAATCGTAAATTATAGAGACTAACTTTGAAAAAAAAAATTAAACCATAAAGATTATATATTAACCATCTATTTTAAAAAAGTTTTAATGAAAAACTGAAAAAACTGTTAAAATATTGAATTATTTTTTCATTTTTACATAAAAATTTTTTTTTTAATAATTTACTAATATATGATTTAAAGCCACACATTAATTAACAATCGACAAAATTTGGTTGTAATTGTGCTTGTCCACCATCATTGATCACTGCGTCCCTTGGCAATTGGCATCGAGATTCGAGACCCTTGGACAGCTAAAGTTAACCAATCCAAAGGCCATCCCTCTAAGATGTCTTGTTCTCGGGAAGCGAAACTCTTTTGGTACTTGTGGAGTTGGTTTTGTCGGGTGTTGTGGTGGTGGCCAAGTCCAAATCACGTCTTCTTCGTTGAGCTCTATAGGCAGTGTTTGATGTGGTGGTGGTGCAGGAGGAGTTATGGTTTGAGTGATATAGTTGAGAGAGAGAGATGCGGTTGGGGTTCCGTTTTACTTAGGTAAATGTGCTGACTATGGTTAATTGCACATAACTTAAGATGCATGTTAGCTTCATAAATGGATAAACCCAGTTTGGAAGAGTTCTTTCAATTTGTGTTGCAACTAAATTTTGTACTTTTAACAATTGAAATTGAAGTAAAAGTGAAAGGTCTAAAAATTTGATTGTTCTTAAATCTATACCAATTTACAATTACTTTTTTTTTTATGTTTTTTTTTCAATCTTCTTATGGGTTGCGGGTATACAATTACTTCTTTTAATCCTTTTTTATTTTTTGATTGTTTTATCTTCATAAAGGATTAAATTATAAACAGATCGATATGTTCAAAATTTCCTACCATGTCATGCGACAGCTAGGCAACATTTGAGTAGCTCATATATATATATATATATATATATATATAAAACACTCCAATCAATAATCTAAATTAGTTAAGATCCCTCTTTAAATATTATGGAACATCTTTTTTTTCTTAAGAATGAATTAAAAAAACCTCAAAGGGAGTATTTAGTCAGAATGCAAAGAATATTTGATTCCGAACTCAAACATTAAAAAAAAAAAAAAAACCTCAAAATTATGAATATATGTATTAGCTTCTTTATGGATGTGCTTCACTTAAACCAGTCAGTTTCTAGTGATTAACTAGTTGTCATCTCTTGATATTTTCAAGACACGTATAAGTTTCAAATCCTCCCACTCCCATTTTAATTCTCAAATCATAAACAAATAAAAAAAAAGCAAAAAAAAAAAAAAAAAAACCCACATTTTAGCAATATCAAAGAATTAAATTGAGGAATATTATAAGTGTCAACTAAAAACTTATAATTTATATATTGTCAAGAACTTTGTACGAGTAGTTCAATTAATTAGCGCATCCTGAAATTTCTAATAGAGACCAAGGTTCAAATACCCCCAACTCTAAACTATTAAATTATTAGATCTCTCTATGAGGTAGACATGCAACTCTTTTCATCAAGAACAAGTCTTTTTTTAGTTTTCCTTTGCTGTAAGGCATTCAACATTTAGATCATTCTTATATTAATCAATGTATTTTCACTAGAAATGATTTCTTCTCTTTTGCTATCCACTATTAAAATATCAAAAAACTTACTTTTAAAAATAATAAAAGAAATTAATCATAAAAGGACGTTGTTGTGAAGTTAAAAATCATGTAGGCACTTTTAATTAAGGTCGTACTAATATTTGCCACAATTTCTACTTGATTAACACGACAATAGACAACCAATGATGCAGTTAGGATTTTGGTTAGGGATGCAAGATTAAAGCCAATCACACCCAAATGGTCCAATGGCTCCTCCCTAGGAACTTAGTACCTAGGAGTTGAAGGGGAGGGAAGGGATTCAAGAAGTAAGGACATTCTAAACTTGCTTCCCAAAAAAAAAAAAAAAAGGAACGTAAGATTATAAGCAAAATTTCAGTCCACTTTAGTCCGTTTGGTCCAATTCCTTCAATTTCAATATACTCATGGGTTCATTCGGTCTATTTTAGTCCAATGTGGTCCATTAAGTTCACTTTGGTTTATTAGTACCACTTTGGTCCATTCGTTTCACTTTGGTCCATTTCGGTCTATTTTGAACTAATTGGGCTTTAAATTGATTTGTCCGTTTTTGGCTCTCTTTTTTTTCTTTTTTTTCTTTTTCTTAAAAAATTTTGGATGGAAAAGTTTGAAATTTTATTCTATTTGAGCAAAACTTTTTAGCTTTGAGCTAAAAAATGCAAACAAAATAGATATTAAAAATTAGATATATGATCCCTAAAAAAAATGAAAAAAATAAATATTAACATGATTACCTTAAAATCTATGTTTTAATAATATAAACATTTATACTTATATTTAGAAAGAAGAAAAAATGCTACAATTCTAAACTTATATAATATTTTAAATTTAATATAACATGGTACATGTGTTCCATTCTTCCATAGAATAAGGGTGTACATTTTTTTCATAAAATATTCATAATTTTTTTTTTTTTTTCATAACATGGTACATATGTAAGAATTTTTCATTTTTGTGTTCAAGAAATGAGAGAATGTAACTTAGGCATAATCCTAGAGAGCTGAGTCAAAATTAGATAACAAGTGTTTTAGGATGGTTTTATTTTATTTTTAATAAATTTCTAAAATTAAAAAGATAACAACTTAGGGAGACTCCAATTGAGATTTAATATAACATGTAGAGAAATGCTACGTCCACAACATTTCATAACAAATCCTAAGTGACAAGTTGTTACTTGCTGTTATTAGTGGGTAAAAGAAAAAAAAATACAATTGCAGTGGTGAATTCAGATTAAAAAATCCTAACAACTTGCCACATAAAATTTATTGTAAAAATATAGTGGGCATATCACTTTTCTAATATATAATGATATCACTTCACTCAAAACAAAAACTCAAACTTATGGGTTTTGACCCAATTATGTAATATTAACTACTTATAAGACTTAACCCTATGCCTATTTGTCCCTAGGTTTTTCATGTAACCTACTTTCATTAAAAAGAAAAAAAAAATCGCAAAACGTCTAATGAATTAATGCCAAATACTATCTCAGCCAAAACGTTTTAATGCCAAAAGATTAAATAAATAGGGTTTAGCTCAGCCAAAAAAAAAAACCAATATCAAGACCCACCCATTTCATCATTTTGTCAAAACCCTCGGCTCCTTCTCGCCAGAACCCTCATCTCTCTCTCGCGCCTGGTATGCTCTCTCTCTCTCTCCATTTAGTTGTTTTTTTGTTTGGTTAGTTTTTTTAGGTGATTATCGGCGATTGGTTTGTGATCTGGAAGAACTTTTTTTGTGAAATATCTGAATGAGTACTTTTCTAATTTTGCGTTAGTTTTTTTCACTTACTCAGTGTTTGATCTCTCCGAGCTCTAGACTTTCAGATCCAGAACCCTTATCTCTCTCTCGCGCCAGGTACCCTCTCTCTCTCTCCGCCTTTATTTGTTTTTTTGTTTGGTTGTTGGTTTTTTTAGGTGAAAATCGGTGTTTGGTTTGTGATCTGGTAGAAATTTTTGTGAAATATCCGAATACTAAGTGTTTCATTACCATCTATACAAATTTAGAAATTAGTCTTCATTGTTTTCTTATCAATATACAAGTTCAATTGAAATTAGGTTTTTCTTCAAGCTTGAAAATGCCCAAGCCTGAAGAAAAACCTAATTTCAATTGAACTTGTATATTGATAAAAAAACAATGAAGACTAATTTCTAAATTTGTATAGATGGTAATGAAACACTTAGTATTCGGATATTTCACAAAAAGTTCTACCAGATCACAAACCAAACACCGATTTTCACCTAAAAAAACCAACAACCAAACGAAAAAACAAATAAAGGCAGAGAGAGAGAGAGAGGGTACCTGGCGCGAGAGAGAGATAAGGGTTCTGGATCTGAAAGTCTAGAGCTCGGAGAGATCAAACACTGAGTAAGTGAAAAAAACTAACGCAAAATTAGAGGAGGTTCTTTTTTTACAGGCTTGCAGGGAGGCCCCTCTGAAAAACTACTTCCTAAATCACTTCTATAGCTGTAAATAAGAGAGCAGTAGTTGCAGATTATTTGGAATGAATAGGAGGTATGTTGAATTGAAATCCAAGGATTGTTAGACACTTTCAAGATGGGAGTTGAAACCCAGTGACAACCTGTTGGGAATTCTTTACTAATAACAATACTGTGGTGTGGATGAGGATTCAAAAGGCATTGGTAAATGAGCAAGAACCAATGCTTGAGCTTAAATCCAAGTACAATATTTTTGTGGTGTGTTGGGAAGTTAGTGCCATGGAATCTTATAAGACGCAGTGATTAGTATTTAGCCTATGCCAGTGTTTAGTAGACTATAGAAGCACAATAATGTTCTCCTAGGAAGAGGGATTATTTTGATGAATAAAATTCCTCTTGAAATTGTCCCAATGGTGAATAGCCATAAGCTGACAATTTACTGACTAATTTGTCAGCATGATAGCAGAATCATGATAATTTTGCTTTGCACAAACCCTTAACAAAGTTTTTCAATCTCGGTGGTTGATATTTTCATGAACATTGTTTAAGCTCAACATTGCTTTCTATTGGATCATGGGTGGTTCTCGTAGTTTTTTTATTGAATCCAAGCTTTTTCAACTGGTGGTAGAGGAAGGGGGGCGGTATTTTTCTCTTAGGATTTTTGAGCGGAGTAAGTACTACATGAAGTCGGTCTTCATGGGTAGGATTGCAGCACAGTGGTTGATGAAGAGTTTAGAACAGATTGTCCTTGGGTCTAGTCCGAAGTCTTTTTACACATTCAGGGAAGGCGACGTAGCCTTCATCCTCCAGCAGAGTTCCAACTCCTTTGGTCGGTTCCTTCTTCTGTCTGAACTGAAAGTTGGCGGGTCTAGGAGGTCTATTATTGTTCCAGAAGGCCGGGTAAAGGATGGATGGAGGGTTTTTGGGTTAGCTTTAAGGAAGATTTTGGAACCTGAAAACTATATGGACGGAGGTTCTACTCATTCAAAATTTGTAGCTCAGCCTCACAGGTTTAACTCAGGGGTTCAACCTCTTGAATCTTTTGCGGATGCAGTGCGGGAGCATCAGGCTTCGGTAAACAGGTCAGGTCCGATGACTCTAGGAGGAAGAGATGTGGGGTCAAAAGTGGATTTTGAATTGGGAGAGTCAAATCAGGTAGGATACAGAAGGAACTTTCCGGTGAAATTCAAATCTAAGTTGAATGAAGCTGTTCTTGGAAAAGGACACAATTCAAGGAGTTCTTACTGGAAAGGAGCAGGCTTGACTGTGAAGGTGGATGGGGAAGGAAAGAGGTCTGTTGCGTGGAATCCTTATAAAGGCGGACTGGGGATTTCCAAATGGGTCTCAATGAGTCAGAGGGAGCACGTGGTGGGTCCCTCTAGGAAGTCACGGGTTCTAATCTCTCCTGTGGTGGAGTCAGATCGTGTTGCTGGGTATCTGAGGAATCCTACATGGGTCTCTAAGGGTAAGGAGAAGGTGGTGGATTCTTCTAGTGGGACTCGGGTCCAAATTTTTCCTACGGTGGGCTTAAACAATAATTGTAACACTCAAGTGGGCCACCCAGTTAGTTCTAGCCCAAAACTCCCTGGCCCAACTAGGATGGTAGTGGATGCAAGCTTGTCCTTCAGTGACCCAGGACCATCAAACCATGTAGCACTCTCTCACGAAGCGCAGAAGTCTTTGAGTCACGATTCTTACGCTCTCACGTTGTCCACCGCCCCTTGCGATCCTTTGGTTTGTCAGAATGGGACAACGGGCCTCACCGGTGATGCTGGGTCTCTCGCCGGAGAATCATCGGCGCCTCCGGCGCCACTGGAGTACGCCGGCACTGGGTTTTTCTCTGCTGAGTGTCACCATTGGAAAAGTACACCAACTTTGTGAAAATACAAAGGAACTCTACTTCTAGGTATAGTTATGAATGACTACTTTAGTGATATTAATAAGCATTTATAATTACCCTCTACATCTTAGCTTTTACTTCTAACAGTAATAATCATGTCTCCAATTTTTCATTTTAAGATTTGTAAACTGGTTATAAAATATCATTTACGTGATTATATACCTAACCACACACTACCCATAAAATATAATCTCATACAGATTTAGAGCCCGTTTGGCTGTTCTAAAACCATTAATGCGCATTTTTATCAAAAACGCAAATGTGTGTTTGGTATTGCAATTTTGCTAGAAACTGCGTTCTTTCAAATGCCATATATCACGTTTTGAAACTAGAGTATCAACCAACTTTTTGAAAAACGCCACTTAAAATGCAGATTTGTAATATTTTCATAGGTTTGAATACCTAAAACACCCTCATGCATTTGCTAAATGACAAAATCATCAGCCAACAAATAAACTCACCTCCCTAACTAGTACTATGCATAAGTTTTACAAACATTTTATTGTGATTTTTAAAATTGTGTTTTCCAAACGCACATTTTTAAAATCGCACTTTTACAAACAGTTTACCCAAACAGACCCTTATTAACAAAAAAAAAACAAAACAAAACAAAACAAAGAGACCCTCCAAATACAAAACAAAAAATTGATCAAGAAAAAAAAAACATATATATATATATGAAAATCTTGTTTTTGAGGGGATAAATATGACAAGTTTATAAAAAATAAAACACAACAGCAAGGGATAAGAAATGTTAGATCTGAAGGGAAAAGAAAAAAAAAAAAACTCAATTTATTTTAATTAAATTGATATTCAATCGAAATATAATAATAATAAAAAATTATTTCTACGATGAAATAAAGATATCTGATCTAATATATTGAAACTCTGAGTGAAAAACCAGAGATCGGAATAAAAAAAATGATTTCTATTTGTTCTAAAAAAAATTGAAACTCTGAGTGAGAAATCAGATGTCGGAATTTTATTACAGTTATGCATGTAAGATAATGAGAAGAAAATAAAAGATCATACCCTTTCACGTCAACTGCGCCGATGAATAGCCATATCCATGAAGGGTACGTCAACTGCGCCGATGAACAGCCAGGTTGTTATTGCCAAAGATCTACGGAGAAAAGGACACAGACGGTCAAAGATATTGTCCTAAAAATTACCAGGTTTTCAAAAACAAAAACAAAACATAGAGAACCTAAAAAAATAAAACAAAAAATTGACGAAGAAGTAATATTTGAAAAAGAAACATAAATATATGAATATCTTGTTTCTGAAGGGATAGATATGACAGATTTAGAATCACACCGTTCATCATATCTCAAGGTATGAGAGCATTAGCATAAGATGTTGTAAAAAAATACCATTTTGACACGTCAAAAAGCTACCTTTTTATTTTAAGGTACCATTTAACAATACACCAAAACCAAAAACAAAACCAAATCCAAAACAAAAGCAAATTGAGATAAAGAGAAGAAAAGAAAAGATCATACCCTTTCATGCCGATGAAACTGCGCCGATGAATAGCCATATCAAGAAGGGTACGTCAACTGCGCCGATGAACAGCCATAACTAAGAAGGGTTGTTATTGCCAAAGATCTACGGAGAAAAGGACACAGAAGGTCAAGGATATTGTGCTAAAAATTACAAGATTTTCAAAAACAAAAACAAAACATAGAGAACCTAAAAAAACAAAACATCAACAAAACAAAATATTGACGAAAAAGTGATATTTGAAAAAGAAACATAAATATATGAAAATCTTGTTTCTGAAGGGATAGATATGACAGATTTAGAATCACGCCGTTCATCATATCTCAAGCAAGGTATAAGAGCATTAGCATAAGATGTTGTAAAAAAATACCATTTTGACACATCAAAAAGCTACCTTTTAAATTTAAGGACCCATTTTACAATACACCAAAACCAAATCCAAAACAAAAATAACAAATTGAGATGAACCCGTGGACGAGATCAACATCGGGGCGAGATCTACCGTGGCTGGGCGAGATCGACGGCGGTGGAGGCTGGGAAAGCTCAGCCTCGGGCCGAGAACGCCGGCGGCTGGAGAGTGTGAGACCGTGAGAGTGAGAGGAACAGAGGTGAGAGAAAGAGGGGTGGGAGGCAACGGGAGAGAGGAGAATAAAAAAAATTATAAAATTTCATTCAAAGATTAGAAGGAAGAAGATCTGTCAATAAAATTACAGAGGCGGAGATCGAAAAATGGTGGTGTTTAGAGGTATGAGACAGAAGAAAGAGAGGCAGCGTGGAGAAAACGGTGAGAGAGACTACACGCAATTTATTAGGAAGAGAGCTTACTAGGGTTCTCTTCTTTTTGGAGCTTACATATACACTAAGTTTTATAATTTATAAATAAATAATAAAATAAATAATAAAGAGCTGTTGTTTAACTTTTTAACTCTTTTTTCCTATTTAAAAAAAATTATCTTTATCCGAAATTACCAAATTGACCACCCATTGTATCATGAGATCATTTATTTTTCCATTCCAACTTGGTAAATCACTTCATTTATGGCACTTGTAATATGAATGAATTTTTTATTTTGGTGTGTGACACTTGTCAATTAGATGCAATAAATAAATAATAAAAACTCTTGTCAATTAGGTTTTGGCTTAAATGGACCGGCTTTAGGAGAGAATATATCTTATTTCGGTAATACTAACTCAGTATCTGTTTTGGTATTTCTTATCTAATAAATGAGTGACACATGTTTTAAAAAACTACATCAAACTACTCTAATAAATAATTTATTTATCTTTCCGATAGTTGTCAATATCATTATCATTTAGAGCATTCTCATTAAATGTTCTATATGCTAAAAGATGCTTTTTTTTTTAGTATTTTTGACCCAAAAGCTTACTCCATCAAAGGTTTTAAATGCTAAAATTTTTGCAATTGATGAACAGTGCAGTCTCATATTTGAGACCGCACCGTTCACCCATTGTAAAAGTTATATTATTTTTTTATTCAGTGGGCCCACTTTCTTTTCTTCTTCGTATTTCTCATTCTTCCCTCTCACCATTTCTCTGCTCTCTCTCTCTCTCTCTCTCTCTCTCTCTCTCTCTCTCTCTCTCCCTCTGCTGGACGTCTCTGCGGCTCTGCCTCCAAACCCATGGTTGACAGTCAATGACCTCAAATCAGCCACTGACCATCACCGCGGCATCCCAAGGAGAGCAAACCGTGGCGGCCCACGGCGAGAACGGCCCCATGGCCACTCACGCGATCTGAACCCACCCACAGCAATCCACGGTGATCTGAACCCACCCACGGCCACCCTCGGCGATCTGAACCCCACCCACGGCGAGCCACGACCACCACCGGCCCACAGCAATCTGAATCCCATGCCAATCTGAAGCCTACAAGCCGATCTTGAGAGAAAGGAGGAGCTTTCACTGTGAGAGGAAGAGAGGAGAGAGCGTGATGGGCCTGTTAGTGGGTTTGCTGGCAGCGGCGATGGTGGAGGTTTCTTTTTCTTTTTCTTTTTTCTTTTTCTGCTGTGGTTGGTGGTGGTGAGTGGATGTGGTGGTTGTGGGTGGATGTGGAGGTTTCTTTCTGCTGTGATTTTTTTTTTCTTTTTTTGGTAGTGGTGGTTGTGGTATGGGTGGTGGGTTTTTGGTGGTGGGTTGGTGCCGGCGATGCTGTGAGAAAGAGAGACATAGAGGAGAGAGAGGAAAAAAAATTATTGAAAAATAACAAAGAAACATTATTTAAATGAAATGGTAAAAAAAAAAATAGAAGTTTTGATATAGAGTGTATTATAAAGTGGTGTGTTATATGTTATAAAATTGGGTTTTAAGATGCTAAATGCTATATTTTTTGACATTCTTGATGAGAATGCTCTTATTGAAATAGTCGAATGTAGTTTTTTGAAACAGATGCCACTTATTTATTGGGTAAGAAATATCAAAACAAATGTTGAGTTAGTATTACCGAAACATAATATACTTTCTCCGGTTTTAGAGCATTATCATCAGGTATCTCAAATGCCAAATATTTGGTATTTGACACACCAAGCACCAATATTCAAGCTTTATGAGATGTTTCAAATCTCAAAAAAATTTTACAACATGCTACAGTGCTGTTTCATAAATGAAACCACACTGTAACATGTTGCAAAATTTTTTATCATTTGTTTATTCACCGACCTTTCTCTCTCGTATATTCACTCAGACTCTCTCTCTCCTCTCTCTCTCTCTCTATCTCTCTCTCTCATTTGAGTTCTTTTCTCTTTGCCCACCATTTCTTCTTTCTTGCCAAAGCTGCCAATCTTGCCACTAACCTCGCTGAAGCCGCCGATCTCTTCGAAGCCATAGTCATCCTCCACAGCTCCCTCTTCACTCTCATTATCTTCCTCTCTCATCCTGAAAAGTCGATCTTGCCGCCAACGTCTCCTCTCTCCACCTCGTCAATCTCTCTCTCTCTCTCTCTCTCTCTCTCTCTCTCTCTCTCTCTCTCTCTCTCTCTCTCTCTCTCTCTCTCTCTCTCTCTCTCTCTTGGTGCTTGTGGCAATGTTTATAATAGTTTGGTTGATTTTGGTTTGTGGTGATGGGTTCGTAACCATGGTGGGATGTGGTGGTGGGTTTGTATCAACGGTGGACTATGGCGAGGGTGGCAATGAGTTGGCAGGAATGACGGTGGGAATACATTTATGATTAGTTTTTTTTTAATGTTATTTTAATATTTGTATATATTATTTTAATGTATAGAATTGAAAAATAGAAGATGTGATGAACAGGAAATTACAAAATGATGTGTTAAAATCGATAAAATATGTTTTAACGTGGTAAAATGGCATTTGGCATAGCACACCTGATGGGAATGCTTTTAGTATCCAGAGTTGTAAAACTCCGGACATGCTAAAATTTAGCATAAAACCTCTAAAAAGATGCATTATCTGGACATGTAATTGTAAAAAAATTTACAACTTAGCTACAGTGCCATCATAATTTTATGATGGCACTATAGCAAGATTGTAAACATATTAATGATATTATATTAAATTTTCTCTCTCTTCTTGTCAGTTTTTCCTTTCTCTTTTTTTTTTTTAGTTTTTTATTCTCTCTCTCTCTCTCTCTCTCTCTCTCTCTCTCTCTCTCTCTCTCTCTTGTCATTCTCTGTGTAAATTGGTGCTAAGCCTCTCTTAGTTTTCTCTCTCAAATCACATGATGTGGTTCAGGTGATTGCAGCGGCGTGGACTTGGTGGCTTGGGCACCGTCGATGAAACTAAACCTCGCTGTGCTCACCTCCATTAAGCAGACTCTCTTCCTTTTCTATCTCTCTCTCAACTATTTTTCACTTTCTCTCTTCCCTTGAATTAAGCCGCCGTGGGTTTCATAGGTTGGTGGAGCTTATGGGTTTGATGTGGTGGTAGATGTGGCAGATCGGGGCAATGCTGAAGTGGTGTATTGATGGGCGGTGGTTTGTGTTGATGGTGGATTGGGGTGGTGCGGTGGTTTGTGAATCGGTGGGTGGTGATTGGAAAGTTTTGGGTTTGGGTGGTGGTTGTGTTGCTAATAGTGCATCAGTGGATGGTGGTTTTGTTGTTGATGGTTGATCAGTGGGCAATGGTGTTGTTGGTGGTGGATTGGTGGCTGGTGATTAGAAAGTTTTGGGTGGATTGGTGGGTGGTTGTGTTGTTGATGGTTGGGTTGATTTGGGTTTGGGAGGTGGATGTGTTGTTTGGGGTTTGGGTTGAGTTTCTGTGCTAGGTTTGTTTGGGGTTTGGATGAGTTTCTGTGCTGACGGTTTTGGGTTTTCTCTGTGGTGGTGAGTAATTGAGAGAGAAAGGAAGAGAGACAAAAAAATAGAGAAAGAAAAAAAAATATTTTATTATGTAGATATAGTATTTTAATATATTGTATAGGAAAATAAAAGTCAAGATGTTTAGTGTGTTGTAAAATGGTATGGTATAATTTATAAAGTAGTTTTTGAGATGGTAAAATGAGATATTTTATAGAAACTGGATGCGAATGCTCTTACAACAGCCAATTTATACTCCATTTGACCTATGTTAAAGTTAAAACTTTTTAAAAAATTGTCTCTAAGAAATATTTGTTCCACACGTGCCAATAGTTGTATGTCTAGTGTCCATACCTTTTAAAATTACTAGTGTGGCTGGCACATGCAAGTCACGTGCTACTTCTTGAGTGAAAAAACTAAAATAGAATTTTTATTTGAAGAAGTATGAAATTACATACATAAAAAATATATGTCATACAAAGTTAATCTCATTTGTATAATAATTTTGATAACTATTTGCTAAGGGCAATATCCACCTTCAACCATACACAAGGAAAATTTTGTCATTCATATTTTCTTCTTTATCATTCTACATGAGTCAAGGTGCAATATTAATCTTTAGCTTAATTAGTTCTTAATGAACACCCATTTTAGGCAAGAAAAGAAAAAAAGAAAAAAAAAAAGAAGACATGTGTTATCAAATTTTCCATTAGATAATTTATAAGTTTCGAATATTTAAAACTAGAAAAATCAATATTCTTTAGGTAACAAATAAAACACCTTATATTACTATTTCAACTTTTTAAGCATAACTTTCATCTAAAACTAAAAATACATGAATAAAATTTTTGGATGTTAAAATTTAATGAGAGTATTTTAAACATTACACAATGGAATATTTTAAGAATCATAAGTTTTCATTTGAGTTTATTTGAGAGAATAACAACATGACATATTTGCCTTTTTCCAAAATATTAAGGGAGAAATTACTTGATTTTGAAATTTAAAGAAGAACTGTGAACTACCCCAAATATAAAAGATCAAAAGTGTTTTCATTCTAAGTTTTTGTTTGTTTGTTTTTCTTTGTGCATGTGTGTGTGTAAAATTGTGTATTTTTACTTAATATGGTGTATAAAGAAAAAAAATTACAAAACAAAAATACAAAAATTCAGCCCAAGAAAACTGTACTTGAAATAGTGGATTTTAACTCAACAAAAATTTACTAATAAAATTTTTTTTTATAAACACAGAGAATGACACAACATTTTCATAATATCTTACAAGCCTTATCACACGCGCCCTGCACATATGATGAGACTCTTTTTTTTTTTTTTTTAAGTTTAATGTAATTTTTCAACTTGAATTTATCTATTGTTTGTGAGGTTACACAATAATGAATTTTTAAAAAACCAAACTTTAGGATTTAAAAATAAGTAAACTACTAGGTTTAGTGTGTGTGCTAGTTTTTAAGAAAAAAAATATATTAAACGTACGTGAGATATATTCAAATAGAGAATGTGCTAATTTGTAGGAAAAAATAATTATCTGCTAGTTTTTTTTTTTGAATTACAATTTTAACCCTATTTTTTTTTTTAAGAATAATGATTATTATCTAATTAGATTAGAGGTATTTTTGACATTTTTTTGAAACCATGACTAACTTTTGAATCCTCTTAATATATAGAGATAACTTTATTGTATTTTATTTTGACTTGTAAAGAATTGACACCTCAAGAGTTGTGAAAATATTGTGACGATAATAAGATGTCTTAACAGTTTCACAAAAGAAATATTCTGCCCATAACATTTTCATTACAAATCATAAGTAATAGGCTGTTACGGGTTGTTTTTTGTGGGCAAAAAAATAATTTCATTGGTAAGTTTTGATGATGCGTTTGGGTGCCACGGGCGGCCGCAAGCATCGGGCAAGTTTATGTGGGAGGGGGAGCCAGGCCCCAAGCACTTTATCCTCTATGGGCAATGGAGGGGACTTTGGGAGTTACCGCATTGGGAGTTACTACTGAGTCCCACATCGCTTGGGAGGCGCCCCCACCAAGGGTTTATAAGCCTCTGGGGCGACCCTTGGTGTACCATCACTTGCACATGTGCAGGTGATGGTACACCAAGGGTCGCCCCAGAGGCTTATAAACCCTTGGTGGGGGCGCCTCCCAAGCGATGTGGGACTCAGTGGTAACTCCCAAAGTCCCCTCCATTGCCCATAGAGGATAAAGTGCTTGGGGCCTGGCTCCCCCTCCCACATAAACTTGGCCGATGCTTGCGGCCGCCCGTGGCACCCAAACGCATCATCAGAAAAGCGCCTTTTAGGTGGGAGGGCGAACCATCACCCTCAAGGTATATATCCTCCTGGGGGAGCCAGGCCACAGGAGGTTTATCCCCCTTAGCCTTTTGTTTAGGGACCCTTGGGAGTTACCATTGGGAGTTACCACGGGGGGAGTTACCACTGAGGAGTCCCACATCGGCTAGGGAGCGCTCCCACCAAGGGTTTATAAGCTTCTGGAGCGACCCTTGGTGTACCATCACTTGCACATGTGCAAGTGATGGTACACCAAGGGTCGCTCCAGAAGCTTATAAACCCTTGGTGGGAGCGCTCCCTAGCCGATGTGGGACTCCTCAGTGGTAACTCCCCCCGTGGTAACTCCCAATGGTAACTCCCAAGGGTCCCTAAACAAAAGGCTAAGGGGGATAAACCTCCTGTGGCCTGGCTCCCCCAGGAGGATATATACCTTGAGGGTGATGGTTCGCCCTCCCACCTAAAAGGCGCTTTTCTGATGATGCGTTTTTGAGACAGGCCATCATCAGGCAAGTTTATGGCGAAGGGGGAGCCAGGCCCCAAGCGCATTTATCCTCTATGGGCAATGGAGGGGACTCTTTGGGAGTTACCACGAGGGGAGTTACCACGGAGAGTCCCACATCGCTTGGGAGGCGCCCCCACATGTGGTTTATAAGCTTCTGGAGCGACCACATGTGTACCATCTCACACACATGTGTGTGAGATGGTACACATGTGGTCGCTCCAGAAGCTTATAAACCACATGTGGGGGCGCCTCCCAAGCGATGTGGGACTCTCCGTGGTAACTCCCCTCGTGGTAACTCCCAAAGAGTCCCCTCCATTGCCCATAGAGGATAAATGCGCTTGGGGCCTGGCTCCCCCTTCGCCATAAACTTGCCTGATGATGGCCTGTCTCAAAAACGCATCATCAAGTTTTAATTAGAATAATAATTTACCATTTAAAATTTTTTATGAAAATGTTGTGAAAATGTTGTCGATGTAGCACTCTTTTTTTTTTACAATACTCTTACTTTTAGCTGTAATTGGTTCCAGTATGATATTTCATTATTTATTTTGACATATAAAGAGTTAACATATCAATAATTATGAAAATATTGTGGTAATTTGTTAATATTTTATTATTATATATGCAAGTTCAATTGACTATAGTATTAAAAAAAAAAAAAAAAGGAGAAGAAGGCAAGTGTAAGAGAGTTGAACAAACTAAAATTACTGTTGTTATTGGCTCTTTTTATATATAGAAATGCTCTGGTTTAAGTCATATACCATGTCAACACACCGTTAGGCTAAGTAAGACATAAATTAACGGACATGGACAAAAAATACGAAAAATATAACGATTTGTAAAGATTAGGGACGAAAAACAAATTTTTAAAAGTTTAGAAACAAAAAACGAATTATTATAAAAGTTTAGGGACAAAAATGATATTTTACCAAAAAATGATAGAAAAAGGCTCTTGAGGGGTGGTGCAAGCTTAATACTAATGGCGCCTCTCGTCGAAATCCAGAGAAAGCAAGAGGGGGAGGGTTAATTAGAGACCACAGGAGAAGTTGGACAAGAGGCTTCGCTCGCAACATTGGCTTTACTACCAATGTTATGGCTGAATTTTGGGCCTTAAGGGATGGGCTTTTGTTGGCCCTTCAGATGGGAATTAATATGTTGGAAGTCGAACTTGATGCTAAAGTTGTAGTTGACCTTGTTCTTGCTAGCTCAACCCCTAACAGAGCTTACTCTCCCCTTTTGAATGATTGCAGGTGCCTCCTAATCAGGTTTCAACAAGTCAACATGAGGCATATCTTCAGGGAGGCAAATAGATGCGTTGATGGGTTTGCGAAGAAGGGATGCACACAGCCAGTGGATTTTGTAGTCTTCAATGAACCCCCTTCCCTTGAGTTTGCTTCTTTTGTTAATTCGGATGCTAATGATCTGTACTTAAGGTGATCTATCAATACTTCGCCTCTTATGTCTAGTTAATTTCTTTAGTGAATTATCCTTTTAACAAAAAAAAAAAAAAGAATAAAAAATTAATAAAACTTTTACCATTTCTTTCCATACAGTTTTATATTTGTGATTGCACATTTGCACTATTCATGTATGCTAAAATTTTTAGCATTTAAAACATTTTATGTGGAATGATTTTTGGTATTTGGTGTGCCAAAATTAATGCTAAGATCATTCACATTAAAGCTCTCAAATGCTAAAAATGCTATTTTTTAGAATTTTTTCAATAAAAACACCTCTACATTAATGCTGCTAAATCTTAAAATTTTTAAGATTCAGCTACAGTTTAATCTCATATTTGAAACCGCACTGTAGTTGTATTGTAAAAGAAAAATTCTTTTTTATTTACCTCAATAGCTCTCTCTCTCTCTTCTATCTTTCTCTTTCCTCTCTCACTATTTTCTTCTTTCTTCTCTCTCTGTGCTTCACCGATGAGTGTGCTCCGCCGATGATTATGCTCCAACGATGGTCGTGGGTCGTGGTCTAATGTGCTTCGGCGATCTTATGGGTCTGGGTTTATGGGTTTGTGAGTTTGGGTTCGTGGATCATCGACGTGATCGGCGTGGATCATCGACTTGATCGGTCTTATCAGCGTGGGTCATCGACTTGATCGGCATAGGTCTCTGATTGTTGTGGTGGTCATTGGAATTGTGGTGGCTAGTGGCCGGCGGTGGGTATGATTACTGGGTTGAGACAGTGAGACCGAGAGGGAGAGACGAAGAGACAGTGAGATCGAGAGGGAGAGAGAGAGAGATAGTGAAACCAAAGAGAGAGGATGAAAAAAATAAAAACAAAAAAGCAATAAAAAATAAAAGTTTTGATGTTTGGTATATTATAAAATGAGTTATTAAAATTGTAAAAGTAGTGTTTTGATATTGTAAATGCTAAAATTTTTACTATTGTTGATGAGAATGCTCTAATAATTTAGCATTTTTTAGCATTTGACATACCTGACGCGAATACTCTTAAACAAGTTATTTATGTAATCAACAAATAGGTAAACTTTTATTTTTTAAAATTATATGTTGGAAAAAATAATAATAAACTTAATGTTATTGTTCAAGTGATAATACACCAGTTTGGCAAAAAAAGAAGGAGAAGTGATATTACACCAATAATAATATAATACTGTCTAGGTCTGTAAGATGCATTAAATAAAAAGGATCACAAGATTTGTTTTTGTTTTTGTTTTTTTTTTTTTGTTTTTGCGTTGAATTTACTTTCTACGACAGTTTTGTAGCAATTGCATCGTTTCCAACCTGCATACCTCCTTTTTTTTTTTTTTACATAAATGTTTTATCGTTGTCCTATCTCCTCCTAAGTTGGGATCTGTTTATTTTGCTAAAATTAAAATTTTTTAACTAAAAATATGATAAATAAAGGTAAAAGTTAGTTAAAATAGTATAAAGAGACCTATAAATAGTACTAAAAAATATAATAAAACTCATAAATAATAGAAAAAATAAGCTAAATAATAAAATAAACTGACAAATTTCATCCATGCCAAACGCACGCCTAAAGTTTGCTTGAACAAAAGTAGAGTGAGCTGGTAACTATCTTAATTACCACTTGTTCATCAAAAAAACTATCTAGTTACCTCTTACAAGACTGTTGTTTTTTTCGTTTTTTTCTTGAATTAGTAACCCTCGTGGTCATATCCACAAGACAGACTGGTTCTATTTGCCCAGTACTCATATAAAATTACCAAATTGACCACTTTTGTATCATGAGACAGTCTATTTTTCTCTTTTAAATTGGTAAATCAAATCATTTACGATACTTTTAACTTTCGTGCGTGATACTTGGAATTTATTGCCCCAAAACACTTGTCAATTGGGTTTCGGGCCATGGATCCATCCCTGTCGACCGGCCTAAACATAATAGTAGGCAATTCATACTCCATTTGATTTGATTGTTCTCGTGTCTAACTAAATAAACTCGCATTTTTAGAACTTAGAATAGATGGAAAAAAAAGTAAGAGGATGAAAAATTTTAGAAGTATAGAAATTATTTATTTTTCTCCATTGGTTGGAATAATAAAATAGTGAAAAGATAGAAAATTAATATAAATTTCATTTGTTCAATTTTGTTGGTTGAGAAGAAAAATTGAGTGGGTATATATAAACATCTTGTTTTATAACATGCATTTAACCTCGCCTAAAGGGTAAAATGGTAATTTCACACATCGAAAGTAGCATCTTAATTATGACTATTGAATCCTCAATTACTCATTATAAAACAAATCTAAGGTTGTAACAATCAAAATGACTAATCACAGGTCTCAAGCAAATTGAAATATGTTGAAGAATCAAATTTTAACAGTAGAAATGCATTCGCATTAATGAGCCTATTTATGATCAATTTGAAATTGAGGATGTATCATGATCCTATTAGTTCGAATAAACATTAAAAAGAGGAAGGTTGCACACATTTGATTAATTTAATGGTCAAACAATAATAATTCCTTGATTTTGGCTATAATTGATTTGTAATTATAATCAATTTGATGAAATTAAGGGTTATTGATGTCTGATTCGAGGTAGATTGGATTGTTGAAATTCAAAATAGAAAAAAAAAATCATAGATTTGATTGAAGTTAAAAAAGAAATTATGGTATATGGGCAGGCACTGGGTCCAAGTGTCGATTGGCGGATAGAAAGGCACTAGGTCAAAGTGTCAATCACTCGCCAACCATTTGCCAATCAATAAACATATGGCCAAACTAATGTCAATCTGCACTTGGTCCCACAAGTTTTCAAATTTCAAAAATTTGGCTCCAGTTTTTCCTCCACTCTCACCAAACCTGACTAATTTAGGCCTTGTTTGGTTTAAAAAAATTGTCACTCATCACTCATCACTCAATTTTCATCACTCATCATCCATCACTCATCACTCTAAAATATCACACCCAAACAACATCATCACTCAGTTACCATCACTCAATATTTTCACACTATTTGTGGGTCCCATATCTGTCATTGGTACAGTTTAGTTTAGTTTTTTTTTTTACCCAGTACCCAGATCACCCGAACTAGTGGAAAAAAAAAAAAAAAAGAAGGAAGAACGAAGAAGACCAGATCAGAAAAAAAAAAAAAAAAACCAGATCACACGAAGAAGAAGAAAAGAAAAAGGAAAAAAAAGAAAAAAAAAAAAAGGAACCAGATCACACGCAGGAGAAGAAAAGAAAAAGAAAAAAAAGAAACCAATCACCGAACAAAGAAGAAAAAAATAAAAAATAAAAAAAAAACCCCAAAAGTCAACAATGATGGCTGCACAGTATAAAGTTTTATGTTTAATTACAAAAATGCCATTGAGTTATGAGTTATGAAAACTGAAAACAGATAAAATGTGTTTTCAGTTTTCATAACTCATTACTCAAAAATCAGAGAACTGAGTGATGAAAACCATAACTCAAAACTCATCCAAACAAAACATCTTGCAATTGAGTGATGAAAACTGAGTATTGAGTGATGAAAACTGAGTATTGAGTTACGAAAACACCTCAACCAAACATCACCTTATGCTCCCTTTTTCTAGAACCTTCATCATCCACTATAAATAAAAGTGAAAATCTCATTCAAAAGCACTCCACACCCCAATAATTCTAGAGAGAGTAAGAGTACTTGTCATACGTTGGTTTTCTTGAGACTTAAGATATTGGATGGGTACCTCTCCACTTTACTTCTATAATTTTGAAGAAATTCCTCTATGATCCCAGAGGAGGCCAAGAAATTGCATTGTGAATATGGTCTTCTTAAGTCTCTAAGTGCAGCATCATTTCAATGATTAGCTTCTACGGACAAAGCCTTGTTTAAGTCATGTCCCAAACCAAATCTAGTTGTTCAATCCAAGCCTTAACTACTTTCCCAAACTCATCTAGTAATCACATCTAGTGAAGTGCGATTGTCCGTTTTCACAATACACTTCAACCAACTTGCATGAAGGTACTTTTATTTTTGTAATGTTGACCAACTAATAGATACAACATATCTTATAAGATTGATTACTGAGTGGAATATATAAGTTTAATGCTTTTTTCTAGAAACTAAAAGTTGTCTTTTGCATACATAATTCTATATATTCACCATAAAATTAAAAATAAATATAAATCAATTAACATTCAAAATATTTTGGTTCATACTTCAGTCCCTTATAAATGAAATTTTTGTTTCATTCATGTCAATAGATTATCGTACAAATGTGTATGAAAGATCCACATGGAGGAAAAATAAATAACTTGAGAAATTATAATTAAAAAGCTAAAGTCACAACAAAAATTTACAAAAAAAATTCACTACAACATCCAATTTGTCTATCACCTCATACTTGCCTCCCACAATTTATAATTTAATTTAATTTTTTTTATGATTCATGTGTGAGGTGGTAAATAAATTAAGTATTGTTGTGAGTTGTGATCTTAACTAGAGGTGTGCATAGGTCGAGTTGGGTTGGGTTAAGAGGATTTTTTGACTCAACCCACATGGGTCGAGTTGAACTTATGGGTTGGACAATTTTTTTTATTACTATTATTATTAAATTGAACAGAAAAAAAAAAAAAATCACATTTGCCACCTGATTTGATAAACAAAATATACATTAATATATGAACTAATATTCCAATTCAGTTATACATTAATATATGAACTAATATACATTAATATTGGCTTTTTATATAGGATAGGAGGAAGAACTGGTTATTTAAAAATTTTTATTAATTATATAATATATATTAAATATATGGGTGGGTCGGGTCGGGTTTGGCAGGTTTTGAATTTTATCCCGAACTCGACCCGCTATAAAATTTTTTTTTGTAACCCAACCCAACTCACTAAGCCCTAAAAACCGAATCAATCGGCGGGTTGGGTTAGGTCGGGTCGGTCGGTTTTGGCGAGTTAGTGGGTTGGCTGCACACCTTAACTCACCCAAGGTAGATCATAATTAGGTGTATATATATATATATATATATAGATTTAAATTTGAGTTAAGTGGGACTAAATATGTTATATAGTAAAATCCTCCTTAGAATTTATCTAGAATATTATTGACTGGTTGGATGCAAGGGAGTCAACCTCGTACCGGAGGCTATACCGGTTTGACTAGTGGAACGATATATTTTGGTACCGGTCAATACTCGTGTACCGTTTTGGTTTTACTGCTATTTTATATAATAAATATAAAAGTTTACCATAAAACATTACTTCAATTCAAAATAAATTATTTATTGTTTTAGACTTTAGCATCAACAAAAAGAAAAAGAAAAAAACACAATATAATTGACAGAAAGCTTAATTGTTCATTGCATACTAAGAAAACAAATAATACTAATAAGTTAATGCAAATAAGTTACCATTTTGCCCTTACAAAAATTCAAAAATTACAAAACAAAAAAAAAAAAAAACTTTTTTCTATACTAGCCGGTACACTTGAAATTGGCCGATACGTCTAGTATTTAAACCAGTACGAAATGTTGACGTTTCGATATCGGTACATACTGGCCGATATGGTCGATATCGATATGGTATCTACCACCTTGGTTGGATGTCTATTTTTCTACTGATTGGTTCATATAGAATTCCGTAGGGGTTGTCTCGATTATGACAAAATCTATAATTATTTAGAAAACTTCAATTAGGATTTAGGATTCATGCATTCAGCTAAGGGTAACAGTACTTTAAAATCATATATTAAATTCACGTTGGAATGGTAGATATGTAGCCCATCCATATGTCAGACAAGTATATTTTGTAGTTCACCATTTCTGTTTGGATACTGCTTACTTTACTGAAACTGAAAACTTTTTGCTGAAAGTACTGTATATAAAAGTAAAAGTTAGTTGAAATAGTACAGTAAGACCCATGAATAGTGATAAAAAGCGCAACGGGGCCTATGAATAGTAGCAAAAATAAATTGAATGGTGAAATACTTTATAATTTTAATCCACATCCAAACGCACACTTGAGTATTTTCCAAATCATTGGAATATTTGGATAATGGCACTAAGAAGAAATTGTTGTTTATTATTATTATTATTAATGAAAAGAAATTGCCTTTTTTTTTTTGGCTGAAAAAAGATATTGCCATTTACTTATCTTAGAGCATTCCCATTGGGACTGCCAAATGGGATATGTAGGGATGATTTAGCATTAAAGCCCAAAAACCACCCAACATTTGGAATTGTAAACCGAAAAAATTTACAAGTCCACTATAGTACCGTCCCAAATATATGAGCGTACTGTAGCACAATCTCAAATCCCAAATATTATTTTTTATTCCAAATCTTAGCTCTTTCTCTCTCTTCGGTGTCTCTTCTCAAACTTCTGCTCTCCCTCTCTCCACAACAATCCAATCCACACTCCTTTCTCTCATCACATCTCTCTTTAGCTCACGGTGGTGGGTATTTTCTAGTGTGAGCTCTGGTGTGGGTCACGTGATGGTGTGGGTCGTGGTGAGGTCATGCGTGGCAAGGTGAGTCATGGCGAGTTGGGTAACGGACTCACAGTGTGGATTCCGACGAGGTGGATCACGGACTCATGGCAGAGGTGGGTGGGTTTTGATTTTGGTGGTCAGCATGGATCGTGCGTGGTTGATGGGTCTCATGGCGATCGGCCTAAGGTGGAGGTTTGTTGATGGGTTGTTTGTGGGTTTAGCTAGGTTTCAGGTTTGATGGGTCGTGGGTTGTTCATGGGTGCAATGGTGGAGATCAGCGAGGTCGTGCGTGGTGGTCGGCGTGAATCGTGGCGAGATCGTGTGTGGTGGTTCCGATGGGGTTTGTGCAGCGGTGGAGATTCGTGGGTTGCTGTGAGTTATGGTTGATCAATGGGTTTGTTGAAGATCCGTGGGTCGTTGTGAGTTGTGGTTGATCAATCGATTTGCTTGTGGTTGAATGAGCGTGCTTTCTATAAGAGAGAAGTGAGAATATTTTTATATTATATTATTTTAATGTGTAGTATGGTAAAATAAAAGTTGAGATGTTAGGTGTATTGTAAAATGGTATGATATAAATGATAAAGTAGTTTTTGAAATGGTAAAATATAATTTTTTATAAATTCTAGATGTTTTTTTTTTTTTTTTTGAGAAGGAATTCTGGATGTGAATGCTCTTACAAACTACATAATCCATATTGGCGAGTTAAAGGGTAATATTGCATTTTCGCATAAGTGACATACAAATCCAAAAAAAGTATGTATACAAATCTTTAGAATTATAATATAATATAATATGACTGGAATTCAAATTGAGATAATATATATGTGTGTGTGTGTATATATATATATTAAGATAGTAGTGTTTATTTTACACAAACTATTACATGCAAAGTAATCACTTGCTTTTTGCACTAAACTTTTGACTTAGAAATCACAACTTCAAAGTTCAAAACAAAAAGGTGAGTGTGCGTACTTTTTTGCATGGTTTTCAAACCTAGACCATTCATTGAACCGTAAAAGGGAGAGGTTCAGGTTTTTAAGGTCGAACCGAGATTGAATCGTGATAATGTCATAATTAATTTAATAATTATTTTAAATATAAACAAATATATTAAATTAATATAAATAGAAAAATCGACTATAATAGTTCAAAAAAATATAGAGATTTATCTTTCAAATATATATCATATCTTTCATAAATAAAATAAGAAATATTAAATTCTAAGCAAACCTAAATAATTTTGGTTAAGGTTTAATATTATACTCTTTTTATAGGAGCTTGTCTAAATTATCTTAAATCATTACCACACCCATTTGACAACCCAATAATTTGACATGCCCAAGCCCATTTGACTAGAATCATTTATGAAATCTCTTAAAATAACAAAAAAAAAAAAAAAAAAAGCAAGAAGAGTAGCCGGCCAAACTATTAAAATATTTGATTAAATAAAGAACAAAACCCAATAACATTTTCAAAAGAGAGTGGTTGACAGCAAGTATTTAGTGGGTGACAGGAAAGCAAGTTGTCCATCACACAGAGAAGGGTCAGTAGACAAGAAGACTCTAGGGTCGTTTGGATTTCTAGTTTTCATAACTCATAACTCTGTTTCCATAACTCATAACTCATAACTCAAAAATGGTGGGACCCAAGGCTGAGAACTTCGTTTGGATTTTCATAACTCTGTTTCCATAACTCTGTTTCCATCACTCAATTCTTTGATTTTTGAGTGATGAGTTATGGAAACTGAAAACACATTTTAGCTGTTTTTAGTTTTCATAACTCATAACTCAATGACATTTTTGTAATTAAACATATAAAAAGGGACCCACAACCGCAACTTTTGACTCATTCTCCTCTTTTTTTTTTTTCTTTTTTTTTTTTTTTTTTTTTTTCTTCTGATCTGCGCCTTTTTCCCTTGTCTTCTTCCTTCTTCTTTTTTTCTTCTTTCTTCGCTAATCAACTTCAACTTTCGTCTTCTTCCTTTTTTTTTTTTTTCCTTTCTTCTGATCAGCTCGTCGTCTTCTTCCTTCTTTTTTTTTTTTTTCTTTTCTTCTTCTTCTTTCACTGGTTCAGTGATCTGGGCTGCTGCTTCTTCTTCTTTTTTCTTTTTTTCTTTTTTCCCTTTCTTCTGATCAGCTCGTCGTCTTCTTCCTTCTTCCTTTTTTTTTTCCCTTTTCTTCTTCTTCTTTCACTGGTTTGGTGGTCTAGGTTGCTGCTTCTTCTTCTTCTTCTTTTTTTTTTTTTCCTTTCTTCTTTCTCGGTGATTTGGGCACTGAAAAAAAAAAAAAAAACATTGTATTGAGTGACAGGTATGGGACCCACAAATAGTGAAAAAATATTGAGTGATGATAACTGGGTGATGGTGCCAAACGGGTTGGGTGTAGGGAGTTAGGGAATTTTGAGTGATGAGTGATGAGTGATAAGTAATGAGTGATGAGTGATGAAAATTGAGTGATGAGTGATGAGCTATGAAAAAAAAAATCCAAACAGGCCCTAGAGTGCAAAGACAAAAGCAAAACGCAAAGAGAGAGAAAAAAAAAACGCAGAAAGGGCAATCAGAAAAAGTGCGGAGAGAAAAATGGAGAAGCAACAGTCGGCGAAAACCATGACAGAGAGATAGAGCTAGTGAGAGTGAGAAAAAGAATAGAAAGAAATGGTGGTGTGATCTAAAGGTCTGAGGTTGCAGAATGAAGATTCAACAATGGCTAAGCCTACAAGTATCCAAAAAAGAAGGAAAAAAAAAGCTCTGAACTGAACCCGTGAGAACCGTCCACAGTTTTGAAACCTGGGAGGTTCAACCGCAGTTCGCACGGTTCACTGACTTTTGTGTATATGTCGGTTTTTGGAGTTAAAAAAATAGTTTTGATGGATGGTTTCCAGTTAATCCGGTCGGATCGTACAATCCAGTCCAAGTTTCAAAACCTTGCTTTTTTGGCGAAAATGCAATTTTGGTTATTACATTTTGGGGATATTTTCATTTTGGTTCTTAGCTTGATTTTGTGTTTACCTCATCTATTGAAAACAAAGAATCATGATTAATGCTGCTACAGTTACAAACTGTTTTACAATATTTTTAAAAAATGTTGATATAGTTAACTTTTTATTGGTTTTCATCTAGACCTATTACTAATATCACTTTTTTATTTACCAATAATTACTCACCATATCAGTAGTTTGTAATTTTTTTTATAAAATAGTTTGTCCATTTCAGTTCCTGCTATTAACCCACTAACAAAAAATTCCTATGCAAATAGAAGCACAATAAATACTGATGTAGCTATTAAAATAATATTTAAAAAATAACATGTAAGCTTCTGATTTTTAAAAATTAAGTTATCAATTTTAACAAAATTAAAAAACATGAAAACCAAATTAAAAACATAAAAACACATAAATTTAGATAATTTTGAAGAGCATGTGTACACAAGAAAACAAACCCATATCACACGAACACAAACCCATATCACAAGAACATAAAAATGCAAATGGAAAAAAATTAAATAATTAGGAAGAACAAAGAACATGGTACTCAGAGATTTTCGTTTCCAACATTTCTCATAACATAAAATCAACTAAACGCACAAAATTTCATCCCAAACATATCTCCAAAACCAATAAATCAAAATCCAACCAAATCAATAGCAAACCATCTAAATCAACCAAAATCAACAACAAAACAACATATCACCGATCAGACCAACAAAACCCAACCTCTGTGCTTCTATAATTTCCAACCAAAATCATCAAGTCACATATCCTCAACAAACCCCAGATGTTAAAATTTTATAGGGAAACAAACACACAAAGAAACCCAGACTGGCTGAATCGAGAGAGAGAGAGAGAGAGAGAGAGAATGAGTCTTCTTCTTTTTCTTTACTTGGATTCCATGAACAAGAAGCAGATTTGCGTTTGAAACAGATAAAAAAAAATCCAAAAAACCCAAATTTTGCCCATTGTATTTTCTGCATCAAGACCCCCATGGCTTCCATGATCAACACCTCAATGATACTAATATGCTCGTCGTTGATCAAGGGAGAAGCCGAAGAGGTAGAGACGTGGCTTCGTCATGGTGGCGATGTTGCAGTGGAGCTGATGGCATCATTGTCCAAATATTTTGAAGACCTGCAACCTAAATCACCCAAACAACCTTCTATTAAGGGTCCGTTTGGGAGGAGGGAATGTAATAGAATAGAAATGAATATTTTTAGAGTATTCTTTCTTCCTCTTGTTTGAGAGTTTTAACGGAGGGACTAGAAGGTTCATTTCCTTGCTTGAGAGTTTAAATGGGAGGGAATGGAATAGTTAGGAAGGAATGCTCATTCCTCCCTTTTCCCTCAAAACGTCAAATTTTTGTTCCCCTCAAAATTATGAGGAATGGGAGGGAATAGATTTAGGTTTAATGAAATTTTTACTAAAACTCCCAAAATACCCCTATATATTCAACCTTTTATTTTAAAATAGTGGTCTAATAGTAATATTGTCATAAAAAAATTCCATTCCATTCCCTCCATGTTACTCCCAACAAGATTACTTACATTCCATTCATTTTCATTCCTTTCCATTCCTTCATTTTAAAACATCAAATCAAGGTTATTTAATTCCATTCCATTTCATTCCCTTATGATCATTCCATTCCATTTCATTCCCTTATGATCATTCCATTCCATTCCATTCCATTTCCTTATAAACTCCCAAACGGAGCCTAAAGGTTGGGATCAGGTCCGAGAGAGGAAGAGCGAGCGTGAGGTAGAGAGAGGTTTGAGAGCCACTGCCTGAGACTTTGTCGTAAGGACTAACTACCACCACCACTGATTTGGGCTTCACAACAAAGCAGCACCACCGATCTAGGCTTCACAACAACACAGCAACCCACTAATCTATAACTCAACCACCACCACCACTAGTCTGGGTTTCACAACAACACAACACACAAACAATTCGCAACCCACAAATCCAAACCACCACCACCACCATTGGTCTGGGTTTCACAACAACACAACATACAAACAATTCATAACCCACAAACCCAAACCACCACGACCACCGATCTGGGGTTTCACAACAACACAACACACCCACCATTCCATCACCCATAAATCCAAACCGATTCTTTGCCTCCACTGATCCATAAAGCTCCATGGTCGAGCTTGATAGCTCGATTTAGATCAAGCCCTATTCTAGAGCATTCGATTGGCTGGGAGAGAGAAAGATCAAAGAGGAGAGGGAGAGTGAGAATCGGCAAAGAGAGAAGAACTGAACATGTTTAATTTAATTATTTTATTTTATTAGATTGTAGGTTTACTTTTTAATTTTTAATTTTCTTATGTGGCTTTTTTATTTATTGATATTCTTATGTGGAATTTTTTAAATGGAAAATAATTTAAAAAAAATATTATTTTAATAACTACGTCAGCTTTATGTTTGCCACTTATGCACTCCATTTGCCATGTATGATTATTCTGTTAGTAGACTGATGGGAGGGATCAAAATGGACATGATTTTTCGTTTTCAAGGATTAAGGTAGACGCGAAATCAAGTTAGGGACTAAAACAAAAATTTGTCCAAAATGTAGAGACCAAAAATACATTTTCGCTATTTTAGGACTATATCGTTGACCACATAATTTTCCACAGTTATCCTATGCAACAAACTGTAATTGATTATATGTTACTTTCACGTAAACTCACATATTTTTTTTACCACAATCTGTCACATCATAGTTGTAACAATGTTATAGCATAACAATGTGTGGTCCTAAATAGGAAAAACAAGTTTAAAGAAGAAAAAAAGAAAAGAAAAAAGAAAAACCTTTATTGTTCTACATTTAGTGATATTATTGAAATAGCCAAATTGCACTGATTTTTTTTACTTAAATTAAATAAAAGTTTAAAAGCTATAAATATTTTTGTAAAACTGTTTAAGTAGTGGGAAAAAGGTCTTCTCTATTTCAAGTAAAATGAAAAGTGTATTTCACAATTAAAATTTTATTTTATTTAGATAAGATAGTGTCATGTCATTTAAAATATCAAATAACACGGTACTAGATACACCTTAAAATTTGTACAGTAATATCTAATCGATAGTGTCTTTCTATTTCATTAAGAGGCATGTGAAAACATGTGGTCATTAATTTTGTCTGACTTCAATAGAAATACAAGACGGTCTTCTTTGGAGGGTATTAATGTTTGAGATCGACCAGGAACATATTACACATATATGACTTTGTATGGAAAGCCGAGCCGTTCGAAGCAGCTTTCTACACGAATATTACATATATTAACAAGGATGAATGGCTAAATTATCATCGAAATTATTTACTTCCTCTGAACAAAGAAGATATTTGTTCTAATGAGAGAATGTAACTTAAGCATAACAGTTGAAGGCTAAGTCAAAATTAGAAACAGAGTGCTTTAGGATATATATATATATATATATATATTTTTTTTTTATAACAAATTTTTATAATTAAAAAGAGAAAAGAATAAAAGGAAGTGGCTCATCAATTGTACTACTTTTATTTTATTTTTTAATTTTTTTATGATCAATTGTACAACTGTTATTGATTTTTTTTTTGGGATAAAACTACTGTTATTGAAAGTTGAAACTATCATTTTAATTTCTTTTGAGATTAAAATTTTTTGAATTTGTCATTAAAGAAAAGTCTTTTAAAGATTACCAGAGAGTTAATCATGTTGGCATGGACATCATATGTTATTCCAAAAAATTTACTCCTATCCTATTTTGAGAAGAAAAAAAAAATTTACTCCTCAAGTAGCTCAAACAATGCAAACGCAGAAATAAGTTTTATCTCTGCATTTGATTATTTCTTAATAATCCGTATATACTATGACATTATTTCTTATTAAAAAATAACACTACAGCATTGCGCTATAACACACAAGGACTTCCTTGAAGCTTTATTTTCATCCTCATCGAATACTCCAGTACGTTGAAATAGAATTAGTCCACCCTGCAAATTATCAAATTCATAAAATTAGTACATGTTAAATGATGCACCAGTTCTAGTCTTCTAGATTGAGAATTATATATAAGAGATTTTACTTGGAACAATCAGTAGTGGGTGTGATTTTGTAGGGACAAGTAGTGCCACAAGTCTTAGGAAGTGTTCCAACTAGTTTATTGTTGATTCCTAGGATCTTTGAAAGACCATCCATGGTGCAGCTACATGCAGCTTTGTGATTGTGTGGTATTTGAAGTAGAGTTGAGTGCTTTAATACCTTCACAACAAGCTGGAGGAACTTTTCCTCCAAAAATGGCATAACTGTTACATGCATGAGGTCAAAAGTTTGTCAGTGAATTTGTCACCTCAGCACATGTTATGGTCATGAACATGTGAAGCAACAACCAACATGCACACAAGCACTGTTGTAAAAGCCATAGAAGAAACTGCGAACCTTGCCATTGTAATAATAATGTTAGCCTCTCTCACACAGTGGTACTTAATTTCTTGCTAGATTTGAATATTTGATTACTTTTGGGTGTTGAGGTACGTACACAAAATGATTCTAGGCCTTTTATAGAGTGGCAAAAATGAGGGTTGGCCTTTTTGAGGCTTCGTCTGTTACCATTACGTCTAATGGCGGCTACGAGAAAACTCAGATTGAGATTGAGATTAAGGGTGTTTTTGTTTGGAGGTGAAATAAGGTGGATAGAAAATTTTGGAGAGAAAATAAGAGAAAAAATGGATTTGTGTGCTGTTTGGTTGGGAAGAAGGGGAAAGAAAACTTTTGTGTGGGGCCTAAACATTTTCCACTTGGGCCCACACAAAACTTTTCTCTCCAAAATGGAGAGAAAAGAGAGGAGAAAAGTTTGAGGCATATGGTGGAACAAAATTACCCTCACTTTTTATTACTCTCACCTACCCCTCTCACTTTCTCATTTTTTGTAACCTGATCATCCTTATCTCTTAGCCTCTTCATCCTTATTAGTTGCCCACGTTATACACTATTTGTTGCCCACGTTCTATGAAGTTTTTCTCAAGGCCTCGTTTGGGAGGAGGGAATGGAATGTAATGGAAATGAATTAAAAAAGTAATTTTAGAATATTCTTCCATTCCTTTGTTTGGGAGTTTTAATGGAGGGAATGGAAAGTCCATTCCCTTGTTTGAGAGTTTAAGTGGGAGGGAATGACATGAATAGGAAGGAACACTCATGACTCATTCCTCTCTATTCCCTTAAAATTTCAAATTTTCATTTCTCCCGAAATTGAAAGGAATAGAAGGGAATGAAATTAATTAGATTTAATGAATTTTTTATTAAAACTCTCAAAATACCTTTATATATTCAACCCTTTATTTTAAAATAAGGGTCTAATAGTAATATTGTCATAATAAATTTTTGTTGCCCATAAATTATATATTATAATAATAAAAAAGAAAAATAATATAAATTTATATGTATTTGTGTTAATTTTTAGATTATTTAATGAGTGTAAATATATCTATTTCTTATATATTATATAACAAGGATAGAATAGTCAATTTATATAAACTATATTTTTTATCCTCCCACTTTTCTCTTCAATCAAACAAAAGAATTTTCCATCCCTCCAATCAAATACTCATGAGGAAAAACAAAATCTTTTCTATTCTACCATTTAACAAAATCTTTTCTATTCTTCCACTTTTCCATCATTCCACTAATTTTCCATCCTCCTATTTTTTCACTTCTCCAACAAAACAGACCTTAAAGATTTTTCCTTGGTCAGAGTAGTACTCCTTAGTAAGAAGCCAATAATGGCAGCTCTTTAGTCACACTTGCTGCTGCAAATGTTCTTGAGGGCATTCTTTCCCATCTTTAGTCAATTCGTTCTTTTCAGTTTTCTCATGTTAAAAGGGATGGCAAAAAGTCGGTCCTTCTTTTGGCATGGGTGGAGGAAACACCCAGATTCTTAGAAGTTGCTATTGCCTCTAACGTAGTTGTTTGTACTTGATTTTCTATATTAATGATATGCGGCCATATATTCTCATTAAAAAGGTTAATTACTGAATTAACATATTTAAAAGATCAATGACTAAACTGACACAAAATATAAAAGTGAGTGACCAAATATATAATTTATCATTATTATTGTTATTATGTAAAAAATATGGATCAATGTCACCAGATCTATTGTTGCTTTGTCAGGATTGTAGATGTGCAAATAGTATCACTTTAAAAAAAAAAAATTAAGAGAATCAGTTTTATCAGGATTATTGTTTATTATGACTAACATGACATTATCTATGCATGCCATTTTTATATTATATACTTTAAAAATTATTTTTTTAGTTTATTTTACATTTTATAATTTATACAGTTTAATACTTGCAAGTTGTAATGGTTGAGACTACGTTTAATCCAAGCCAAACAATCCAATTTCTAAAATGTGAATTGTGGGCTAAGAATATAATTGGACTAGTTTTGTAATATTAATTTCTAGCCATTCTCTAGTTTATTTATTATTGCATATTGCATGCGGAACTCTTATATATGGAAATATTTATTAAAAAAATGAGTAAGGAAATAATACTTAAAATTTAAAGCAATAAGTGGTGGAGTTACCGCTTACAACAGTATGAATCCACTATATGTTGCCATGAAAAAAATCAAAATTAATAAAATCTTATACTATGAAAAAAGCTGATGTGAAAAAACTAACTTAAACTTTAGAATTGTAAAGTTCGTAGCAAATAAAAATTACTTTCTAAAGTAAACACCAAATGCAAAACAATTTAATTACATCCTCACAAATTCTCTGTCACCATTTTAAGTCTTCATCCAAAGTTGCAAGTGCGGGTTTGATCCAAGTGCAATTGTAATGTTCCTTTCCATGGGTTGAAATTCTGGTAAAGTAATTACTGAAAAAGGACCTGCACTCTTTGGTTTTGAGAGAGTAGATTACGCACTTGTTGTCTTGGACATTCGGCAAGTAAATCTTATTGCGCATTCCTCTCTTCACAGCCAGTTCTAAGAAGGAACTCCCAAGACTTACATAGAGCATTTGATTTCCCAGATTTTTTACTGCATCCCATTTCATCGTGTCAAGGTTCAATGAGGAAACATGTATACATGGCTCATAATCTTTGACTTCAAACACTGCAAACAACAATTCCCATTACCTTCTACCAAGTAATTATGTACAAGTTTATAAAGCAGTGCTTTTGGAAATCGAATAGGACAAGTAATTCTCCAACGACGTTCATTAGGATCAAAGACAGCCACCACAGGTAGCTGGCACAAACAGTAGCACATCCCTTCATATAAAATGGGATTGCAATTAGATAATAATTGAATATCATCTGGAATCATCACTGTAAATGGAAAAATCCTCCAGCTCTCTTCGCCACGCCTAATAATACAAAATTCACGAGCTAAAAATGGTATTCCAATAACAAAACAATCTTCACCAGTGGGAGGTGTTGAAAAAGTCATCGTCTCGATTGCAAACGGCAAACAAGGAAGTTCTATTTTAGTCATATTGAAGGGGTGGAAGAAAAAGACACTTCGGTCGTCACCTTTGTCACTAGATAAGAGCAACCATCCGTTTTTCGAGCACCGGATTCGGACACCCAACAATGCTTCCATGTCCATTTGGTAAGGACCATTGTATAATGGATGATAAATCCTGCATTTGCTGCCACCCAAAGTTAGCAAACATGGAGAATCCAATAAGGTTGGAAATGGAAGAGGCCGATATACTGGAGGACTTGAACGCCATGATCTGCATATGGAACGAAAGGTAATACGGCTTTCTGTATCACGTAGATGTTTCACCACTAGATCAAGAAGTTCTTGTGGAAGGTCAGACCACAGTTTCTTCTCTTGGTCTTTCTTGCATAAGTATAACTGAACAAAATCTTCAGCATTCTTCAAGGATTTTTCATTCTCAGCTTTTTTCATGTTTTTGTTGAGATTCTGTGCTAATCCTGAAATATGAATAAACACACGAAGTACAAGGTCAACCAACCAACGGGTTAAAAAAGAGAATAGTGTGTGCATCGATGAGCATAGGTTTGTTCCAAACGTCAACAGAAGCTTTTATTGTTGGGATAAACAAATTTATAGTGTAAACAATGAACAGTAAAGCGAAATGGTTGCATGAAAGTTAAATGTTTTTACAGAGTTATTCAAATGATTGAAGAAAAAAACCCGTCTCCCCCTCCCCCTCCCCCTCCCCCTCCCCAAAAGAAACCTAACATGATATATCCTATAGGTTGGGTCCAATTGCATTAGATTCATCAAGATGATGACATGTGTTTAATTCAACACTAGACTCAAGTCAAATCCTATTATATATAACTTCAATTTTTGTGGGATTTTAAGTAATTAGTAGGCAATCTTGCTCCCAAATCTTGTTTTTGAAGAGACCAAAATCATCTGTCAACATAAAATGTTGAACATAAATATAAGTGGGCTGCACATCAAATTATTCTTCTTTTTTTTCCTCTTTCTCTTTCTTTCTTTTTTATTTTATTTCAATTAACAACAAATAATTCGTTGAACCTTAAATCAGGGTTGAACCCAAATATTATTAAAAAAAAGGGTAAATTACAATACCACCCTTGTGGTATAATCTAAAAATACGAAGAACTCTATTACTTGGACCTAATTTGATTAATCAGATTTCTCAACCAAAAAAAAAAAAAAAAAATTTGATGTATCAGATAATCAAATCCTAAACAGTATCTTCAAACCAAAATTTTTCTTTTTTCAATGGTAGATGGGATCATCCAAAAATTACAGTACAGATAAATTAAAAAAAAAAAGACTGAGAATTCATATGAATAGATATCAAATTGCAAAGCAACTGCACTACTTTTATTTTGAACCTGTGTCATTGAAGAACATAAATATTCTCGAAAACTCAGTTATAAAACAAAACACAAAAAAAGGGGACAATAATGTTTATTTATTTCTTTAGAAGGTCAGGATGATAATACGAATTCCAGAATTCCCATAACGAATTGACTCTAACAATGAATAAAAAAAAAATTGAGAAAAAAAACCGAACAAATATAGAAATAACGTATTGAAAAGGAAAAAAGAAGAAGAAGCATATGTCTCAATTTTTTGGTTAAAAAAATAAATTAATAGATTTCAAATAAGAAATAATATATGAAAAATAAAATTACAAAATTGAGGAAACTCACAGGTTTTTAGTCTTGCGATCTTATATGCCCATGAATGTGGTTTGATTGTTGTAGTGAGGACACCAAATCAGTTTGCGTAGTTTTAGAGGCCTTTTATAGATTGTTCTCAAGGGAAAAAAAAAATTAAAAAAAAAAAAAAAAACCGACTTACAAAATCCAACTAGTATAAGGAATAGTACTATTCTCTGAGTTCGAGTTGATTTGTTCTTAATGAAAAAAAAAAAAAAAAAGAAAAGAAAAGAAAAGAAAAGAATTAATTAATTAAAAAAATCAAGGGGAACCGACTTACAAAAGTTGTCCCAGTACCACGAGGAAACGGCATTGTCTTGGGGTGCTATATATACAGTGCTTCGCCCACATCGAACGATTAAAACCTAGCACCTCTTTAGTTCTAAAGTCAGTGGAGGAAATTGATTTCAAGCAAGAAGTTGATTTGTTTGAAACGCAGCCAAACAAAAAGCAGGTACGTTATATCTCATAATCAAAAGCAGTTTCTTCCCTAGAATTTCATATACGCCTTCTAATCTAATATAAGGTTGGACTTATTAAATTCTAAGTAATTAAAATTAATTAGGTCAATACTGTAGAAAACATGTACATCTATCTCTCTTAGATCTTGCCTATCTGTTTTAATAAGTTTTAATTGAAGAGTAAGACTTGGGTCTAATATCTAGTTGCAAAATATAGTAATATGGGCTTGGAGCCTGGATACTATATCCAAACCAAGTCCTTAATTAGAAGTGACTGTATGTTTTTTTGTTTTTTTAAGACTGGAAGTGACTATCAGACTATGTTATGTTGAGGTCCGGTTAGTGCTAAACTTATTTTACAACCAAAAAAACAGAATATATTTTGCTGCCAACATTATGTCACTTTCTGCTCTTATCTCACTGAAGTACCTTATTATTTAAGTTAATTTAGAATTTATAAACTGCTCTTGTGAAGAATAATCAACTTAATTTTCTTCTTGTCTTAAAGGAATGGAGCCGACACATGAAAGGAAAGAGCATAGGCAAGAACTGAGCGATGAGAAACAGCTTATGCTTCTTAATCCTCCCACTGTCCCACAACCATATCCTGGTTACTAATCTTTGATGGGAAAGATCAAGAAAGGCAAACTTTCTTTAGCATATCAGAAGATCGTTTCTACACAAGGACCATTCCTGAAATGCGCAATAAAGTAATAATATATACTTGTAACAATGGATGGTTGGTGTTAAGGGATCAGATCAACTCAATGAATGTTTGTCTTTTAAATCCTACTTCTAAAGAGACGGTGCAGCTCCCACCATTGGAAGACGATGATGATTATACTTGCATTTTGTCATCATCACCAAGCAACCATAACCATCAATGCCAAGTGGTATTCATAAATACCAAATGCATGTTTTATTTTTGCCGGCTTGGTGATTCCAAATTTGATAAACGAGTGTTCGAAACAGAGATGCCACTGGGCAGGATTGATATGATAGATGCCACATTTTTTGGAGGAAAAATTTTCTTTATAGTGTGCCTTGGTTTTGCAATTTATCCATTATTTATTGCTGAGTTCGTGGATTCAGAAATACGTTTTACAAAGTTGGGAATAGAGGAATATCATGACCAATCACCCCAAGATATAATAAGTTCCTATTCTTATCTTATTGAATCGTGTGGTGAAATCTTATTGCTTCGGAAGATGATGTTTGGAATCTATAGGAGAAACGTTTTTGGTTTCTTGGTTTTTCGCATGGATTTGTTAGAAAATAAATGGGTCCAAGCGAAGAACATAGGAGAGCGCACTATTTTCCTTTCCCGGAGTGGTAGTAGTATTAGTACGTGTAGCATTGTAGCAGAAGGAGTCAAGCAAAATGCAATTTACTTTACAAATGCCGCGGATCGATATCTTTATGTCTTTGACCTGGAAGACGATACCATTTCAAAGTCACTACCTTGCCCTATTGTAGCTTGTCGACGGTTATTCCTTGATTGGGTTATGTTGTCATAGGATTGTTATTATAACTTGGATGTTTCTTTATAAGTTAGCTCAGATAATGTGTTTTTATCATATTCTAGCAATAATGGTGGTTTATTGTTCGAGAAATAAAATGATAGTTTATAATGTATTTCTTTGCCTTTGACTTGGAAAAAAAAGGGTACCATTATTGTTAGTGACCAAAAAGATATATGGTGATGTTGAATTAAATTTCAGAAAAAAGACAAAATTAACTTTTAATTTTGTTGTTCTGTATTAAATATTAATATTCTTCTCAAAAAAAAAAAAATTTAATATCTTAAAGTGGTGAATTAAAGTATTATTTAATTGCTTCTAAAAAACCTTATTATTTAGTTGTAACAAGAAAAGTTACTATTTATTTATACAAAAATATAATAAAATTCTTGTGATCTTTTTTCTACATGCCAAATGTTAAAAATATTTTTTAGAACATTTTCAAAAATACATTTGTAAGGACACAAGTATGGAGATTGGGCCTATCAACAGAATAGCTGGAGGCCCAGACTGTACGTGATATCCTAACAATGAATTTGTAAAGAGAGTGGGTTGAAGAATACTTGATTGGACACGTATGGGTTGAAAGCCCAAGTAAGGTTATGACCAGATTTGTATTGATAAGATGGTTAAGGGGTACAATGTTTTTCTCGGCACTGTCCGAGGAGTATGTTCATACAGATATTGTGTGGCCCTTTTCTATTTCTTCCTCTCTCTCCTCTTTTTCCTCCTTTTTCTCTGGATCCTCTTTTC
The DNA here is from genome assembly GCA_033629205.1 of Lithocarpus polystachyus. Classification (NCBI taxonomy): domain Eukaryota; kingdom Viridiplantae; phylum Streptophyta; class Magnoliopsida; order Fagales; family Fagaceae; genus Lithocarpus; species Lithocarpus polystachyus. The sequence continues at coordinate 49,222,497 of CM066168.1, forward strand.
TGTTCTCTTCCCTTCTATTTATATGCCCTCCTCCATTACGTGGGCTTTCCTAGATACTTGTCCCATCCACCCCCATCTTGAGCCTCCTTGGGGCAGCTGTAAAGGATGGAGGTCACTGTTCAGGAGTCTTTTCTCATTAATGCGGCCATGATGTTAGCTGCAGGGCCATAAATGCGGTGGCAGCAGCCTTTTGCTTAATATATGATTTTCGTCATCTGTCCTTACGGTCAACACAAATCGGGGGATTCTTCGGGAGAGCTAAAATTGAGGTTGGTGCACCCATCTAGGACACCTTTTTAACAGTCCGAGCAGGAAGTCTCCTCGGACCAGGCACTCTTCTACGGGATTCACACTTCAGCATCGAATCAGGTTGGGCAAATTCTTCAAGAGATGTTGTCCTCGGATGTACAGGTCTCCTCGGACAGGCCCACGGCCCAGGATCTGATGTTGGGCCTTTTACCCCTACAATAGCCCCTCAAAGTTCCAGTTTTCTCCTTTTATCCGAGGAGAAAGGTGGGACTTTGATTTCTTCAGGGCTGAAACCCATCAAGCGCCCCAACAAATCCACGTGGATGCGCCGTTTCGCGAGATTTCCACTTTCCAAAGACGCTTTGGAAGTTGTAGCGCATCCTTTATTGCTCTAGGTGGCGTTCTGTCTCCATGATCAACGGCTGGAGGTAGATCGTGCGGTTGGGATTTCTTTATGAAATTTTGAGCGGGATAGATCCCACCACTTTCACCTGCTATATATATAAAAGGCCGTGAGAAAGTGAGTTTCTTCACTTTGCATTCGCCTAAGTACTCCAGTATTCCAAAGCATCCCACCGGTACACGTTTCATTGTTTTAGGCGTTCCGAGGAGATTTTTATAAAGATCCCTAGGTGTCTAAGAGATTTCCGAACTTAAAATACCACCCTCTTTCGTAAGTATTCGCTTCTTTTGTTCATTCCATCTTGGCCAAGCACCTCGGCCTCCTTCTTCTTCTCCATTTTTGCTTTTAGGGGAGTCTCGTAGCAAACCTTTAGATATCGATATGGGTAGATTTAAAAACTTAGTCGATACCCCTGTAGCCATAGAGTGTTTTAAGGCGAAGTACAATATTCCCGAGGGGGTTAACCTCCGTTACTGTCCACCGGAGAACATTTTAACCTCTAGAAGGACCGGGGAGGTGGTTATCCCTGTGATCGCCTTCTTAGAGGGGGGAATGTTCATTCCTATGGGTAACGTCACTAGGGAGTACCTTAGGAATCACAGACTCTATCCACACCAATGTGCCGCCAATATGTTTAGGGTTCTGGGGTGTGTAGACGCCCTTAACGAAATGATGGGTTTACGACTCACCTGGCATGACGTCGTACACATGTACGAATGTCATTCCCTGAAGGAGGGGAGGGGGTATTACTTGAAGTCCCGATCTCCGGTCGTGAGAATGATATCGTGCCTCCCAAAATCCAACAAGGGCATGAAGGACGATTACGTCATCGTCTCGGGGGCGTGGCATGACGGCCTCCATTGTCCGACCACTTAGGGAGAGCCAGGTGGGGTACACTAGGATTAGATTAAGATAATTGTAGGGTTTGCAGTTTAGATTTCACTTTATTTTACTGTATATACGTTTGGCCTTAGAAGTGTGATGACTGATTTTGTGTTTTTCCTTTTGATTGACATTACAGATAGACAGTTCGTCTCCCCCAAGCTCAGCCTTGTGAACGTGCACGGCCTAAATCACCTACTGCGCTCGGAGGTGTTCGCTCATTCAGACGGCCAGCTACGCGCCGTTCATCTGATATTAGACTTCACTCCAATATCAGATAGCTTCCAAGAAATCGGGAACTCTATCCGGGCAGGGGACAAAAGACTTCGACGGATAGACGTTTCTCGGCCAGGCTTTTTAGCGAACAAGGACCTTCCCCCTGTTCCCTGGCCGCTCCAACAAGTTGCTCCTCAACCCAGCATTCAAAGGGAAGAATCCGCCTCGTCTCGGCCATCATTGGATACGGAGATAGACCAATTCCGATTCGAAGAAGAGGAAGAAGTCCAAACCCAACCCGTTGCCCCCCAAGGTTCCGAGACCTCCGAGGACGAGGACGAGATGCCACTACAGCAGAGGAAGGGACTGAAGGCCCTCGTGGCGGGGCGAAACGCAAGGTCATCTTCCAAGGATGCCCCTAAAGAGAAGGGTGCTGACCAGCTGCCTCCTCCTCCGACCGGCCTTCTTCCGATCCCAGACTTGAAGAGGAAGAGGAAGGTTGTAGATATAGACGTCGAGGAGGGTGAAGTGTCCCCTCCACAGCAAAAAGGTGCAAAACAGCAAAAGGGGGGGGGGGGAGAGACGATCGCAGGGCTTCCCTGTCCAGGCACAAAAGCGACCCTCATCCCAGGGAAGTTCAACAACAATCTACATGGGCTCCTCGGCTTGACCTGGATGGGGCTCCCATCCCTGTCACCACCTCCATTCGGGAATTCCAAGACGGCCACTCGGCCTATATTGCCGAGGCCTTGGAACGCCCCTTGCTCCTACCCCGAGACATGGACACGGTGAGGTCCTAGAGGCAGGCCGACCTCTTCATGTCCATGAAGAGGGACTTAGCCATTGTGAGTTCTTCCTCATTCCTGTATACTTAGGATTTATTTACTTTTGAACTGTGTAGTTTCAATCTCTGTGCTAACGTAATTTTGTCTCTCTTTCCGCGCAGCTCACCCAGCAAGTATACGTGGCAGAGGATTGGGTCAGGGACGCCCGTAATTTGGCCAGGGCCGAGACCCAATCTCGCAAGGAGGTGGAGAAAAGTCTGGGGGAGCTGAAACATCAGAAGATGGAGTTAGCCAAGAAGCTAACCATCGAAGAAAGAGGGAGGAAGAGTGCGGAAGCCGGGCTAAAAAATGCCCAAGATCAGGCCGAAGACCAGCGAAAAAGGCTGCACATGACTGAAATAGAGCTGGCCACTAAGAGGAGCCTGGTCTTGGAGTACAACGCCCGAGCTGAGAGGGCCGAGAAAGCTGAAAGGGAGGCCCGTGAGGCGTTGAAGGCTGCTGAGGCCGCGAAAGAAGCCGAGTTCATCCGCGGCATAGAAGAGACTGAGAAGAGGCTCGCGGAGGAGGTCGCCGAAGTATGCAGGGAATACTGCCAAGTTTCTTGGCAAGAAGCCTTGAACTCGGCTGGAGTCCCTGTAGATTCCGATCTCAAGCAGCCGGGGAGGATCTATTTCCACCCGGATATCGCGGAGAACCCGGCTGATCCTGCTCCTCCGCCACCTCGAGCCCCGGAGCAAACGAACCAAGAACTCATTCCTTTTGAGGCCTCCCATGAGACTCAAGAGGAATAGAGTGTTCCCCAAGGGCGAGCCGCTCCGGAGGCCACTTCTATGACTGTGGATCAAGAGAAGGCCGATGAAGCAGCTACTTCGGCGGCCGAGCCGAGCTTGCCTGGCGCAACTCCTCCTCAGACTGATTAGGCTTGAGGCTTTGGCTTCCGTACTTGTAGTTATTCGTTGTTTCCTTTTCTTTCTTGTTAATGTAATAGTTGTTTTTGGATAACAGGCTCATGTACCCCAACTTTCTATTTAATGAGAATGTTTTGCTTGACTACTCTGTTTCCAATTTCACTAATCTGTCTATTTTACTTTGAAGTTTCTAAACTTACAAAAAGTTTAAGTCCACAGAATATTACCATGGTAGAATCAAATCTCTACTTACACGTAATGAAGAGGTTATCATGGGTAGGACAGTAACGTTCCGCGGTTAATAACAAGAAAACCTTAACGATTATATTAAAATCAATTCTGTTAACTCGATCTTGTCTTAGCAAATCTGGATGAATTCAGACAGACATGACCCATGGCTGATCCGTTAGAAACAGCAAAAATTGAGTAAGAAGACTAACTTGAAGTGTGCAATATGTAGTTACAGGCTTGAAAAGGTGTTATAGTTTTGAACGAATGAGCCGAGGGGTCTGCAACGCTTGGGGTCCAAGATGATACTTCAGACTAATGTAGAGGAATGCTAATTTATCCAAGGTAGGTGGTCCGAGGGGCCAAGCCTGACTAAGGTTCTGTCAAGCACTTAGTATTAATTTACCCAAGGTGTGTGGTCCGAGGGACCAGACACGACCAAGGTTCTGTTTAATACTTAGTGGTGTTAATTTACCCAAGGTAGGTGGTCCGAGGGGCCAGGCCTGACCTAGGTTCTGTTTAACACTTAGTATTAATTTACCCAAGGTGTGTGGTCCGAGGGACTAGGCACGACCAAGGTTCTGTTTAATACTTAGTGGTGTTAATTTACCCAAGGTAGGTGGTCCGAGGGGCCAGGCCTGACCTAGGTTCTGTTTAACACTTAGTATTAATTTACCCAAGGTGTGTGGTCCGAGGGACCAAGCACGACTAAGGTTCTGTTTAATACTTAGTAGTATTAATTTACCCAAGGTGTGTGGTCCGAGGGACCAGGCACGACCAAGGTTCTGTTTAATACTTAGTAGTATTAATTTACCCAAGGTGTGTGGTCCGAGGGACCAGGCACGACCAAGGTTCTGTTTAATACTTAGTGGTGTTAATTTACCCAAGGTAGGTGGTCCGAGGTGCCAGGCCTGACCTAGGTTCTGTTTAACACTTAGTATTAATTTACCCAAGGTGTGTGGTCCGAGGGACCAGGCACGACCAAGGTTCTGTTTAATACTTAGTAGTATTAATTTACCCAAGGTATGTGGTCCGAGGGACCAGGCACGATCAAGGTTCTGTTTAATACTTAGTAGTATTAATTTACTTAAGGTGTGTGGTCCGAGGGACCAGGCACGACCAAGGTTCTGTTTAATACTTAGTGGTATTAATTTACCCAAGGTGTGTGGTCCGAGGGACCAGGCACGACCAAGGTTCTGTTTAATACTTAGTGGTGTTAATTTACCCAAGGTAGGTGGTCCGAGGGGCCAGGCCTGACCTAGGTTCTGTTTAACACTTAGTATTAATTTACCCAAGGTGTGTGGTCCGAGGGACCAGGCACGACCAAGGTTCTGTTTAATACTTAGTAGTATTAATTTACCCAAGGTACGTGGTCCAAGGGACCAGGCACGACCAAGGTTCTGTTTAATACTTAGTGGATAAGCAGTGCAATAAACTTTAATGAGAGAATGGAAATTTTCATTAGTAATAGCACCTTTTTAGGTTATTTACATTCCAGGGGTGTGGTACAGCCTTTTCATCTAAATCTTCTAGATAAGAGGCTCCTATTCCAGCTACTGATAGAATACGATAGGGGCCTTCCCAGTTAGGTCCCAGTTTCCCCCAGGCCGGATTCTTCGCGGTGCCCACGACTTTTCGCAAAACCAAATCTCCTGGTGCTAGTGGTCTTAGTTTGACATTGGCATCATAACTCTGCTTGAGCTTGGGCTGATAATAGGCTAATTGAACCGCAGCGTTTTCCCTACGCTCAGCGATTAGGTTTAGATTGCCCCTTTGCTGTTCGTCATTGTTGGCTGAGGCGAACGAACTGGTTCTAAGTGTGGGGAACCCAGTCTCTATGGGGATGACAGCCTCAGCACCATACGTCAGGGCAAAGGGGGTTTCTCCGGTAGACCTCCGAGGAGTCGTCCTGTAAGTCCAGAGCACATGTGGTAACTCTTCCACCCACTTTCCTTTGGCGTCGTCCAACCTCTTCTTAAGACCGCTTACTATGACTTTATTAACTGCTTAAGCTTGGCCGTTTCCTGAGGGTATGCAGGGGTGGAGTACCTGTTGGTGATGCCTAGTCCACAACAGAATTTTCTGAATGCTTTACTGTCGAACTGAAGGCCATTGTCCGAGATGAGAGTATGCGGCACTCCAAACCGTATAACGATATTTTTCCATACAAACTTCTGGACATCCACATCCCTGATGTTGGCTAACGGCTCGGCTTCAACCCACTTGGTGAAGTAGTCTGTTGCATCGACCAAGTATTTCTTGCTTCCGACTGCCTTAGGAAAAGGACCAACAATGTCTAGGCCCCACTGAGCGAAAGGCCATGGACTTGACAGAGGATTCAGAACTTCTCCCGGTTGATGTATATTCGGGGCAAACCTCTGGCACTGATCACACTTCTTCACGTATGCCTGTGATTCTCTTTGCATGTTTGGCCACCAGTACCCCTGAGTTAAGGCCCTGTGTGCTAGGGACCTTCCTCCTGTGTGGTTGCCACAAATCCCTTCATGTAGCTCCTCGAGGAGCAATTCCGTGGCATCAGGGTGCACGCATAACAGATAGGGTCCGGAGAAAGAACGTTTGTATAGTTTATTGTCCCCTAATAGCCAGAACCGAGGAGCTTTTCTCCTCACCTTGTCGGCTTCAGTCTTGTCTACCGGTAAGATATCTTCTCGGAGATAAGTCACCATAGGGTCCATCCAGCTTGACCCTACCCTGGCTTGACAAATACTAGGCCCTTCAATTTCCTCAGAATGCCTTTGGACATCTTCCACTAGGATAAGCCGGGGCAGTCCCTGAGCCGAGGTGGTTGCGAGAGTAGCTAAGGAGTCTGCGTGCGTGTTACCACTCCGAGGAACATGTTGTAAATTGAATGACTTGAATCGCGATTGCAGCTGTTTGACCTGCTTCAGGTATTTCTGCATTCTTTCATCGCGAGCTTCTAATTCTCCTCGAACTTGGCCGATGACCAAAGCTGAGTCCGAGAACACTTCTAGGATGCTGCCCCCCATTCTTCTGACCATAGCCACCCCGATCAGCAATGCTTCGTATTCAGCCTCATTATTAGTAGCCGAGAAGTTTAGTCTGAGGGATTTTTCGATGACAACGTCCTCGGGAGATATTAAAACTAGCCCCACTCCTGAACCTCGCTGATTGGCTGCACCGTCCACATATAATTTCCAGGACTCGGAATCTTGCACAGCGATGAGGCCAACTGAATTTTCATCTATGGGCATTGCTCCAGTTACCCCTTCCAACACAGGCTCAGCAAATTCGGCCACTAGATCGGTGAGTACCTGCCCCTTGATCGAGGTGCGAGCCATGTACTTTATGTCGAAAGCCCCCAGTATGGTACCCCATTTAGCAATCCTTCCCGTATAGTCTGCACTCCGGAGCAGTGACCTGAGCGGGAGTTGGATGAGGACCACAACCGTATGTGATTGGAAGTAATGAGGGAGTTTACGAGTGGCATGAATTATCGCGAAGATAGCCTTCTCAAGTGGCAGATAGCGGACCTCGGCCTCGTGAAGAGATTTACTCACATAGTAAACAGGCTTCTGGACGCCATTGTCGACTCGTACAAGTACTAGACTCACAGCATGGGTGGCTACCGCAATGTAGGCGAATAGGACCTCGTCCGTTGTAGGGCTAGACATGATGGGTGGCCGAGTTAGGTATTCTTTCAGCTGTTGAAAAGCTAGAATACACTCTTCATTCCATTCAAATCCCTTCCATTTATTCAACAACTGGAAGAAGGGCCGACACCTCTCTGTGGATTTGGAGATGAACCGGTTGAGAGCGGCAATCATCCCGGTCAACTTCTGTACTTCTTTTGGGTTCCGAGGAGGCTACAGACTGTTAATTGCCCTTATTTAATCGGGATTCACTTCGATTCCCCGATGAGTGACCATATATCCCAGGAACTTTCCTGATCCCACGCCGAAAGAACACTTCGAAGCGTTGAGACTCAATTTGTGTTTCCTCAAGTTCTCAAAGACGTTCTCAAGGTCTTCGATGTGGTCGGACTCCAGCTTGCTCTTGACCACCATGTCATCAATGTAAATCTCAATGCATTTCCCCAGCAGTGGTTCAAACATTTTGGTTATCATTCTCTGGTAGGTGAAGCCTGCATTCTTCAGACCAAATGGCATTACCTTGTAGTGATAGTTCCCAATGGGAGTCACGAAGGCTGTTTTCTCTTGGTCATCCAGGGCTAGAGTAATCTGGTGGTACCCTTGGAAGGCGTCCAAAAAACTCATTCGTGGATGCCCTACGGTTGCGTCCACTAGTTGGTCAATCCGTGGCATGGGGAAAAGGTCTTTTGGACAGGCCCTGTTTAAGTCCGTAAAGTCTACACATACACGCCATTTCCCGCTCTTCTTCTTCACCACCACTGTATTAGCCAGCCATTCTGGATAGAAGACCTCTCTGATAGCCCCTGCCTGCTTGAGTTTGTTCACCTCGTCCTTGACAGCATCAGAATGTTCCCTGGATGAGCGCCGAGGTGGTTGCTTTTTGGGGAGGGCAGCTGGGCTCACATTAAGGTGGTGACAGATGAACCCGGGATCTACTCCTGGGGCTTCGTAAGAATTCCAGGCAAACACGTCCACGTTTCTCCTAAGGAAAGACAGCAGTTCTTCCTTTTCCCGAGGGGGTAGCTGATCCCCTACCTGGGAAAACTTATCTGGATCCTCCTCGACGACAACTCTCTCTAACCCTTCACATTGCTCCTCGGACGGATCCTCGGCTCTGGGGGGAACCGGGAGCGTTGATTGCTACGAATGTCCGACCGAGGTGGTTGTTAGCTCGGCATCATGTTGATGCGAAATGGCAGCTATAAGGCATTGCCTTGCCATAGGTTGGCTTCCTACGATCTCCTCTACTCGTCCTCCAGACGGAAATTTAACCTTTAGGTGCAAGGTCGAAGAAACGGCCCCCATAGCATGGAGCCAAGGTCTGGCTACGATGGCCGTGTAGGGGGAGTATGCATCCACTACGATGAAGTCAACTTCGACCACCTCAGACCCTGCTTGTACGGGCAGCCTTATTTGACCCTTGGGGATGACGGTCTTGCCCTCAAAGCTGACTAGGGACAAATCATACGCGGTCAGATCTTCAGGTCGTAAGCCCAGTCCCCTGTACAGGTCTGGGTACATGATCTCGGCTCCACTCCCTTGATCAACCATCACCCTCTTCACATCGTACCCTCATATTCTGAGGGTGATGACCAAAGCATCGTCATGGGGCTATATTGTCCCCACCTTATCCTCGTCCGAGAAGCTCAAGGCTGGTCGGGCATCCATTCTTGCTCGTTTAGTCTCTTGATTGTCACCCTCAGCGGATGTCCTAGAGATAGACATTACTCTGGAGGGGCAGGATCCAATTCTTCTGGGGGCCGCGAAGATAACGTTAATCGTGCCCAAAGGGGGTCTTGATGAGGCAGTCCCTGAAGTCCCTGGCCTAACATGATCTCTCTGGTTATTTGGCCGGTAAATGAATTGCTGTAGCTTTCCTTCCCTCGCAAGTTGTTCCAAGTGGCCCTTCAACGTCCTGCAGTCCTCCGTGGTGTGCCCTCGCTCTTGATGATACTGGCAATGAAGGCTCTGGTTGCGCTTCATGGGGTCTCCTCCCATCTTGTTTGGCCATTTGAAGTATGGCTCGTTCTGAATTTTCTCCAGAATCTGGTGAATTGGCTCTCGGAATACGGTATGGACAGCTTGCGATACAGCAGACCCAGACTGCACACCATAGTCTCTCCGCGGCCTGCTATTGCTGTACCTGTCCGACCTGAAGTCCCTCCTCTCCTGAGGGACAACCTTTGCCTTTCCCTTTCCAAGCAGCTGGTCCTCCTCGACCCGCTTGTACTCGTCTATGCGGTCCATTAGTCGGCGCACGCTCCTCACAGGCTTCTTGGTCAGAGACTTCCTTAGGTCGTGCTCGGCTGGCAAGCCAACCTTGAACGTTCTCACAGCAACATCACCGAAACTTCCTTCGATCTCGTTAAACATCTCCCAGTACTTGTCTGAGTAGGTTTTCAGCGTCTTTCCCTCTCGCATGGACATGGATAACAAGGAATCCAATGGCCGGGGGACCCTAGTGTTCGTCACAAATCGAGAGCAGAAGGCTCTAGTTAACGCCCGAAAGGATCCGATGGAATTTGCCGCGAGGCCATCGAACCACCTCATGGCCACAGGCCCCAGACTGGAAGGGAACACTTTGCACATGAGGGTCTCGTTCCGAGAATGGACAGCTATTTTCTGATTGAAATGGCTCACATGCTCCACGGGGTCAGTCCGTTTGTTGTATGTAGTGAAGATAGGTTGAGCAAAACGTCGAGGAAGGCTCCCTGCCTCGATGCTGCGTGTGAAGGGCGACCTGGAAATTTGGTTGAGTGCCTTCGTCATGGCATCACTCCCAGTACCCCTTGAATAAGTGTTTCGACTCCTGCGGTCACGGTGATACTCTTCCTCATAGGAGAAAGACTCACTTGGAGGTGTCCTGGAGCGGGGTCTATAACTGGCATCCTCATCATCATCGTAAGAATCATCTGTAATGGATGGACTGCTAGACGGACTGCGTCTCCTTTGCGTACGACGCAACTTCCTCTTGAGGTGATCAATTTTACGTTGCATGACCTCATGAGACTTGTCACCATCATTCCGGCGTCGACTCCTTGCAGTATGGTTCATGTGCACGCTCCCTTCGCAGTCTCTCTGGCGCTCAAGATGCAAAAAGTGGTCAATATGTTGAGGATCAGCTGACTTTGCTCTGTCTGATCTAACCATGGTTCAAGCTATAACACACAGGTACAATAGTAATCTTCCCACAGACGGCGCCAATTGTAAGGACACAAGAATGGAGATTGGGACTATCAACAGAATAGCTGGAGGCCTAGACTGTACGTGATATCCTAACAATGAATTTGTAAAGAGAGTGGGTTGAAGAATACTTGATTGGACACGTATGGGTTGAAAGCCCAAGTAAGGTTATGACCAGATTTGTATTGATAAGATGGTTAAGGGGTACAATGTTCTTCTCGGCACTGTCCGAGGAGTATGTTCATACAGATATTGTATGGGCCTTTTCTATTTCTTTCTCTCTCTCCTCTTTTTCCTCCTTTTTCTCTGGATCCTCTTTTCTGTTCTCTTTCCTTCTATTTATATGCCCTCCTCCATTACGTGGGCTTTCCTTGATACTTGTCCCATCCACCCCCATCTTGAGCCTCCCTGGGGCAGCTGTAAAGGATGGAGGTCACTGTTCAGGAGTCTTTTCTCATTAATGCGGCCATGATGTTAGCTGCAGGGCCATAAATGCGGTGGCAGCAGCCTTTTGCTTAATATCTGATTTTCGTCATCTGTCCTTACGGTCAACACAAATCGGGGGATTTTTCGGGAGAGCTAAGATTGAGGTTGGTGCACCCATCTAGGACACCTTTTTAACAGTCCGAGCAGGAAGTCTCCTCGGACCAGGCACTCTTCTACGGGATTCACACTTCAGCATCGAATCAGGCTGGGCAAATTCTTCAAGAGATGTTGTCCTCGGATGTACAGGTCTCCTTGGACAGGCCCACGGCCCAGGATCTGATGTTGGGCCTTTTACCCCTACAACATTCAAACACACGGAAAAAAATATATATATATTTTTCTTTTTGGCCATTCATATTCGATTTAGCTTTTATATTGGTCATACATCTATTTTTGCCTCTCTCTCTCTCTCTCTCAAAAATTGATTTTGTGTATTTTAGTCTACACATGAGTCTCACATGCCTTTATTGTTAGTACTTAGTATATTAACGGCAAATGGCATTTAGATTGAGGTATTTATTTGGTTCAAGTATAAATTTTATTAAATAAATTGGCCAAAATAAAAGTTTAAGAGATATAATAGCCACCATGCTAAAGTTTATGGGGTATTAGGGCATTTTTCCCTATATTTTACATTCAACAACAATACATAGTGATATATATACAATACATGTTTTTTTTTTTAATTTTTTTATCTTGTAGGTATTAAGAAAAAAAATGTAATTGTCTTATTTATTACTCGTCCCCCAACCACAAATTCTTGGCTCCGCTGCTTATTTTACGTGTGGATTTCACACATAAGACTCATGTTTATATCATATGAGATATTAGTGTACAGTCTTTTCACAAAGTAATTTTTTTTACAAATTTTTAGAGAAAAATTAGTTCAAAAATAGGATGGTATGATACTTCGATATGACTTTTAACAGTCGTAAAACAGTTTATACTGTATGTGCGGTTTTGTGGTGATATATAGGGGACTAGGGGTTGCGTTGGGACTTGGGAGATATCTGGATTTCCCCAGAAGAGTTTGTGGTATGTAATTCTTGCTATGGGGAAATGAAATCATTTGCAACTACTCTTTTGGATGTGGAATTTGGGATTTAGATCCCGTGCAATACCTAGAATATTGCACAGAGTGCAATTACTTTAATCTTAGCCATTCAATTGATCTAATGCTCAAAAGTTGGACAACTCATTTGGACACGTCAACAATCCGTGTGACTCATTTTTCTTTGCTCTTTCAGTTTCTCCTCTCTCTACTTCACGCTTACCCTATTAATAAATTTCAGAAACTCTCTCTCTTCCAGCCGAACATGCTTCTCTCTCTCATGCCTCAAAATATTCCACTAGTGATGCTCTGGTTACTTCTCCATCGAAGTGCACCAAGAGTATTTCATCTACCCACCCAAAAATAAATGTGCTTAGATCTGGTTTTGAAATTTACATATCAAATTTATGATTTTTTTTTTTCACATATCAAATTTTAAATTTTTTTTTTCTTTGTCAAAGATCATCCCTTTGTTTCATTTATACCACTAAAGATTATCTATTTCTTTCATTGCATTTTTTATTATTATATAAATCTGATTAATTTATTGTTGAATGTTTTTTGACATTTTTATAATGGGTATGAAGCCCAGTTGAGTATGTGTGTCTGGCAGCGTTTCTTGCTTCTTTTTTCCACTGAGATTTTGTGAGGTTGTGTCCTCTGATGCTAATGTTTGGTTGTTGGATCTATCCGGGTCCTAGTGTTATGTTATTGTTTTCATTTCTTGAGTTTTGAGGAAAAAAAAAAGTGTTTACTATGCAATCTTGTTCATAGCCAGGGATTTAGTTGTTACAGATCAATTCTCAAACATCAATTGAATTGCATAAATCTTTTGTCACTTAAACGTGCAGTGCAGATTAGCATGCCTGACTAAATCCCACAATTATGGATATCTAGCTACTCTTTTGGCCTAGATTTACAAAAAAGCATGGGATTGGCCGCTTATATGACTATTATAATTAAAACCTGAATATAACAATGTTTTAAATGAAGTGATGGCTAGAAATTTTTTAACATAAGCTTGGCTCTTACGGGCATTTGTGCCAATTCTTAAGGATTGGGGTTCAACTGTTGAGTTTTGACATAAGTGTGGTATTGGAACAGTGGCAGTGAATATTTCCAAGGCATTCTCTCATGTGCAGCGTATGGTGTTTGACCTCCCACATATTGATATTGTTGCTAGCCTGCCCGAGAGTAAGAGAATGAACTATGTTACAGGTGACATGCTTGTATTTATCTCTTTTGTTGATGCCATTCTAATTAAGGTGTGCAATTTTATTCCTTTCTTATAATCAGTCCTTTTATTTTAGATTGCGGTGGTTTCTCTTTGCACAACTTATATTGGCCATTGATGTAGTTGGGTTGTAAGTAGGGTTTCATGGAGCTCTATTGATAAATTGAATCATGCTGGTGATTTAGGTAACATTATTGCAGAATGTAATTTCATTTGCTATTATTAAGGAAATTAATTGCGGTCTCATTTATATCTTCGATTCACCCTCTTATGGAGTAGATGATATTTCAATTATAGACTTATAGTATCATTCTTTGGCTGCCAAATCTATACTAAACTTCTCTTCTCTCTTCTTTTTATTGCATTTTAATTTGAGGCACAAATTAGATATATCACACAATAAAATGAGAGGGCAGTTAGTACCAACTCTGTATAACAAATCTTCACAAAATTTCCCTTTACAATAACATGGGAATAATTTTATTTATTGTAAGCTTCTTTTAAGTTTTTATTACCTTTTACAATTCCTTGGTGTCACTATGGGTTTTATTACTTGTTAGTTTACTTAAATTGTTATCCTGAATATCTTAATTTTTTCCCACTAACTTTTTTTTTTTCTCTGTATTCTGTTCATTGGAGAGGTGTGCCTACAAAAGAAGACTCCTCAAAACAATTTGGAAACCAACTTTGACATATCAACTCCTATTGAGAAAATGAAGATACAAGTCCAGAGTACAAAATGCAGAAGAAGGCTGAGTGAGACTAAAGAAGAAACGAGGTTGTTTTGTGTAAATAAGGAGCTGATGACACTTATTGATACACCATTTTGCAATCTCTTTAGTAAATAGTAATTGTTTTAGTGAAATGCTGCCGTGTCACTTAGACAGATTAGTTCCAATTTCTATTATGAATTAAGTCCCATGTGTTAGCTAATTAGCTTGTAATTAGTAGTTAGATTAAAATAGTTTTCCTGCTTAATCAGGGAACTTAGTTTTGCTTCATTCTTTTCTAGATTTTGTATATAAGGGATTAGATATTTTCTATCTATTCTCAGTTGCTTGTAATCACCTTTACTTATCAATAGAAAAATTGAGTTCTATTTAGTTTTCTTCTTCTTCAAAGCTTTGAGTTTTTACAACTCCTGAATATGCAGTGTCCACAAATTTAATTTGTAAAAGAGGCTCTCTCTCTTGGGGCTGCAGTTAATAAAACTAGAGAGATGTGGTGGTTTGATTCTTTGATATTTGTGAGTTGCTGCAATATTTGTGAGACCTCTTTGGTCGTGCTGTACCTTTTGTATTGGGTGAGAATTTACTTTGTAGAGATCTCTTTGATATACATGGGTGGAACCTGGCAAGAGATACAATAGAAAATGCAGTGCTTAATAATGAGAGATGCCACTATCAATGTACAATAGCTTTCTAGTGTTTATGTCATTCTCAATTTAGTATTTGCTAAAAGAAAATTCATACCCAAAGAACAACTCCATTTAGACATAAAAATTTTGAAATACATTTAAAACGTTAAAAGCTAATAACAGAACTCCTTCACTACATGCTATTTGTAAAACTGCAAAATAAAGTTGTATACATCACATCTATTCATCAAAATAAAGCCATCAATTGATTCTTGCATTCCTCTTAACCAAAATTGCATTTGGAATTGGTCAATTAAAATTTTGAAATTGAAAAAAAGTTATTAACTAACTACAATGGTAGTCCATTGTGATGGTTTGGGTTAAACTGTGCAAAAACCTCCTTGTCATTCCAGGGGTCAAAAATCTAATCCCTCCTTGATGGTGTGGTAAACTTGAGAGATCTCTTGTACTTTTTTCCTCGCCTCGATTCCCATCTCTTCTGTGAGCGGAAAGTTGGTGGAATCAGCCCATTTGAAGAATAGCCTAGAACATTTATCAAATTGATGAATCTCCCTGAAGACGGCACATCTTGCATATAAAATAGCCTAGCATTAAGCTTCAAAGTTTCTAACAAACATTTACTTATTTTCACAAACAATTTTTCTATGCATTTCCAAAACAAAAATAAAATTAAACAAAGGAACTACTGCCAATCCCAAACCACAATACAAAGGGATTATATTAAACGCAAACCATGATAGGAATGGATAATGGGTGAAGCTTAGAAAACCAAACAAAATTGTTAAATTCATGCGTTTCTAAGCTTCCCTACGTTGTTATCTATAATCTTAAACACAAACCAAATTGTTAAATTCCAATGAAGTTGATTTTTTTTTCAATGAAGTTGATTTTTTGTAAAGAAATCAAGCAAAAAAAATTCCAATAAAGCTTCTTTGAAAGGGATGACCTTTAGCAAAGAAATCAAGGATAGGGAGAAAAGATCATAATACCAGATCTATAATCACATTTTTTTTTTTTTTTGGGTGGGTAGCTGAAATCTAGATGAATTTATACACTAGAAAGACAATCTTAGGAAACAAGAAACTTATTTTTCCCTTAAAACTCATGAAATGAAAACAAAAACATAACACAGGGGCTCGGATAGAGCTAGCAACCAAACATCAGCATCAGAGGACTCAACCTCACAAAATCTCAGTGGAAAAAAGAAGCAAGAAACGTTGCCAAACACACACACACACACACACACACACTTAACTGGGCTTCATACCCATTATAAAAATCTCAAAAAACATTCAACAATAAATTAATCAGATTTATATATAAAAAAATGCAATGAAAAAAATAGACAATCTTTAGTGGTATAAAAGAAACAAAGGGATGATCTTTGAAAAAGAAAAAAAAATTCATAAATTTCAAATGTGAAAAGAAAAATCATAAATTTGATAAGTAAATTTCATTACCAGATCTAAACACATTTATTTTTGGGTGGGTAGATGAAATACTGTTGGTGCACTTCGGTGGAGAAGTAACCGGAGCATCACTGGTAGCTTAGAGAAGCATATTTGGCTGGAAGAGAGAGTTTTTGAAATTTTTGCATAGGGTAAGCATGAAGTAGAGAGAGGAGAAACTGAAAAAGCAAAGAAAAATGAGAGTCACATGGATTGCTGACGTGTCCAAATGAGCTGTCCAACTTTTGAGCATTAGATCAATTGAATGGCTAGGATTAAAGTAATTGCACACCGTGCAATACCCTAGGTATTGCATGGGATCTCAATCCTGGAAATTGATAGAAGATTCTGTTTACTTATTAGGTAAATTCATAAATTTAAATTGCAGTTCTCATGGAGATCCCTTTTGAAAGGCTTGTCACGAATTCGCAGCAACACATTGAAATATCATGTCTCTCTATGAAATATCATGTCTTTAACTAGCACATTCAACAGTGTAACTAGAACCTAAGTGTTCCGTAGCCAACTATTCATATGGAAAAGGGGGATGAAAGTATGAAACACATTTTCAACAGGAACCAAACACCAGTTCTACTAATCTAACTATTGTGTTATATAAAGGATTATGTTGTCCTCTTAAGCAATGGAATTCACCATTATAAGGCTTAGCAAACGATATACTACACTACAAATGAGCGTCAAGCATTTGATTTAAATTTCTCTTTTGTTATACATCCTAAATAGTTTTTCAGTGTTTAAGAAGATGATATTGAATGGTTGAAAAAATAACACAGAAAATGGTCAAGAGCTAGACATTAGTAAAGTGAAAATTAAATTTTTGTGGTTCTCTAATAAAGCAAGACTGCATGACTTTTCAGCCGCCTAAAGTCCAACATATGGTACACATTCACCTACATACAGTGAGCTGATATTAACCTCAGGTATTGGTTCTATAACATCCAGGAAATTTTTGGACTTGCATCTTAGCCCCATATATATAGATTTTAAACTCATTCAACTGACAGAAAGTAATACACATTCAAGAGGGGCACAGGGTGGAAAACTTGGTCTCCATCCATAGGAGCCAGGTGACTGAGGAGGTCCATCATAAGTCCATGGACTACTATTCTACAATTAATTGATATAGACACTACACCTCTCGTACAGTGTGTCGGTACACACATGATCACTTCCCATGCAATCAGTATTGATCGTGTAGAGTATTAAAATAGCAGAAACTAAAAAAGTTGTTAAATTACCGATTGTCTTAAAAGTTTAAGCATGTTATGTTATTGATGATATCTTATTGCAAGTCATTGTCAAGATACTCTAAAATATTTAAATTTACAAACAGATTGTTCTTCTTATTAATTCCATAAGCCTGAAAGTTCAAATATGCATCGGATTAAAATTTCTAGCTAGCATGCCCACAAAGTTAGTAAACTTTATATAGCACTAGAAGTTTCTAATTATTTCTCTCCATTACAGGACACCTAAAGTAGTGATAAAGCATTGAATTGCAGTCCTTCATTGTATAATCTTTCAAAAAAAAAAAAAAAATGTAAACCTATTGCAACTGAATTCATCATGAATGGCTTCAAATCCTGTAAAATACTGTTAGGTGCTTAAGTTAGGTTCCACACTAAGCTGTTAATAGATCTTAACATCACTTGAAAGGGGGATCAGAATGACCATTTCATGAGTCCTATTTTGCAGATCAAGTGATCCAACAACAACTTGGTTCACAAATCCAACCATCTGAGTCAATTCCACACTCACAAAATTTTACCATCCACGAGGTTCGAATCAAATCATATGTATAGAATTATCAAAACAAACTGATTTTGTCACACATGATCTACAAAATGCAACGTATCATATAGTTGATCAAATCCTAATTCACTAGAATTCACAAGTCAGATATTATAAGAGATTTAATCAATGGTAAGAAAGGAACCAAACCTTAAGAATCCGGAATAGGTCATGCATTTCTCTAACGATCTTGTTAGTTACAAGTAAATTAATGAAAGCTCGAATTTGTGTGAAAACACAAGAGCTTGTTTAGACCCCCAAATAAAAGTTACGGCTTAGTTGTTTTTACTAACTTAAACAAGTGCAGAAAAAGAGTAAATGCGAGCAAACAAATAATAAAACTACTTTAAGCCATATTCATCAAATATCAACAATAAAATGAAAACTAAAAGAGTAGGGAAGAAGGCTGCAAACACAAGATAACACTATAATGAGTTATCAAAGAGGAAACCAAAGAACTTGGCGAAAAACCTCTTCGTCGCCCTCCAAGCGGTAAATCGATCCACTAGAGAATAAGTTAGAGTACATGAATAATAAAAGACCCTCCAAGCCTAGTCTACCCCATGTACTTGAGCCCTCCAAGCTCCTGCTACCAACTGACTTGACGAAACCTTGTCTTCTCTAGCTTTTCGGATCAAGCAATTCAGCCTGATTGCATCCGTCAAACGATTGGCTTCTTCTAATGCTTCCCAGTAGCACCAAACCTCACTTTACACTCAGATTGGGTGTGGTAAGTGTTTAGGCTATCAACCTCTCAAAGATATGGGTATGAAGAGGCAGGAGTAGAGAAAAACCACAAAAGATTGTGTAGAAGATTGTGGGTATGACAATCTCTAACTCTAAAGGGTAATTTCTAGGGTTTTCTCTCTGAAAAGCACTCCTTCCAATATATGGATAATGAGGGTATAAATAGTGTGGGTGAAGACATGGTGAAGCAAATATGCCAATATAGCAAAACAGAATGTTTCGTGGGTATTTCGTGAGAAGGCCTTACTCACGAATTACTTGCGAA
Source organism: Lithocarpus polystachyus (assembly GCA_033629205.1). Lineage (NCBI taxonomy): Eukaryota > Viridiplantae > Streptophyta > Magnoliopsida > Fagales > Fagaceae > Lithocarpus > Lithocarpus polystachyus. Next base: position 49,241,404 of record CM066168.1, read on the forward strand.
AACCAGCTGTCATGACTCTTCGCATTCCAGTCATGTGCTCTGCACGTGGCTCACTTCGCGAGATAACTTCTTGCGAATCTTCTCGTGAAATCCACTTGGTCTTCAATAAGAGCTTGAGTCTTCACACTCTCTCACACACACAATCCTTACAATAAAATCCCATATAAAATACAGGGTAAATATGATTAAACATAATTACAATTAAATTTGACACGGAATTAAAGCCAACACAAAATAGCTGTAAATAATAACTTTACAATCTCCCCTTTTGGCTATTCTGTGAGAAAACTCTTAAAATAGACTCTAGACTTAAACGTGAGTTTGGGAACAATGGTAAAACTCACTCACACCTAATTCTAGAAGTTGTGAAGCACTTGCACGTATACACCTGTATCTTGAAACACTCGCACACAAACAAAGCTTTCATTAAGCTTATGACAAGTTGAACACAAGGTACGTATAGGAACAAGTAAAATGCAATCAAGGTAATTAACAAAATATAAAATATGAAGCATAACTTGATCAAACATGAGCAGTCATTAAAGAATGACTACAATGAACATTTAGCTAGTAAATGATCATCCAAACACGCAATGCAATTAAGAGCAATGCAAAAGTTAATTGCATGTCCAACACACAACCAATGCAAAATGCTAAGGTATTTGCATCAAGGATATAAGATCCAATAAGGGCACAAGTGTGTAGTACTAAAGATAATGCATAGATAATCTAAAAGTACTTAAAAAACTACAAAGCAAGGATACTTAAACAAAGTACAAAAGATTAAATTGAAGTTTTTAAACTAAAGTACTTTAAAGTTTTAAAAGAAAGTAATGTAAATAAAACATAAAACAAAATATTAGATGTAGGTTTTTCTTGCTCTTTGATCTTGATCTCCAATGCTCCCCCTTCAATCTAGCTCTTTCTCCTCCTATCATTACACTCCCCCTATCATGAACCATCTCCTTCTTTTTGTCATGAAATAGCTAGTTTTCATCTTCCTCTAACTTTCTTTGAATTTGGTCCAATTGAGTTTGGAGAGACATGAACTTTGTGTCAATTATAATGTCACTAGTACAAGCTTATAATCTTTCATACGGACATGATATTTCCTTTAAGATAAGACCACCAGAAAACATTCACTATCTAATGAAAGTGAACATCCTAGCTAGATGAATGGACCTATTAGTTGAAGATTATTCCCAAATGTAACGCAAGTTCATCCTCAAATTGTAGGAACAAATGGGTTGGCTGGCCTCAATCATCAAATTTTCCTTAATTGTTTAAAAATTAAACTAAGCAACTAGGGAGTTGTGAGTTTAAGATATATATATATATATATATATATATATATATATATAGTTGACTTCATTTTTATTCAATATCTTTAGAGACTAATATGGTTTGGTCGGTTTTCAATAATAGGTTGATCTCACTTGCTCAACCAAAGCAGTAGAAGCATGGGGTAATAAACTCAAGTAACATTGTTACAGAAACTAAGTCTATTCCATTGTACAATTTGTGATTAGTGATTCCCGCTATTTTTATAACACAACATAAAAATAATTATGTTTTCATCTTATAGTTTTATATCACATAAAATCATTAATTCGAAATCAAATAATATGCTGTCTCACCATCATCATTACATAAGCTTTATAGTTTAACCTACACTTCTTGGTGTTTTCAACAAATTTATAATGTCTCATTCATAGTTGTCAAACTATGAATCGTATCGTGAATTGATTTTTAATTTTTTCGTATCGTGTATCGTAAGATATACAAACACTTAATAAAAAAAAAATTATAAATATACATATATAAATGATATATTCGTTATAAATTTTAAATATATTTAAATAATGACTAATTTATTCATCACTTACGTAATAATATTTAACAAACTAACTAAATAAATCAAACTAGCATGTGTTCATAATATATACATTAAAATTACTTAAATTCAAAAGTGATAATATATTACAAATGACTCAAAAATAATAATTTATTTTCATCATATTCATCAAATTGCCTAATCTACCCCATCTAAGTCAACGTTATCATCATATTTATAATTTTGCAAATTTATTTCTTCATTAAAATTTTCTTCTTCGTCATTAACATTTACTATCTCTTCTAGTTCTTTCTATTTCTATAATTTTTTTTTTGGCATTCTAGTTTCTTGGACTTATAACAATAACGATAAAAATAAATTTTTTTTTAAAATAATAAAGTGAAAGGTAAGTGTGTACTGTATAGTCCAATTGTAGGAGAGAAAGGAAAAAACTTATGAATATATTATTTGAGTAAGCTAAATTAAGTAAACTAATAATTTTGTGGTAAAAACAAGTTTAACAACTTGTTAGATTCAAATAAATGTACAAATTTTAACAAAAAATCTCATTTTAAAGCATTTGTCTATGTATCGTAAAATACATACAATTTTACGATACGATACAATTTATACGATACACACATTATATCGTACGATTCATGAGCACTTACGATACGTTGATATGATACGGAGCTTTTTACACACAATTTGATACGTATCGTACGATACGTATTGCGTATCGTACAATATTGACAACTATGGTCTCATTACATAACATTAATTTATCATAAATCAATAACTTTATAAGACTATATTTCAAATATCTAATCAATAGATTAAAATTATGATAAATCAAATCTATATATCAAATTGCTCAAATTTGTTGCAGAAATAATATCAAATAAAACTCAAATTTCATAATCTAAGAAATAAATTTAAAAAAACCAAGTAAATATTTTGTTCATGTAGTGGCCGAAATTGAGCAGAAAAAATCTAAAAATGTCAGAATAGGTTGGAAGTTGGAACATAGGTTGAGCTGGAATTGGGGGATACTTGAACAAAGTTTCTTTCCAAACTAGTCTAGAGAGAAACCCTTCAAACTTATCATATATCTTTTTTTCGGGTGTGAATTTTGAAAATCTAACCGTTGAATTTCATGTTCCTTATGTTCTTAACATGCATATCAAATTTCGTTCAAATCGGATTTTATTTACAATTTCAATGAACTTATTTTTTATACACAATTTTAGATTACAAAAACTTGAAATTTCAACATTTGTTTGATAACATAGCAATTGATTTTTGATTTTTTTGAAATTTTGCAAGCATAAAGGATATAATAAGAACAGGTAATCCAAGATTAGATTTTTAAATTTCACACTCAATATAAAAATATATAATAAGTTTGAAGGGTTTCGTTTGGAGAGAAACTTTATTTGGGATACTTCGTAATGATTAACTATCTGATATGGATTTTTTTTTCTTCCCATTGGAACATAGCATAATTGACAACTTTTGTCGTAGACTTTGGGTAGCAGTAGCACACTATATCAGTCGGGGATGGGGTGAGAAATTAATAGGTTTTGCCCATTCCCTTTTTAATAGAAGACTATTACTTAGGTTAACTCAACTTGATCCTACCTATTTGACCCAACTCATGGTGAGAGACGCTGAGTTACACTTTTTCAAATATAAAGCAATGTGTATGAGATAGAATTACTAAAATTAATTAAAGTTTGGTAATGGTTTAGCGTGTAAAATAGCAAGTGTACGGGTTTGGATAAGCTTTTAATGTCCCAAACCCAAAGTGTATTCCTAGTAGATTCTCTATTGTTTTTAGTATCTCAAACAAGGAATACAAATTATTTGTCCACTTTTTACATGTGTTTCACTTTATACTCCACAATTACAATTTGTCACAATTTTTTTTTACTCTCCTTATAAAATAGCCAAAATCTAAAAAGAGAAAAAAAAATCAAATATATATCATATCATAATTTCTGAAACATAAATTGGAACACACAAAATGTGATAAAGAATTTGTATTCCTCAAACACATATGCTATTTGTATTGTTTCCTCAAATTTCTATTGAACTTCATTTCTCTAAAAAAATGTTGCTAGAAGAATATGTACTTGTGGGCAAATAATACCTGATCCAAAAGCTTAGGCCTATGAATATGGCCTTAATTATATTAATTCATCAAGTTCAACTCACAAGTAAAACTCAACAATCTTTTTCTCACATGTGAGTCATTGCCTCTCCTTTAGTTTTGAGACCTCTCCATGGGCGATGAGCAAGTCTTACTAACTCACCCTAACCTATGATTTTTTTTCCCTTTTCTTTTCTTCCTTCACTACTTGTTATTTTATGGGTTTTTTCACATGCCATGCATGGGAGCCTCATGTGTCCACCTCCATGGGAATCACATGTAATGTCATTCTTCTTCAATTTAGCAGCTTTGGTAATACTACTTTTGTAGGCTCCAAGTGCGTGCACCATTTCCCTGCTCATTTCTTGGCCTGCTCCAACTGCGAAAGGTGCCTTAATAACCTTGCCACATTGCCGCACATCACCATAGATACCATATGTTGAGAAGATAACAACCCAGGGAGACTCCAATTGAGATTTAATATAACATATAGAGAAATCCTACGTCCACAACATTTCATAGCAAATTCTAAGTGGTAAGTTGTTACTTGCTATTATTAATAGGTAAAAAGAAAAAAATTGTAGTGGGGAATTCAGATTAAAAACTCATAACAACCTACCCCCTAAAATTTATTGTAAAAATGTTGTGGACATATCACTTTTCTACCATATAATGATAACACTTCACCCAGAACAAAAGCTCAAATCTATGAGTTTTGACCCAATTATGTAATATCAATTATTTTTAATTTTCTCCATATAGAACTATATATGTATCCAACAACATGAAAAAACAGACTTAACCCTATGTCTGTTTGTCCCTAGTTTTTTTTATTTATCTTTTAGCTTATTTTACCGAAGTGTAATATTTTAAAATTTCATTTTTTTTTTCAAAGTAGCCTACTTTCATTAAAAAAAGAAAAAGAAAAAAAAGAAATCGCAAAACGTCAAATAAATTAATGCCAAAAACTATCTCTCAGCTATATCCTTGGATTCCTTTCATATTTTTAGTATGGGTGAGTTTTTGTTTTTTATGAATTAATATTTGAGGTTATCCAACTGAGTATTTTCTTTTTGAGGTAGACATTTCTAAAGTCAAAATAGGTTTTTACAGATATAGGCCTCAAATATTTTCCAAAATTGAGATAAAAAGTTAACTCCAAACAAATAATCTAGTCTTTTTGTGAAGTACATTTTTAGTTTCAGGTTCATTATTAGAGCCTTCCCAATTGCATTTTGCATTACCTTGTAGCAACAAAAAAACACCAAAACAGACTGTAGCAAACAATAGATATTAGTAAATTACTACACTAAAATGCAAATATACATATTATGGTTTAGCAAATGTAAAATTATTTAGCTTATTTGATTCACTTGTCTTTCTCTCTTCACTTGACCGATTTGTGTTTTGTTTTATAAAAGATTTTATAAAAAATCATTTTATATTATTATAATCGAATGGGTTGTAAAATAGAGAATGAGATGGGGTGTATATTGTTAAAGTGATGGTGTAAAATAAATAAAATAGATTTTAGAGATGTAAAATGTTTTTTTTTCATGGAAATGCTCTTACAATATATTCTACACATGTTTTGCCTCCAATTCCCAGGTCCCAAAATACTAGCCTCACCCTGAATATAAGCAGAGAAAATATAAATAAGCATTTTATTGTAAATTAAGAACCATAGAAAAGGTCATAGTCACCCTTTAAAATATAAAATAAAATATCAATTTCGGATGTTAATGTTGTCTTTTCTTACAACGATAGCATTAGCACTCACATTTTGTTGATCCCAGCCCAAAAAAGTTATTGAGCTCTGCCTCTGCATCTACGTGTCATGTTAACGTAAATGGACATGTGGTCCTGTTTAGAGATTATTTCCTTTCCTTTTCTGAGGTAGATCAAAGGGCCTTCTACTAACCCCACTAATGTTTTTAAAAAAATTTATTTATTACTTTTATCTTAATTATTGAGTGCAAAAAAAAAAAAAACATAATATCAATTTTGGCTTTAACTTTTTTTTTTTTTTTTGGTGGGAAATTTTGGCTTTAACTTTAGACCCTAGTTAAAAATTTGTCTCAATCTGTTATGGCTAGGGCACAATGAGGATTAGAGGACACATAGCTTTACTTGAGAATATCTCATTCCTTTCTAGACCTTATGGTCCATTTCTATTAGCAGACAACTATCTCTAAGCCCAACAACCAATATATTCAACACAACCACATGCTAATGCAACGACAAGTCTGAAGCTCCTTAACATGTATTAGGAGTGCACGTAAGTATATACATATGTCTTCTCATAGAGATTACCAAATACCAATCCATATGAAATGAGGTACCTCGTGTTAGAAATACTGAATGCAATAATATTCTATTTCTAAATTTTTAAAAGAATATACATGAGTATGCCTTTATATATAGGAGGCATATGAGTGTAGTACAAGTAGAAGTAGTAGAAGTGTAGTACAAGTCGTGTGCTGTACAAGTAAACTAGTTGGGCCTAAAGCCCACAACACAATACACGTTAACAGCCCCCCTCAAACTCAAGGTGGATGTGAGACCAGCTTGAGGTTATCAACTAAATCTCGAAGGCGTCCTTTAGGATGTGACTTGGTGAAGATATCTACAAGTTGATCTTTGGAGGAGACGGAGAAGAGCTGGAGAGCACCATGGACAAGATGAAAACGGATAAAATGACAATCAATCTCGATGTGTTTAGTCCGTTCATGGAAGACATCATTATGAGCAATATGAATGGCACTCTGGTTGTCACAATAAAGAGGAGTAGCAGAGGATGTGGACACACCTAAGTCATTAAGAAGCCATTGCAGCTAAAGGAGCTCAGATGTGGTATCAGTAAGGGCACGATATTCTGCTTCAGTACTGGAGCGGGCCACAAAGGTTTGCTTCTTACTTCGCCAAGAAATTAAAGAAGAGCCAAGGAAGAAGTAATAACCAGTGGTAGACCTGCGATCAGTAGGATCTCCTGCCCAATCAGCATCAGAGAATGCACGAAGTACAAGTGGAGATTGAGCTGAGTAGAAAAGGCCATGGAAGAGAGTGCCCTTCAAGTATCGAAGAATGCGCAGAACAGCAGCATAGTGAGTCGATCGTGGAGCAGACAGATACTGGCTTACTTGATGAACAGCATAGGAAATGTCTGGACGAGTGACTGTGAGATAAACTAAGTTGCCAACCAATCGTCCGTAAAGAGAAGGATTAGACAATGGTTTTCCCCCCCGAGGGAGTCAGATGCGCATTAAGTTCAACTGGAGTGTCAACAGTCTTGCTGTCAGTGAGTCCTGCACGAGACAAAAGATCAGAAGCATATTTAGCCTGAGTAATATAAAGACCATCTGTGGAATGAGTGATTTCAAGACCCAAGAAGTAGCTGAGATGTCCAAGATCTTTCATCTCAAATTGCTGACTGAGAAAATCCTTGAGTTCTTGAATGCCACTGAGGTCATCACCAGTTTTGATCATATCATCCACATACAGGAGAAGTAGAATAGTGCCTTTGTCAGTGCGACGAAGAAATAAGGCAGAATCATAATGACTGGCCATGTAACCCAAGCGAGAGATGGTAGAGCTGAATTTAGCAAACCAAGCTCGTGGAGCTTGTTTAAGGCTATAAAGTGCACGTCAAAGGTGACAAACCTTATTTGATTCAACAGAGAGACCAGGGGGAGGTTGCATATAAACTTCTTCACTTAAATCCCCATTAAGGAATGCATTTTTAACATCCATCTGGAAAAGGTCCCATTTACTGGCAGCAGCAACAGCTAAGAGGGCACGAACAGATGAGATACGTGCAACCGGAGCAAAGGTCTCTTCATAATCAATCCCATACTCCTGTGTAAAGCCTTTTGCAACAAGACGAGCATTGTAGCGCTCAATGGACCCATCAGAGCGAGTCTTAATCTTGTAGATCCACTTACAACCAACCACAGATTTCCCAGGGGGGAGAGTCACCAAATCCCAAGTATGGTTTTTAGATAATGCATCAAGTTCCTCCTTCATTGCAATCTACCATAAAGGGTCAGTGGAAGCCTCACGATAGGTGTGAGGCTCGTGCAGTGTAGCAAGGGTAGTGTAACAATGATAGTCAAGTAAATGTGCAGGAATGGATCTTACCCGAGTTGAGTGACGAGGTGGAATGTCTTGTGCAAGATCTTCAGGCGGAGCAGGAGCAGGGGACCCAAGCTCAAGGTTGGGGTTGGGTTGCTCGTCTTCAACCTGTTCATCTTCCACTTGTTCATTAAAGGGTGAACAAGGAAAGGGATCAATGATATCTGGTGGTTGGACAAAGAAGTCTACATGAGAATCAGGAGCAACTACAGGAGGATCAGGAGCAGCGACAAAAGGAATATGAGCCTCATCTGGAAAAAGATCTAAGACAGTGGAGAAAGATAGGGAGGCACGGAAGTGAGAGAGCTCGACAAAGAGGCAATGTTCCCAAAAGACAACATTGCGGGAGACACGAAGACGATGAGAAACAGGATCATAACACCGATACCCCTTTTGAGTTTCGCCATAGCCAAGAAAACAACAAAGCCTTGACTGAGGTTCAAGTTTGTTATGCTCATGTGGCTGAAAAAGAACGAAACAGACAGAGCCGAAGGAGCGAAGGTGATGATAATCTGGAGATGACCCAAAAAGGCACTTATATGGAGTTTGATTTTGGATGACAGGACTGGGAATGCGATTAATAGCATGAACAGCATGGAGTGCAGCTTCGCCCCAAAAAGGAGTAGGAACTTTGGCAGAGAGAAGGAGAGCACGAACAGTGTCAAGAATATGACGAAGTTTTCGTTCGGCTTTACCATTTTGCTGAGAGGTACCTGGACAAGTTAGTTGATGAACAGTGCCATAGGAATGCAAAACAGCTTGGAAAGCATATTGAGTGTACTCAAGAGCATTATCAGATTGAAAAATTTTGATACGTTTGGAAAATTGAGTTTCAACCATTTTTGCAAAATTAGAATATACTTGCAATAATTCAGAACGATGTTTCATATGAAAAATCCAACTATAACGAGAATAATCATCAACAAAGACAAAAAAATATCGAGATCCACCAATACTAGAGACAGAGGAAGGTCCCCAAACATCAGAATGAATTAGGTCAAAAATATCAATAGACACTGATTCACTAGTATTGAAAGGCAAAGCTGGTTGTTTTCCTAATTGATATGAAACACAATCAAAATTTTCTGTAGACACTGAGCCTAACAAACCTCTAGAAGCCAACTGTTGTACCCGAGAGGAAGATGCGTGACCAAGTCGGGCATGCCAAAGTGCAAGGGAAGGAATAGAAGAAACTGCAGCAGCTGCAGCAACAGAAATAGGAGCAACAAGTGGAAGACGAAGGTTGTCCACGGGAAACATACGTCCAACTCTAGGACCGTTCCCAAGCTCCTGTCCCGTCCTCGGATCCTGCACAATACACCCAGAATAATCAAAGATAATGCGATAACCCAACTCAGCTAATTGGCCTACAGAAAATAAATTGTAAGAAAGGTCAAGAACATTAAAGACCCCAGGAACTGAGAGGTTGGAGGTCGAAACAGAACCTATATTATGACCAGACATTGTGGAACCATTTGCTGTGCGAATATTAAGAGGGTGTGGTGCAGGTTGAAGTTCAGAAAATAAGGATGAGTGAGGTGTCATGTGATTGCAACAAGCAGAATCCATAAGCCAAGAGGAAGGAGACATACCAGATAAAGCTGAGAGAGAAGAGGAATAAGATGCATTACCAACCATACGAATGACATTAGCGATGATGTTTATCAGGTCATCTCTGGAAATGGTGAAAGTGGATCCAGAAGATTGAGACTGTGCAGTGACGGGAGCCATTGGTTGGACACTCTCAGAGGTGGCAACAGTAGCAGCAGAAAATGAAACAGCTGATTTATTGCGTTGATAGCAAGTCTCAATATTATGGCCAAAACGTTTGCAAAAATTGCAAAAACGTTTGTTGGATTTTTGGCGATGATTGTTGCAAAAGGAAGAAAACTTGCCCTTATTCTTCATTTAGAAGCAAAATATGCAAAAATAGACCGCAAAAATGAAATCTACGCGAAAAACTGGGTAAGGAGCACCTGGACTGCAAAAAGTCAACTCTGGCCAAAAGTTAACGGTCAAACCTGGTCAAAGTCAAAGTGAAAGTCAACGGTCAACGGACAGGTCAAAGGATGACGTCAGCAGACGATGTGGGGCTGACGTAAGCAGGTGACGTCAGCTAGGGCTGACGTGGCAGTGATGACGTCAAAGATGACGTCAGCAAAGATCCCAGTGGCACGTGGGGCGCGTGGATGAACTTCTCCGATTTTTTGGGCGGCGCATGAGGGCGCGTGGACTGTCTATTGAAGCCGATTCTTTCACGAAGATGTAGATCAGAGGTAGACGATTCTGATGGTGGCGGCGGCAATAAGATCGGAGCAACCCTGGTGGCGCGTGAAGCGCGTGGAAGTTTTTTCCGAAACTTTGACCGGCGCGTGGCGGCGCGTGGATGGTCAGATCTCGGTGTTTCTGCCGGAGATGTGTAGAGCGTATGAGGAGCTACACGGTGATATGTCTTTTGTCCTAATCAGAGGTCAACGGTGACAGATCTGATGATGGCAGTGGTTTTGGCGGCGGAGGAGGAGCTTCTGGCGGTGAAAATTCAACCTTGAGGGTTTACTGACCACAGAAGTTGAGGCAGCGAAAAATACCGACAAAACAAGACTGCAGGACACAAGAAAATTAGAACAGTGGCTCTGATACCATGTTAGAAATACTGAATGCAATAATATTGCATTTCTAAATTTTTAAAAGAATATACATGAGTATGCCTTTATACATAGGAGGCATATGAGTGTAGTACAAGTAGAAGTGTAGTACAAGACGTGTGCTGTACAAGTAAACTAGTTGGGCCTAAAGCCCACAACACAATACACGTTAACACCTCGGACACTAAAAATCATTCTTGACACTATTTAGGATAACAATTTTTCGTGTGCAAATACAAATCTAAGAAAGAGACTCTACGGGAAGAGGATTGTAATATGATAAAAGCAAAAAAGTCAATCTCTTTCAAATATACAATATGAATTCTGACAATGAAAAGCTTTATTGCTCTCATAATCTTTGAAGGATGAGAACCAACTACTTAAAATCTACGATGAGAATTCAAGTATCATAAACGAATCTTTATTCTTCTAATTATTTTGTAATTGAAAATAATTACAAATATTTTTTTAACTACATAAAATTAAGTGCTTCTATCATAATCAATTAATTTTGTTATCACATCTTAAACACCCGCGCGCATGCATCGTTGGCCTACGGCCTACCTACTCAAGATGGTCATTAATCAAAACAATAATGCACTTTACCTTCCAAATTCTAGCCATTTTTTCAAATCTAGGGTTCATATGTATGTTCTTTATGGCCATAAAAGTCATTGCATGATAAATGTTAATATAAGAATCCCTTCTTCACTTTCACTTTATATATATACATTCGAGTGCAAATTTGTTCCTGTTGGAGACAAGACTTACTGAATCTAGTATGGAGTGTATCTGAATTGAACTAAAGTATTCTCATTCTTTTGCAGTCAGCAGCATATTGATGTTTCTGTACATGGATATTCGGTTGTGGGCATTTTTATACGTGGCTCTTGAAGGGAATTTGGTTGTTAATGTTGTTGTTGTCTTTGCTAAATATTGTGTAATATTCTAGTTTAGATTGATGATTTAACTATATTTTTTTTAGCCTTATTGACTAATGTTGTACTTCAATTTTAAATCAATAAAGTTTTCTTTCTTTTAATTAAAAAAAATATTGAGTACAAATCCATATAACCAACTTTAGATTGAAATGAAGGCTTCCACATTCTCTGACAAGAGAGAGGATTAATACTAAGAAAGAATTATCTCCATTGCCAAAAATTAATTCAAAAGCAACCACAATAATAAGAATGCTCAAAAGATCGTGTGTCATTAATGGGAGATCATAAAACCAATAGTTCCCTTTCTACTGAGAGAAATCATCCAACAAAAATATATTACCTTTAAAAAAATAATTGAATTGAAGTTTCATTCTTTTAAAATTGGTTGGGTTTGGATCCAATTTTTTGCTTCACGTTAGATTAGGCTTACGGGTTTGGGTCCAATTTTTTTAGGCCTACCTACTGGGACATTTTATAGTTACATTTTGAATGGTTAAAATGCTACAATTGAGCCCAAAGCTTGTAACTTAATTGGTGTGTGCCTCGTGTGCCTTTTAATGTTTTTAAGTTATTTAGAATTCAAATCATTCCTCTCTATTATAATTATCTAATTATTTTAAAAACATTATATATATATATATATATATATAAAAAGTTAAAATTGAAAGAACAAGAAAAATAGAAAATAGAAAATATTTTGTCTTTTTTGCTATGTAAAATGAGTATATAAGACAACTCGTGTCTGGAAGTCTCTACTCTCTATTTGTGTATGATCATCTCAACAAGAAATCAATAACAATACATAATTAATCATTAATTTGAGGATTGAGAATCACACCGCGGTACAAGTTATACAACCCACCACCAATACTAACACTATTGACATAACTTCGATGATGATAAAGAGCTATTATTAGGGATGGACGTGATATGCTAAAACACTTAAAAAAAAAATCATCAACCAATGTTAATCCCCTGCCATGAATAGCACGAGCTCCACGGGTTGTTAGGGTGTTGTTTCCAATTTATCAAATAGTTTGCTCTTTTTTTTTTTTGACAATAATCATGATAAATTATTTCGTTTAAACATATTTTTTTTGGTTGTAAAAAATTAGTTAATTTGGTCTTTAATCTTTATATCCAAATACGTTAGCAAATGACTTATGGGATCTGTGTCTATTAGATTTGTCTTCTACCAATTATCTTTCTCTTAACCGAATTTATTTACTAGTAAGAGTGTTTTTTTTTTTTTTTTTTTCCTTAGAAAAAAAAAGAGTATTTATTTATAATCATATAATTAGTTAATTACAGCCATTGATAAGAAGAGAAAGATCTTAGAGAAGACGGGAGGAAATTCAAGACCTCAAAGTGTGTAACGGGTACTGACTCCACTGACTTCTAGGATATTTGTCTATTGAATTTGTCTTCTACCAGTTTATCTTTTATATTTTTTTTAATTTTTTTTGGTAGAACACATTGAAAATATATTATGTATGGATAAGTCTATTACAATATATTAGGGCAAAATGGGCAAATGCACTTTTCAGAGAAACTAAGCAGCGGTTTGCCCCAGTTTCCAAACTAATTAGGGAAATGCCCCTATTTTGTAACTCGATATCAAAGACATCGAGTTTTTATAAATAACTCGATTTTAGATTAATCGAGTTAGTCGGACCGTTGTGCCACGCTGGCGCAGTTGACCTGGCATTTTTCAATAAAAAAATGGCTGTATAGTTATTCATAACTCGGTAACCTTAAAAGCGAGTTTTCTTCAGCGGTTTGAATCAATAGGACCCTAACGTCTCACAGCGCCTATTCGCTGTCTCTCTTTCCCTCGCGCTCTCTGCCATCACTCTCCCTCCACACTCGCCCTCGCTGGCTCTGCGATCAAGCTTCCCCACTCTCCATCAGTCGCTCTCTCTGTCCAGTCTCCATCAGTCGTCGTTGCTTCCCGTCGTCGTTGCTTCCCGCCGCCGTTGATTACAGGTACGGTTCTGTCCTCTGATATCTTTTCTGATTTTGGTTAATATTAGGTTGTGTTTTATGTGGGATTTTGATTACTTTGTGGAAACTTCTTAAAAAGTAGTAAATATACCAGTGAAGATGAGAATTTTGGTGTGTTTTATATGCTGCAATGATGATGATCTAAAGTATTTCTTGCTATATGTCTGTGTTTGTGTGATTTTCTCATTAGTGAGAATTTTGTTGTCTTTTACACGACGCAATGATTATAAACAGTGATTAATGAGTTTAAATGTGCTTGGGGTTTGGGGTTTTGATGGGGGGTTTTGGCAAATTGAGTGGTGGTGTTTCAGTGATGTCTCTAGGTTTGTGTAAAATATGTCTTATTCGATTGTAGGCCTGAGTTTGTTATAGTTGTTGTAAATGGTGTCGAACTAATTACGTTTGAGTCGAAATAGTTGTTGTAAATGGTGTTGAAGTAATTACGTTTGAGTCTAAATAGTTGTTGTAAATGGTGTAAAATGTGTCTCATGCCTCTAGCACCATCTGTTAGCTCTGAAGCAGAACCCATCTCATAAAGATTGGTTCTATTAGGTACAGAGGTTAAGAAAAAAATGATGAAAACTTTGAGACTCTGGTTGTTATGGTCTGCCCATAATGACATCCTATATACATAAATCTATGAAATGCAATACAAATTCACATGAAACAGAAAGTTTGCTACTGTAAGTCCAGTTAAAAACCAGTAAGAGTGATGAAATGAAATGGTAGCATTTCGTACAACAACAAACAAATTAAGTTCTTTCACATCCCTTAAAAGTTTTACAACTCATTGTTTTTGGTATATCTAGATTTTTATAAATATCATTATATCTTGGAATTGACACTACTTTTGTTTTGCATATCAGTCCGATGTAGAAAATTGAAAGTAACTTTATGGGAAGTTCTTTTGCTTGCAATACAACTCCTCTTTGTTTAAAATTGACCATAAGGAGGGGGAGAGGAATAATTGAACATTCAATGGTCCTGCACCCTTTGGTGAATTTGAGATGGGCTAACTCGTCAAATGTTGAAAATAGACCTAACAAGTGGGAAATGGGCTGACTGAGTCATGGTATGCTTACATGTCTAGTGGTAGAAATGTAGAATAATTAGTATAGGTTTCTAGATATGCTTAGGTTGAGAACCAAATGACCTGTAGTTGTAGGGATCTTAGTGGTCTATCGTAAACGGGCAATTGCATAGGACATAAAACGGGGAGCTGTCAAGGATGACCTTATAGAGAGTGTTACTTTGTTGACATTACCAAGTTTGATTGAACAGGTCTGAGAATAGAATATCTAAACATTGAGTTGTTGCAATTTATATTTACTATGTGACTGCATTGGTCATAAGCCATAGAGTTGAATTTAAATGTTCTTTTAAATATCTCTTCCCTCCATATGCTGCCCCTAATAATTGTAATTGATATTTTCTCTGCTAAAATCCCTCTCAAAGACATCATAAACCAAAAAGAACTATCACATTTAAATATTGCTCAAATGTTGAACATCTAGGTATCAATCAAGTTTCTAGCACATTAATTAGTGACTTGTTTGTGTTTTTTTTACTTCAATTATAGATACTAGGAAAAAAAGACGAAGAAGTGTTTATATTTAGGATTACTATGCCGGTTCTTATTTATTTAAGCTTTACTTTGATTGCTTTTGGATTGCATGTTCAGTGGGGGCAAGGAGTGATGTTGACAATCTTGTTGGGATCATAATATGTCAAACAAGATGTATCCATGCTTTTATTTTATATTAATTGTGGTTTACTTGTTAGATAATTGCTAACAATCTATTTGCTGCCATGTCAGATATGCAGGCACTAGATAGAGTGCAGCCTGGACCTGACGATCGTACCCAGTTGACCCGGCAGTCGGATCATCGGTCAACTCCGCTTTGGAGGTGCGCCGCCAATGAGGTATGTAGTTGTATTATTAATATATGTCTGTTTTATAATTACCTTGTGTGCACTACTTAACACCATACTTGTTTGTGTGCAGGAGGTGCCTGGCATCATAAAGGTTCGACGCCGTAAATGTGTATTGCCACAGGGTGGGCTGGACCCACGTATCATGCAATACATAGATGCAGCAGGTTTGACTGGGTTATTCAAGGTTCCTGATATGGAGGTCGACCACGCGTTGATCACGGCCTTGGTCGAGCGGTGGCGTCCAGAGACGCACACGTTTCACTTACCCCATGGAGAAATGGGTATCACCTTGCAAGATATGGAGGTGATGCTGGGAATTCCGGTGGATGGGTTGCCTGTCACTGGGAGGACAGACATGCAATGGAACGTGGTGTGCCAAGAATTGTTGGGCCATGAACCTCCGCCCGTGATACCGAACTCAAACAGGTCTACCCTTACTGGGGCGAGGATAAAATACAAGTGGCTTGATGCACAGTTTGCCGCTCCCCCAGCTGTGGACGCTGGTGACGAAGTTGTGCAGCAACATGCCCGCTACCACTTACTTGTACGGATGGGGGCCCTGTTGTTCATGGACAAGTCTACGGACCGGGTTTCATTGTTGCCTCTGCAGTTGCTCAACCCAATTAGCAATGGGAGACGGTACAGCTGGGGCAGTGCAGCATTGGCTTGGCTTTACAGGCAACTTTGTAGTGCAAGAAGGATGCCATGCAGATTGGAGGAGCACTCTTGTTGGTGCAGCTATGGGCCTATTCAAGGTTCCCACGAATATGCCCTATTGCGAGGCCGCCTCTACCGCCAGTGCACTCAGGGCCTCTTGCCATTAGGTACGTTACGCTCATTGAGTTCTCGTTATTCAAGCTAAAGTGTCTCTTCGGAATAATTATTTATGCGTAATAGTATAAAGTCCCATTTTATTTGTCTCTTTGATATAATTAAAAATATGTCAAACTAACAAACAAAAGAAACTTATCAATGTTTAGTACATGGATGTGAAATATAAAGCAAAGTTTGTTAAAAGTAAAGTTCAGTAACGAATTGATGTTGTCGAAACCCCATGTTTGCTAGGTGGAGCGGGCCAAAATGCACCGCAGAGCATGCCACACATGTTCTTGCTGCGTACCGGACGTCACTGGCTACACTACGGGCAGAGCAGGTATTCGGTTAATTTACGTCCTCAATTTGAGGATTTTATTTTTGTTTGAATTCTTGGATTGTTGTAGGAATGAGTTGATTTAAGAATATTGGTTCCATCCCATCATTTTGTCCATTGTGAAGTACTTCACATTAGAATTGAGATTTGCAGCACCTGCATGAATACGAACAAGCATAAACTCAAAATTCCACTTGCCAATGTTAAAGCAAAGGCCTCAATTTTTTTTTAACCTAGCAGAAACAAATATTATATAATCCAACAATTTTACAACCTTGTATTTGGAGACTTCTTATTATCAAAAGTAGGGGTGTACATCATGGGTCGAGTTGGGTTTGATTGAAGGGTTTTTTCCAACTCAACCTAAGCATGTTGGGTTGAGAAATTCCTAACTCATTACATGTGTAGAAACCAACTCAACCTGACTCACGTGAGTTAGGTTAAGTTGGTTTGTTGGATTAATGGATTATATATAAATTTAGTCATATATATATATATATATATATATATTAAGTAGAATTTGGCTATATCCTTCATTATGTACGGAACTGTTTGTGATTTACGCCCAGAAGATAAAGTACTGGTTTAGTCCCTTTTACAAGATGTCTGAATTGATTAAGTAATGTAGCTATATATATGTTGTTCAAAAAAGCACCAACATGCGCAAAAGATTGAGCATGAAGTACTGGTTTAGTGCAAGACAAAGTGTGTTCAAGCCTGTGTTGCAACAAAAAAAACTCCATCAGTTCTTACAAATGTCATTAAGCTGATGCAATGAAGAGAAGGCACACGTATTGTTCATATGTAATTGGTTATAATTCGATGAGACTATACCAAAGATAATAAGATTTTTCTTTTGTTGTATTTGTGAGCTGAAGTAATTTATTTGATTTTAATGATGCATCTTCGAAATTTACGATGACATCTTTAAATTCTTCCCAGCTACTAACTTAATCAAAAGTTTGTGTTGATTGTTTGATTGTGTCATTATACATCGTTTTAACCTATTTAAGACAATAGCAAATAGATCTTTTAGCCTGCCATCAAAAGAAAATAAAAAATTTCAAAACTTTATATTAGCCGAATGATTGTAAACTCACAACATATTAATTAAATTATAAACAGAAGGCCTCGTATGATAAATTTGTACAAATATGGGTCTTTTCAAAACAAGGGAATCAAGGCATATTAGAATATAAATGATATTTCATAACTCAAACATTATATGCTAGAAATTTGATTAAACACAAAACTAAGCTTGTACATTTCGTAATTAATTAATAAAATGTTGTGAGCTCGATATGCTAGTTATTTCTCTACCTAATAAGTAGACAATTGAGTATTTCTTGTTCTAATTGTTAGAATTCAGGATTACAAACATGTATATAACTACAAAAAACATTGTTCCATTGTAAGTTATAAAGTACCTTTGCTGAATTGAAGGTTATAGTTTTGGCTTCTGGGAGAATACTGATCAACTTCTGGACGCAATTCAAGTGGTATATTTTGAATTTGAACAGTAACATTCGGTTTAGCATAGTTAGTAAGCCACAATTGCCAATCAGTCGAAAGATGCGAACACTGTAAGACTTTTGACACATTACCTCTTGTTGTTGACCTAAATGAAAAGTTGGTTCGTGCTCCTTGCAGCAAAGTTGTAGAGCACAATTTAATTGCAGCATGCAACTCCTTAAGATGTCCCCACTTAGGCTGCCTTAATAGGCCTAAAATTCTTAAAAGTTGTGGATTATTAATTACTACTTTAGGACCATAGGAACTTATGCTGCTTACCATATTCATCAAGAGGAGCTTGATCATAATAAGCTGTGATGATATATGCAGAGCTTGTTCCACAAAATTTGTTCCACCATGGTACTAGGATGAGGAATGTAATTTTAGACATTGACACGATTAGTTTAACAAGAGAACAATAAGGCTTATGTAATTTCCAGCACTAAAATTTCATGTTGCTATGTTATTTAGATAGAAATATGAGTAGCCTTTAACAGTTTTTGATGAGAATTATAACTAAAATACCGTACCATGTAATGATTTACATAGCTTCCATTTCTTGCAATACAAAGTGCTACTTCAAATGCAATGTCTTCAGCAGACCAAATATATGTCTTTCCTCCGTATACTTGCTAGCTTCAAGAGAAAATTAAGTACAGTTAGTAGAATGCATATTGATTAATAGTCATTTTGTTCTGAAAACTATGCAACATTGTTAATGACTAATGCAATTAACAATGTACAAGTTTTCTATTACGGTCGAACGGTTTTGCGAAATCAACTTGGATTCATCTTAATGCAGAGCGGAGTTGACCGATGCTCTAGTACCCTCCTCTAAGTCTGGTTCATATTGAAATCCCTAGTATCTGATGGTGTCACTTAGCTTTGAACGTTATGCTGAAAATGCAATGTGGATCTCGGTCAACCTATATCTTTTACTATTTTTTGCAGAACAATCTTAATTGCTTGTTGACTTCAGATTACCTGAAAAAATTTTTCTGACAATGTTGGTGTTCTTTTACTTTCTGCCCAATAATGGCTGCAGATTTTGTGTACGAATAGAAGCAACAAATTCCATGCTTTCCATATTACATATCACAAACATAATCTGAATTGAACAAATATGATGTCTCACTATCACAAACATAATCCACAAACATAATCCACTTATGCAGATTGTATGGGAGCCGTACACACATACGCTGGGCTCCCTGCCCGCGTATTGCACTGCCGGGCAGCATATTTGGAGGGCCGAGGTGCCATTGATATACTTTTGGATTGTGGAGGGGCATCATCCCGAGCGGGTCTTCCGTCAATTTGGGATGAAGCAACCAGTTCCACTTGTGGTGGATACGTCGATTGCCCTTCACAAGATATCCCTCCAGGGTAAATGGGAGAAGGACTGGGTGGTAGAACATCAACTCCATATTCAGCAATGGGCCAACCGAGGGGATGAAGTTCGCGCTGCCCCTCTCCTGGACGGTGATGATACGTACCTCGTTGAGTACATGACGTGGTACAATCGCAACACAAGGCGGTACATAACACCAGAGTCTGCGTACTGGGAACTCATGGTGAGGCAACACTTCCTTCCCCTTTGTTGAAACCATTGTTCAATTAAATATCTTCAGCAGGTTTATCATGCATGAAAAACTCCACACTAATTATTGTCGTTACATCTCTACATCTCAATGACTTTTTCTTTCATTATGTTTTAAAGTCAAAAAATAGTGCATGATTTAACTTCTTCATAACTAAGTGAATTTGTCTTGATCCAATTGCTTTGCGCGAGGAATGGTTAATTGGCAATGACCACACCTTTGTTCATGTATGAAGTTCAAATTTTAAAAAGGGTGGGTTGGGTTTTATGCTTTTATTTTTATGATTTCAATAACCTATTTTTGGTTGCCTTGTATTTTCAAATGGACATTAGTACATGACCTAAGATTGAACGCCAATTACATATTTTATGATATGCAACCATGACTACTAGATTCAAATATGATATATGTTGCTATTTATGGTACTTCCCTTAATTTAAACTTTAAGCTTGCATGATCAAATCACTTAATTGGATTGTTGGTGTACCTTAGGAAATAATAACTTCATAATATGTGCCTTGATTGCAGTATGATATTAATGGAGTTGTAACTCTGTTGAAGCCTACATACACAACTGAAATTCAGTTATTTTCACTTATGCTAAGATTCAACTTATGTACAACCAACCATACGTGTGTTTCGGGAGTATTATCTCAATGTTTAGATTGCATAGCCACAAACATAGCAGGAAATTGCAAATTTTTGAGTGTAAGACGTGGAACTATACATTTTTGCACAGGGGGGGGCCAACCCCGACTTTTATATGGTATCTTTTTAAAGATGTTTAATAATTATGAGTAATATAAGGATTTCATTCGCTATGTTTACTACTTTTTCTTTTGATTTTGGAACATATTTATCCATGTTTTGCATCATAGCTACGTTCCTGCTTTTATGACGCCCTTGTTTTGTAGGTTCGGACAATGATTAGGTCTATACAGAGGTGCGATGAAGGTTCTGACATGCACAATGACCTTAAATATACACTAGAGCTTGTGGAGGAGCTGGGCCGACTTAAATTGGCGGATGCGCTCGCAGAAGCATCCGACATTGCTGCACAGGGCCCAGGTTGCGGCAGGCAAAGTGGTGGGTCTCGAGGGGGTGGACGTCGTGGAGGTGGTCGAGCTGGTCGCGGCCGTACGACTGAGCCAGATCCTGTCTACGAGGAAGGGGATGACTCGGGTGCAGAAGAGGCATGGCTTGGCACTGATTGGGTTTTGTCTGATGATGGCGGTAGGACACCACGATGCACATCTGACGTTGGTGCTGGTCCATCCCACACTGCTGGTCATGAGGACACTGTTCCAGCCCAAACTACGCCCCGTGGTCCTAGCACGGACTATGAGGACCCTCCCCGTATGTCGCCCCTAGTTTTCAGTGGAACTGCCCATGATGGTGGATGCATATTTGTCCCCACACCAGGCATGCCCACCCCACCTCTAGTACACGTGGACCCCAGCATGGCAGCTTCATCTCCAACCCCGCACGACGAGGCTGTACAGATTGAGCAGATACCGGCTGAGGACATTCAGCCGGTGGAGGGTTTGCGGAGATCACGACGCCCTCCTGCGCATGCTCTTGATTGCGGGACCGGTGATGGTATGTACTCTGTATACACTTCCCATCTTCGCGTGCTACTTGTACCATGCATTTGATTGAATATGTTAATTCAATTATGCTGTTGTGTCTGTTGAAACAGGTAAGATTAGACCTGTGAGGGCATATGGGCGGAAACGAAAAGATCATTAAATGCCTTGGTGTGTGCTATTCAGTTACGCTTTTGAATCAGGTCTCAATTGTGATGTTTTGCGAACTGGTTGGCCAACAAATAGGATTTTATATGTGACCTGCCTCTTGTCAGTTCTTACTTTCATGGTTTTTAGGTAAATTGCATTTTTTCATTAAGCTGTACTGTTAGGTTTGTTGCTCCCCCCTCAACTCTAACACTAGAGCAATTACTTCCCAAATTTTAGGCATTGTGGAAAATAACTCTCTGCCATTAATTTCATTATATGTGCCTGTCACGCACACACACACAAAAGAAATATAAGAAGAAGATCAAGACAAGAAGAAGGGAAAAAAATAGACTATTTTTTTTGAAGGATTTTGAAGAAACCTCCAATTCCTTCTTCCTAACAGAACTTTGGTTTCTTGCCCCTAGAGTTCTGCACAATGCCACTTTCATCATCACCACAACCTCTTTGCTCCCAAAACCACTACAATCTGCCCATTGTAACCATCCCACCATCCTTGTTACTGTCAATAACTTGAAATATATTGATCAACTGCTGCACCCATCTTTCACACATGACAAACCCTAGTTTCACCCAAATGCTCCATTCACAATCTCATCTCAATCCCCATCACCACCAACTTTATAAGCCAAAGGAAAATATATATAACTTTATGGAGAAGACAGTGTGTTTTCCATCCCCGCTTCTAATGCTGATTATTGTCTACAAAGTGTACATCCCAGCCAACTTCCCATGGTTTAGGATTTGGGTTATGTCTTATTATTCCATGATCAAACAGGAAATCCGCATAAATCCTAATTCTCAATTGCAGATGTCTATGTAAGTTACTTTGTTTTTATTCAAATCTGTAGCATTTGTTCTTGCTACACTAATGCCAGTAATTTTCTCCAACTATTTCAATATCTACTCGAATGGGCAAATTTCTGATTTAATGCGAATCCTCTAAATCACATTACATGGAGTAGAACTTGGCAAATCAACAAAATATCACATTCTCTTATTATGAGGCAATGTTACACTTGAGCTTTACTCTCTTATATATGTGTCTTTACGCCCTTACGCCTCTTTGTTTCTTTGCTATTTGAATATTTTTTCCCCCTAGGTTTTCTAGCAAGATTTATCTACGAAAATCAAAGCTGTTTCAAGTGGAAGGACCAGAACAAAAGTTGAAGAGAGAAAGAGTGTGGGAGGTGGCGAGGGAAAGTTTGGGATGGAAGCGAATGTTTATGAACGAAATGAACTGGTCAGGAAAATGGGTGGCTTGGCTAGGTATGTGTCTCTCCCCTAATTTTCTGATTTGCCTTCCCCAAAATTCCTAGATCGGCAGATCCTCCTTCTCGTTCTCTTATTTTTAATCTCCTTCAAATCCCCTCCTCTCTAGAATGATTAGATCTGTGTACAGTTGATTACAAGTTTCTTAGTAGATACTTTGGAGAATGGAATTTGTATTTTTTTTTTCTGAGTTCTAGAGCAGTTCTAGAGCAGCTCACAATATAACTTACCTACAGCCCAAAGCGGCAAGTAATTATATGTTCTGTGGGCATGTTTTGTTCCTTTTGCTTCTTGGGATTTCTAATTGATATTTAACATTGTATATATGTTTATGAACTTTTCATTTTGCTAGCAATTTGGGAACTTCCTAAGAAACAAAAAACTGTTTATTGATTTGTTCATCAATTAGAATTCTCATTTTATGATTTTCAGTATATATATATATATATATATATATATTGTGTGCGTCATTTGCTATCAATGAATCAAATCTTGTCCGTAGCTTGCTTTAATGAAATGATGGAGGGCGTTCATTGCTTGAACTGGGGATGAAACAGCCTAATGATTATCTTGAGGGCATGGAGACCTGAAAATGGCTCCGTAACTGAAATTTCCTATTCTGGTTGTGGACCAATTATAGGATTTAAAGCTGCTCACTCCTAGACTGCAATACGATGGTTGTAAATTATTGCTTCTCTGTTGGCATATATTTGGTTTTTCATTGGAAAATTCGTTATTGCTATAGGACTTTATGCGGCTGCTTGCATATGAAGGGTTGAATATACCTCTAGCATGGTTCATTTGCTTAGCTTGTACTAGCAAATGGTTGTTGAAACTCTGAATTGCCAATTCTTGGCAGTGATATGTACATACTAGCCGAATAGAAAAACCAAAACATAATAATATGTATGTATACGTCTTCGTTGAGCTTCCTTGAGCTATGAAACTGAAGCTCTGTATCTCTCCAAATAACAATCACATATACTATAGGTAAGTGTTTGTAATTGATTATTCATGGCATTGTTCAACTTCTAGCTGCTGAGGTGAAGTTAAAATGGATGATACAACTGTATTCATTCGCCTATAAATTAGCTTGGATACTTATTTGAGAAGGATATATTACTGTTTCATTTGCATATAGTAAAATTAATGTATTTTATTTTTTGAGAATTAATGTCTCTTTTGATTTGATTAATGTAAATTCTATATCCTTTACAAATGAAATTATTTATATCTATGTTTTCTGATATAAATCATTTGATTTTTGTCTGTATATAACATTTAGAATTATCTTCATCATTACTCTTTTTTCACGGCAAGCACGTGTCTTGCATGTGCTGCCCTAACTAGTGTACTAAAAAAATGGTGGTGTAGCTGCCTTCCCTTTCTTCCCGTTGGATAGTATTCAATGGTATCTTTGTTTTTGCGTTTGATTAGCTGAACTACCCAGTCCAACTCTTTTCCTCAAATGCATAATATTTTGGACTGGACAGGATATAGTCTGACCTAAGCTTATGTACCATGTAAAGAAGCAAACTTAGATATAGCTTAGCCCCATACGTGGTGTTTCAGAGGTAGCATATGGGATCTAAAGCATTGGTTAAGCATGCATTGAATATCATGGGAATTGGTTAAGCATGCATTGGTTAACCTTTATAATCATTTGTTGCTAATGCGATTATTGTCATATATATATGTATGGCAAATGCTTGCTTCAGTACGAACCTGAGACATTTCCTCATCTATTAGGCAAAAGGACTGTTGGGGCATTGCACCAAACCTCTTGAAGAATGTTCCCGTTAGAAGGGAATCGGCCTCCAACAAATTGGCCATCTGTGGTTTGCAGGTAAATTGGTCTCGATTTAATGTTAAAATTAAAGAAGGTTCTTAAAGTCGTAGCTTCTAACAATATCAGTGTTAAAACATATCAGCTATAGGCCTAGTGCACCACTTGTTCTTCGGGGGATCAGTTGAAAAGTTGAGGGAGGGCACAAATTATGTATTGTTGGCAGAACTGGCAGTAGGAAGACCACTCTCATAGGTGCTCTACTCCGTCTACTCGAGCCAGCTGGAGGGCAGATTATAGTCGATGGGATTGAAACCTGTACTACTCCACTGTGCCGTTGCAGTCCTTAAACTTGAAGACTAAGACATGTGCTTCATATTTGGGCTGTCATTCACTAAACTGATCATGCTCCAAAAGTTGGGAACCATATAGGTCTCATGCACTAAAGTTTGGCTCTTGGGTTTGAGGAAAGGTATATCATACACTTAGATTTAACAGTTAACTTTTGAAGTTGAAGTGCGACATTTGTATAACGTACTCTCTGTGATAGAACAATATTATATATTAATTTAGAATAATATTACAAGTCACGTCATCGTTTTGGGGTTTTATTTAGTGCGTTTGGGACTCCAGAATCTATAGCTGTTACTTGTTTTATTAGTTGGTCGGTGTCAATTTTTATTCTTATGGTTAGAAGGTTCTTGACTTTGTATATTTTGGGTATTAAATTGTCAGAATTGACTTGAAGAATTTTCACTCATTTTTTGGTGTATTTGATTTTTCATGTATGGAACATTCCAATAGTGTGGCGTTTAAAGTTTGAATTTTCTTTTATTGGTATGGATTGCAATGAATCCTCTCAATGGATTTCGAAATCATCCGTCCAGAGGTTTTGCATTCATTGTTGTTTTTCACGTCATTTACATTCGTTAATCGTGACTCATTTTGTAACTACACAGTAATGGACTTAAGTGATTGTGATGGTTGGGTTACGACCAAAGCATTACATTAATATAGCTAATTGAATGTACTAGACCGACTAGGACCAAAGGGGACCGAATAAGACCAAAGCAGTGCACTTCAACAAACTCAAGTATAGACGTTACTTCCCATACATACATTCGTTAAGTACGTCCCATTGTGTATGGGCTGCTCTTGTGACACTGAAATACACACTTTCATGTACTTAAGTGAACCAACTTTTTTTCTCATACGACCAAAGCATTACATTAATATATCGAATAAAATGTACTAGACCGAATAGGACCAAAGGGGACTGAATATGCCTATGACGATACAATGGACCGAAGGGGAACAAATAAGACCAACGTAGATACAATGGACCGAATATGACCAAAGTAGTGTACTTCAACAAATTATTTATTACAGTTACTTCCCATATATACATATCTGCCAATCAAATAGTTGGAAAATGATGACACTTTTACATGCATCAAACCACACACACAAAACTACTTACTTGGCATATATATCTTACTGAATACCACAACAAGAAGTCATACTTTTGCATTCATTTACCCGTACGTTGTCTCGTGGGTGCATCAACTTCAGCATCCGCCACAACATGGCCCACCACTTCGTTCAACATGTTCGCACTCAAGGTTGCAATCCTCCTTGCGTGGTCACGCTCCTCAATGGCAACTTCCAACTGAAACCTTAACAAGGTGTGAGTAATGTCTCCACTGTCGTAGTTGGTTCTTTCGCTTCGAGAAGTGCTCGGTGGAGTTGAGGTTGATATGTTTGGAGTTGCCCACGATGCGGACGCACCACCCTGCGCATCCATACCATTACAATGCAAATACTCCATGTATGCGGCTTCTGCTTCCCTTCGATCTTTATATGATTTGTGATTGGCGTTTGGGAACTTATGAACTTGTCTGCTTGCATCTAGCCAGCTGTTGTATATGCCTGGAACACGACCGTTAAACACAACGTAGGTACATCCCATCCTGCTCTACAAAGATGGTGGAAAGTCCTTGCACCAGAACGGAGAATGCACCTTCTTACCAGTGGAGTGCGTCTGTTTCGGAAGAAGTAGGAATAATGGAAAAAGAAACTCGATTTCTCTAAAGTCGAGTTTCTTTGATACCGCCTTTAGCATATAAATGAGTTACAAGTAACTCGATATCTTGCTTACCGAGTTTCTGAATTGCCATCACATCAACGTATTGCGTCAACAGTAACTCGAGCACCTGGATATCAAGTTTTAGTTAAACTCGATTTAGTATATATCGAGTTAGTATATATCGATTTAGAACCCATGCACGTGTCTCGCTCCTGCTTCGCTGAAAACCTTAAATCTGTGGGGTCCTGAAAAACAAACTCTGCGAGGTGAACACATTTTGCTGACCCCAAAGACAGTTTTCTTGTCACTAATGCATCCGATCCAAGCGTGCTACAACTGTGGTCCCCTTCATCTTGGTTGTGGCACTTCTTCCTGACAGGTATATCTTGTCTTCTGAAGAACTAGGATTACACTTAGATCGACACTTTAGTATACTTTTGATTACCTTCTTACTATTGTTCTTTGTGGACGTGTATATATAGATTTTCTATACATATATATATATATATATACGTATATGTATGTATATATATATATGTAGATACACACATATTTATATATATATATATATGTCTGTGTAAATATATGTATATATAAACACATGGGACAACAATATACCTGTATGATTTTCACACACACACACCTAGTAAAATATGTATATATATATATATATATATAAACATATACGTATGTTTATATATAATGTGTGGAATTGCAAACATTTTGTTAGGAACACATAGGTATGTTTATATATTAATGAATATCATTATGTATAAACATAATGCTAAACATTTTCAAAGACATTTTGTTCGAAATTGCAAAAACTGTCAATATTGTTCAATTCGAACTGGTAATTTTTCTTACAAAATAAGTAATTATTTTGTGCTATTAGGACACGCATTAGCAACATCCTATACCACTTAAATGCTCCACTATATATATGTGTGTGTGTGTGTGTGTGTGTGTGTGTGGTAGTGATGCCAGCCTATATTGTTGGTCTATATATATATATATATATATATATATATATAGCAATGACTGTATATATACATGGGAACATATATATACAAACAAACACTGTAGGGTAAATGCCAAATTTTGGCATTCATTCATCCATCCATATCAACAATGATGTTACAAACAATTAGAGGTTTAAATTGTACGGCTCTTTCAGTTCTGAAAGGCTTCAGTGTGTGGGTTTTGAAAAAGATAACCTGCGAGGTGAACAAGTTTTGCTGACCAGTTTATCAATTTCGTCCTCACTATTGCATTCTCACCAAGCGTGCAACAGTTGTGGTCCCCGATGTGAGAGTGTATGGGGGAATAAAGTTTGTGAAGAATACTTAGGATATCATTTTAATCTTCGTAATCGAGTTATTTATTGCTGCATTAACATAACCCCCTATCTTCTGCATGATAACCTCAATTAATGGTCCTTATCCAGGTCTACCATGGGTCGTCATTGCTTCTACATTTACTACGATGGGGAGCAGTATTTCCATGGCTTGCATGGGCTGTCCTATAGAGGCGAGTCAGTGAAGCAGAAGTTCATTAAGTTGAAATGCGGAACACACTTGAGAAAAATGCACCAGAAGATAGAGAAGGCTATTGGGTTGGACAGGGAGTCACACAAGATGTCCATTGTGTACCGTGCCCCCCAGCTACTTGTGAATACTCAGGTTGTCTACAACTGAAATCCGTTGGGTTGCAATGCTGATGTGGACATGATGTGGACAGTGATTAAGCGGACCCCCCAGTTCATAGAGTCCGACTTGTATGTAACCATTGGGTTGGACAGGGAGTCACACAAGATGTCCATTGTGTACCGTGCCCCCCAGCTACTTGTGAATACTCAGGTTGTCTACAACTCAAATCCGTTGGGTTGCAATGCTGATGTGGACATGATGTGGACAGTGATTAAGCGGACCCCCCAGTTCATAGAGTCCGACTTGTATGTAACCGTTGAGGCGGTTGGGGTCCATGCTGGTGCAAGTTCACAACATGGCAGTGGGGTGGAAGAGCCACAATCATTGCCGCATGGCGTGCATGCTTCCTTCGTTGATGCCACGCCTATGCCCTACAATAGTCAACCATGCAGTTCGGTTGCGTTCTTGGACAACACCCAGGTGTTGGGCGCCACCCATACAGATGACGTGGGCGGGTCTAGTCACGCATATGAACATGTCCAAGCCTATATGGAGGGGGGAATTGATGTTGATGCCAGCCGAGATGTGTACGAAGAGTTCATTGATACTAATGGACCGGTGGACGATGCTGCGGTATTAGATGCACCACAGATTGAAAACAACGAGGAGGATTGCCCTACTACAGGGTCGATCCCAGAATGGTTCACATCAAACACATGGGACAATGTGTTTGACCCATCCCCGGCATTGGGTGCAGAACATCTTACAAGTTGGCATAAAGGTGACCAGCCAGTGAAGGGGATGCTATTCAAAAATAAAGCCTCCGTGAAGTACGTGTTGACCCTCTACTCTGTCGAGCACAATAAGCAATACAAGGTCATCAAGTCTGACACCAATAGGCTGGTGGTGCGGTGCATACACGAGGCATGTCCATGGTCAATTCGGGCCAGTTACAGCAAGAAGCACGGGATGTGGCAAACCAGTAAATGTAAGGGTCCCCACAGTTGCACATCCCTCCAAGTAGCGACTGATGGGCGGATGATGGATTCAAAGTTCATCTCCATTGCGCTTGAGAAGTATGTACGGGAGGATATAACCCGAAAGGTAAAGGACCTACGTAGCATGCTGCATGCGAAGCACGGGCATGATGTAACTATGTACAAGGTTTGGGAAGCCAAACAAAAGGCAGTTGCGCGTATTTACGGGGATTTTGACGAGTCCTACGTGGAATTGCTGCAGTTTCTAGCGGCATTGTCCGATGCAGATCCAGACACTGTAACCACGTTAAAGTGCGACCCCCGTGTCCCGGGGTCTTGTTTATTCAACTCCGCGTTTTGGGCTTTCGGTCCGTGTATTAGAGGGTTTAGGCATTGTAGGCCGGTGATAAGTATAGGTGCAACACACCTCTATGGCAAGTACAAAGGAAAGTTGTTGATAGCAATGGCAACAGATGGTAACAACGAGGTTTATCCACTAGCGTTTGCCATTGTTGAAAGCGAGAGCACGGAGACATGGGGATGGTTCTTGGCATGCCTGCTGACCTATGTTACGGACCGGACCAATTTGTGTATAATCTCCGACAGGCATTGTGGGATACAATCATGCTTCGATGACACCACTAGGGGCTACTTGCAACCGCCCTTAACCCATCACCGGTATTGCGTCTGCCATTTAGTAAGCAATGTTAACACTAACTTCAATAGTGTGGCGTTGAAAAACTTGGTATGGAAGGCAGCAACTGCAAATCAAGTTAGGAAGTTTGAAAACACCATGGATTGCATCAAGAATGTCAACCGGGCTGCGTACGACTATCTTAAGGAGATAGATCAAGAAAAGTGGACACTTGTACATGACCATGGCCACCGATATGGGGCAATGACAACCAACCTGTCAGAGTGCTTCAATGGGGTACTTAAGGGCGCACGTAGCTTGCCCATAACTGCAATGGTGATGTTCACATTTTACAAGGTGAACTCGTACTTTGACGATCGTCGAAACAAAACCCTAGAGCAGTTGGAAGAGGGGCAATTGTGGTGCAAATATGCCTACGAAAAGTTCGAGGCAAACAAGAGAAGGCGAAGCTCCATATGGTTAGAAGGATGAGCGCGCAACAGCACTTATATATAGTGGACACACAGTCTTCACTGTTGAACACTGGCGAGGGAGCTCACACCCATAGGGTTTCCCTCATTGACATGACATGCACGTGTGGGAAATGGGAAGCAAACAAGATCCCCTGTTCACACTTGATAGCAGTTTGTGCCAAGCACAACCACGATGCCATAGAGTATATGGATCGTTTCTACCGCATGGAAGAATGGTATCACAGCTACGAGCCGATATTCCAACCACTGAAAGATAGGTTAGAATGGCCCGAGCCAGAAGAAAGGAGAATTATGATGCCAAACCCACGGTTGATCCGAGAGAAAGGTCAGCCGAAGTCCACGAGAATCCGCAATGAGATGGATGACGAGGATAGGGAGTTGCCAACGTCATTGTGGATTGAGAATGGACCAAAGTTGAAGTGTGGGCTGTGTCGCCAAGAGGGTCATAACCGTCGTAGATGTCCAACTCGAAATGTGGCATCAACAAGCCACGGTGGTACGTAGCAGGTAACAATTACAAGTCAATGAGGTATGAGGGGGTAACAAGATCCCCTATTCTTCATTAGTGTTGTTACAAGAGGTCTAAACAGTATGAATTGAAATGGGGTGGTATACATGATGTTATATACCAAATTGAAATGGGGTGGTATTCATCGGGTCTTTATTTCCCTAACTGTATATGTTTTGCTTTAGATTGCTAATTTTTGGTGAAGGTGTAACTTTAGATGCATTTGCATTTAAGCAGGCAAGCTTGAAGGGTTCTTGAATGCCTTGTCAATTCAATTTATTAATTAATGTGGGTTGTATACTAATTTTTGGTCTGGTTACTCCTCAGAAAGGAGGCAGCCCTGCAGCAAAGGGAGGTTTGTAGTTCCAATACTGTTGCCATGTCCTGTGTGGCAAAGGTGCCAGACTTGAGACGTACGATGGATGAAGTTGTCAGACCGAATGAAGAAATCCGGCAGTCATACTCAGAGAACCGGCCATCTTTTGAAGAGAACAAAGTCATGGTGTCAAATGTGCAGACACCATGACTGCCTAAAACCATTGTTGGCGACGGATTTCCAAGTTTGAAGTTACAATTGTGAAGTATCAAATATCTGGGCTGGACATTTTATTTTTGTACAAAAACTGTTGTTAAATGTGTAGCTTTACTTGCATGGATGATTTCCCTAACTGTATTCGAAACGAGGACATGAGTTGTTTGATGCATGTCCGAAATTGTTGTTGTGTATAGTTTGGTTGTGAACAGGTCCACTTTTATGATGAATAAACAGCCCAAATTAGCTGTACGCTTAGGTGTGAACAATATTGCAGCAGCTGTTACTCCATGCAGGAAATATATTCTCAAATTATACCCTATCTTCAAGCTACAGAGATTTCCGCACGAAGAAATGCTCCCAAACCCACTACAATCTGCCCATTGTAACCATCCCACCATCATTGTTATTGTCAAAAGGTAAATATTGCTGAAATGCTTCACTCACCTATCTTTCACACCTTTAAAGCATAGTTTTCACCCAAATGCTCCACTGACCATCTAATCGCAAGAAATGCTCACCACCAACTTTTATAGGCCAAAGGAAAATATTTACCAAATTATGGAGAAGACAATTTGTTATTTATTCCAGCTTCTATTGCTGAGTCTTGAGCAATAAGAAATGGTCACAAATTCGCTGTATATAACTTGACAAACGTTAGATGAACATAACTCGATTACCAAAAAATCGAGTTATGCGGAAGAACCTTCTGGACAGTTTGATTCCTGTTCGACTGCAGATGGATCATTCCAAATTAGTAGTCATGGGGCCGGATTAGGAACATAACTCGACTTTGTAGTAATCGGGTTACGTGGAAGACCCTCCTGGTCCCTTGGATTCCTCTTGGACTGCAATTGGATCAGTCCAAATATTTGGGCTGGGCGAGGGAGCCCAGTAAAAAGTAACTCGATTTACATATAATCGGCTAATGTGAACGTAACCCGGTACATATGGAATCGAGTTATGTGAACTGGCTCGTGTTAGTTACAGTACACTTTACTCGATGCATTAGTAATCGGGTTACGTGAAAAACCCTCCTGGTCCCTTGGATTCCTCTTGGACTGCAATTGGATCAGTCTAAATATCTGGGGAGCCCAGTAAAAAGTAACTCGATTTACGTATAATCGGCTAATGTAAACGTAACTCGGTACATATGGAATCGAGTTATGTGAACTGGCTCGTGTTAGTTACAGTACACTTTACTCGATGCATTAGTAATCGGGTTACGTGGAAAACCCTCCTGGTCCCTTGGATTCCTCTTGGACTGCAATTGGATCAGTCCAAATATCTGGGCTGGGCGAGGGAGCCCAGTAAAAAGTAACTCGATTTACGTATAATCGGCTAATGTGAACGTAACCCGGTACATATGGAATCGAGTTATGTGAACTGGCTCGTGTTAGTTACAGTACACTTTACTCGATGCATTAGTCATCGGGTTACGTGGAAAACCCTCCTGGTCCCTTGGATTCCTCTTGGACGGCAATTGGATCAGTCCAAAAATATCTGCGCTGGGCTAATGTGAACGTAACCCGGTACATACGGAATCGAGTTATGTGAACTGGCACGAGTAACTCGATTACCAAAAATTCGAGTTTTGCGGAAGACCCTTCTGGACAGTTCGATTCCTATTCGACTGCAGATGGATCAATCCAAATTAAAAGTCATTGGGCCGGATTCGGAACATAACTCGACTTAGTAGTAATCGGGTTATGTGGAAAACCCTCCTGGTCCCTTGGATTCCTCTTGGACTGCAATTGGATCAATCCAAAAATATCTGGGGATCGGTGGGGGGGCCAATACGAGTAACTCGATTTCCTTTTAATCGGGTAACGTGCACGAAACCCGATTTATATGGCATCGAGTGATGTGAACTGGTATCGTGTCAGCCATTCGACCCAACATGGATTCCTTTCAGCTTCTCTAGAAGACAACATGGATTCCTTGGATGAGAACAAAGCACATAACTTGATATTCAGTTAATCGGATTATGTGTAAAACACACTCTTTAGTACTGAACGTATGAAGCATCAACAGTTATTTACAGTTTGCACAAAAAATCGAAGTGAGGATTTGCAGAACGATGACTTCTCAATGGCGGAGAGACAATGAGGATGGTCCCCCTGATCTGAAGGTGAAGGCCCCCCACTTTTTCAAGATTATTATGCCAGAAACTCTTCGAGAAGGAAAGCTTGTAAGTATTGTAGGAAGTTCGGTATATTTTTGTCTCCTCAATCATACTTTTATATGAACGGGGTCCACTTGATATATGTTTGTTGTGATTCTTGAAAATATTTACATTTGTTGATGACCAAAGTGATGAAAATCTGTGAACATGGTTGAGCAGTATTATGAACTCGTATTTTGATGTGTTTTTGTGGCGTCGGGTATAGTTATAATTGGGTAAGAATTCCTGTACTTTGATGGAAAATACAGGTCAAGAACTTAGTTCAAGAGAATAGGATTCGAATAGGCAATGAAAACAGAGATGTGAACTGGGAAATTAGTGGAAATAGTAGATACAATAATTAGAAGCGGATTCCAAGGGGCAGAGCCATGTTGCTCCTTGGGGGTGCCATGGCCACTTTAACCAATTTTTAAATTTTCTCAACAGCATATATAGCAAAAAGCCAAAAGGATATAGGGCCCCTCAGATAATTATAATCGCCCCCCCCCCTCCCCATTTGTTCAGAATACTTAAATTTTGTCTAGCAGGTAAAACTTCTCCTCGAATAAAAGAACCCTGACTAATGCAATTATTGAAAGACTTGTACTTAATCTAGTGGACAATGACCTACTCTCTAGCCATAGAATAGATGTTAGCCCATTGCAAAGCATCTGTGGGTTACAGTAGTGTTTCATTCTCATGGTTAATTGGCTACATGCCTTTCCTTTTAATTTCCTTATCGATATTGCTGCCAGCCTCATTGTTTAGTTAATATTAACAAAACAAAACTCATCTGAAAACAGTCACACAAAACTGAAAACCCTCACAGCTAGTACAAACAGTACTATCCCATTTTTTTCCATCTCATTGCTGCTATAGTAGAGTAGTGAACTTGGAAGTATGTGAGGATGTGAGAGAAACATGTACAACTGTATTCAAAGGAGGCAAGTAGAATGCAGATGAAGACATAGAAGAGTTCATCTAAAGGGTGTTTTTACCAAAGTAGATATAAACATTTCGTTTACTACATGTGTGAGTGAGTGGTCTCCCAGCATGCTGAGACTCACACATGCTGTGTGTGAGATTCCGCCTCCACTTAGAAGGAGCATTTTAAGCAAATCATAGTTCTCGAATTACTATAGGATGGTTTGGAATGAATTAAACAAATAGTAGGGAAAATTATACTTTACTATCTTCAATTATACCCTAAGTATATAGTAATGTATGTGTAGTCACATTTTACAAGAGTTCGCCCCCAGAAGATTAAAAGATTGGCGCCCCCTCCAACACGTCACTCATAAAATTCTTCCCATCCCAAATCCCAACTGTGCAGTCATGCAAGCATGATAGCCTTTTGTCTTTTCCATTATTCGCTAAAGCATGATATCCACATTCATAGATTTTTAGTTTTTAGTTATACAATTTTTGTGTAGTACATCAGATTACCTGGTTCACATCATATGTATTGAATTTAATTGTCGTTAAACATAATAACCCGTAATGTATGTATGTTATTGCTCATGTTAAACATGTGCTTGAAGTTAATGTTTGAACCTAATGTATTATACTTATAATATTATACTTACGTTATGGAGATTTTTTTTACAGCGGATTCCAAGGAAGTTTATTCACGAATATGGAGTTGAACTGTCAGATATGGCCGTTCTTACAATTCCAAATGGTACAACATGGAAACTCAAGTTGACAAACCGTGATAGGGAGGTTTGGTTTCAAAATGGTTGGTGCGAATTTGCAAGCTGTCACGCTTTAACCCTGGGGCACTTGCTAGTTTTCAGATATGAAGGCAATTCACACTTTCATGTACTGATATTTGATGCCACTGCAACAGAAATAGACTATCATTTACATGACCAACTCCAACTTTGTAGAATGGAAGACAATGACAGTGATGATAACTCTGTTGAAATCATGGACGGCTTTACTAGGGGAGAGGGTTCAGGTGTGAATCTTACACAATAATTTTCAAATTTTAACTGGTTGATTGTGTAAGCCTGTTTACTATTAATTTCATGTGCATGACTTCATATTTTCATGTCATGTCAGGATCAGGTCATGGTGTTGGATCGGAATCTGCTTGCAATAGGAATTGTGGGCCATCACATGACTAATGTCCTAAGAAAGATGGTGGAGTAGATGAAAATCTTGTGAGAGCCAGTGCTTTGAAATTGGAAAATCCCCTTTTCACGGTTATCATTCATCCGTCATATGTTAATGGCAAGGATCGTGCGGTAAGCTTTCAAATTAATGTATTTTGTTGGGTTTCCTCAATGCATGATAACTTTGATTTTTCATAGATCAATTAGGAAGCATGTAGCAGATAGTTGATGGGTATAGGTATTGTTGGTAATGATTTGGGTCTTTGTGTTTTTAGGGGAATTGATGTTTCATCTATATTTAACAGTGTCGCCTAGATATGAAATAGTATCAACTTAGGTTGTAAACGGAAATCACATGCTTCATGTAGAGTAGATGGATGAATAACATGATCAAATCACTGGCATCCGCATAACTGCCAGTCAACCATCAGCATAACAAATAATAGTGTTGCATCATAACTGCCTTAATGAAGTGTGGGTTCAACATTAATATGAAATATATATTCAATGACTTATTTGTACAGAGTTTACCCCGTGACATTATCAACTACTTACCGACAAAAGGCCCTACGAAGGACTACACCAAAGGAAGTATACACACTGTGAAGCTCCAGGTTGTGGACCAATTATGGCCTGTGAAGTTATATGTGTATAAACGAAGCGGGGGTTCATCATGTGTCGTATCTGCTGGTTGGTCTGCATTTGCGAGGGGAAATGGCTTGCAAGTAGGAGATGTTTGCGTATTTGAGCTGATCATGGGGGACGATGTTGTGTTCAAAGTCCACATTTTCAAGTAATTATAAGTGGTTACAAACTCTAAAGACCAAAGTATATAATGTAGATTGTATGGGAGCTTCTTACTTTGTTCATCAATTTGTGTAATATGCCCATAGTTGTGACGATCTAACGTATTTACATATATATGTTTATGTCTCTGTGATTTTCCTATTAGTGAGGATTTTGTTGTCTTTTACATGACATAGTAAGAGTATGGACAGTGATTAATGAATGAGTTTAAATGTGCTTGGTGCCAAATGATTGATGGGGGGTTGCAATGATTTTCCTAGCACAACAATATACCTCTAGCACTTTCATCAGTTTAAAGGTCATTGAAAAAGTTGATAGATCTAAAATTTAAAACAACATATACTAGCCCAAAAACATTTGTGCAACAACACAAAATCACCAATGAAAAGGCTAAAAAAAATTAAGTCCAATTAACCAAATTTACTGAAACAAACAACTAGCTCTTTAAAAAGTAAATTGTGAATAATTTTGCCTTTACCTAGCAGACGCACACATCAAAAACTCAAAAAACAACAAACTCTCAGTGGCTAAGAGGCTGCCGAGCTAGAGGGCAGAGTCGCCTCCCTTAACTTAAAGTCGTAGCTCCGACCCTGTGCATTGGGTACGTTGTAAAAGTGATTTCATAGTAGCGTTCAGTATAGCAACAAACGCTATTATTAAGTTGAAAGATAGAATAATTAGTATACGTTTTAGAGATTAAGCTGAGAGAACTCGAGATCAACCAAATTATTGACCACTAGTGCAAGACAAACTGGACTTAGCTTGGATACATAACTCGAGTCTACTGTAATCGAGTTATTCAGAGAACCCCTCTGCAGACTTGAATTCCTCTTGGACTGCATATGGATCAGTCCAAATATCTGGACTTAGCTTGGATACATAACTCGATATATTTAGAATCGATTTCTGTTGAAAATATTACGTATCCAAGTAATAACCTGTAACTCGAGCCTTCATATATCGAGACATGAGTAGGACCCCTCTGGACACTTGGATTGGTCTTGGACTGCATGTGGATCAGTCCACATATCTGGGCTGGCCGTGTGGCCCGTTGAACATAACTCGATTTCTAAATAATCGAGTTATGGCAGTAGATATCCCGAACCAACAAACATTTGGATTGCTCTTGGACTGCATGTGGATCAGGCCACAAAACCGGGGGCCCGATGAACATAACCCGACTTCTTAATAATCGATTTGTTCCTTTACTCGGCTTGCAGATAATCGAGTTATGTGGACGGCCCATAGGTCCCATTTGGACTGCATGAGGATCAGTCCAAATGTCTATGGGAGTAGCCTGCACATAACTCGATGGATATGGAATCGAGTATTATGATAACTCGGTTACTCTGAAATCGAGATATGTGATTACCCACCTTTATAAGCTCTCCCCCAGTTCTGCAGCATTTGCAGCTGTCCGAAATTCCATCTTCGATTGCTCTCGCTGCATCTGGCTAGAATCGACAAATTTTCGCACAAATTCTTCGAAGGCTTGACATAGTAAGACTCTTTTAACTGTTATTGTCTTTAAAATTACACATTGGTGGTGCTATGTTAAGCATCAATTTTTGATTGATGCTTCAAACTTCATTGTCTATGTAGATTGTGATGAAATTGGGTGTTTGTCTAGTCAAATGCTTTGTTGTTACTAAGGTTACTTGTCTAGTCATTGTCGTAGGTTGGCTTCAACTAGTCTCCTTCCACAAAATGAGCTTGCCAATGGCTCCATATATGTTTTCAACATCCTTATGCTATTTGTATGTCTGAACTGTACATTGTGCAATTTAATGTTTTTTGGGGCAAAATAGGTGAAACTTACTACATGCATAATATTATGTTTCCTGCATAATATTATTGCTGTTAGAATGCTTTCTATCGGTGTGTGACATTATTGAACATTTTGACAAAATTCAATATGTTAACAATTTGTATAGTATTACTAAGCTTGAGTTCAACTAAAGCTTAGTAATGTCTACGGCTCTGTCTTCAAATTATTGAGTCGGACCAAAATGCATTACAAGTATTCCACCAACTACACAACCTGTGAATTTATCATGAAGTTTTTTCATTGTGTTGCTGCAAACTGTATATCAAGTACGTTGCATGGATAATTTTCTACACATGCTAGTGCATTATTCTCTAAATTTTGTTCTCTGCTTCAAACTTCATTGTCTATGTAGATTGTGATGAGATGATCTGTTTGGATATGAAAATATCAATGGGTTAGGTAGTATGAATGTTCTGTGTATCTCGATTTCGTAATGCAGTAGTTGGTTCTGTTTTTTTATGAGCTCATCGTGATTCCTCTACTGACCCTCAGTTAGTTATGGCTCGAAAGAGGGCTAAGAGGGCAAAATCCAAAGCTGCATCCGAACCTGAAGTGGTGTTTGATCAATTAAGGTTCCTCACGCCCGAAAATGAGCAAACCTTTGAAACCTTGATTAAGCGTAGGTGTATTTGGGGAGAAAGGCAAATCAATCTACATGAACTGCATCCTTCTATCCGTGAGAATCTACAGCGTAGGCATTGGCTGTCCCTGTGTACAAACATACAACCCCCTCCAGCTGACTTGATTAGAGAATTTTATTCGAATCTCTCGGTGCATGGGGATCTCGGTGGTCACAGAGTGGCATCGTGCATACGTGGTGTGCCGTTTACAATAACTCGGAATCTTGTATCTAAAGCTCTTGATGTACCTATAATTGATACACCTACTTATCCATACTCTAGGTCTCCTTGTATTGATGATGTTATGGATGTCCTTTGTGGACAATCAGTCACTCGAGGTTCTGACCGAAGTATTAGCTCGAGTGAGTTGACTGAGCTTAATTATATATTCTTTAGGATAGCTTGTCACAACATTTTCCCTATCTCTCATATCCATACAATCCCTGTAGACAGGTGTTTCTTTCTTTACGCTCTCGTCACCAATAGTTCCATTTGTTTTCCTTCCCTTTTCATTGAAACCATAGTGGAGGTGCGTAGGAGCAAGTATAAGAGGCATGGTTTGTTTTTTCCGGTTCTCATCCATAGGGTCCTCAAATATTTAGGATTAAATAACTTTCCTTCCCAAGAGTTGGTTCACATCCAAGCCCCCATAGGAGCCACATTTTTGAAACAGCGAAGTGCCCAAATGAAGTTTGTCGAAACCAGTGTTGGTTCATCCGAGAGACCACGAGTACGGTCTACTACTGGAGATGTTCCAAATGAGGACATGCATGGGGATCCCACAGCTACTGCTGCCGAGGATGGCGATGATGAGGTAGATGTTGACACTGCTGCTGCAGCACATACAAGCCCTCCTCCTCCCTCTTTTCGTGCAATGATGGAGACCATTATGACAACTCAGGCAGCCCAGGGGCAGCTTCTCGATGGTCTTCTTGCCGAGGTTGCAGCTCTGCGAGCGGACTTAGCTGACTATAGACGTCCTCTACCACCTTCTCCACCGCCTGACTCTTGATGATTGCCATTGGGCATTGAACTTAATAAGAGACGAATTTTTTGTTGTTGCTGTAGCATATTTCGAGAATTGTATGATAGTTTTATGAAGTGGCTGTAAGGCAGTTGAAGATTTTGTTATTTTAGTGGCAATTTGAAAAACATGGTATGAGTTACAAGTAATTGGTGAATAACATGTATGATGGTTATTTTCATGCCCAATGTTATTATTATTAGTATTATTTAAAATCCTGTTCATATAGTGTTTTTCCAGCCTGTATTGACATGACAAATCCTAATAACTTCAATTGTAATGCTTGGACCATGAAATGAGGTTATAAATGCACCACAACGATGACATTCTTTCTACCCCGCTAACTTCGTAGGTTCATTAAGCTATGAGTCGCAATGCCTCAACATCAAATCGTACAATGCGAAACAAGTTTGGATCTACTTCAACAAATGGATCATCACAAGTTCCAACAGATCAACAACTACATACATACACAGACCACTATGGAGGGAAATGGGTTGGGAAGAAGAGAGATTTCGT
The DNA here is from genome assembly GCA_033629205.1 of Lithocarpus polystachyus. Taxonomy (NCBI): domain Eukaryota; kingdom Viridiplantae; phylum Streptophyta; class Magnoliopsida; order Fagales; family Fagaceae; genus Lithocarpus; species Lithocarpus polystachyus. The sequence goes on from CM066168.1 coordinate 49,282,077, forward strand.
TAATATGCCAATATACACGTACGAGAGTCTTGGAAGCGTTGGGCACATCATGGTTGGCAAACCTACAAAACTAAGTACAGATACCACCGCAATAGAGTCCACAGTAGCAGAACCATTATGGTCAACCCTATACGAGAAGCGGTGTGATTTAGAGGTGTATTGTCGATGGCACGGGTTACGAGTTCCTAAGGCACGCTCAGCCGAGTTACCTAGAGATCAACCTACCAACATACTTGCTCGTCTTGAACAAGAGAACAATCAAATGCGAAGGCGACTAGACCGTTTTCACTCAATCCAAAAAGCTAGGAAGCATCTAAAGGGGAAGGCGCAAGAGCGAGTCATCAAGTCCATTAATGAAATTACTGCATTAGATGATGAAAGAGATATTTCAGATTTCTCAGATTCAAGCAATGATGATTTCCAAAAATTTCTACCTACGAACATTAGACGTTGTTGTTAATGTCTACACATTCTGTGCAATACAAAACGTTGTTGTTAATGTCTAGCAAATGATGATTATGTACGTTTAACTTTTGCAGCTCTAAAGATGAACTGTTCATTACTTTTGGCTAAGTTTATATGACATCAGTTTCTCATTTTTTCTCTGCTGTTCTTTGTTGCTACGTACGATTCATGTGCGGAAGGTTGGACAATGTCCATTGCTTTGTAATGTAGGAAAACCCTTAGGAAGTGAAATGACTATCAGAACTTAGATTTATTGCACATTACTTGTAGGAAAATTTAATAGATCCAATACATACAGACTCATCCAAACCACGCAAACCAACCACACATATGATTCAATAATACGAATAATTCATTTATATGAGTTGTTTTAGTCACGGAATCATATACACGTATCCGTGTATCTTAGTTCTGAATGTGTACTACTTTATATAGATACATTACATAAAGACTCATCCAAACCAGACTAACCACTCACTCACCTAGTAATCCATATGGCTCACACAACACACTGTCACAACAATATTTGGTTTGCTTAGAAATAGGGTAAATGCCTAAAAGCCTGAGCAGCCTTTAAAATGTTTCATTCAAGTTATTGGTTTGTTGTGGCATTGATCCATATTTGTCCCTAACGTTGCGATTGTGATGATCGGAACCCATTGATGTAAACCTTGGAAGCATAGTTCTCTTCATGTAATTTTAAAAGGGAGGTTTGAGAAGTATGTAACTACAGCGCATATCAGCAAAAACTCCCTAAAAAGTTTGTAAGAGCATATTTATGTAAACCCAGTGTTGCTACACTCATTGCTCGTAATAGTAGGATTTGGCAAGTGAGGTTGGAGAAGGCTGACACAGCTCGGCACTGTTCAACCAAGACGAGTTCATAGTTCTGCATGTGCTGCTCAACAGCTCGGCACTGTTGAACTTTGTTCAGTCATATCATCCATGCTCACGTGAATACACATGTATTCAACCTTTTGCAATGCAGTGTTTTCGAGGATGCAGAGGATCCCTTAAAAGTGTAAGCAAAATTTTGGGGGTGAGCAGTTCCACCATTGCATTACTGATGTTCGTAGTTCTGCATGTGATGCTCAACAGCTCAACACTGTTGAACCTTAACCACAAGTACCCATCCTCACTCACGTGAATACACAGATGTGCCACCCTTTGCGATGCACCTTTTTTTCAGGAGGCAGAGCATCCCTGAATTGGTTATGCATCAATGTTGGGGGATGAGCTGTCCACCATTGCTACACTGATGCTCACAGTGCTGCATGTGCTACTCAACAACTTTGCATTGTTTTACAAGATGTCCAGTCATATCACCTACACGCATGTCAATACACAGATATGCCCTTTTGCAATGCACCGTTTTCAAAGATCCAGAGCATCCCTAAAAAGTTTATGATACATTTAACACAGCTTGACACTGTCTCGTCAAGTCATCATATGAAGCACAGGAATGCTGAATAGTCTTCAACAAGACATACCAAACTGGTCAGAGGAAAGTATTAAAACCACTTCCATCAAATATAAACCATACCTGTGATCAAAGTCCCTAATTAAATATAAGCATCATCACTAGTTAAAAATTTAAATAGGTTATCCTAGTCCGAACTCTGATGGTCAACGACATGAAATATTGAGACACTAAGCACAACAGGCTTCCTCTTGATCACCTCAAAGACATAGACATCTCCGTCTTCTAAATTATTATCTTTCGAAAATGCAACCCATCCCTTCCCGAATCTCATTGCTGAACATAACCCGGTTTTGATGGGCGATAATAGCACAAGACATTGAAGTGTGACAAATTGCATCCCAATAATATACGTGGTAGAAAATTCAACAGGTACATACTGCACAAGAAGGAGAAACAACTAAAGCATTAGAGCATATACTTAAGAGAACATCATGATCACATTATGTATAAAGGCTCACCATATTAGGCGGCCGCGAGATACCCATGAAAGACGGATTTTTTGGCTTGAACTTTTCGGCTACTTGGATTGCTCTCTCTCTTTACTCAAACATTATATACTATTCCATTTTTTCATAACAAACTTTGCTCTAACTTCATGCTTTGTGGGTTTGTACATTGAGGGAGATATGTTTGTATCATCGTCATCTAAGTCTATTATTCCTACCTGATGATCTTCCAATTTATAGTTCTTGCTGGGTGGATATTGAATCTCAGTGCCACTCTTATCAAATATAAGAACATGGAAGCTTGAATTTCCTTCATATCTGAAGACTACAAAATAACCATAACAGATAGAATAGTATTGAACGAAGTTCTGCGGACCATTACAAAACCAAATGTTGTTATTAGCTTTCTTCAATCCCACTTGCCAAATACCACCATAGGGAGCAATGAGTGTAGCTACGGTCGATAGCTCAACACTGTTGAACCCTGACTACAAGTACCCATCCACACTCATGTGAATACACAAAGCATCCCTGAAAAATTTACGCATCAATTTTAGGGGTGAGCTGTCCACCATTGCTACATTGATGTTCGCAGTGCTGCATGTGCTGCCCAACAGCTTTGCACTGTTGAACCATGTCCAGTCATATCACCTACATGCACGTTAATACACAAATATGCATCTTTTTGCAATGCATCGTTTTTAAGGATGCTCTGCATCCCTGAAAAGTTTATGATACATTTAACACAGCTCAGCATGTCTCGTCAAGTCATGTCATATGAAGCACATGAATGCTGAATAGTCTTCACGGGAATAAATACGTAACCTCTTTTGTAGTACACATCACCAGCCCATTGCTATAGCACAAGCTATAGCCATATCAAACAGTTATCTCAGCAAACCACATGCACCAACAGACGCCACTGTACAACCAAGTCATGTTCTCCTTAACACCTCGCCACTGAACAATACACCTTTCAGTCATATCATCTTTATTCACGTGAATATTTATCCTTACATATGATCACATCCATGTGAATACTTGCCCTTGCAAAACCCCTATATAAAGTCCCACTTACATCTGTGTTGCAAGACAACTACACATACTCAAGTCCCATTTACATCTACCCTTGGAAAACATCTACACATACCAATCCAAAGTCACATTTTCCAATGTCAATGCGCAATTGGATGCTACCTCATTTTCCAGATGACTATAGAAGGGAAAGAGATTCCGACGAGAGGGAATACTATGCCGGACTACGGCGGGAGTGGGACTTTCGCATGAACGAATCCAACGCTCTGCAGGATGATCTTGTGCGACTTGGAGCACCTCTTGTCGACCGTAGCTCGCTCACACTGCCACGCGAAACATGTACCAGTATGAGCGTGCAGTGACTAAAATACAAAAAGAGAACAATCTTATGATACTCCGTAGGTCAAGGTATCACATGCTACAACTGGCGGAGGAGCTGGCCGCCGCAACGAATAGGCAACTCACTCCAGTAGAATGTAACAATGTCCTCAACTACGAGGACTACCTGTCAGAATGAATGCCTATATGGTGTGTGTCTTATGTCTACAGGTTAAGTTAATAATGTTAGTATCGTTAGTGTTCAATATGCAATGCATGCATATTGGTGGCATCGTGTAAGAATATTTAAGTTTTTTGTGTTATGTCGTAGGTGCAGCCACCACAGCCAACAGGCAACTCACTTCGATGGAACCTAACAATGTCCTCAACTACAAGGATTACCTGTTTGAGTGAATGCCTATGTGGTGTGTGTGTTATGTCTAGGGTTAAGTTAATAATGTTTGTAGTGTTAGTGTTTAATATGCAATGCATGCATATTGGTTGCATCGTGTAAGTTATTTTAAGTTTTTTGTGTTATGTCGTACGTGCTTATTGAAAAACAACGTATGTGGGAATATTTAACTTTTATGTGTTATGTGAGAATAATCTAGATTACAAATAACATGCATACTCCTCACAATCAATAATAAGGTCTACGTAGTACAAATGCAACACCAATGACACACATACATATAAAACATAGTTATGCAAAATAGTTCTCCAACAAAGTCTAATTACACCCCGGCATAATTACTCTTCATCTGACATCTCCACATCTGACTGATAAATGGGATCAGCAAGAAGTGTTTGCATGAACTGAGCGTGCTCGTACCACCCTCCCTCCACTGACTCTCGAATTTCGACTTGGGTCCGATATCGATTAAGACGTATCTTCATTCGATTATTTTCTTCTCTTATGCGATTTAATGCTTTACGAAGTTCATCGATCGTGTCTCTTGGCATCTGTGATGCGAGTCGCCGAGGCACTGGCAACTTAAAACCAACCAACTCATCATAAAACATTTTCTGTTCGCGAAATAACCAAGCCCATTCCTGTCTGATGGTATTGTGAACGTAAGCACTATTTCGCAGATTCGGATTGATTGGATAGATGAACTCATCTTCCAATACCCAACAACGACCCATAGCAGTGAACACATCATGAGGCCTGTAGAGTTGTGGATTGGCAGAACCAGACATTGACGCTAAATACAATAACATCAAATAATCAAGTTCACAGTGTGCATCAACTGTTGAAAAATAATGTAATTATGCATAAGATGGTACACGACAAAGACATTAATAAATTTGTGTACTATTACATGCTAAAAATGAAATACTAACACTAACATTTTACCATAAACATTAGACGTTGTTGTTAATATCTACACATTGTGTGCAACACAAAATGTTGTTGTTAATGTGGTGTGCCAATGAATAATGATAATTATGTACACGCCCCTATATGATTATGACTAATGCTAATTATGTGCAATACCAACGTTTACTGCAACAAACATTTCGTTCTTTTATAGTAAACATTTCGTTCTCATATAACGAATGTTTACTGCAACAAACAACCAAAACCACACCAATGTACTTACTTCACACTCATTCAACCACAAAAAAATAAAAAAATACAATATCAAATGAACATACCATTGCCCTAAAATTCTTGTGACTAACGTTTACTACAACAAACAACCAAAACCACACCAATGTACTTACTTTACACTCATTCAACCAAAAAAAAAAAAAAAAGATCAGTACAGTATCAAATGAACATACCAATGTCCTAAAATTTTGGTGTGAGTTTTTTACCTGAGGAGATACAAATTTCATTTGAGTCTAGAAGCAGCTGTGGATTTGTGGAGCAGATTGGAAATCAGTTCAAGCAAAGAAATCAGTTAAAGCAAGACGCTATGAAAGCGAGGATATGTAATGGTGTTATAAACCAATAACTCGATTTTTAAAACTTCGATTATGGTCCATAACTCGAGTTTTATATATTCGAGTTATGTTAACAGACAGAACCGTACGCCTGACGAAAAGAGAGTGTATACCAAGCGCATAACTCGATATAAGAATACTCGGTTATATAACTCGATTTTAAAGAAATCGAGTTATTTAGGGATTCAAAAAAGAAAATGCCACGCTGGAAGGTCCAACGTGGAAGAGAGCTTAATTTAACTCGATTAATCTAAAATCGAGTTATTTATAAAACTCGACATCTTTGATATCGAGTTATAAAATAGGGGCATTTCCCTGATTAGTTTGGAAACTGGGGCAAAACGCTGCTTAGTTTCTCTGAAAAGGGCATTTGCCCATTTTGCCCCAATATATTATGTATGGATAAGTCTATAATCCTCTTATCATTAATATTTTAAGAATTGAGAAAGGTCACATAAAAATTTGTTGGGTCATTATATTATATATTATTATTATTGCCCTTTTTCACTTTTTCCTTTTTTTTTTTTTGGTTTTCTATATTTGTAAATTTGCTTTTGTTGTTACTCTGGCACTAATTCTACTCACAAGTCACGTTTAATAGTTATAAGCACCCCTTGAGGATAAGCAATGTAGAAAAGTAACACTTAACTTACACATGTGGTTTTTGTAATCAATAAATCAAGCTGATGCAAACTTTGTACCTTACTTAAACATGTGGTTTTTGTAATCAACGAGTCAAACTTAGGTAAAAAAATTTACAATTTCTTCCTCATTTTTTCTAAAAATAATATGGTATAAAAAATATATATTGGTGGTTTATATAAAAGCAACGTTATATCAGTCAAAATTTAATATGATTATATCTATATTAAATAATAAAGGATCACATGATTTGTTTTTTGCATTGATTGTACTTTCTAGACAATTTCGTATCCATTCCAACATGCATTTTAAAAATTAAATAAAAAAATGTTGTAACACTGTCCTACTCATATCTCCTACCAAGTCAATGAAGGTCTTGCCTATTCTAAACTATCTAGTTACCACTTACCAGAGAGTTGTTGTTGTTTATTTATTTATTTAAATTTATTTGTCATGAATTATTAACCCACGTGGCCACTTTCAATGACAGACTAATTCTATCTGCCCAGTACTGATTTTTTTTGAGAAACGCCCAGTACTTATATCAAATTACCAAATTGACTAATTTTGTATCATGAGACAATCTATTTTTCGCTTCTAAATTGGTAAATTACATCATTTACGGTGCTTGTAAATTTGTAATATGGATGATTTTTTTTTATTTTATTTTTAAATTTCCTTCCTGATACTTGGGTTTTTTGGGTTTTTAATTTTTATTGCCCAAAAAACTTGTCAATTGGGTTTCGGCCCTTTCGGGCCTGGATCCATTCTGTCGACTGGCTTAAGTATACTGGCATGCAATTTATACTATTATTATTCTCGTTTTTTTTTTTTTAATTCATTTTGTTAGAATAGATGAAAATTTATTAGAAGTATATAAATTATTTATTTTTTACCATGTGTATTTGGTTGGAATAATAGAGAAGTGGAAAGATGAAAAATTCATATAAATTTCATTTGTTTGGTTGAGAAGAAAAATTGAGATATATGGTGAATGTAAACATCCCATTTTACAAAATTCATTTAACCTCGCCTAAGGATAAAAGGGTAATTTCACACCTTAATTCTAACTATTGAACCTCAATTACTCCTTATAAAACAAATCTCAAGGTTGTAACAATCCAAATGGCTGGTCACAGGTCTGGATCGGACCATTGAATTGAAACATTTTGAAGAATCAAATTTCAACAGTAGAAATGCATTCACATTAATGAGCTTATTTATGATTAATTTGAAAATGATGATGTGTCATGATCATATTAGTTTGGGTAAACATTAAAAAGGTAAGGTTGTGCACACTTGATTCATCTAATGATCAAACATTAATAATTTTTTGATTTTGGCTATAATTGATTTGTAATTATAATAAATTTGATGAAATTAAGGGTTATTGATATCTGATTTGAGGCTGATTGGGTTGTTGAAATTCAAAAAAATAATAATAATAATAATAAAAAAATCAAAGAATTGATTGAAGAAAAAGAAGAAGGTATATGGGCTGGCTCAAGGTCCAAGTGCCTGGGCAAATAGAAAGGCACTAGGTCCAAGTGTCAATCACTTGCCAACCATTTGCCAATCGGCAAACATATAGCTAGACTAATTTTCAAATTTCAACCTTCATCCTTTTATAACCTAATGCTCTCTTTTTCTAGAACCTTCATCCTCCACTATAAATAAAAGTGAAAAAAAAATTATTCAAAAGCACTCCACTCCCCTATAATTCTAGAGAGAGTAATGGTACTTGTCAATTGTGTCATATGTTGGTCTTAATGCTCCCTTTTTCAAGAACCTTCATCCTCCACTATAAATAAAAGTGAAAAAACTTATTCAAAAGCACTCCACTCCCCTATAATTCTAGAGAGAGTAAGGGTACTTGTCAATTGTGTCATATGTTGGTCTTTCAAAGACTTAGTGTGTGTTTAGTTGGGGTGAAATGATAGAAGGGGAGATAAAATAAGAGAGAAAAAGGGGAGAGCGGTGTTTGGTTGGAGGGAGAGAAAAAGTGTTATCTCCAATTTGGAGAGAAAAAGTGAGAGAAAGGTGGGAAAGAAGTGGGTTTGATGTGAAATTACCCATCTACCTTTCTCTTATTTATTAATTTAATGTTGGTTTTTCTTTATTTATTTATTTTTTTTTTTTTTGAAAATGTTACTGCTATTGCCTGCTACACTATTCCCTGCCTCCCCCCACATTTTTCTTTCTTTCTTTCTTCAGGTATAGTAGTGCACAAGTTTTGTCTCTTTTGTTTCTCAAAAAAAAAAAGAAAGTTGTCTCTTTTTTTTTTTTATATCAAATGCAACTTTTTTTTGCTATATGTTTTAATAGTTGGATTAGTTTGTGGCAATTAAAAAAATTAATTTTTATAAACTATTTTTAAAAACTGTTTTTGTGTATCAGGGCCATGTGAGTAAATTTATACAAGCTACATTTTTTATTCTCTTACTTTTTTACTCTATCAAGCAAAAGAATTTTCCATCTCTTTACTTTTCCACTCCCTCAACCAAACACACGAAAGGAAAACTAAATTTTTTCTATCCACCCACTTCTACACTCCCTCCTTCTTTTCCATCCTCTCAACCAAACGAATCCTTAAGGTATTGAGTGAGTACTGCTCCACTTCACCTCTATAATTTTGAAGAAATTCCTCTGTAATCCTAGAGGAAGCAAAGTAATTGTATTGTGAATCTAGTCTTCCTAAGTTTCTCAGTGCAACATTATTTCAATGTTTGTCTTCTAGGGACACTTAAGCCTTGTTTAAGTCATGCCCCAAACCGAATCTAGTTGTTCAATCCAAGCCTTAACTACCTTCCCATCCTCATCTCTACAAAACACATCTGAAGTGCAATTGTTCGTGCTCACATTACACTTCAACTACCTTGCATAAAGGTACTTAATTTTATTTATGTAATGTTGACCAACCAATAGTTTAAACATATCTGATAAGACTGATAACTAAGTGGAAAGTATAAGTTTAATGCTTGTTTCTAGAAAATAAAGGTCTTTTGCATACATAATTCTTTATATTCACGTAAAATTAAAAATAAATATAAATCAATTAACATTCAAAATATTTTGGTTCACACTTCAATCCCTTTTAAGTGAAATTTTTTTTTAATTCATGTCGAGAGATTATTGGGTACAAATGTGAGTGAAAGTTCAATATGGAAGAAAAATAAATAACTTGAGAAATTAGAACAAGAAAGCTGGAGTTACAACAAAAATTTATAAAAGAATTCACAACAACATCCAATTTGTCTATCACGACATACTTGTTCCTCACAAATTTTTATTTATTTTTAATGATTAATGTGTAAGGGGGTAAACAAATTAAGTGTTTTTGTGAGTTGTGATCTTAACTTCACCCGAGATAGACATAATTGGGTCTATATTTATAGACTTACTTTTTGCGTTAAGTGGGGTTAAGCATGTTATATAGTAAAAACCCCCCTTCGAATTTCTTCAAAATATTATTTATTGGTTGGATGTCTATTTGTCTACTAATTATGATTAGATCCATAATTATTTAGAAAACGTCAATTAGGATTTAGGATTTAACAAATAGTCCATTAAAATCGTTATATTAAATTCACATTAGAATCGTAGATTTGTAACCCATCCATCTGTCAGACATGTATATTTTGTAGTTCACCGTATAGATCCGTGAGCATTTTCTAATTCATTGGAATATTTGGATAATGGCTCTAAGAAATTGTCGGTTTTTATTTATTTACTAATTATAGGCCCATGTGTTGCAAGGTTTTATGAAAAAACTTATAAAATAAATGTATAAATAATTATATATTTTAATAGATTCAATAAAGATAAAAGAAAAAAATTATCAAGTGTAAATAATTATCTCATAAAATAAGGGGTAAGATTTCTTCCTAAAACTAAATTAAATTCATAATTCCAAATTGAATTTTAAATTGATAATTATCTTAAAAAAATGCACTAAACAATTGATAAATCTAAAATTAATATAATCTTGATAATATTATAAATTAAAATTAAAGTTGATAAATCAAGAATACACGTGTAGAACATTTTGATAATTTGATGTAAAATTAATCTATTAATTCTAACCGTATTTAATCATTAATTCTAAGACCCTAACCCTAAGCATATAAATTAGATCAAAGCTAAGAAAATTAGTTTAAACAAAAGGCAACAATACACAAAACCTAATCAATTTAATAAAAACAAAATACAAAAACAAAGAAGGAGCGTTTAGAAACTTGACAATGTTTTCGAATGTTTTGAATTCATTAATTAAAATCACATGAAGACAAAAAACCAATAATAACACTAAAGAAAATAAACAAAATGAAAATAATAATAATAAAAGAAGAAGGAATACATGCCTACATTGTCATGGGATTTAGGCATTCACATATTGAAATAAGCTTCACTCCAAAAAGGATATATATGGTTATATATATTGGTAGAGTTCCATTTGAAATATAATTCATTTAAATTTTATTGAAGTTAAAGATATCTAATCAATGTGTTTGTTTTTATCCCATAAAAATTGGAATTAAAAAAATGTCATATGAATAGAATGAAAAAAAAAAAAAAGAAGAAGAAGAAGAGTTGATTCAACATAACGTAACATATAAAAAAAAAAAAATTAAAAAAAAAAAAGAGAAAGAGAACGTGGTTGATAACTATAAGGAATTTTGATATATATATATATATATATATATATTATATATCATCAACATAGAAATTATCAAATTAATGGAGATATATACTGTTTTTTGGGATAGATAGAGATTATCAAATTATTGGAGATATATAATGTTTCTTGGGATAGATTTATATTAATCACCTCTTGAAGAATTTGGATTGTGCTTATCCCTTAATAATCAAGTTTTGTAGCTTGATATTCTGATAAAATAATATTAACTTTATAATATCAAAATATCCTAATAAATAAAAAATAATGTTAATCTAATTTTATTTAATGATAAGAATAAATTAAAAAAATAAGGATTATGAATAATAAAGATTGTAGGTAGAAGAAGAGAATAATAGCACAAAGAAACCGTATGATGGGTATTAATTATGAATAATTGATATATATATATACACACACACACTCCACATTGAATAATTTAATATGAACAAAAAGTTTAAAGCTAATTAAACCATCATGTGATTTATCAATTGCTGGGTCTTTTAATATTTTGCAAATATTTAATTTTTTTTTTTTTTTGATTTGGTTTAATATTTAGCACCACGTGACCCAACTATTGCTAGGTCTTTTTAGCACCACGTGAAGTATATACTTTTATATCCTTAAAACTAAGATGCCACATATGTCAGAGAGGAAAAGTATATGCCTTGTAGATTTATCATTGAGAGCTACATGTCATTTGCATCTCTTTTCCTCTTTTGAATTTTAAAGTTTCAACCTCACAGGGGTCTTATTGGCCAAGGAAGCACGACACTGTTTTTTATACGTAACCTTCATCTTCAGGTTAAGTCACAGCAAGCATAATTCAACTTTAATCAAATTAAGATTTTTATTCACTTAAAAATTATAGTTGAAGAAAAATGATATCCACTTAGAAATTATAGTTGAAGAAAACTTATATATTTTTTCTTAAAATCTAAAAATTTAGGAAAATTTCTGCAGTTTGATGTGGTTACTTGACGTAATCACGATATCTAAACCCAACTTTTATTATATATAATATAATATGATTTAACTAATGAACAGAAATTGCCATTTACTTATCTCGCAAACTACACAAATCACGGGTAATATTTATTATTGCTAGGTTTTTTTATTTATTTAAATAATGAAAAGAAATTGCCATTTACTTATCTCACAAACTACACAAACCATATAGGCGAGTCAACGGGCAATATTTATTATTGCCTTTTCGCATTAGTGACGTACAAATAATCCGAAAAAGGTATTTATACAAATTATTAGAATTATAATATATAATATGACTGGAATTCAAATCGAAAGCATTAGAAAAAAGTTGTCAATCCCCTAAACACTTTATTGTTTTTCCTAAAACCTTAAACTCTTTATTGCAGTAGATATACATTTATACACGTTTGCTTCTTTGTACTGAACTTGTGACTTAAAAATCACTGACTTGAAGTCATGAGCTCAGTAAAAAAAAGTGAACATGTGTACTTTTTGTATATAACAAATTAACAATGTGTGCAGTCTTGTTATTACCAAAATAAAAATTTGTAAATAAAACTTAAAAAGTCTTACACAACCGTAGGGACTGAACTAGTGACCATTTGCAGTTTCTCCGAGCAGTACTTCTCCTTAGTCTTGAGTGGACTGTCTTCTTATATCTTCAATCAACACCGACATGTTCAATTGAGAAGATCCTCCTTTTTCCATTGCCGTTCTTGCCTTATCTCCAAGTTCTCTTGCTTTCTTTCTTCTCTTTTCACCTTCTTCTCCCTCGTCCATCAACATAACTATGGCCTTCTGAACCTCATCTTTCTTCACCAACACCCCAACTCTCTCTTCATCCCCCCATCTCACAGGGATATCCACACCTACCCGAATTCCAATCCTCAAAATTTCAACAACTAGCTTTTCATTAAAGAATTGCTCGGAAAACAGAGGCCAAGTTATCATTGGCAACCCAGAACACATGCTTTCTATTATTGAGTTCCAACCACAATGTGTTAGGAACCCTCCTATTGCTGGATGGGATAGAATAAATACTTGTGGAGCCCATCCCCTGATTAAGAGTCCTCTCCCTTTGATCCTTTCTTCAAAATTTTCCTTAACCAACCACTCCTCTAACTCTGGTCCTGTTTTGATTACCCAAATGAATGGCTGATTTGATGCTTCTAGACCCAACCCAAGTTCAATTAGTTGTGAAGGAACAAGGCGGCATAAACTACCTAGACAAGCATAGATAACTGACCTTGGTTTCATCGAGTTAAGCCATTCCGAGCATTGCTGCGCATCAATTGGTGCTTTGTTGCCTCTCTCAAACTTGTCCAAGTTCTCCTTGTTACATAAAGAAACTGGCCCAACGCACCACACCTTCTTGTTAATAGCCTTTCTGTACAACTCAACGCACTCATTCTCTAACTCATCGAAACTGTTTACTACAACCCCGTAAGCTGTTAATTCAGCCTCTTGTATCTTGTCTCGGAAATCATCAATATCGGGAAGTGTAACAAATGTTCCTGGCAGCTGGGCTCTTGTTATTTCAACTCTTTGGGGCAGTCCTGGAATCACAAAAGGTTGTGAGTCAGAAGTGACCGATTGATGAGCATTGTAGTATTTGATATTATGCGAGCTTAGAAGTGAGAAACAGCCCATCCCATGAAAAACAAGCCTTGGAATGTTGAACTTTTGAGCTGTTTTTGACGTCCAAAACAGGCTCTTGTCAGATATAATACAAGTTGGAGGGGGATTTTGTTTCTCGAGGTATTTTTCTAGTGGTTCTTGTAGCAAGCTAAGAGCTTTGTAGAATTTTCTTAGCAAGTCTGGTGAAGGTAGGATATCAAGATTCTCATACCCAATAGGAAGTCCAACTTCTTGGCATGAGAACTCGATTTGTACAAGGCGAAGTGGGAGCCCAGACTCTTTTGCTCGATGAACAATTGTGTCAAATCTTGAGGCGTTGTAAGGGGTTGTGACCAAGCTAACAATAACGCCACGCTCTGCAAAGAGCCTGGCCATGTCTATCATGGGAATCATATGGCCTTGTGCCATGAGTGGTATCAAGACAAAGTGAGGTTGGCTAGTTTGGGAGGCCATTGCTGAAGAAGAGGTTGGTTACTGACAATGTCAATGGTTGCAAGCTTAAGGTATCGTGATGAATTTTATATGTGTTGCTGGGGGTGCCGTTCGTATTCTGGGAGCTTGACTTTGAATAGCACTTTCAATTTTAATCTGGTAAACAGTGGGTAAACAAATGGCAACGATAATAGGAGAAAAATGGTACACAAAATCCCGAGTGATTTCTCCGTAAAACACGAGTATTTGGGGTTTTGAGTGTGACGCTTACATATCTTTTAAAACTTTCTTATATGTAAAATTTTAATTGTATAGTAATATTTATCTTTAAGAATTTTGTGTTACACTCAAAACATTGTGTGGTAATATGGATACAATATCATCGCATGAGTAATTAATGAATATTTGTTTTTTAAGAATGTTTAATAATTGAAAAATGTTAACGAATACTTTATAAACATTAGTTTATAAATTATTTTTAAAAATATTTTATGAGAAAATGATAAAATAATTAATTTTTCTGATAACTTCTTATATTTTTGATAAAAGTATGTTAAAAACTTTTCTAATATAATTTATTAACAATTACTTTAAGAGTATTAGTTAATATGAAACAATAATTTAAACCTGAAACAATGTTACAAACAAGTCTAACATGACATCCAAAAGTTTAGGTAATTCTGTGTTTTACTCAAGTTTGAGTGGTTTAATTCAACTTAGCAATTGGGTTGATTGAGTCAAATTGCGTGTGTAACGAGGCAATGATTTGTAATCATCAGGTCAATTTTTTTTTTTTTTTTTAATTCTTGGATTGGGAATCTTGGCTAGGCTCTGACCCAAAATACGCGTTCCCATTAGGGTCCTGTTAAATATGATAATATTATTATTTAAAATTATTTTATAATCATAATTTGTGTGTCGCAATTTTTATAATACAATTATTTATCAATTTTTTTCTTCTATTATTTATAGTTTATTACATCAAAATTGTAACACAAAAATTTTGTTTATATATTTTGTCTCTATCTTAAGTCAATGAGGCCCGCCCATTCGCCCCACATAAATCTAAGGTTTTCATTTTCATACTACCATTAAATATGTCGACAGTCGACATGTTGCCCAATCTACAGTTGCTAAACTCCACTTTCTTGTCCCCACTAATGGGTATGGAACATGGGGTACCTGTAAAAAAAACATAAGCAATACAAATTGTTGACTGAAGCTTAATTCTTATTCAATTTGTCTGTTCTTATACTTATAGTGAGAAACAAGGGGAAGAAGTTAATTTATTGGTAATAGTTGTACTTAACCGCCTGTAACTAACTCCACTAATCTCAACCAATTCCACTAATCTATGAGCTAACCAAATAGAAATAGATGCGTATACGGTAATAAACGTAATTTTAGGACCATGCCAGGGGAGAAAATGGGCATTTGTTATTGATTTACAAATTCTGTAACAAAATGCCACAGTTTTCAAATTATTTAGCAAAATACCTCTATTTTTGAAATTCGATTTTAATGAAATTGAGTTACAGATGAAACTCGACATTAATAATGTCGAGTTCTATGCATATTTTGCCATTTAATTTTTTTTTTTTTAATTTAAGTGAAACTCGACATTAGTAATGTTGAGTTCCACTTAAAAAATTCATATAACTCGATTTTGAGGATATCGAGTTTTACACATTTTGAAAATTTCTAATTTGTAGCTAGATACAGTTTCAAGTTTTATGTTTGTTGTGATAAGTTTGTTTGGTAATGTTTAGGTCCTAGCTAATCTTTTTTGGAGTTTTGGAACTAGGATTTTTGCTGGTTGCAAGGTAAATAGTTTTTTAATGGGATTATTTTTGAAAAAAAAAACAATGTTGCATAAAACATTATTTTTGGGTTAAGCACATTTTGAAAAATTGTTTATGGAAACTACATTTTCCTAGATAGCTTTATGTTGTAACTTTAATGTATGTGATTATTTGTGAAAAGGGCATCATATTTGGTAATGCATATGAGGAAATGTATGATTTGTTAGCATGGAAAAGATAAGTACCTTTTATAAAATTCTTGGGAATGGATTTTATGAATTTATTGCATGATTTGCACATTCTAAAGATGCTTTATCTTAGCTTGTATTATTTAGGAAATTTACGCAACATATTTTTTTGTTTTTCTGATGGGTTTATGCAACATATTTATGGCAAAATATTTTTGACAATAAATAGTTTTGAGGACTTTGAGAATATTGTGGATATTTAGTTATTGAAATATTTTATAAAATTACTTGAAAGTGAAATGTGTATTTCAAATACATTAACTTGTGAACTTTTGATGTGGTTTTGCCATTGTGCCATAAAATATTGATGATTACCCCGTCTGCGTGACAACCCATTTGTGCGACAACCTTGTCATGTGGCCTTAGGTGAGGTTTCTGGTTTTAAAATGGTATTGGATATTTTATGACTCACAGTGAATAATACGTAGTTTCATAGTTACTTTGGGAAGCTTGGTGCTACAATATGGCTGTCATTCTTGTCATGATGTTAAGGAAATTTATTTTGTAGAATTCAAATGGAAATTCCCAAATTATAGCATGTTTGTAAAATGCTCATTATCATGAACTTGCATTTCCCCTACTCCCATTGATTACCATTGATTATGCTATTTACTTGGCTTTGTCTGATCCCATTATTTTACAAACTTTTCATAGTAGACAACAATCATTTTGAGATAGCTTTTTAGAGGCTAACAGTAGCTAGATTAACTATTGATGGAGGTTGAACTTTTGTGATGGAGATATTTAGATGACATACATCATAGAGTAGACTTGACTCATTCTTTTGTATATTATAGTGGTTATGACTTTATTTCCATTGATGGAACAAGTTATAAATATGTAATTGTATTTATTCAGACCTCCATTCTTTTGTGGCCAATGGTTCTTATAATTATTGCATAGAGTTTTGACTTATTTTGGGAGTATTGTTACTGAAATTATTATGATAATTCTTGGTGTTGGTACTTGATATGAATCATTTGGATTGAATTGTTAAAAATAAAAAATCTACAAGTACCTTTAAGATGTTTTTCTCATGCTTTAGAACTTTTTGAGTTTGGGGCGTGACACCAGGGAAGTCGATACCGTACCGTACCGGCCCGTACCGGCCGGTACAAGTATCCCCCCTATTTCGTACCGGAACAAATACCGGCCGTACCGGCGAATTCCGACCCTACCAGACCGGAACACAAAATGCTGTGTTTTTTTTTTTTTTTTTTTTTGGTAATTGTGGCAATTTTTTAAGGGCAGGATAGTAATACTTATATATATTATGGTCCTGAAGTAGATCCTTTTGATGGATGCGAGTAGATGATCCTATGTAGTTTGTGTTAACTTAATTATTTGTATTATTTGTTTTCTTTGTATGCAATGAACAATTAAATTTTTTGTTTTTTATATTGTGGTTTTTTTTTTCTTTATATGCAATGAACAATTGAAGTAATGTTTTATTATAAATAGGAGGTAATGTTTTATGGTAAATAGAGATTTTGTGTGTGTGTGTGTGTGTGTGTGTGTGTATTAAATATAAAAAATAGCGGTAAACCCGAAACGATACACCGGTATTGACCGGTACCCGAAATATATCGTACCGGTGGCCAAACTGGTACAACCTCCGGTATGGTATTGACTTCCTTGCGTGACACACTCGGCTAAGGACGTTTAAGTGACCTATACCTTTCTAAGCTCATACACTAATTTCATACTCATTTTTGGTTTGTTAGACCTCTATATAAAGATTCAAATTAATTCCTGGATCTAAATCAAGTGGAAACTCCCGCCCATAAGGCTAGTAGCATACTCTTGTGCCAATTATTAAGATGGGCCTTACATGACAAACAAACCTTCAGCTCTACACAAGAAAATCTTAATTAAGCGCCTTTTTTGTGGGACAACAGCTATTGGGAAATATTCATGGGCATCCTTGATGGGTACTCCTTGCAAAGGGAGTAATGCTAAGATCATATAAAACGACACAAATAGGGATAAGACAACTACTATGTGATGCGCAGCTGAGAATATTGAGGACATGACCCAATTTTGTATAGTACGTCTGTCTATCTTAAAGCTTTACAAGTTGGATGAAGTAACAACAGGTTCAATAGAATACACGATTGCATTGTTGTTGTTTTCTAGAATCCCATTAATAGAGAGACATAAATTGCTTTTCAAGACTGGTCTTAGAGAGTTCATCAAAAAAAGAAAATAAGAAAAAAAAGACTGGTCTCAGAGTTATTTGGTGGGATTTCATGCAAACCACAATCTCAACCAACCTCCTACTCCAACATTTCCTAGCAATCATTCAAACTTACCACCATAGCTACGTACTGCCCAACACATGGCTACAGCATTATGACAATGGTCCTTGCCAAAGACAGCTGGGTGTTCATATATTCCTTGCACACTATCCTTTTCTAATGGTTATTCCTTGCACACTATCCCTTTGGACCTTCACTAATTGGTTAGCTCTTATTGGTTCATATAAAGTTAAATTATCCTCTTTAAACGTGTTTAGTGGTTTTTTTTTTAAATAAAAAATATAATAATTCAAAACTATAACCGCAAATAATTATAATTCTTTGTTTCAAAATAAAATATTTTTTTGAAAAATTGTCTCATTATTATGTGTTTAGAAACAACCTTGAAAAACAGTTGGAAATTTTTTTTGGGTGTTAGGTAAGTGCAAAAAATCAAAAACATTTCTAATATAATTCAAAACATAAAAAGGCAACTATGAGAATGAGATTGTTTTATGGAAAATAGCAACAGAAGCAATCTCTTAAAAATAAGCTAAATTTTTATTATGGTTTTCCGTTGATCAACTTTTAGTTTTTCTTTAAATTTAGATTTTAAAATTTTTAATCCACCTTTATAGGCATTGTTTAAATAATTGTATTACAAGGGGGGAGGGGAACCCCTGACACCTCCAGAACTCTCTTATAAGTAATAGAATAGTTTATATAAAAACTCATCTTTTATGCAAAATTTTAAATACAAAAACTTGCAATTTAAATATCTAATCAATGACATAGTTATTGATTTTAGAATTTTGTAAGCATGTATCGTTAAGAAGAAATTTAATTCAACTTATGTAGAAAATTATTGAGTGGTGTAATATAATTTAAAATTATATCAAATGTAACTTAAACCTAATTCATATAAAATAGACGATAAGAAGTAAAATCTACCTTTAAAATAATTCTTATATTTATAGAACTTTATGTAGACTTCTTGCCTACCTTCCCTTGACAAAAACTTTGGTAATATACATTTTGGCATCAACTTTGTCAAATGAGGTTGTTCAGTCTGGTTATGTGTTCAACGGCCTGTGTTTGTCAATTCCTTCTTCAAGTTCTAGCCTTCTAGGGCTCTTACGTTTCAAAAGTGGAGAATAAAATATATTTATGTTTGAAACATCTAGCACGAGAGTACCTAAAGATAGGAAATTTGTACCTAGACCTAGTTATTTCAGACTTATGAGAGGGAAATTTCTACCTGCTTTACTTGGTCCTGGTTTTTTTTTTTTTTTTTTGGATGAACTACTTGGTCCTAGTTAAACAACTTAAACTAAGACAATAACGTCTAGAATAATAATAAAAAAGGGTTTGATTCTAAAAACAATTTAGGGCAGTACCAGGTCTATATAAGAATCGTCTGCGATTTTTGTACAGCTTCCGACAAAGTATATTATATTTTACAATACAAGTAGATGTCAAGAAAAACAAATCCTTAGATAGAGAGGACTGATAAGGAGCCATAAGTCTTGTTTGAATTACCTAATTACATCGTGGAATTAATTTTCTTTTATGTGGAATTAGATGACCATTCATTGAATAATTTTCATAGATTTAAAATTTAATATATTTTTAAGGAGGCAAATCGGCACATTGATGTACTTTTTTTACACTTGTTAAGTGTCAATCAATCTAATTAATGATTATATGTATTTTGATAATCCACCATTTATTGTAGAGAACCTACCGATATTTTTTTTATAAAACCAAGCTCTTTTGTAATAGATTTATTTGCAATTAATTTATATTTGAGTTATCATATTAATATTACCAAATAAAAAATTTATGATACACCACCTGTTACCCTTGGTGCGGTGGTTACTTCACAAATATAAAGAGCCTGTTTGGTTTTTTTTTTTCATCACTCATCACTCCTCACTCAATTTTCATCACTCATTACTCATCACTCCTTACTCATCACTCATCACTTAAAATACCCCAATTTTTCCAAACCCACCCAAACACACTTCAATCACTCACTCATCACTCAATGTTACTGTTTCCAAAAAAAAAAAAAAAAAAAGCAAAGTCAAAGATTGCGGTTCATTTCCGCAACAAAGACGTTCCAAATCAAAAAAATAATAATAAAAAATAAAATGAAGTCAAATATTGCGGCCAAAGTAAAAAAGATGGTAGGTATAATTACAAAAATGTCATTGAAAATTGAGTTATGGAAATTGAAAACACCTAAAATGTGTTTTCTGTTTTCATAACTCATCACTCAAAAATCAGAGAATTGAGTGATGGAAACAGAGTTATGGAAACAGAGTTATGGTGCTCCCAAACGGACTTTGAGTTATCGGTCCCACCATTTTTGAGTTATGAGTTATGGAAACAGAGTTATGAGTTATGGAAACTAGAAATCCAAACAGCCCCTAAATGTTTATAGGGTGTGGGGGATAAAGGTCAGAGTTCAAGTCTTTAAGAAAGAGTTTCACACACATATCACTTAGATTAAGTTAGAGTAGAAATTCTATCTTGTATAATTTTTTTTTTTATGATACTAAATTCACTAATCAACACAAAGTCTTCCCTTAAAAAAAAAAAAAACACAAAGTCAAAACACTTATCCAGAACGTATGGTTGTACCCACTCCTTAGGTCTTTTTGAAAAACATCTATTTTGCTGAACTGAAAATTTTTTGCTGAAAGTACTATAGATAAAGGTAAAAATTAGTTGAAATAGTACAATGAGACTCATGAATAGTATCAAAGAGTGTAGTGAGACTCATAAATAGTAGCAAAAGTAAGCTGAATAGTAAAATAATTTTCATTTTTCATTTCAATTCAAACGGAGGCTTATCACATTTACAATTATTCAGCCAGCCAATAACTATAGTAAATTTTTTGTTGGTAATAAGCAATAACCTTAATAATTTTTTTCTTTTTAGAGTTTTAATGATGGCTTATAATTATCAAGATACTAATTTGTTTTTGATGTAACCAATTCTTATATTTTTTTTATTTGATGATAAAAAACTTTGCATAAAAACTACTGATCATAGTATTTTTTTTTTTTTAATTTTTGTAAAGGAATCATGATAAATTAGTAACCAATATTAAGTGGCGTTTTTTACAGTTTTACTTCCATTTGATCCGTGCATACCGAGCATTAATTGGTAATGGAATTTTGAAACTGAGGCATCTAGAATCTGACAATTTCAATTCAAGGATTGCCTAATTGTAGTAGTAATTTATTGCAAGGCCTACATACATAACTACATATAAGTACTTTTTTTTTTTTTTTCTTTTTCTTTTTGGAGAAAAAAAAAATCGCCATATAATTTAAGCTAGGACAACTAGCGGTCATGTTTGGATGCTAATTATTTACTGAAAATTGAAAATTTATTACTAAAAATATTATAAAAATATATTTTTTAGGGCACTTGTTAATAATTCATTTAAAAAAAGTTTTTATGAAAAATAAAAAAAAGTAATTAATATTTTGACAGTTTTTTTCATTTCTCATAAAAGTGATATTAAAACTTTCTTAAAATTTATTATTAACAAGTGCCCTTAACAGGGACGTAGCTAGGACTTGAAGTTAGGGGAGGCGATTTTATTGTTACTTATATGTAGTGACTTTGACTTTCAGTTCTATTGCTTAGACTGCAAATGTTTTCTTTTATTATTATTTTTTTTCATGTGTGTGTAAAGTGTGTCTTTTGTTGATAAGGACAAAATTATTTTGTTTAAAATTTTTTCAAGGGCTAAGTTGTTTGTTTTTTGTAAAATTGGTTGATTAGTCTCAAAGTTTTTTTTTTTTTTTTTTTTAGCTTTGCTCTTGCCTATTGATACTTTTTGTTATTGGGCTAATATTCTGGGCTTGTATATTTTTTTATTTATTTTAGATTTTAGATCTATAAAATTTTTTTATGGACTTTAAAAGGAGGAAAATACTAGATCTATAATTTTTTTTTTTTTACAAATTTTTGTTGTGATTAGTGGTTATTAGTAAGTAAAAAAAGTAATGTAAGTGGTGGACTCAAATGTAAACTAATAAGAATTTGCTACCTCAATAGTTTGTAAAAATGTTATAAAAAAGTTTGTAACTGTAGTATTTCTCTTATAATGATCAATAAAGGAGAACAAAATGTAATTTTATTGAACAAAATTGGTAAAATTAGTACCTAAATATATAGTTATATAATTATATTATTTTTTTTTTTAAAATTAGGGGGGGCAATAGTCCATAAATGGCTATGTCTATCACCCTTAAGACTCTCGTTAACATTTTTCCTTTTAAATAATCAAAATACTATTCACGCGCTGTGTCCAACCTGGCTGGTCCATGAATAATGCCGTGGGACCAGCCTAAACGCAAAAGCAAACGCAAATGACTGGGATTTTGGAATATCCTCCGCGTGTCCTTGTCAATTTTGTCATCATCCCACTCACGACCACGCGAGGCGGTGCTAACAAGTCTAAACGGCAGTTGACTCTAGTCTTTCATCTTTTTGACCAAGTTTTGTGTAATTTTTTTTGCAAATTACTTTATTTCTGCAATCTTTTTGTATCGTAAGCTTTACACGCAACCAAAAAAAAAAAAAAAAAAATCATATTCAAGATTTTAGTTTCAATGAAGGGTAAATTATATACTATACTCTTAAAATTTGAGGGTGTTTGAATTTTATACACTAATATTTCGGAATTTGAATTTTACTTCCTAAAGTTAGGGAGTGTTTAAATTTTATATCCTGAAGTTTTAGAACGTAAAATTTACCTTCTAAAGTTTTAGGGTTTTGGATTTTAAACTCTCAAATTTTAAAATTTCAGGGTATAAAATTAAATATTCTTCAAACTTTAGAGTGTTAAATCCAAACACTTCCAAATTTTAAGTTGTAAAATCCAAATTCTGAAACGTCAAGGTGTAAAATCTAAGCACTCCCAAATTTTAAGGGGTAAAATCTAAATTCTGAAATTTCAGGGTGTAAAATCCAAACACTTCTCAATTTTAGAGGTATAATTTGCAATTTACCTTTCAATAAATAAAAATTCTTATAATTTTGTGGTATTATATTAAAAAATGAGGTAAAATCTAAATTCTAAATTTCAGGGTGTAAAAATCAAACACTTCTCAACTTTATGAGTATAATTTGCAATTTACCTTTCAATAAATAAAAATTCTTATAATTTTGTGGTATTATCTAAAACAATCTCTACTATTCCTTCACTATTTGTCATTGATATGTAACACTAATAATTTTTCCTATTCAGCTATTCATTTGAGCACACCAATGAATTTATAATTTTAAATCTCAATCTAACACTAACAAAAAATTAAAATTATTGCAAAGGAAGTTGGTGGGCTAACGGTGGTTCAGGTAAGGTAGGTGGGGAAGGCTAGCCACGAGATCGACGGATAGCTTTGACTCAACCCCGGAAGCGGAAGCTAATAAAATAGAAAGTAATTCTGTATTACTATAAGAAATACAGTAGTAATTTATTCCCCATGAGTCATTAGAAGAAATACAGTAGTAATTTATTCCCCATGAGTCATAAGCGAATATAAGAAATTGATTGTTTGATTAAAGCAGTAATTTTTCTTTCCTCGTATATTAATATTGTTAAATCAAAGAAAAGGATCATCTCTCCTTTCAAAACAAAAAATTTCATCAGGAAGAGATTGGCCTCCGGGCTCCATGAAAAGAAGTTAACGGCAAGGAAAATAGAGGTATAATATGATTTGCCTTATTGACAAAGTTTACAAATCACATGCAAATGGAAGACAACAAGAGTCTTGACATCTTCTAGGATATTTTGAAAACACTAATAGACGTGGAATGACTTCCACTACAATTTGAATAGACCTTTTTAGAATTATCATAGAAAAGCATACAAGAGGAGTTACGTAGCGTTTACTTCGATAATCGCTTAAAATAATTTTTTTTGTTGAATAATCCCTTGGAATAATTAGGAATTTGAAGAAGATTCTCAAGTATTAGTGAGACATTTCAAATGATTTGAACGACATTTTAAATAGACCAACATGTTGTGGGAGAGTCTTGTTGAATTGCTTGGACGACATTTTTTGCCTCAGAAATTATGTAGGAAGCAGTTAACGGAGCATCTCTTAGGAAATATCTTAGGATTATTATACTTTTTAGGATAAATTATACTTACACCCTTAAGCTATAGCAAAATTATACTCATTATACCCAATTTTCAAGAAATGACAATTTGTGCCAAAATGATCAAAATAATTGACATTCTGCTCTCAAAATAATTTCAAAAGGGGGCAAAGTTTCAATTATTTTGATCATTTAAGGCCAGAGTGTCATTTTTTGAAAGTCAGGTATAGCGAGTTTAATTTTTCCATACCTAGGCGGTATTGGTCAATTGATTAAAAGTTAAAACACTTCAATGGAAATTTGAATGACATTTTTAGCATTGTCCTAGAAAATCACATAGGAAGGACCAAAAGAGTTAATGTTGCGTCAACTTCAATAATCAGTTAGAAATTTTTAGAAGCTTCTCAAGCATTAATGAGACATTTCAAATGACTTGAACGACATTTAGAATAGACCAATATTTAGGAGGAGAACCTGTTGAATGGTTTGGGTGATGTTCTTAATTAGCATTGAAATCACATAGGAAGGAGTTAAACACTTCAATGGAAATTTGAATGACATTTTTAGCATTGTCCTAGAAAATCACATAGGAAGGACCAAAGGAGTTAACGTAGTGTCTACTTCAATAATCAGTTAGAAATTTTTAGAAGCTTTGCAAGCATTAATGAGACATTTCAAATGACTTGAACGACATTTAGAATAGACCAATATGTAAGAGGAGAATCTTGTTGAATGGTTTGAGTGATGTTCTTAATTAGCATTGAAATCACATAGGAAGGAGTTAAAACACTTCAATGGAAATTTGAATGACATTTTTAGCATTGTCCTAGAAAATCACATAGGAAGGACCAAAGGAGTTAACGTAGTGTCTACTTCAATAATCAGTTAGAAATTTTTAGAAGCTTTGCAAGCATTAATGAGACATTTCAAATGACTTGAACGACATTTAGAATAGACCAATATGTAAGAGGAGAATCTTGTTGAATGGTTTGAGTGATGTTCTTAATTAGCATTGAAATCACATAGGAAGGAGTTAAAACACTTCAATGGAAATTTGAATGACATTTTTAGCATTGTCCTAGAAAATCACATAGGAAGGACCAAAGGAGTTAACATAGTGTCTACTTCAATAATCAGTTAGAAATTTTTAGAAGCTTTGCAAGCATTAATGAGACATTTCAAATGACTTGAACAACATTTAGAATAGACCAATATGTAAGAGGAGAATCTTGTTGAATGGTTTGAGTGATGTTCTTAATTAGCATTGAAATCACATAGGAAGGAGTTAAAACACTTCAATGGAAATTTGAATGACATTTTTAGCATTGTCCTAGAAAATCACATAGGAAGGACCAAAGGAGTTAACGTAGCATCTACTTCAATAATCAGTTAGAAATTTTTAGAAGTTTTGCAAGCATTAATGAGACATTTCAAATGACTTGAATGACATTTAGAATAGACCAATATGTAGGAGGAGAATCTTGTTGAATGTTTTGAGTGATGTTCTGAATTAGCATTGAAATCACATAGGAAGGAGTTAACAAAGCACCTCCTGTGATAATATCTTAGGATTCTTAAAAATTTAGGCTAAATTACTCTTGCACCTTTAAGCTACAGTGAAATTAGACTTATTATATCCAATTTTCAAGAAAATGACATTCCTTCTCCAAATGCTCAAAATAATTAACACTCTGCTTTGCCAAAAGAGTCAATTATTTTAATCATATGGGACAAAGTGCCATTTCTTTGAAATTGGGTTTAGCAAGTCTAATTTAGCTGTACTTGAAGGGTATCAATGTAATTTACCCAAAAATTTAAAAGACTCTCAAGCATTAGTGAGACATTTCAAATGACTTGAGCAATGTTTTGAATAGTGAAATTATATAGGAGAGTATTGTTGTATGGCTTGAATGGCATACTTGCCATCATCTTTAACTTTTGATTGACTTCTTCTAACATTGCCACATAAACTTTTGAAATTCCACATTTTTCGACGTCATTATTTTAATTTATACTTTCCAGTTGAGTTTAAATATCTATAAAAATTTCCTATAAAACTTTATACAATTATACCATTCATTAGAATCTTGTCACATCATATTTTATTTTAATGTTGTAGGAGCATTGGGCCCAGGAGTTCATTATCCATGTACATGTTGGGCCTAAAGCTCAAGCCGAGGACTAGGAGTCGTCCGAAGATGGGTAACCTGTATCAAGAGAGTCTGTGTTAGTAGATAAAGAAGTTAGTTATGTACATAATGACCCAGGAGGTAGTGCCAAGGATGAACACCACCTTGGATAGCCAAAGCCGAGGTCCGTTTAGGTGGTCTGCCATTCAGGGGAACACTTTAGAGAGTTTTGCTGGAACAGATAAGTATTGTAGAAACGTATAGCAAGAGAGAGTCCTAAAATATCAAAGGAGAAAGTCGTTACTGTCGCATTAAATGCTCTGCAGCTAACTCTCTGGCCGCATTAATATGCAAGTGATACCTGAACAGTGATTTTTAGCCTTACAACTATTACGCAAAGACTTCTAGAAGATGCTGATGAGACAAGTATCAGCACCAACTATCTAGCATGCACGTGGAGGGCAAATAGGAGAGGAGAAGAGAGTATAAAATAGAGGAGATACCCAAAGAGCAGGGGATTGAGAAATAGAAAAGAAAACACTATAGCAACCTAGAACTAAACTTGTAAGCAACTTGTGAACCAATATATAAGAACTAGTCTCCTCGGATTGATCCGAGAGCGTTTTTCTTTGGATAAATCCATTCTATCCTCATTCTTTTGGTTGTTCAGATCTGTTATATTTGTTCTCTAACTCATTAGAGTCTAGTTTTCTAACACACTCTCTACAAATTCATTGTTTTGGGCTTTTTGGGCCTAAGTCCATCCTCCTTGTGTGCTAGGAACTCAAATTGTGTCCTTACAATTGGCGCCGTCTGTGGAAAATTACTGGTGTTATAGTGAGTCCGACGTTCAACGATGGTAGGTTCGGGTTCAAATCAAGCGGAATCTATGGGGTCTCAACGCCAAGATCACTTTCATGATCTTGAGCGAAAAAGAACTGGGAAGGGAATATGCATATTACCCATACTAGTGAGAACCATTCTCGAAGTGGTAGCCACCTTTCTTATGAGAAAAATGCCAAAGCTATGCAGCTAGAGATTGATCACTTGAAGAGAAGCTTACGCCATGAATGGCGAAAGCGAGTTCCTTCCAATTCCGACTTTTCTTTTGATGATGAAAAGGATGGTAGCTATAGGCGCAGGTCAAGGACCCCTCCTAGTGAGTTTGTTTCATATGATGTGCATTATCATCATGAGTGTAGAAACACAAATTCATCCCTGAGAGGCCTGAGGAATTATGCTATGAGTAGGGCACTTGACCAAATTTCCAGATCACCTTTCACATGCAAAATTGAGGGAGGAAGACTTCCTAGGCGGTTTACTCAGCCCACATTCACCATGTATAATGGTCGAATGGACCCTGTGAAACATGTTAGCCAATTCAATCAGAGAATGACTGTACATTCCAAGAACGAGGCTTTCATGTGCAAGGTATTCTCATCCAACTTGGGACCTGTGGTGAAGAGATGGTTTGATGGCCTGGGAGCAGGTTCCATTGATTCCTTCAAGAAACTCACTTAGGCGTTTGGATTTCGCTTTATTATGTGTATCAGGGTTCCTCGGCCATTAGATTTCTTACTATCCCTATCCATGAGAGAAGGGGAAACCCTGAAAACGTATTCGAACAGATACTGGGAGATGTTTAATGAGATAGATGGTGACTTTGACGACGTAGTCATCAAGACTTTCAAGGTTGGCCTACCTGCCAAGTACGACTTAAGGAGGCTTTTGACTTGGAAACCTGTTACCAGTGTACGCCAGCTTATGGATCGGATTAATAAGTATAAAATGGTTGAGAAGGATCAATAGCAAGGTAAGGGAAAGGGTAAGGTTATCCCTCAAGAGAGGAGGGATTTCAAGTCAAACCGCTATAACAATAACAGACCACAAAGGGATTTTAACGGATAATCTGGATCTACACCTACCTAAGTGATTAATACTATGTTTCGGGAACCAGTGCATCAAGTCTTGGAGAAGATTAAGAATGAGTCATACTTCAAATGGCCAAACAAAATGAGCGGGGACCCCTTGAGACGAAATTAGAGTCTTTATTGCTAATACCACCAGGAGCAGGGGCATACCACTGAAGACTGTAAAACCTTGTGGAATCATTTGGAGCAACTAGTCTAAGATGGAAAACTAAAGCAATTCTTGTATCGGCCCAACAAACAAGGAAACCAAGCAGGGTTAAGGACTCAGGGGAATACTTCTTCAAGGCCCCCTCTGGGCACTATCCACATCATCCTTGCCGTTCCGGGGAGAACTGGATTTTGTCCGTCCAGGTTAATGTCAGTGGCTAGACCATTTGCCGAGGATTCTAAGCATAAGTCGAAGAGGGCTAAGATGGGGATCTGACCAGCATTGAGTTTTTCGGATGATGACAAGGCCGGGACCATACAACAGCATGATGATGCCTTGGTGATAATCCTTAGGATTTGAGGGTATGATGTGAAGAGGGTACTAGTAGACCAAGGTAGTCGAGCTGAGATTATGTATCCAGATTTGTACAAGGGGCTCAATTTAAAGTCCGAAGATTTGACAAGTTATGATTCACCTCTGGTGGGCTTCGATGGGAAGGTTTTTGTAAGAACCAAAGGCCCAAATACGTGTATTGGGCCTTGGGCTTGTCCGAGGAGAGTTAATTGTCTGAGGATGGTCAATAGTATAGAAAACGCAGGGTGGTGGGCTTTGCAAATAGAATGCGACTATGTAGGCTGAGGAAGGTGGTCCGAGAAGGAATATATCCTCAGCTAAGCAAGGCAAAGGTCAAAGTATATATTTTGCTATCTAGGATGATACATCGGAAGGTTCTACTGGTAAAGGTACACCTTATGGGCGTACGGGACATGTGGGAGCTGAAAAATATCTAATGAAAAGTTGCTACCACCACATTAAATACTCTGCAGCTAACTATCTAGCCGCATTAATGGAGAAGTAATGTCTGAACAGTGGCTTTTCATCCTTATAGCTATTACATAAAGACTTCAGGAAGGTGCTCATAGAACAAGTATCAATAGAAAATATCTAGTTTGAAGGTAGAGGGTAAAGAGAGAGAAAGGGTTACTGTAGCAAAAGATAGCTAGATTTGTAATCAATCTATGAGTCTGTCTATGATAACTAGTCTCTTTGGATTGAACTGATGACGTTTTTCTTTAAAAAAATCCATTATATTTGCTCTCCAACTTACTAAAACCCAGTTTTCTAACCCACTCTTTACAAATTCATTGTTTTGGACTTTTTGGGCCTAAGTTCTTCCCTCTTGTGGGCTAGGAACTCAATTGCGTCCTTACAATTGTTGTTCTGAAAGGACAAATTAGACTACCCATGTAAGCTACGTTAGAGGTGGTGGAGGTAGATTTTATAGTGGTCGATGCTTTTTCTCCATACATGGCCATTGTGGCTCGACCTTGGCTCCATGCCCTAGGGCCCGTTTCTTCCACCCTTTATCTCAAAATGAAGTACCCATCCGAGGATCGGATTGAAGAGTTGGTTAAGAGCCAATTTGTGGCTAGACAATGCTTGGTGGCAGCTATTATGCATCAACCCGAAACCAGTTCCTCGACCCCTGTTGGTAAGAGTTTGTAGCAGTTAAAGACAATGGTGTTACCCTTGGGTGGGGTAGCCGAGAAGGTGAAGTGTGAGGATTTAGAGAAAGTTATCATAGGTGATGATCCAGAGAAATTTTTCCAAATTGGAGCTCAATTGCTTCCTCGGGAGAAGGAAGAGCTGGTGAAGTTTCTCAGGGAGAACACTGATGTGTTTGCGTGGAATGCCTATGAAGCTCTCAGGGTAGATCTGAGCTTCATCTGTCATCATCTGAACGTCAATCCATTTGTCATCCCCAAAAAGCAACCACCTCGGCGCTCATCAAAAGACCTTTTTGACACTTTCAAAGATGAGGTGATAAAGTTTAAGCAGGCTGAGGCTATTAAAGAAGTGTTTTACTCTGAATGGTTGGCCAATACTGTGGTTGTGAAGAAGAAAAATAGAAAGTGGTGAGCATGTGTGGACTTCACAGATCTGAACAAGGCCTGTCCAAAAAATCCTTTCCCCATGCCTTGAATTGACCAACTAGTAGATGCTACTGTAGGTCACTCCCAGATGAGCTTTTTTGACACTTTTCAAGGCTACCACCAGATACCTTTGGCTTTGGAGGATCAGGAGAAGACAGATTTTGTCACTCCTATTGAAAACTACCACTATAAAGTGATGCATTTTGGTCTAAAAATTGCAAGGTCTACTTATCGGAGAATGATGACCAGGATGTTTGAGCTACAACTGGGAAAAAATATTGAAATTTATATTGACGACATGGTGGTCAAGAGCAAGTTGGAATCTGAGCATGTTGGTGATCTCTGGACTATCTTTGAGATCTTGATGAGATACAAGTTGCGACTTAATGCCTCAAAGTGTTCTTTTGGTTTCGGATCAGGGAAGTTCTTGGGGTACATGGTTACACACCGCGGAATTGAAGTGAATCTTGACCAGATTAAAGCAATAAATAATTTGCAGCCACCTCGGAATCCTAAAGAGGTGCAAAAGTTAACAGGGATAACCACTGCTCTAAACCGATTTATCTCTCGGTCAACAGACATGTGTAGGCATTTCTTTCAGTTGTTGAACAAATAGAAGAGATTTGAATGGAGTGAGGAGTGTGCCCTGACTTTCCAGCAGTTAGACGAATATCTTTCTCTGCCACCCATTATGTCTAGACTCGAGGTTGACGAAGTTTTATTTACTTACATTGCAGTGGCCTCTTATGCGGTGAGCTCAGTGCTGGTACGGGTTGATAGTGATGTACAACGACCAGTTTATTATATGAGCAGGTCACTGCATGAGGCTGATGTCCGTTACTTACCATTGGAGAAAGCCATTCTAGCAGTGGTGCATGCTACGTGTAAGCTCCCTCACTATTTCCAATCACATACGGTTGTTGTCTTGACCTAACTCCTGCTCAAATCTCTACTTTGGAGCGTTGATTACATAGGGAGGATCGTAAAGTGGGGCATTATCCTAGGGTCCTTTGATATCAAGTACATGCCTCGCACCTCTACCAAGGGTCAAATCCTCACTGATCTGGTATCTGAATTTGCTGAAGCCCCATTAGAGGAGAAAGTGGAGAAGCAGGACATGAATGAAAAATCAGTTGGTACAATCTCCTTACTTATAAGAGCCTCTGTCTTGGAAGGTCTACGTTGATGGTGCAGCGAACCACAGAGGATCTGGAATGGGGCTAGTTCTGATATCCTCTGAGAGGATTACAATTAAGAAATCCTTGAGACTAGGCTTATCGGTCACAAACAATGAAGCTGAGTATGAAGCTCTCCTGGTTGGGATGACTATGGTTCAAAGGATGGGTGGAAAGGCAGTGGAAATATTCTTTGATTCAAGACTGGTGGTAGGCAAGTCCAAGGAGAATTAGAAGCCAGAGATCCCAGAATGCTGGAATATTTGAGCCAAGATAGACATTTACGGTCTGGATTCGATTTTTTTAACTTATCACAAGTCCCTAGAAGTAGAAATACACATGCAGACTCTCTTGCCACACTGGCAACCTCCTCGGTACAAAGCTTACTTAGGGTGATCCTTGTGGAGGACTTATGTAAACCTATTGAGGTAAGAGAAAAAATGGTTCATGTTCATCAAATAAAGGTGGGCCCTAGCTAGATGGACTCTATTGTGCTATTCCTTAAGGAAGATGTCTTGCCTGAGAATAAGTCTGAGGCAGACAAGGTACGGAGAAAGGCTCCTTGGTTTTGGCTGTTCGAGGACTAAAAATTGTATAAGAGATCCTTTTCTGGCCTATATTTGCTGTGCATACACCCTGAACTAGTTGAGTTACTTTTGGAGGAATTACATGAAGGGATTTATGGAAGCCACACAGGGGGCAGATTTATGTCTCATAGTGCCCTCATTTAGGGGTATTAGTAGCTAAACATGCAAAGGGAAGCATAAGAATACGTGAAAAAGTGCGAACAATGCTAGAGATTTGCACTAAACATTCATTAACCAGGAAAAGCCCTTAATCCTCTGTCTAGTCCTTGGCTTTTTACTCAATGGGGCTTAGATATTGTAAGTCCTTTCCCCAAGACAGCAAGGAATAAGAAATATTTTTTGGTCAGCACGGATTATTTCACCAAGTGGGTTGAAGTTGAACGACTGGCAAATATTAGAGATATGGATGCTAAGAAATTTGTTTGGAAAATATTGTTACTCGGTTTGACATGCCCCATACCCTCATCTCGGATAATGGACTTCAATTTGACAGTAAAACCTTTAGGAGGTACTGCTGCGACTTGGGAATAACTAATAGATATTCCATTCCGACTTATCCATAAGAGAATGGACAGGCCGAGGCTGTAAATAAGGTCATAGTAAGTGGACTCAGGAAAAGATTGGATGATGCGAAGGGAAAATGGGTGGAAGAGCTATCACATATTCTTTGGACATACTGAACTACACCTCGTAGGTCCACTGGGGAAATCCCCTTTTTAATGACTTATGGGGCCGAGACTGTTATTCCGCTAGAGATTGGATTCCCCATGCTGAGAACGAGCTCCTTCACTCTGAGCATCAATGATGAGCTATTGGAGAGGAGTTTACACTTAATTGAAGAATGAAGAGAAAATGTCATGGTCCAATTGACCTATCATCAACATAAGCTCAAGCAAGGGTATGATGCCAACGTAAAGCTAAGGCTACTAGCGCCTGGTGACTTGGTGTTGAGAAAGGTTGTGAGAACTGTAAAGAACCTAACTTGGGGAAAGTTAGGGCCTAACTAAGAAGGACCATATCTTATCACATCAGTGGTGGGAATAGGTGCGTACTATCTTGAAGATCTAGGGAAAAAGGTTGTACCACGCCCCTGGAATGTAAATAACTTGAGAATGTATTATTATTAACAAAAGCCTACTTTACCATATCTGGGTTTGTTATATTGCGTGTCATGTGTTCTGCTATCTATCTAAGTATCAAACAGAACCTTGGTTATGCCTGGCTCGTCGGGCCACATACCTTGGGTAAATTGATACCTTTTTATCATTGTTCTGAGTATTAAACATAGTCTTAGCTATGCCTGGATCCTTGAACCACATGCTTTGGGTAAATTAATACTCCATGACATCTATCTAAGTATCAAACAGAACATTGGTAATGTCTGGCTCTTCGGATCACTTACCTTGGGTAAATTGATATCTTTTTATCATTGTTTTAAGTATTAAATAAAACCTTAGCTATGCTTGGCTCCTCGAACCACATGCTTTGGGTAAATTAATACTCCATGACATATTTCTAAGTATCAAACAGAACATTGGTCATGCCTAGCTCCTCGGACCACATACCTTGGGTAAATTGATACCTTTTTATCATTGTTTAAAGTATTAAACATAATCTTAGCTATGCTTGGCTCCTTGGACCATATGCTTTGGGTAAATTAATACTCAATCACATCTATCTAAGTATCAAACAGAACTTTGGTCATGTCTAGCTCCTTGGACCACATACCTTGGGTAAATTGATACCTTTTTATCATTGTTCTAAGTATTAAACAGAACCTTAGCTATGTCTGGCTCCTTGGACCACATGCTTTGGATAAATTAATACTCCATGACATCTATTTAAGTATCAAACAGAACCTTGGTCATGCCTAGCTCCTTGGACCACATACCTTGGGTAAATTGATACCTTTTTATCATTGTTTAAAGTATTAAACAGAACCTTAGCTATGCTTGACTCCTTGGACCACATGCTTTGGGTAAATTAATACTCCATCACATCTATCTAAGTATCAAATAGAACCTTGGCCATGTCTAGCTCCTCGGACCACATACCTTGGGTAAATTGATACATTTTTATCATTGTTCTAAGTATTAAACAGAACCTTAGCTATGTTTGGCTCCTCGGACCACATGCTTTGGGTAAATTAATACTTCATGACATCTATCCAAGTATCAAATAAAATCTTGGTCATGTCTGGCTCCTCGGACCACATACCTTGGATAAATTAATATCTTTTTCTCATTGTTCGAAGTATTAAACAGAGTCTTAGCTATGTCTAATTTTTCAGACCACATACTTTGGGTAAATTAATACTTCCTATCATTTCTGACAAATTTCAGGGAAACCCTTAATTTATCTTAGACTTTTTGGACTACATACTTAAGGTAAATAAGTGCTTCTTATTGATTGCTTGAATGTCAAATATGATCAACTGCTCTAAACAGCAAAGATCTTCATTGTGGCAGACAAGCTTAAATGGATGCTCATGAGCATCACTTAAAGCATGTGCAGGGATACTTGTATTTGTTTAAGGATTGATTATCCCTTTAGCCCTTTAAACTCACTAATGGGTAAGGAAAGAAGTAAGTTTAAACTTGTATGCATACTACATCAGTTTGTATGGTCTTGAAGTTGAATTTATGCTTTGCCGAGGTGATGCACTTAGTGGGTTTAACCTGGTTTGCTACTAACCATATGAAATGGGATAAATTTTCTATTACTTATGCAGATCAACGAGGAGATTTTTACCCCATTACCATTTCATTAAGTGTTAGGTAAAGATAGAAATTATATCAACACCAATGTGAGAATCATAGAAGAAAAGAAAATATGCATACTTTTCATTAATTAGAGCCTCAAAGCAAGGCAGGTTAAGTACAAAAGGGGGGAAGTTTAGTTACAATATATGAAAACCAGAACAGTAGATAAAAAAAAAAAAAAAAAAACTAAAACTAAACAAAAGTCTACTTCTTCTTTATTACAATTTTTCCCTGGGGTGGGGCCTTGGACTACTAAACTGCAGCCTCCGAAGATCCTTGATCGGTGCCATTAGGGTCACCCTTGGCAGGAAATGGAAGAGTTGTAAGAACAATCTCCATCCTGGGTGCCTCTTTGTCTTTGGAAGGATCCTGGAGAATAGCCAGGGGCTTGGTGGCATCAAGAGCCACTCCTTTGGTCACCTCGGCCTCTTTCTCGTTTATCCCCGGCTGCTCGGCCGTGTTCGGAGAGTTACCTGAGGAGGGAGGGACCTTCTTGGGGCTGCTTTTCTCTGGATCGGCCGCCTCGGAAGGAATGTCCGCCTGGGAGTTGCTGGAGGAAGAGGCATAGATGGCTTGAGGGTAGAAGACTTTCTCTGCCTTCTTGAGTACAGAAGAAGCCTTAACCCTAGCTTAGTTGATTATTCCATAATTGGAAGTAGTAAGTTTTACAGACCCCAGAGACCTCAGCCCTTAGGTTATCCTCGATCTTGACCACTCTGATGTCATGCCTTTGTTGCTCAGCCTAGTCCCTCGCTTTTTCTGCCTCTTCCTTGGCTTTTTCTGCCTCAGCCTTGACCTTTTCGATATCCTCCAATTTTTTCTTTAGGGCAGTGATCTGCTTCTTGGAGGCGGCAAATTAGTCCTCAGTGTTACAGAGGAGTACCCTCTGGCCCTCGGCTTGCCTCTCCACAATTTCCAGGGCAGCAGCAGTGCTTTTTCTCTCCCTCTCCTCCTTTAGTAGCTTGCTCTTCAGCTCTTGGTTGCTCTTCTTTGCCACCTGGAAGGCGTCCACGGCTGCTATCCTCCTCTCTTCCTCTTCCTTCATTCTTCAATGGGAGTAATTCATCATCTCTTCGGCTCTAAAGATGGCTTGAATGTCCTGGTAGAGAAAGAAATACACTTAAAACTAATAATAATAATAATAATAAAAGATAGATAAAAAGAAGGAAGAAAGAAAGGAGGCTTACCATGGCCAGGTCCTTCTTCAAACTGAGGAAAACCTTGTGTTGTCTCATGGATCTGAGGTCAGCCATATCCTGGGGAAGAAATAAGGACTGGTCCATCGCATCTGCAACATACCCAGCTGCGCCACGCTAGAAATCTCGAATGGAAGCATCATTGAGAATGGGAGCTCTATTCATTTCCATGCGTGGGGCCCAGACGGGGGCTGCAGCTTAAAAGTCACTCCTTTTCTTCCCCTCGTTAGCTGACTTTGTCTGAGATGTCCTGGGCTGCTTGGCCCCCCTTTGGGGCTCAATCTCCTAGGGAGGATGGGTCCTCCCAATTTCTACCATTTTTTTCCCTTTTTCTACCATTTTTTTTCCTTTTTTCCTCCCTCTTCCTTTTATGATCGGCTGTTTCAGCTCAGAGGGATGGGAGGGGCGGGGGAGTGGGAAGCCTAGTCTGAGGTGCCTTTCCAGGTGCATCTCTCCCACGTTGAGACTTCAACAACTCCTGAAGAGTTGACCTTTGCTTATGTTGGATGCCCATGTCACTGGACATATTGGCAGGTTCTTGGCGAGGATTGGTTTGTGATAAAGAAAGGGAGTCGAGGTCACCAGGAGAGGCTTTTGGGGACAAAATTTTGTTGAAGATGTCAAATTCGTCCTTGGAATTAGACACTTCTATCACTTTTTTTTCTTGTTCTTCTTCTTCCTTTATGGAGGCTGGAAAAGAAGAAGTTCCTTCCTTGGCTGTATGTTATGGTGGCAGGGCAACCTTAGGGATACCCTTTGGAATAAGGGTGGCAGTGAAGGTGCCTTCTAGGACTGGACCGGTGATTAGGAAACCCAGTGTGGCTACACTTATCCGATAAAGACGTGGGTCCTGCGCCTTGATAATGTACTTTGGCACTTGGAAGGCCTTAGAAATCGGAGTGCAATCCAAGATCAAGTGGGCAGCCCTTAGTTGTTTGTTGGTATGGATAAACACCTCGGCCTTCAGAATTTTGTCCAAACTTTGCTGGTTCACCAAACTAAAGTTGGGGACGGCAGCTCTTATGTCTGCAGATTCATCAAAAGAAACCAAAAAAAAAAAAAAAATCATTACCAAAGAACAACTCAAGTCAAAGGAATTTTCAAGTACAAATAGAAACAAGAGAAAAAGAAAAGGAAGCAACTTAGAAATTGTAAACCTAGACCTAGAACCCCACCTATTTGCCCCTCTCTTGTCAGGCAATGAAGGTCGCCGTGCCATTCCCCCAACACGATCAAGAAATTCTTGTTCAAGCCTTTGTTGGACTCGGGAAGGCATTGGATGAGCCTAATCTTGGGGTACCTAGATTTTAGATAATACCCCTACCCTTTGAGGTGGTGGAGGTTATAGACCCAGTTAACATCATGATGGGTCAACCCTAAGCCCATTTTTTCGTTAAGTGCATCTACAAAACCTAGTATTCTGAACATCTTGGGCATACATTGGGTGGGAGCTAACCTATGGGCAATAAGGTAGTCCCTGGTAACGATACCCATAGGGATTCTCATCCCTCCCTCTTGAAGGCGATCATTGGGATCACAACTTCTCCTTCTCGCCTTAACGTGTGCCACTCCCCTTCCTTACAATACCTAAGGCTCACTCTTGGAGGGATCCTATGCCGAGCCCTAAAGCTTTCTATTTCCTCCTCGGAGTCTACCAAACTCTAAAATCTACCTATTTCTAGAAAGGGGTTTAGGAGAACTAAAAAGATTGAGAGAAGAAAATGGGGCCGAGAAAGAGAAATGTACAGAGAAAGGAAAAATATATGGAAAAACAAAATGTAAAGGTTTGAAAAGACTTACAGAAAGAGGGGAAGTATCCTTAGACAGGTATTTGTATTTATGAGGGCATGAGTGAACTAGGTAAGTTGGCAGGTTCAGTGTATGTACGCAAGAACAAAGTGAATGCTAAGATACGATAAGTGATTGATTTGAAGTATATTTATACCAAAGAAAGAGTTGGGAGCGAGAAAATTCCTGCTCAGTACCCTGCAAAATCCTCAGTCGTTGATTTCGCATCACGCCGTAGAACATGGGAGATAGGGAGCCATAAAAATTTAATGAAGACGCATCTCGAACACCGAAGCATCAGGAGCGTGCCTTGGGCAGTTAAAAAGGCATCTTCACAGGCAGAGGTGGGATGCGATGGGTTCAGAGCAACTGTAAGGATATCAAAATCCTCATTTCTTCTTGATGGGCCAGAAATAAGTATCTCGATGGGCTATTGTAGGAGCACTAGGCCTAGGAGTTCATTATCCATGTACATGTTGGGCCTAAAGTCCAAGCTGAGGACTAGGAGTCGTTCGAAGATGGGTAAACTCTATCAAGGGAGTCTGTGTTAGTAGATAAAGAAGTTAGTTTTGGACATAATGACCCAGGAGGTAGTGCTAAGGATGAACGCCACATTGGATAACCATAGCCGAGGTCCGTTTAGGTGGTTTGCCATTCAGGAGAACGCTCTAGAGAGTTTTGTTGGAACGGATAAGTATTGCAGAAACGTATAGTAAGAGAGAGTCCTAAATTATCAAAGGAGAAAGCTGTTATCACCTCATTAAAGCTGTTATCGGCCGATTAAATGGTGCATCGTGTGCTTAAAGCTCGATATTTCCCAAACACTGACTTTCTCCATGCCGAGTTAGGTCGTAAGCCCTCATACGCATGGCGAAGCATCCTCTCAGCACAACCTGTGGTGAATTCGGGCTATCGGTGGCAGGTGGGGGATGGCACCTTAATTGGCATTTGGGCTGACCGTTGGATCCCAAGGCCTTCGACCTTTCGTGTGCTGACACCTCCTTCTATATTGCCGGCAGACACAAAGGTTAGTACCCTAATAAGCTCAGAGACTGATGAATGGGACGTTACTTTGCTTAACCAAGTCTTCCTCCCAGCTGATGTACACTCCATTCTCGGCATTCCCCTAAGCCGTCACAAACCGAAGGATCGTGTAGTGTGGGCCTACACACCTAAAGGAAACTTCACGGTCAATAGTGCGTATAAGGTGGCGTTATCCATGGCCCAAAGCTTGTCGGCTGCGGACACCTCACATGACGCAAATCAAACTCAATTTTGGCGAAGACTTTGGAACCTTCATGTCCTGAATAAAATCAAGACCTTTACCTGGCGTGCCTGCCGGAATATCCTCCCTACAAAGGCCAACCTATGCCACCGACATGTCCTCGATAGCCCCACCTATGAAGCTTGCGGTCTAGCCCCTAAGACCACCGGTCACCTCTTTTGGGATTGCACCGTTGCCCAAGCCACTTGGAAAGCCTCTAACATACCTTTTGATGGACATGGAATCTACTTCAGAGACTTCATGGATTTTCTCTGGCATTTGATCTTCAAGCAACATATAGGGTCTGAGCTACTCGAACTCACTATTATGACTGCATGGGGTCTCTGGTTTAGTCAAAACAAGACAAGATTGGGAGCCACACGCCAAACTCCTCATGATATTATTACAAAAGCCCGGTTCATGCTCATGGAGTACCAAGAAGCCCATTTTCGGCCCACACAGCCCAAGGATGCCACAGACAAACGCTGGGTCCCACCTGCTTTTCCATGGTATAAAGTGAATGTGGACGCTACTGTCTTTCCTCACCTAGATACGATTGGAGTCGGTGTTGTCATTCGTGATCATGAGGGTACGGTAATTGCTGCTTTGAGTAAATGCCTCCCTCTCCCACTGGGCTCGCTGGAAGCTGAAGCCAAAGCACTAGATGAAGCTTCTATCTTCACATGGGATGTAGGTGTCCGCGATGTCATCTTCGAAACAGACTCAAGCCTGGTCTCGCATGCTGTAGCTAACCCCACGGATGCTCAAACCTCTATTGCCCATATCGCTGTTGGGACAAGACGTAGACTCCAAGATTTTCGCTCCTTTGAGTGTTCACATGTGAGTAGACATGCCAATAAACCAGCACATACTTTAGCCGCCTATGCTAAAGATATTGATTTTTTTGTAGCTTGGATGGAGAAATGTCCTCCTTTCATTGCATCGCTTGTAGTTCATGACGCTCTGTCATTCTCTTCTTTTGAATAATATTCACATATTCCTCATCAAAAAAAAAAAAAAAAAAAATGGAATGATTGTTGTCTTGTAAAAATGTTGAAAATATTGCTGGCAATTAATAGAACCTCAAACCTCTAACCCCAGAGATTTTGCCATCATTGTGACCATTGAGACAGCTACTTTCTATGCATCATATACTAATGTATTTCTAAATTTACAAATAACAATAAATTTGTGTTCTTTCCTACCTTGGTCCAACCTCACAGTTTTGAACCTCTACCTTTCTGGTTCTTTGAACATACAATTTTGTTTTTAAACCTCTAGTTAACAAGTGTTGATAATTGTTGAATTTAATCAAAGAGTAATGTTGCCCGTTTAAGAAATCTAGAATTCACCATAAATTTGAGAAATTATCCTAAAATTTAGAATTGCTCTCTATTCTTTAGGGTTATTAAAAATAAAAATTACAAAAATATCTTTAAAATTCCCAGGCTAGAAAATCAACTTACCCAAATAAAATATGCTAAAACAAAAGAATAATTAAACATAAGCTAGGACAAAGGGACAGCTGTAACTGACTTTGGGGTTTTGGAATATCCTCCGCGTGTCCTTGTCAATTTGTCATCATCACAGTCACGACCACCGGTCGTTACTAATAAGTCCAAACGCAGTTGACTCTAGTCTTTCATCTTTTTGACTAAGTTTTGTGTAATTTTTTTTTTTTTTTTTTGCAAATTATTTTTATTTCTACAACCTTCGTATTGTAAGCTATACACCAAAAAAAGAAAAAAGAAAAGAAAAGAAATTATCATATTCAAGATTTTAGTTTCGGTAAATTGTAAATTATAGGGTGTTTGAATTTTACACCTTGATATTTCGGAATTGAAATTTTATTCTCTTAAAGTATAAGAGTGTTTGAATTTTACATCTTGACATTTTAGAATGTGAAATTTACCTTCTAAAGTTTTAGGATTTTATATTTTATATTCCCAAATTTTGAAATTCCAGGGTCCAAAATTCAAATACTTCCCAAATTTTAAAGTACAAAATTCAAACACTCCCAGTTTAGGCAGTAAAATCCAAATTCTGGAACGTAAGAGTGTAAAATTCAAACACTCCCATATTTTAAGG
This sequence comes from Lithocarpus polystachyus, assembly GCA_033629205.1. NCBI lineage: Eukaryota > Viridiplantae > Streptophyta > Magnoliopsida > Fagales > Fagaceae > Lithocarpus > Lithocarpus polystachyus. Next base: position 49,323,567 of record CM066168.1, read on the forward strand.
AGTAAAATCTAAATTCTGAAATATTAGGGTATACAATCTAAATACTCTCAAATTTAATGGTGTAATTTACAATTGACCTTTCAATAAATAAAAATTCTTTTAATTATGTGGTATTATCTAAAAAAATCTCTACTATTACTTCACTATTTGCCATTGATATGTAACACTAATAAGTAATAATTTTTCCTATTCAGCTATTCATTTAAGCACACCAATGAATTTATAATTTTAAATCTCAAAATCTAACACTGACAAAAAATTAAAATTAAATCTAATGAAATAGAAAATAATTCTGTATTATTATTTTCTATATTATATGTCTATAAATCAAATTTATTCCCCATGAGTCATAAGCGAATATAAAAAATTGATTGTTTAAGTATTAATTTTTTTTTCTTCGTATATTAATATTATTAAATCAAAGAAAAGGATCATCTATCCTTTCAGAACAAACAATTTCATCAGGAAGAGATTGGCCTCCGGGCTCCCTGAAAAGAACCTAACCGCAAGGAAAATAGAGGTACGACAATATGATTGGCCTTATTGACAAAGTTTACAAATCACATGCCAATGGAAGACAACAACAGTCTTGACATCTTCTGGGATATTTTGAATACACTAAAAGACGTGGAATGACTTCAACTACAATTTGAATAGACATTCTTAGCATTATCTTAGAAAACCAGACAAGGAGGAGTTGCGTAGTGTTTAATTCGATAATCCCTTGGAATAATTAGGAATTTGAAGAAGATTCTCAAGAATTAGTGAGACATTTCATATGGTTTGAACAACATTTTAAATAGACCAACATGTGGTGGGAGAGTCTTGTTGAATTGCTTGGACGACATTTTTAGCCTCAGAAATCATGTAGGAAGGAGTTAACGTAGTCTACTTAGGAAATATCTTAGTGCCAAAATGACATTTCGTACCAAAATGATCAAAATAATTGACATTTTGCTCTCAAAATAATTTCAAAAGGGGGGAAAGTTTCAATTATTTTGATTATTTGAGGCCCGAGTGTCATTTTTTGAAAATCAGGTATAGCGAGTTTTATTTGGCTATACCTAGGGGGTTTTGGTCAATTGAGTGAGAGTTAAAACACTTCAATGGAAATTTGAATCAAATTTTTAGCACTATCCTAGAAAATCACATAGGAATGACCAAAGGAGTTAACGCAGTGTCTACTTCAATAATCAGTTAGAAATTTTTAGAAGCTTCGCAAGCATTAATGAGACATTTCAAATGACTTTAATGACATTTAGAATAGACCAATATGTGAGAGGAGAATCTTGTTGAATGGTTTGAGTGATGTTCTTAATTAGCATTGAAATCACATAGGAAGAAGTTAACGTAGCATCTACTTTGAAAATATCTTAGGATTCTTAAAAATTTAGGCTAAATTACTCTTGCACCTTTAAGCTATAGTGAAAATTGACTTATTATGCCCAATTTCCAAGAAAATGACATTCCTTCTCCAAATGCTCAAAATAATTAACACTTTACTTTGCCAAAGTGTCAATTATTTTAATCATATGGGACAAAGTGCCATTTCTTTTAAATTGGGTTTAGCAAGTCTAATTTAGTTGTCCTTCAAGGGTATCACTGTAATTTACCCAAAAATTTAAAAGATTCTCAAGAATTAGTGAGACATTTCAAATGACTTGAACAACGTTTTGAATAGCAAAATTTACCCAACAACGTTTTCAAATGAGTTAACGTAGTGTCTACTTCAATAATCAGTTAGAAATTTTTAGAAGCTTCACAAGCATTAATGAGACATTTTAATTGACTTTAATGACATTTAGAATAGACCAATATGTGAGAGGAGAATTTTGTTGAATGGTTTGAGTGATGTTCTTAATTAGCATTGAAATCACATAGGAAGGAGTTAACGTAGCATCTACTTTGATAATATCTTAGGATTCTTAAAAATTTAGGCTAAATTACTCTTGCACCTTTAAGCTATAGTGAAAATTGACTTATTATGCCCAATTTCCAAGAAAATGACATTCCTTCTCCAAATGCTCAAAATAATTAACACTTTACTTTGCCAAAGTGTCAATTATTTTAATCATATGGGACAAAGTGCCATTTCTTTTAAATTGGGTTTAGCAAGTCTAATTTAGTTGTCCTACAAGGGTATCACTGTAATTTACCCAAAAATTTAAAAGATTCTCAAGAATTAGTGAGACATTTCAAATGAATTGAACAACGTTTTGAATAGCAAAATTTACCCAACAACGTTTTCAAATGAGTTAACGTAGTGTCTACTTCAATAATCAGTTAGAAATTTTTAGAAGCTTCACAAGCATTAATGAGACATTTTAATTGACTTTAATGACATTTAGAATAGACCAATATGTGAGAGGAGAATTTTGTTGAATGGTTTGAGTGATGTTCTTAATTAGCATTGAAATCACATAGGAAGGAGTTAACGTAGCATCTACTTTGATAATATCTTAGGATTCTTAAAAATTTAGGCTAAATTACTCTTGCACCTTTAAGCTATAGTGAAAATTGACTTATTATGCCCAATTTTCAAGAAAATGACATTCCTTCTCCAAATGCTCAAAATAATTAACACTTTACTTTGCCAAAGTGTCAATTATTTTAATCATATGGGACAAAGTGCCATTTCTTTTAAATTGGGTTTAGCAAGTCTAATTTAGTTGTCCTTCAAGGGTATCACTGTAATTTACCCAAAAATTTAAAAGATTCTCAAGCATTAGTGAGACATTTCAAATGACTTGAACAACGTTTTGAATAGCAAAATCATACAGGAGAGTATTGTTGTATGGCTTGAATGACATGCTTGCCATCATCTTTAACTTTTGACTGACTTCTTCTAACATTGCCACATAAGCTTTGGAAATTTTACATCTTTCCACGTTATTATTTTAATTTATACTTTCTAATTAAGTTTATGTATATATAATAATTTCCTATAAAACTTTATACAATTTTACCATTCATTAGAATTGCCACATCATATTTTATTTTAATGTTATAATATACAGTTTTATATGCAAATATAATCATAATTAGTACCTATTAATTGGTACAATAATTATATGTAAAATTTTTTTTGAACTTTTCTATATATAGCACGAGCTATTACTAGTCTTTTAGAATTCTCAAGAGTATTAAAAGGATTCTCATGCATTTTAGGGGTATTTCAAATGGCTTGAATGAAATTTTGAATAAATATATATATATATATATATATATATATATTGTTAGTGTATAGCTTAGGCTTGGCCCAGTATACTATACTTGTAGTTTACTTATTTTACTTGTACTGCACACATACCTAGCCTATATAAGGCTCTCTTATGAAGAGCATCTAGTTCTTCGTTCATAGCTTGCTGCCAAAGAGGGTCAGTTTGTAGTAAGTTGTAGGTGGGTTTACAAGATCAAGACCAAGGCTAATGGATCTATTGAACAGTACAAGACTCGCCTAGTTGCCAAGGGCTTTACTCAAGAGTATGGCATTGACTATAAGGAGACCTTTGCTCCTGTTGCTCGCCTTACATCTGTCAGATGTCTCATTGCTATGGCTGCTGTTCGCCGTTGGCCTCTTTATCAAATGGATGTGAAAAATGCTTTCCTCAATGGAGATCTCCAAGAAGAAGTGTACATGCAGCCACCCCTTGGCTATCCACACTCAGGAAGTCAAGTTTGTTGCCTTCGTCATGCTCTTTATGGCCTCAAACAGGCTCTTCGAGCTTGGTTTGAAAAGTTTAGCTCAGTTGTTGCTTAGCAGGGTTTCACTTCGAGTCTTCATGACACTGCTCTCTTTGTCCGAAGATCCTCTGCTGGCATCACTCTTATTCTTCTTTATGTTGATGATATGATTATTACCGGAGATAATTCTGCAAGTATCCGCTCTCTTTAGCACTTCTTTAGTCAGCATTTTGAGATGAAAGATCTGGGCACTCTCAGCTATTTTCTTGGGCTTGAGGTTATCTCATCCTCTGATGGATACTATCTTTCCCAAACTAATATGCTTCTAATCTTCTCTCCAAAGCCGGTATCACTGACAACAAGACTGTTTCCACTCCTTTGGAATACAATGCACAGCTCACACCCTTGGATGGTGAAACTCTATCCGATGCTACTCGCTATCATCAGTTGGTTGGTAGTTTGATCTATCTCACTATTACTCGTTCGGATATTTCACATGTCGATGCCCCTCGTTCTGTCCACTATGCTGCCGTTCTTCGGATTCTCCGATATGTCAAGGGCGCACTTTATCATGGACTCCATTACTCCTCTCGATCTTCTCTCGAGCTTCATGATTATTCAGATGCGGACTGGGTAGGTGATCCGACTGATCGATGCTCTATCACAGGTTTTTGTTTCCTGTTGGGTACTTCTCTTGTCTCGTGGCGTAGCAAGAAGCAGGATGTGGTTTCCCGTTCCAGTACTGAGGCTGAGTATCATGCCCTTGCTGAAACCACCTGCGAGCTTGTCTGGCTTCGCTAGCTCTTGGCTAACATGGATGCTCCACAGCCCACTGCCACTCCTCTTTATTGTGACAATCATAGTGCTATCTACATTGCTCATAATGATGTTTTCCATGAACGCACCAAGCACATTGAGATCGATTGCCACATCACTCGCCAGCATCTCAAGAAAGGAAATCTCAAGTTGTTCTCCATCTCCTCTGCTGACCAGCCTGCTGATATCTTCACCAAGACTCACTCGCCTGGTCGTCTTCAAGATCTTATATCCAAACTCCAGTTGGCTTCCTCCTTGCCACCTCGAGTTTGAGGGAGGATGTTAGTGTATAGTTTAGGCTAGATTAGCCCATTAGGCTTGGCCCAGTATACTATACTTGTAGTTTACTCATTTTACTTATACTACACGCATACCTAGCCTATATAAGACTCTCTATTGTACATTCTTATATACATATCAATACATAGTCTATTCAGTCTCTCTCACTTTATATTGTTAACATATATATATATATATATATATATATATTGTAAAGATCGGATTTGAGTGCTAAGCTCAAAAATTAAAAGGATTTAGGCCCAAAGAGCCTAATACAATGAATTTGTATAGAATGAATTGGAAAACTAGGCTTTAATGAGTTGGGATAGCAATTATAGTGGATCCAAATGACAATAAAGTAAAAATAGACCGGTTGTATCTAATGAAAATTTTCCTTGACACAGTCTGAAGAGATTAGTTCTTGTATATAATTCTTTGAAGTGGATTACAAGTACCGTTCTTATTACTATAGTATTTCTCTCTCAATTCTCCGATCCCCTATTTCTCAGGGTTTTTTCTCTATTTTATACTATCTTCTTCTTTTCATCTTTACCCTCCACGTGTAAATTAGATTGCTGGTGTTGATCCTTGTCCCATCAGCACTTTCTTGAAGTCTTCGGGGAGTAACTGTAAGGTTGAAAATTATTGTTCAAGTATCACTTCCTCATTAATGCGGCTAAAGAGTTAGCTACAGAGTCTTTAATGCGGCGGTAGCAGTTTTATCTTAAATATTTTATAGCTCCCATGTCTCCATGACATGCATTCTTATCTACAGAAATTCCCAGAACGTTGTCCTAGATGGTAGACTGCACTTTTTGACCTTTGCCTCGCTTAACCGAGGAAACATTCCTCCTCGGACCATCCTCTTTGACTATCATGACCAAACCCTTCCTTTTTTTATTAACATCGACCTTCATAACAACATTTACTTGTCTTCAGGCCACTAGGTGTCCTCAGACTGGGTACTCAGCCCAATATATGCTTTTGGGCCTATTGATTCACATATATAATTCTTATGAATTTGAAGAGGATTCTCAAACATTTAATTAGTTGTGTACAAATAAAATTATATCATTTGAAAATAAATTGTTTAAGCTTTAAGCACTCTCAATATATATATATATATATATATATAATTTTTTTTTTAAATAAGGAAAACATTCACACAAGAAAAATTTTCAACCATAGTGTTATTTCAATAAAAAACTCAGTTTTACACAATGTGCTTCCCACCATTTAACTAAAGGCAACTTCTTTTTTCTTTTTACTATCTATTATGGTGTTCAATTTCAGGTGAAATCAAATTATCAATAAAATATTTTATTTTATTTACACATTTTTTCACAAGGGCACATGATTGACATTATGGTTTCGAAAATTGGACCAAATCGCCTGGTATGATCGGGTTATAATTGTGAATTGAAAGTCAATCTATTCCTTTAAAAAAAAAAATACTAATAGTTTGTAGGGACGGACTTAGGATTTTAAGCTAGTAGAAGTTGGAGTATAAAGAAAAAAAAAACTTCAAATAGGTAATAATATAGTATTAAAAAATTATAAACACACAAAATCATTGTTTCAAAATACATTAAGATGCAATTATTTATTAACAAAGACAAAAACAAAAAAAAATTTTTTTTTTAATACAAGGTTGGCTTGGATTTTTTTTATATTTTTTTTATTGAAGTTAGAACATTCATAGTGGTGGTGCTAAAAATTTTAGCTTTTAGCATCTCAAAAAACTATGTTATCTATTTTACCGCCTCATTCTACAATACATCCAATATCAAATGTTCTATTTTTTTATCATTTCATTTAGAAAAATATAAACAACTCATTAAAAAAAGAGAGAGATTATGAGTTTTTTTAATTGAAGGAAGAGATAAATCTTAATAAAATATTGTATTTTATTTTTAACAACTTGCTACAATCAATTGGTATTTATATCAGTTTACTGTAATTGTAAAAAATTTAGCTTTAGCTTCTCTAATAACACATGATTTTTTGGTTCTTTGGTGGTAAAATAGTTTTTTTTTTTTTTTTTTTGCTAAAATACAATCACCATTGTGAATGTTTTTATTGTTTTCGTTTAGTTTTTGGGTTAGATAGTTGCTATTTGAATTAGGCTAGCTAACTTGTTTGGGGAGAATGAAGGCCTAGAGCTTTGAAAGAGAGGTCCAACTACAAAAATGAAATATACAATAACTATATATACATGCACACACACACACGCGCGCACACACACACGCATATATATATATATATATATATATGGGTAAATTCCACTAACACTCCCTGAGGTTAGGGTTAATACCAACCAGGTCCATGAGATTTCAAAGTTGACCACTTTAGTCCCTAAAGACAATTTTGTCCCTAAATACTATTAGCCTCTGTTAGCTTCTCTCTTCTCTCTCTTCATGGTAGCCTCTGTTAGCTCCTCTCTCTCTCTCTCTCTCTCTCTCTCTCTCTCTCTCTCTCCGCGAAAATGCAAACTAAGCAAAGACAAACCCAAATCCAAAAAACCAAACAAACCCTCCGTTTTTTTTTTTTTTTTAGAGTGGAGGCCCTTCAATGTCCAATACCTCCATCTCCTTACACTCTCAAGCCTCACCACATATCAACCCCTCTCTCTCTCTCTCCCTAAATAAAAATTCATCAAAAAGAAAACGCAAAAAAAAAAAAAAAAAAAAAAAAAAAAAACAGATCAAGAGAAAGAGAGAAAAAAAAAATGAAGCAGAGTTCACCTGAGGCGGTCTCATTGTCATCCTCTGCACCAATCCAATCATCGTCATCCTCTACCATAACCACCACCTCATCCAACCACAACCACCACCTCAACAACAAAACCCAAATCGAAAAAAACCCAACAAACCCACCACAGCACCACCATATCTTAACCCACAACCACCATTGGCCATAGAACTTAACCAAATCCACAGCAACAAAACCCAAATCATTCAACAAAACTTAAATCCAAAAAACTTGTAATAAACCCACCACTCCATCGGAACCCACAACCACCCCCACTGCAAATCGAACTCAGCCCACAAATTCATTACTTGAGACCACAACCACCATCTCACCACCATCGTTACAAAGCCCACAACCACAAACCAAAACCATAAACCACTGTAGACCCACGCTCTGTGGAGACCATCGCCGACTATCCCCAACCATCGCAGAGACCATTGCCGACCATCGCCAACCATCGCCTTGAAGAATGTCGCTACACTGTTAGGCTCGGTGGAGAGTGGTGTGGAGGACCTAACTTGGCTAAACAAATTTGAAAAATTTGTGAAGGGACGGCAGATAAGAGAGGAGAGGTTGAATGTGAGGGAGAGAGAGAGAGAGAGAGAGAGAGAGAGAGAGAGGGATGAGAGGGAGAAAGAAAAATAAGTAACAGAAGTTAACTCCGTTAGGCTAAAATTGTCCTTAGGGACTAAAGTGGACAATTTTGAAATTTCATAAACCTGGTTGGATATTAGCCCAAACTTCAGGAAGTGTTAGTGGAATTCTCCAATATAGATATATAAATTTTGGACCCAGGGAGGGCCCAAGCTCCACCTGGGCCGTCCCTGTCTGATTGGCTAAATAGAACTACTTTTGCTTTTGTTTTTATTAATCTATATATATCACAAGGGAATATGAATCATATGATTGATAATATGGTTTTGAAGTCAATCCGTTTATTTATTTATTTTTTATATTTAGAAAATCGCACATTTCAAATATTGTTAATGAATTGTGAGAACTACTGCTGAACTGGTTGTGGTTTGGCCGATTAAATGGAATGACTGTTGTCTTGTAAAAATGTTGAAAATATTGCTGGCAATTAATAGAACCTCAAACCTCTTAACTCCAGAGAATTTTCATGCATAGTGACCATTGAGACAGCTACTTTGGTTGCATCATATACTAATGTATTTCTAAATTTACTAATAACAATAAATTTGTGTTCTTTGCTACCTTGGTCCAACCTCACAATTTTGAACCTCTACCTTTCTGTTTCTTTGAACATACAATTTTCTTTTTAAACCTCTAGTTAACAAGTGTTGATAATTGTTGAATTTTATCAAAGAGTAATGCAACCCGTTTAAGAAATCTAGAATTCACCTTAAATTTGAGAAATTATTTAAAATTTAGAAGAGCTCTCTATTCTTTAGGGTTATTAAAAATAAAAATTACAAAAATATCTTTAAAATTCCTAGCCTAGGGAATCAACTTACCCAAATAAAATATGCTAAAACAAAAGAATAATTTAACATAAGAAAAAAAATGATTGACTTAAGTGTTCATTTGCCTTGACTTTTAGTGTCCATTTGGAAACAATTTATTTAATTTTTTACTATAAATTTTTTGCCAAAAGTATCATAGATAAAATGTAAAAGTATAAGGAGGTGACTCACGTAAGCTTTGTAAATAGTAAAAAAAAAAAGTAAAAGTTAAATAAAATAAATAGGTGATTCGCGTAAGACCCATAAATAATGGGAAAAATAAGAAATATACTGCTTATAATTCAATCCCAAACATGCACTTCATATTTAGCTTATTAAAAAAATTATAGAACACTTGTTCTACATCGCTTGATGATCAGTGACTTGTCCTCTGATATGTTGAATCAACAACTCCACGTTTATGTAAGAAGATCCCCCTTCTTCAACTGCTTTCTTAGTGATTCCTCTAAGCTTTTTAGCTCTCTCTCTTCTTTCCTCTCTCTCCTCTTCCATCAATTGCTCTATTGCTTTCTTCACATCCTCTCTCTTCACTAACACCTTATCCTTCTCTTCCTCGTTGTCCATAGACACGTTAATTCCCACCCTCACACCAATCCTCAACACTTGGACAAGTAACTTCTCATTGAAGAACTGCTCAGCAATCATAGGCCATGTTATCACTGGCACGCCCGCACTAACCGCTTCTAGTGTAGAATTCCAACCACAATGTGTTAAGAACCCTCCTATTGCTGAATGGGATAGTATTTGAACTTGTGGTGCCCATCCTCGAATTATAAGACCCCTCCCTTTAGTTCTCTCTTCAAAATTTTCTTCAACCAACCAGTTTTCAAATTCTTTTGAATAATCTCCTTTTTTAATAACCCAAATGAATGGACAGTTTGATGCTTCTAAGCCCAAAGCAAGCTCCACTAATTGTGAAGCTATCATTTGACAAAGACTACCAAAGCAAACATAAATGACCGAGGAAGGCTTCATTGAATCTAGCCAACTCATGCAATTGCCCTCATCAATAGAGTTATCGTTCCCATTTTCAAGCTCATCAGATATCTTGTTACATAAAGATAGAGGCCCTATGCACCAAATATTCTTGACCACTTTCTTGTATTCTTCCACATATCTTGGCTCTAACTCTTCAAAAGAGTTGATCACCATCCCTTGTGCCAATAGCCCATCCATTTTAACTTTGTCCAACAACTTTTTGTATTCACTTGAACTTTTTCTCATTCCTTTAGGTAGCTGGGCGATAGTGAATTCAATTCTATCTGGCACGTTGGGCACCAAAAATGGCTCTGAGTCAGATGTGACTCCCTCTAGCACATTGGAGCTAGTTATTTTGTGAGAACACAATAGACTGAAGCAAGATGTTGTTTGAAAGATAAGCCTCGGAATCTCGAACTTGAGGGCAATCTCTGTTGTCCAAGGAAGACATAAGTCAGAAATAATGCAGTTAGGCAAAGATTCCAACTCTTCTAGCCACTCTTCTAGTGGTTTTTGAAGCATGTTCGTTGCTGCAAAAAATTGTGGTATTAAGTTGAAAGAAGGGAGGGTGTCAAAGCTTTCGCATCCTTCAGGTAATCCGACTTCTTGGCCAGGAAATCGTAGTGAAAGGAATTCAATGTTGAGGCTTGAAGCTTTTGCATTTTCAAGAAAAGTGTTGAACCGAGCTGCATTAAGGGGTGTAAGGATAACGGTAACTTTTACGCCATGGTGTGCAAGTACTTTGGCCATTTCTGTGAAAGGGATGAGATGGCTTTGGGCCAATAGAGGGACAAGAATGAAGTGAAGCTCGTGAATTTGTGATTGTGAAACCATGGCTGAATTGTTTGTGGGAATTAGAGAAGACTTGGCTGTATGGGAATATGAGAGTATAGTCCCAGTTTCAAAATGCTCTAGAGTTCGTATTTAACTATCAACGAATTGATTCTGATGGATCAAAAACTCAGCAAAAGACATGGGAAATTGATTGATGATGATTATAATTTATAAGTGACAAAATTGGTTTTAATTGTGATTTTTTCCCCTTTTTTTTGGTGTGTGACAGAGCTGAATCACTACTTTTTTAGCCGGGCCCAAGGGCACGCCATCTCTATAGTAGCAAAGTTAGGAAAATGTTTCGGAGGGTAAATATAACAAATTTCTTAAAAAAATCATGACTTAATAGCGGACAAAAGTAGAGATGTTCACCAAACCACTCAAATTGCGCAAGATCACACCTAAACTAATCAAAATCGTCCGCAAAATAGAGTAAATGTACTGTACCTCAAATAACAATAAAAAAACCGTATTGTACGCTGTGGTGTGATATGCGGTTTTATGTTAAGAAAACAACATAAAACCAAACCATTTAATATATATATATATATATATATTTAGTATATGCATTAGTTTATAGAGTAATAGTATATGCATTATTTCATTATTATATGCATCATCCCAGTCTTGCAAGATGTATCATACTAACTTTGCCGAGCATACTATTTTGATCTCATTCTCACTAAATATGCTAATATTGTCATTTGATTCCTACTTTTATCTTGCCATGTTATTTCTGTAGACAGCTCTAGTATTTATGGACATTTCATAAATTATAACAGCTGGATATCTGTCACCACCATTGACTCTATTTTTGTTGCAATTGAATACTCATTGTCCAACTTCTGAATGTCACACTGGATATATACCTTAGACACCATCACACCACCGATCAATGAAGTAACATTTAACACTTGTCAGAGGCTGTACAAATAATTCCAATGTTGTTACTTGTTAGATCTAAACAATTTATGACCGCACATTTTTTCGCCTTAACTTTCTCATAACTCTAATGTGTTAGATAATGAACTGAGAAAAAAAAAATAGTGAGTTCATGCAAAAATTGCAAATAATCATTTATAATCTCACTTAAAAATAGGACAATTATGAAAAATATGTAATAAAGAGTGTGATTCTAAAATTAATAAGGTAGGTCACATCACAACCACTCTTAAACATTGTTGGATGTTTTATACTTTTATGATTTAACTTCTATAGAGGAAAAAGTTCTTCTCTATATTTCCTATTTTCTTTTCTAAATTATTATTTTTATCTTATTTCAAGTACTACTAATTTTACTTTATTTTTTAAAGGAAAAAGTATAACGATAAAGACAATAAGTGAATCATTGAAATGAGTTGTCAACTACTCTCATAAACTTGATTTCAACCGCAAACATATTAAAAACATAAGGTTATGTTTGGTAACAATTTTTGTTTTTTATTTTCGAAAACTTTTTTTTTTTTTTGGGATTATAAAGAAAAAACAAATTTCTTGTATTTTTAAAATCAAAAAAATGTTTGGTTAGTTGAAATTAAAAAGATAGTTTTTTGCAGAAAAAAAATAGAAAATACTAAAATATATTGTTACTAGGATTTGAACTCTAATGCTAACTAATTGAATGAGATAAATTCATTAAATTAAATGTGTGTTTTCATTGATTTTTGAAAATTAGAAACTGAATTTTTTTTTTTTTTCAAAAACTGAATTTTTTTTGGGATTATAAAGAAAAAAAAAATTTCTTGTATTTTTGAAATCAAAAGCATGTTTGGTTAGTTGAAATTAAAAAGATAGTTTTTTGAAGAAAAAAAAAAGAAAATACTAAAATATATTGTTACTAGGATTTGAACTCTAATGCTAACTAATTAATTGAGATAAATTCATTAAATTATATGCGTGTTTTCATTGACTTTTGAAAATTATAAACGGAAAGCAGCCATTTGCATGTTTTTAGTTTTCTTCACAAATTAAGTTTTGAGAACAGTTTTTGTTTTTTGTTCATTTTGGGTTGCCAAACAAGTTTTTTAGTCTAAAAAATAGAAAATAAGAAAAAAAAAATAGTTATCAAACATACCCTAATTCTTGTGCAAACTTCCACAAATACCCTGTGAAGTAGTTTTGGAATTCATTAGTGCCACACCACCACCACCATTATTATTAGTATTATTATAAGACACGTATTGTTAAAACTCAAGGAAATACACACACATTGTGCACAAACACAACACATACACATCATATTTAAATACTCCATACCAATGTAGACAATAAAAGGACAAAAACTTAAGTATAGTTTATTAATTAGGTGCAGTATAATAGGTTATCTAATTAAACTCAAATGCATGTTGTCATTAACTAATACAACACAAAAAATATTATATTTCCCAAAAAAAATCAAATTCAATATAATTAATTGTTAGAATTTCATTGGAAAATATAATGTACTGCACATAATTGTATCTAAGTTTTCTTTTTATAAAATGTCACTCGTGATTACAACGAGATATTTCAATATTAGAAAACACATAAAAAGATAGCACATTCATTATATTGTGCTTATTTCTTATGAATTCTGTACATAAATAATAGTTGTTGTAATTTTTTTCATAGTCAAAGTTTCACTTATAATTATTAAATTATTTATAGTAATTTTTTTTGCTGAATAATTATTTATAGTAATTAAAAAAAAATCTTTTGTACAACTCATATAAGTTTTTGTTAAAACTCATAAAATAATGAAACTAAAACAATTATCCACTTGTGCATTAAAAACTTTAGAGTTTATCTTGAAAAACAATATTACTCAATGAAGTTTATTATATAATTAATTTCAAAATTTATTACTTATATACTCATTTTAATAAAAAAAAAGAATAAATTATTGCATAATTTTTTTAATATTTTTTTTCTGTTCAGTTAAAAAATTTACTTCTTTAATTTACTTTTTTTTCTCTTCTTGTTTTTCTTTAATAGCTTTTGAACCTTAAAAGTACCAATAGTTAAAATAGGTAAAATTTTCTTTATATCTTTGTGTGTTGACTCTGCAGAGCCACTAAGGCAATTACGGAAAATGAATACTGACAGTCTATTTTTGTTTTTGATATAAAATAGAAATTCTATTTTAACCTAGTATTAACTAAACTATAAATGATACTCCAAAATTGCTAGGCTATTGATTAGCCACTAAGCAATCAAGGAAAAGAGGTTTAACTATAATGACTCTATTTATAGTGTTGACTAGACTATAAATAGATCTATTGAAAGTCTATTTTAAAGTATGTTGACTGTGTTCTCTAAAATTTGAAGAGAAAGAGGTTTAACTATTATGTTGAAGATGCTCCCAATATCATGAGGTGATATCCTAGATCCATGTGAACTAGGATCATTTTGGCAATTTTAGAGAATTATAGGTAAAACTTAGATAAAATTCAATTAGATTCAACAATTGAAGTCTAATTTTGTGCCATGTTTCCTAAATTATTTATTTTTAGAGAGAATTTTATTTCTTAATTTTGGAGTCAAATGTGTGACCACATTATAAATATCCATCCAAGTGAGTTATTGCGTACAAAAACCAAAGATGTTAGAATCAATGAACAAGACTTTTTAAAGAGTTAAAAAAATATAAAAATGACTATCAATAATATTTAAATTATATATATATAAATTATACTATGCATCTTAATGTATATCTTTTAAATTATTTATTTTTAGAGAGTTTTATTTCTTAATTTTTGAGTCAAATGTGGGACTACATCATAAACATCCATTCAAATGAGTTATTGCGTATAAAAACCAAGAAGTCTAGAATTAATGAACATAAAAAAAATTAATAAAATGGACAATTAATATTTTATACCTAATATTATTATTACAAGACTTTTTGAAGAGTTAAAAAAATATATAAGAATGAACTTATATAAATAAAAATTATTTTATGCATTTTAATATATATCTTTTAAGTATATCTATGCATGTGCATGCATGGGGTTATAAGCTAGTATAGGGTAAAGTTTAAGTATAGTAACTTAGGTGCATAACGTTAAATTACCCAATTAAATTTAGATATTTTCTTCTAAAAATAAAAATCAAATATTTGGTTACATTGAATTTAATTATCCTTAAAAATGATAACACTATTTGTTATTTATTGGTCAAAGCAACTAAGTGTTTGAATATAATATAAGGACCTATATACTGCACCTAAGATATTATGCCAAATTTTTGTCCAATTAATAACATATACAATAAGCAAGAAAGCCAATGAAATGACATTTTTATTTATTTTTAATTTTTTACAATTCAATAGTTGGAAAAGAGAAAGAGATATTTAAGTGTGAACATTTTTATTAAAAATATCAAAATATTTCAGTTAAGCTACATCACTCTTTGCCTCAATGAAATGACTCTATAAATGATACTCCACACACAACAGCTGAAATGATCTTATATTAATTTGCCCATCACTTCTTGCATGACATCTTGGATCAAGAGTTTCATGTTGAGATTGGAAGATCCCTCAATTGCTTTCTTGGCCATCTCCCCAAGCTCTTTAGCTCTCTTTCTTCTTTCTTGCCCTGCTTCTCCATCTTCCATCAACAGATCTATAGCCCTTTTAAATTCTTCCTTCTTCATCACCACCCCAAACTTCTCTTCCTCTGCCCAGTTTACAACAAACTCAGCCCCTAAACTCACACCAATCTTCAACACTTGTACAATAAACTTTTCGTTATAAAACTGCTCAGCAAACAATGGCCAAGTTATCATTGGCAAACTAGCACATATTCCTTCTAGCGTTGAATTCCAACCACAATGAGTTAGGAATCCTCCAATCGCCGGGTGTGACAAAATTAACAATTGTGGAGCCCAACCCCTAATCAAAAGGCCTCTCCCTCTAACCCTATCCTCAAATTTTTCTTCTAATATCCATTTCTCAAGTTCTTCTAGTTTGTCACCCCCTCTTATTGTCCAAATGAAAGGTTGGTTCGATGCTTCTAAGCCTAAACCAAGCTCTATCAATTGTGCTGATGGTGAGCGACTGAGGCTACCAAGACAAACGTAGACAACAGAGCTTGGTTTCCACGAGTCAAGCCACTTCAAACATTGGCTTTCATCAATTGAGGCCTTGTTGCCTCTAGCAGCCTTATCTAAGTTGTCTTGGTTGGTTAATGACACGGGCCCAATGCACCAAACTCTTTCTCCTCTAACTTTTCGGACTTCTCTAACATATGCTGGTTCTAATTCCTCAAACGTGTTGACTATCACACCAAATGCTTCTAGTTCAGCCTCTCTACATTCTTTACGAATATCCATTGTGTTGGTTGGGTCTATATTGACAGCATTAGGTAATTGGGCTCTAGTTATTTCAATCATATCGGGCAAACCAGGGACCACAAAAGGTTCCATTTCGGGCACACTCTCATAAACCTTGGATGTGATTATATTGTGTGTGCACGAGAGGGAAAAACAACTTGTACCATCAAAAACTAACCTTGGAATCTGCAACCCACGAGCGGTTTGGTTAGTCCAGGCAAAATATTTGTCTGAAATAATGCAACTTGGACGAGGATTTAGCTCAGCCAAAATTTGTTCCACTGGTTTTTGTAGCATCCTAATACCTGTAAGGAGATTTTTGTACATATCTTTGGAGGGGAGGGCGTTCAGGGTTTCACATCCCTCAGGCAATCCAACATCAGTGCATGGAAATTGGACTTGTCGAAGTTGGATATGAAGCCCTGATTCAATGGCCCTATCTATGATAGGTTTATTGCGTGTTGCATTGAGGGGAGTGGTGATTATGGTGACGGTCACACCATGTTGTGCTAGTAGCTTGGCCATGTCTATCATGGGGATCATGTGGCCTTGGGTCAAGTGAGGGAGCAGAATAAAGTGAAGCATTTGGGTTTGAGGAAACATTGTGATGGGGTGTTAATGGAGGGATCAGAATTATTTTAGGGATTGATTGAAGAATGAGAGTATATAGTTGAAGTTCAAATGCAAAAGGTTTTATCTTATATAGCTACCATCCATTGCTGTGTTCAACTTCAACTTGAACTCTTCAAAACTTGACTATCACTCCTATTTCCTGTACTACGTGACCAATGCAATGCAAATGCAAACTCCTCCTTTACCCTCTCCTCCAAGTTATCGGCTTTGAGCGATGTAAGAGACGTATTTAATTATTTAATGTATGTTATGTTTGGGAGCCAAGCAAAGTGATTTGTTTTCTTGCTTCAGCTCTTCCGATGGCTAATATCTTTGTCTCAACCTAAAAATGTTTTGTAGCATGATATAATTGACATTGGTGATTAAATAAAAATTAAACAAGAATCTTTCCTTTTATTCAGCTTGCAAGGAACTTGAACCGACAAAATAGTGTGGATGAATATGCTATTACAAACCATTGGAGTTGGTGGGTGTTAAATATCTCTACATTTATCACATGGTAGGCAAGCCACACAGCCTAATTTATATATTTCTTATAAAAATAAAAATAAAAACAGTCATGTTAAGGGATGCTCTTTTAAAGAAATTGTTAATAAATTATTTAAGAAAATTTTTAATATTATTTTTATGAGAAATATGAAAATTTATTAAAAATTAATTATTTTTTTCCTATAAGTTTCTAAAAATATTTTCTAACCCAATCCTAAAGGTATCCGTTAACTTTTCGCAAATAAAAAAACCTTAGTAGCAATGCAGCTGCCAACCTAAGAGACATTGTCTACTTTACTTAGGATTGAAGATGAAGCAAGAGAGATAGAACAGTGTAGAAAAAAAAAAAAAAACAAAAAAAAACAAAAAGAGGATTTCTAAAACCTACACGTACGTGGTGCTCCACCAACCAAATAACATTCCTTTCCCATCCTAAAATCAAAACTCATATTTGGGGTTTTTCATTCTGGATATCTTTTTCTTTATTTATTTATTAGAACGAATAAGATCAACAGAAACTTCACAAAAATAAGAAAAAAAAAAAAAAAAAAAACATCACAAGGGTTCAGCTGGGTTATCATTTTGGGCATCTCAATTAATTTAAAAAAAAAAATTTTGCCTTCTAAAAAATGAATATATAGAATTATTGATCAAGAACAAGAACTAAGGTGTAGGCCGTAGGGTGCATGGATACTAATACAGACACAAATATAGGTACAGGTATGGTACGATATGGCGATATGAGCAATTTTTAAAAATTATAACATGATACAGCAGATAGGACACCATTATAACATGGGTACGACATGTGTACAACACCCCAAATGATGTTTTTGTGCATCCTAAATTAAGGTTGTCAAGAGGGAAGGAAGGATGAAGTAAAAGGAAATTGGTTCATGTTGAAACAAAATCTGAGAATTCTAATGCAAACAACAAAACTGCATAGAGAGAAGCAGTCTGGTTTTCAAGAGCTATTTGACTTAGTTAGATCGTTTTGTGAATTATCATTAGAGTTGCTACAAAGATTGTCTCATCCTGAATCTGAAATGTTTGCACTGTGGCTTGGTACCTTTAATTTGGAACAATAGAAACAAAGTGCATTTTGAAAGTGAAGGAGGGGTGGCTATAGATTTATGTCATTCAGCAGAGGGTTACAACTTACAAGAATAAAAAAAAATCACCAGATCTGTGAGCTCTCTCCTTTTCTTTTGCTTTAAAAAAAAATCTTTTGAAATGGATTTTACAAAATTTGTTATATATTGTTGGTACTTGGTATACTATTTCTTATTAGTCAATGCAACTAGATATTATAATTTAATTGGAAAACCTAATATATTTATTCTTAAATTTTGTCCAATAACATAGCTAGGCTAGATTCAATGGATATATAGACCAATTTGTGAGCTAAGAAATACTTCAAATGATACACAACAAGCAAGGATCGCAATAAAAAGACTTTTTATTTATTTACAATGCGATAATTGGAGGAGAGAGGATTTGAATTGTGAAAACCTTAGTATGTATTAGACTATCAATTAAACTACAAGTCTCTTAACTTAATTAAACAACTGTAAGTGATACTCCACACACATCAGCCAAAATGATCTTATATTAATTTGCCCACCACTTTTTGCATGACATCTTGGATCAAGAGTTTCATGTTGAGATAGGAAGATCCCTCAATTGCTGTCTTGGCCAGCTCCCCAAGCTCTTTAGCTCTCTTTCTTCTTTCTTGTGCTGCCTCTCCTTCTTCCATCAACTGATTTATAGCCCTTTTAAATTCTTCCCTCTTCAGCCCCACCACAAACTTTTCTTCCTCTGCCCAGGGTACAACAAACTCAGCCCCTAAACTCACACCAATCTTCAACACTTGTAAAATAAACTTTTCGTTATAAAACTGCTCAGCAAACAGCGGCCAAGTTATCATTGGCAAGCCAGCACATATCCCTTCTAGTGTTGAATTCCAACCACAATGAGTTAAGAACCCTCCAATCGCCGGGTGTGACAAAATTAACAATCGTGGAGCCCAACCCCTAATCAAAAGGCCTCTCCCTCTGATCCTATCCTCAAATTTTTCTTCTAATATCCATTTCTCAAGTTCTTCTAGTTTGTCACCTCCTCTTATAGTCCAAATGAAAGGTTGGTTCGATGCTTCTAAGCCTAAACCAAGCTCTATCAATTGTGCAATTGATGAGCGACTGAGACTTCCAAGACAAACATAAACAACAGAACTTGGTTTCCATGAATCAAGCCACTTCAAACATTGACTTTCATCAATTGTGGCCTCGTTGCCTCTAGCAACCTTATCCAAGTTGTCTTGGTTGGTTAATGACACCGGTCCAATGCACCAAACTTTCTCACCTCTAACTTTTCGAAATTCTCTAATGTATGCTGGTTCTAATTCCTCGAACGAGTTAACGATAACCCCAAATGCTGTTTGTTCTGCCTCTCTAATTTGATTACAAATATCCATTGTGCTAGATGGGACTATATTGACAGCATTAGGTAATTGAGCTTTAGTAATTTCAATCCTATCAGGCAAACCAGGGATCACAAAAGGTTCCAACTCACCCACACTCTCACAAATCTTAGATACGATAATATTGTGTGTGCACAAGAGAGCAAAACAACTCGTGTCTTCAAAAACAAACCTTGGAATCTGAAACTTAAGAGCGGTGCGTTCAGCCCAGGCAAAACATTTGTCAGCAATTATGCAACTTGGACGAGGATTTAGCTCAGCCAAAATTTGTTCCACCGGTTGTTGTAGCTTGCTAATACCTATAAGGAGATTTCTGTACATGTCCTTGGAGGGAAGGACATCCATGCTTTCACACCCTTCAGGCAATCCAACCTCAGTGCATGGAAATTGGACTTGTAGAAGCTGGATTTGAAGCCCAGATTCGATGGCCCGATCTATGATTGGTTTACTGAGTGCGGCGTTGAGGGGAGTAGTGATCATGGTCACGGTCACACCTTGCTGGGCTAGTAGCTTGGCTATGTCTGTCATGGGGATCAGGTGGCCATGGGACAAGTGAGGGAGCAAAATAAAGTGAAGCGTTTGGGTTTGAGGAGCCATTGCCATTGGAATTGGGTGTGAATGGAGAGATCAAAATTATTGTTTGGGATGAATTGAAGGATGAAAGTATGCGGTTGAAATGCAAAGGTTTTATCTTTTTTTTTCACTATTCAACTTCACCACCATCCATTCTCGTGTGAACTTCAACTTCTAACTCTTCAAGGCTTAACTACCATTCGTATTTCCTGTACCACATGACCAATAGTAAACTCCATTCGGCAGTTATTTTTATAGCCCAATTATGTATATTTTTTTCTGGGTCGTGATTTTGTCGAGTTCTACAATCGGTATTCAGACCAAAACATCCAGCAATATTTGGGCCCAAAGATAGCCCAATAAAATGGAAGTAATTATGTTATGATTTTTAAGTCAACGAGAAAAGCCCAAAAATGAAAGCAATAGTCTTTTCTTTCATTTTTTCTCACTCCTGAATCCTGATATAAAGTAAAATTCATTTAAGAAAAGGCAAGTAGAATTTTCAAACTTCCTATTTATAATAGTATAATTTGTGTGTATATACATATATATATATATATATATATATATTCATGAATAACAATTTCCTTACCGGCCTCCCCTCAAGATAGCAATACGTATTTTTAATGGACAAACTTAGTTACAATATTTTAAGGTGTTATTTCTTAGGTTTTTCCTTTTAAAATTAAGCCATGTGGCTACTTAACTGAAAAAAACACTTCCATCCTATGAGAAAAAATCTATATGGCAGAATTTTAAAAAGAGAACCTAAGGAACAGTCCCTAAATGCTGTACCTAAATCTTGCTCCTTTTTAATATATGTTTGTTTTGATGTAACACAATTGTCAAGGTTGTTTGACTGTCCAAAATAATAATATAATATATGTTTGTTGAGTTTCTATTATCTATTACATTACATAATTCTTTCACCAAAAAAAAAAAATTTACATTACATTACATTACATAATTTATTATAATATAAGATATAATAGTGTTATTTATAATAGGTTTAGTATTTAATTTCGTAAATGATGGTTTGAGTTTTAAGTAATTAGATAAGAATTTAGGACAAAGTTTAGTTACAAAATTGGTGGTAGCCTAAGATTACAACCTTACTCAATAAAATAAATATTACTACCTATTTTGAAAATCTAACTGTTAAATTGCATGTTCCTTATTTTCTTAATGCACATGTCAAATTTTGTGTCAATCAGATATTACTTACTATATAATCCATAAGCTTATATTTTATGCATAATTTTAAACTATAAAAATTTACAATTTAAACAATGTATTTATGACATAACTATTGATCTTTAATTTTTTTGAAATTTTGCAAACATAAAGGATATAAGAAGAATTGTAATTTAATGGTGGATTTGTCAAAATTTACCTCCAATAAAAAGAAATTGAGTAAGGTTGTAGCCTAAAGTTACAATAAATTTTGTAGCTAAATTTTGTCTAAGAACTTTATATATATATATATATATATATATATATATTTGACAATGAATGGAGATTTTGTTTGGTATTGGGCACTTAGATATAGTAGTTTTCACTCGGTTGTTCAATCTTATTTTTTAATTAGTTATATAACTAGTTTATAAAATTCAATTATATAGGTTTCAAATTACTGTAACAGGAAAATATCCACAAGAGAAAAAATAGGTTTAAAATCTAAAAGCTATTGCTCAATTTTTGTCCCTAATAATGAAATTTTAGATGTTAAACCCTTAGAAAGGTTCAAAGATATAAACTTAAATAAATAGATATTGCTTCCTTAGACGGTAATTCTTGATAAATTCAAAATCCATTACAAATAATTTTAATACATTGAAATAACTTACAACACCATGTTGTCAAGTTAAAATTAATTTATGAAATGAAGGTTTTGAGTAATTTTTGAGTCCTGTTATATTTTAGGTTCGCCCCCCCCTAAAAAAATTTCTTGAGTACTCCGCCACTTCGAAGGCAATTGATGATAAGTCTTTTGAAGATTTCTTCTGCCATGCTTGGGTACGGTAGTGTTTGCAATATGGATTAGGCTCTACCCACTGAGAATTCACTAGCTGTGCGGTCATATTAATTTGGAAAGTCACATTTTGCTGCTATTACAAAAACATAATCATGTGATTCTCAAAAAAAAAAAAAAAAAAAAAACATAATCATGGCTTTGACCTCTTTTTTAACTTTTTGCTATTATAAAAATATAATAATGTCTTTGACCTCACATCGATCTCTGGCCATGCGTACTAGTGTGGACCAGTATTCATGAAACACACACAACTGTTTGTCCAGATATACATTTGTTAATATTTTATGGAATTTCTAAAAGAGAGGTTTATCCAACACGAATGTGAAAATAGTAAAAAGTAGGCAAAACTATAAAGTTAGTTCCTCAAGTTTATTTTGTGTGTGTAATTGATCTCTTAAATTTTAAAACTGAGCTATATCAATTATTTTATTAATTGCTGTTAGTGGTGTTACTTATGTAGCTAATGAAACAATGACTTGATATTTTTTAATGATATAACATTTTTTTAATTAAAAAATAAAAAAACAGAATTCAATTCTCAAAGCTTTCAAAAAAACAGAATTCCAAGCCCTAGCTGCCGCCGGCTCCAAATCCTAAAAAAAAACAAAATTCAGCAAGAAGCAAAACCAGAATTCAATTCTCAAAGCTTTCAATCTACACCGCCCACCAGCAAAGAAAATGTTAAATTTTTGTAACCGACTTGGGGTCAATGAGAAAGGAGGACTCCACCACCTTTTAAGCTATATTTTAATCACAAATATACTAATAAAAAGGCTTTTTTTTTTTTCAAAAAAAAAAATTATAGACAAAGGTCATGCAGCTCAAAGAACAACAAACCTATATAGAAAGACCATACTGATTCACAAACCAATGCTAAAACATACTAGTCCCTTTCTTGATCCAAAGGGGAGACAATAATTGTTGGCACAAGAACACCAAGCATATCAAACTTAAAGAAATAAGGAGCTGACAACGATTAGGGCTTGGGTTGTCATCGGCGGTAACTAGGGCTTGGGCTGTCGCTGGCGGTAGCTAGGGCTTGTGTCTCCACGAGCAGTGGCGGCTAGGGCTTTGTACAATTGATAGAAAATAATTTTTTTTTCTTAAAATTTGGCACCAGGTTGTGAATATTGGTTGTGTAAATTTATTTTGTAATTTTTTAATGAAAAACATGCCACGTCATTAAAAATAATGCGAAGTCATTGTTTCATAACCACATAAGTAACACTACTAACAACAATTAGTAAAAAGATTAATACAACTCAATTTTAAAACTTGAGAGACCAATTGTGCTCGCTTCAAACTTAAAGGACCAATTGCGTACAGAGAGTAAACTTGAAGGACCAATATTGTAATTTTGCCTAAAAATTAAGTATATAAATACGGAAATGTTAACCAATGCCCTTAGAGCATTGATTTAAGAGTTATTTTTTAAAAAAAATTATTGAAAAAATGATAAAATAATAAATATTGTTGACATCTTTTTATATTTTTCATGAAAATAGTGTCAAAAATTTTCTATTAGAATTTATTAACAATTACTTTAAGAACATCTGTTAACCTAATCCTATAAATATAAATAATTTAGATGACTTTATCATTTTAAAAAATAATAATAATAAAGAAGTGACCTGTTGACAAATGTTTAAAATCGAGGCATGTGCTTGATGAAGTCATGACCTTTTAAGTTTCAACCATTTAAAAATAATAATAAATAAAGTTTCAACCTTTCAACTCTCTAAATTAGACTTCTTCATTAAATTTTGTTAAACTTAATACGGATAGAAACGCTATAGAGCCAATAGGGGCTCAAGGTCCTACGGGTGCTAGAGGAATATTGAGGAGTTCTTCATCTGCATGGGACAAGTACCCTTCTTGGTCACAACTGATTAAAATCTACCAAATCTGCTTATCCCCTTTGTTCTCACTAATTTGATTGATGACTGTAGTTACCTATTGCATTTGCATAAGTCAACATGCATGGCAAGTCTTGTTTAAACATACATATCGTAAGGCTATTATATAGGGTGGCAAATGGCTTTGGATTTTGTGGGCGGGCGGTGACAATGTGGGATAGGAAATCAATCGATGTGAGATATCATGAATAGCAAAAGACGGCAACTATTCTTGAGATGATCTACGTGAAGGACAACAGCAACTCGGTTAATTTGCTTGACTCAAATGGTCACTTTGAGGGGTAAATGTGTAATTTAAGATTTGGAATTTTTTTTTTTTTTTTTTTTTTTACCTTTGTTTTCATCTTTGAATCGGCGGATGTAAATTTGTGGGCCGAAGTGATTTATTTTCATCTCCATTTTTTTTCTTGAACCAGACAAAGGAAAACAACATTTTCCCCTCCCCTTTTAACCCCAACCAAATGGAGTGTAAAGAATATTAAATACTCCCTCCATCTCAAATTATTGGCAATCTATTCAGTTTTAGAATGTCCTAATATATAATCCTCTTTAAAAGGCCCATAAATAAATTTCCTAACTTAACCTATACTTCATTTAAAATTCAACACTATTCTTTTATTTGAATTAGATTAATGAAAGTAGTTTTAGCAAATTGTATCTTTTTAACAAAAAGATAGTACATTATATGATTTTCTTTTTAAAGTTGGATTTTATAAAATAGACCAACAATATTGTTGGGATAGAGGTAATAATTAATTATGAAATGAGTTCCTGTTAATTTAACTATTAAAGTCTTTTGCTATTGAATAAGAGAACTATTAAACCTCGTCTACACCAAAAATCAATTAATGTGTTGGCTAGTTGGCTTAATAATAAATCATCAAAAAGTGAACATTATATATTGAAATTCTATCTTATCCATAAAAAAAAAAGTAATACACATTTTTTGGAAAAAAAAAAAAAAGAATCATAAGTTTGTACATACAAAATTTAATGTAGTTTATATATATATATATATATATATATGGGTTCAATTTGATTTATTTTTGAAAATATATAGAAGAACATTTAATTAATTATGCATTAAATGCATCTTCAACATGCCACTTAAGGCACTAGTTAACAAATTAATAGCAGTTTTTTTTTTTTTTCTTTCTAATCCCTACTATTGAGCTTTGAGTAAGATATCATATACTTTTCAACTCAAGACTATATATATATATATATATATATATATATATTGAAATTCTATCTTATCAAAAAAAAAAAAGTAATAAACATTTTTTGGAAAAAAAAAAAAGAATCATTAGTTTGTACATACAAAATTTAATGTAGTTTATATATATATATATATATATATATATATGGGTTCAATTTGATTTATTTTTGAAAATATAGAAAAGAACATTTAATTGATTGTGCATTAAATGCATCTTCAACATGCCACTTAAGGAGAAATTATAATGTCCACATGGTAGACAAGTGACATGGTCCACCATTTCATTAAAAGACCCACACCTGTTTAAAATTGCTGAGCTGAAATTTTTTTTAAAACATTAACTCAGCAATTTTAAACAAGTGTAAGTTTTTTAGTAAAATGATGGATAAATGACGTGGTTCACCAGAAGACTGTATAATTTCTCCCACTTAAGGCACTAGTTAACAAATTAATAGCAGTTTTTATTTATTTATTTTTTCTTTCTAATCCCTACTATTGAGCTTTGAGTAAGATATCATATACTTTTCGACTCAAGACTACATAGGATCGTGCCACTTTTAGAGCATTCCCATTAATCTTTATACAATAGAAAAAGTTCTACATTTTCTCCAACCAATCCACAAAACCTCTCACATTAGTTTATATATAATTGTATAAAAGCTATTTACAACTACAGTTATTATATAAATTTATATTGAATCAATATAAATTTATATAAATATATAGTATCAATATTATTGATACTATATATTTTGCAATTAATTAATTAATTTTTTTAAATGAATTATGGTTGTTGTGTGTGAAAAAAAAAGAAAAAAATTAATACTTTAATAAACTAAAGTTTAAAATAAATATTCAAACATGAATATTTTTTTTAAAAATAGTCGGTAGTCATATAGAATAAAAAAAAAAAGGAAAAATTTTAAACTAAAAATAAACATAAATTTTTATACTCCTTATCTCTCTCATGCCACAATCTTGACGCGACTGGAGATAAAACAGTTGTCAAAGATGTGAGACAAAAATCATAGTACAAAAGTTTTGGTGCTAGAGCAATTCCGAGTTCCAACTGAGGTGTCCTAGAATTTGTCCTTCAAATTGTCATTTTTCTGGGAAGCAACAAAAAGTGAATAGCAGTGTAATTGCAGTGCTGTCTTTCTTTATCTGAGAAAGTAGTATGTCATTTCAATCAGGAAGAAGAGAAAGACAATACATCAGATAAGATATATAGCACTCTGAATGAACTGAGGGTGCTCCTCAGTCCAAGATAAATACTGAATAAAACTAGCTTTTTACTTGATACTGATTCCATTCGCACCCAGTTCAAATCAACACAAAAGTGCAAAGTCTAATACATCTCCCACAGACATCCACACCTTCACAAGCATTTATTAATTTACTTTTATGAAAGCATTGTTTTATTTATTTATTTATTTTTGATGAAAGCATTCTTTTATTTTTATATTTCTATAAGAACAGATGCGTTGCATTCTGATCCTAAGGTTAAACAAAGAAAACAAGAAAACAAAAAATTACAATAAGTCCATATTCCCTAGATCATTGTGCAATTAGTCTCTATAAGCCTATGTATGCTCTTACGTCACTGGCACAAAGCCAAACCAAAAGAAGAAAGAGACACTACATCAGAGGCACTATAACATTATATAGAACAGAATTTTAAGTGCTTCATCTATCATATTCATTATTAATCTCTCCCAAGAGTAATTTAACAATGGCTTCACCACCTCACCAGCTCCACTTTGTATTGATACCATTAATGTCCCAGGGCCACCTTATACCTATGTCTGACATAGCCAAAATTTTGGCACAGCGTAATGTAGTTGTCACCATAATCACCACACCACTCAATGCCATCCGTATTAAAACCACCATAGATCGTGCTGTTCAATCTGGGCTACCTATCAGAATTGCTGAACTTCAATTTCCATATGCTGAGGCTGGTTTGCCAGAAGGATGTGAAAGCATAGACTCTCTACCTTCACCGAGCTTTATCAAAAGTTTTATGACAGGGATAAGCTTGTTGCAGCAACCGCTAGAACAGTTGTTTGAAGAGCTCAACCCCTCTCCATGCTGCATAATATCTGATAAGCATTTGGCATGGACAGCTGAGACTGCAAACAAGTTTCATGTTCCAAGGATTTTGTTTGATGGGACAAACTGTTTCCACCTCTTGTGCACTCACAATTTACACGTTTCCAAGGTCTGCGAGAGTGTTTCTGATTCAGAACCTTTTGTCGTACCCGGGTTGCCAGATCAAATTGAATTCACAAAAGCTCAGCTACCTGGAAACTTCAATCCAGGCTCAAACAAAGATCTGATTGGTTTTCGTGAAACGGTAAGGGAAGCTGAAGCAGGAGCATATGGAGTGCTAGTTAACAGTTACGAAGAGTTGGAACCAGCATATGTCCAGGAATACCGAAAGGCAAAAGGAGAAAAGATATGGTGCGTTGGTCCAGTATCTCTATGCAACAAGGAGAGCTTGGACAAGGCTCAGAGGGGTAACAAGGCCTCCACAGATGAAAACCAGTGCTTGAAGTGGCTTGATTCATGGGCACCAGGTTCTGTAATATATGCATGTCTAGGAAGCCTTAGTCGTCTTACACCTCCACAATTGATAGAGCTTGGTTTAGGCTTGGAAGCATCGAAAAGGCCATTCATTTGGGTAATAAGAGGTGGATATAAAAGAGAAGAAATGGAAAAATGGTTATTGGAAGATGGCTTTGAAGAAAGAGTGAAAGGAAGAGGCTTCTTGATCCGGGGTTGGGCACCACAAGTACTAATACTATCGCATCCAGCAATTGGTGGGTTCTTAACTCATTGTGGTTGGAATTCAACACTGGAGGGAATTTCTGCTGGCATCCCAATGATAACTTGGCCCTTGTTTGCTGAACAGTTTTTTAATGAGAAGCTTATTGTACAGGTATTGGAGATTGGTGTAAGGGTGGGAGCTAAGGTGGTTATACACTTGGGGGAGGAAGAGAATTTTGGGGTGATGGTGAAGAGGGAGAATGTTAAGGAGGCTATAGACATGGTGATGGGTGAAGGAGAAGAAAAAGAAAAGAGAAGAGAAAGAGGAAGAAAGCTTGCAGAGATGGCAAATAAGGCAATTGAAGAGGGAGGATCTTCTTACCTTAACATTACACTGCTTCTTGAAGACATCATGCAACAAGCAAAAAAAAATCAAGCTATTAAGGCATGAGAGAGAGAGAGAGAGAGAGATATGACGTGTTCTTGCTTTAATGCAAATAAAACAAGTACGAAAGAAATCTAAACGTTGGATTAATTGTATTTAGCCCCCAAGAGTTTGGGTGAATCTCAATCTTCTCATAAATTATAAAATCATGTATTTTATTTCTGATTGATTGATTTTTTTTTTTTGGTGGAGTCACTTCATAGGGTCAAAATTATAACTAATTTCTTGCGCATTTAAATGTCAGTGAATACTAAGTGTGGTTTTGATATTAAGAAAACTCATTAAAAGATGGGTCAATGAAGACAAGTAGCCAAATACCATGACTAATCAATTTTTTTTATTATAAGTAGAACTAAGAAATTTCCCGGCTATAGACTCTAGAGTTCTTATAGCAGCCTAAAACATTTGTCTAGTACAAGCCTTCAATTGTAGGAGTCATCACTCATCACCAACTCTACAGCATTAGGCCGGTGATAACTTTCGTGCATATGTGATTTTAACTTGCATGTTTTTCATGGTCAGGTGAGCAGGAAAGGTTCTTACTTTAGTTGTAATATTTGACTGGAAAAATTGTTGGCTTGAATCCAAGAAGTGAGCATAAAATTAATTGTAAAAATATTTTAAATTTGAAAAAGATCTCCAAACTAAACAATAGGAACGAAAAAAATTAATCCAAAAGAAAATAGACACAAAATACCAAGAATTTACGTGGTTCGGCAATAGCCTACATCCACGGGTGACGATGAACAAATTTCACAATAACAAATTTGGGATAATACAAATTGGTGTAGAGACACTCTTACAAATTCAAATCCCAAATACACCCAAGTAGCTCTCTCTCACAAATACAAAACCAAAGAACCAAATACAAACCCAAGAACTAAAGGTTCACAAATACCAAGTGCGAATTGCGCACAAACCAAAGAGATAGTCACAAATCAAATCCAAGAATTGCAATGCACCAAGAGAGAGCAAATCACCAAACCGCATAACCAAAACCAAGCCTAAAAAAATCTCCCATTACAAACCACGCAACATCATTTTAGGTCTGGTCGTCATTCAGATCAAACATAATTAGGCTCTATAAAGCCCAACAATACACAGTACTACTACTAAGGTGTTGTTATCTTCGGACCAAAGGATACCCCCTCCCCCCCCCTCCCCCAACCCCCCATTTGAAAATTCAGGAATTATGTGAGAATCATCAAGAAAGATCAAAATGATAGATCTATGATTGAGAGACCCTATCTTCCACGATTTTTCCATAATATATGGTCCTTCAAACAAGGAGACCCATGGGTAGAGTGAGGTCTTTCCATTTATTAGGAAGAGTGATGTCTTTCCAACGAATCATTTTTGGAAGGGTAACCTTAGCATCAGGTGTGGAGCATTGGATCAGCAAAGTATTATCACTAGCATTTTTTAACTTAGCATGTGGGTTTAGTTTGGTTTTCAACAATCTATAATAAATACGATAAATGATAGCAAGAGGTTTACTACCATCTTCCATATCATAATCAGATGTCAAATTATTCAAAGTTAATGCTTTAAAAATATTAGGACCATCAATAGCAAGAGTTAAATCAGGATAACAATTGAAGTAAATAGGACCATTGAATAAGGATGATTGAATCATTCCAAGAATACTAATTTCAAAATTTTTAAATCTAGCATCTGTTAGGAACATAAGTACAGAAACATATATATATATATATATATATATATATATAGGGTTTAGTTAATGTGCTCTTAAAACATACAATAATCATCAATTTTAAAAAACTTTTTATAGAAAATTGAAAAGGCCATCAAAAAATTTAATCACTTTTTCGCTTTCCCGTAAAGAATTTCCTAAAAATACCCATATATATATATATATATATATATATGTATGTATATATTAAAGAAAGCTTTCTATCATTTCGTATTTCTTTATTTCTATACCCAAAATGTTGGCCTCAGACTAAGAATAAGCAGCATTGGCCAAAGCTTAAGAAGCTATGGTAAGATACTTTTCTGTCACCTTTCACTTCAGCTCAACTGAGTAAAGACGTTGATAAGAAGCAAATTGTAACAACCTAATGAAAAGCGTTAGCCACATCTGTACTATACCTCAAAAGGACTAGTCGCAATTGAGGCTCCTTGTAGTTGTTAATAAAGTCCATATCTACCCAGTAAATACCCGATGTGAGACTCATCACACACCCACACACATCACACAATCAATCAATCAAATTGGGGCATCACACAAATATTTGTAAGAAATTTGCAATCACCATACCTATAAGTGCCTAAAATGGAAGAAAATAGACAAAATTCTTAAAACAACAGAATAACCAGAATCATAATTATCGTTACACACAAAACAAGCAGCATCACTGTCCTGTGAATTCAATATTACACCATTCATCATAGTCTTAACTGTAAGTAACAATATCTCAAACATAGTTTGGATTGTTCTTCGGTAGCTGATCATCTTCGTCTTTCACAATTTGAAGTAGCTTTATGTGGCCTCATGATTTTATTTCTTTCCATGAGACATGCACTTCCCATTTTGCACATAACTTATTATGCTAACTTACTTTTGGTGTATTTGCAAACTTCCATGAGCAGTGAATAAAAGCGTCAGTTGTTCTATGCCCAGCCACCTCGTTGATGGTTATTACATCAGAAATCTCTTTCAAATCTTCTTTGGTGAGCTTCACTCTAAGGGAACCGATATTGGCATCAAGATTTTTAATTTTTGTAGTCCCTACAAATCCATGAGAAATGTTAAAAAAATATATCAGCTATAAGCAATAAATCTTAGTTCAAGACCCTATTTAAAAAATTAGTGCAAGTTGTGATATACACAGTACTACTACTAAGGTGTTGTTATCCTCGGACCGAAGGATACCCTCTCCCTCTCCCCCCAAAAAAGGAGAGGCAGGGTGCAATTGTTAAATTTTTGGAAAGGAAATATTACAAGATTCAAAAACGATAAATTCAAAAATTCAGGAATTATGTGAGAATCATCAAGATAATATACGGACATAATTCAAGAAATATCGTAATTATGACTTTAGTTTCTGTTATGAACACCAGGCGTAGTTGAGTTTACTTGAGTTGTATAAGTCCATCTTTGGGACCAGATTGTTTGAGCTACAGCCTACATAAAGTATATGGCTAAACATAAGATTTGATTACTCTTCAAATGAGCCACATACTTTGTATGCTGCAAAGATGCTGGTGTATTGGGCAAGAAAAACTGATGGAAATTTGAGATTACCATCAAATTTCAAGATGTCATAGGACTGAAAAATTTTCTACCTAAATACAGTTGCTGAACATGCCATGATTGTGTCATATACTAGTTGTGAATTGGCAAGTCACAAAGCAAAGTGGGGTTTTGTTTATTCATAACATCAAAAGTAGGTACAGTACTCTAATCCATTTTTCTTGATAATGAAGGAGGTATTTCAGATTTTATAGTGATTGACTGATAGTGGATTTAGAGTAGCCTCAGTGGAATAACATGCCACTTTATCTCTTCCCCTGATTTACCCAAGCTATTCTTCTGTCCATTAAAGTTGAAAGGCTGCTGGAAAAAGATGAACACTTGAAACTGAAGGTGAATGAACATTAAAAAGGAGTCACTTACCAGGGATAGGTGCCACATCATCTCCTTGATGAAGAATCCATCCAAGTGCAAGTTGTGCAGCGCTGCATCCATGCTTTTCAGCCAACTTTCCCATTTGAAAATAAATGGTCTTGTTTTGCTCTAAGCTCTCTGCTTGAAATCTAGGATGTATTTTCTGATGAAAGGAAAGGTCACGCATTAGTCCCAAGCTTAATGTCACAAGCAACAAGAAAAAATAATAATAAATTTGCAGCAAGCCCATTAAAAATTGTTTGTATGTCTTGTTAGGTATTTCAGTGTTGGCTGATTAAATCACAAAGTTTCCTTGTAATTGTTTAAGAATTTTAATTTTTAATTTGGCGTAATTGAGGATGAAGACGGAAGATTGTGTTCACTGTGCACATCTGTAAAATTTGGTTGAGCGGACTTTTATTCGGTCAGGTGAATATATGAAGAAATTCAGAAGCATAGACAGAAAGTTTCGACAGTCTTTCATTCAACATTCAGTCGAGAGAACTTGTTAAAAAGCACCAACTTAGGCTTTTACGGCAATTTTTGGGGCCAATCACTCCTCAAACCCTTGACAAATAAAGTCAAAAATTAAACCCTGATTTTAGAGGAGTGATTTCATAGGAGGAAGATGGCCAATAAATCCTTGAGAAAAACTATTCCAAGTGCAAAAGATCTTTCACTCTCTCCCATTGCCTAATTTTGAGAGGATTCACACTACCAAGATCAGAAAACCACCTGTGTTGTTGGAGCATTCACTAAAACCACAAAACTAACCAAAATCTTCAAGAAGCCTTGAAGTAACTGTTAGGAATCCAGACCCTTATTGCAATCAATTAACCAATTTTATGATGGATTCAATTAATTACAAATTAAGCTTTCCAATTCAAATTTGGTTAACTCAATCCACAAACCAATATTCCAAAATAAATAACTTCAGAAAATAAAAAACACAAGCAATATGATTACAAAGAGAAAACCCTAACAAGAAAACTCTCCAGGGGTTTACCACCACTCCTCAAGAAAACAAATCCACTCATAGAATATAAGTTTGTACAATAGATTAACTCTAATTCTGAAGCTACCTCTACTGTATTTACTAACGTGACTGCATGCAACTCCAACTCCTTGAACTTTTCTATGGCAGATTCTATTCATATGAGCACTCTGTTTATGACTTCAAGAACCGTCTAGAAGGTTTCCACAACTAGTCTGTGTTAAGAAGTAACTTTATCACTGGTCTGGAGATCTTCTTTGGTTAATGGTGAGTGAGAACTCGGTCATGAAACCCTAAGCATATAAAAACACAGCTCTCAAAACTTATTTAAGTCGTCCCATATTAGTCCTTTTATACTCTAGCAAGTAGAGCACAAAAAACTTCAGATTGGATGAATTAATGGTCTAGATTGAGAATCTGGATCCATGATTCTCAATTAATCGATAGGTGTCAAGAGCCTCGAGACATGTCAAGCTTTTCTTGATCAATTTATAGGTGTCGAGCTATGTGTTGAGATTCCAAAATATTTCTTCTTTTTTGAGTTGTTTTGGGTTTGAGTCTTAAACTTCAAAACACATGCAAGGCTTAACTTTTGTTAGCCAACTGACACACTATGAACCTAGTAGTAACCAAGAGACTTGTTTGGTGGTCAGCATATTGACTTGCTGCATCAAAAAACTGTATAGACACAGGGCAAGAGTCTGCAGTTGCAAGCAAAAGTGGGGAGCTCAAGTACGGTTTACTTGTTCAGAAAGTGTAGCAACTGTAGTATATACCGTAACAGTCTTCATAGTGGATTTGATGGGTTAGACTTTGGCCCAAATTCTTTTTCCCAATTGGATTTCACTTCATGAAAAATTCCTCGTCTGTGTGTAATTTTTTCATGTGTTGTTTATTTCATGCTTAATTATCCATGATTTAAATTGTGCATGAAATTGATTAATTAAATATCTAGAATTGATTCCTCGTCAGTGTTTTTTTTTTCCATAATTTAAATGCACAGAAAAAGTCAAGACAAATAT
Source organism: Lithocarpus polystachyus (assembly GCA_033629205.1). NCBI lineage: Eukaryota > Viridiplantae > Streptophyta > Magnoliopsida > Fagales > Fagaceae > Lithocarpus > Lithocarpus polystachyus. The sequence goes on from CM066168.1 coordinate 49,357,911, forward strand.
GTGCTACATACCAGAAAACTGTTTGCAGGTACACTTTCTATTACTGCTTTGCCACCAAAGAATCCTTGACCAAGAGGGCTGTAAGGTACTATTCCAATTCCAAGCTCCCTGTACATTTTGGCATATCAAATGGACACTTTTCAGTCCATATTGTGGAGTTCAAACATACTGTGACAGCAGTATAGTAAAAGATAAATGCAAATAACCCCAAGTGGCTCCTCATGCTGGAACCATGCATTGAGAAATATGCCTTATGCAGTGGAGGTCACTTATTTAAATCTTCCTCATCCCCTTCCCTTACCTTGGGGGCCAGTCACTTGAATGGAACAGCCAATAGTTTTTAAGAGAATAAGAAGTTACCTGCAAAGTGGAACTATTTCTTCCTCAATTTCGCGAGTCCAGAGGGACCACTCCATTTGTACAGCCGTGATGGGATGAACTGCATGTGCCCTTCGTATTGTGTCTGCATTAGCTTCAGACAATCCAATATACTTTACTTTTCCTTCTTCCACCAGCTTCTTAAGTTCCCCAATCTACGATCCAAAAAAATAAGTTTTCATATATGAATTGCCTAGTTTACAACTTCAGGAAAGTGAAAGAATAATACAGCACTACTCTGAGTTGGAGTAAGGAAATTATGCTTATAAATATTGATGTCACATGGAAAATGCATTTATAAAAAAGGGGGAAAAAGAAGTTTTGTAACACTTACAGTCTCCTCTATAGGTACTGTTGTGTCAATCCGGTGTTGATAATAGAGATCAATGTAATCCAAACCAAGGCGCTTCAGACTATCCTCACAACAGGATCGAACGTATTCAGGGGTACCATTTATTTCAACATTATTAAGTTCAATTTTGACAATACCAAATTTTGTAGCTAACTGAATCTTTTCTCGAGGCAAGTGCTTCAGTGCCTGAAAAATCCTTTTTAAATTATACTGTTTACTCATAAGCCAACTAAAATAAGCAACCAATAACTAAGAAAACCAATGTTACAGTAAAGATGCGCATTCAAATGGTTCTGTCTGTTTCTCGAAAGAGAAATTGCATGATACATGAATGAAACATTATGTTTGAGTAATCAACTTAAACAAAACAATTTATTTTCTTCTTTTCCAAAATAAAAAGGTTAGCTTGCTTGTAACCCCAAAGCATGCAAATTGTTTGATGACAAATGTTTATGATCAAAGCTTTGCCATAAAGAACTTATTTTTCTAAATTAACAAAAAAGTATTTAGGGCAGTCAATTAATAGCAAAAATTATAATTTGGAAGAAGTTCTGCAGAAGTCATTTCCCGTGATTCAGGATTTTGTTAAATACAAGATTGATCTTTCTAGATAACAAGTTATATTCTTTGAAAGGGTAAAAAGCAGCTCCCTTCCTATAGTTGGAGAATGCTTTTCTGAAAATAAGCTGGCTCTACGATATATTCTTAAAATAATACACAAACAATTCAAAGAGTAATGATAGTTACACACTCTTTAATACACACTGTCACATGCTGAAATCATGTTTTTAAAACACAATTTCACAATTTTAACTGAAATTGTTTCACTGAAAACACGATTTCAAAAGGTAGCTTGTATGTAGTGTGCAATAGGGAGTGTGTAATCAGATTTTCAGAAATACAAATCAATCACGAGATAAATTTTACTGGTCACTTGCTTTTCCAAGGTTATGTAATCTTTATAACCACACAGTTCAACATTCTTACAATTATGCTTTGTTGAAAAGGGTATCCTTGTTCATTAAATACAAACAAATTTCAAATGGAATTTTGTTCAGAAAATTATTCATTTAGTTACATAGACAGAATGAATTACTTCCAGCCCACAAATTTATATTCAAGGGCTCACCACTTACCATAGTACACAATCCTAATCTATAAGCAATGTAGACCCCAAGATTGATGTCATGTACATTAAGAACAAACTGAATTTGGTACTCAGAGGTATCCAAGCTAGTCTAAATGAATACAAACCATCTGAGATATCATTTTCAAGTAAATTTACCTTTCCCACCAAAACTTCATTAGCATGTGGCCCATAAATATCTGACGTATCAAAGAATGTGATTCCTTGACTGAATGCGTGCTTGATGATTGATATGCCAACCTCTTCAGGGACAGGATCATTGTAGCCTCCTGAAAGCCCCAAACATCCAAACCCCAACTTTGAAACCTAGAGGACAAATAATACTATAAGTAATTATTGAATAAAAATACCTCTTGATTTGGTGGAAGGAAATTTAAACAGGGATTTTAAGCTCTTTCCTCCCACATTTTCTCATGCGGGGAAAAAATTACTAAACAGACAAAAAGATTATAGGCAATGTTCTAGGCCTCTGATTATTTCTCAAGATGGAGTCTGTGAATTTGATGAATCATTAAATACTGTCAAAGGTCAGAAAATAACTTGACAAGAAGGAAGTTTATTAACTTCCCATTTTATCTATACATTCTATATATAATAATGAAAGCTTTGCAATAAATTTATTTTCCTAATCGGTTTAGTTAATCATTGTTGAGCAATGATTGATATGACATTTTGTTTTTTTGCAAAGTTTCTTCATATGGAATGAGTATGTTTTGATTTAGCATATATTTACGAATGTATTGAGATAACAAATGTATTCAAAAAGGTATTCAAAAAGAGAGATCATGATCATATTTTGTGTACTTCAAAAAGATAAATTGGTTTGGTATTAAAGATAACATTAAAATAGAGGTTACAAGTTGAAGTTTTTTGAATGGTGGGAAGACTCTATTTTTCTCTTTCCTTTCTAACTAAATGATTGGAAAAACCCAATCCTCGTTATATTCTATCACTAGCGAATTGGCTTATAATAATATGGGCAGATGAAAATTTTAATATAAAAAGAAAGTAAAATATACATGTGTGTGTGTGTGTATATATATATATAATTTTTTTTACTTATAAAAAACAAAAAATTTCAGGGAGGAGGGGGGTGGGAGGGTAAGACTGTGTACCAATCACCTCTCTTAAACTTTGAAGAAGTGGGAACTTTATACATTGACCATCACCTTTCTGGTCTGTGTCTCTAACTAGCATTCAGTTAACTTGGTCCCCAGGACCCCATCAAATTTTTACAAAAATAAACTGTACATATACCGTACAATCTGCAAGAGTATTATTATCATAAATAATACTCCTAACACCTAGAAGCTTCTGATCACAAAAAGGTAACTTGGAAACTCCCAAAATCAGTTCTAATTTTCTTCTAATCTTTCCTTCCTTCAAATATGTATGATTTCGGACTCAAACTAATAGTTAATGAGTATTGACGAGATTCATGTCTCCTCAAAAGATACGGCTTAGGATTTAAAACCATCATCAGGACATATAGCCATGCAAATTGGTGCATTTCATGGAAATTAAATGAGCTATCTTGTAAGTTTACATTACATATTAGCTTCATCATTCAAATGCATTTCTATTACAGAAAATAAAAGAGTTATCATTGAGGGTACTGGATAAGCTTCCATCAAATATTTCGAGAAGCTATTATGTAGATGGGTTAATGTAACCTTAAAATCTCGAAATAGACCAAATTATGCAGATGGGTTTTCAAAGAAATGTGAGTTGAACATGTACAAAGTGGAAGTTTCTTGAAATTAAAAAAAAAAAATAATAACAATAATAATAATAATTGAAATGGGTATATTCACAATTGAAGGAATGGGATTGGGTTTTACCTCAAAGCCTTGATTGCCCAGTTTCACCTTTGGAATTTGGACTTCTTTCCCTTCTGCCATCTTCCAAATTCTGTGTTTTTCTTTTGAAGATTTTAAATGTCTTAGGATTTCCCTGTTCATTTATCAACAACATCAGATATATATAGAGCAGTGGAGGTAATAATAACATCGCAAAAAAAAAAAAAAAAAAAGAGAGAAAAAGTAAAGACTAGTTTAGTTTTAAAAATTTAGTAAAGACATGTACCTAGGATTAGGAGTTGAAGTGAGAATAAGCGATAACTACTGTCAGTGGCAGCCACTACACATATTTATAGTATCGAATCAAAATACTACCAAATTTGAGCGGACATTATTCCAATTTTCAACCTTCGTTTCATCATTGATTATGTCATTACATGCATTTAGCGTTTCTATTTCTTTCGGATGATATGAATAATTAATGTGATAAGAATGGTACACTCTGACATGAACTTTCAGTTCTCCCACTTGCCGCCATCTCTTCTCCCACTTGCCTCCCACTCGCCGCCGCCATCTCTTCTCCCACTCGCCGCCGCCATCTCTTCTCCCACTTGCCTCCCACTTGCATCCATCTCTTCACTTGCCTCCCACTTGCCGCCATCTCTTCTCCCACTTGCCTCCCGCTTGCCGCCATCTCTTCCGTCATTGATTATGTCACTTTCTCTTTTACTACAGAGTTAGAGTCCATCTCTGCCGGATAGGAATGGTACACCCTGACATGAACTTTCCGTTCTCCCACTTGCCGCCATCTCTTCCGTCATTGATTATGTCACTTTCTCTTTTGCTAAAGAGTAAGAGTCCATCTCTTCCGTCATTGATTATGTCACTTTCCTTTTTACTGTATATTAGAGTTAGGTGCGGTAATCAGTTGCTATTTTTTTAGTTTTCCTTTTAAAATTATATAAATTTTTTCTCATGAAATAAAAATGTGTAACCACGTACCTGAATCTTAAGGTGTAAAAAATTTTGTGGTCATAGACTTTTTCAAATCAAAATAGAGGGTTTTTTTTTTTTGACAAAACTTAAGTACTGTACTTTCGGTGCTGTTCGTTAGATCCCTCTCTTAAAATTCTGTCATATGGTTACTTATCTAAAAAATACACTTCTATCCTATAAAAAAAAATTCACATGGCAGAATTTTAAAAAGACAACCTAAAGGACAGAGTTTAAGTACTGCACTAAAGTTGTGCCTTTTTTTTTGGGTGTATTGGCATTGAGTTTGGAAATTGGATAAATTTGAAAGGTTATCAATTTTTTTTTAAAAAAGTAGGAAATTAATAATATTATTATTTAAATTTGAGTGATTAACCATCACTTTTACATAGACTCACTGTTTTTTCTTTACCAATATTACCCTTCCACATTATAGTTATGACAAAAAAGTTATGGAGTAACTTGCGATCTTAGACTTTTTCAAATCAAAATGGAGGTCCTTTTTTTTGCATTTTTTTTTTTTTTTGTTGGGATGGGCCTTTGGGATTGGAAATTGGATAAATTTGGAAGGTCATCAATTTCAAAAAAAAAAAAAAAAGTAAGCAATTAATAATATTATTGTTTAATTTGCCACATCATAGTAACAAAAAAATTGTGGAATAATTTGTGGTCTTGGACTCTTTCAAATCAAAATGGAGGTTTTTTTTTTTTTTACATTTTTTTTTTGGGTATGAGTGTCTCGGTTTGGAAATTTGATAAATTTGGAAGATCATCAAATTCAACAAAAAAAAAAAAGGTGGGAAATTAATAATATGTCTCCCAACAAATCAAAATGGAGGTTTTTTTTTTTTTTGCATTTTTTTGGGTATGGGCGTCTGGGTTTGGAAATTGGATAAATTTAGAAGGTCATCAATTTTTTTTTATTTATAAAAAGTAGGCAATTAATAATAATATTTTTTTAATTTGCCACATCATGGTTGTGAATAAAAAAAGTTGCGAAATAATTTGTGGTCTTAAACTTTTTCAAATCGAAATAGAGGTCTTTCTTTTTTGCATTGTTTTTTTTTTTTTTTTGGGTATGGGCGTTTGGGTTTTGAAATTGGATAAATTTGGAAGGTCGTCAATTAAAAAAAAAAAGTAAGAATTTAATAATATTGTTTACTCTCTCCCAACAATTCAAAAAATGGAGGTCCTTTTTTTTTTTTTTTTTTGGGTATGGGCGTCTAGGTTTATCAATTTGATAAATCTGAAAGGTCATCAACTTCAAAAAAGAAAAAAAGAAGAAAAAAAAAAGAAGAAGAAGAAGAAGAAGAAGTAGGCCATTAATAACACTATTGTTTAATTTCTCCCATAAAAAGAAGTGGAACAATTTGGAAGGTTGTCAACTTCAACAAGAAATTTTTTTTGCATTTTTTTGGGTATGGGCGTCTGGGTTTGGAAATTGGATAAATTTAGAAGGTCATCAATTTTTTATAAAAAGTAGGCAATTAATAATAATATTTTTTAATTTGCCACATCATGGTTGTGAATAAAAAAAGTTGCGAAATAATTTATGGTCTTAAACTTTTTCAAATCGAAATAGAGGTCTTTCTTTTTTGCTTTTTTTTTTTTTTTTTTTTTTTTGGGTATGGGCGTTTTGGTTTTGAAATTGGATAAATTTGGAAGGTCGTCAATTAAAAAAAAAAAGTAAGAATTTAATAATATTGTTTTCTCTCTCCCAACAATTCAAAAAATGGAGGTCCTTTTTTTTTTTTTTGGGTATGGGCGTCTAGGTTTAGAAATTTGATAAATTTGAAAGGTCATCAACTTCAAAAAAGAAAAAAAAAGAAAGAAGAAGAAGTAGGCCATTAATAACACTATTGTTTAATTTCTCCCATAAAAAGAAGTGGAACAATTTGGAAGGTCGTCAACTTCAACAAGAAAAAAAGTAGGCAATTAATAATACTATTGTTTAATTTCTCCCAAAAAGAGAAGTGGAAAATATAGAAGCAATGCACCAGCTGGGAAACGAACCCGGGTCTATACCATGGTAGGGTACTATTCTACCCTAATTTTACAAGGCATTCTAGGGGTACTATTCTACCCCTAGACCACTGGTGCGTTGATGGTAGGCTGTTTGAACCTAATTTTACAGAGCATTTTGAAACTAGGCTTTTTGAAAAAGCTTTTTCAAAAAGTGCAGTATGAAAAAGTGTTTTTTTAAAAAGTTGAATATTTGGTAAAAACTGTTAAAAAGTACTTTTTGAAAAAAATGAGTGTTTGACTAGCACTTATAAAAGTGACAGTTTGAAGGGTAAATTACCAAAAAGGGCAATGTACATATAAGAGAGTTTATTTCATACTTAAATTAACTACTTCATACACTTACTATAATAATAATAATAATAATAATAATAATAATAATAATAATAATAATAATATATTATTGGTATTATTAATAATGTTTGGGCAATTTTTCTTTTTAGTGTCATAATTATTTGTTATTACCATTAATGACTTCTTATCAATATTAATTAAATTCAAATAATTTTCATCATCATGAAGCACAAAATGAAAATGTAAAAAGATGATAAAATACACATCAATAATCCAAGTTTAAATTGTATTACATAAAAATGTAAAAAGATATAAAAATAATACCAATAATCCAAGTTTAAATTGTACTACATGATATTATAAAAAAGAAAAAAGAAAAAGAAAAAGACAACTACTAATTATCATCCCCCCAAATGGAATTAGCAATGGAATCACGAAGAACCACCATCGCAGGGTCTGTTAAAGATCCTGAGTTCTGCTCATAACTGCTACCTACTTCACTATTATGTTCTCTTCTAGAAATTGAAAACCAAAACCAAGCGGCAACAAAACCTCTCTCATAGTTTCAAATTGCAACCCACAAATATCAAATAACTAAACCAAGAGAGAGCCTCCTTTTCTCACACCAAAACTCTATGCTCTCACGCACTTCAATTGCCGCAACACACTGCTTATATAGGATGTTAAGTCGGCAAAGATACAATTCCTTCAAGCAGTAAAATTTGTAATGCAATCCTTGTGTCCACGTGCACCATGCTAATCCAAGCAAAAGACAAAGTCTACTCCAAGTATAACTCTAAATCACATGACTATCTCTCAAGGTCGGCTAAATCAAATCAATCTCATGTTGGACTCCAAAGTCATCCAAAACAAGCAGTCCTAGTTCAATTCAAACTAGGCAAAAAACAAGTGAATCCACATATAGTGGAATTACTCCCATATAGATCATGTATGTGCATAAAAACCCCTTAAATTTAAGCCATATATCTACAATAAGAAAGAAGTGATACAGCTATCCAATAAGAAGTGTAGTGCGATAGCAAATAAGTGTGAGGATATAAGTAGTTTGTGAAATAGTAAATAGTGGTGTGTAACAAAGTGTATGTAATGTATTAAGTATCAATAAATTTTTTATTTTATTGATAACTCTTATGAATATTCTATTTGAATGTAGTGATATTTATCATAAAAAATTTGATAAGATATATATATATATATATATATATATATATATCTTATCAAATCTCAACATCAACAACTCATAGTAAAGTGGGCCTTAGTTTTGAGGATTTGTGACTTCATAATTCACATCGGTGAGAACATGAATGACACTTCAGAAAATAATTGGACAAAGTTGTCCATGCCCAAAAAATAAAATAAAAAGAAGTAGAAGAAGAAGAACCAATGAAAACTTGGCCTTTGTTTGTTGAACAATTTTTAAATGAGAAGCTTATTGTACAAGTATTGGAGGTTGGTGTGACGGTGGGATCTGAGGTGGTTATACACTTGGGGGAGGAAGAGAAGTTTGGGATTGGGATGATGGTGCAGAGGGAGAATGTTGAGGAGGCTATAGACATGGTAATGGGTGAAGGAGAAGAAAAAGAAAAGAGGAAAGAGCAAGAGTGCTTGCAGAGGTGGCAAAAAATTAAGGAAATTGAAGAGGGGAATCTTTTTACCTCAACATTACACTACTTCTTGAAGATGTGATGCAACAGGGAAAAATAAATAAATAAAAAAACTTGTGGCTTAAAGTCACAATTTCTAACTTCGAAATTGTGATTTGAAATCATGATTTTAGTTGAGTTTAAATACCACTCCAAATTAATAAACCATGAGAGAGAGAGAGAGAGAGAGAGAGAGAGAGAGAGAGAGAGAGAGAGAGAGAGTGCTTGCTTTTATGCAAGTAAAATAAGTACGAAAGGAATCTAGAAGTTGGATTAATTGAATTTTGCCCCCAAAATATGGGTGAATCTCATCTCCTCATATTATAAAATAGTGAATTTTCTTTATGATTGATGGACTATTTATTGGCTAAATTACTTCATAGGATTAAAATTTAGAATTAATTATGTGTCTCCATACACCAATCACCAGTTCACATATGTAGATACACACGTGTGCCTACAATGTGAAAAAATAAAATGTCATTCATATGAATACCAAGTGTGATTTTAATATTAAAAAAACTCATAAAAAGATAGGTCAATGGTGACAAGTAGCCAAATACCAAGACTAATCTAGAATTAAGAAATTCCCCATAATCCTAGACCCCTCTCGCGGCTTTAGAGTTATTGTGGAAGCCTGAAACATTTATCTAGTACAAGCTTTCAACAATCAATAGCAAAGTGGGCCTTAGTTTAGTTTTGTTGATTTGTGACTTCACATGGGTGAGAACATGAGTGACTCTTTGGAGAATAATTAGACAAAGCTGTCCATGACAATTGTTGGTGTATAGCTTAGACTAGATTAGCCCATTGGGCTTGTCCCAGTATATTATACTTGTAGCTTACTCATATTGCTTATACTGCATACATATTTAGTCTATATAAAGCTCTTTATTGTACATTATTAATATACATCTATATACAGACTATTCAGTCTTTCTCTCACAATTTATATTGTTAACAACAATGTTGACGATGACAATAAAAAATTAAAAAAAAAAAAAAAAAGAAAGAAAGGAGGAGGAGAAGTACTAGTCATTGGCTAATTTGTTGAGTATATATCCATAAGCTATAACCAACCTAAAAATTTTGGGACTAATTTTTTGTTGTTGTAAAAGCAATAATAATCACAAACCACACAAAAGGAGAACTGAGAACTGAGAAGTTGCGAATGTGGTGGGAGAAACTTGCGGGTTTAAGCCACTTCTCCAAAAAAAATTGTTAAAACTTGTCACTTTGAGGCTAGAACCCATATGGTTAAAGTTATTATATGAAAAACTACCAACGTTTCTGTTACATGTGTGATTAATTGGGGAATAGTGAACAAGAATTGCAGAGACTAGCTAGCTAGAATTGGCGGAATGTGATCAATGAGACCTAGCAACTGCAATATGGCTTATGACCTCGACCTAGGACGGAAGAATGGATTTCATTTTAAGGGGGCCAAAGAATGAACAAAAGAATTTTGCCATTTAAGAATGAGATTTATACAGAGAATTAAGAGTAAATTATTAGGTAAAAAATAAAACTAGTATCTATTTTGTGTTAAAAACAAAATATAAATAAAAGAAAAGATACAATAATTATTTCTTAACACGTTTTAACTTAATAATCTGTGGAAATACAACCCAATGTTCTTTTAAATCCTAAAAATAATTTATGATAGATTCTATACTAAATTTCCTAGTAAATTTCTCTTAAATAAATAAAATACCCTTAAATCTTCTATATAAATATAATTATACTATCATATTCTATTTATCACCTAATTTCAAACACAATGGTTGAGTAATTTGAGTTAGTGTTTCTTTGCAGGAGTAGTCAACTTGTGAGCTAGAATCTATACAAGGGAAGTTAATCCTAATGGGTAGTATTTGTTACACATATTGTGGGCATTTATACATTGTCCAAAACAACTGAAATATGGCTTTAAGTCACGGGTCATTCTACCGTATCCCTTCTTTTTTTTTTTTTGGGGTACGGTACCCACTTAGATCTGGACCATAGAATTTACATATTTTAATTCTGACCGTCCATTTATTTTTAATGGAAAACTAGTAACCGGTTAGGCAGGTAATGTATAAAAGCAAGAAACACACAAACAAACAAACGAGTCTTTTGATTTTTTCTTTCTCGCGTTCTTTTATCTCTCAAATTGAAAACCTAGCAGGTGTTCTTCTTCTTCTTTTACTTCAAAACACTAAAATATGCATCTCTGCAACGCTTGGCTTTCGCCACCGATGGCCATAGAGAGAAAACCGCAAGAATCGCTACTAGTACAGGTATTTTTAAACAACAAAAAAAGTGTTAAATATTATTTAGGTTTTTTGTTATTTTGGGTTAATTGTTTTACATTTAGCTATTTGGGTTATTGGTTTTAAATCCAAAATATTTGAAAGGGTTTTTCAATATTGGTTTGATGGTTTTTCTTTTTAATCAATAGTTTAGGATAAGATAGTGCTAGATTTATCTGCTCATAAGATAATTGCAATTTAACCAATCCATGACGTTGAGTAATGATAGTTCGTGAAACAATGTTTTCTTTTTGATTCAATGACTTGATGGTTATGCTACTACCTGTGTAGTATTATCTGAAGGCAGCTTTTGGTTTTGACAAAAATGAGTTCTTAGAAATTCTGAAGCTTGTGGGATTTGGTTCAATTATTTCACAAGTGAAGTGTATGATAGAGCAAAAGTTCCCTTTTATTTACTTAATTGATTGATATACCCTTATAATGAAGATGTGAATTATTCTTTAGCCATCAGTCAAGGTAGCATATCTGCGAGTATCTTATTTTGTTATTTGCTTGGCATATGCCACAGTTTTTCTCTAAATCCTCAGCTTGGTTGCTTTGAAGTTATCAAAATAAGAATTCTTCTGGTTTGTGTTGTAATGGTTATTAATTTGTCTTCTGCATAGAAAACAATGCTAAGGCATCGTGGTTATAAAATGAAACAATTCTTAGGGTTGTATTCTGTTTTATTGTTTTCCCTCTTAATGAGCACAATATTTTTCATATTTGAAAATTTTTAATTAAGAAGTTTATTTTTTGATTTCTGGAATTGAGTGTACTGTGCCTCTTAATACTCAATTCCTAATAGCTTATAATCCTTTCAAAGTCTTTGAAGATAAGATAAAATTCAGCTTATAATCCTAATAGCTTAATACTCAATTCTTTCATAAAATAATATTCAATGTGGTTATTCAATTCACCTTTTAATTCTAATGGTCTTTCAATTTTTCTTGTCAAATTACATGTAGACTTATGCTATTATTTCAAGAGCATCAAGCTCAAATGATCAAGTTTGGAAAATACCTATGATCCCATTACCTACAATTCTGCATTCCATAGTTCTTGATATTCTTTCTTGGAAATTATGATTTCCATAAATAAAAAAAAAACTTCTACTCTTACTGCTAATGTCAAGAAAGACTTGGTTTCTGTATTCTCGGTATTGTCATACGTAGAGTGAAGCTACTTAATTAGATAACGTTGTTTGAGGAAAGCTAATGTTATCATCTCATATGTCACACTACTCATCTAGACCTGGATGTTTTTTACTTCATTAGATTGAACTTTGAACTCAGTTGGGAAAAATCAGGTAGATTCATCAACAAGTGTTCAGTACGAATCATTTCAGCATGACATAGTAGTGAGTTTTGAGTTTAAAGTGGCGGCTTTCTTGGCAAATTGGTCCAATTATTTTTCTCTTTCAATTTTTTATCTATGGTTATCAAATGAAAGTGCTGCATTCACTTGACTGATAGAGAATTTCAGGACTATGCCAAACGAAAAAGAAATAAAAGTAGATATGGGATTCTCCTGTATCAAAATAAATTGTTCTATGTTGAGTTACTTCTTTAGCTAAATAAATTACAAAGCACTTGAACTGTGGTCACTCTAGGCCTATCCACGGGTCGGTCCGGGTCGGGTTTGTGCCCAACCCGGAACCGACCCGATTACTTCGGGTCTATTATTTCTGAACCCGCCGCCGACTGGTGAAAGGGGTCGGTTCGGGTGGTCGGACCTCGCCGGAGACCGGTCGGTTCTCGGTCGGGGTTGAAAGTTTCAAAATTTCGCCGGAAACTGCAGAAATCCACCAAACCTGCACCAAATCGGGCCGGAGATGCTGAGATCTAGCCGGATCTCGACGAGATCTCGTCGGATCTCGACAAGATCTGGCCGAATCTCGACGAGATCTCGCCGAATCTCGACAAGATCTCGCCGAATCTCGACGAGATCTTGCCATTTCTTCATTTGATCGGACTAAAACCACCGGCGGTCGCACCCATCGATGGAAAACGGGACTTTTTCCGGTGTACTGCGGTTGGATCGGTTTTTTTCGGGTTTTTATGTTCAGACCCGTCAACCGACCCGCCGATCTCCGGTTCTGGGATCGGGGGCCCGTCGCCGACCCGTCACCGACGTCGAGTCGGCCGGTTCTCGGATCGGATCGGCCGGGTTGGCCGGGTGGGTCGGTTTGCGGGTTGGTTTGGACACCCCTAGGTCACTCCATTGACATGCATGCTCAATTGTTTGTGCAGGGAAAAGTACAAGGATTTCTGGTTGGTGTGGAATCATTATCAAGTTTGTTATCACCATTTGTAATGAGTCCATTGACTTCTGAGTGGACTAACTCATCTTTTGTTTAGTTGAGTGTTAGAATCAATTCATATGTATTGCTAACAAGTTAAATTGTTATTTCAGCATGGTTTTTATCTAGCAGTGCTCCTTTCAACTGCAAAGGTTTTAGTATTGTATGCGCATCTATATGCATGGTAAGCACATACCTCTCTCTCTCTCTCTCTCTCTCTCTTAACTAACTCTGAATCTTAATCTCCTCAGATGATTTCTTTATGTTTTGCTTGCCTGCTTCAACCTAGGGAACCTTCAGGCAATAATTCAGAGGATGACATTGAATCACTATTGCTAAGTGAGAGTTGATTTTTTGTATCGAGTTGATATAAATATTTGGGGTCTCTGCATAGAGCAATGTTGTAATTGTATTAGAGCAACTAAGCTTCCGATGTGTTTATCCCTTAGAAATTTCTCTTAAACTTTATGCACCCTTGAGCTGCAGAGGATGACATTGAAGCTTCACCTCCAAGTGATATAGTTAATTGTTGTTTTTCCCAAGCGTTTTGTAATAGCTTTTATAGGTGGTGATGTTATATTTGGCATCCCTAAAAGTGATATGCTTTCATGCACTCAACGGAGCTTTAGATTAAATGTTATGGTCTATCTCAACACCATGTAATGATGCAAGAGTTATGAGTAGATTATTATATTAGTATCTTTATATTAGTTCCCAAAGAATCGTGTCTAATCTATAGCATTTTTGGTAAACATTTAAGCATATATTAAAGGTTTATGGGTGGTTTCATCAAAGCCCGCGTGTGAGGTCATGAATCATCTTTTATAACCTTTTGATTTAATTTATTATGTTTTCTTAAGGTTATTTTTCGGCATAGAATGATGAAACATATTTTGACCCATTTGCCCTTTAATTTTATTATATATAAAAAAAAAAATCTTAAGTACTTCTCTAACTCTAAGGCGACAATAATGATGTTTTGGAACTTATACAAAATCACAGTCATTGGTTTTATTAAAATTGATAAACAACGACAATTTGAGCCATCCATGCCAAAGAGTCACTTGGAAAGGTAGAGAGAGTGAGAGACTAATAGACACAAAGACTCTTTAAACGATCCAATATATTTTTTTTTTTTATCAAAATACAAATTTAAAATTTCAAAATATTTTAAAATATCTCAGATGCAAAGAGGGCAAAAAGGAATGACATCTCAAATTGTTGTGGTGAGTTTCATAAGCAGCAAGGAATGACATCTCAAGTATGGCATTTTATTTTGGAAGTATAATGTAATCGTGTTATTGATGATGACAGGACACGAGACTCGTACCAAATGCTTGGCAAAAAAGTGTAAAAATAAAAATTAGTAGAAGTAAATAATCAAACTTTTATTAGATTTTTTAAAAAAAAACTTATTAATGGAGTGTTAACTGGAAGATAATTTTAATTAATTGGGGGTATTTTGGTCATTTTTATGTTTAGAGAGTATTTCAGTCCTTTTCTCATTTTTAGGATCATTTTAGTCATTTTTTTAGTTGTATTTTGGTAATTTTTTTTAGTTTCTATGGGTATTTCAAACATTCTCTAGGTAATTAGGGCATTAGGTCATTTTTTTGTTCTAAGGTTATTTTAGTCATTTTTTAGGTTTAAAAGCCATTTCAATCATTTTTTAGGTTCTAAGGATATTTTAGTAATTTTAGAGGAAATTGGGGGTATTTTGATCATTTCTAAAGTTTTTGGGGTCATTTCAGTCACATGTGATGTTGGTATTGCCCAATGTGACAATGGAATAATCAAATGTGAGTAAAAATTAAAGTACCACTAAATGTAAGAAAAGTACGATCAAATAAGATGTTAGTACTGCCCAATGTGACAATTAAGCCATCAAATGTGAGAAAAAAAAAAAAATAAGGAAACCATTGAATGTAACAAAAGTACAGTCACATGTGATGTTAGTATTAAACAATGTGAGAATGGAACCATCGAATGTGAGAAAAAAAAATAAAAGAACCATCGAATGTGACAAAAGTACAGTCACATGTGATGTTGGTATTGTACAATGTGAGGATGGTACCATCAAATGCGAGAAAAAAATAAGCGACCGAATGTGACAAAAGTACAGTCACATGTGATGTTGGTACTGCATAATGTGAGGATGGTACCATCAAATATGAGAAAAAATAAGGGAACCATAGAATGTGACAAAAGTACAATTATATGTGATGTTGTACTACACAATGTGAGGATGGTACCATCAAATGTGATGTTTTGGTAACTTGATATAGCAGGTTGCCTACTAGTGGGTACCGTACCTCAGAAAAAAAGACAAGATACTGTAGAATTACCCTTAAGTCACATATTTAGAATTGAAAATGTGGCTTAAAATCACGTTTTCAATTTTATTTTGAATATGTAAATGGATACATGTATGCAATAGAATTTTCCTTAACTCTAATAGAGGAAACATCTATGTAATATGCCTCTATTATGCAATCTTTGTCTATAACGTGGGGGAGTTAATTATTTGATTGTTTGAAACTTTGAATGTAATTAACCAAAAAATTTAAAATTAAAAGTTTTAAACATTTTAAAAAACGAAGAAAGAAAATACATCCATCCAACATTTAGAATTTGGATGCTAGCTACCGCGCGTGACAACTTTGTCATTTGTTCTACTTACATTAAGGCAAGCACATGACATTTCTCACTCTCTCTCATGCCCTTTTTATTTATTTATTTTATACATCAATAGTTAAAGATGAAGGGATTTTAATCTTAGATGTCTTTGCTAAAAATACTAGAAAGTACTAGTTAAACTACAAGCAAAGTTTGTTAGAAATACTAGGAGATACTAATTAAACTACAAGACTCATAACTGTCTCATACTTAAGGCATTCGTTAACATTTTTCATTTATATTTTTCATAAAAATTGTATTAAAATTTTCTTAAAATAGTCTATTAACAATTGTCTTAAGTAGGGGTGTTCGCGGTGCGGTGTGGTTTTGGGCTATTTTTAGTACTGCACTTTGCAGTGTGATTTAACTAAAACCATAATTGCACTGCACCTTTTTTTTGCAGTTACATGTGCGGTGTGATGTGGTGTGGTGCGGTTTAGAGTTTGGCTAAAACCATAACTGCACCGCACCTTAATTTTGTGGTCACATATGCGATACTATATATACTAGCCTCTGAGCACGCGCCTAAAGTGCGTGCCTCAGAGGCTCTTCTATTTTTTGGGTAAGGGTTAATTTAGAGCATTTATTATACTTCGGGATTACTACATTTTTCAATCACAAAAAAAATCTAGAGGTGTGATGAATAAATTATTTCATCCAAAACGTAGAACACTCATCAAACCCCTAGGTTTTTTTTTTTGTGATTGGAAAATGTAGTAATCCCAAAGTATAATATATGCTCTAAATTAACCCTTACTCAAAAAATAGAAGAGCCTCTAAGCACACGCGTGAGCGCGTGCTCAGAGGCTAGTAATTAATAAAGCCTATCAAAATGGATTCTCAAAAAAAAAAAAAAAAAGTTAAACAAAAGTCACGAAAAAAAAAAGGAATAATGAAAATGAATAACAAAATACTAACCAAATTACAATATGTCTTCAATCAGTGCTAGCAAAAAAAAAAAAAAAAAATCCTACTAAAATCCATGTTGATGAAACACTTTGTTCTGCGAATTCGAATCCATTCAAACAAAAAATATAAAATACCAAATCCATAGAATATAATGGATATAGAAATCTAAACAACAAATTAGTGGAAAAAAAAAAGAGTACTCATCCAATAGGGTATCTTGTCGAATAACTTCCAGGCCTTCTTAATTACAAATAGCAAGTAGTAATCCAAGGAGCCAATAATAACACGAAATTAAAAACAAATAAGAAATGTACATATTTTTTCAAAAATGTACCTATGAAAACCCATTACTAAAAAAAAAAATCATACTCTCAAAGTGAGAGAGATACCCTTATTGCAAACCACTTGACTCAGTGCCCCAAAACAGAATCTTTCTTTAACCTCCACTGATGGTGACTCGGTGTCCCAAAACAGAATCTCCATTGTTGGAGACTAAGGATGACTGTGAAGAATTCAATTTTTAAGGAAATAAGAAAAAGGAAGGTGTTTACTATTGTTCTTGTGCTGTCAATTAATATCACAAATTTACAAAAAGAATTTTGAAAACAAACCCATTTGAATTTTATTAAAAAACTAAGAAAGGCACGGATTTTTACAACCCCATATGATATTAAAACACAAACACATTTTTTTCATGTATAACACACAGTTTCTTACAACTGAATAAAAACCAAAAGGCAAACCTTCAAATGGCCAGCAACCTTTTCCTTTTGGTAAAAACAGTAGTGGACTCAAACTACAAAGTTGGCTCTAGCCTGACCCATGGGATCTCTTCTAGGTTCCTGAAAAATTTTCATCTTTTAAGCAACAACACTCAATCAGTAAAACCCATTTTCAATCTACAAAATGAAGATAGAAAAGAAATGCAGTGATGAATTTCTCACTGAAGAGAAAGGTCTACGGTTTTTTTTTTAAAAAAATCTAATTGGTAAGTGGTGGTGGGGGGGGGGGGGGGGAAGCAATCTAATTGATAAGGTGGATAAAAGCAATTTGAAAACTAACAGGAGATTAATCCTATTTTATAGGCAACGTTATAGTAGAAGTTAGATAAGTATTTTTACCAAATTATCCTTTAGTTTTATCTCTACTTAAACTCAGAGAAATAAGGGTATTTTAGAACCAATAAAAATCCAGTCCAAACAGGAGCAGCACCTTAAATAGTAGTATAGAAGATGCGGTTTGAA
This sequence comes from Lithocarpus polystachyus, assembly GCA_033629205.1. Lineage (NCBI taxonomy): Eukaryota > Viridiplantae > Streptophyta > Magnoliopsida > Fagales > Fagaceae > Lithocarpus > Lithocarpus polystachyus. The sequence goes on from CM066168.1 coordinate 49,375,985, forward strand.
GTCGGTTTCTTATTCAGCCTAAAACTAATTTTTTTTTTTCCTTTTTTTGGGCCAAATTTTAAATTATTGAGCTAGTTTTTCTTTATTTTTGGTTGGCTTTTCTAGTCAACACTTGTTAGGGTTATTAAACTTTTTTTTTTTTGGTGAAAACTAGGGTTATTAAACTATTAATAATATATTTAATATTAAAAATAAATAAATAATTTAATATATAGAGAGGGTGCGGTGCGGTGCGGTTTTTTTATTATAAAACCGCAAATCGCATTACGCCATGCGGTGTGGAGCGGTGCGATGCGGTGCACTATTACTTACAGTGTAGTGCGATTATGCCATTTTGCGGGCGGTTTTGGTACGATTTATGCGGTTTGATGAACACCCCTAGTCTTAAGAGTGTTGACTTGACCCTTACCTCTTTTTTTTTTTTTTTTTTTCCATAAAAATTTTCTTAAAATAGTTCACTAAAGGGCATTCATTAACACTATACCATGAGCCATGTCCCATGTCCAAACTTTCCTGTTGCATAAAGAAACTGCACCAACGTACGCACCAAATTTTTACACCTTTTGTCTTTCGATATTCTTGAACGTATGCTGGTGATGGCCTCAGTAGTACAGTTTCTTTCTTGTTTGGATTGATATATATATATATATATATATATATATATATATATATATTTATATTATCTTGTCATGACGTAAGAGCATACAAAAGCTTAACAGTTTCTTTCTTGTTTGGATTGATATATATATATATATATATATATATATATATATATATATATATTATATTATCTTGTCATGACGTAAGAGCATACAAAAGCTTATATAGACTAATATGATCTAGCGAAGGTAAACAGGTATAGTATATGAATGCAGTAAGTCTGTCCTTGATATTCAAAAAAAGGGTATAATCAGGTCTATTAATGACCGAAAAGACTTGTTTTATTGTTACTGTGAGTCATGTTTTAACCAAACATATTTGGATTACCCTAATCACTTGTTGTTTAATGTAAATTCTCTGTACCATTTTTTGTGTAATACTTTACGTTTTACTAATCACTACTTACCATCATAGTTTTCAGACTTGGACCATTTAATGAACTGTAAAAGTAAGAGGTTCAAGATTTTAAAGATCGGACCAAGGTCGAACTATGATGATGTCATAATTAATTAATTAATAATTATTTAAATTATAAATGAATATATTAAATTAATATAAATAAAAAAATTAACAAAAATAATCCAATTAAAATAAAGATACATATTTCAAATATATTTTTCATATCATAGCTTTTACAAACAAATAAGAAAGATCAAATCCTAAGCAAATATAGATATAGTATTTCTTTATTTCTTTATATGTTGATTAGTAAAACTTGTGATAATACTTATAATAATGATAATTATAAGGACACAAATTACGGGATGGGCTTACAAGCAAAAGAAACTAGAGCTCATGACGTAAACTATATCTTTAGAATGAATTTGTAAAGAGTGGGCCGAGTAAACTTGATTGAAAACGAGTGGGTTGATGGCCCAAATATAGTTATGACCAGACTAACATAAATGAAGTATTGAGATGGCACAGAGTTCTTCTCAGCTTAGTCCGAGAAGTGAGCTTAAGCAACTGTTCTGAGTACTTGTATCTTTCTCTTTCTTGCTCTCTTCTTCAGTTACTTCCCTCTTTCTCCTGATTGTTCGATGCCTTCTCTCTCTGCTTCTTGCTCTATTTATAGGTCAATTTGCCTCACGTGTCAGTTAGGTGATTCTCCTTTGATACTTGTCCCATCAACCTTCACTTGAAGTTTCCACACGGCAGCTGTAAAGGGTGAATGTCACTGTTCAGATGTTTTTTCCCCATTAATGCGGCCAGGAGGTTAGCTGTGGGGTTATAAATGCGGTAGCAGCAGCTTTTCACATAATATCTCTTTACTACCACCTGTTCTTTTTGCCTATATAAATCAGGAGGTTCTCCAGCAATGATAGGATCAATGCTGGGGCATTCATCTGGATCGTCCCTCTGACCATCCGACTAGGCAGTGCTCCTCGGACCACTCCTCTCCTCCTTCATACAAGTTATATTTCAAAGAAGAGTTAAAACCAGGTACTTTCCTCATAACTTATTGTCCTCGGACGGACAGGTCTCCTCGGACAGGTCCGCGGCCCACAATCTGGAATTGGGCCTTTTACCTTTACAATAATAATAGCATAAGTTAAAAAAAAAAACACAAAAACAAAAAACTTTTGTAATAAGTTTATATTTCCACTAGTATGTCAATTTATTTAATTCCACGCATCAGTACAATAATACTAATATAAATGACAAATTAATAATAGTTTTTAAATTTTAGTAAGAGTAATCATAAAAAAAATGCAAAAAAAAAAAAAAAAAAAAAAGAAAGAAAGAGAAAACCTAGATATTAATGTAAAGTGGAGGAAGTCTTTGAGCTTGTTTGGATAGGGTGAGTTTTGAGTGATTTCACTCAGTTTTCTGTTTTTATCATCCAAATCGTGTGGGTCTCATGGATGAGCATTTGTTTGGATGAGTTTTGGATCATTGTTTTCATCACTTAATTCTTTGATTTTTGAGTGATGAGTTATGGAAACTGAAAACACATTTTAGGTGTTTTCAGTTTCCATAACTCTATTTTCAATGGCAATTCTGTAAATAACATCACATACTTGGTCCCACAGCCGTAACTTTTGACCATCTTTTTTTTAACTGGGTTCAGTGAGTTTGGGTATTGGGAAAAAAAAAAGAAGTAAAAGTTGCACCAAGTTATAGATATGGGGCCCACAAACAGTTGAAAAATTTAAGTGATGACAATTTGAGTGATGGTGCCAAACGGGTGAGGTGTAGGGAGTTGGAGTATTTTGAGTGATGAGTAATGAGTGCTGAGTGATGAGTGACGAAAATTGAGTGACAAAAACTGAGTGATGAAAAAAACAAACCAAACAAGCCCTTAGTCATCTCAAGTGACTGAATGACCAAAAGGCTGAAATAGTCACGTGAAGGCTCGCAAATCTAAGAAATTACACATAAAACAAAGTACAAGGCATTAAATGGGCGAACATTACAAATTTACAACACACAAAGATGTGTAACGTAGAAGAAGAAGAAGAAGAAGAAAGGAGCAACCAACTGTGTGTTGCTTCAAGTGACCAACAACATGCTACGATGGGATGAGTTCATTCGGGCGAAAATTGTTTATAATGTAAAATGTGGCTCTCTGTTTTTCTTTTTGATTTCTTTCAATTTTTTTATTCAAATTCTTCACCGAGTGATATCTGTTTTCCGGCCTAAATACGGTGTGTATCCTGGAACAACGCCATTAACTCTATTTTTTTTAAGGGAATCGTGCGAACCTTAAAAACCGGCCACGGTTCTTAGAATCGTACGGTCCAACCGCGGTTCGAGCGGTTTCATACTTTTATCACATAGAGAAGTTCTTAGAGCTGAAAGAACTACAATAATAGGAGGTTCACGATTAACTCGATATGACCGTACGGGCCAGTCCGGATTTGAGAACCATACTTACCATGTGTATAATTGCTTTCAATTTTAAACTTTAGTTATTTTATAAGGAAAGTAAAATAAAAACATGACACATAGTAATTAGTGAAACATATAATAGTATATAAAAAATGGTATAGATAATTTGTATTTCTTGTTGTCCGATTAAAATATGTATATATTTGAATTACCCAAACCACTCATTAGGTTTGGTTAAAATATGTTTGATTAGAATAATCCTATATTGCACGGGTATGAATATGATACAAGGAACGGCATGATATGGTGTATATGAATACAATATTTCTTGTAAAATTAGGGTATGACCTATACATGATATGAAAATTAATTAATATATATTTATTTTTTGATATATTTTATATATTTTTTAAACGTTATTTATGTTTATTTTAGGTTTTAAAATTAGATAACAACAATAATAAATTAAATATATCATTAATTAATAAATAAAATAATGTTGGTAAATGCTGTCACAATAATACATAGTATTTAGTATTTACATCACTATCAATATCAAATAATAGTACCCATGTACAAATAAATTTCTTATATCAATCACATCAATTAAAAAAAAAAATTCACACGAGTCACAAGTTTGAACTAATATAAGATACATAACCTAACCTAACCTAAGATATTTACTTCTTCTTTTTTTTTTTTTGGTAAAAGACGATTCATTAAACAAAACTAAAAGGAAAAACAAGGATCAGGACATATTCTATCAAAATACATCCCATTGAGGTCATCCTCATACACATCAATCATGTCCATAGGCGGACTATCAAATAAGGAAAATTCAGAAATCTGACTAAAACTTTTCCTAGCAAGTCTATCAGCACAGCGATTAGCTTGGCGAAAGCAATGCTTAATCTGAATCTGAGGCATGTGAGAGATCAACACTTTGCAATCATCCAAAATAGGGGAGATAAAACTATTAGCATAGGAGGGATTATTGAGGACATTGACAATGGATTCAACATCTAACTCGATCACAAGGGCTGATAAATTAAGACTTCTACAAAGCATTAGCCCCTCCCTCAATCCCCATAGTTCAGCAGCAAATGCGTTAGTGATGCCAATCCTTCTACTGAAGCCTTTTACCCACTGCCCAACAGCATCTCTAATAACCCCTCCACAGCAAGCCAAGCCGTTTCCACCCTCTACCGAACCATCTGTGTTAAGCTTCAACCAACCTTCAGGCGGCTTCTCCCAGCAAATCCTTCTCATCACCTTTTGCACTGAAGCTCTCGGAGTAGCCACACAATGAATGAACTCCATTGCTTGGTTCAAAATTTCCCCAGCCAGCTTCGGGTTTCTACTCTTATTGCTGAAAACAAACCTGTTTCTACTCTTCCATATATTCCACATAGCAAAGGGAAATATAATCCTCCAAGGGAGATTAGTAGCTAGCAAGCTACAATTATTTCTACCATTAAAGGACAACCACATTAGCAACTCGCTTCTCCAAAAAGAATGATTCGAGGATGAAATCCCCAGCTGATTCCACACATGTTTGATAAGAGGGTAATCACGGAGAGCATGCAAAATGGTCTCCAAACCTCTTTGACAAATTGGGCATGTATTATCATTAACTACCCCTCTTTTCTCAAGACACACCTTGACTCCAATGCTGTTATGAGCACACATCCATAAGAAAGTCTTGATTCTCGGAAGAGTGTCTGCTTTCCAAATCCAGTTGGCTAAGAAGGGAGATGCGTCCATGGTACCCATAGCAATCTTATAAGCACTCTTTAACTCAAAGGTGCCTTTAGAAGAATCTGCCCATGCCAATTTATCAACTCCTCTGCTAGTGAGAGCAGTGGGAGTAGCTTGAATCAACATCTTAATGTCTTGAGGAAGCTCAAATGGAATTTTTTCCCAAGCCCAACCCGTGTCCAACATAAAATCTCTAATCTCCAAAAGACTATCTTCCTGTGTAATAGGACCCTGAATGAGTTGTCTTAGAGAGCCTTTTTGGGTCCAATTTCTATACCAAACACTCAAACTACTACCCCTGCCAACCATCCACCTACTGCCCCTGTTGAATGTATCCATACCTTTCTTCATAGCAGCCCAAACAGAGGAACAAGGAAGCTTATTGGCATTGGTGGCATTGCTTCTTCGAGGGCTACAATACTTCCTCTTCAAAACTTGAGCCCAAGAAGCCTCTCTCTCTGTATTGAATCTCCAATTTAGCTTAGAAAGGAGGGCAATATTCCTTCCCTTAGCTGATTGCAACCCAAGTCCCCCATCCACCTTGCGTTTGGTGACCTTATCCCAACCAATCCAATGGATTTTCTTCACAGTGTCAGACGATCCCCATAAGAAATTTCGGTTGACCCTATCCAACCCATCCAAAATTTTGCTAGGAAGAAGAGTGCACTGCATAATGTAGGAAGGAATGGTAGCTAAAGAAGCTTGAATCAAGATTGCCTGGCCAGCCAAAGAAAGCAAATTGGCCTTCCACCCCGATAGTTTCTGCTTCACCCTATCAAGGATGAAATTGTAATCTTGGGATGAGGGGCCAGGATGCCTAAAGGGAAACCCAAGGTACTTACCAAGGAATGGTGTGGAGGAAAATCCAAGAACATCACACAACGACTCCCTAGTATCCCTATCCACATTCGGGGAAAAGTAAACTCTAGATTTTGCCTCACTAACTGTTTGCCCGGATAATAAGCAAAATTCATCAAGCACATCTCTGATGGCTGAAAAATTGGTACCATCAGCTCTAGCAAAAAGAAGGAGATCATCAGCAAACATGAGATGAGAGAAAGCAGGACCACTTTGGGAGGCCTTAACTGGATGCCACAGCTTAGCATTACACTTTTCCTCAATAAGTTGACCCAAGAAGTCCATGCAAAGAATAAAAAGGTAAGGGGATAGCGGGTCCCCTTGCCTTATCCCTCTCGAAGGAACAATAGGATCGGTAGCTTCACCATTTACCAAAATAGAAGTGGAAACAGTGGAGACACAAATTATAATGATATCAATAAGATCAATTGGGAGGTTAGCCCTTAAAAGAGCTTCTCTAATGAAATTCCACTCTAGCTTGTCATAAGCCTTTTCCAAATCAATTTTCAAAGCCATGTAACCCACTCTCCCTCTCTTTCTCCCAAGAGAGTGAATGATCTCCTGAGCAATGATAGCATTATCTACTCCCTTCCTACCTGGCACAAAGGCCACTTGAAGAAGAGATATGAGCTTATCCAGATAAGGCCTCAACCTTGCCACAATAATCTTTGTCACCACTTTATACACGGTGTTACATAAGCTTATAGGTCTATAGTTACCCAAAGTCTCTGGACCTTGGATTTTTGGGATTAAAACAATATGAGTTCTATTCAAATACTCAGGAACCCTCCTGTCAGTAAAAATCTTTTGCACCTCCCTAGTAATCGATCTCCCAACAATTGGCCAAAACCTTTGGAAAAACCCTGTATGAAGGCCATCCGGACCAAGTGCTTTAAAAGGTTTTAACGACCATAAAGCACCTCTAATCTCTTCTTCAGTTGCACCACCACTGATGTTCTCCTTTTCCTCTTCAGTAAGCCTAGGCTACCATTGAGAAATAAATGGTTCAGCTCTAGAAGCCCAAGTTAGCGAAGTAGAATAAATCCCCTCAAAACCACTTCTAATGAAATTCTTTATCTCATCCTCCTCATAGATCCAATCCCCCATTGCATTTTTAATTGCCAAAATCTGATTTCTTTTTCTTCTGACTAAAGTCGAAACATGATAAAAAGCCGTATTGCGATCACCCTGGATCATCCAGTTAACTCTCGACTTTAAAGCCCAAAGCTCCTCCTCTTGATTCAGCATTAAATCAAGCTCCTTCAAAAGCTCTTTCTCCAAATTAAGAAGGAAATTTGAAGGGTGATTTGCAACAGCCCTCTGAATGCCATTAATCCGAGCCATCAAATTTTTCTTCCTAGTAAAAATGTTTCCAAACTTATTTTTATTCCAGGTAGCAGCTTTCCTAGAAAACAATTCTAAAGCATCAGCTAACCCACTGCTATCTCCCCAAGCTTGAGAAACAATGCTTGGAAAGGTTGTATCTAGAAGCCAGCAAGTTTGAAACCTAACAGGCCGCTTTTTAACACCATTAGCCCTTGGCACCATCTCCAACAAAACAGGGCAGTGATCTGAATGGCTTCTAGTAAGATGAGTAACCCTTGCCTCCAGGTACAACAGGCACCAGTTGGGATTCATAAAATATCTATCTATTCTTTCTTGAACTAAAGCTTGAACTTCCCTCTTGTTTGTCCAAGTGAATCGAGGTCCTGAGAACCCAATATCTATCATATTGCACTTATCAAGACACTCCTTAAACAAAAGGGACCTATTGACACTTACAGCTCTGCCACCAAACTTGTCATCATCTAATAGGGGTTCGTTAAAATCCCCTGCTATGACCCACAGCAAGCTATGAAGATCAGCAACTTTCATAAGGTTATTCCACAACACTTGCCTCTCAGCATTCCTAGGACTAGCATACACAGCAGATAATAACTAGGTAGCGTTAGAAAAGCGTACCTTAACCATGATGTGGATTTCTTGCTCAGTGTTAGAAAGCGAAGACACCTCCACCCTATCCGAATTCCAAAGCACCCATAAACCTCCAGAAAAACCAATGGTTTCAGTATGAATCGAGCCGTCAAAAGGGAGCCTATCAGACAACTCCTTGGCTTTTTCTCCCCCAACTCGAGTCTCCATCACAACTAGAATAGTTGGATTGTGGTTCTAGACCAAATCACTAACACAATTTTTAATGAGGGCTTGAGAGCACCCCTACAATTCCAAATAATTACATTCATGAGGAAACAGAGGATAGGATCTGGGCATACATCAAGAGGCAGCATCAGCTTCGCCTCCTCCTTCCAGGTCCATCTGGTCCGCTTTAGCACCTCCTTGGTCTGTCTTTTCCCAGGAAACCAAATCATGCTGTGGTGGAGGACCCCCATCTCTATTCTCAAAGCCAGCACAAGCAAGTCTGTTAGAATGATCCACCCTTTCCTCACACTCCTCTCTGCCATTGGAAGAGTGTATTTCCTTACTTTCTACAACTCCATGCTGCACCACCTCATACTCCGACCTGGATTTGCCCATATCTCCGCCACAAGATTCCCCTCCAAATCGAATACCCACCTCTGACCATGCAGCGGCTTTGAACTGAAACTGGTTAGAAGATCCGTTGCTTGAATCTCCATCACCGATCCTTGCAGCCTTCACACACTCAACAGTGTTTCCCTTCAGCTGCTCACCACAAGATTCTTTACCAACTCCACTAGCCACAATGCTGAAAGAAGAAGATTGGGAAACCCTTTGATGCGCTAATACTTTCTTACCCTTCACTGATTTATGTTTTGGCGAACTCTGGGATATGTCAACTTGGCCAGCCACTATACTCAGCGCATTGGGCTCATGATTTTGGGGTGAGCTAGGTTGGGCTCGCTTCAAAACATCCTTTCCTATTTTTTGGATTGCACTCTCAACTTGGGCCTTCTCTAAACCCCGCGGTGAGGAAAGCTTCCTCTTATTTTCCTTCACTGGCCCATTAGAAAGCCCGACCCTATCCCTATTTTGCATGCCTGCTGCTTCCATCACAGTGTTACCGTTGAGGCCTACATTCCTATCATTCCATTGGCCAGGTGGGGGCCCTCCACTCCTCTGAGTTTTTGTCCCACTCTTCCTACGAGCCACCACAACCCATGGACCGTACGTACTTGCATGTCCTTCATCTTGAGCACCACACTGCACATGATCGTTGGGGCCCATGTCAGATTTTGGACTATTAACCTCACAATTATCGTGTGACCCTTCTACCTCAGCAACACCCGCTTCCATTTGCACCTCCTTGGACGGCGGCTCTTGCTTGAGTGTATACGGACAACACTCCTTTCTGTGACCCAATCTGCCACACCCAAAACAGAGCTTATGGATGCCTTCATAGCTCACCGATTGCTCTAACCTCCCTATCATGATAGCAGTAACCAATGGTTTATCCACATCAATTTGCACACATAATCTTGCAAACCTCCCTCTAGTCTCTGTCGCAGTGAACGTATCGACCCTTAGAACATTACCAATAGCTCCTCCAATGAGTTGTAAAGCCTCCGCATTATAGTATTTAATAGGTAGCTCATTGAACCTGATCCAAATAGCAATGGAAGATACATTGGCTAAGGCTGGCTTGAAGTTTGGTTCCCACGGTCTAAGAGACAGAAAGTGATCACCAATAAACCACAGTCCCTTCCTCAACACGTTCTCAAAATCTTCTTTTAGTGACAATCTTGTAAGGAAAAACCCATGACCTAAGTCCACACAATCCAATCGTCCTGCTGGTTTCCACAAAGCAAGCAGCTTGGCCTGGATGAAACTAAGTCCTACAGTCCTCCCATACACCTTAACAATGAAGGCTTTAGTCCATGGCCTTCTTATATGCTGCTTAAACTCCTTAGACAACTTAACAGCAACCAAACCTTGTCGGAGTGTCTCTACTTCTTCATCAGAATCACCATCGTCCTCCATACTATCCCCAAAGTTAAAAGCTTGAGTGAAAGCCCCTAGAATTTCACCCACTAGCTTATCTTTAAAAGACATGCCCTGTTTCCCAGAGCCTGAAATAGAGCTTGGAGATGAGGGGCTGGAACTAGGATCCTCACTAAACCCAGCATGATTAACGTCTTTAACCTTCTTCTTGCTGCGCCCAAGTTCATCCTTTTCCTCGCGAGAAAGAAAACTTTCAGGTGGCATGGTCGTACACTCACTCTCTTTTCCCTGTGCTAGGGTATTGACCTGACAGGACTTGATTAATTATTTTAGTGTATGTGTATTTATTTATTTATTTTTTTGAGAAACAGGTAAGGAATTTTATTACTGTAAATCAAACTGAATAACATCCTCTAAATTATGTGGTAGATCTTCCAACCACACATCAAAATTTGCAGATGCCACTGCTCTATGAGCGAGAGCATTAGCAAGCCTATTGCCCTCTCTCTAAACTTGACAAAAACTACAACTAACATTAGACGGTAAACTATGAATATCAGCAATAACATGTCTGAACATAGTCCTAGATGGCCTGGCCACAGCAATAGCTTGGATAACCCGCAAAGAATCACCCTCCACCACCATGTGTTGAAGGCAAATCTCCTTAGCAAAACTGATGGCTTTGCTCGCAGCCAAAGCCTCCACCATATCCATAGATCCTGGGTGCCTAATTTTCTGACTCAAAGCACCTATAATCAATCCCTCTGAATCCCTGATAACCAACCCTAGACCTGCACACGCCTGCTCCGCAAACAAAGCACCATCAAAGTTAATTTTATACATACCAGAGGCTGGCGGTTTCCACCGATTGTCCACACTCCGACCAACCACCCGAGGGACCTTCTTATGCACATCATGGAACTCCTTCAACAGTTCGGAAGCCCTGTGACACAACTCCTCAATGCCCAGCGCCTTTTGTCTCTCCCTTACCCTATTCCAACGCTCCCAAATGCTCCAAGCAACCATGACAAAGAGCTCCACCAGCTTAGAAGAAACTTCCCCACGTAGAAACTAGAAAACATCTTCAAACTTGGAAAATTCCTTGATCGAAGAAAAGAAAAGTGGCAATTAGACATCCAGATGGGCTTCACCGAATCACATAACCACAGAGCATAAATACTATCCTCGTTGGACTCACGACACTGCTCACAGAGACCATCACTCACCACATGCATCTTTAGCATATTTAACTTGGTAGGCAGTGCCTCTTTGACAGCTCTCCAAAGAAAATGGCGAACTTTTGGAGGAACCCGAAGTTTCCAAATGCCATTCCACAGCCTTTACCCTCCTCCACATTTGAAGGACTAGGCAGATTTTGTCTACTGTGTGATGTTGGTGGCTGGATTATCCTAGTCCATGAATATTTTGGAGTGGCATGCAAGACTTGAATTCTATTTCCTATTTCAAGTGCATCTATATTTCTAAATTGTAATAGACTAGGATTCATAGCAATTTTGGTGCAAAGCAATCACTACTAGCTGACTATCTCTATGTATAAATAGGACATAGGTGTTGCGGCAATTGAAGGGGGTGAAAAAATAGAGTTTTGGTGTGTGAAAAAAAGAGGCTCTCTCTTGGTTTGGTTATTTGATATTTGTGGGTTGTAATTTGGAATTGTGAGAGAGGTTTTGTTGCCGCTTGGTTTTGGTTCTGCGGTTTGGTGATTTGCTCTCTCTTGGTGCATTGCAACTCTTGGATTTGATTTGTAGCTCTCTTTTTAGTTTGTGTGCAATTCGCGGGGTATTTGGTATTTGTGAACCTTTGGTTCTTGAGTTTGTATTTGGTTCTTTGTTTTGTATTTGTGAGAAAGAGCTATTTGGTTGTATTTGGAATTTGGGTTTGTGAGAGAGCCTCTAGACCAATTTGTATTATCCCAAATTTGTTATAGTGAAATTTTGTTCGTCGTCACCCATAGATGTAAACTATTGCCGAACCACGTAAATTCTTGGTGTTTTGTGTCTATTTTCTTTTGGATTAGTTTTCTTCGTTCCTATTGTTTAGTTTGGAGATCTTTCTCAAGCTTAAAATATTTTCACAATCAATTTTGGTAATTTGAGCTTCCGCTATTTTACAACAAACTGGTCTCAACAAATAACCGATATGCACTCTAAACCGAGTACACTCCATCAGGCGATAAAGGCCAAACCAGCATATCCAAGTCTTCAAATTGGGTAACATGTATTCCTTTAATAACTTCAACTTCCCAAGGATAAAAGCTCAAATCAATGAGTTCCTTATTCCACCTTTTAGACTCGGGCAAAAACAGATCATGAACCACTTGTAAGGACTGATCTCGCTGAGGAGATAAAATGCATCCACCCCCTTCAGAAGGCAGCTAGCGATGCTTCCATATCGAGATATCCTTCCCATTTCCCACCCTCCACCTAGCTCCCGTCAAAACCCCATCCCTGGCTTGCAAAATGCTTCACCAAGCAAAGGAACACCTAGAGGACTCCTTAGCATCAAAGATATTACCAGACTGAAAATATTTAGCCTGAAATACCTTAAAAACCAGAGAATTTCTGTCATGAAACAAGTGCCAGACTTTCTTACCCAACATTGCATCATTAAACATTCGAAGATCCCTAAACCCCATACCACCAACCAATTTAGAAGAACAAAGTGTCTCCCACCAAACCCAATGAATTTTTCTAGAATTTTCTGAACAACCCCACCAAAACTTCCTGATCATAGCTTCAATATCCTTGAGCAAACCAATAGGTAGACAAAATATCAAGTAGTTGTTAATAACCATTTTTTGTAAATATCCTACTATATGAAATTTAATATTGTCCTTTTTTTTAATGTAAAAAATTTGTGTCTTAGCATAATGATAGAGATTAATTATAATAGAACGGGAATAATAAAAATTACTTATCATATTTTTTTATATATTAAAATTGGTCTTAAAAAATTACTTACCTACGATGTCAAGTGTGTAGTATTAAAGAAATTGTTTGCCCTATCCAAAAAAAAAATTATTTTCAAGTAAAGCTCAGCGTGCAAGTGATGAGAAACATAAGAATCGTGGAAGAAACCTGTGAACTTGCTTTCATTCCGATTCGGAATGTGGTTATGGATGTGTAATAAGTGCCTATTTTTTAGGATTAATTTAGGATTAAATAACTACCATTTTTTAAATTTTAATTAAAAAAAATTTGTGTTTACAACATGAGAGTCTTTAGCATTTAAAATTTTTGTTATGGATGTGAAATAACTGAGTCTTTAGCTAACTTTTAGGACTAAGTGGCTGCCTTTTAGAATTTTTTTAAAAAATTGATAACTCTCATTTTAAAAAATGATAATTGAGACACTCTATGACTAGTATATCTTTTTATGTCATTACAAAGTTCACATTCCAAAATGAATAATATTCATTCATTAAACTTTTGACCTATTCCATGTTTCAAATGTAGTGAGTTATTTTAAAGTTTTAATTACCTTTAAATTTTCTATATTGATCTATCAACTTTTTCATAATATCTTTTGCAAATATTTTCCCATGTATTTTGAAAGTAGTTTATATAGTTATAAATTCATTATGCATTTTCAATATAAAGTAAATTTAGAAGATTTATTAAGATGATCTTTTATTTCCCCCCCCCCCTAAAGATTAATACTGAATTATAGCATCATCTTCCAATCAATAAAACATTGATTATTTAATAAACAAAATTGCCAAAAATGGATGATAATTATGGAATACTAGCTTCTGAGCACGCGCTCATGCGTGTGCTTAGAGGCTCTTCTATTTTATTATTATTTTTTTTTGGTAAAAGTTAATAATTTGAATTCATTATAATTTGTGATTGCTACACTTTCAATTGTAAAATACCTAGGGGTGTAATTAAGAGTGATCCTAGGATTCGCCTAATTATTTTTTTATTTTTGATGAAAATACCTTTTTCGTCCATCTATTTTGGCCATGTTTTTAATTTTATCTTCAAGCTTTTATAATTTTATTTTAGTTCTTATATTTTTAAACTTGCTTATATTTTAATCCTCGATGTCATCTCAGTTACAAAAACAAAAATAATAGTAGGGATTAAAATGACAAGAAATCTAGAAATATAAAAACTTGATGACCAAATTATAAATATGACCAAGATATAGAAACCAAAATCAAAGAAATTGTCTTTGTTGTCGTGTCTAAAACATTTGGATATACAATAGTGTGAATCTATTTATCTATATATTAAAACTATTGTCCAAAGCAGGTTGAACATATTAAGAATATTATATGACTATAACATTAAAAAGAAATTTAGTTAATTGACTTAATTCTATCATCCTAACATTTGACATTAGTTAATTTAAGCTAATAACTAGCTAACAGATGATTGGATGAACCTAGGTAAGTACTCCGTAAATAATTAGTCATGGAACCAATCTCTCAATCCGCTTGAGTTCTTTTGGTGACATGTACCATAGTTGCCTTCTATTATTTTCATATCTCAATATTTATTCATTTATTTATCTTTATAAGTATATCTATTTATCATGGATTTTACTTACTAACTTTCTATTTTTTTAGGAGGATTTTTTTTTCTTCATTAAACCTTGGGAAAGTAAAATAATCCACCTTAAAGTTACCCCAAACTTACTGATATGTACTTGGCACAACAAGAGTTCAGGGCATACCATGTTCTTGAAAGAGCTTCCTTAAAAATTCTAAACTTTCTTTCTGCCGAAGGATAAGACTCAAGGAACTAGGATAAGATGAGAGTTACCATCGTGACTTGCTTCTCTCTCCACATCTCAAGAACAAGAATGTATTGCCATAAATTCAAACAACCCATCAATTCACATAGTGATGGGCACTCAATCAACAGCTGGTGCATGTTCCATTTTGATATAAAAAAATTATGTTCCCACCCTTCAACAAATGACATTCCATTTTTGATCGAGGAGTTTAATAAGATAATTGTCAAACTTGCCACAAATGAGCAAAATGCCAACCTTAATTTGATGGAATCTGCCCAAATAGGTATAGGGTCAGTAACTATTCATCCCCGTTTTGCTTGGCAGCTGCTGCCACTTCTCTCTCTCTCTCTCTCTCTCTTATTTGTAGGCACGAATACTTGGCTTTTGGAGTCTTTTGGCTAAATAATGTAGAATCTCAAATTTATTTGTGTTATAGAGATTTTTTGAAGTTGGAATTGAGGAGAGAGAGTGAATTTCAACAACCGTGTTGCCGAAATTCAAACAAAAGTATGAGAGAGAAAGAGAAAAAGTGGGAGAGAGAAAAATTTGAATTTTGGCAATGGCATTGCCGAAATTTTGCTGCCCAATTTCTATTGCCTGTGAAGAAGTGCTGTGAGTGCTCAAAGTGAGTGTGAGGGGTGCCCCAAAAAAAAAAAATTTCCCCCCCTATTTCGGCAATGGCATTGCTGAAATTGGGAGAAAAAAAATAATTTGTGGCAATTGTGGCAATGCCATTGTCGAAATAGGGGGAAACATTTTTTTTGTGGCAATTGTGGCAATGCCATTGCCGAAATAGGGAAAAAAAAATTTGTGGCAATGGCATTGCCGAAATAGGGGAAAAAAAATTTTGTTGTGCCAATTGTTGCAATGCCATTGCCGAAATAGGAAAAAAAAAATGTGGTAATTGTGGCAATGACATTGCCGAAATAGGGGGGGATTTTGTGGCAAAAAAAAAAAAGTGTGGCAATTGACTTGTAGCATGGCATTGCCGAAAATTAAAGGAGAAAGACAGAGTCAAAAAGTACACAACTCAATTATCTCATTTTGGTCAAAGATTCTTTTTTTTTTTTTTTTTTTTTTTGTTTTTGTTTTTGTCTCAAAAGAATACTTTACACACCTCCTTCAATCAACGAATCAATTGGTCCACTGTTAAAATAATCTCCTTACAAATTCTCAGAAGAATACTTGCAATCTCAGCTCTAAATACACTGTTAAAAAAATCTCCTTACAACCAATCAACTGGTCAGAGACTCTTTTTTTTTTTGTTTTTTTTTTTGTCTCTTTTATATCTCTTGCTTTGATTCTTATTCTCTGGGATTCATTCATCATTTCCAATGAAACAATATCACACGTAATTTGTCTCAGATAATTTTTTTTGTCTTCTTATTTCTCCTGTGTCTGTCTCAGAGATTCGTTTTTGCTTTGGTCAAAAATCTACTGACACACGAAAATATGTGTACTTTGCAGAATAAGGATCCAGAATTTTATTTAGCCAGCAACTCTCTCTCTCCAAATCTCTGAGACAGATTTTACACGAGAAATAAAAAGAATCACTGAGACAAAAAAAAAAAAAAAAAAAAAAATCTCTGACCAATGAGTTGATTGAAGGAGAAGGAAAATATTTGTACTTTTTTATTCGGACTGTAATTTTCGGCAATGGCATTGCCACAAATTTTTTTTTTACCTATTTTGGCAATGGCATTGCCACAATTGCCACAAAATTCATTGCCGAAATAGGGGGGCAAAATTTTTTTTTTTTTTTGGCACCCCTTACACTCATTTCGTGCACTCACAGCACTTCTTCACGGGCAACAGAATTTCGGCAATGTCATTGCCAAAATTCAAAATTTTCTCTTCCCCACTTTTTCTTTTTCTCTTTCATACTTTTGTTTGAATTTCGACAACACGGTTGTCGAAATTCACTCTCTTCACTTCCTTAAATAACTTCAGACAGTACCTATAATGTAAATAAATTTAAAATTATGCATTATTTAGCTAAAAGACTCTAGCTTTTGTGTCCATTTGTATTTCTCATTCATAACCATTATAATCAAAGGTGTCAGATGGTGGGGTAATAGAATTTATTTTAAGCTCTTGTTTACAACTGGTGAAAACTTTTGTATCTTTTTCTTTCCTTTCTTTGCCTTCTTGTATTATTAAAGAAATGATCTGACGTCAACCAACTCAGCCGCATTGCTTGAATGTGGAAAGTCCTTGCTCTCTTTTGTGCTCTCCTACTAATCTGCTACCGAGGAGGCTCATGAGGGCACTTTTAAGGTAAATTCCGGGGAGGTTTCATCGAAAGTGCAGATTTTGCTTTTAAGGTAAATTCCGGGGAGGTTTCATCGAAAGTGCAGATTTTGCTTTTCACCTACTGGGTGTTGACTAATTTGGGTCTATTGCACCGTGCAATACACTCTAAATCTCTCATAAAAAATTTTAACTTTTTCATATTTTATTTTTTCTAATTAATAATTTTATTTTTTATTTTTAAACCTCTTTAATCCAATGGTTGATATTAAAAATAAACTTTATAAATTTTGATCACAACCATTAAAAAAGAATTACATGATGCAACAGCAGTAACTATTGCATCTGATCCCAATCCTGACTTGGGAGTTAGAAGGTCTGGTTTCACATTAGTTGTTGATTTTGTCATCCATGTTAGGGAAAATTTTCAATTCAATATTATCTATTATCAAATTCACCATACCACAATATTTTTCCTTTTTTTTTTTTTTTTTTTTTGAGCCTTTTGAAGTAGTACCTCCAAAGCTAGAATCAAGAAGGAAAGAAACAAAATAGTCAATTACATATAATTCAGAAATAAAATCAGAATTCAAACCAAACCAAATTCAAATCAAATAAAACCTATTATCAATCCTCCATCATCAAGGGGCCTAGTGTTTGCACCAACAACACAAGCTTTTTTGGCAAACTTTATTGGTCCTACTGTGACTAGCCTTTGTGATTGTGGGATAAGCCAGCTGGACATGTTTTACAATGCCAAATATCTGTCTTAGCATAGATTGATACCCAAGGCAATTGGATTAGAGTTTTTGCACATTAACCTAGAGTTTTTTCTTTGATGTTTCTCTCTACTACTGTACAAAGTTCAAGCAGCCCTATGCAACTATATTTCTCTAGCAGAGTTCCATCAGAAGGTGCCTTTTGAATTTATGAGGATAAAAATAAACTGGAGCAGTAAAAGTAGAGAAGGATTAAGCACATCTCTGTTTGTTAGGATAATGAAATTTTTGTTTCATTCTTTTTAGGACAACAATATTTATCTCATTCAAAGGGAAGGTGTTAACTGCAATTATACCAATTAGAAGATCAATTGTGGAGCAATAAGTTATTTAACGAATTTTCAACTCAAATTCACATAAATGATTAAAATTTAAGACTATTTTGCAAAAAGAAAAAGGTTTGCCAAACTAAATTGAGAAATCATATATATTCTAGAAAAAGAAAATTTTCAAACCAATTAAACGGTACAGAAGTCTGTTTTTCCCTCAACAAACCACTATACATAGCCAGTTACTAAGACTATGAACTACATAGTTTGCATTCTTTTTTTTCTTTTCTTTTTTTCTTTTCTTTTTTTGATGAGGATAACTTCACTCAGATTAGCAAAACAACAATTATTAATCTCCTTTGCCAATAACAACCTATCCTCCAGTTCTTATAGCATCAATACATACCTTAAGGGTCTGCCATAATGATAACTTCCCAATCACAGGTTAAAATTGCCATACAAGCACTGTCATCATTCTGTTGTATCACAATTAAACTTCAAGAGGCCTTTCAGAGGCTTCGTTCACTAGTTGGATTTCATCGCTAGAAGCATTCCTTTTCAATGATGCAGAAGCATGCGGTTCAAAACTCTCAGGAAGCTTTAAATTCTGCAAATTTCCCAAAAGCACTACTCCTGTTCGTGTGAACCTGTGTGATTGTGAAATACCATTAGCTGATCTCATAGAGAATTCTCCTTTATTACTTAAGATGCATACTAGTTTATTAGGACTACTCTTAGTAGCAATGGGGATTTCATAATGTCAAATGGCTTTCCATCAAATTAGCTTTTTTAACTTTTCTAAATTCCATCCATGGCCATTTGTTTGAAAATCAAGTAAATTTTGTTTGTTGTTGTGCCTAAAACATTTGGATATGCAATAATGTGAATCTGTTTATCTATAACAGATGATTGGATGAACACAGGTAAGTAAATAATGAGTCATGGAACGAACCTCTCAATCCGCCTGAGTTGTTTGGTGACATCCACCATAGTTGGCCTTGTTTGTGGATCTTCCTCTGTACATGTCAAGCCAAGGTCCACTACAGCTTGTAATTGATGCTCTAAACTAGCTCCTCCTTCCCCATCTTCAGCCAATATTGCAGGATCCACAATCTCGTATATGCAACTACCTTGAGCACGGTTATGTATGTATGCTACTAAGCTAGAATCTTCATCAATTGTGAATCGGGTTATATTACGAGAATCCTCTCCAGTTAAAAGTTCTAGAAGAGACCTACCAAAATTATATACATCAGTTTTCTCAGTTGCCTTGCGTGTTACTTTAAGCTCGGGGGTGCTGGACCTAATTGATTTCCCTAAGCCGTGATAAAATTCCACATCAGCTTCACCTTCAGGAATAGGTACAGAAAAATAAAAGTCGGCCAATTTCGGAACATCATTTTCATCTAATAAGATACTGTACAGATCAATATACATGTGGATGACAGGTCTTGGGAAGGCAGTATGGAGATAAGAAAGAGCATGAGCAATCTGCCTTGCAATCTTTAACCTTCTCTCCCACACCATCGGTTGATGTTGTCGTTCAGTAACACGGTAGACATAAATTTGATCTGCAAGGACGCCATTGGCGGCAAATTCAAACACAAAAATAGGAGATGGAGTGTGGAGACAACAACCTATGGGCTTTAATACATTGCTGTGACCACTCATTTGTGCAGAAATCGCTAAATCATTGATTAAGAAATCGGCTCTATAACCATATAAACGCTTATGGCTTGTTTAGAAGTTTAGAGAGAAAGGAAGGTAGAGGAGAGTAGAGGGGAGTAGAGTAGTGGGGAGGAGAGTAGAGGGGAATAGTTATACTTCACCTTGTTTGGATGTTTTTAAAATTAGCAAGGGGAAAGGGAGTAATTAGTCCTTTTTCTTATTTGGATGTTTTAAAAATTAGGATGGAGAGGAGAGGAAATGAGTTAAATAGACAAATTTACCCCTATTTAAAAATGAACTTGCAACATTGGTCTATAATTAATTTATCAGCTTTGTAAAGTCAACCTGATTATCATTGGTCCAAATCTTAGAATTAAATTCTGTTTGGAAGCTAAGAAATCACAATGAAGAAGAAGAAAAGTCGATTTTTTAGAGGGCAAAAAAAAAAAAAAAAAAAAAAAACGAATTTCCTCTGAATTCTGAGAAGTCTGAACTAAAAAAACAAAAAGAAGTAGAAGAATTTATTTTGTGCAGAGTGCCAATCGTTCATCGGCATCAACTATGGCCAAGTCGCCGATAGCCTTCCTCCACCGTCAGAAGCCGCAAAGCTTCTCCAATCAACAAGTATCGAAATGGTCCGACTTGACGGAGCCGACCCGGCCATGATCAAAGCCCTAGCGAACACCGGGATTGGAATTGTGATCGGCGCTGCCGACCTCCGACATTCCGGCGCAAGCGTCCGACCCGAACTTCTACCCTGCGAACAAGATCATCCTAATCAATGTCGGCAACGAGGTCATGACCTCCAACGACCAGAACTTGATGAACCAGCTATCGCCGGCGGTGCAGAATGTCCAAAATGCCCTCAACGAAGCTTCGTTGGGAGGGAAGATTAAGGTGTTGACGGTGCTTAGGCAATCGGAGCCACCGTCCACCAGAATGTTCCATCCGAATTTGGTTCAGATGTTGAAAGGGCTTTAATTTCTGTTTGGGTGCTCTGAAAATGGAGGAAAAGGGAAATGAATTGAAATTTGAGTATTGTGTTATTTGTTTATTTTGTTGGTCGTTTTGTTTGTTAGAAAATAAAACATTGTTACACTTTTTGAAAGAGAAAAGTGTTTGTTTTTGGTGGCTTTTCCGGTTCTGAATTTCTAAAAATTTAGCATTAAATTATTTATTTTCTCATGAAACAAATAAAAGTTATATGTTTGTAATTTTGTTAATTTAAAAAGGGTAAATTAGAAATTTTATTTGGTCAATAATTTATCTACTCTACTCTCCCTCCAGATCTCTCCAATTTGGGGGAATTAAAAATAAGGGCTTAGAGGGAGTTGAAATCCCTCCAAACCCCTTCAAACCCCTCTCCCTCCTTCCTTAAAAAACTTCCAAACAAGATAATTAAACTACTCTCCCTCCCTTTACTCTACTCCCCCTCCTTTTTTTAACTTCCAAACAGGCCATTGATGAGAACAATTCGTCCTTCAAGAGAACCCTTGTACCAATAGCCCCAATAACATCTCAGAAGTTCAGAAGAATAGTTGTTGGTTGCTAGGAGGAGCTGTTGGGGGGAGAAGGTAGGGATGGGAATAGGCTTGGCATTGCAAGTGGCAATCAGCTTCTCAAGTAACAGGCTTCCATTCTCATAAAACGCGCTCTCTCTTTCCTCTCTTTGCTTTCTTGTTTTATTAAAGAAATGATATGACGTAAACCAATTCCAGCGCATAATAGCTTGAATGTGGAACGTCCTTCCTTGCTCTCTTTTGTTTGTGCTCTAAATCTAATACTACTACTCTGCTAGCGAGGGATGGAGGCTCAGCTGAATGACATGACCATGAGGGCATTTTTATTGTAAATTCATTTCAGGAGGGAGGTTCCTTCGAAACTGAAGTGCAAGTGCAGCTGCATTCCCCTATTAGCTTTTTTTTTTTTTTTTGGTTGGCGTGGGGCGGGGGTGATGTTGTTTGGAATTTCAGAAGGAAAGTGCAGTTGTGCTTTTCACATTAACCGTTCAATGCCAATCCATACCGCGTGTTGACTTGGGAGGCCCTGTTTTTTGGCAAATGGAAGCGGGTGATCTTTTTAATTAAAGGAGAAAGACAGAGGCAAAATTAAAGGAGAAAGACAGAACTTGGGGGGTGAATTGTTTAAGATCTTAATCTTAAACAATCTTAATCTCCGTGGTTGTTTAAGATATTTACTTCAACAACCGACATTCAACTCAAAAAAGAGCATTCTCAAAAAAAAAAAAAAAAAAAAAAAGTCTGAGACACAAATATTAATGCGAGAGAGACAAAAAGACATATCAATACTTCAACAGTCGACAGTTGACGGCGAGATGGATGAAATGTGACTCACCAGTCGCCAATCGACGATGGACGGTTGGTAGTGGCATGAGTGAAGTTGTGACGAGAGAGAGAGAGAGAGAGAGAGAGAGAGAGAGTGTGTGAAATTAGGTTTGTGCCCCTAACTTAAGAAGAGATCCACGATGGTGGAGTCGCAAGATGTGAGCTGATCTCTTCTTCTTCTTCTTCTTCTTCTTTTATTTATTTTTTATTTTTTTAAAATTTTTTATTATTTTTATTATTATCTTCTGTGTTCGAGACTTGTCTGAATTGCGTTCAAGCTGTACCCAAAAAAAAAAAAAAAAAAAAAAAGATTTTTTTATTTTTTATTCTATTGGGTGCGTATTTTATACGGGTACTTAGCCAAAACTGGCTACATGTCTATGCATGCTAAGAGTAATCTAAATATGTTTGGTTAAAATATGACAAACACATGGAAGCAATGAAAGCAACTAAATTCGATTATTTGCGGGTCAAACATATGTTGCATGTGACTGAATAATATAGTAGTAATGATATTGTTGGTTTATATATATATATATATATATGTGTGTGTGTGTGTGTGTGAATATGCCATGTAGATTAGGTTACATTTCCTCCATGGCAAAGGATCAAGGAAAAAAATAGCAACGAAAAAAATTTATTTCATTGTGCAAATTAAAACGAAATGTTACAAAACTTACAATCGCATTTTAATTTAAATACTCTTAGATATCAGATACAAAGATGGACCATCCCTGTATCCACCATGTTTTTTAATTGAACCAACTTTTTTGCTGTCAATCTTGTCTTTGGGAGATTGTACTTTTAGGATCCCATTATGTCTTAGCTTTGTTGGTGATGACATGTCTGCATGATATCTTCAATCAGCAGTGTAATATTTTGGTAAGAAGATCCTTCTTCTGCAGCCTTACTAGCCACCTCTCCAAGTTCTCTAGCTCTAATTCTTCTCCTCTCTCCTTCTTCACCTTCATCCATCACCGCGTCTATGGCCTTCTTTATATCCTCTCTCTTTACCACAACCTCAAAATTGTCTTCGTCCCCCCACTTTATGGCACACTTAGCCCCCACACTCACACCAATACTCAATACTTGCACAATATATTTCTCATTGTAGAATTGCTCAGAGAACAACGGCCATGTTATCATTGGAACTTTTGCACACAACCCCTCCAATGTAGAGTTCCAACCACAATGTGTCAAGAACCCCCCAATAGCTGGGTGAGATAGAATCAGTACCTGTGGTGCCCAACCCCATATCAGAAAGCTTCTTCCTTTTGTTCTCTCTCCAAATCTTTCTTCTGAAATCCATTTCTTGAGCTCATCTGATTTATACCCTTCTCTTATAACCCAAATGAATGGGCAATTCGAAGCTTCTAAGCCTAATCCCAGTTCCATCAATTGTTGAGGTTTAACACAACTGAGGGTTCCAAGACATACATAAAGGACAGAGCTTACAGGCCATGAATCAAGCCACTTTAAGCACTGGTTTGAATCTATCGAGACTTTGTTGCCTCTTTCAGACTTATCCAAGTTCTTCTTGTTGTAAAGTGACACTGGGCCAATACACCAAACTTTACCTCTTTTCACCTTCCTACATTCTTTGATATATTCTGGTTCCAGCTCCTCAAAAGTGTTAGCAATTAATCCATACGCTGTTAGTTCTGCCTCTTTAATTGCTTGGCGTTGATCTTTCAATAAAACCGAGCCTGGATTGAAGACTGCGGGTAACTGAGCTTTAGTCAATTCTATCCGATGAGGCAAACCAGGCACAACAAAGGACTCTGACTCAGAAACCCTCTCGTAAATCCTGGAGATTTGTATGTTGTGCATGCACATGACAGAAAAACAACCTGTTCCATCAAAAATCAGCCTAGGAATCTGAAACTTGTGAGCAATATCAGATGTCCAGGGAAGATATCTGATGGGGAAAATACCAAGTGAAGGTGCCGTCACCCTCCTCCTAGGTGACGACACTGTAAGGGTGACGGTACCGTTTCTCTAAGTCCCGAATCGCCTCTCCAGGCTGCCTCGACGGCGCTATCCACACACTGACGGGGTGAAAGGGCGACGGGACGGATCCGACCGGACCGACATAGCTCGTCATGTACGCCAAGCGCCGAGTTAGATATCGTGCACTCCACGCAATAGGGAATGGCTCCGGTAAGGAGAGGATTCCGTAAAGACCACGCAATAGGGGATGGCCCCGATCAGAGGTTATCTCCTCAAACACGCCAAGGTCCCGGTTCTATATCACTATAAATACCCCCGACCCTCACCAAAAAGGTACGCATGTTCTCTACCCCGACTCTAGCACTCTGGAGTTGTGAGCAATACTAACTTAACCGTCGGAGGGTCGTCGGCCGGTACCACACCGGTACTTCCCTTTGAGGTTCTTTCTACTTGTGCAGGTACACCCAGAACGCGCGCAGACAATACGATTCACTGAGGGTGATTCACGGCATCATCAGTTGGCGCCGTCTGTGGGAAGGCGACGAGCACGTACTTAGGCTGTGTTCTGTGCTTTCCGGACAAAGAGTTGTATGGTACTTACGCGTTCGAGGATTACCACCATGAATGATCAAGGCAACGGACAACGCACCACGGCCCTCGAGAGACAAGTCCAAACTCTGGTGGCCGCGGTGGAGCACCTCACGAAGCGCAACAATGACTTGGAAGAACAACTATTGCGAAGGGACGCGACGGCAGGCAACCACGGAGAGAATGAGGAAGGCAGCGCTCGGGAGAGGGATCACGGAGGCCCGGAGGGGAGCAACGCATTGACCCAACCCGAAGGGCAGGGGACAAGCCATCCATCGGCGGCTAACCATGATCCGCCCAGCACTGCCGAGGAGCTGCGGTTGATGAAGGAGCGTATGGATCTTATGATGAACGCCCTTAAGGGACGAGTATCCAGTGACCTCGACGACCTCGTCCACCGTACGGACTCTCCCTTCACCACGCACGTCATCATGTTCCCAACACCGCCAAAGTTCCGCATGCCGCAAATAGAAAGCTACGATGGATCCAAAGATCCACTAGACCACCTGGAGTCCTTCAAGACGCTGATGTACCTGCATGGCGTGCCGGACGAAATTATGTGCCGGGCATTCCCGGCGACGCTGAAGGGGGCGGCAAGGACGTGGTTCGGCAGGCTGACACCCGGCTCTATCGGTACCTTCAAAGAGCTGAGTGCTCAGTTCGCTACGCACTTCATTGGAGGCCATAGATACAAGAAGTCCACGGCGTGTTTGATGAACATCAGACAGCGGGAGGACGAGACACTCAGGTCCTATATAGCCCGCTTCAACAGAGAGGCGCTTTCGATCGATGAGGCGGACGATAAGATACAGGTCGCCGCGTTCACCAATGGTCTGAAGGAGGGCAAATTCTTGTTCTCTTTATACAAGAACGACCCGAAGACAATGTCGGAGGTGTTTTACAGGGCGACGAAGTATATGAATGCGGAAGACGCATTACAGGCCCGAGGGGAAAGACCTCCCAGGAGGCGGGAAAGGCAGGAGGACGTCAAGCAGGATAAGGGGCGAAAGAAACCGCGGACGGAAGGCCGAGACAACAGGCGACCGCAACCCCCTGCCGGTAAGTTCACAAGCTTCACCCCGCTGACGGTCCCGGTCGACCAAGTCCTGATGGAGATCAAAGACGAGGGGTCCTTGACGTTTCCGGGAAAACTGAAGGGGAACCCCGATAAACGACCCAAAGATAAGTATTGCCGCTTCCACCGAGACCACGGCCACGACACCGCCGATTGTTACGACTTGAAGCAACAGATTGAGGCCCTGATCAGACAGGGAAAGTTGCAGAGGTTCGTCAGCCGGGAAAGGACAGGGGCACCTCGGCAGGAACAGATCCCCCGCCGGGATAATGAGCGCCCTAGACCGCCCATAGGAGATATAAGGATGATTGTCGGGAGTACGGCAGCCGTCGGATCGACAAAGAAAGCCCGGAAAGCCTATCTCAGGGCAGTGCAAAACATCCAGGCAGCGGGCGCCGCCCAGAAGAAGTCACGCTTCAGCGGCCCCACTATTGAGTTCACTGAGGAAGACGCCCAACGCCTTCATCATCCGCACGATGATGCCCTTGTTGTCAACATCCGGATGGGAGACTATAACACTTACCGGGTCCTGATCGATAATGGTAGTTCCGCGGACATCCTCTACTACCCGGCATTTCAACAGATGCGGATCGGCAGGGAGCGCTTGGTCCCTACCAGTGCCCCGCTTGTTGGGTTCGGAGGGATGAGAGTTCAACCCCTCGGCGCCGTCACCCTGCCGGTCACGATAGGAGAGTATCCTCGGCAGGTCACTAAAGACGTCACTTTCCTCGTTGTCGACTGTTCGTCCGCCTACAATGCTATCATAGGGCGGCCCACCCTTAACGCTTGGAAGGCTGTGACGTCAACCTACCACCTGATGGTCAAGTTCCCCACCGAGTATGGTGTGGGGGAGTTATGGGGAGACCAGGTCGCTGCGCGAGAGTGCTACGTAGCGATGGTAGAAGCAGACAGCCACTTGCCAGCACTCAATATAGAGCAGCGGGTGGGGGCAGAACCCGCAGAAGAGCTCGAGGAGATAGCACTCGACGAGTCCAAGCCAGAAAGGACCACCAGAATTGGAGCCCTCACCAGCCCGGTGGCCCGTCAGGCGCTCGTGACTTTCCTCCGGAAAAACCAGGATGTGTTCGCTTGGAGTCACGAAGACATGCCAGGAATTGACCCTTCAGTCATGGTGCACAAGCTGAACGTGTCGCCCACTTTCCGGCCAGTCCGTCAGAAGAAGCGGGTGTTCGCCCCGGAACGAGACCGGGCGGTGGCAGAAGAAGTTGGCAAGCTGCTAGAAGCGGATTTCATCCGAGAAGTTTACTATCCCGACTGGTTGGCCAATGTGGTGATGGTCAAGAAGGCAAGCGGGAAGTGGCGCATGTGTGTAGACTTCACCGACCTGAACAAGGCGTGCCCCAAAGATAGCTACCCCCTCCCGCGGGTCGACACACTGGTGGACTCTACAGCTCAACACCAGTTGCTGAGCTTTATGGACGCCTTTTCAGGGTATAATCAGATCCGGATGGACGTGGTTGACCAAGAGAAGACTTCATTCGTCACCAGCCAGGGTCTCTTCTGTTACAAGGTAATGCCATTCGGACTGAAAAATGCGGGCGCCACATACCAGAGACTCATGAACAAAATGTTCACCCACCAAATAGGGAGGAACGTTCAGGTATATGTCGATGACATGTTGGTAAAAAGCAGGAGGAAGGAAGACCACCTGAGGGACCTAGAAGAGACATTCGACACGCTCCGTTCCTATAACATGAAGCTCAATCCGGCGAAGTGCGCATTTGGAGTGGCAGCGGGAAAATTCCTAGGCTTCATGGTGTCCCAAAGGGGTATCGAGGCCAACCCCGATAAGATTCGGGCCATAGTGGGAATGGCGCCCCCGAAGAACACTAAGGAGGTACAAAGCTTGAATGGGAAGGTAGCCGCCCTGAACCGGTTTGTATCAAGGGCGACAGATAAGTGTCTACCCTTTTTCCGCACGCTGAAGAAGTCATTTGAGTGGACGGGCGAATGCCAAAAGGCGTTCGAGGAACTGAAAGCCTACCTCTCCTCGCCCCCGCTACTGAGCCCCTCGCAACCAGGGGAGGAGCTCTTCCTTTACCTGGCCGTTTCCTCGGCCGCTGTCAGCGCGGCCTTGATTAGAGAAGAAGACAAGGTCCAAAAGCCTGTGTATTACATCAGCCGGGCGTTCCGCGGAGCAGAAGAGAGGTACCCGCCAATGGAGAAGCTTGCCTTCGCCTTGATCACCGCGGCCCGCAAGCTTAAGCCATACTTCCAAGCTCATACCATAGTTGTCTTAACCGACAAACCTCTACGACGAGCGATGCACAATCCCGAAGCGGCCGGTCGTCTGGCCTTGTGGGCGATCGAATTGACCGAGTTCGACGTCAGATACCGCCCGCGCGCCGCCATGAAGGGGCAGGCCGTCGCTGACTTCATCGCCGAATTCACAAGCGGCGAGGACCGGGGGGCAGACGAGGACCCTTCGTGGACCATACATTCGGATGGATCGTCCACAAGACAGGCCGGAGGGATAGGTGTCGTACTTCGCTCCCCCGAAGGAGATCAGATCGAGTGCATGATTCGTCTAGATTTCCCCACTACAAACAATGAGGCGGAGTATGAAGCGTTGATAGCAGGGATCGACCTTGCCAAAGCAGCGGGGGCCACCAGAGTGGTAGTCTACTGTGATTCCCAGGTCGTCGTTAACCAGGTGAGCGGGGACTATGAGTGTAGAGGCGACAAAATGAGGAAGTATCTAGACCAAGCGAAGAGAAGGGTGGATGACCTCAGGGCTGACGTGATCCAGATACCTAGAGAAGAAAATGAGCAGGCCGACCGCCTTGCCAAAGCCGCATCTTCAGAGCACGTGGCTGCCCCGGACAACGTGCTTTCTTTTGTACAAACGACGCCACTAATAGACATCGTCAGCGTGCAGGAAATAGGCTCCGAAGGTGACTGGACCACGCCGCTAGTCTCCTACCTGAAGGATGGCGCTCTGCCAGCCGACAGGGAAACCGCCCGAAGACTGAAGGTCCGAGCCGCAAGGTTCGTACTGATGGAAGGCGTCCTGTACAAGAGGGCCTTCTCTCGCCCGTACTTGAGGTGTCTGAGCCCCGGAGAAGCCGACTACGTCATGAGGGAAATCCACGAGGGAGTTTGCGGAAATCACTCGGGATCTCGATCACTAGCGCATAAGTTGATTCGGGCCGGATACTACTGGCCCACCATGCAGAAGGATGCCCAAGCCTACGTCAAAGCTTGCGACAAATGCCAAAGGTTCAGCAACATTATCCGACAGCCGCCCGCAGAGCTAACTCCCATGACAGCCCCGTGGCCTTTTGCTCAGTGGGGGCTAGACATTATGGGTCCATTTCCGACGGCTATGCGGCAGCTGAAGTTCATGGTAGTAGGCATTGACTACTTCACAAAGTGGGTAGAAGCTGAGGCTCTGGCCACCATCACAGAGAAGAACGTGCGGAGCTTTGTCTGGAAGTCCATCATATGCAGATTCGGAATCCCTAGGGTCCTAGTCTCGGACAATGGCAAACAGTTCGACAACGGCCCCTTTCGAGAGTTCTGCTCCCAGCTGGGGATAAAAAACCACTACTCCTCCCCCGCTCACCCGCAAGCCAATGGACAGGTCGAAGTTACAAACCGATCCTTGCTGAAGATTATCAAGACTCGGCTCGAGGGGGCAAAGGGGATATGGCCTGAGGAGCTACCCAGCGTACTTTGGGCGTACAGGACGACGGCAAGGACCCCAACAGGAGAAACCCCATTCCGGCTAACCTACGGAAGCGAAGCAGTCATCCCGGCCGAAATAGGACTCTCTACCTACCGGGTGAACACTTACGACGAAGGCAGGAATGATGAGGCATTGCGCCTACGGCTGGACCTAATTGACGAAGACAGAGCAGTAGCTGAACAAAGACTCGCACGGTACCAAGATCGTATGGCCAAGCATTACAACTCCCGGGTCAAGCACAGGGACTTCCAAGTCGGAGACTTTGTTCTTAGAAGAGTCATGGGCGCCGCCAGAGACCCTGCCCAAGGAAAGCTTGGCCCCAACTGGGAAGGACCCTACCGAGTCACGTCGTGGCATCGAAGAGGCACCTACCACTTGGAAACGCTGGAAGGACGGGCACTACCCCATCCATGGAACGCCGAGCACCTACGAAAGTACTACCAATAAAGAAAGCAGCAGCTCCAATCTGTATTTGCCAAAATGTATAGGGCCCAACGGGCACCTTTCTCCTTGAAATTGATACATGTTTCAGAAGTTTATTAAATCTCTCTTATACTGTGCTTGGCTCTTAAAACAGATATCTACAAGGCGTAAGAGCGTCAGGCGCCCAAGCCGACGGCTCAAAAGCCAACTAATATCTACAAGGCGTAAGAGCGTCAGGCGCCCAAGCCGACGGCTCAAAAGCCAACTAATATCTACAAGGCGTAAGAGCGTCAGGCGCCCAAGCCGACGGCTCAAAAGCCAACTAATATCTACAAGGCGTAAGAGCGTCAGGCGCCCAAGCCGACGGCTCAAAAGCCAACTAATATCTACAAGGCGTAAGAACGTCAGGCGCCCAAGCCGACGGCTCAAAAGCCAACTAATATCTACAAGGCATAAGAGCGTCAGGCGCCCAAGCCGACGGCTCAAAAGCCAACTAATATCTACAAGGCGTAAGAGCGTCAGGCGCCCAAGCCGACGGCTCAAAAGCCAACCTAATATCTACGAGACGTAAGAGCGTCAAGCGCCAAAGCTGACGGCTTAAAATCCCGTCAAGCGCAAAAATAAAAGGCCTCAAAACGATGGCACTACCCTAAAAGGTCAGGCCTATATTCCAAGTGCGAAAAACATGTTAAACCTTCGAGCTGACGGTTCATGAGATGACGGCTCGAGAGGAATTCTACCCTAATCCAACAACGCGCGAGCTCGGCATAGGCAAAAATTAGCAATTGCATCCTAAAATATGCTCAAGACATGATCCAAAGCTGACGACCCCGTTGGAAGGTCGTGACGGTAAAAAAAAAAAAAAAAAAAAAAAAAAAAAAAAAAAAAACAAAGCAAAAAACAAACCTAAGTCCCAAGCCTCCGTGAAACGAGAAGAAGAAAGTCATGCATAGTTGATAAAAACACATTGCAAATTATATAATAAAGATCAGTTTTTACAAGAATATCATTACAAAAAGCCCACAAAATGACGGGGCGCCAAGTACAAGAAGGAAAGGGAAAATTATACAACGATCAAGCAACGGGAACATCTGGTTCAGCCTCGTCACCCTTGGGATCTTGGAGCCCGTTGGCAGGAAACCCCTCAGGACTGGAAAGATCAGTTGACGGAGCCGTCGAGGCTGCAGATTTGTCCAGGGCAGGCTGGGCAAGGACGACACCGTCACCCCTAGTAGGGACCTCAGGCTCCCCGAGGTCGTCATCCTCCACGAAGACGGTGTCGACCATAGGCGTCGACGGCACCGGGTCATCCATCGAAACCCGTGACAAGTCGAGGTGCGGGAAGAGAGACTTTACCTGTTTAAGGCAGTCCTCGAACCCGTCACCATAATACACGGCACAGGAGTCGATGAACGCCTGGGACGTCTTGAATTCCGCCACGGCATCACTTTTTGCCGTCTCCACCTGCCCCAAGAGAGATGTCAGTTCCCTCTCAGCCGTCACCTTAGCTTCCCGTTCCTTCTCTGCCTGACGGGCTTCCTCTTCGAGTTTCTCTTTCAGGTCCTTGATTTCCCCATTTAGGGTGCGGGACGCGTCCTTGTACTGCTCAAGCCCGTCAGTCAAGTTGGCAATACGCTTCTTCTGACGGGCCAGGAGCTCCTCGTTCTTAGACCCCTTAACCTGAATGGCCCTCATACGGACCACGGCCTGTGACACAGAATTCCCGTCAGCATAGATTTATTAAAAAGGTGACGGCACGAATAATAAAGAAGCTACATACCCTGGCGAGATCAAAAAGGCCCGAGTCTCCTAGCTCCTGCACAGACTGATTGGCGCAGGAATCAGCCTCCTCCTTCCCGAGTATGGAGTCCAACTGCTCCAGGGCATACCCCTTGTGGGTAAGGACGCAGCGCCCCTCCTCTGGGGTGACGGGACCTCGCGCCGACATCAATCCCTTGCCGACCCCGTGCTTGGGTGACGGGAGCTTCGAAGAGTGGGCCCCTGGGGCGACAGCCACTTTCTTTGATGGGCGGTCCTCAGCCCCGTCATTCTTCCTCTTCGGCACACTCTTGGGAATGGACACCGACACTCCCTCTTTGCCTTTTCCCTCCTCCTTCTTACGGGCGGCGGCAGCCCGGATCTGGGCCCTCAGCTTGGCTGATTCCATCTCTACAAGACGAAGACACAATGTGAGAATACAAGTAAAAGTGACGGAGAGGATGGTTCGGTCGTACTTACGTTGACGGGACAGATTGTTCAAACGGCGTGCCTCTTCCGTCGGCTTGGGTCCCCCACAGTAGGCGTAGAGGGCGTCAGGCGTAATCAGGTCACGGCACTTCCTCTCCTCTAATGGAATCCCCGTCACCTTGAGAATGAAGGCTTTCTGCTCCCCTGTAATCGCCGGACGAGAAAAAGCTGAAAAAGAAAAGGAGAACGAGCGGGTTAGAACCTTGGCATAAACAAACTTACATGCAAGGCCGACGGTGACGACCTGATTCCCTGACGTGAGCCCAGGTGTTATCAAAGCCAAGAGGAATTGACCCCCACTCTTCCTGACGGCATACCCAATTGGTCCCCTCTACAAAAAAGTACCGGCCCTTCCATTTCCTGTTGGAGTCGGGCATGTCTGACACTAACTTCAACTCTTTCTCCCTCGAAGAAAAATGGTAAATCCCCTTAGACGAGGCAATTTGGTGTGGACGGTAACACCAAAAGAACTCGTCAAGGGTTAGCTGACGGTGCCCGCCACTTAGACTCCCCCACAATATCTCGGAGCCGATGAACACCCTCCAGGCGTTGGGGGCGATCTGGCTGACGGATATCCCAAGATAGTTTGCCAGCTGACGGTGGAGCGCCGTCAGGGGCAGCCTCAATCCCGCCGCGAACATGGCGTCATACATACCCACGTCCGCGGTCTTCCCAGAGTAACACCTCTCCTTCTCTAAGGGAAGACGGATCGGGATATCGTCCGGAATTTGGTAACGGGCCCGCAGCAAGTTGAAGACCTTGTCCGTCATCGAAGGAAGAAAATGATTAACCGTCCATTCTTTGGGAAGGATGAACGGACGGTCGTCCCCCGGGCCTCCCGACGTGCTCTCCGAGTTTTCATCCCCTGACGAGCCCCTATTACTCCCGCTCTCCCTCACGCCGTCACCTCCGCCTTTCCTTATTACTCCGTCATAGTCCCCTCCCTCCTCGTCGCACGACTGAATCAGCGATTCATCCTCTGACGACAGGGAGGAGTCATCCCCTGACTTGTGGCCCCGCTGATGAACCTCGTCGTAGCCCGCTCCGTCGCGGACTGACGACTGTTCGCTTGACGTCTCCTCAGGCATCTTACTACCTACAAGCGACGGGGTCGATCTAAGAGCCTGAGTGACGGCCTTCCCAAAAAACCTAAAAGCCCAGTATGTAGCTAGATCGAAGGAATAAAAAAAAAAATGATGAAAATGGGGGGAGTAACTCACCAAGTAACGGAGGAAGTGCGAGGGAAGCTGACGGTATCAGACAGCAAGCGAGAACCGGAACGCAGGTATAATCTCCTTGAGGTGACGGTTTCTCTCTCACTAGCAAAATCAGAATAAAAGAAGAGAAATGAGGGGAAACGGAGATGAATATATATAGGGAGCTGGGAGCGCGGAAGACGAAGCGACCTTCCCGTCCAGCTACATTCCTGTCCCTCTACGACACGTGTTCCGACATTAGGTCTGCTCGAGATGACTAGCCATTAATGCCTTGTCCGCCACACGCTGTACTCCCCAATCCGTCAGGCTGGGCCGACGGGATTAAGGAGTAGGGGGCAACTGATGGGGAAAATACCAAGTGAAGGTGCCGTCACCCTCCTCCTAGGTGACGACACTGTAAGGGTGACGGTACCGTTTCTCTAAGTCCCGAATCGCCTCTCCAGGCTGCCTCGACGGCGCTATCCACACACTGACGGGGTGAAAGGGCGACGGGACGGATCCGACCGGACCGACATAGCTCGTCATGTACGCCAAGCGCCGAGTTAGATATCGTGCACTCCACGCAATAGGGAATGGCTCCGGTAAGGAGAGGATTCCGTAAAGACCACGCAATAGGGGATGGCCCCGATCAGAGGTTATCTCCTCAAACACGCCAAGGTCCCGGTTCTATATCACTATAAATACCCCCGACCCTCACCAAAAAGGTACGCATGTTCTCTACCCCGACTCTAGCACTCTGGAGTTGTGAGCAATACTAACTTAACCGTCGGAGGGTCGTCGGCCGGTACCACACCGGTACTTCCCTTTGAGGTTCTTTCTACTTGTGCAGGTACACCCAGAACGCGCGCAGACAATACGATTCACTGAGGGTGATTCACGGCATCATCAATATCTATCAGATATCATGCAACTTGGCTGAGGCTGAAGTTCTTTCAAGCATTGTTCAATTGGTTGTTGCAGCATGCTAGCTGCATGGAAGAAATTCTTGGAAAAATCTCGTGAGGGGAGAGCATCTAGGGTCTCACATCCTTCAGGCAAGCCAGCTTCAATGCATGGAAACCGGAGTGGGAGGAGTTGGATTGGAAGCCCAGATTCAATGGCTCGGTCAATGGTCATGTTGAGTCGGGCAGCATTGAGGTGTGTGGTGACTATGGTAATTGTCACACCACGTTGTGCCAATATTCTGGCCATATCTACCATGGGGATTAGGTGGCCTGGAGCCATTAGGGGTATCAGAACAAAATGAAGCTGGTGATCAGGTTTGGAAGCCATTGTTGCAGTGTGGGATTGTAGGAGGGACTGATGATAAATAGCACAGTTCTAGGTGTCTTTTATGGTGAGCTGATGGGTTGAGAGAATAGAGATTAGAAAAGGGTATTGATAAAAAAATGTGAATATTGACATATTGTGCATGAAAACTATTCAAATTATGGATATGTATATATAGATCGAGTTTGTTGAGGTGTGAGAAAACAATTACAGTCAGAACAGGGATGCAAGGTATGAAACTTTTTGGATTTTTTTTTTTTTTTTTTTTTTTTTTTTTTTTTTTTTGTAGAATACTTTTAGGATGTTGTGACAGCCTCCATTGCATAATCTCTGACATATATAATATGTGAGCATTTCCAACAAATTTTCTAAACCCAGAATTTGTTGCTCCAATAGTTTTTCTAAGTTATTGTTGATTAGCAAAAAATTGTTTATTAATCAACAGTAACTTTTTTGGTCTGATGACTTACTGTTTATGAGTAAGAGAATTAATTGACATAAAAATTTAACCACTGATTAAAATATTTAATTTTTACTCAATATTCAAATGGCTAACAACAAAACCATTTCAGATTTTCTCTCTCAAATATCTCTAAACTCAATCACAGTTAAAATACAAACTCAAATCACAATCACAGTCAAAATACAAACTCAAATCACATATTAGATCCATATTTTCACTCAGCTTAGATTCTTATCAGCTAGAATTATGCAGCTGGGACTAATGTTCTACCTCTTCAAATAATTTTTCTAATGCTAATTGTTTCCACATTTTCACATGGAGTGGCAACTGGTGGTCCTTGAATATGAACCGATCGGCTTGACTCAAGCTCCTCTGTATTTTACTATTTCCATATGAGCAAGTCATAGTTTTCTGGTATTGGTTTAGGATTTAGAAATTTTTAATGAGAAAAAAAAAAAAGTAATTAATTTTTTTAAAAATATTTTTTTTTTTATATTTTTCATAAATATAGTGTTAAATTTTATTTAAAATAGTTTATTAGCTATTCTTCTAAGAACATCAATTAACAGGAATCTATATAATTATTCATTCCAACTTATGCTTCTCCTGGGGTCACATTTACCATTGTGAAGCTTCATCAGCCAACCCAAAAAACAGGTTGTTCTCCATAAGAAACCAACCCAAAAATAAATAAATAAAATACTAAAAAAGTTGAATTTACCAATTTTTTCATTTTGAGTGTGCTGTGACTGCTGCTGCTGCTGCAGCTTCTGAACATTATGGTGAAAGTGTGACTTCTTGTTGCCGCTTACACTAGCGGTGCCGCTATCTGATCTCTCAGTCTTTTCCAAGTCAAGCTGAAGATCGATGTTCCTCTCCTTAGGAGCAACAACTGACTTGTGTGATTCAGCTTCTTCTACTGCTACAATTTTAGGCTTCTCGCTTTCAACATTGACGGTCTCTTCCTAGCCTATTGTTTGCACAACCTTTTCATCTTCCTTTACCTGAGGCTTAATTTCCTGCAGATATAAGTGGGGGGAATAGAGAGAAGATATATTAAATTATCGCTGAGCAAACTTTCAAAGGTCATAAAAGAGACAGACAGGCAGGCATGGGTGGTGGCTCGCCGTGGTAGAGTGGCTACGGGTTTTGGGTCTGAAGAGAGAAGAGAAACAACGAGAGAGAGCGAGAGAGAGAGAGAGAGGAGAGAAAAAGTGTTTGAACGGTTTAATTAAAAATAGTAGAGAGAATTAAATAATAATATTTAAGTTTACTTATAGTATTATTATACATTTATGAGGTTACTGTAGATAAAAAAATTTGCATTTTTACCAATCTTCACTTCCAAATGCGAAGAGGTTGTTTAGTAAGCGTTTTTAAATAATAATTTTTAATTTTTAAATAATATTTTATGTATTTTTATATATTTTTTTACTCACATATATTTTAAAAAATAATAAACAATAATTTTTAAACTATTTCACTAAACACACTTGAGTTCCTTTATTTGATTGCCAAATTTTCCTTATATTTGCCATTTTTCAAGCCGAATTCCAATGCTCTTATAGATTGGTATTTTACCTGAGCAATCTGCCCAATGTTACTGCAACAATTTGGATTTTACAATCATCGGTTGGCAACCCATGGGTTGTTAGTTCGATATCTGTTACAAGTCGGATAGGGAGCCCAGATACAGTGGCAGGGTTGATGATTGGTGCGAGAGTGTGGTTATTTTTAACTTATTTTAACTTGATAGTCGTGCTTATTTCTTGAACCTTGTGATTCCTTTGGTTAATAATAACATACAAATACAAAAAGTCATGTGTGATGCATGCTGGCCATATGGCCTTCATTTGTCTCTTGTACTCTTTTTGGTTGCAGTAGGTAGGACTGTAGCCACTAGGACCGCAACCTGCAATTGCCAGTCTTTAAAGCAATTGAGTCTGCAATTTGCGGTAAAATTGGGGTCCATGACTCGAAATTAATAAGGGGACAATTATTAGTTTATATGAATATTGATGATGCAAAAAATGTTAGTTATGCTCTTGTTTATCTAATGGACGATGATAGGACTGTTTCCGATATTCAAATTGCAAAGAAAGTTGGAGAGTGAATAAAGAGAGAACTGGTGTAGTGTTGACCAAAAACCTTTGATGATCAAGTTAAAATGTTGAAAATATTCCCTTAATAGGCTTAATCAGAGAGAATGATATGGCTAGTTCGTAGATATCAGAGTGTGTATCTTTTTCTTTCACATTATGTGGGTTTTATAGGTCTCACTTCTATTCTTGCAGTGAATGCTCATAAAGTTGGGAAATGTTTGACATTAATATCAGATTTTTATTGTCTTCAACTGTTATTTGACCAATGGGCTTGTAAGTTGCTCTTGTGCTGTTAAGTACATTCAATATTATAAATGACCTAACATTTAATGCTATGGACGACCGTTGGCCTTATGGACGACAGTTATAAATTTATACGCATCAAATACTATCATGTAAAGTATATATTGTAGAAAAAAAATGTGGTAAATGTTAGCCACTTTCTCCCTAGTTGGCAAATATTAGTCACATTTTTTGTTTGATGGACGACCAAAATTCCCTCAGGCAACCTCGTTGTCCAAAAAAGGGACTAGCAGACGAAGGAGAATTTCCACTCCGTCATCACCTGAGCCCATTAGACAAAGACACGGCTGCCAGCTCACACATGATGGCAATACGTTACAAGAGCGTAATAAATCCCTTTGCCGTTGAGGCAGCAGCTATCCTCTCATTGACATCACAGGGAAGCGTTACAGATAACCCATTCAAGTTGCCATTAACAGCACCCCCAACGGCTAGGAAAAGGAGGCAGGTATATATACAGATACTTCATACTTAACAAGGACAGAAAAACTCTAATCCTTACACTCTAATCCTTACACATATACACTTTCTAGTACTTTTCCTTTTTATTCGAGCCGTTTTGACTTTGGCATCGAAGATTCTGTGGCAGGCACCACATTGGTCGCCCATAATTCTCTCATTTTTCTTTTCTTTCTTACAACCAGGTTGGCTGCGGACGACCTCCCTCCTCTGGACGATCACTCTGACTGACGATTTGGGCATCATCAGTTTGGCACCGTCTGTGAGAACGACTTCTTAAAACATTGTTCCATTCAATCTACAAGTCCATATGGAATCCAACGCTAACCAAGATCCTGTAGCATTAGCTCTACAAGTTCAAACGCTTGCAACCACTGTAGAAGAGCTTACTAAGTAGAACCAAGAGATGAGGCAACGATTACAGCAAGAAGATAATCGCTTGGAGACTAACTGGGACGAAGATGGAGATAGCCAAAGAAGAAGACCAAGCACCCCAGAAGGGGCGAACTCAAGTCTTCTCAGGGAAATGAGAAGAGAGATGGACGAGCTAAGAAACGTTATCAAAGAGAAATCAGACCGAGGTCTAGACATAATAGTCAAGAAGACAGATTCACCCTTCACCCTGGCAGTCCAAGAATGCCCAGTACCCTCAAAATTTCATCTGCCCTAGCTCGAACCCTTTGATAGATTGAAGGACCTTTTGGACCACCTTAACACTTTCAAGATGACTTTGGGTCTCCAATAGTCCCCTGACAAAATACTATGTCGCTCTTTTCCTACTACCCTCAAAGGGTCAACCAAGGAATGGTTTACTAAACTACCAACGTTGTCCATCGACAACTTTGAGCAACTAAGCAGCTCCTTCCTTCGCCATTTCGTTGGCGGGCAGCATCCAAAAAGGCCAGCCAGCCATTTACTCACCATCAAGCAAGGGGAGAAAGAAACCTTGAGATCATATGTAACACGTTTCACCCAGGGGACTTTGGAGGTGGACGAAGTGGATGATAAAGTATAGTTAACAGCCTTTAAGGCTAGATTGAAGTCCCGAGAATTCGTGGTCTCCCTGGCTAAAAACCCCCCTAAGATGATGGCAGAGATGCTCTTGAAGGCACAAAAGTACATGAATGCTGAAGACGCCCTAGCAGCAATAGAAGGAGTAGAAAAACAAAAAGAGAGGAAGAAGGAAAAGGAAGATGACTGAAGTTGGCAAAAAAGGGACCGAACTGATCGACAGAATGTCGAAAGGAACAGACGAAGGGACAATAAAAATCCTCGCACAATGAAGTTGACACCTTTAGCGATGCCTATAGATCAGATTTTGGCCAAATTAAGGACAAAAACTATCTCAAATGGCCTAGGCCATTACACTTGTCGCCCAATGTGCGCAACAAGAGGAAATATTGCCATTTTCACAAAGATCACGGACATTATACAGAGGACTACCGAGACTTGAAGGAGTAGATCGAAGAGCTTTTAAGGAAAGGGAAGCTGCAAAGTTCGTGAAGAAGGGAGATTCTAGCAAATTCAAGGATGAAAATAAAGATCAGCATGAAGATTCTCAGAAGGACGAGGACCATACGCTCCTTCGTCCACAGTATGCAAGAGGGGAAATTAAGACCATTACCGGAGGATCGTTTATAAGAGGTTCGTTCAAGTCCCTAAGGAAGACATACCAGAGGCAAGAGAATAGTGTCCACAGTATGCCCCCACTAAAGCAAAGGCGGACAGACCAATATATGTGTTTCTCAAAAGAAGATGCTAGGGAGGCGAAGCAGCCTCACGATGACCCGCTGGTCATTATGCTTATGATTGAAAGATTCAATACCAGGAGGGTTCTGGTAGATAACGGGAGTTTGGCAGATATAATTTATCTTTCTGTCTTCTAGCAGCTCAAAGTAGACTCGAAAAGACTCCATCCATTCAAATCCCCCCTCGTCAGTTTCAGTAGTGACAAGGTGTATCCCTAAGGGATAGTAACTCTAACGGTCACAGCTAGCACATACCCCCTCCAGGTAACCAATAAACATAACTTTTTGGTAGTAGACTCACCTTTGTCCTACAATGTGATTATAGGAAGGCCTACCCTCAATCGTTGAAGAGCGGCTACCTCCACGTATTGCCTAAAGGTGAAATTCCCAGCAGAACAAGGAGTTGGGGATATAAGAGGGGACCAAGTGCTGGCATGAGAATGTTACCAAGTAGTCCTGGCCTCAAAATAAAACCATGCGTGGGTGATTGAGGAAAAGACACCAGAAATTGTTGAGAAATTGGAGACGATAGAATTGGTTGAAGGAGATCCAACAAAGACGACCCAGGTGGGGACGAATCTAAACCTTTAGACGAAGATTGAAATTTTTAGGTTCCTGAAGGATAACTTGGACGTGTTTACGTGGAGCCACGAAGACATGCCAGGCATACCGGCAAATATCATCCAACACCATCTAAACGTGGATCCTAAGAAGAAGCCTATCCAATAAAGAAGAAGAGTTTTCGCACTTGAACGAAACAAAGCAGTCATGGACGAGGTAAACAAGCTACTCGCGGCCAATTTCATCAAGGAAGTCTACTACCCTAAGTGGTTGGCCAGCGTTGTGATGGTCAAAAAGGCGAACCAGAAGTGAAAGATGTGTGTTGACTTCACGAACCTGAATAATGCCTACCTGAAGGATAGCTTCCTTCTACCCTGAATAGACCAACTTGTAGACTCCACAGCTGGGCACAAGCTTCTCACTCTTATGGACGCCTTCTCTGGGTACAACCAGATACAAATGGCAGAAGAGGACTAAGAGAAGACTGCCTTCGTCACCAGCCAGGGGCTCTATTGCTACAGGGTCATGCCGTTTGGTTTGAAGAACGCGGGACCAGGTACCAAAGATTGGTAAACTAGATGTTCAGCAAATAGATTGGGAGGAACGTGGAAGTATACGTTGATGATATGCTCGTCAAGAGTAAAGAAGAGAGAGACCACTTGGATGACCTTAAAGAGACTTTCAATATGCTCAGGCAGTACAGCATGAAGCTGAACCCGTCCAAATGCCCTTTTGGGGTCTCGTCCGAAAAGTTTCTCGGATTCATAGTATTGCAATGGGGAATTGAAACAAATCCTGAAAAGGTGAGAGCTATCCTCGAGATGTCTTCTCCGAAGACGGTCAAAGAAATGCAATCTCTCACAGGAAGGGTGGCGACCCTCAACAGATTCATCTCGAAAGCAATAAATAAATGCCTTCCTTTCTTTAAAACCCTGAAGTAAGCTTTTTTCTGGACGGATGAATGCGAGGCAGCCTTCTAGGAGTTAAAGAGTTACCTGAGCAACCCCCCACTCCTAAGTCCGTCCAAGGAAGGAGAAGACATGTTCCTCTACTTAGCGGTATCCGCGACCATAGCTAGCGCAGCCTTGATTAGGGAAGAAGATAAGATACAACTCCCTGTGTACTACATCAGCCAGGCCTACCAAGGAGCAGAAGCCCAGTACCCGAGGATAGAAAAGATTACCTTTGCCTTAATATTAGTCTCCAGAAAACTCCGTCTGTACTTTCAGGCCAATCCGATTATAGTAATGACGGACTAGCCAATTAAGAAAGCCATGAACAAACCTGAGGCAACTGAACGAATGGTACTGTGGACCATTAAGCTCAGTCAGTTTGATATTGAATATAACCCACGAATAGCCATAAAAGCCCAAGCACCGGCAAATTTCATATCAGAATTCACTGCCCCTGAACATGAAGACACTCAGGAAGAACTTTGGATGATACATACAGACGGATCATCAACACAAAGGAGAGGCGGAGCTGGTGTCGTCATTATTTCCCCGGAAGGGGATATTTTGAAGTATGGAGTCCAACTCAAATTCCCTATAACCAACAACGAAGCAGAGTGCGAAGCTATGCTGACGGGACTGAGGATAGCCCACGTACTTGGAGCTAAAAATGTTTTGCTTAAGTCTGATTCATGACTCGTTGTGGGACAAGTTAAGGAAGAATTCGAAGCAAAGGAGACAAAAATGCAAAAGTATCTCAAGTTGACGAATTAGTTGGTAAACAACTTTAATCACGTTGAGTTTGTTCGAGTCCCACGAGATCAAAACGCAGAAGCTGATGAAGTGGCTCGAAGCGCGTCAGCAGATAACCAGGCAAGGGAGATTGCTTGGAAGCTAGAAGAAAAGAACTCTTCCAGCGTCGAAGAATTTCAAACCTTCCCAAGTGCAAGCCCGCGCAGGATGGACGAGTCCAATTCTGTCCTATCTTAGAGATGGATGGTTACCACCAAACCCTAAGGAAGCTAAGAAGATCCAGAAACGAGCTGCCTTGTTCACAGTGCTGAACGACGAGCTTTACAAAAGAGGTTTTTCACAGCCTTAGTTAAGATGTGTAGAAGAGGAAGAAGCCAAGTATGTTTTGGAAGAGGTTCACGGGGGCGTTTACGGTGATCACATGGGGCCAAAATCCCTCGTAAGAAAAATCATAAGGGCAGGCTACTTCTAACTCTCAATGCAACAAGACGCAATAGACTTCGCCAAAAGATGTGACAGTTTCCAAAGGTAAGAGAACGTTCAGCAAGTCCCCAAAGAGAAGATGACGACCATTTCTTCACCTTGGCCATTTGAACAATGGGGGATTGACATTATGGGCCCTCTACCACAAGGAAAGAAGCAAGTAAGATTCTTACTCGTCGCAATTGACTACTTCACGAAATGGGAAGAGGCAAAAGCGCTGACAACAGTCACAGAAGCAAAGGTACGGAATTTTGTATGGAAAAATATTGTATACAGGTTTGGGATCCCAAGGACGATCATAACAGATAATGGCCATCAGTTTGACTATCACGGATTCAGATCATTTTGCTCAGGCTTGGGCATTAAAAATAAATATTCGTCCCTAGGACATCCTTAAGCCAATGAACAGACCGAACCTTATTAAAAAATTATCAAGGCCCGGTTTGTGAGGGGCAAAGAGAGCGTGGCTCGAGGAGTTCCCAATGTGCTATGGGCTTATAGGACCACGGCAAGGACTCCAATAGGAGAGACACCCTTTAACCTAACTTATAGTATAGAAGCAGTCATCCCTGTCGAAGTAGGACTCACCAGCCTTAGAAGGGAGTTCTTTGACGAACAAAGCAATGACAATCAGCTAAAGCTAAATCGGGACTACTTGGACGAAGTCAGAGACCAAGCTTCTCGGAGAATGACTAAGTACCAGCAAAAGATGGCCGAATATTACAACCAAAGGGTAAAACTCAAAAGATTCAACATTGGAGACCTCGTTCTACTAAAAGTGACTCTTGCGACGAAGTACCCCTCGCAAGTTAAATTAGGGCCGACCTGGGAAGGACCTTACAAGATCGTCCACTATTCTCGCAGGGGAAGCTATCACCTAGAAGATATGGACGGGAACAAGCTACCTCGACCCTAGAATGTTGAGCACTTAAAGAGGTTCTACGAATAGGAATTATAGTCCAACTGTAAGTAGTTAGCATTGCTTTATACTTTTTCCCTATCATGCGAAACAAATAAGCGTATCATTCAACAATTAATGTATTTAGATTGTCTTTTTTTTTTTTTATGATTAAACTAAAATTGCCATCTGGACACAAAGAGTCCAAATAAAGAGACGATAAGATTCCTTAAGTGGATGTACATCGTCCAAACCAAGAGACGATAAGATTACTTAAGTGGATATACATTGTCCGAACAAAAAGACGATAAGATTCATTAAGTGGATGTAAATCGTTTGAATAAAAAGGCGATAAGATTCCTTAAGAGGATGTACATCGTCCAAACAAAAGACGATTGGATTCTTTAAGAAGATGTACATCGTCCCCAAACAAAAAGATGATAAGATTTCTTAAATGGACATACACCCCCCAAGCAAAGACGTCAAACTCAAAGGCAAGAAGATTCCCCAAGGGAATATAAATTGCCCCGGGAAACACAATTTAAGTCCTCCTGACAAAAATTGAGGCAGGGAAACACTAAGAAGGAGGAACATCAAAGCTTGTGGGCCAATTGGGCAAAGTCAATATATGCACAATTACATTTCGCAAATATCTTTCTAAGTTCCTAATAGACGACAAAGAAGCACAAAAATATTTTCTGAAAAAAAAAAAACACGAGTAGCATGAACGCAAGGTAGATAAACGTACACATATATATATATAAGAAATTGAAAATTGTCCAAGAGCCACAAAATAAACAAAACACGAAATGGTTCATCGTCCAAAAGCCCAAAAAGATGCAGGACATTTAAAAAAAAAAATGGTGAAACTAAGCTGCCAGAGCATCATTCCTGGGCTCGGGCGGGATCATCATCGGTAGTAGCAGTAACTTGGGATGCCTAGGCTGTTTCATCTGCTTCAATTTCTTTGAAATCCAAGTCCTCTAAGTCTACTCCTGGACCATGTTTCAGTAGGTACCTCCTCAGTAACTCAATCCCCTTAAAGTACCATCCAAACAATATGGCATTGTATTCATTCGTCGTTTGAAAAGCGTGAACAGCCTTAGCCACGACGTTTTTCATCTTTTGGTGAGCCGCTGCCAATAACTCGTCTCTCTGCTTCACCAACTATTTCTCAACATTCAACTCCTTGGTTAAAGTCTTGACCTTTTCCTTGGACGAATTCAGATCATCCATCGTCACGATCAAGTCTTTCCTCAAGCCTGAGGCCTCAGCCTCTAACACCTCTGCCTTCGAAGTGGCTATCACGGCCTTCTCCTCGCTTGCTAAGTACTGGGAAGTGATATGCATCGCCTCCCCTAAAACCTGGTATTCAAGGACGCATTAGGGACAACTAATATACTTTAGAGTAAAAAAGAAAAAAAAGGAAAGGAGAACAAGGACAGAGAAGAGTTACCTGGACGAGCTTGTGAACGTGG
Source organism: Lithocarpus polystachyus (assembly GCA_033629205.1). Classification (NCBI taxonomy): domain Eukaryota; kingdom Viridiplantae; phylum Streptophyta; class Magnoliopsida; order Fagales; family Fagaceae; genus Lithocarpus; species Lithocarpus polystachyus. The sequence goes on from CM066168.1 coordinate 49,420,762, forward strand.
CGGTTCACCATCTCATGCGAAGGAACACTAGAAATCTCCTTCAACTCATTAAGGGTAACAACCTCGTTTGCCCGAGCTAGGGCCGTCTCGGCGTCAGTCCACACACTAGCTCCTACTTTCTCCTTACCCTTCTCGCTCATCTTACGCTTCTTGTAAGAAGGAGGAACCTCCTCGACGGATAGAGCCGGGGAAGCTACCCAACTTTTGTCCAAAGCAGGGATGGACAAACCCTTTTCCACAGCCTCTTTCTCCTTCTTAACCACCCTCAACTTACGCCGGCTAATGCTAGAAAGAGGTTCATTTTTCTTCGCCTTAATCTGATAAAATTCCTGATTGAACTTAGTTGTCATTTCTGCAAAAAAAAAAAAAAAAAAAAGTGAGAAAAGAAAAGATGAGATAGACGATATAAGTCTGTCCTAAAGTAACTTACTTTTTTCTTCACGGCGAATAGCATGAAGGATGTAATGGGAGGGTTCTAGTCCCAAGCAATGATGAGCTAAAGTCCTAGGGTCCATCAAGTCGTCAAAATCGTCAATAGTGCTCACGTACTCAATAGCTGCACGAACATGCTCTACAAACCTGCTCTCCAACTCTGGACGATCTTTGACTGTAAAAAAAAAAAAAAAAAAAAAAAGGTCAGAATGGATGATTCAAGAAAAAAGACAAACGAAAGAGAAAAGAAAATGCAAGGCAAACGCATAATGTAGAGGGGTCTCCCACCGACGCAGAAGCCTAGGGACATCCCCCCAGAAGTTGTCAGAGAGGGTCTCCCAACCATCACCCGACACAAAAAAAGTACTTTGACTTCCAGTAACGGAAGGACGAAGGAATATCAATGATAAGCTGAGACCTTCTGTCCCAAGGCACAAGCTCATAGTAACCAAACTCCTTGGACTCCTTAAGATGGTAAAGATGGACGAACTCGTTTAAAGTGATCATATCACCGTCAGCAATGATCGTCCAAATTACCATACAACTTATGACAATTCTCCACGAATTTAGCATAAGTTGGCCTGAGTTATGTTTAGAAGGTGAAGTAGCTCCATTATGAACGGGTGGATGGGGAACCTAAGGCCGCACAGGAAAGTCGCCTCATAGAAGCAAACCTCCCCGTGGGCAAATGCAGAGGACTTCTTGCCTTTCCTAAGGAGACGAACCCTGGTTTCCTTGGGAAATTGCAATCTATCTCTAAAACTAAAAAAAGGTATCTTCAGTTAGAGAACACTCCTCTTGAAGGGCATAAAATTGCTAGGGAGAGGCGGAGATGAAAGGACGGGAAGACGTGGCCCTGGAAACGACCATATCCGTCTTAACCCCCTCCGGGACGAGACTAGATGACAGGTCAGCTTCTAAATCACTAGATCCAACCACAGAGCTCATTTTTTCCCTCCTTAGGACACCTCGCACCAACTCAAACCAACCTAAGGACTCACACAGTAAGGGATACAGATCACCTAACACTAGACCCAGACCACTACCACCTAGGATAAAATCCCTAATCGGCGGGTGAGGACCCCTAGAACAACCTATAAACGCACCCAAACGAGCGAAAAAGAAGGCAACTGAGGAGGCAGCGCACCTAATATTGGAACAATCCATTAAAAAGGAAACAAAAAAGAAGAAGAAGCAAGATTTAAAAATGGGAACAAAGCACAGAAAAGGGAAACAAATAAAACTTAAAAGGGAAAAGAAAGACAAGAAAAGCAAAGGAGTGCACCTGAAATAGGAAGTGAAGTTGAGAAAGAGAGGAAGTGAGCACTGAAATCGCAATGATGAAACTCTAAGGGAACTGAAGATTTGGAGCACCAGACACAAGAAGACTAGAATTTTGCAAAAATAAGCAAAGATAAAATACCAAAGGTTTAAAAAGGAAGCGCCTCAAAAAATGCTGGAAAACTGAAAAGTTTCGTCGGAACCAAAAACCCCACAGCCTATCCTAGGGTGACACGTGGCCACGACACACGCCATGCTGCCATTAGGTAATAACTGCGGAGGGGGAAACCCAAAGTGCCATAACCGCCCAAAAAAAAAAAAAAAAAACAGATGAGGATAGAGCCATCACATTCCATGGCCATTCCCAAATGGAATAACCTCGGAATAGGGGGGCAGTTGATGGACGACCGAAATTCCCTCAAGCAACCTCGTCGTCCAAAAAAGGGACCAGTAGATGAAGGAGAGTTTCCACTCCGTCATCACTTGAGCCCATCGGACGAAGACACGGCTGCCTACTCACACATGATGTCAATACGTTACAAGAGCATAATAAATCCCTTTGCCATTGAGCCAGCAGCGATCCTCTCATTGACATCACAGGGAAGCGTTACAGATAACCCATTCAAGTCGCCATTAACAGCACCCCCAACGGTTAGGAAAATGAGGCAGGTATATGTACAGATACTTCATACTTAACAAGGACAGAAAAACTCTAATCCTTACACATGTACACTCTCTAGTACTTTTCCTTTTTATTCCAGCCATTTTGACTTTGGCATCGGAGATTCTGTGGCAGGCACCATACCAGTGACCATAGTTTTAAAAATCAGACCGGTCGATCCGACCGGTTCAACCGGGAACCGAGAGCCAATTCGGTCCGGTTAAAAGTCTCAAAACTAGTCAACAATCGGTCAAAAACCGAAAAATCGGTCAAAAACCGGGGTTGAATCGAAAATTTTGAAAAAAACGGTTCGATGCCCGGTTCGGTTTTTAAAACCATACCGGTGACCCATAATTCTCTCATTTGTCTTTTCTTTCTTACAACCAGGTTGGCTGCAGACAACCTCCCTCCTCTGGATGATCACTCTAACTAACGATCTGGGCATCATCATTGTCTACAATGTAGACTTTACATGTTATTTTTCAGGTAAACTAATAATTTTCCGATTAATAATTCCAGGTGTAAACTTAAATGTTCAAAAAGATTTACAATAAAGCAAGTATTTATATAACAGAGAGATAGCATGTGAACAAACTCAACGATTTGAAGAAGAAGAAGAAGCAGTATGTATGTATAGTATAAACTATAGAGGTTGAGTGGCACCGACAATTATATCATGCATAGTACATTTTACATATGTATCTGTTAAACAAGACACCTCAAACGATGTCGTTGTTGTTGCAAATAAAGTCTTTGCACACGCGTCACAAATCAAACAAAGCCGTATCAAATGGCATTGTTCTTATAATGAGATATTATTAAATATTAAGCAAATGACTAATGAGGCCATGTGTTACCACTCTATTCGATCCAGTTCTTAAGGAGTTTGTTAGTGTACAGTAATCGATCTCAGTTATACTTATCATAAACATGTATATAATAGAATCTTGTAATTAGTTACAGATCAATGTAATTAGTTAGTAATTCTCTAAGATCTATATATAATCTCTCTTACATCTATTTCTCTCTGAGTTTTCCCCTCTTCTTTCACTCTCTGTCCTTCATTTCTTTCATAATTCAATTGCTTTAAGCTTAATTTGCTTTAAGTATCCTCTATCTCAAGGATTGAGTCAAGGGAGATTTAGGGTTTATTAGGGTTAATATAGGGGGTTAAAATAGAAGTAGGGTTTGGGCTAGAGTTTGGCATACAACAGCCTCTTTAAAGTGGATTTGAAATTTTTTTGTAATTGGATTTTAGTTGACCAAGTGTCTAACAACAATCTAAGGATAGTTTCTGTATGAATCTCGCATGACTAAAAATGTGCTTTGCTCGATTGAAATTCTAAATTTCTCTTTACCAAAATACCTTATTAGCAATCATTATAGTTTCAACTATAGCCTTCAATACTTAGTAATACAATGCAAATAAAATCCAAATTATATGGAAATTTTTCATGGAGTGTCAAATGTCAACACTAAAAATCTAACTTGTAGCATTAAAAATATTAGGATAAATTACGTATTTGGTCCATATACTATACACCATATTTAGATTTGGTCCCTAATCTTTTAATTGTGTTAATTTAGTTCTTAACCTTTTAGTATCGTGTCAATTTAGTCCTTACCATTATTTTTTGGATGGAAATTGATGACACGTCTTATGGCCAAAATAAAAAATTACTTTTCGTTAATGTGATAATACACTAAAATTTTATTTTGGTTGCTTGACATGTCATCAATTTTCATCCAAAATATAACAACAATGACTAAATTGACACAACGTTGAAAGGTTAGGGACCAAAGTGACAAAATTGAAAGGTTATGGTCCAAATCGAAATATGCTGTAAAGGATAGGGACCAAATACGTTGTTTACCCAAAATATTAACATAAGTGACATTTAATTTTATTTTTTGAATTGATCTTAGGTAATATATATATATATATATATATATGAAATATCTTTTCAAGTGGCACTTCAAACCCATATTATGGTCATCATAAGCATTTGATCCCCTTTTACCTTCACCTAACAAAGAAAAAAAAAATTAAGTTTATGTTAAATAGTTGCAGACCTGCTCGATGCATGGAAAAATTTGACAAATTGTATTTTTTGTTAAATGAAAAATGAAAATAGTAAATGAGACTTATATGTGTTAGTCTCAAACCCTTTATAAAATGATACGATTTTTTTTAGTAAAGTATAGTTGATAAAATAGATTATATTTTCTAAATTAAGCTATCTATATTTGTTTTTTTGAAAGTATTTAAAATTTTGTAAGATTTTTTTTCCCATAAAGAAATATAATGCATTTTACATTCAATTACTGTATAAGATGAAATATTTTTTAAATAATGTAATATATAATTGGAATTTATTTCTAGTATTCTTTATAAAGGGTTCACCCTCTATTCGTCTTAAATAACCTAAAAAAGTAGATATTCCCCTAAAAAAATGAAGTAGACATAAGTAAATCTATCATTTATATTAGAAAAACACACAAAACTTTAATAATATATAGAAAAATTTAATTTTATCAAGAATCTACTAGCATTACTCAGAGAATGTGACACAATTGTCAATGAAGTAGCTTATCTTTCTACACAAACCTCTCCTCCCAAAGCATTGATATTGCTAAAGTTTTTTTTTTTTTTTTTTTTTTTTTTTTTTTTTTTTTAATATTGTCAAAGTTATTTAGTAGTAAATTACTTCTACTTTATAGCATCCTTAAAGGACTTTAAGAGTATGCAATTTTAGTTTTACAAATTTGATCTTGCAGCTAGGACTTTATAATTTATAGAGAAATTCTCTTCTACTCTGAGAGAGAGAGAGAATGGACCAAAGTAGACTTAATGGACTTAATGGATCGAAATGGATCAAATAGATTGAGCAGATCAAAATGAACTGAAATGATATACTGATATTACTTATCAGGGTCGGACCAAAATGGATCAAATAGACCGAGCTGATCAAATGAACTGAAATACTACACTAATATTGCTTAACAAGATTGTAGCAATAATAAATGTTACACTTCAATTTGTATATATTATACAGATGATGAGTGTATATTGATGATACAATGTAAAGTGAAAGATTATTACACTGTCAATGCATGCTTAATGAAGCTTCTTTCATATCCAGGATAAATACTAGCTACACAACCAAAAAAAATAGAAGGATAAGTACTAGCTATGATGTAAAAACAACAATAGAATAAAAACTTTTGCACTTTGATATGAGATGAAGGGAAAAAAAAACTCGGTGACTCACGGAAGTGTGTTAGGCTGATTCACCATCGTTGCAAATATCTTGAATTAGCAGTGTCAAGTTTAGTTGAGAAGATCCCCCATCGTCAACAGAACTTTTTGCCATCTCGCCGAGCTCTCTAGCTCGTTTCCTCCTCTTTTCTCTTTCCTCTCCTTCATCCATTAGCCTATCTATGCCCCCCTCGACATCTTCTTTCTTCACCAACACCCCAATCTTCTCTTCCTCACCCCACTGTACAGGATCCTTCACCCCAACACTTACAGCAATTTTTAGTATATGTACTACTAATTTCTCATTGAAAAACTGGTCCCCAAATAGAGGCCAAGTAAGCATTGGCACCCCAGCACATATTGCTTCTATGGTTGAATTCCAACCGCAATGCGTTAAGAACCCTCCAATTGAAAAATGTGATAATATGAGCAACTGTGGAGCCCATCCCCAAATCAAAAGGCCCCTTCCTTTGATCCTTTCTTCAAACCTATCTTCTAAAATCCACTTTTCCAACTCTTCTGACTTATTTTCTCCCTTTATAACCCAAATGAATGGTCTGTTTGATGCTTCTAACCCCAATCCTAGCTCTATCAATTGGGAAGGTATTAGATTACACAGGCTTCCAAGGCACACATAGACTACTGAGCAGGGTTCCTGAGAATCAAGCCACTTCATGCATTGATGCTCTTCAATGGAGGCCTTGTTACCTCTCTCAGCCTTATCTAAGTGGTCCTTATTGCAAAGCGAAACAGGGCCAATACACCAGACTTTATCTTCTCCTGCTTTCTTATATTCTTTGACATATGCTGGCTCCAACTCCTCAAAGGAATTTACAATGACCCCATATGAGGCTAAGTCAGTTGTTACCATTTGCTCACAAAGTTCTTCCATTCTTGAATCTCTGGAAAAAGACAATTGGGATTTAGTAAATTCAACATGGTCAGGCAAGCCAGGAACGACTATGTATTCTGACTCGGAGGATATCCTCTCGAGAACCTTGTGAACTCTTAAGTTGTGCCAGCACAAGAGAGAGAAGCAACTTACTCCGACGAAAGAAATCCTTGGAATGTGAAACTTGAGAGAAATACCAGCTGTCCACGCCAAGGTCATGTCTGAGATTATGCAGCTTGGTCGAGGTGCCAGCTTCTCAAATAACTCTTCCACTGGCTGTTGTAGCATGCTAGTTGAACTGAAAAACTTTGTGCCCAATCCTAGTGAAGGTAGCTTGTCAAGATTGTCACACCCTTCTGGTATTCCTGCCTCTTCACAAGGAAATTGAAGCGAGATTACTTGGATTTGGAGCCCAGATTCAACAGCACGAGCTAAACTTGTTGCAAAACGGGCTGCGTTATGTGTTGTGGTGATTACAGTAACAGATACACCTCTTTGTGCCAACAATTTGGCAACGTCTATCATAGGAATCATGTGGCCTTGGGCCATGAGAGGAAACAAGATAAAGTGAAGTGGCTGGGATAGAGAAGTCATGGCATGCAACTAGGGGTAGACGACTAAAGAGACTGAAATACAGTTATATACAATATAAGCTTCTCTTTCTTGTACATAATAGTGAGATTTAAACTAGAGAGACACTCCATTGGAACCTTACTGGTGATGCAAGAGCTTACATAAGCTGATAAGCATATTGTTTTATTCTGAGAAATTATGTGGTTCAAAGGTAGCATAGTTTCTTGTGGATAATATTAACCATCATCTCGATTGAAAACTGAAGTACGTCTAGTAGAAAGGAAAGAAAAGATCATAGTAGAAAGGAATAGGAATCAAGCAACTGAGAGTAGAGAATAGACCACAGTGTTCGTGAATTTGAGAGAGTTGGGTGCTTGCTGTCCATTATTTTAAGGGAAAAGAGCCAAAACTAATAGACAAAATGACAACGATTCTCGGAAATGACAAACAATGGATCGTTTGTGGAGGAACGACAGCCAGCCAGTTTTATGTATTAACACAATTATTTTATAAAAAATAAAATTAGGCTACTACTAAGGTGGTGGGCTAATTATGAATATAGCTAGTCGACATGCATTTCTAATAAAAGAAAGGACGCGGATTTCCTCCAAACAGGTTTGGAGGAAATGCTGCAAACAGGAACACAGGTCAGCTTAACAGAAAGACACATAAGACACATAAGCTTGGGTCATGTGCAACGCACATGACCCATTTTAAGTGTAGAGTGCTGTTAACTCTAACAGCGTTAGCCACTTTCTCCTCAAATCACCCACAGCCTCACGCCTCTCTCTCATCTCCTTCACTTCAGTTTTCTCAGCAAGCTCAGACCGGCGAGAAGAAAAAAAAAAATCCACAGCCACAGCCATAGCCACAAACCACGGTAGCAGGAAAAAAAAAAAAATCCAGCCCCCAACAACCTTCTTCTTCCATTTCTCAACCTGCAACCACCAACCATAGCAAAAAAAAAAAAAAAAAAAAACCCACAATCTAGCCACCACCAACCTTCCTCTTCCACCTCTCAACCACAACCACAAACACATCACAACTCAACAGAAATCAAACAAATCAATGACCAAATCGACCCACGAACCACAAACCAATTGGACCCACGAACCACGCCGATACCCACAAACCAATCGGACCCACGCCGATACCCACGAATTCCACGCCGATGCCCACGAATCAAACTTCACAACCACGAAACCACCTAAGCACAACCATGAATCTGACATCCACAATCCAACCCACAAACTGCTGGAGAACAACCACGAATCCAATGTCCACAATCAGACCCACGAACTGTCGAGAGAGAGAGAGAGAGAGAAGAGAAAACAGATAACAAAGAAGTGAGAGAAGGGAATTAAAAAAAAAGAGATGAGGGAATGAAGTGTCTGAGTTTGAGGAGTTTGAGGAGAGAGAGAGGGGCTGTCCAGTTTAGATGAGAGAGTGAGATCGACGGCTGCTGCATGTGGCCGTCGTCGATTCCACCTCAATGTCTGAGTTTGCTGAGAAAACTGAAGTGAAGGAGATGAGAGAGAGGCGTGAGGCTGTGGGCGATTTGAGGAGAAAGTGTCTTCTTGCCGGTGGCTGCCGTTGATTCCGCCTCAGTATCTTCTCGTCGGTCTGAGCTTGCTGAGAAAACTGAAGTGAAGGAGATGAGAGAGAGGCGTGAGGCTGTAGGTGATTTGAGGAGAAAGTGGCTAACGCCGTTAGAGTTAACAGCACTCTACACTTAAAATGGGTCATGTGCGTTGCACATGACCCGAGCTTATGTGTCTTATGTGTCTCTCTGTCAAGCTGACTCGTGTCCCTGTTTGCAGCATGTCCTCCAAACCTGTTTGGAGGAAATCTGCATCCCTAAAGGAAAACATTAGGTCCGGGCGTGGCGTAAAACCAGTGTTTTACGCCATGCCAATGAACTCTCGCCACGTCAAAAAAAAGGGCTCTCACAATGTTTCTTCACGCGAACCTCCGCACAGCAACAACAAAAAAAAAAAAAAAAAAAGAAAAAGAAAAAAGAAAAGACTCCCACACAAAATACTCCAGCAACCCAACCAAATTGACATCTCATTCCTTTCTGTCAGATCGTTTAGACCCCTTAAACCCAATAGATTAACCTAGAGAATTAGCCAAGTGATTAACTTAGGTAATTTAATCAAATCTAGGTTAACACAAATAAGCAAAAACAATAAAGCAGCGGAAAAATAAAGAACACAAAGATCTGATGACCCAAGAAACCACACCGGTAAAAACCTAGGGAGGATTTAACTTAGCTATCCTCAAGGTAAACTGAATCCACTATGAAAGAATCGAAGTTTACACAATAAGACTTAGACCACTAACATCCTATTCCTACCCAAGTGTAGGAAACTTACTACCATGACCCAATGATAGCTCCGAGATCCACGGACTCCTTCTTTCCTCGAATTCTTCAGCAAATCACAAGCGCACTTGCTTGTATATCTTTATGCTCTTTTGATTCTGCAACTGTATTGATTTACACAACTCTTGACATGAGTCTTGAGTTTGTAAACCCTAAGTGTATGTGAAGGTAAACACCTCTAGATCTCACAATGAGATTCACAAACACAGCATTCAGAACACTAAAAACGTGGCTAGGGTTTTCCCTTTTATACTTAGGGCAAAACATAAAACCCTATACATTAAATGGACTAGGGCTGAGTTTGAATTTTCTGCAGAAAAACGATCTGCCCGATTTTCGATCGATCGAGCCTAATTTTCGATCGATCAAGTTAGGCAGAAAGTGAACAGTGAATTCTGCATAAACTCGATTCCAACTTTACATAAAATCTCATACTTTGAGCAAAGTCTAACACAAGACTAAACATTGTTTTGATCATGGTTTGCCAACATACAAATTGAAGTTCTAATACATTAGTTCCTAATTCTTAGAACCTAACACTTTCTATTTTTTCTTCTCGTTGCTCTTCATCTCTCTATCTTCTCTAGCAGCCATTATGGTCACAATCAAATACCCTAAAATTCAAATCAATCAAACTTCTTTTAAACTCTCTCTCTCTCTCTCTCTCTCTCTCTCTCTCTCTCTCTCTCTCTCTCTCTCTCTCTCTCTCTCTCTCTGTGTATTTTTTAAGCATCAGAAATTTGAGTCATCAAAATTGAGTCAATCTTTTTAAGAAACCAGGAAAGCCAAAATGCAAACCCATCTCTCTTTCGTTCCCTAAATAAACACGATGGTGAAGAGTTGGGCTTGGCAGATGATGTGGTTTAAGCGGAACATTTGATGGCTTGAGGGTGGGGTACAAATGGGTTGGAAATTCTGTTGGCGATTTGAGAGTGATGAGGGTTTTGGCTATGGCTGTTGGTACTGGGTTTGTGCCAAAGGTGTGGGTCTTGGGGTTTTGATTCCGAAGAAAGCACGATTTTGGCTAGAGTATTTTGCGTGGGAGTCTTTGTTTTTTTTTTTTTTACTGTGTGGAGGTTCGCGTGAAGAAACATTGTGGGAGCCCTTTTTTTTGATGTGGCGAGAGTTCATTGGCGTGGCGTAAAACACTGGTTTTACGCCACGCTTGGACCTAATGTTTTCTCTTCTAATAATGGTAAATGTACTTTCTTAAAATAATAATAATAATAATAATAATAATAATAATAATAATAATAATTATATTATTATTATTATTATTATTATTATTATTATTATTATTATTATTATTATTATTAATATTTTTCTTTTTTCTTTTTTCTTTTTTGCACAAGGTTGAATTGTATTTTTTGTCACTAAAATTTAAAATGTTGTAATTTAGTCTTAAATATTTTATAGATATCAATTTGATCATTTTGTCCGTTTGTTGTTGAAAGGATTAGAGTGAGATTGGTATAGTACTTATGTGATGTTTTTTATGTTTATCTCTTAAAATTTTACTATGTGGCTTTTTTCTCATGGATGGAAATATATTTTTTAAATTAAATAGCCACATGACAGAATCTTAAGAGGAGAACCTAAGGAATAGCACCTAAATTTTGTTCAAAAGATTATAGATATCTCATGGATGAAGTGGTGAAGCTACAAGTTAAAAATGTATATAGGATGCTTAGAATAAATATGCTAACAGATAAATCGAAAAAAATAATTTATATATTTTTAAAATTTCAAGGACCTAATATTGATATTTTTTAAAGTTTTCAAAGATGAAATTAAAACCTTCTATATTTGAGGGAAAAAAAATCAAACCTAAACCAAAATTTATATAGGAAAAGCATATCTTAAATTTTAAATAAATTTGTTGCAAAACCATGCATGAAAACCGTAATATATGATTATTTTATAAGAAATGTAATGAATTTAAAATTGTGTTCTATTTTATAAGTTTTAGGTAATTGATATATAATATATTTTGCATTCAACAAAAATTTGTAGTGATATAAATGGAGTAGATGTTATTAAAAAGACTTTTTTCAAACATTACATAATATGTTAACTAATTTGAACATATTTAAGAAAATTAAAAAAAAAATTTGTATACTCCTATTCCATGGAACACATGTACCATGGTACATTAAGTTTAAAATATTATATATGTAAGGATCCAATTTGAGTTCCTAGCCTACGAGAGGGATGGACTTAGGCCCAACAAGCCCAAAACAATGAATTTGTAGAGAGTGTGTTAGAAAACTGGGCTTCAATGAGTTAGAAAACAAATATAATGGATTTAATCGAAGAAAAACGTCCTTGACTCAATTCGAGGAGCCTAGTTCTTATATATTGGCTCACAAATTGATTACAAATTTAGTTCCAGGCTGCTACAGTAGTTCTTTCTCCATTCTTTCGATCCGATTCTCTTAGGGTCCTCCCCCTAATTTATACTTCCTTCTACTTGCATCATCACCCTCCACGTGCAGTCCAGATCATCTTCTTTCACCCCTATCCCATCAGCCCTCCTAAAAAGTCTTCAGATAGTAGCTATAAGGCTAAAAGTTATTGTTCAGACATCACTTCCTCATTAATGAGGCCAAAGAGTTAGCTGCAGAACATTCAATATGGTGATAGCATCTTTCCTTCAAATATTTCTTAGCTCCCACCTGTCCTGTACGCCCACAATGTGTTCCCTTACCTGCAGAACCTTCTGGTGTATTATCCTAAATAGCAAAATGCATACTTTGACCTTTTCCTTGCTTAGCTGATGATTTATTCCTCCTCGGACCACCTTTCTCAATCTACACAGTCGCAATCTACTTGTGAAGCCCACCACCCTACGTTTTCTACACTATTGACCCATCCTCGAACAATTGAGCCTCCTCGGACAAGCCCAAGGCCCAATACACATATTTGGGCCTCTGATCCCTACAATATAAGTTTATAATTGTAGTATTTTTTTCTCCAAATATAAATTATTTATATATAATTGAAACTTGAATTTTAAGGTGATTTCGTGAATTTTTATCATTTTTTTGCTTTTTTTGGGGGCCATATCTCTAATTTCAATGTCTATTTTGTTTGTATTTTTTAGCTCAAAACTAAAAAGTACTTTGGCCAGAATAGATCAAAAATTCATACATTTCAACCCAAAAATTAAGAAAAATAAAAAAAATTTAAGCTATAGCTGAAAAGGAAATCTACAAAAAAAAAAAAAGAATCTATTTACAGCCCAATTAATCCAAAATTGATTGAACTGGACTGAAATTAACTGAATGGACGAATTAGATTAAAGTAGACTAAAATGTTGCTAATGCGATTTAACTGGAGCATATTAATAATAATATTGTATAGATAAAAAAAAAAAAAGATGATTAAGAAAATATGAGAAAAGTATCTCAACTTCTTTCAAACTTCTCAAGAAAAACATCTTTCACTCATATGTGGCATCTCACTTGGACACACCGCAACAGAGAAAAAGAAAAGGGGTGTGAATATTTTGGGTAAAGAATTCTTTGACTACCTACTGTCTCAGAATAGAGGTAAAGAGCTGAATTCTCATTGAAAAATGACAATAATCATTTATAGATTTAAGGCTATTGGCCAGGGTACCAGGTGGTCACGTATAATAATTACTGGTGGGTTACTTGCAGAGTAAAAGGTACTTCTTGGGTTCTTATAAATCTATAAATCTATATAATATATCAAAGTGAAGGCAAAATAAAATATCCACAATTGTAGTTAGATTTTATATACTCTAATTTAATTTTGTACCAAGTCTTCTTTTTAACTTAAATTAGTTGCTAATTCGTACTATACACGAAAATCTATCAATTTGTGAAGTAGACTAAAATAATATTATAAAAAATTTAAGAAACTACACCATTGCATGATTTGCTCCTGTATGACTTCAGTTTGTGTTATAATTTGACGAAGAAGTCATTGTTTGAACGTGTAATGGCTTACAAAAAAATTTGTCAAACAGTTTCAGATACTGCAAAAAAAAAAAAAAAAAAAAAAAACTCTCAAATATTAAACCAAAAAATATTAAGGAATCAAATAATTTCTTGTTTAGAAATTATTAAAACAAAACAAAATATATATGAGTAACAATAGAGAAATATAAGAGAAAGATAGGTTACATTAAAAAGAATAATTTCAATTATTGCAAGCTTTTTTATTTTGTAAAAAACTGTTAAAGAAAGTTTGGTGGTTTATGTACGAAAATTACTTTTTAAAAAATACATGAAAAACTATAAAATAATTTTTTTTTAACAAAGTAGAGGAGAAGAAAATAACATAAGAAAAGCTCATACCTCTATTCAGCTTTAGAGAAAAAATATTGGGGTTTGCTTTGCTTTGCATTTATAATGTTCATGAGTAACCTCACAAATTTGAAAATAAATTATCAATGTTTAAGTTTGATTTTAAGTTGGATTTGTTAGAGAGATAAAGTTTCATTTCTTGTTAAGTTTGTAAATAATTTTGTTTAAAAAAATGATGATGATGAGTTTGAGTTTAAGTTGGACTTGTTAGAAAATAGAGTTTCACTCTTTGTTAAATTTAGACTAAACATAAATAATTTTATTAAAATAAAATGATAGTTTTATTTAAATATTGTGCTAATGTGAAAAATTGTGAGGGTTTCAAAGGCTTCAGTTATATATATATATATATATATATATATATATATAGATTACTCTCAAACTATATAAAACTGACTCTTGTCCATTTTAAACTATTAATACAAAATTTCTTACCAAACTCATTATTAATTCTTGTAAAAATTATGATTCGCAATAAAAAAAATTCATATACAAATTTCAATGGATCATTTTATCGTATTCCAAAAAATTAATTGTTCATTTTCAATATGTTTTCATAACAACTAAATTTTCATGACTTATTTGAAAAATGTAAACATTAAATAAATTCATTTTATTACAATAACATAAATTACATTAAGAAGTAAGAAACTATAGTATTCTTCTTTTTTCCCCTTTAAGTATTCAAAAATGAATGATTTGTCATACTCTACCAAATAATATTTTTACAAAGTTTTTTTAAGAGTAGACAAAAATATTTAAAAAAATGAACATTTATATAGTATTCAACATCAATACGAAGTTTAATTTGTTTCTAATTATTATTATTTTTATTCACCTATGTTTACATATGAGATTATAAGAATCAAATTTTGGAGTGAAAACTTGCCAGTCTAGATTAGAAAGATTTTGGTCTTCACTTATCAGATTTTGTTGACGTTCATTTTTGAAAGTCCAGCAGCAGGAAGAAGCCCAACAACGTGGGCAAGAAGAGAGTTAGTGGATTGATAAGGAAAAAAAACCATTAAGCTCGAATGGTAGGAATAATGGATTATGAACCCATGAAATAAATAAATGGGTCTTGAGGAAAGCGAATGGGTCAAAGGAACCCAGAGAAGGAAGTAGTAAACCCATGGATATTATATAATGTAGAAAAGCAAGAATGGGCCACAGCAGGCCCAAAGTAATGAAGTAAGAAAGTAAGGGGTCATGGCACCCTAAGGATGAAGGATAAAGTAATTGAGCCAAGGAAGCCCAAAAGAGTTAGCAAGGTGCCTATGGGTATGTAGAGTGAAAAATAGGCCGAGGATGCCCAAAGAAAGCAAATGAGCCGATGATGCCCAAGTAGAAAGAAATGAGACAGAAGAGCCCATAAGCAATACAACGGATTGATAAAAGCCCAAGATAGCATGAATGACCATACGGAGTCATCAAAAGAAGGATGGGCATCAGGCCTAAAGAGGCTCGATAGGCACGGGTAAGATAACACTGTGGTAAGAGTAGCAAAGTGGTATGGCAAAAAAATGGCAGCAGGGCTACGGAAAGAGGGAAGAACAGGCTCAAGAAAGGAAAACCCATAGTTAAGCGAAGCCCAATCCTTGAAAGAGGTAAGCTGTTAGGAATGAGAAATCAAAAAATAGTTCACGCCATAAGGGGTCAAGGATGAGCGGCAGAATGTACAAATGAGCCTTAAGACCACGACAAACGCATAAACAGCAGACAAGCTTTAGAAGTACACAGGAGTGGAGCATGCGCAAGACTTAGGCATTACCATCCTGTACCTAGCCAATACAGGAGTGGTGGGTCATGGGTCAGAGGTAAGAGAGGATATGGTCTAGCGGTGGGTAGAAGGGGAAGCTTATTCTAGGGTTCCCACTCAAGCTCTTTTGGGGGAAATGTCTTACTAGGATAACATACCACCCAAAAAAGGAGGATGAGTTAGAACCACGAGGTGCATGCCATGAGGGATAGGAAGAGAGAACACCAGCGCTGTGGCAGATTAGAATGTCATGGTGAACAAACAAACAAAATAGCATTCTTTGTCTAGTAATAGGGAGTGGCACAGCCAGCACAGGTAAGTGGTGGTGGCTAGGCAGCTAACAAACTAGTGATGGTTGGCAAGGACACCTAGCATTCTTTGTCTAGTAATAGGGAGTGGCACAGCCAGCATAGGTAAGTGGTGGTGGCTAGGCAGCTAACAAACTAGTGATGGTTGGCAAGGACACCTAGACCAGAAAAAGGTTTTTAAAGGCTAAAATGGTAAAAAAGTAGTCACGGCAGGCAGTATATAAAGGGTCTTTGCCATACACAGTGGAACAACACAACAATGGCAATCACCACAAGAGTAGTTACCATCACACCACACAAGTAAACAAAAAGAAAGAAAATAGAGGGAAGCAATTAAAATAAGAAAAACAGAGGAAAAGAAATAGGGAGCTAAGAAGAGAGCAAAAGAGATTAGAGTGGCAAGCATACACAAATAGGCTTTTCCTTCTCTCCCTCCTAAAGCCTACTCTCTGTAGAAGACAAAAAATTTGTCTGGCGCAAGCCATTCAGGTCCGTTCCCTCAAAGTGAGTAATTTCCGCGGCAGGATCTTCCTACAAGGTTACCCACATTGAAGAAAATGGTTCCCCCCTTGGCCTTAGTCCCATGACAAAATTGAACGTGGCAAATTAATCACCTTTTTTCTTTGATTTTTAGCAATTAATATTATCTTTTTTTATCTTGTGTTTGCTATTTGCATTTATAAAGTGTTCTTTCCTTTTGCTTTGATTGCTTACTTAATTTGCTTAACAATAGTGTATCCCATTAATTATTGTTGTTTACACCCATCTGCCATAACTTTTTTATAATAACTTCGCCTGCCATTGGCACGTGACTAAAGTTTCAACAAATAGGGCATAGTGTGTGCACAAGCCAAGTCAAAGTGAGTTACAGTTAGACTGGTCTCGACTCCCTTATCTAGAACACTTGGGCATAGTATGGCAGGAGGCAGCCCAGCCCAAAAATCACAAAGGCCCACCACAGATTTAGAAGAAAATTCTATCCATAAGATGATCCCTCCATTTTATAACAAACTAAGAGGATATTTTTTTAAGATAAATAAGAAGATAGAGTTTTTTGTTTTAGATAATCATAATTAATGGAAAAGGATCATATTCATTCCTTATCATAAATAGTGACACTGACATATTTGGGATGCTAGTGGTGAACCCTCCAATATTAGCCAATAGGCCTCATAAAAGTTATTATAAGATAAAACTTAGATACAACTTTTCGATTTAGTACACTAAGTTTCCAATTAATTTCAAATTCACGGCTACATTGACAATGCAGAGCAAAAAATTTTATCTTTCCTAAAAAAAATTGTAAATTCAATACACATATGTTTAAATTTAATTCAAAATTATAAGTCACTGTACCTACAGAATTGTAAATATGTTCTATCTAATAAGTTAAAATATTACACCACCAAATGAAGGCAACAAGTGTAGGAAATTAACCCGAAATTCTCAATCTGTGAGAAACAAAAATTAGAGAAAACACACGCCAAAGAAAAACAATCATTCGCACAAGACAATATTTACGTGGTTCGGCAATTTTTCTACATCCACGCAGTTAGGGATTTCACTATTATTAGGAAAAAATACAAAGTGCGGCTTGTAACGGTGCTTGGGCTGCTACTGTGACATTGAGCTGGATTATCTCATCCTGCCGTACTAATCCCAAAATGTTCTGGATTGGAGAGTCGGGACCGGTCTAGTTGCAACTCACCTTGGCCAGGCTTGTGTGCAAGCTATGCCCTGACCTGTCACAATTTATGTTGCGTAGTTATGGCAGGCAGGTCCTTTTGAAATAATTACCGCAGACAGGTATATTATAAATATAAGGGAAATGCGTTTACCATACTTTAAATAAATAAGCATTGGAATGAACACATAAACAGAACAACAAAGATGAACTTAAGAGGAGTAAGTATAAAAAGAAATGAGCAAGAAATGACGGCAAGCTGGTAAAACTATTAGTCTGCCGTGGTATGTTAAATGAATCCAAGCCAAAAAGGAGACGACACTCCCTCAATGCAACTAATTTCTCAAAGGAGAAATTAATGGCTTTGAAGGAACGGTCCTAGATGACCTATGTTCTGAGCGTGAGCAAATGGAAAGTGTGGTTTTTCGAGAGGGAGAGAGGAAATAACAACCCACTTCAGTGCATGCCTATCCTCTCACTTTCTTTCCTTTTATTTTCTTATTTCAATCTCCTTTTTAAATTTCTTTTCCCTCCCTTCTTTCTCTGTTGCAATTCTTCTCCTTCCCTCTTTCTTTTCTTACTCTGTTTTTCTTTTTTACTTGCTCTGTTTTCTTTTCTTTTCCTTAATTCTTCCTTACTTGGCCTCCCCTCTTTTTCGTGCACAGGGAACATTCTTATATAGTGCCTGCCGAGGTATTGCTTTTACTCTTTTACCCCCTTAACTGTTTTTGTTCGATACGTGTACTCGCCGACCATTACTGGTTGATCAGGAACTTAGCCAGCGCCACCTCACCAGACGAAGACAAGGGGATTTTGTTCGTTAGTTTGCCGTGGCATTCTCACCTGTCACGTTAGAGTACTCTCTCTCTCCCTCATGGCATGCACCGAAAGGTTCCAACTCAGCTTTGCCATTTTTGGGTGCTATGCCATCCCAGCAGGACACTCACCCGAAAGTGGCCTGACCGGGAGCCTTGAAATGGGTTCTTCCCTCTCCCCTCCGCCAAACCACACCCCCTTTACCTCTGACCCATGGCTCACTTTCACCCGTATTGGCTGGGTACAGGCTGGTGAGACCTGGGCCTTGCGCGTGCTCTGTCCTCATGTTCGTCCAAAGTCTGCCTGCTGGTCATGCATTTGCCGCGGCCTGGACGTCTGCCTTCTTATCCTGCCGTTTACTTCTAACTTCTTGTGGCGTGGATTATTTCTTCACTGCTTCGCTGTTTGTGGTTTAGACTCGCCCTTGATTGTGGGCCTCGGTCTTCTTGCTTCCTTTCGTGTTTTGTTTTTCACAGCTTTTCTATTGTTTCTTGCCGTGCCATTTTAACAAGATGGTCATTTAATACAATTGGGCCTCTTTGGGTCCACTGCTTGCTCTCTTTTTCAATGGCTTAATAAGCCCACTGGGCTTTTCTTGCCATACATGCCTACGGGCTCCCGTGTCTCATTTATCCTTCTTTGGGGTGTCTTTGGCCTCTTGTAACCTCGTGCTTTCCATGGGCCTTTACTACCTCGTTGGACTTCCTCGGCCCAACTATTCCTCATTTCCTTTAGAGCCCATAGATTTCCTATGGCTCTATATACTTGCTTTACTTTGGGCCTGCCGCAATGGGTGTGGCCCATCCTCACTTTTCTACATCCGCGGCCCATGCTTTGCCATTTCTCTCTTTCCAGACCTTTTCAGGCCCATTTACTTCTTCAAGACCCGTTTATTTGCTTTACGGACCTATACTCTATTATTCCTGCCGCTCAGGTTTAATGGGCTTTTCTATTTATTCTTTGATTATTTCTTTCTGATGTTGCTGGGCTTATTCTCCTTATTGGGCTTTAAGAAATGAGCCTCAACATTTAGCTCCCTGAGCATATGAAGTGCTTCTGCGGTTCATATGTGAATAGAAAGACTTTCCTACCCTTTTTGTCTTGTTTTCTTCTTTTCCTTCTCGGGCTTTACAAACAGTGGTCCCCAACTCATATGTTTGTTCAGACATATTCAGATATATATATATATATATATATATACATTCCTGCTACGAACAGCTCTGTCTCTTCGCATTCCTCATTTAGCAGTTATCTTGATTCTGAAACGGCGCTTCATTAATTTCGTTCCTCTTCCAATGGCTGACTCATCGTATCTTTTCATGCCTCTATTAATTACACTAATACCCAAAGACAAATCTCATCGTAATCCTCCTTCAAGCGCTCTCTCTCCTTTCAGCGCAAATATCATCTCTACTCCCTCTACTCTGCCGTCTCTTATTCCCAAATCACTCCCTTCCATTTTACTCTGATCCAAACCTCGCACTATGACGCCGGTGAAAGGTCAAAGTTCCTCACGCCGTAAAAGGAAAGGAGTTGCTCGTGACCCTTCTATCTCTCATGACGTAGGCGAGGAGTTGGTTCTTTCCGAATCGGACCAATCCGATGAGGAAGAGTCACAGCGCGCCCCGAATAGTGAGTGTGCTCCCCTCATCGACCCATGGTATGATATCCATCCACACTTCCCTAAAGTTCCTGGCGAATATACGCCGCCGCCGCCTGGCCGTGTATGGCTTGCCCTTTGCCGGCGAGATACAGACACTTTGTGGGCTCCCTTGGCTTCTTCAATCTATGATCTTGTTATCTGCGAAGGCATTTCGCTCCCCGTACCCATTCACTTCGAATATGGATCCGGCACCGCCTTAGGTTGGAAAGAGTAGGTTGATAGAGAGTTATCGGATACGGGTTTTATAGGTTTGCTTCAACGGGCCGGTGTGTTGAAAGCCGTTGTTCTTCCCATTGCTTATTGAACTTCAGAGATCTCTTCAATCTGTGACAACTAGTCCGCAGGTGGTGCACTACTACTCATACCTTCTTCTTCTACTGCGGCGAGATTACCGTAACCCTGGAAGACGTGGCCAATCAACTACTCCTTCCCATTCTTGGTGATGCCGACCTCGGTGCTCTGGAGCTTTCACTGGAGGAAAAGGCCATTAAGGCCAAATTGAAGAAAAGGATGATTGGTAACGCAAAGCTGTCTTTTTGGATCAGTTCTCCTGCCAAGCTTTCTACTGCTGCCCGCCGCGCAGCTTTTATCACTTTTTGGTTGTGTAAGTTTGTGTTTGCTTCCCATCCTCATTATGCTATCAAGCCTTTGTATTTCCAGCTAGCCATTAAAATTTCAACTGGGGTAAGTTTCCCGCTGGCTCCAATGTTTTTGGGAAACTTGTATGTTCAACTTGATATCTTGCGGAGCGACGAGAGCCAAGTCGGTTCTTGCCACATAGTCACCTCCTCTGTTTATAGTACCATTTTGCAACATCTACTTTATGAGCGTTGTGCTAAGCAGTTGGCGAGATGCAGGCCTGTTCGCTTCGCCAAAGAGAAGTACCAATCCTGTCCTCAAGTCATATCTGATTTTTGCGGCAGATTCGAGTTCGACTTTCCGCTGACTTTTCGTTGGGTTGGTTTGAAGCCTATTGACTACTCTTTTGTTGAGTCTTTTGATCAAGAAATTGGATTTTCCTAGAGGGCCTACAGGAATTTGGGCGCGGGGTATACGTGCGCCGATTCCGTCATGGGTTTGTTTGTTGATACCGTTGGCATCACCACTCCTTTGGCTGCCTTTGATGAGACCGGTATTACTTACTTAGCGGCTACTAATGCTGGGTGGCTGCCCTACCTCGCTGATGAGGGTCTCCGGTTTGTGCATTATCCTGCCAACCGAGTGAGGAGGCAGTTTGGGTTGGACTAGGATATCCCCGACAATCTTTCCTTTCTCATGGAGTCCCCCACATCCGTCCGTCCTTTCTTGAGGCACACTGCTTTTGCATTTTGGAGTCAGCGCTTTGCCGCGATCACTGTTCCAAGTTCATCGAGGGAGGGCATCTGTACTCCTGCGATGTACGGGTATTGGCAAGCTGTGATGACTTCATTTGAACAAGAGTTGGTGGGCAGCCGTCGTTTCTCCCTCATTCCCCCTGATGGGCTCAGTGCAGTTATCTCAGCCAATCCCCGTTTGCTCTTACCCTCCAAGTCCGTGATAGCCTGCACCCGAAAGCAGAACCGGTCCGCTATCTTTGAGTGGAATGATGAAGAGAAAGGTTGGTATTGGCATACTGGCGATTACCCATCAGGTTGGGAAAAGAAAGTGAAAGTGACAAACATCTCAGCGCCTAAAAAGGCATCCGCCAAGTCTAAGTCTGCCAAAAAGAGTGTTGATCTTTCTGAAGCTTCTTCTGATGTGCAACCTACGGTCAGTAAGTCTAAGTCCACTGCCCCACAAACTTTTACTAGTGCTTCTCCTTCTAGCAGGACAAGAGGCAGCAAAAGGAAGTCTTTCCCCCCTCTTGTGATTACTACTACCGAACGACGGGTGAATCACTTTTGACCTTATTCTCTCTTCTCTCTCTTTTTTTTTTTTTTTTTTTAGTCTCTGTTTTTTCTCGCCGCTAACCCTTATGTGTTTGTTGGTACATCTTCTTATCTTTGCCTTCTGCTTCCCTTGCAGTCTAAATTCAAGGAATATACGTCTGCCACACACCCCATATTAGTTGATGAACCCGAGTCTGAAGTATGTCTCTTGCTTTTCTTTTGTTTTCTTTTATTCATATCTCTCCCACCATGCTTCTTTGCTTTTTTGGCTTTGTTTCAACTTCATTACTAGTTATGAGCTTTCTCCATCTCCCTCTTTTTTGCTTTTGTTCTTCAGGATGAACCCGAGCCTCTTTCTATATATCGTCCTACTGTCGAAGAACTTTCCGCCTCAAAGGGAATGCCCTTAGGAGGTCTCTTTGGCGGGACTGATGCGGCCTTTGTGACACCTACTCCTGCCACTGCTATACCAAGAGTTTTTACCGAGGTGCCTACCCCTCCTACTGAGCCAACACTTATGAGCGAGAGTGTTCATTTTGAGCAAGTTGAGGAGACTGTTCCTTCAGGTATTGCTAAGGCTGAGACTGTTTCTCCTGCTACTCCCTTATTATTTCCACCAGTGACCCCTTTTTTGGCCCTTTTTCAAGTAGCAAAGGATGGCTCTTTCCTGGTTGTTACTCCTTCTTCTATTCTGAGCTCTGCCACACGGGGGCCTGACATGGACTTGTCTTCAGAAGGCTCTGAAGACGTCCTTGAGGATCACGATGATGAACCCGTCGTGAAGAAGGTAGTTTCTGATTCTGAGGAGGATGAGGATATTGAGTACGGAGTTAAGTCTATAGGTATGTATTCTTTATCCTGCTGAGTCTTCTTTCTTCTTCTCACTTCTTTTTTTTGTAATACCATTTTACTTTGCATTTTTATTCCCGCAGAAACTTCTCATGAGCCAGAAATTGCAACAGATGCGCCCATTGTTACTCCTCCTGCTATTCCCGTTGCGCCTGCTCCCGTTACCTTCACGGCCCCTGTTTTTACAGGTCTTGGTCCCCTTTCCTTCCTTTTTTTTTTTTTTTGCTGCTTTCTTACTTCTCCCTTTCTCTTCTCACGGATTTACCCTCTTTCTCTTTTTTGTCAGGTCCACCTCTTCCCGTTCCTTCCCAATTTGAATTAGATAGCAGTTCTTCCGCAATTATAGATCCAACAAGCGAGGCTATAGCCTTTTTTACCCGCTTCGATCAACTTGAAACTAATGACCTTG
This sequence comes from Lithocarpus polystachyus, assembly GCA_033629205.1. NCBI lineage: Eukaryota > Viridiplantae > Streptophyta > Magnoliopsida > Fagales > Fagaceae > Lithocarpus > Lithocarpus polystachyus. The sequence continues at coordinate 49,443,933 of CM066168.1, forward strand.
GTCCTGTGAAATTCTGGGGTTCTGGTCCACCTTATGTGGATTTCCATGGTTTTAAAGTCCCTGAGGACTGCGTTTCTCATTTGGAGGCAATCTACAGTAGTCGTGGTGATTTCATGCAGGGATTCCGCCTGGGTCACTTTGTTAGAGAACACTTTCTAAAGATGCTTGGGAGCATGCTGAATGATATTGAGCACAACTTTGTGGACACTATTTCCCCTGAGAGGATCCTTCAATGGAGGGCCGCAATTCAAGAGCTTATCAGTGTTGGCTTTACTGTGGACTTCGTTCTTGATCACCTGCGAGAGGTTGCCTGTGCTCTTTTTATGAGGAAAGTTCAGCCAGCCATCGATGCCATTGATGCACGTATTGAGATTCTGAAGAAAGAGGTGGCAGACTTGAAGGCTCGCCGTGGGCATCTTCTTTCAGGCGTCGGTGAGTCCAGCCTTTTTGAGGATCAATCTCTTATCTCCGGACTTCGTTGATGATGTGGTTCCCTTGCTCTTAATTTACTTATCTTTTGCTCTCCCCTGAACGTTATTTCTCCCTTCTCTTTTTTATGTCTTTTTTTTTTTTTTTAAAGACTTGCTACAATTTGGGTTTGTAACTAAGATGCTACATTTGCTACTACTTATCGCTATGACATGGTATGCTTTCTCCTTTTTTTTTTTTTTTTTGTAATTTTTCATACTTCTTTCCATTGCGATGAAAAACACGTTACAATCATGTTTTGTGACTCAGTCATTTGAGGGAAAAAAAAAAAAAAAGGGAAAGACAAAAGGAAAAATAACTACATTGCTTTCGCCCTTAAGTGTAATAACGTTTTAACCATTTCCCATTGATGGGATCGTTCAAGTCCCTGCTGTCCATCTGAATCAAACGGTAATACCCAGTTGGATGTGCCTCCCTTATCACAAAGGGCCATTCCCATTTCGGTGCGAACTTAGATGGTCCTGCCATACCTCTCCTGACATAGTCTGCCACTTTTAACATGAGTTGTCCTTCTGCAAACACCCTTTCCTTGGTCATCCTGCCATAAGCTTCCGTCATTCTCTGTCTGTATCTGCGGCTACGCTCTTGGGCTTCTTCTCTTTTTTCATCAAGTCCCTCCAAGTCTTCATACCTTTCCGCGGCGAAGACTCCTTCCTCCTTTTCCTTCTCGCACATCTGCATGGCTCTTAATGATGGAGTTTTTATTTCTGCCGGACTCATCACTTCTATCCCATAAACTAGAGAAAAGGACGAAAATCTAGTAGCTGACTTTGATGAGTTTCGATAAGCCCAAAGAGCGTCCGGTAGGTGTGTTGCCCATCCCCCCGTGTACTCTTGACTCATTTTACTGATGATCTTTATGAAGATTTTGTTTGTTGCCTCTGCTTGCCCATTTTCTTGAGGATAATAGGGTGATGAGCGATGGTGCTTCACTTGGTAAAACTCCAACATTTTCCTTACATCTCTATTGACAAAAGGTGTACCGTTATCGCTGATGATCTTGTGAGGTACTCCAAACCTCACAATTATGTTCTCCTTGATGAAGTTCGCCACTGCTCCTCTCGTGGCTTTACGGAGTGGTACTGCCTCTGCCCATTTCATGAAATATTCTGTAGCTACCAAGATCCATACATAACCGCGTGATTGTGGATTGATTGGCCCCACCAGATCAAGCCCCCAAGTATGGAAAGGCCATGGGGTGACCATGCACTGCAAGTTCTGCGGATGGGTGTGGATTAAATTAGCTCGTACTTGGCAACTGTGACACTTCTTTACAAATTCTACTGTCTCCTTCTTCATGGCAGGCCAGTAATAACCCATTTGTAGCAGGCATCTGTATAGCTTCTTCTTCCCTTGGTGTTCCCCACATTCTCCTATGTGTACTTCTTTCAGCATTTCTTTCGCTTCAGCGGGACCCAAGCATCGCAATGGGTTTCCATCATATCCCTTCTTGAAGAGAACCCCGTTGTGTAGAAAGTAACGTGTTGCCAATCTTTTGAGTTTGTACCGTTCACTGTGCTTTTGTGGCAGGATTCCTTCTACTAAATACTGAGTGAACGGCTTCCTCTAGTCTTTGCAAACAAACACTGCGTAGCTTTCCTCCCTGTCTGCCACCAGTTGGCATGCCTCACATTGGACTTGGACTTGGACTTGGTTCGCATCTTTTCCCATACTTGGCCAATAAAAACCTGCCCTTTGAAGCCTGCGGTAGAGGTTGACTTCTCCGCTAGATCCGCAAGTCTTGTCATGTACTTCTTTTAATTTCCTCTGGTCTTCCATCTGTCCTACGCATCTGGATAGGACTCCTCCTGGCCCCCGGGTAACAAGTTTCTGCATCTTTCAAGGAACGACTGATGTAGTACACCAGTTGTTCGTTGCCATTCCTATCTTCTTGGGCAATCAATGCGCCCACAGCGTATTGTTTGGTGGCCAAGTATAACAACAGTGGCTTCCTACGGACTGGGGCTTGCACGGTAGGAAGGTTCATCATGATCTGCTGTAGCCTTTGGAAGGCCGCTTGCTGTGCGTTACCCCATTCAAAGTTTTGCCCTTTCTTGAGCAGCTTGCTGAAAGCAGAGGTAATAGATGCCAGTCCCGGGATGAATCTTCGTATATACGAGACTTTCCCCAGGAAACTCTTCAATTCTTTAACCGTATCTGGCGGTTTCATGGTTGCTATGGCCGTGGTTTTGGCCAGGTCCACACTTATTCCTTTGCTATGGACCAGAAAGCCTAGAAATTTCCCAGAGGACACTCCAAATGCACACTTGAGAGGGTTCATTCTTAGCTTGAAAGCTCTACACCTTTCGAATACTTTCCTCAGTACCTAGACATGCTCTTCTCGTCTTCTTGACTTCACTACTATGTCATCTACATAGTTTTCTAATTTCCGGTGCATCATGTCATGGAATATGTATGTCATTGTCCGCTGATAAGTTGTACCTGCGTTCTTTAACCCAAATGGCATTACTGTATAGTAGAAGTTGCCTATGGGTGTTCTGAAAGCAGTCTTCTCTGCATCCTTTGGTGCCATTCTAATCTGGTTATACCCACTGAATCCATCCATGAACGAGAACATGGCACTTCCTGCCGCAGAATCTATCAGCAGATCCATATTTGGCAACGGGAATTCGTCTTTTGGGCATGCTCTGTTGAGATTTCTGAAATCTATACAACATCTTATCTGCCCATTCTTCTTCTTTACTGGGACAATGTTAGACAACCATCGAGGATGCTGAATGGGTTTGATGAATCCCACAGCCAGCAATTTTTGTACTTCTTTGGTTATTTGTTTTTCCATCTTGGTATGGAATACTCTGGCAGGCTGAATCACCAGTTTAGCCCCTGGGTCTACGTTTAGTGTGTGCACTACCAACCCAGGGTCCAATCCAAGCATTTCATTGTAGTCCCATGCAAAAACATCTCTATATTCTTTCAACAACATTATTAGTTCCAACTTCTCATTTTCTGACAACTTTGAACTGATTGAAATGGGCTTTGGTTCCTGCGAATCAATTCTCAAGTTGACTTCCTCTAACCTTTCTTTTGCCACAACCTGCGGGTCTTTTTCTGCCGCAATTCTTTCGTCGCTGTCCTTTTCCTCCAATCCCTCTTGAACTTTGCAACACACTAGGCTTTTGTGCTGCCATTCCTGTCTGGGGCCCGCATGTGCTTCACTTGTGGGCCCTGCATACCTTCATAACCGGTATACAATTCTGCCGTCAGGGCCTTGAACCCTGACACATCGGGGTGCATCATCCGCCTCTATGGCAGGCGTTTCTTTCCTCTTCCTTTTTTGAGACAGAAGCTTTCTTAGGTCAGGTTCTGGGTCGTCCCGGATATCCTCCCATTTGGGAACAAAGGTGCCTCGCAGTTTTGACACTAAACTTTCCCCTGATGGCGCCCACTGGTCGTAGAACATGGTTTCCACCAAATGGGACTCTGCTTGCTTGAACGGTGATGGGTTGGCCGCTATTCGTATCATCCTGCCATTTAGCCTTCCCTTCACACATTGGTGATAGGTGGATGGGACTAGCCTGTGCTTATGCAGCCATGGTCTTCCCAATAGCACATGATATGAAACCTTTGTTTTTGCCACGTGAAACCGGGCAAAAGAAGCTATGGGGCCTACTTTTAGCCACAATTGAATATGGCCTGCGGTGTATTCCCCACTTCCTCCGAACCCAGTTACTTCCATTGGGCACCCCTGGATCCTTTTCTCTGAAATTTATGCTGCTTGCAGGGTGGTTAACGGAATTAGATTTATCGAGGCACCCGTATCTACCAAGGCCCTTTTGACAGGAATTTGATTTATCGATGTGGCCAGATAAAGGGGTCTCCTGTGGTCGGGACTTCCCACCTCTATGTCTTCATCACTGAAAGTGATTTCACTTGATTCTTGTAAGAAAGCTCTGTCATCTGTGACTTCTGTGATTAAACATTCTATTCCCGCTCCAGAGGCAATGCTTACCAGGGCCTCCGTAGCTATTTTTTGCTCCTTCGCTGTGAGGCCTAATTGATCGAACAAGTTCTTGAAGTTGGAGCTTCTCTGCAGGGTGCTAATTGCTACGGTAGGCAAGTTTGGGCTCTCCTCTTCGTCCTCCCCGGGGTCTGCAAATTACCACCGCTGCTACACCCTTCCCTTTATGGTTCGGGAGTGGGTTTCTTTGAACTTCTGATTGCGTCAACTCCAGGGTTCCTTCTCTGAGGAGTGTCCAACATTCTGTGGTAGGGTGCTGCACGTAGTTGTGCAGTCGGCAGAAGCGCGGATCCCCTCGCTCTTCCTCTGTGGGTTCTCTGGAGACTTGGTTGGGTTTAAAAACCCCATCAACTATCCACTTATCCAGGAGCACATCTAATTCCCTCGGGGTGCATGGTATCGGTGGGGGAGTGTCACGCTCTTTCCCCTCTGATTTTCTCTTTCTTTCACCTGTTGAAGCCGTCATGGCCTGTGGGGCGTTCCTTTTGTCAGGAGCTGGTCTTACTGATTGAGCAGTCCTTCTGGCCTTTTGCAGTAGCTACGCAAACTGCGAAATCTCCAGGTTTTCTAGGACAGCCCGATATTCTCTGATCATATTCGTCATGCACATTTCCACTAACGTCTTTTCCTCACAGTGATCATAGCAGTCAAGTGCTATGTCCCTGAATCTTTTGATATATTCCAGCAAATCTTCGCCACTCTTTTGCTTGGTAGCTTGCAAGGTTGCGAGCGTCACCGTTTCTTCTCCATGGAAATACTTAGTGCAAAATACATCCACCATGTCATCCCAAGTCGGGATCGACCCAGGCTTTAAACCGGTGTAGCAAGTATAGGCTTGATCACATAACGACTTTGAAAACTCTCGCAGGCATAGATCTTCATCTGCTGCATATGGGCCGAGGGTGTTGATGAACTTGCTTACATGTTCAACGGCACTCCCTTTCCTGCCATTATATTGTGCGAATGTCCGAGGTTCGTACCTCTCCGGATATGGCTTGCTGAGCACTCTGAGCGGGTAAGGCGGTTTTCGTGCGTAAAACCTTTCTTTTGGCACTCTGGCTCTTTCACGTTCCAAGAGAGCACCTACTTCCGCCATTGTAATGTAGCGTTGCTCAGCGTTTGGCAGGACACCCCCAGCAGGTGTTTCTTCTTTGTCTGCCGCATGCTTTGGATCATGTTGGCTTCCTTTTTCTTTTGTCCTGTCCGTCTTTAGCTACTGAATTTCCTCCATCATTTGTTGCTGTGAATGTTGGAGCGCCTGTAGTACCTCCACGAAGGCGTTGGGGTCGCTATTGGGATTCTTGGCCTGCGACTGAGGTCCAGCCCCCATTCCCATAGCGTCCTTAACTCGGTTGGACTGATGCTGGAGGGGTGTTGTTGGTCTGGATTCTGCTTGAGAAGGCACGGCGCTCATGTTTCGCGTCACCCTGGACTTTGGCGGCATTTTCTTGCGAGGAATCTCAGTCCCTATCTGTTTCCCAACTCCCCAGTGGAGTCACCAAATTTGTTTGCTGCGTTTTGGGCCGGTTTTGTATTGGGCTGGATTATTCCATCCTGCCGTACTAAGCCCAAGTGTGTTCTGGATTGGAGAGTCGGGACCGGCCCAATTGTGCTTCACCTTGGCCCGGCTTGTGCGCAAGCTATGCCTTAGTCCAATACGATCACGTTTTGAAATTGTGGCGGGTGAATCCTTTATAAACAACTACCACAGACAAGTATGCTACAAATACATATATAACTAGTTTGCTGTGCTTTAAATAAGCAAATATCTGAATAAAAACATAAAGATGACAAAGATAGACTTAAAGAGGATAGACACAAGGACGAAAAGGAATAAGACACTTCGGCCAGTCAATCAGACTTTCGGCCTGCGGTAATATGTCAGAGAAAACTTAAATAAAAAAGGAGACAGCACTCCCTCAATGCGACTAATTTCTCTAAAGAGAAATTAGTGACTTTGAAGGAATGGTCCTAGATGACCTTTGTTTTGAATATGAGTCCATGAAGAATGTGGTTTCTCGAGAGGGAGAGAGGAATCGACAACCCATCTTGGTGCATGCCTAGTTTGCCTCTCTTTCACTCTGTTTTCTTTCTTTCTTGCTCTGATTTTTCTTTCTTTTCTTTCTTACTCTGTTTTTCCTTTCTTCATTTACTTACTCTGTTTTTCCTTTCCTTATTTTCTTACTCTGTTTTTTTTTCTTTCTCTTCCCTCGGTTCCGTCCCCCTTTTCTGTGCACAGGGAGCATCTTATATAGCATTTTCTGATGCTTTATATTTACCTTATTACCCCTGTAACCACCTTTGTCTGATGCGTGTACCCACCCGACCATTACTGGTTGGTCAGGCACCCGGCCAGCGCCACGTTCCTGCGCTGGCCGCGGCGCACTACATCTCCAGACAAATATAAGGGTATTTTGTTTGTTAGCTTGCCGTGGCATTCTCTCTTACTACGGCAGAGCACTCTTTCTCTCTCATGGCATGCACCAGAAGGCTCCAACTCGGTTTTACCATTTTCGGGTGCTATGTCATCCCAGCAGGACACTCACCCGAAAGTGGCCTGAGTGGAAGCCCCGAAATGGATCGCCCCCCTCTCCCCTCCGCCAGACCACACCCTCCTTACCTCTGACCCGTGGCCCACCTTCGCCTGTATTGGCTGGGTACAGGCTGGTGAACCTGGGCCTTGCGCGTGCCTACGTCCATCCAAAATTCATTCGTCGGTTAGTCACTCGCCATGGCTTGGGTATTTACTTTTCCCGCCTCTGTGTAGACCATCGATTTTCTTCCCCTGGTTTGGGCTTGCCCCGGCTATGGGCCTGCTGTATTTGAAATGGCTATACTCTTTGGGTTCATCAATTCCTTTCTCAATGGCTTGGTTAGCCCACTGGGCTCTTATTGCCTCTTAAGTCGGCGGGCTCCCGTGTCCCGTTCATTCTTCTTTGGGGCATCCTTGGCCCCTTACAATCTCATGTTTTCCATGGGCCCTCATTACCTTGTTGGGCTTCTGCGGTCCAACCATTCTTTACTTTCTTTAGAACCCATAAACTGTGGCTCCGTATTCTTGCTTTACTTTAGGCTTGCCATAATGGGCATAGCCCATACTTACTTCCCTACATCCACGGCCCATGGTTCTTATCTTTCCGGGCCTTTTCAGGCCCGCTTACCTCTTTAAGACCCGTTTGCTTGCTTTACGGCCTATCCCTGCCGCTCAGATTTAATTGGGCTTGTTCTTTGATTATGGGCTCTCTCCTCTTTTTGGGTTTTATTGCAAAAGTGAGCCTCAACAGTGGTCTAAGTCTTATTGTGTAAACTTCGATTCTTTCATAGTGGATTCAGTTTACCTTGAGGATAGCTAGATTAAAGCCTCCCCAGGTTTTTACCGGTGTGGTTTCCTGGGTCATCAGATCTTTATGTTCTTTATTTTTCTGCTGCTTTACTTGATATGATTGTTTTGTTTTAACCTAGATATGAATAATAAACCTAAGTATTCACTTGGTTAATTAATTAGGTTAAAAAATCTAAGTTTACAGGGGTCTAAACGAACTGACAGTGTCGATAAACTTGCTCACATGTTCAACGGCACTCCCTTTCCTGCCATCGTATTGTGCGAAGGTTTGCGGTTCATACCTCTCCGGGTATGGCTTGCTGAGTACTCTCAGTGGGTAAGGCGGTCTTCATGCATAAAACCTTTCTTTTGGTACTCTGGCTCTTTCACGTTCGAGGAAAGCAGCTACTTCCGCCATTGTAATGTAGCGCTGCCCTGCATTCTGCGGGGCACTTCCAGCGGGTGTCTCTTCTTTGTCTACCTCATGCTCTGGGTCATGCTGGCTTCCTTTTTCTTTTGTCTTATCCATCTTCAGCTGACGGATTTCTTCTATTATTTGTTGCTATGAATGTTGGAGCGCCTGCAGCACTTCCACGAAGGTATTGACATTGTCATTGGGCTTTTTGGCCTGCGGTTGAGGCCCAGCCCCCATTCCTATAGCGCCTTCCTCCTGGTTAGACTGACGCTGGTGAGGCGTTGTTGGCCTGGATTCTGCTTGAGAAGGCACGACGCTCATGTTTCGCGTTGCCTTGGATTTCGACGACATTTGCTTGCGAGGAATCTCTGTCCCTATTTGTTTCCCAACTCCCCAGTGGAGTCGCGAATTTTGTAACAGTGCTTGGGCTGCTACTGTGACATTGGGCTGGACTATCTCATCTTGCCGTACTAAGCCCAAAATGTTCTGGATTGGAGAGTCGGGACCGGTCCAGTTGCAACTCACCCTGCCCGGTTTGTGCGCCAGCTATGCCCTGACCTGTCACAATTTATGTTGTGTAGTTGTGGCAGGCAGATCCTTTTGAAATAATTACCGCAGACAAGTATATTATAAATATAAGGGAAATGTGTTTGCTATACTTTAAATAAATAAGCATTGGAATGAACACATAAAGAGAACAACAAAGATGAACTTAAGAGGAGTAAGTATAAAAAGAAATGAGCAAGAAATGACGGCAAGCTGGTAAAACTATTAGTCTGCCGTGGTATGTTAAAGGAATCCAAGCCAAAAAGGAGACGACACTCCTTCAATGCAACTAATTTCTCAAAGGAGAAATTAATGGTTTTGAAGGAATGGTCCTTGATGACCTCTGTTCCGATCGTGAGCAAAAGGAAAGTGTGGTTTTTCGAAAGGGAGAGAAGAAATAACAACCCACTTCGGTGCATGCCTATCCTCTCACTTTCTTCCCTTTTATTTTCTTATTTCAATCTCCTTTTTAAATTACTTTTCCCTCCCTTCTTTCTCTGTTGCAATTCTTCTCCTTCCCTCTTTCTTTTCTTACTCTGTTTTTCTTTTTTACTTGCTCTGTTTTCTTTTCTTTTCCTTAATTCTTCCTTACTTGGCCTCCCCTCTTTTTCTTGCACAGGGAACATTCTTATATAGTGCCTGCCGAAGTATTACTTTTACTCTTTTACCCCCTTAACTGTCTTTGTCCGATGCATGTACTTGCCGACCATTACTGGTTGGTCAGGTACTCAGCCAGCGCCACGTCACCAGACGAAAGACAAGGACATTTTGTCCGTTAGCTTGCCGTGGCATTCTCACCTATCACGGCAGAGTACTCTCTCTCTCCCTCATGGCATGCACCGAAAGGTTCCAACTCAGCTTTGCCATTTTCGGGTGCTATGCCATCCCAGCAGGACACTCACCCCAAAGTGGCCTGAGCGGGAGCCTTGAAATGGGTTCTTCCCTCTCCCCTCCGCCAAACTACACCCCCTTTACCTCTGACCCATGGTTCACTTTCACCCGTATTGGCTGGGTACAGGCTGGTGAGACCTGGGCCTTGCGTGTGCCCTGTCCTCATGTCCGTCCAAAGTCTGCCTGCTGGTCATGCGTTTGTTGCGGCCTGGTCGTCTGCCTTCTTATCCTGCCGTTTACTTCTAACTTCTTGTGGCGTGGATTATTTCTTCACTGGTTCGCCGTTTGTGGTTTGGGCTCGCCCTTGATTGTGGGCCTCAGTCTTCTTACTTCCTTTCATGTTTTTTTTTTCACAGCTTTTCTATTGTTTCTTGCCGTGCCATTTTAACTAGATGGCCATTTAATACAATTGGGCCTCTTTGGGTCCACTGTTTGCTCTCTTTTTCAATGGCTTCATAAGCCCACTGGGCTTTTCTTGCCATACATGCCTGCGGGCTCTCGTGTCCCATTTATTCTTCTTTGGGGCATCCTTGGCCCCTTGCAACCTCATGCTTTCCAAGGGCCTTTACTACCTCGTTGGGCTTCCTCGGCCCAACTATTCCTCATTTCCTTTAGAACCCATATATTTCCTATTGCTCTATATACTTGCTTTACTTTGGGCCTGCTGCAATGGGTGTGGCCCATCCTCACTTTTCTACATCCGCGGCCCATAGTTTGCTATTTCTCTCTTTCCGGACCTTTTCAGGCCTATTTACTTCTTCAAGACCCGTTTATTTGCTTTACGGACCTATACTCTATTATTTCTGCCACTCAGGTTTAATGGGCTCTTCTATTTATTCTTTGATTATTTCTTTCTGATATTGCTGGGCTTATTCTCTTTATTGGGCTTTAAGAAATGAGCCTCGACACGGCTACAGTGTTTTTTTTTTTTTTTTTTTTTTTGCTCTCTCAAAATAACAACCAAGACGAAACCCTAATCACAAAAAACGGTTTCTATACATCTTGCGCATAGGATTCACAATGGGCTACAATACGACCCCTAGGAGACTTGTCCATGAGCGCTCCAGCTTGGGCTTATCGGCCCAAGCTTCCGCTTCATGGACTAAGCCTTAGAAAATCTTCCATTAAAAAACCACGCAACATTATTTGGGGCGGGTCTAGTCGTCAACCAGATCAAACATAACTAGGCTCCACAAAGCCCAACAAATCTCCCACTTGGAGACTAGTTCAATCACCAACATCGGCCGCTGTCTTCCAAAAAACAATCCCTCATCTCTGCAACTCATCCTCCTGTCCTCAAGCTAGAAGGCCAATTGAAGTTGTACACAGCTTCAGCTTCTCAATAGTGACACCCTTAGTCAACATGTCTGAGAGGTTCTTGGATCCACAAATCTTCTCAAGTATTACCAGCTTATCTTCAACAAGGTAACGGATAAAGTGGTATTTTGTCTGTATATGCTTTGACTTTGAATGAAAAGTCAAATTTTTAGCAAGAAAAATTGTACTCTGATTGTCACTGTGTAAAATGCCCATCTCCTGCTTCTTACCCAATTCATCTAAGAAACCATGTAGCCAAATCATCTCCTTTCCAGTTTCTATTACTACAACATACTCAACTTCTGTAGTAGACAAAGTAACAATCTTTTGTAGATTTGAAGCCCATGATATAGCTGTACCACCCAGAGTAAATACAAACCCAGTAGTACTCTTTCTACTATTAATATTACCAGCAAAATCAGCATCTACGTAACCCTGCAGTTTCAAACTTGCACCTGTATATCAAAGAGATGTATCTGATGAACCCCTCAGATATCTCAGAATCCACTTAACTGCCTCCTAATGCTGCTTTCCATGCCTACTCATGAATCTGCTTACAACTCCCATTGCATGTGCAATGTCTGGCCTTGTACACACCATAGTATACATCAAGTTGCCAATAGCTGAGGCATAGGGTACCTTGCTTATATGGTCCCTTTCTTCTTCTGTCTTCAATGACTGTTCCTTGCTTAGTTTGAAATGACTACCCAAGGCTGTGCTCACTGGTTTAGCTTCATTCATGTTGAACTTGTTGAGAACTTTCTTCACATACTCTAACTGTGAAAGCTTCAATGTACCATTAGACTTGTCTCTAATGATTCTCATACCAAGGATTTGCTTTGCAGCTTCCAAATCCTTCATTGCAAACTATTTTGACAATTGCTTCTTCAGATTATTAATCTCCTCAATGCTAGATCCTGCAATGAGCATATCATCCACATACAATAGTAAAATGATGTAAGAATTGTCAAAAGATTTAACTAGCAACAATGATCAGCTTCACATTTTTTGAACCCAATTCTATGCATAAAATTATCAAATTTCTTGTACCACTGTCTTGGAGCTTGTTTTAGGCCATACAAGCCCTTTCTCAGTTTGCAGACTAGATTCTTTTGTCCCTGAACAATGAACCCTTTTGGCTGAATCATGTAAATGTCTTCCTCCAAGTTACCATGAAGGAATGTCGTCTTCACATCTAATTGGTCAAGATGTAAGTTTTCTGCAGCCACCATTCCCAATACCAATCTGATTGTTGACATCTTCACAACTGGAGAGAATATTTCTAAGTAGTCAATGCCCTTCTTCTGTTGGAACCCTTTGACAACTAATCTAGCCTTGTAACGCTTGCTGCTATCATGCTTATTCTTTATTCTGTATGCGCACTTGTTGTGCAAAGCCTTCTTCCCTACTGGAAATTCAGTCAATTCCCATGTTTGATTCCCTAACAAGGAATCCATCTCATCCTTCATGGCTAACTCCCACTTGCTTGAATTTTCATCCTGCAAGGCTTCTTCATAACACTCTAGCTTACCACCATCAGTCAACAGGAGATAATTTAGAGTGGGTGAATAACGCTGTGGAGGTGTAATGGTCCTGGAAGATCTAAGGACTTCAGCTACATGTGTACTCTGATCTACCTGTGAATCTTCATTCTCCTTATCCTCTTCACCCCTTTTATAGATAGTACTTTCAGTCAATTCATCTAAGTTGACAAACTCAAATTTCTTTTGATCTATCTCTGTAACATCTGACACTACAGTTGACCTGTCCTTGTACATAACCTGTTCATTAAATATCACATTTCTACTTCTGATGATTTTCCTGTTTTGTTTATCCCAAAACCTATAGTGAGGTGCACCTCGCTGGTCGTGCTTGTCACTTCCTCTAGTGAGGTGCAACGCGAGCCACTTCCTGCACTCGCGGCTAGAGAGATAAACCGTGAGGGCCTGGCTCCCCAAAGCGGATAAACCTCCCTTGGTGTGCCGGGAAAAATTCCCCCACAACTTCATATTTTGAAAATTTAATAGTTGAATTACATATTCTTTATACTCTTAATACACATGTCAAATTTTGTGCTAATCAAATATTATTTATTATATGATCTTTAAGCTTATATTTTATGCACAATTTTAAATTACAAAAATTTGCAATTTAAACAATTTATTGATGACATAGCTATTGATTTATAATTTTTTAGAAATTTTGTAAGCATACAAAATATAAGAAGAAAATGTAATCCAATAGTAAATTTGTCGAAATTCACCTCTAATAAAAAGATATTGAGTAAAGTTGTAGTCTTAAGTTATAACTAATTTGGTAGTGAAATTTTTTCCTGAATAGAAAGCAGAAATGGTGGAATGTTTAACAATAAAAATTGCAAACCATAAATTTAGTTGCAAGAAAACCATAAAAGAATGTGTATAGTCCCCCCTTTTTTTTTGTTTACAACAAATGGGGGAGTGGATTTGAATTCAAGTTTTCTCATATGACGCTTATAATGTCTATTTCGGATATGCAAAAAAAGAGCTTTCCAACCTCATAGCAAATACCAACTATGATGTCACTTCAGCGATAGACTACTAGGAATATCCTCTGAGACTGGGATGTGCTAGTTGTGATACCCAAGTCCCAAAACTTGGTAATATTACTGACAGCAAAAAGCAGTTTAAAATGAAATGAAGAAAATCCCTCCGACTTTTACATTGATACATTAGTTTGGATTTCCACCACTTGCTTGTTCCATGATATTTTGGATTAGAAGTTTTATGTTGGCATCAGAAGACCCCCCTTCTTCCACAGCTCCCTTTGCCATCTGACTGAGCTCTTTGGCTCTTTTTTGTCTTGCTTCCCTTTCCTCTCCTTCATCCATCAGCCTATCTATGGCCATCTTAATGTCTTCCTTTTTCGCCAACACACCAGTCTTCTCCTCCTCCCCCCACTTCAAAGGATCCTCAACCCCAATCCTAAAACCAATTTTTAGTACTAGTACAACAAGTTTCTCATTCAAAAATTGGTCTGCAAATAAGGGCCAAGTAAGCATTTGAATGCCTGCACAAGTGAAGGCAATAAGAGATTGTCACATCAATATTTTACTTAAAATTCAATATATTCTAACACACTTAATAACATCTCAATAAATTCTCAATTTGATTGGATTTATATAAGGGTATTAGTATTAATTGAGCGTTGTTATGTTTATTTTTAAATATGTGATAAGATGATGGAGCATATTGAGATTGGAAGAGTAAAACATAAATTTTATACTACATCCTTACAGAATTTAATCTCATAAAAATAATACAAAGAGATGCCAGACAAACTTACACTCCACAAGAAGGCTATACAGCCTCAAGAAGGACAAAGCATCATAGGAAAATTCTATTTCCACAGAAAATTTAGAAGCAGCAGGCCTTGGAAGTGAGAGAGATGCTGAAGAGTTTGTCAATAAATGAGATATGCTAAAGAGTATTGGTGTTAAAGATTGCTGAAGAGTATTGTTTGGAAATGCTTTCATAATAGTATTGGTGTTAAAGATTGTTTAGCATCAAGAGGAGTCAGTTCTGACCCTTCTTGTCCTCGGTGTCATGACGACTCGAAAACTATTATTCACTTACTTCGAGATTGCGGGGGCAGCAAGGATCTATGGAAGCAGCTTGGCATCTCTGAGGCTGATAAGAATTTTTTCACATGTGATCTTTATACTTGGCTGACCGTGAATGCAAGGAATGACCAATGTCTCTACCCCAGCAGACCTCCCTGGAACATAGTCTTCCTTTTTGCCATCTGGATGATATGGAAGCAAAGGAACAAAGTAATTTTCCAAAATAGTAATCCAAGCCCAAACTTGGAAGACCATATAATTAGTCAAGCCACTGCCTTCTTCTGGTGTGCCGCGGATTGGAAGAAAGCCGGCAGTTTTGCAATGAAGAATATTAGATGGGAGAGGCCAAGAAGTGATTGGAGAAAGCTAAACACGGATGGGTCCTCCCTAGGCAACCCGGGTTTAGCTGGTGGAGGAGGTGTGATTAGAGATGAATCCGGTAATTGGGTGGTAGGCTTTTCAAGAAGGATTGGTGTTACTTCAAGCTTTGAAGCAGAGTTATGGGCGTTAAGGGATGGCCTTACCATCTGTGTGAACAAAAATTTCCAAGCCGTTGAAGTAGAGCTGGATGCAAAAGCCATAATAGATGTTCTTCAAAATCCCACTCAGACAAATCCCATTATTTCTCCCCTTCTGGATGACTGTAAGCAGCTGGCAGTTCAGATTCCGCAGATTCGTTTCAGCCATTGTTATCGAGAAACCAATGGATGCGCTGACTCTCTTGCAAGAAAGGGTGCAAAACAAGATGAATTTTTCTGCATTTTTGAGTATCCTCCTGTGGAGTTACTCCCTGCTTTCAACCATGACCTGTCTGGGATATTTATAAGTAGGCGCTGTCCTACTGGCCTTTTGCTAGTTTAGTTTTCTTTATTGTATCCCTTTTACCAAAAAAAAAAAAAAAAAAAGATATGCTAAAGAGTTGATCAAGGATCTACCCAAACAAAAGTTTATGACATTTTCTACCAGATGTAACAGCAAATCAGGAAGTATACTTGTACAGATGATACATTTGCACATATAAATGACTGTCAGTAAACTAGTACTGAGAACCAACTTAAAGCTGCCTTACCTGAGCAGAAACGTTTCTATGTTCAGAATTAGTTTCTGCACAATGTGGAAGATACATGACAATGCTCCACGACTAGGCAGTACAAAGTTAAATAGAATTTTAAAAAATAAAAATAAAAAAGAAACAGAAGATAGTGAAAGAAACAAATATTTGGGAAGCGATATCCACTGATTCAAACCATCCAAAACATGAGAAGCATCTCATACACTGCATGACAACAACCTTTCCTCTGATACTCCACAGGTGAAGAAACAATCAACATATGCAATAGCTGCTCTGCCCGACTTCTCCCATCCTCTCCACTAAGTCTTATAATTTTGATATTTACAAGAGGTATATACGAGAACTTACATGAAAAATCTATTAACACGTACACAATCAGACAGAGTTATATACATTGTTTTGTGCAAATGGATCGTATTATAAGCCCCACTGTTCTTCACTCTTTCAGTAAAAATTAGATCAGTACGAAGGGACCATCTATATGTTAATAAAAGTTACCAGCTACATGCATACGCATGCTGAAAGACCTATGAAACAGCCATAGTGTTCAAGCTCAAAAGCATTAGTATGAAGAAAAAAAAAAAAAAAAAGCATTAGTATAAAGTGACATTACACACTTATGGTTAAGAAACTTCAGCAACTGGGAGTGCTTCCACAGAATTATTACTCCTTATTCAAGAAAAGCAACCTCAAAAAATTCAATATTACACTTGCAATTAAAATTATAAAATTCATTAAAAAAAATAGAATTCAAAAAATGGAACCAAATATTATTTCTATGAAAATACTCTATTCAGATATTAGACGAATGTGACAGCAAAAGCAAAATAGGTCATCACTTATTAGAATGCATTTTTTGGCCAAAACTTCTAGAGACGAAGAAACATTAATGCTTCAAAGTAATATAAGCAAGTCAGAAAAGCAAAGACCTTTGATTATAGAATACCAGGTGAGAAGACAGAAGAATTGCAAATAAGAGAGTGACAAGGTTGTCAATAAGGAGATTGACAACATCTACCAGATCATTTGGTAAAGCAAAGAACCCAAGGATTGCGGGTCAAATTTGTCAAAAGATTTATGAATTAAAAAAAAAAATTTTAGAATAAAATTCCCATTGTTAGTGATGCATAATCCAATTTAACAAAAAATTATACCTTCATCATATGATTTCATGCTTCAACCATTACCTTTTGGCTCCACAGAAACCAAGTTAGTGCAGGCGCTTAAAGCAAGGGCCAACAGAAGCATCCTTAGAGAGGAAAAATCAAAAGAGTTTGAACAAAAGTAATCCATAACTGGTAGCTTTAGACCAAGACATAATGATTTGATCAGTATTTTTTATTTTTTTAATATAATTTTTGAGAAAATAAGTAAAATACGTGAATATCAAGAGTTCAAGATTAGAATTAACAAAGCCTTTATTGTCATCTCGGGCCTCTCAGCATTTGGTCCCTTCTTTTTGCAGGAAATGATGAACCATTCTCCGTGGCATTAATGACAGACAACCTGCATAATCAACATCGCAATAATACCATTATCTTCACAAGGTTTATTATCAAAAGAAAGAAAATGTTCATCTTTTCAATAAGTTTAAACTCTTTTGATAAAACATATGATGTAATACAATTAGTCAGTAAGGTACAAATTTAAACTGCAAAGAGTACAGCATAGCATTTTTTTTTATAGGTATATAATGTAAATGCCATGTGCTGTGTAATTTGAGCCATTTGACTAACTTTGCAGCTCTTACAAAGAACTGGACAATTTTTTTTTTTTTTTTTAATAGGTAAAGAAATGGACAATTTTTACATTCACAAAAAGAAAATCCAACAGGTTTCAAAGACAAAGCAAGAACAATAAAAGGCCTCTAGAGGCTCCCTTTCCATTTCTTTTTGGTTCTTAAGAATAGTGCACACCTCAATTTGCATATTTGTTTTGACATATAGAAAATTATACATAATTTACACTAATCATGGACAAGAGATGCTTACTGTCAGAATCTGAGTTCCCAACTGCTCCCTCGCTAAAGGGTCATGCAAATAATTGGGAAGCTCTCCCGGGAAACAATTTTATGTGGTAACTTGGAAAAATTCCCAAGCACAGTACAGTGAACTTGCTTGCTATGCATGCAACTTCCATGGCAGCCCGCCACACAATATCCACTGATGCAAACCATTAAAAACTTAAGAAGCATCTAATACACTGCAAGACAACCTCGTCTCCTATTATACTCCCCAGGTGAAGAAACATACTGATCAATTTGTCTCAACACATGCAGTAGCTGCTCTGCCTGACTTCTCCCATCCTCTCCACTCAATTTTATAATTTTGATAAATAGAAAAGGTATATATGAAATCTCTCATAATCTATTAGCACATGCACAATCAGATAGAGTTATATACACAGTTCTATGCAAATGGATTGCGTATTATAAGCCCCACTATTCTTAACTAATTCAGTAAAAATTAAATCAGTACGAAGGGATCAGTTATATTTGCATAAAAGCTACCAAGTGCATGCACTCACATACTGAAAGCTCAAAATGAAATCTATTCAACCTCTTAAATTTTTTTAGTAACCATTCAAACAAAGCTGCAAATTAAAAAGGCTACATTGACAAACACCAATACACAAAACATGACTAAGTTACATATTCTAGCACAAAAAATGCTTCGAGGCGTCAAAATCTTCTTAAAGATTATTCCAACTAAAAGATAAAAAGGTATTCCCATAATATATATATATATATATAAAACAAAAGTGAAAGAATCAGAGAGGTGTAGTATCGACAATAGCCTCGAGTATCTTCTTTTCCAATTCAGATTCATCGATCCACAAGGAACTCTTCCGGTGTAGCAACTCTTTCTTCTCTTTCTTCTTCTCTTCTCTCTTTGTTTCTTTCATCCTCCAATTTTCAAGCTTCTCAGCTCTTTCCTTCAACTGCATTTGTACAACAAACATTTGTAAACACTCCAAAATCGTAACTGAATTTGGTTTATAAACTTCTGTCCCAACTTATGAACAGACCTACAATTCAACTTAGTCAAAAATTTTCTCCCAAATTTTCTCAGCAACCAAACATAAATCACAACAAAATTAAAACTTAAGACCCTCTCATCCCCCACATTTTCCAACATTTCCTTGGCAACCAAACATGAAATCGACTATTCAAAAAACTCGTTTCCCACATTTTCTCAGCAACCAAACACAAATCACAAAAAACTCAACATTTCCTTGGCAACCAAACACAAAAACAAAGAATTTGAGAGAAAAACAGTAAGAGAGACAGAGAGAGAAGACGTACTAGGGTTTGGTGGAACTCTTTCTCGGCGAGCTCGCGCTCATGAGCTCGGAGCTTAGCGGCCTCGGCTTTGAGCTTTTTCTTTTCCTCATTGGCTAATCGAAGTGCCTCTCTCCTGGCCTCGTCCTTGCGCTGCTGCTCGAGGCGCATGAGCTCGACCTCGCGAATGTACTCCTTGCGGACAAGCTTGACATGTTTGGCGTAGTCGCGGCGGAGCAGGGCGAGCCTGCGCTCGGCGGCCTTGGGGTCCTGTGGCGGATCGGAGTGCCACCAGCTACCGACATAGGAATGGGAGTCGAGGAACTTGTGGCTCTGTTGGTGGTGGTTGTGATGCGAGGGTTTGGCGGTGGTAGAGAAGGTGCGAAGAAGGGTTTGGGAGAATTGGGTAGTTGTACGGTACAAGGAGCGAGAAGTGGCCATTGTAGACGCTGAGAGAGTGAAGAAAGAGAGAGAGAGAGTCCAGAGTTTTTACAGTTTATTGAGCTTGAGTTGGGCTGGTTCTAACTTCTAAAGCCCAATAGCTTTTTCAGTTTCTAGAGTTGAAACACAAATGGGCTAAATTCTGTTAATATGGTTTGGGCTTAATACAACTAGTTCCAACATATTGAGAAGATTATGGGACTCTAAGAAAAGAAATTATCTTATTAAGCTTGTTCTCCTTCAACCTATTCCATCTATATATTTACATATAATAAAATATATATAAAAGTTGAAATTTAGTATTTATTATTGTTATATTCCTGTTAAGTTACATCAGCGTAACATTTCGGTTTATTTGGGTCTCTTGCTCTCTCTGAGTAGAAAAAAGTGCGAATGTAAATTATAAAGTCTTAGACTCCTAGCTGCAATATCAAATTTTTAAAGCTAAAATTTTATGCTCTTATAGTCTTTAACAAAAGGACGCTATAAATTAATTTACATTTTTTTTCCTTTTATTTTGTATTTAATTTTTTTTTTCACCATAAGTTGAAGACTTGGCATTTGTGAATTCCATTTGCAATAGGAAGTATAAAATCTAAAATTACATTTTTCTTATGTTATTAAGTCATTCAAGACATATAAAAAATAAATTGTCTGTAAGGAGTCCTAGAAGGACGTTGGAATAAGGTATAGCTAAAGCTGCTAACTTTAGCCAATTCAGGGATTTGAATTTACCTTTTTTTCCAGCTAACTTTAGATTGGAAATAACTACCTTTAATAGTTGAATTGAGGTTGAACGAAGAGTAAATGGCTATGTATTGTGCTATTTTCCCTTGGAATTCCAAAACTAAAAGAATAAAGAATAACTGGTTGATTGCTTTCACTTCGCTTTGACCGTGGGAGCAAGGATTACTGACCTGCTGGTTAAGCACTCCAACCAAAAGCTGGTTGGCAGCAATATAAACTAAAATATTACTATTATTATTATTATTATTATTACTTTTCTTTAATTAATATTATTATTACTACATTAATATAAGTAGTAAAGGTTACATAATATGTTTTATTTATACCGAGTTCTCTACATTTGAAATAGATTTATTTTATAGTTGAGATTATATTTTATTGTGAAATAAAAGAAAAAAAATATTTGAAATAAAAAAAATCTCCTAAGATTCTTGTAGCTCAACTAATTGACACATCTTAGCGTTTAAAACAAGGATATTCTTGACTTAAATCTCTCAACTATTAAATGAAAAAAATTAGGAAGAACTAGATAGGATCTTGTTGGAAGAGAAAAGAAAGAAGGGAAAAATAAATTTTCTAATATTGCCAAGAGGACAATTGAAGGTGGATCCTTTAACTCAACACACAACTTAATCCGATACACGTCCTATAAAAAAGTATAATCAAGTGCTCTAAAATTCCTGAGAAACTGCAGTCCATTCTTTTTCTTTTTTACAGTGAATAATTATTTATTTAATCAAATTAAATAAATACAACAGATGAAAAATAAAGCAAAATATCACAACCCACAATCACAGGCAGGTGAAATTATTTTGGAGCACCCAGTGTACACCTTAGGCAACTTTACAACAACACTATAGTTACACATACAACAAACCTAAATACGCCCACGCCCGACTTAAGCTCACTATGAAATTAAATCACATACAATTGTACATTTTATGTACATTACTACAGAGCTTGGCTTGTGGTCAATAAAGAATTAGACAAATTAATCACTGCGCATTTATCTACATGGTGCAGGTCTCAGAGCTCACAAGTCAAGCCTATCATTTTCACTTCCATCGTACATTGCTACTTCTTAGTAGACTACAAATCATGACCTCTTCGACTTGAATCCACGCGATCAAGGCTATCTACTCTCCATGAGAGTGGATTGGAGAATTTAAGTAGCAAACCCAAAGCTGAAGAGCATGTTGCTCTAACAATTGCATCCGTTGAGCGACTCAACTTCCCTACCAATATTGTGAACACCTGAAAGAAAGGAATCGATTTCTGTAAATATGTTCAATCATAACACCTAACAGCTAGTACCTACATCTGAGAATACCTGGGTATAATATCGAGCTAAAATGTGCTGATCATCTGATAAAGATAGCATGCTACTGGAGAAGTAAATAGCATTTGCCTGAATTATTGGCCAAGGTGCATCAAAAGCCTGCCACAGCAAAATGTGAACAACTCAGATATGCATATGCTTCACATTTAAACAAAAGGTAAGACAACCCTAAAAAACCACTTAAGTTAATTAGTTTCGCACTTTCCCTGGTTCGAGCAGCGTAAACTTATATCTCAAAGTTGATGAACTTAGATTTCAGATTTTTTTTTTTTAAATATATAAATATACCGAAATGATTGGAATGAAGAAAAAGAATAGGAAAGCAACCAAAAAAAAAAGCACAATTTTCTTAAACCAAAAGGAAAAAAATTACAAGAAGGCTATAGGCTAGCAATCATGACTGAATTATGAAGTTCAATCAATGAATATTTGTGTGAGTATGCTACAGGTGAGATATTAAATATTAAATATTCGTTGGTCATGTTTATCCTAAGCATTTAAAATCCATAACATGGGAGGGCTAAATGTTAAGATGCCAAGTCTTATGAAAAAAAAAGAAAAAAAAAGATAATATCTGAAACATGTACATTCACGAAAAGCTAGAGGTGACATCAATCGAAGATGAGTGAGCTAAGATCATGGGTGCTCTGCATATAGAACAATGATTGCACTAAAGAGTGGTGAAATTCAAGTTTGAGCAACTGAAAAGAAAATGAGTCAAGAGTGTTTTAAGAACAACATGAAGCTGCAGGATCTAAAATAAGATATGGGAGAAGCAAGAAGAGAGAGGGAGGATTTAATTGTTTCCAACCCGAGCTAAGACTGAGGTTGTCTAAATTTGAGCTAACATCACGTTACAATCAAATACTATACGATTGAAGGCAGTATTACATCCTATTTAATATGAGGTATTTCAGCTGCAAACCTGTATTGTTGATGCCATGTAAGTATCAACTCTTGAGAGAAGATGTTGAGTAAGTTGCTTTGATAGATCTCTGACAAAGTCCTCATAGTCACTTCTGAAATAGACGAGGAACTATAATATTATGTTTCCATCACAATGAAGCATTAAGTGATGTATTCATATTTTATTTAAAACTCAACCATTTTAGGATCAGGTATTGTGTACCGGTGATCAGAATTGAAACAATGTGTATTGAACAGAGCAGACAATCTTTCCATTTCCATCAAATTGAACATTCGTTTAAGAGTACTCTGTTAATGAGATAGAGAGAGAGCTAGGTTATGTTAAAGAATCTCCAACAGGCTTCAGGCCAAGAGAAAAGAGGAAGAATAGTAAAAATAAATATATACCCGGCATGCCTGGCGAACATTAATATCATCATCATGAAGATGTAGAACCAATCGAGGGATGGTAGCATGTACCTGAGAATGGTGAAGGTGAAAAAAAATGCCAAATCTGAAGTTTATATCTACCATGCACCACAAATGATTGACATCAAGGTAAGAAAGTGTAGAAAAATAAAAACATAGCATGTTCTTTGTAATTCAAAATATGATCAACAAGGAAAATGTCAAAAATATGTTCAACAAGTAAAGGTAATAATAATAGAAACTCATAATAGTGATTTTTTACAATACCCCTTGCAGACATGTTTTATGCTCAAACCAATCGTTAAGCTCTAGTTCAAATGGCCTTTCCTATCTATAAAAGAACAGGGTGGTGGGAGAAGTCTTAAGAATCAAGACCAAACATGAGTTCACATTGAACTTACCATTATTTTTTTCACTTTTAAAAATTAATAAGTAAAAAAAAAAAAAAAGGAAAGAAAAATGAATTACAATCATTTGAAATATGTCATTGCCAATTACAAAAGGACAATATGGATCAAGGGTTCAATGAGGCAAAACAGTGAAAACACACATTCCACTAGGATTTACAATATCCAGCTCCAACAACACGCACACATAAAAGAAATTAGCTGGTACAATCAACTCAATAAAAGACCTGTTCAACAAATGCCTCATGTTGTGCTCCAAATCCATAGTTGCTCAATGCTCCAAATGCTGCAAAAGCATTGGCTCGCATCTTCATGTTCATGCACATCTGCACCCAACATATAGATTAGGATTCTAGTTATCTTTGTATAGTAATAAGTATATTCCAAGCAAGATGCAATCTTGTATCAAAATCAAAATTACTTTAACATTAAAGTACATATAGAAAATGCAATATGATTCACTGGTTTAGATCTACTCATGTTCTGAAATTCTGACGTTGAAACCCTCATTTCCTGATCTGGATGACAGGATGAGGAAAAAAAAAAGCTATGAATTGATTCATTTCTACTAGTTCTATAAATGTAAAACTATATGTCCCAGAATTTTAAATATTTTGGATATTTTCCTCTTCTCCTAAAGAAGATTTATAGTTAGTTTTTAACAAACAATTAAAAAGAGAAAAAGAGAAACAGAAAAGAAAAGGCAAACATTCCAATTTCCTAGAGTATCCAATGATGACACAAGGTTTCTATGTTCTAGTCCACTACGTGAAAATTACTAACATAAAGATACTACAAACCATTGAAACCATCAATAGCCTCAATTTTCATACTTGCCCAACATTGTATAAAAGAAATAAACTAACAGCTGCTAGCTCCTGTTGCACAATCACTATAGAAACGAGCAATAGGTGCTCATGGGATATTCTTTCAGAATTTGAATATAGATAAACATGCTGGTTGTTACCTATCATTTTGCATATAAACGCAGCTGCCATTTTGCCTGTGTATGAACCTTATCTAGGAAATTTCCATGAACTGCCACATTTTCCACTTCAAGATTAATTCCATTTAAATTTCCACTTACAAGTGAAAAAGACTTATAGGGACATATTGCCATTATGTAACTCTAATGATCTACTGTTATTTATAATCACATTTTAGTTAACTATCAGTATTTGCATTTATTTTTAATTATTCTTGAAAAAAAGTAGTTAACTTCTGACTTACTCCAAACAGTGCAGAGTGCACACATCAAAACATAAGACACCAAAAACCTATATAAAAAGGAAGTTCATGACTATTAGCAAGGATGATAAAATGTTAGAAACTAACCAAGAATTAGCAAGGGTTAGTTCAATACATTGTATATGAAGGATATTCTTTTGAAGGAAAAAAAGTCACTTAGGTGGGATGGACAGCTTCAGGCAAGTGCAATCAATCCTCGCATAGCTCTTTCAAAAATGGCATTGTGGGAAAGCTACATCCACCAAGAATTTACTTTCTTTGTTATTGGTTAGTTACACAAATTGGACCCATGACCTCTCCTCCACCTTTCTCTTACAAGGGGAAATGATTTTTCTAGGCAGGGTGGGAACAAGAAATACGTGGCCCATTGCCATCCCTACTCCTACCCCACACCCCAATATTAAATAGTAGTAAAGGCACATTTACATCCTATCAATTAACCAGCAGATTATAGCAGTGAAGGTAAGCAAATCTGCAATATAAGATGACATCTTTGCTGCTTTGTTTCTCAACTAGAATTACAACAGAATGTTTTTATTTAATTGCATGTCTATATGAACATATCATCAGATAATCACGATATGACAATAACAATGGAGATACCAAGAACCAAAATAACAATTTATTTCAGTAAATGTGCCAAAGAGTAGAGGAACGCACTTGAAGATTGCGCAGCCGTACGGAAAGGTTAAGCAAAATAGGTTCCACCGCTGCTTCATTGGGTGATGACTCAAGTATCTAAGACATGTCAAAAGAGAGTGCGAAACAAATTAATCAAGATAGCAGTGTACAAGATAAATAAACATGTAATCACCGAAATTATTTTATGAAACACAAACACAATGAAGGGAATTCACCATTAGTAAGCATGACACTGCAGTCAATTGAACGTATTCATCCGGATCTTCGAGTAAAGCTAATATTACCCCTAAGACTTGACTTGTATACTGTAGAATATCAACAGCTGGTATCTGGAAATGCAAAATTTGCAAAAGTCACTTCTTAACAGTTAAGAAGAAAGAAAATGAGAAACATATACACAAATGCAAATCCAGTTTTATAAAATATAATGGACTAAACCCAACAATATGCTATTGTTTATGCATCAAATTTTTAGTATGGAACTCAGCTTGTACAATGCATCTTCCAAATTTTGATACCAAATTAATGCAACGGTTCTCTTAAGGTTCTGTTTCTCTCAATACAAAACAGTTTACATCATAAAAAGTTATCTGCACAAGCCCATTTTCATATAAAACAGAGCCAAAACAAATGGAGCCTAGAAAGGCATGTGAGTGTACTTGGCTGTCCATGATTCTGTGGGGCCTGCCAGAAAATTTGCAAGCAAGTGTATATGCAGAGTTCAAATATTCAGCAAAAAGAAATAATTTGATCATTGAAAATTTATTAAAAATAATGATAGGAATGTTTGGATGGTGTAGTTGGTTATCATACTAGTCTCAACACTATAGGTTCCTATTTCAGAACTGGGATCAGACAACAATGCATGAAAAGTTTTCAGCACTTAAAAAAAAAAAATTAGTGATAGGAACCAATTTTTAATTTTTAAAAATAAAAAATAAAAACAAAAGGAAAAGAACAATACAAATAGTTTGACAGTTATCTACTTGTGAGAAAATCAATGCCACATGACAATTTTAAAGTTTGTATAAAATATAAAACCTGTACTAGTCCTCTCAAACATAGCCGTCTAACAGTTGGAGACTCATCTGATACGTGTTGGCATAACACCTCTACCATTTGCTCTAATAGGGAACCAAGCCCACCACTGCATTATTGAGAACATTAAGGTTTATAAGAACTTGAAATCATCGATAAGCTAAAATCAATTAAACACATTAATGAAAGGAATGGAAGAAAAAAAAAAAAAAAGGCATTAAACTAACAACAATCAAGTGATAGAAACAGAATGATTCTCAAAAAGAAAAAAAAAATGATAGAAACAAAAAGAGCAAACCTCTCTTATAAATCTAAAAAAAAAAAAATCACAAGTAATTGAAAGTACTCAATAACTTAAACTTGCTCATCAGGCTCCAAACATTTAGTGGGGGCCCACTTTATAGGAAAGGAGTCCAAATGGTACATTGACAAAATCAAGATAATAGTTGGGCCAAAATACTTGAATCAAACACACGGAGCTAGACAGCTATCTACATGGTACACAATTTATCAATATAAAAATGAATAACATTGGAGAACATTATCCTTATCTGGCCGAAAACAATTGAGTGACAAAAATGCCGGCAAGAGATTCACGTATTAATGAAGCCCTTTACCATAAGGAACTCCTCCCCACCCCCCCCCCCCCCCTCCCCTTTTTTTCCCCTCTCCCTTCTCCCTTTTTGTTTCTTCAGTTACTTAAGGCAGTAAATTTATTCACCTTCATCAATTAGACCATTTCAAACACACAGGGTCTCCACTGTCTCCACCCTTTTTTGGAAAGCAAAAAAGGTAAGGGATGCAATACTACACATCATATTGTGACAAATATGATTCCAACCCTGTCCGGTGTCTGTTATCATCTCCATCCTTATATTCTTTACACACAATTGGTTCTTTACAAACTTATAAATAAAAACAAGGGAAAAGGCAGCTGCAACTGCAAGGTAAATAGTAACCATCACACCATCAATGGAACCATTAAAATACTAATAGCGGCAACATTCCATACAATATTACATAAAATAGAACAAAACAAAACAGTGCAAAAAAGAGAGCACTGGTTTGGGAGAGGCTCCCCCTCCAATTTAAATCCTCCAATTTTTAGCTGGATGTGAGATATGTGGCATTTAAAAAATCCAATGGTCTTAAAAATTTCATGTAAACTGCATGAAGTCAAATAAATGCCACGTCTCACTCCAAACCAAAAATTAGACAGAATTAGGGGATCTTCCCCCCCACCAGTGTGTATTTCAACTCTTCTATATATACCTATAACGAACAAATTCCGACAATGCAGCAGCTGCAGCTTCCCTTTGGTATTTTTGCTGTCGACTTAGGGATTTACTCAAAATTATACAAATACTTTGAACCTATAAAATTTACCACAAGATAACAAACATCAATAATATTCCAGATAAATCCAAAATCAGTAAAATACTAGCTGTTACAAACTGGCAACGGAATTTTTTTATAAAAAAAAATATTAATTTGAAATTTGGTGTAGATCTCAAATGTAAATTCACCAATGAGCTACACTGCTTAAGTCCAATCATTTAAAAATGGGAATACTGTTACCCCATTAAAGCTTCAGGCATTAACTTAAAACCTTTCAATAAAGGTTATGGAACTCAATAAAGGAATATAAGGTTTTAACTACGAACTTAGCCTGCTTAAACAGAAGAACTAAAGTTGCTTTAAATATTAATATAAATATATATTTTTAAATAATAATAATAATTGAACTGCAGTTACTTTCATTTTGAAGGTAAATTCAAGCAAAAATTATAAATAACATATTCTCAAAGATGTAAAGAAATTAGAATTTATAGCATCTTTCTTGCAAACCCTTCATTTCATATTTCAGTTCCCATCTCCATCATGTAAATCACTTCTAGGCTGGAGTGATCAAAAGTGCAAAACCCTGACTCTTTATATAACCAGAGAAAAGGAAAGAGAAGGAGTCATCTTTCCTATCATTTTTCATTGCCAAGTCACCATTTTTGCATGAAATTAACCATGAGTATCAACTTCATTTCTAATTTTAGTTCCCATCTCCATCATATAAACCACTTCTAGGCTGGAGTGACGATAAGTGCAAAATCCTGATTCTCTATAGCCCCAAAGAAGAAAACTGATGCTTTAATAGATGTAATGGAAAGATAAGAAATCATATGTCCTATCAGTTTTCATTGCCAAGTCACCAATTTCACATGAAATTGACGATGAGTATAATAGAACATGATTGAAATGTTTTATTCCCTATACCTAGTGTCCTTGTTCTCTTACTTCATTTTCCACCACTTGTCATACTGAAAATAAATGTAGACACACACAGACACGCACACAGGCGCGCGCACACACACACATATAACATAATTATATAATATCCCAAGTGGAATATTACCTCTTTCGGTCTCTTTATTGAAATGCAGGAGGCTATGTCTCCAATAAGATTGATCCACCTCTCATTGTCAGTTAGCTCTCCATCTCTGGCCAAAATCTATAAACAAAAAGAAGAGCTGATATTATCTTTCTTTCCCTAAAAATTACAAATCACAATACTAGAAATTCCCTTCACTGTAATAGAATACGATGCCCATATGCTTGTTTACCTTTCCCATTTCAAGATCTCCAACACAATCACAGAATGCCTGAAATGCAATTAGAAGAGCCCTGCCCAAAAAAAAAAAAAAAAAGCAAATAAGGGATTTTATTTTATTTTTTTTTTTTTTTGAGAACTTTTCCTTTTTGAAAATTCATTGTTACAAGTGATGGTGGGGGGATTTGAACCCTGGTTCTCTTAATAAAAGAGATCAAGTAATGCCACCAAAATAAAAAATGAGAAAGAATGAAAAGCAGTGAACTTTATAACCAGAAAATTAAATGATGATAGGTCTACCAGGGAGTATAAGCTAGGTCCTCACCGTAGTGGTTCATACTGACCAGTGCTCACGAGACCATGACAACTACCCAACTGCAGAGTAAGTTCTGCAAGAACAGAAGCATAGCTTTGTTCAACAGATTTCTTTCCAACTTTACCACCACCTCTGCAACAACATAAAACATTACAAAATTTGTTCAACTGTATAATACAGTAGAGACTTGATGAATGCATCCAATTGTACGGACCTGAAAAATGCTGTGAGAGCAAAAATAGCAGCTTGCAGAACGTCATCTTCCATCTGACTGTCAACAAGATGGCTAGAGTTCTCTCCTTTCCGGGAATCACCTCTCAGAATTGGAGGCTGGCTAAAGACAAATATCACATGCTCCAGGAACAAAGATGAAAGCACCGGATGCTGGGAAAATGCCTATTACAAAAAGTATAGAATAGATAACTAAATAAACAGTTGATTTAGTATATAAATCATCGATATGGATTATTTAATTGAGGGGCAAAAAACAAAGATTATGACAATAAAGAAAATAAAAAAAGACATACAAACACAATTCATAATCCTGTGTACTCTGGCTAGAGGCAAGTCACTTGAGCATTTATATTATATTGTCTGCTTATTAGTGAACTTAACACTCACTTATAGTTACTGGTAATGTCACAGACAATATAAAATAAATGTCTAACAACAACAATTTTCTTACTGTAAAACAAACATAACTTACATAGAACGCATCCTGCATTGACCAACCACCACGTAGTCTAGATATATCTTTTGTGACTACATCCCTTCCAGCAGTAGCCAACACTTCATTGAAAACAATTTTTGAACTCGTGTTCTCAGCTAACGAAGAAATCTTTTGGAAGTTAAGGATATGCTTAAGAGAAAAAGGAACCACCAAAAAGAAAAAGGATTACTCCATAGTTGATCCAACAAAGCCACAGACAGTTAAGCAAAAAATAGGTGCTAACTAGAGCATCAGGCAGGTTAATGAATATAGATGAAAGAAGGATACGGCACCAAGAGTTTCCAAACGTAGATGCTTCTCAGTTACATGAACCGTAGCAGAGAGCAAAGATTGGGTTGTTCTGTTGGCAATAAATCATCAGTCTTACTAAAAAATACAGAAATCTACTTATCAGAAGATATACACACAACTCATTCATAATTTTTTTATTAAAAAAAAAAAAAGAAAAAAAAGAAGAAGATATACACACTTCCAAAATTCTGAAATTTTTTAATACTAAAGAAATTCTTAAATAGGAAAACCTTGAAACATCATTTTCAACCAGCTCATGCCCCCTCTTCGTAACAAACTCAACGACAGCTTGTATGGCCCCTTCAGCTGACTGCTTGATTTTATCACATATAGCTGATGAGCAACCATGGAGGGTAGCAACAAGCTGCAAGAAGCTCTTAATATGTAAGAAGAAGCAATTGCAGCATTGGTTCTGAATTTTCAAATTTCTTCTTTTGTTTTTGATAGGTAAATTTCTTTTGTAATAAATCAAAGACTACAGGCAAGTATACAGGTAGTGTACTCAAAGGCAAATATAACGACTAAAAAGTACAATAATCTGGGAACACAAGCAACGGTATTTCTCAATAAAAATTACCTCATCCTTTGTCAACAAAATACAGACAGAGGAAATAATTCTGTTGAATACTTCTGATGGATCAATAGATGCGTCCTGATTATACATATAGAAAAACCAAAAATTTCATCCTAGTTGCACAATTCCCCTTCCATAGCTTCAAAATAGAATAAAATGAATAAACAATGAAAATAATACTAAGAGTTTCTGGACAAACTTACACTCCTCAAGATGGCTATAACATCCTCAAGGGAGGACAAAGCACCATAGGACAATTCTATGTCCACAGAAAACTTGGAAGCTGCAGGCCTTGGAAGTGAAAGAGAGATGCTGAAGAGTTGATCAAGGATCTACCCAAACAAAGGTTTATGAGATTTTTCTACCAGATGTAAGAGAAAATTGGGAAGTATACTTATACAGCCTACACACTTGAACCTATAAATGATGGTTCGTAATGCAGCATAGAGAATCAACTTATTTGACACTATTAAAGCTGCCTGCCAATCACTTACCTGAGCAGAAACTTTTCTAACTTCAGAATTAGTATCTGCACAACGTGGGAGATACATGACAACCCTATCTCCTAAACACAATGCTTCCCGACTTGGTAGTACAAATGCAGCTGAAAGTCGAACAAAATTTTTAAAAAACTGGAATAAGACAGTATAAGAAACAAGTGATTAGGAAGCTGTCTCGGTAAACAATTTTACATGGTAAGTTGGAAAAATTCCCATGCACAGTACGGTCAACTTGCTTGCTATGTGTGCAACTTCCATGGCAGCCCAGTGCACAATATCCACTGATGCAAACAGTCCTGAACTTGAGAAGCATCTCATATACTGCCCGACAACCTCTTCTCCTTTGATACTCCACGTGTGAGGAAACATACTGATCAATTTGTCTCAACATATGCAATAGCTGCTCTGCCCGACTTCTCCCATCCTCTCCACTGAGTTTTATAATTTTGAAAATTAGAAGAGATAAATGTAAAATCTTACATGACAGATCAATTAGCACATAAACATACAGATAGAGTTATATATACAGTTCTATGCAAATGGGTTGTATTATAAGTCCCACTGTTCTTCACTCTTTCAGTAAAAAGATAGATCAGTATTAAGGGATCACTTATATGTACATAAAAGCTACCAAGTGCATGCAAGAAGTAACATATTACACGGGTATGGTTTAGAAACTTCAGCCACTGGGAATGCTACCATAGAATTAGTACTCCTTATTGAAGAAAAAGCAACCATGAAAAATTCAATGACATACTTCCGCTTAATTTTTTGAAGTCCAGTTCAAAATATAGATTTCAAAAAATGGAACCAAATATTATCCCTGTGAAAATACTCCATTCAGATATTAGAAAAAAGTAAGAGCAAAAGCAAATTATGTCATCAATTAATATAATACATTTAACCAAAACTACTAGAGACGAAGAAACATTAATGTTTTCAAAGGTATAAGCAAGTCAGGAAAGGCAAAACCTTTTGATTAGAATACCTTGTGAGAAGAATTGCACATAAGAGAGTGATAAGGTTGTCAATAAGGGGATTGACAACATCTACTGGATCATTAGGCAAAGCAAAGAACCCAAGCGTTGCCTGCGAATTTGTCAAAAAAATTATGAATTCCAAACAAATATTATAGAGTAAAATTCTCATTGTTAATGACACAAAATCCAATTTATCAAAATTTTGTACCTTCATCACATGATTTCGTGTTTCAACCGTTAGTTTTGGCTCCACAGAAACCAAGGTAGTACAGGCACTTAAAGCAAGGGCCTACAAAAGCATCAATAAAGAGGAAAAGCTAAATCAGTTCCAACAAAAGTAAACCATAACTGATAGCTTTAGAACAAGACCTAATGATTAGATAAGTAATATACTTGAGTATGGAGAAGTTCAAGATTAGAATCAACAAAGTCTTCATTGTCATCTCTGGCCTCTCGGCCCATTAAGGTCAAAATATAGTCAAGCATTATGTCTCTTCTTTTCAAAGGAAATGATGCACCATTCTCCGCAGCATTAATGACAGCACAACCTGCATTATCACCATCACAATAATGCCATAATCTTCACAAGGCTGATAATCATAAAGAAAGATACGTTTATCTTCAATAAGTTCAAACCCTTCTGATAAAATATGTGACAAATTTCAATTAGCCATTAAGAAACAAATTTCAATTGCAAAGAGTGCTGCATAGCATATATAACATGAATGTCATGTGGAGTGTAATTTGACTAGCTTTGGCAGCTTTTTAAAGAAATTTTTGGACAATTGTTATTTATTTACTTATTTGGTTAAGTAAAGAAATGGACAATTTTTACATTCACAAAAAGAAAATCCAATAGGTTTCAAAGACAAAGCAAGAACAGTAAAAGCCTCTGGAGGTTCTCTTTCCATTTCTTTTTGGTTCTCAAGGATTCTAGACCTTATTCACTTTTAGTGAACAATTTCACTCAAACTCTGAACTCCTAGACTCAAAATCCTTCCAAAAAAAAATTGTAAAACTGCAGTGGAGGAAATTAAGACACCATATTTCACATACTTATACAGACCTAGTAAATCAATGGCAGTGATAACTGCCTGCTTTGCTGTAGGGTGGCGCACATGAAGAAGCCGTGAAAGCATATTAGTCCCCTGCAAAAGGAATAAACAAATACAAGACATCAGAAACTGAATATATTAATTATAGTATATACTGAGATCTCCGTGGAGAAGCATTAGGAGAAAAGACAAGATCTCATACAATAAGTGCATCTATTCTGGCTTCAATAACTGTTGACGGAGCATATTTCGCAGCATAGCCATACATTAGAGCCAAAGCAGCATGTATATCATCAGACTCTTCTGTTCTAAAACTGTCAGAGAAAAAGGATAGGAATCTGCAATAGATGAAATAAAAAGCCTGTTCACATGAATATCCTTTTTTGATACACGCTTTTCATATAAAATAACAAACACACGAAAAAGGGAGCCAGTGGCGACTAACACTGACCTAGTTAAAAAAAATTAAAATACCAAAAAAGTATTACACTGACCTAGAAGATATTATATACCCAATAAAAATTACCACTAAAAAATAAAAGAAAAAAAAATTTGACAATATTTTTCTTTTCTATTGGGGCAGGGGGGGTGGTTCTAGATCCTTATAATGAATCAATTAAGGCGCAATTAAAGCATCCAGCCTGCATTAAAAAAAAAAAGGAAATACATAGTTGCTTGAAACAAAAGCATAGGCACTTCTATATAATCTAATTTCAGCCCCAAATTTTGATAAGAAACCTGCAGTAACTGTTAAAATCTACCAAATGTAAGTTTAGAAATTAAACATAAACTCAGTGTCTAAAAGGCATTTTAGCAATGTTTGTCATCAATTAATTCCTTAGGGTACTAAGAGCAACCACATCAGATGGTGCATAATTTCTGTCTATTTTGCAAGAAAAAAAAAAAACATATTTTTTCTATTTTACACACCTATTTTTACAAAACACCCACATCAGTTTATCTGTATATCTATTTTATATAAAAAATATTTTTTTATTCTACTTTTCCCTAACCCTCAAACTTTCCGCCTCTCTCTTTTCCCTCACCCACAAACTCACCGCTCAAGTCTCTGCCTCTCTCTCATCCCTCAAAGTCTCTGCATCTCAAATCCCTCATCTCTCTCCTTCTCAGATCCCTTAACTCTCTAACCTCTTTCTTTTCTCAGTTTTCTCTCATCCAATACCCACACACTCACATATTTTCTCTGAGCTTGCTCTCACTCTTTCACCAAAGCTTGCATTGTTGGATCTCTCTCATCTGATTTCAAGCGTTCTGCCACCATTGGGTTTGTATTTGATTTTGATTTTGGGTTTGGGTTATGGGTTTTCAATTGATGATTTAATTTTGAGCTAATTTTCTGTGGATTTTGGGTTGATCGGGTTTGATTTTCGTTGTATTTTGGATTTCCGTTGTTTTAACAGGTTTTGGTGGTGGTGGTGGTTGGGTGGTGATGGTTGGACGGTGTTGGGTGGATGGTGGGATCTGTGTTTTGGTGGTAGTGCTCTTGCAGGTTTTCGTGAGATAGTGAGAGATGGTGGAATTTGCGTTTTGTTTTAACTGATCTTCGCTGCCAGCAAGCATCGATCTCCACTGCAGCACCGATCCACAAGCATCAAACGGTCCATGTGTTTTTGTGTGTCTTTGTGTTAGTTTTTGTGTGTCTTTGTGTTAGTTTTTGTGTGTGGGTGTATTTGTGTGGGTGCGTTTGTGTGGGTGCATTTGTGTGTATCAAAGGAAGAAGATGATGAGAGAGAGAAGTCTGAGTTGGTTTTGCAGATGGAGAAGAGAAAAAAAAAAAAAAAAAAAAAAAAAAAAAAAAAAAAAAAAAAGCGAAATATGAAATTAATAATATAATAGGATACACAGCTACAATAACTGTGTATATATGCACGGTTACTGTAACAAATGTATAAATATATACAATTTTAGGACTAATGTGAAAGATTTTTGGGGCAAAATGTGTAAAATTTGTTGCTTTTTGTATTTTGCAAAGTTTTACATCTACTGATGTGGATGCTCTAAGTTCAATCATATTAACAATAATGGAAAAGCCAAAAATTATATTGCATGTCATGCTATCAAGAAAGCCATGACAAAAAGCAACTAACCAAAGGGCATAGAGAAGAGAGTGTCACTTTGAACCCATCTTACATATATATAGCTTGCATGTATATTTCTATATTTGAACATTGTACATATGTGTGTATATATGCAACCACAAAAAGAAAAAAGAGAGGATACAATTATCTTACAAGATAGTAACAAACCTTTGAAACATGCTTTGCCCAACATTATCCAGAATATCTTTCAGCTTGTCCAATACAGTATCCAAGTGGGATGCTGCAACCTAAAAATAGTCAAAAGCAATATATATTATAAACACATAACCAAATGGAAACAGTAAACAACACGCACCAAACTCTTAAGATACCAGTCCCATGGCTTTTGCCAATCCAAGCCTGTTTGTTGGAATTGAAATGTCAGCTTGTTTATACATCCAATCTATCCTATCACGAACATAAACCCTGTCATTGACCTTTTGAAGAAGAATACCCAAGCACCTGCAAAAACAAAAACATATACCCTCCCAAAGTTAAGAGGTTGTGTAACCTCACTTTCCATTGACAATGGCCAAAATAGTTTCATAAAAGTGCTAGTAAATCTAGAACCAAAGATCTATGTGCAGTGAAATACCCTGATACCTATACATCATGTATTCAAAAACACTCACAACTTGAGGAAAATAAGAAATCAAATCACTTCCAGTGCAAAAGAAAGCAATATTGATTAAATAATGCTTCTTGAATCTAATGGAGCAATATTAAATTGAAAATTTTTAGTACCGGTGAAGGAGTGCAGAATGTTCATCATTAGAAGTATAAAGCTCATATTGTTTGGTGAAAGCATTTCCAAGAGATATCACCCAATTGGTGTCTTGAATCACATCCAAAGATTCCGCAAGAAACTGTCATCCAATAATAAAGAGACATATTATACATAATTGTAAGAATCAGGATACCATAGTTTCCCAGCACATCTTGTCTACTTTTAAGGTACTTAGAAATGTCCTCTAATTATTTTGTAAAGATAAAGTTTTTTTTTTTAATTTTAATTAGAGTTATATTGTTTTTCAAGCACCTAATACAAGTAAACAAATTGTGCAACTTTCAGAAATAATTTAGACCAATTTTTTGTTTACTCTAATTCTTTTGTTAGGATAAAGACTTTTTCTTAATTAGAGTTATATTGTTTTTTCATGCACCTAATACAAGTAAAAAAATTGTGCAACTTTCATAAATAAATTTGCTGTTCATCTTTGTTGCTTATTTAGAATAATTAGTTTCAAGTCATATTCCAGGTAAATCAAACTCAAAGAATGTTTTTCCTTTTATTGGCAAGTAACACATGCACCCAGTGGGTCTTGAACACATAATCTCACCCTACACCTAGCTCTTGCAAGAGGTGCCCAATGAACTAGAGCTCATTGGCAAATCAAACTCGAAGAATGTGAATGTCATGTTTTCAACATTCCACATGTAAACCTTTTTTTTTTTAAGTTAAAACCCTTGTGGATTTTTTGGGAATTCTAGGGTCTGAGACAGGGAGATCCTGTCTCCTTTGTTATTAGTCATTGTTTTGGATGCACTAATTATTTGCCACTGTTTTGGATGCACTAAGTAGAATGCTGGATAAGGAGGTAGACAATGGTTGCATATCTGGTTTCAGTGTGGGAGATACGGTGGGAATACTATTAAGGTATCTCATCTCCACTTTGCCGATGATACCCTGATATTCAGCGATGCTGATCTTGATCAGCTTTTGTTTGTCCGGCTGATTCTTCTCTGGTTTCAGGAGTACCGGGCCTGATAATAAATTTGGGCAAGTCGGAATTGGTGCCTGTGGGAGCAGATCCTAAAATTGAGATGTTGGTGGATGTTCTAGGTTGCAAGCAAGGCTTGCTCCCAATGAAATATTTAGGACTTCCTCTAGGCGCCAAATTTAAGGAGAAGACATTATGGAATCTTATTTTAGAGAAGATGGAAAGGAGACTAGCAGGATGGAAACGAATTTACTTATCCAAGGAGGTAGAGTCACTTTAGTTAAAAGTACTCCATCTAACTAACATATTTCCTATCTTTATTTCTCATTCCCGCTAAGGTGGCTAACCAAATTGAACAACTTCAACGAAATTTCTTATTGAGTCGTTTGGAGGATGAGTTGAAATTTTGTTTGGCTAATTGGAATCAAGTTTGGGCTTCTTTTTGGTCCACTTTTTGTTTGGGGGATGAGTTGGAATTTTGTTTGGTTAATTGGAATCAAGTTTGGGCTCCCCTTTGGTCCACTTTCTCACGTTACATTCAATTTGAAATCAGGGATGGACTAAGGTGAAATGGCATGATCAGTGGTGTGGGGAGAACTCTCTTGCAATATGTTTTCCAGAATTATTTACAATTAGTCGTGCAAAGGAGGGGAGTGTAGCTAATTTATTAATGTTTACCTATGGGGTTCTCCACTAGGATGTCAATTTTATAAGGGCTATGCAAGATTGGGAATTGGAGCCATTGTCAAACTTCATGGCTACTATTTATGGTGCCTCAACAAGGGGGAGTAGGGAAGATAAGATGTGTTGGGTACTAGATAAGAAAGAAGGTTTCCAGGTTCGTGGTTTCTATCATGTCCTACTACATACTAATATCCAATCTTTTCCTTGGAAAAGCATATGGAAACCGTCCAATCTTTTCCTTGGAAAAGCATATGGAAATCAAAGATCCCCTCTAGAGTTGCTTTCTTTGTTTGGGCTGCAACTCTAGGGAAAATCTTGACTGGCAAAAATCTTAGAAGAAGACATGTGCGGCCTCTGGATTGGTGTTATATGTGCAAATGTAACGGGGAATCAGTAGATCATTATTACTTCGAAGTTATGGTCTATGGTATTGGATATGTTTGAAGTTTGCTGGGTGATGCCAAAGTCTGTGGTTGATTTAATGGCTTGTTGGCAAGGTTGTTTTGGGCGTCATAGGACGTGATTCTATATGGATGGCTACCCCCTATTGCTTGATGTGGTGTTTTTGGAGGGAGAGAAATAACTGGAGCTTTGAAGATACAAAGAGAACTATGCCTAAGCTAAAGCTTTTTTTTTTTTAAGAACTTTATTGGATTGGATATCTATTTTATGTAGTCACTCTTTATGTTTGATTATTGATTTAATAGACTTATGTAATTTGCGTAATTAATTGTATGGTCTCCAATCGTATACTTCCTATATACTTGGGTGACACTATTTTTTTATATAAATAATTATTGCTTATAAAAAAAACTACAAACGGGGTTTATTGTTAGTGTTTAACTATTTAATCAAAATATACCGATTGAAAGAGGAACATATATCATCTGAATGAATATAAACTCAAAGAGACTTACATCTATTATCATGTCATCCCAAGTCTCTTGATAGGATGGATCCTGCTTCAAGTCTTCTGTGTCACTAACATATGCCTTCATTTTTGGAATCTAGAGCTTAGCAAAGACCACAATTAATTAGATTCTAATGAAAAACCATTTTGTATACTTTTGTAAATGATATAAGATATACATAAGAAGAAGCTTAACCCCAAAAAATTTTGCCAACTTTTTTTATGAATGGCTGGATGAGAGATCTAAAATGTATGTAAAATCTTCTCACATTGACAAAGACTACCTGATCCCACAATGTTCGTCAACTAATGAACTGAACTTAACCCACTTTTACCCAATATAATTGTAAAGAGATCAGACAATGTTTAATTTACAATTAGCACTTTCATATATCTATAGAAATTTTTTTTTTTTTTTTAATTCTTATC
Organism: Lithocarpus polystachyus; assembly: GCA_033629205.1. NCBI lineage: Eukaryota > Viridiplantae > Streptophyta > Magnoliopsida > Fagales > Fagaceae > Lithocarpus > Lithocarpus polystachyus. The sequence goes on from CM066168.1 coordinate 49,482,933, forward strand.
ATTTTTTGAGCCAAAAACAAAAGAATAGATTTCTATTTAAGCTTACTGGCCAAACCATTTCATTCGTCTCATTAGAAAGCTTCAAAACTTCAATTGAATATGAACTTTCAATTCCAAGTGTCCGTTTGGTAAAGATTATTTTTACCAACTTATTTTACTATTCAGATTATTTTTGCTACTATTCATGAGCCCTACTGCACTTTTTAATACTATTTATGAGTTCTACTATACTATTTCAGCAAACTTTTACTCTTATCTACAGTACTTTCAGCAAAAAGTTTTCAATTTCAGCAAAATAAGCGAATCTCACAAAGACTCCAAATCAGTTTTGTGCACATAGCAATATACCTCATCTTGCCAAAACAAGTTGATATTTTTCGGAAAGAGAGGTGCTAGATAACAAAGGACCTGCAAGTCAATGAAAACAAATAAACACATTTTTCCATTCAAGTATTGTAATTGAAACCAAATAAAATCAATGTAAGGAGCATGACAGAAATAATTTTTAAAAACATCACACTACAGACACGCACACAATTTCATGAAAATTGTCAAAGTTCTAACCAAAATTTCCAGTCTTTGAATGCTAACCATATAATACAGAGACAAAGACTCATCCCTCATTGAATACAAAAACCTCCAATTTTGTCTTCAGGTTTTAAACACCCCCCCCCCCCACCCCCTTCTTCTCCCACATCCCTTTTCAAGTTTGATTCAGAATTACAAAGTGTATGTGTTATTGTCTTGCAATATTTTTTATTGATCAGAGAGAAAAGAGAAAAGACTTTGAATGCATTGGTTGTGGATGCAAACCCTACTAAATAATTATAATCAGAAATAAAATCTATAAAGTCTATAATCAACCATTCATCAGTAGATCCAGTCATACAAGACCACATAAACAATGATCTCAAAAACATGGACTTCTTCAAAATACAAATTCATCTCCCTCCTAAGTGTCTGCATTAAACATAAAGGAGCCAGATTCCTAGCAAAAGGTGCTCTATGGTTACCAAACCCTTTCCTCCATCCAAAAAGTAAGTCTACAACTCTTTTAGACATCATCCATTGGACCCCAAACAAAGTAAAAACAACCCATTTGCAGTATGAAGACAGGAGATAGCACCAGAAAGAAAACTTGAAACACTTCAATTTTCAGGAGAAAGTAGAGTACATTGATATATTCTACGCAAGTATAAGGAAATAGATCATTCCTATCAATTATTTTTATATGAATTTGACCAGAGAATAGTGGACCCCTCAATTTACATATTTGTTTTGACATGTAGAAACTTATACATAATTTACACTAATTATGGCCAAGAGATGCTTACTGTCAAAATCTGAGTTGCCAACTGCTCCCGTGCTAAAGGATCATGCAAAAGCACCACCAAGCGAGCTAAAAGCTCCTAAACATGTGCACCAACCATTTTGCTGATGTTATTGTTGTAAAGTGGACAAAGAAATCAGAAACTAAATACCTTATAGATGCCAGCAAAGACCCTACCTCGGGATTTGGTATATCAGAACGAGCTTTACACTCACTAAGCATATTATCACTATGAGATGGTCTATGCCTGCACAATTCTGAAATACATCTGCAAACCTGTAAAAGCAGCATGTGTGTGAATTTGTGCAAAGAGTTTTTGTTCTTTTTAAAATTTAAATTAAAAAAAAAAAGTCACAATGATAAAACTTTCAGCCAACTCTTATAATAATTGCATCATAAATTCAGACATTCACAGTTTGTACTTCCACAACAATTAGGCAGAATCTTATTTAAGAAGGAATATGCAACAAGCCGCATAAACACCAAAAGCATACACTTAAAGAAACAGTGAAAGCCTGGGAATAGAAATAATTCCCCACATACAAGGAATATGCAACAAGTTGTAGAAAAAAATCTTACTGTGGCAGCTGCACCAATATAATCCCGTGGAATGATCATCTTTAACAGAAAAGGCCAAAGAATATGCTGCAAAATTTTTGGATATATATTAAAAGATGAAGAAGGAAGATGTTATAGTTGGTTCAACATTACCAGTCATGAAGAAACCAAGAAAACCAACTAAAGGTAAAGTCACCGCTAAAGATTTAGCTATCTGGCATACCTCCATTTCAGGAATTGTAATAGTCAACAAAAGGAGTCCTTTTTCACAGATTGCTCTCAACTCTGTTGGACAAACCGCCCCAATTTTGACCTGAGAAGAACACAAGCTAGTACTAAATGGCCATAACAGGCAGAAATGACTAGATATATGCAAAATTTTGATATTGTAAGGTAACATCTAGCTTCTAACCCACAAACCTGAGCCTTAAAGTGCCATCCATCCACTAGGACTACAGTACTATAACTGGAAAACTGGAAACAATGTGACACTAACTAGTGTTGGATTTACCAATCTTGTCAACAACAAAAATTACCATTTTTTAAAGTATACGATCCCATCACTTGGGCCATCTGAAATTGTGAATATGAAGTTCTCTTTTTGACAAATAAATCAAATCAATCAATGAATTTGAAGTTTCATATCTATAGAAGTCAGATGTAAACCTCCAATCTCTTGTATTGGGAAGGAACATTTGTGCCGCTAGACCCAAAGACTTCCTTGGAGGTCCCAAGCTCATTTCTGTCCTGATCTGGTAAAGCACAATTCCGTACAAGATATTCAACAAACAACTCCCCAGATGGACCAACCAAGTAACAGTGAGAGGCCATAACCACGATCAACTACCACCAAAGAAATCAGAATCTAATAAGAAACAGGAATATTTTACTAAAAGTATTAGAAAATGAAAGAAAGACTCTTAAGACTATCAGCTCATAACTAACTACCTCTGAGAGCGCCTTTCGCACCCCCAAATCTTGCTCATCTAGCAACAACTTCACTGCTTCAACAAGTAAAGGCCTTTTATTGTGCAATGCTTCAGACAACCTGAAAATAGGGGTCATAAGAAAGACAGATCCTTTAAGAGAATCAAGAATAACCATCACAAATAACAGAAAGAGAAGAAACCTGGGTAGGAGATGCTTCAAAACACTAAGTGCACCAAAAGTCAAAGGTTCTTCCTTCAACCTGCATTTCTGGTAGCAGAAATATGTAGAAATAGAGAAAAGGCAGTACATTAAAATTTTATTTATATCTTAGAACTCCTACAGGAAAAGATGCCAACTTAAAACTTGTCTTATTTTAAAAAGAAAAAGAAAGAATTGCACTATACACCAAAAAAGTAACTGATAAGATTATAATCTTTACAGAACAAGATAATACATAAAAGGCATAAAACAAAGAAAACCGAAAATGGGACTCACATTCAGAAGGAACATGAATAAATCCTCAGGGTATACTAAACCAACTGTCAGAAAGCAGCGCTGAACTTCATTATATGTCTGTCACAAAGCAAACATGCATTCAAACATAAAAATCTAGATGTCCAGTGCCAAATTAGAATAGCTATCATCATCAAAATATGAGACACAGCATACTGATATGATAAACACAGCTTAAGGCAAGAAATAACATCCATCAGCATTCCTACAACTGCTTAGTAATAACAATGCCAAGAAGGGGGTAGCACAGAAACCAGGAGAAGAAAATGAGATGTTAATCCTTCCAATTGAAAAAAGGAAATGTCAGAAACAAAAATTTCAGAACATGAACCGAATAATAACTTGCTGCCAGTCCTACGAAGAAGAAACAAAGTCAAACCACTGGCTAAAACTAATTTAAAGGGGGAAAAAAAAAACCCTCATAAATTCAAAAAATTTGAAAGCTTGAAAAAGTAGTGGACTTCAACACTAACTAGAAGAAATGGAAGTTCTCATATTGAAAGAATTTACACAAAACGGAATTGGTAATTACACCTTCAATGCCACTGAGAAATCTGAATGATCATTGCTGTCACTACTAATGCAAACCACTGGGAGAAGACTTGATAGAATAACCGTGAGCTCCTGCAACCCATCAAAAGAATAAACCAGCACCAAAACAATTATTTCAGTATGTAATATTTGCAAAGAGTTCAGAGACTGAATAGCTGTTTAATGTCATATAATATTTACAAAGTCTACAAACTAGTAACAGTTTCTGTTTAAAAACAAAATTGTTACAGAAACTAGTTAAAGCCGAGGAAGACATAGAAGAACAGCTTATACCAAGTATTTGCACATAGAGCATCCTCTAAATTCTCAAAAACCCACAATGTGAATTCCACATCCTCCCCAGTCCTAAGAAAATACTTATATAAGGTTGACAATTCGTATCCGCGTGTCAGGTTCGTGTCATGTCAACTTATGAATATCCAACTATATGGGCCAACACTAACCCGACATATTTATTAAACGGGTTAAGATTCTTTAACCCTAACACGACCTATTTATTAAATGGGTCAGTCATGTTGACCTATTTATCAGATTTTATCAAAATGATTAAAAAAAATTATGAAAAAACAAACAAATAAATAAATTTAATATAAAATTCAGAACTAACGAGTAATTGCATCACAAATAATCATTCAAAATTAAAGCATATTTCAATATCACAAATAATCAATCATAATATGTCAAAGAAAATAAATCACAACAACTAATAAGTTTACACTGTTGAAGGGAAAATTTAAAATACAATAGCAAGATTGGTCCCTATAATATTCCATGAGAGGTGGTAAGTGTCCATGAGAGGAGGCCCGGCTACCTCGAATTAGCCACAAATACTGTTTTAGTTTTCATTTCCTAGGGCCAGTATGGGGGGATTTCGAAATTTTTTTATTGAGTCTAAGTTGTTTCAGTTGGTGATTGAGGAATGAGGGAATTTTTTCTTCCTTAAGATTTTTGAACGGAGAAAATACTACATGCAATCGGTGTTTATGGGCAAGAGTGCAGCTCTTTGGATAATGCGGAATCTGGAATACACCGTGAGTGGGGTTTAATCCTAAGCAATTTTTCACGTTCAGGGAAGGTGATACTGCTTACACGCTGCAACGAGGGTCCAACTCGTTTGGGCAGTATTTATCATTGACAGAGCTTAAGGTAGGTGGGCTGCGGAGAACTATCATTATTCCTGCTGGAAAATTACAAGAAGGATGGAGAACTTTTGGGATTGAATTAAGAAGACTTTTGGAACCTTCTCAATATGTGTTGGGTGGTTTGAAGTTTGTACCATACAGGTCTAAGCAATTCCCTAAATATCAACCTGCCAGGTCCTATGTAGAAGCTGTCAAAGCTCCGGTGTAGGCAAGGTTGAAGCATATTCAGCAGCCCCAGTAAGGAAAAGGTTCAGGCTGGTATTGTGAAGAATTTTGTGGAAGTTCCGTGTGACAACTCTCACACACAAGTAGTAGTTTCTGAAACTCAGGCTGGAAGTTGTCCTCAGTCAACCGTGGGTGGTGGAGAGGTTGGAGAAGGTAGTATTAATGGTAAGAATAAATTTGGGGAGAAAATCTTGGAAGGAAATAAATTCATTATTCCTTTGAAGCCCAATTTGAATTCAAATATGGTTGAGTTTGGAAAGTTGCGTGATAGGAGGAAGGCACGCTGGCTTGGGAGAGGGCTGACTGTGAAGGTTAATGAATATGGAAAGAGGCGGGTATCTTGGGATAGTGTTAAAGGTGGTAAACAAGCTAGCAAATGGGTGTTAAGTAATAATGGCCATAATATAAACGTGGGTCTGGGCCCATCCAAGCAAAATGCCCAAGCCTTGGTGGGAAATAAAGAACCCAGTTTGGGCCCGAGTCTGTCAAGCCCACATTCTTTTAATTTTGAGGTTGGAGAGAGTTCATTTAGTGGACCACGGACTTTGTAGACTTCTTACCAGAATGGGTTCACTACGCAGTGCTCAGGTAAGAGTGCAATCTTAGCCACGAAGGATTTTGAGAGCTCAAGGCTCACACCCACCACATCGGAGCACCTTGCGACGTCGTTGAAGGTATCGCTGGGTATGAATTCTTCCGTTGCAGCGACGGAAGTGATGGGTAAGGGCGGAGAGGACAGCACAATTCCACTAGCTCAGCCACCCTCTGCGTCGACAGGACTAGCGGAGGTGGCCCAAGCCTCCCAAGACCAGATATCGCCAATCAGCACTCTGAGTGGGTCGAGGGTGGTGCCGGTGGTGTCATCCACGACATCAGAACCAGTGCTGACCCTTGCTGACCCGCTAGTTTCGTCGATGGTGTCTTTGTCTCCTACAGTGGTATCGGAGGTTGGGGATGAGGATTTTGTGGGTTCGGAAGGACTGGGTAATTCTAATTTTGAGGGAGATCAAATACTTGGCTCAACTATAAGGGAATTGGTCGGAGACTTGGATAAGACTTAGGGTAATTCCAAAGACTGGATATTATAGTTGCGTGATGGCAGACAATTAGTGCTCCCATTGTCACTGTATCGTTCTACAGATAGTATGTCAGTCTGCTCAAGTTTGGAGGGAGAGTGTGTTCCAGGTAATGTTTCTAGTACTAATGAAGGGCAGAGGGTTGGTTGGGCAGATGAGGGTGGGGGGTTAGTGGAGTCATTGTCTGTGATTCTTGGGTCAGAGAGTGAGTCATCAGAAGTTGGTGATAGGTCAAGGTCTTGTGAGGGTGGTGATGAGCCATTAGTTGTGGTACCTTTGGCCACTGAAGATCCATTGGAGTTGATGACTAGTCATGTGAAGGAGATTGGGTGTAAGGAGAGTGTGGATTGTCAACTATCTCAATGGGTAACCAATAGGATAACGGCTTTCAAGAAATCTGTGGGCACTTCGCTGGAAGGTTTTGAGGAGCAGATTACAGGTTTGTTATTAGCCATTGAGGTCAGAAAGAAAGATAAAAATAAATTTGTCGTGGGTGCTCAAACGAAGTTGGTCAAGTCAGGCCGGAAAGGTCAACAGGAGTTAAAGAATTTGTTGTCATCGTTGAATGTTGAGTTTGATCCAATTAAAGCATGGAGTGCAAGTTCTGAGCGGGTTGTTGTCTCTTATCAATGAATGTGACGATTCTTGCTTGGAACGTTAGAGGGTTGAATGAGCAGGACAAAAGGCTCAGAGTTAGAAATTTGATTAGGAAATGGGGACCAGATGTGGTTTGTCTTCAAGAAACCAAAATGGGGCTGATTAATAGAGTGGTGATTTGTAGTTTGTGGGGTGGCCAACATGTTGACTGGTCTTATTTAGGTTCTTATAGTGCTTCTGGTGGGGTGTTGGTGATGTGGGACACTCGGGTAGTGAATAAAACGAAGGAAGCAGTGGGGAGATTTTCGGTTTCTTGTAAGTTTACAAGTGTGTCAGACCAGTTTGTTTGGGCGTTTACTGGTATTTATGGTCCTAATTTATACCGAGATAGGAGGTTTTTATGGGAGGAACTCTGTGGTTTGATTAGCTGGAGGAGTGTTCCATGGTGTGTGGGTGGTGATTTTAATGTGGTTAGGTTCCCTTCCGAACGATTGGGGTCTAATTCTGTCACTATAGCTATGCGGGAGTTCTCCAATTTTATTTCGGAACAGGGTCTCATTGATCTGCCATTGAAAGGAGGTTCTTTCACTTGGTCAAATTCTAGAGAAGTTGCTTCTAAGGCTAGGCTGGACAAATTCTTGTTTTCTGCTGATTGGGAGGAGAAGTTTCCAACAGTGTCTCAAAGACGGATGTCTAGGTTGTGCTCCGATCATTTTCCAATTGTCCTAGAGGGTGGATCTTTTCAGAAAAGGAGTATGCCGTTTAGATTTGAGAATATGTGGCTTAAGGATGAAGGTTTTGTGGATACGGTTCGGTCCTGGTGGGATTCCTATCAAGTTCATGGTGCACCAAGTTTCATTCTAGCCAACAAATTAAAGCTCTTAAAAAAGGATTTGAAAAGATGGAATGTGGAGGTGTTTGGTCATGTTGAAGTTCGGATTAAAAATTTGTGAAAGGACCTAAGTGCTCTAGAGAATATGGAGGAGAGTCGGGGTTTATCAGCTGAAGAAAGGGTTGAAATGGGAAGAACTCGTGATGAGTTAGAAAAAGCTACTCTATTGGAGGAAATAAGTTGGAGAAATCTAGAGTTCTTAGTATTAGGGAAGGAGACAGGAATACTAAATTTTTTCACTGCATGGCTAACTCTCACAAGAGGGTTAATTCTATTGATAGGCTTATGGTGGATGGGGTGTTGTCTTCGGACTCAGCTGCTATAGCAGATTGTATCTCTCAATTCTATAGGCAGCTTTATTTGGATGATGTGGCTTATAGACCTGTCTTAGATGATGTGGATTTTTCTAGTATCTCGGTGGAAGATGCAAGTTGGCTAGATAGGCCTTTTGAGGAAGAAAAGGTGTTTGGGGTGATCAACGACTTTAATGGTGATAAGGTACCCGGCCCTGATGGCTTTTCAATGGCATTCTTCCAATCTTGTTGGGGTGTTTTGAAATCAGAAATTATGGCTGTATTTCACAATTTCCATTCTCAGGCGGTGTTTGAGAAGAGCCTTAATGCTTCGTTTCTTGCCCTTATTCCCAAGAAAGTGGATGCCGTGGAGGTTAAGGACTTTCGGCCTATTAGCTTAGTCAGTGGGATTTATAAAATTATTTCTAAGGTGTTGGCTAATCGGCTTCGTAGGGTGGCGCATGAACTTATTTCGGATTCACAAAATGCTTTTGTGAAGGGTAGACAAATTTTGGATTCCGTCTTGATTGCTTCTGAATGTATTGATAGTAGATTGCAGTCAGGTGTTCCAGGTGTGTTGTGTAAATTGGATGTGAAGAAGGCATATGATCATGTGAGTTGGGACTTTTTAATGTATATGCTTCAGCGTTGTGGTTTCTCAGAGAAATGGAGAAAATAGATAAGATATTGCATTTCAACTGTAAAGTTTTCCATTTTGATCAATAGTAGCCCATCTGATTTCTTTGGAAGTTCTAGGGGGCTTCGGCAAGGGGATCCTTTATCTCCTTTATTGTTTGATATTGCGATGGAGGCATTAAGTAGGCTGTTGGAAGTGGCTGCCTCCGGCAAGCAATTTTCAGGCTTTCTGTGGGTAGTACGGCTGCTCCATCTGTGATGGTATCTCACCTTTTATTTGCAGATGACACTCTGATTTTTTGTGATGCTGAACCTTCTCAGATTGCTAATTTGAGGGCGATTCTTGCTAGATTTGAGGAGGTGTCAAGTTCATATTAATTTGGGAAAATCTGAATTGGTACCTATTGGTGAGGTACACAATTTGGAAGCTTTGGTGGGTATGTTGGGGTGTGGGCAGTCTTCTTTGCCATTGAAATATTTGGGCCTTCCATTGGGTGCTAAATTTAAGGATTTATCGGTTTGGAATCCTATCTTAGAGAGAATGGAGAGGAGATTAGCAGGTTGGAAAAGAATGTATTTGTCTAAACGAAGTAAGGTTACACTCATTAAAAGCTCTCTCTCGTCTTTACCTATATACTTTCTTTCCCTTTTTCCTTTACCGGGCAAGGTGGCAAAGCGTATGGAGAAATTACAGAGGAATTTTCTGTGGAATGGGCTTGGTGGTGAACCTAAAATACATTTAGTTAATTGGGCCAAGGTTTGTAGGCCTTTGCAAGTTGGGGGTTGGGTATAAGACGATTGGGGAATTTCAATTCTGCCTTGCTAGGAAAATGGTTGTGGAGGTATAGCATGGAGACTGATGCTTTATGGAGGGTTATAGAGGCAAAATATGGGAACATTTGGGGTGGTTGGTGTACGAAAAGGGTGACGAGTCCTTATGGGGTCAGCTTGTGGAGATACATTAGAAGTAGCTGATTGAACTTCTCTAAACTCCTTGTTTATGATGTGGGGGATGGTACTAGAGTGAAATTTTGGAAGCATGTGTGGTGTGGGGATTGTACTCTCCAAGAGGCTTTTCCAGAGCTTTATTGTCTTAGTAGGTCAAAGGATTCTTCGGTGGCTGAAGTTATGGGTTGGTCTGCTAGGAGGTTTCACTGGAATGTGCAATTTCGTCATCCATCACAAGATTGGGAAGAAGAAGCCTTTGACCGGTTTATGGGGCTGGTTTACTCTTCAACAGTGCAGGGGTTTGGCCCAGATAAGGTTTGTTGGAAACCTGCAAGGAATAGAGGTTTTGAGGTTAGAGGTTATTATTGCACTTTCTACCCCCTACTCTTGTTTCCTTTCCATGGAGAATGATATGGCAATCGAAGGTTCCTCCAAGGGTGGTTTTTTTTCTTGGTATGCTTCCTTAGGTGAGATCTTAACAACAGACAACCTTCGTAAAAAACGAGTGATCGTGCTTGACTGGTGCTATATGTGTAAAAGGTGTGGGGAGTCGGTGGATCACCTTCTACTTCATTGCTCCATAGCTTGGGAGTTGTTGTCCTTGGTTTTTTGCTTTTTTGGTATTCAATGGGTTATGCCTCATAATGTTCTTGAGTTGTTTGAGGCTTGGCAAGGAAAGTTTGGGCAACATCGTCACTTTGATGTTTGGAGATTAGTGCCTTATTGCTTGATTTGGTGCATTTGGCGTGAAAAGAATGCTATAAGCTTCGAGGGTTGTGAACGTTCTTCGCTGGAGATTAAATCTTTTTTCTTACACTCTCTTTGAATGGAGTGTGGTTTTTTCCTCATTTTTCTTGTTCCTCATTTTCTGTCTTTCTTGACCATTGTTCTTTAGTTTCTTGATTTATGCCCCCTTAGTACATCCCCAATGTACTTGGTTTGGCAAACTTTATATTATTAATAATATTCTTACGTTCTTTATCAAAAAAAATATATACCTAAGGTTTGAAGGGTATATTAATAAAATGTCATTTAATTAAACGGGTCCATGGGTTGAATACTAACCGAACCCGTTTACTTACGGATCAGTCATGTCAACCTAAATATGACACAAACTCATTAAGCCTCAATGCATAACCTACTAATTTCGTATCATGTCATGTCTAATTTTGCTACCCCTACCTATATCTACAGTAATCAAGGGTTTTTCTCTGTCCAGATATGTCAACATGACAAAGTTTAAACAGAAAAGACCATCATTTCATCATAAAATAAAATCATAAACGAGATTATAAGGCCCTATGTAGCACCCATTAGTAAGAACGAAAGGAGCCCATGAGAAATTTTTATTCCTTTTTTTTTTTTTTTGGTAAGGGGTGGCAAATACAGTAAAAGCTCCTACGTGAAGAGAAAGGTTGCTAAACAATGTCACAAGATCAGAAAATCTTAGTGAGATAGTAACAATCCAATTACATTTTATGTAATAATTGGACTTGCTACAAGGAATCATGTTTCTAGGGACATTCTCTACAGTTCTGTCAAAAGTCTTCCACTTATCCCAAATTAAACTAAACCAGCAAAATAAATCCCACCTGAAAAGGAGATATGTTACAAGGCCAATTACCTAAAAGGCTAAAACTCATATTGCTATAGTACAAGGCACGGACAGGAATGCAGTACACTTACATCAGGATGCGAAAGGTGTTAAAGAAGCCCAACATCGACAAAACTATTACTAGGGAGGACAAACAAGCAGAATGAGCAGTCCATTACCTCAAAATCAAGCAAAGGGGGTCCACTTTCTGACAGCAAAGAGGCATTTAAGAGGTTGTGGAGACTACATGTTGCCACAAAGGCAATATCGTGATCTTTTTTATACCTGATGCACAAAAAACAGAAAATAGTAATGTCATCCCTTTTGACTTCATATGATTAATGCGTTTTCTATGTACAAGTTTTTGAGAATGTCTATGTACAACCTCAATTCAGGTAACCATTCTACCAAAGATAGGAACACAACATATACACAGTGCAGCATCATAAACATATAACTTGAAGCATTATTAATATATCAAATCTTACAATTCCAAAATTGTAGGGACAAGTCTGGGTAAAGCTGACTTTAATTGTGTCCGGGTGATAAGGCCGACCATCTGGCCTAAGGCTTCCACAGAAGATATGCGAACCTATGTCAAACAAAAATTAAGTGAAATAACAAAACCAATTACTTCTGTAAATTGCTAAAAAATCCAAGTGAATAAAAAATAATGGAAGACATGTATAGGAAATTCAACCAATCAACCAGGCAAAAACACTAAAGATTGCTAGAAAATTTAAAGCAAAAAAAAAAAAAAAAAAAAAAAAAAAAAAGCATAATACACACTTAAAATTTCATGTACATAAGGCATTATTTCTAGTGACGATTCAACTTTTCAGACAAGTATTCTTTCAACATCAAACTGCAAAATCAATAAAACAAAAAATTTAAATAAAAGAAAAGGTTTAAAACAACGCGATAGGAAAGAGGAAGACATATTATTTCAACTCTACCAAATGTGGATGCACGACTCAACGTTAAGCAGAGAAATATAATCCATCCAAGAAAATACAACAGAGTAAGAATAATTTGGCACCAGACCAGTTTTGAAGCAGGGAGAAAAAATTTGTCAAGGTAAGAGATAGTAACAAATACAAATGGAAACATAACTAATACCAAGATATAGTTGTAATTACACAATGAACGTTCAAAAAGAGTATAGAGTGAGAGAATACCAGCAAAAGAACCAAAAAAATAAAAATGCAAACCTTTAGATCCCGTGAAACTGCCCATACTCTCAATAAAAGCTCAAAAACAGAATTTAAAAACGACCTGCACTAAAACACATATATTTACTTCAGACAGAACAACCTGAAAATATGATATGGGGAATAGGGGGAAAAAAACCTAGTAAAACTACAAATTGATCTCACATGACGCCACCATCAAGAGGTGAATGCGATGGAAAGTCCACACTATATTGCCATACTGCCTGGCACCAACACTTGAATGCTGAAAGAGAATAACAAATATTACTAGTTGCAAGGCTAATATGAGTCAAAAAGGATAAAAAAAAAATACATAAAGCAAAATCAGACAACAAAAAGAAAAGGATTCAGAATATTTTACTCGCATATTGTAAGTTGTAACACAACCAAAAGAAGAAATCATGAATGGAAATGGACATTCATCCAATGAATCTGTTCGCAATTTCTGTATGTACAGAATTTTAATCTTGCTAGGAATATGAAATTATTGCTTGCACTGAATAACTTAAGCTCAAACTTGACCTAGATTTACTTTGGAAATAAAAGAAATGTAGTGGATCCAGAAAACCATGAGATCACTAGATATGAATACTAATTTTTAACTTATAGGTTTGGAGATGAAAGTGTTTTAAGTTTAGGATAGGGAAAACCTAACACAGGTTATGATAAAACCTCCAACGTATTTTATAAGTCTAGTTTAATGCTAAACATATCTACAAATTCAAGCCTATTAATATATTATATTTTCCTTAAGTAGCATAAGTCTTCTCCAAAATAGACAAAGACAATTTAAGTCAATCACAGAAAGGTCAAACTTATTTTTAGATTTAAATAAAATATATAATATTTTCTTTGAAAGTTTATTTTGGTGACTTAACACCAAAAGCCAATATGAAATCTACCTTTTTTTTCCCTTTTCACTTGATACAAAGTTAAATGACCATTTTATATAATGCAGAGAACCTAGCAAGTGCAATCTGCACGATGCACATGTTATATAAGTTTGACCAGTTCCAGAACACAGAATACATCACGCAGTTTGCCAAAGAGAAGCCTCACAAGCCATTCACTCCAATCCTTATTAAACACACCAGAAGACACAGATCCTAAATATAGCAACAAATTACAAAAAATAAATCAAGAACTAAGGCATTTCCTAGACTTTGCATCAGATATCAACTGTCCCACTCATGAGGTCAGAGAAATTCACCACACCATTTGCAAAAATTGGCCTGTGGGCATCTCGCACATTTCCAAGAATAGGCAGAACCCGTGAAAGTACACCTTTCAGTCGTGGAGTGAACTGCAATGCTTCAATAGAATTAAAAAGTATGACAGACACTTTAGTTTAAGCAGAAATTGTAATAACTGAGAAACATCCAAAGCTGGTCTAAAGCACAAAGAACAGAGAAGTGTGATAATTAACCATCGGCAGAAGCAAAGTCTGCAAGAATCTGAACCATTACTGGTAGAGCTGGACTTGGCCCTGACAAATGAAGAAATATTTCTTCCATCATCTGCCAAACCAATAAAATCAATAGTCATTTAATTGAAAATTAAAAAGATCAATGACAGAACTTGTGAAAAGCTGGGGAAGAAAGACAGGGACTAAATGAGGACATATTAATTTGTACATCAGGAATATCTTATGAATCATCCATATACAATGAAAAAGAAATGTTTGGAAAAGCTAAGTTGATTGCATATTAGGAGATAATATTCACAGTGTGTGGAAGCTATAAATGTAAAGTAGGGTTAGCCCCACCAAAGTATCACTAAGTTAGTTGGTAAATAGTCTTAGTACACATATGCAATGTTAAAACTACTGAATGCTGATCCAAACCATTCTATTAATCAAACTACCAGCATTTCTAAAATGTTGACCGACAGTTCTCTCTCTGAGATGCTTCATCTATATTAAATAATTACTGAAAATTTTTTTTGCATGATTTTACATTTTCAATTGTTTAACTAAAAGAAATTCAATAAATTTTCCTTTAAATTATTCCAAGTTACTGCCCCTTTACTCTGATACAAGCAAATCTTCATTCCAAATGTATAAAAGTTTACAGAAAAATAAGGAGGAACTAAACAAAATAACAGTGCAGAAAATAAAAATACTAGGACATCAGGTAAAAAAAAAAGTAAATAAATGATAATCAAGAAAGAAATGATTTCAACGTTGTAAAAGATTTTGATTGCAAAGAGCAATTGCTGATTTGTAGTACTCTTATGAAAATGTGGTTTTTAAGAAGAAAAAGAAGATCCTAAACGTATTTAATCATTATCATCTGGTAGGTTTACAAACTCACAATTATCACCACCACCTTAATTGTCTGCCTAACTCTCAAGTGCAAATCATCACAGATGATACCAAATGGTTACCCATGCAAAAAATTTGACAACATTTTTCAAAGTAAAAGCAAATTGAATAAACCCATCAGCATCTTGGATGAAATCTTAAAACCTTGCAGAATCCATTATAATGTTTTCCAGCTCACTCATCACCAAAACAGCCACATCTGTAATTTCATCCACAACTTTTGAAAAAATATGTTTCTCAAGTTTCTTATGATATGCCAATTGGTCCCTTTTCTTTTAATGTCTCATGCATAGCTTCCTTCTCTCGTAATAAAGATTCCATAACACATTCATCTTGTAAATGGAATTTCTAATTAAACAATGTTTTCTATACATAATGTAGAAGGGCAAGACCATTCCATATGACATTAGCTTGTATCAAGGAATTTTTAATTCAACAGCATTTTCAATCTATATTTTTTTTTATTGGAAAGTTACACATGCGCCAGGTGGATCTTGAACCCCTGACCTCACCCACTACCTTGCTCTTACAAGGAGAGGAGGTGCCATTTAAGCTAAACTCATTGGCGAGTTTTCTATCTATAATATAGATAGAAAAATGTATTATTAGTTTTACCAAATATATTTCAACGTGTTGGCTTCACATTACCTACTTTTGAAATTGTTCAGAATAAGCAACAAGTCAAGAGACTTACTAAGTCAGGCAAATGTGATCCTATTGAAACAAGCAGGCCTGATGCAGCTCTTTGCCAGTCTGCATTTAGCTCCTACATAAAAGAGAATGGCCAAAGAGAGTTATAAAAGCTGTTCCAGGAATAAAACATTTGAGCATGTAAAAGAAGCCTGTGAATCTGAGCACCAAGCAACATAATCTCCAAAAGTAACACCTTTGACAATAATTATGTATTTGCGTTATTGCATAGGATGTTGGCTATGGGGGCCATATAGTTGCATGTGAGATAAGATAACTATAAACCAAATTTGAAGGAATGGCATCCTCAAAAGTTACAGATTTCAAAAAGCCATTCCCCCTTTTTTTATTGATAAGCTACACATGCACTTAATATATCTTGAACTCACAACCTCACCCTCTACCCATTTTTTTTATAATGGCAAAGGTGCCATTTTTGTAAAACTTTTTTTTTCTCAGTACCATTTGAGTAAAACTGATTAGAAAATACAATTCTAAATTTATAATGAGGAAACAAAAGAGCTAGTTCGACTCAATACTCATGTAGTATGCAAAAGTACTAGAAAAGAAATCCTTAACTATAACATTTTTTCTTTTTAAATAATTCATTAGTTACAATTGGGTAGGGGGGATTCGAATCCTAGATGTCTTGGAAACACTAAGAGGTTTTTTTTTAAATGTGCCTTGGAAATACCAAGAAGTGCTAACCAATTGAGCTACAAGGCTCTTGGCATATAGCACTACTTTACCCTCAAGCATATAAGCTCATGTCCATGTTAAACACAAATAGTAGTTACCAGCTGTTTGAGATAGTTATATTGTCTGCTCCTTTCAAGCAAAATTCAACCTGAAAATCTACTTCTCTCGTTCAATGTCAACCTCATTTATAAAATTTTTAATGTGTAAATTGCAAGAAAATAAATGGTACACGCAATCTCAACATTAAATAAGAATCTCATATTTTAAAAATAATAATAATATAATTTCCCAGACATAAGTCTAAGCACAATCTTACTTATCAAAAAAAAAAAAAAAAAAAAGGAGTCCAGGAAAAATACTGAGAAGACCCATTATCAAGCATGAAGCAGTGAAAAGAACCCGATTTCCCTCATCAGCTCATTTTTTCCAACTTAAAAAACCATAAGATATCTCAATCATGAATATCAAGCTACTATGTTCTAAAAGGGAAAGAGGACTAACTTGTTTTGCCTTCAACATAACATATTACTTTAGTCAAATCTTTCAAGTTAGAGTACTCGACACCCTTCTTTGTCTTTTCTTTTCTTTTCTTTTCTTTTTTTTTTTTTTTCTTTTTTTTTTTTTTTTTGCATAGAAGCAACAGACGAAACCCCATCAAATAGTACCAATTGCACAACAAGCTTGTAAAACCCATCCAGAAATTGGGACAAATCAATATTATTCAGACTCATTCCTACCTTTCTGTTAAGCTTCAAGTTTTTCAACTCTGAAGGCAAAATTTTACTTAGCTTGAACAAGATGAAGTTCTTCGCATAGCAATTCTAATCAACAAGCTACTCAAGGTTTACCAACCAACCCAAGTATCAACCCCAACTTCGAATTTGATAAATTAGTAGTTGTCCCAAAAGCTTAAACTATTAAAAAATAGTAAATTTATGGCCTGTTTGGATAGATGGGGAGTAGAAAGGAGTAGAGTAGAGTAGAGTAGGCTAAAAATAAGCTAATTTTATGCTAAATCTACTCTACTCTACTCCCTCTCACCTCATTGCAAACGGACCATTAATCATTTAACCAAAATTCTAACACTCTCCCAAGTGTGGGCCCAGACTCCCCTTTTAATTATTTTTTTTTATAAATAAGAAAAATCTGTATAAATAAAGCTTCATTATGCAAAGGAGCACAAAGAAGTACTCCCCTTTAATTTTAGAGGCCTAACATGTGAAATTTTTAGTTTTTTTTTATTGGAAGTAGAGTGGAGACAGTTGCACTAATATCATGAACATTGAACGATTGTCCCAAAAGCTTAATCTATTTGGAAAATGGCAAATTTACACATTTAACAATAATTCTAATCGAGAATTATGGTTTTTGAACAAAATTAACCTACTCAAAAAGCTAATGCTAACAATCAAAAACCAACTAAAGTAGTAAAAGTAAGGCATTTTCACTAACACAAACGAGAATTGAACAATAAAACCTAACCTTGGAGGAGATCATCTCTGCCGTGGCAATCTTAGCGAGCTTCGCCATGAATGGAGGATCCACATCTTTACTATCTATAGCTCGGACTCCGAATGCCATCACTTGAAAAATCCCAGCCATGTTCCCAAAACGCTGAATCACTCACACACACACACAAAAAAGAAAAACACTAATCACAATCCACATTTTAACACAGAAAACAACAGAATCAAGCCCTAAATTCAAGTAAAATTCAAACAGAATCAGTACCCGTCGTCCTCCTCGAGATACAGCCCAGCAACAGTCAAGCACTAGTAGCGGACTCCTACAATTGCAACCCGCATTAGCTTCAATTATCAACCAAATTCACTATACATAGAGAGAGAGAGAGAGAGAGAGAGAGAGAGAGAGAGAGAGAGAGAGAGGTACAAGGCGGCGATGTCCTTGAGAGAAGCGGAGGCGGCGGCTCTGACGATGGGGGATTCATCAGCAAGCAACGAGACGAGAACCTGAACGGCCTCTGAGCATATATAAAAGCACCGAAAAACTCAAAAATTTTGAAATTAAAAAAGAGAGTGAAAAGAAGTAAAATTAAGCAAATTGAGAATCAGTGTGTGCAAAAATGGAAGGTTACCTGGTGCAGGGATTGCGATTCCAGAGCTTGAAGAAGCCATAACGGAAAAATTGAGAATGAGAATGACAGAGAGAGAGAGAG
The DNA here is from genome assembly GCA_033629205.1 of Lithocarpus polystachyus. Lineage (NCBI taxonomy): Eukaryota > Viridiplantae > Streptophyta > Magnoliopsida > Fagales > Fagaceae > Lithocarpus > Lithocarpus polystachyus. The sequence goes on from CM066168.1 coordinate 49,501,318, forward strand.
AGAGGAAGTGAATTAAATGAAATGTAAGAAGGAAATCAGGTGACGAAGGCGGGTTTGAGAGACAACAACAGCAACGCAGTGAAGGTGTGAGAAGGTCGTATTTTTCTGGCAGGTGAGGGCCCTCAACGAAGTTTCAACGGAATTTAAAAAAAAAAAAAAAATTCAATTTTGTAATCGGTTTTTTTTTTAAATATTTTATAAATAATTTGAGAATTTTAATTTAATTCTCTGCTACTACGGATGTATTTTTCTATTTTCTTATCTTTTTCCTTCTTTTTTGGGTTTTGTGGTGGGTCCTCCTCTTGTTCCGTCAGCGTCAAGGGATCTGTGGTGGGTCTGGGTCTTGTAATTCTCTACTTTTTTCTTTTTTTTCTTTTTTGGTTGGAAATATATAAAGGTGAATTATTTTTCGAGTTTGTCGGCCCAAGTCATTGCTCATTCATGTGTCTGTGGAACTTAAGCCCCAGCTCACCAATACAAATAGAGGCCCACTACATAGCCACAGCTTGAGTACTGTGTCGGTTGGATTATCGTTACGAGGGAAAAGAATATATATGTATATATATAAAAGTAATGATTATCTCACATTAACTATTGCACACTTATTTTACACACACTACTGCATGCAAAATTGTTTTCAAAACAGATTATTATGTTTTTAAAACTCAAGTTTAATATTATTTCAAAATTTTATAGAGAATGCATATGAAGTGTGCATTAAAGAATGTCTAAAAAGATTATTGCTCATTCTTATATAATACTATGTTTTTAGGCAATGTCAGAATAGAATATAGAAACTGTGTTTTTATATTTTTTGAGAAGAAAACTTGTGAACTTTCATTGAAAAATAAACTCAGCCATAATTGGCTATCAAAACATCATTGAATTGTAGAAGAACATTTTTCATTCACACAACTAAACCGTTCATGTCTCGCATACTTTATAAGGTTATGAGTTACAAAATTTCCTCGTCTACAGATATGAGAAATTCTAAAACTATGGAAGAATTCTACACGAGTTCTGGCTTCTGCAATGAGATGGTCATATTATGCATGGACAAAATGGGCAAATGCCCTTTTCCCACAAACTAAGCAGCATTTTGCCCTCTTTCCCAAACTAATTAGGAAAATGCCCTCTTTTGAAACTCGATTTTCTCAAAATCGAGTTTTAAAAAAAAAAAAATTTTGGAGCCCTATAGCGGCGTTTTAAGGAGTCTATAGTGACGTTTTCAAGACCTATAGCGGCGTTTTATAACTCGACCTTCATGAAATCGAGTTATATGCAATTTTTTTCTTTTTTTTTTGCCTATAACTCGACTTTGTAAAGATCGAGTTATAAAACGCCGCTATAGGTCCTGAAAACGTCGCTATAGGGTCCTTAAAAACGCCGCTATAAGGCCTAACTCGATTTTTAGAAAATCGATTTTCAAAAGAGGGGCATTTCCCTGATTAGTTTGAAAAAGAGGACAAAATGCTACTTAGTTTGTGTGAAAGGGGTATAGGCCAATTTTGTCCTATGATGCATTGATGCAAATGGTTGTTCTTCACTCTTTAAGGCTGAAACAATTACCTTGCAATCTCCTTCAAGAATGATGGACTTAAGATCAATTTTCTTGGCTAAGATAATACCTCTCCTTGCTGCCAAGGCCTCCACTTCAGCCACAGTTTGGGGAAGAACAACTTTCTTCGATAAGGAAGCGATAATCTGGCCTTCTATCTCTGATCACAGCTCCTAGACCGGCCTCATTAGACTCTTTGAAGTTTGAAGACAGTTCCAATTAGAAGGTCACAATTTTTTTTTTTTTTTTTTTTCGTTTATAATAATCTAGAACTAGAAGGTCACAGTCTTAGAGACATTAGAATTTAGAAAGAAATTATGATTTGGCACAAACCAATCATGTTATTAGTCTAATTGTACACGTACCTAACATTCAAATTCGAAGAAAATGAAATAAAATAGACTGTTCCAACCGTCCATTGCGTCACTTTGCATTATTGCATATAAACACTCAAAAGTTATCCAAAACCCGCATAGATAAGTGCTATAGTGTATTATTTTTTCTCTGTCCAATAATCACAAACGCACTTATAACATTTAGACTCAAATTCTGTTGATCTCTCTGGCAGGAATATTATCTCAATTATTCTCATTTGAAAGAAAAAAACCATTATATACCAATAGGAGATTTTTGGTAAAGCAGCACAGAACCAAAACCCTAGAAGAAATGAATAATATTACCAGCATCAATCTCCATATGACTCTGCATCCCTGTAATTCTGTTTACAATAACCAAGAGAAATATATTGGTCCTCCTCATAAAAAACACAAATAATATCGTTGTGCTACAAGATTTTTGAAAAATTTTAGGTACACTTAACAGAATCAATTAACTTGGAAATCAAGTAAATGCATTGGTTGTGAGTTGTAATCGCATGCATTTGTTTGAAGCAACTAGTTGAGGTCCTGACTCATGAAGTGATTAAAATGTTGTACACCATGTGTGCACCCATCTACAGACACCTAAGGACTATTTTGTTTAAATGATAAATTTAGTTATAGTGCCACTTGTATTATAGCTTAACTTTTACCCGTTAAATTAACAATGTGGTTGCATTTCCAAAAAAAAAAAAACAATGTGGTTGCATTGACCAATGAGTTACATAATTGAATTTAATTATCGTTATAAAAGATAACATCCATTCTTTTCTTTTCTTTTCTTTTTTTTTTTTTTTTTGCTAGGTAAATGCAGGGGCTTGAACTCCCGAGTAATATGTTACTTACAAACCAGGTACCAACTCGCCTAGAAGTGGCGGTACATCCATTCAGACATAAAGATTGCCACAGTTTGAAACCACATACCGCAATAATATTGATTAATGAAATTCATAAATTGCCAAATGAAATCAAACAAGGGGAAAGGATTATGATGTGAAATCCGACAAGGCGCAGAACACTCAAATAATGTAGAAAGAAACAATGCCAATGAGCTTGACATAAATGCACCTACGTTCAAAACCTATTGGTATGTGTGTCATACAATTAAAAAGAAAAATCCATAAAGAAACAACAATAACAGAGCCAAGTATTGCAAGTTTGCAACAAAGACAAATTGTTAAAAGACAGAAAATGGTTTTACATTACTAGCTGGCTTTACTGCTATAACTCACAAATGCAACAGTAACTTTCTACAATATCACAAAGCCGTCAGAGATAACATGTGCTGAGTCTGCTGACTCTACTCTTATGCACAATAACGAATTGCAAAGCCAATAAACAACCAAATAAACAAACCAAAATTAAAAAGTACAGATCCCACAAGCAGAAAAGCCTCAAGACCATAGGCAAGAAGGGTGGTTGATTTGATTTTCATTGATTGAAAAAAATACAACACACTAAGAAACAATTAGAAATATTCAGGATTGTTAAATCAATGTGCTGTCTTACAGAAACCGTGTCACCCAAATCTAATTAATTATTGGAAAAGTTGTGAGGAAATGGACAAAAGCACACAAGAGGACAAGCATATATATACTAATTAGTAATTACTATTAAACAACCCCCCCTTTTTCTCCCTCTCTCCCCCACTGAACCTATAATTTCATTTCATTTTTTTTTTATCCCTTAGATTTTCTTGTTGATATGATTAATAAACCATCATGTGTCAAATTTCATTTTAAAAAGTAGAAAGAAATATATTTTATCAATGTCTCTTATGGTTAAGATTTAAGAATATATTGAAGAAAAACAATATTAGGTTAATTAAAAAAAATAGAATAAAATAAAAACAAGAGTTCTAAACAATGAGAGAAAAAAAAATATGAAAGAACACTATTGTTAGCTTTCAAAAGTTATAAAAAAAAATGATATTAGGATATAAAATTCTTTTTCTGATAATTTATTCACCTTCATAAAAATTTGTGAATAAACAATACAACTACTCCAAATGTCTAATATTTTTTTGAAGCTAAACTGATAAGTTTCAAATATATAAATGTTATAGTATAGCTTCAAATGATTACAATTTTAACATTTTATGAGTACATACTGAACAAAAAAAAAAAGTCAGTATAGAAATGTTTTGCTAAAGGTCTAGACTATGACGTTTTTGAAATTACAGGATTAAAATTAATGCAATTGAAAATTTAGAGCTCAATTTGAAGCTAAAACCAAATTTAAAAAATAATAATAATAACGTAAAAGAATACATATAATCAATCCTGATTAGTCTGTGAGAATTCGGTGTTGGCTCCAACAGTTTTGAGAAAAATGCTTGAATTTTTTTATTTTATTTATTTATTTATTATTTTGAAAATCAATGCTTGATTGTTGTATTGTGTAATTACCCAAACTGCTATAAATGCTTGTAGTAAAATTAGATATATTTATAATTTAATTCAAATGATAGTGTCTTGTTTACAGATGGAAAGTGAGGGCGAGTTCTACAATTACTAATGATGAATTGATCAAAAAGGAGAACCAATAGGAGCACTAAGGCCAAGGTACCGCATTATCCTAAACCGTCGAACCTTCTTAGTTGATGTCAGTGGAAATGTCACCTCCTGCAAAAGAATGTCATTAGATTACAAACAATACATCCTCAATGAATCTAACAATCAACATTTTTCATCATTTTTTTTTTCATAACCACTGACATGACATATTGCTATTGGAACATAATAAAATGGTGTCAATGATGGAACCGTGACGGTGATATTGCTCCAATCATAATAAGATCATGTGATCAATTATGAAATATAAGTCCCTCACCAATAACAAAAATGATGATGGAAACTCACATCGAATTGTAGTTTACGCTTTCGATCCCTTTTGCCTCTCCCTTTTACAAGGAAATCATGCTCCGCTCTGCTTGAAATTGATGAAGTCCATTTACCTGTTTGAACCAGAAGCCAAATTTAGATTGGAAAGGACAAAATAAAGAGAGCACACGACTAACCAAGCAATGTTGTACTAAGAAGGTGAAAAGGCAACTGATTTATAGACCCAAAATCTGGTCTATGAAGCAGTACAGTACAATGGTGTTATATCTTAGAGGGATGCAGAACTGTAACAAATAGACTGTCATTAAACATGTTAAACTTATAAGGATGCACATCTAAAAGCCAAATTTCCGCCAATTAGCCACTCTTACATTTATGCATCTTTCAATCATCCAGGTCCCTAAGTAAATTAGAAAGTCCTTTTTAGTTTTATCTTTGTACTAAAAAATTAGACCTTGTGGGAATATGTCATTCAAGAAAAATTATAACTATTGAGTTGTCCAAAACTATCTTCCATCATTCTAAAAGGAAAGATGCTGATACCCTGTTAACTATAAGATTGAGGAGACAACATTGAAAAGTTAAAAAGGTGTTTATATGACTATACCACACATCAGATGGATGAAGATAGAGGATGACAAATTCTTGAAAACAGAGAGGCTATCCCCTCTGCCAATTCTATCTGATAGTATTGCAGATATAAGATCCCAAAGGAGAGCATATATTATTGGCTATATGTATAACTGTAATTATGTTTCATTCACTAGGAAAAAGAATGTGATACTATTTCCATATTAACCATAAGAGTGACTTCCCTGTATCTCTTTTTGTGGCATTTCACATACCAGATGACTGATCTTGCTGATCAGAGTGATTCGGCCCATCAAGGCTCTTAAACAAGTGTCCACATGAACTTAGATATTCTTTCCTTTGTAAGGCCTGCAATTAGGATAGAATACGAGAGAACGTATGAAAACAACATTGACTAGGCAGAGAATGCAATAACTACAGACTTAGAATCAGTTTACTTGTTTTAAAGCATCTTGAAAATCTTCCATAGGGTTACAGCTCCTTTCTTCGAAGCACTGGAGCAATAAACATGCAGGATATTAGGCAAAGATTCGAATTCACTAGTTCTTATCAACTTAGAATTTTGAGGCAAGTGGTAGTTTATTCTGCTATTAGAGCAAGTGGTCTTAAGTTTGGGTCATGTCTCCACTCTACCTCTCATTTGAAAGTTACAAATTCCACATGTTGTACCCCACTTTTTTTTTTTTTTTTTTGATAAGTAATTAACTTCATTGAAAAATAGATGAAAGAATAAAAGACACACAGGCGGTGTGCTATAGCAACAGTAAAAAATATAAACTAACTAGCCGTGAAAGAACAAAAATCAATTAAATTGCAAAGAATTAAAGGTTAAAACACCCGTAGTATTTGCCCACTCAAACAGAGTCTAAAAGAAAGAAAACTTCAAGCTGTGAGCTTCAAGTTGTGAATCAATCTTTCATTCCCGTCAAAAATACACGTATTTTGTTCCCTTCAAATACCCCACATTAGGCAATAAGGAATCATACTCCAAATCACCTTAGTTCTATGTCTATTGGACTTGCTTGACCAACTAGCTAGAAGCTCCACAACACCACGGGGCATAACCTAATGAACCCCAAATAAAGAACATACCATATTCAATTTACTCCTCTTATTAAGGGGGACTATAATCCCACACATGAAGGAAGTGTAAGAATAATGATTAAGTGATTAAATTCACCCTTTCTCATTAACTTAGACTTTTGGGACAAGTGGTGGTCTAGGAATAAGCATAACTATAATAAGTTTAAATAAAGGTCATATACAGTGCACAAAACTCTCACTTTTACGAGATCTAGGAGAAATCATGGTAAGTAGCCTTAACCCCCCCCCCCCCCCTCATTTTTTTTTCTCTCTCTCTAGAGAGGCTGATTCCTCGACTCAAACTTGCGACTGGTTGCTTTTGGCAGAAGGAACTTGCCATCGCACCAAGATCCAACCTCAATAATCTAAAATGAGTTTATATGTGATGAGATTTTCCACAACTCTACAAATTGAAATTTTTGCTCCACAACAATAAATTCATGTAAAATTTGTTGCAAGCATAGCATATATCAATTGCACATTACATATCACGGTCTAGACCATGGAAGAAAACTTCTAGCATCCCTCCCACCCCACCCTTCCCCCAAATGAAAAACCTCTGTTCAGGTTGCATTATAACAGCCGCTTGGTCAGTGAACAACATATCTAAGGACAGACTGGAAATTGCCATCATTAACACAGGAAGGTGAATAAGAGAGGAAAAAGAAAGGCAGACAAACAAATCTATTTGATAGTGGCTGCAATGGTGTTTACAAGAATCAAAATCAACATAGAAACTTATGAAGACAGAACTATTGAGCTTATATATGAATTATTAGAGTAACCTTACTCACATCCTCAAGCAGGAAAAGATCTCTGGCAGGATCAAGCCAAGCACTGTAAAGTAAAGGCTTATTGTCAGCTCATAAGACAAAGACCATGCAGAGTCCCAAAAAATTTCCGTCAAAAGATCTACATCAATATCAGCATAGAAGGTTAGAAATATTACTTGTCACGACTACCGTAAAACTCAACTAAAACATGTCTGCCAGTATCTTGGTTCTTTGAGTCAGCTGAAGTGGATCTTTCATCCATGATCTGAAGATGTCACTTAACTTTTTGTCAATCCAGAAGTACCGACTTTTAATTGAAACTAGTATATAAATTTTGTATCCTCACTTGTATCCTTGTAAGAACAAGGTCAAGGATGAGTTCATGGGTTCAAGACCCACTGTGTGCATATGTAATTACCAATAAAAAATTCTTATCTTCACTTGGTTTTGATCAGTAAAAAACTCATTGAGGTTGCGTAGAAGGGGCGCAACCCTAGTACACAGGATACAAAGGAAGTGCTGGAAAAAGGGAAAGATACAATATAATATATGTTAGAGTTACTTCTAGTTGTCATTTATTCTAGAATATTAGTAAAGGTATTTTTGTAATCATGTTATGAACCCTAATATAAATATATGCTAAGGTGTGGGCTTGATCAGTTGATGCCCTCAACCTTTTCTTTCTTTCTCTTTGTCTCCCTTCTCTTCTCTTCTCTTCCTCATTATTCTCACTTAACTCTAAATTTTCATATTTTACAACTTCACTATATACATTACCTAGAAATCCTATGATCCAGGAACTCTACAAAGTTCGAAGTATAGAATGAAATTGAAGCCTAAACAGACTCTCAAACAGAATTTAACACAAGACTACTGCTTTAGAATAGAAAAGTGATAGTTATCATGTATATAGTTCAAACTATCATCTGCTTAGATCCAGCATAACCCAATTGTATAACAAGTTTTCTTCCAGCCCATAAATAAGTTGTCGCCAAACCTCCAACCTCCAAAGTTTCTAGAAGAGGAAATAAACACTTTGTTTTCCAGATCTGAGGAAAATGAAGGATTCAAAAATTGGAAGTATGAAACAGGTAATATAAGATGTCAGAAATCATGTGACTTTTATTACTAATATGGGACAATCTAGTGAACAGGATGTGTACAAGAAAGTACCAGGGGAAAAAGGATGTTTCATGTGTCACATTAGATGAGATAGCCCGTAATCTCCTTCATAAATATCACCTAAGTTACATTAAAAGGCTGTACATGGTTCCTTAAATCAAGTTACAGAAAGAAAATATAACTTATATCTAAGAGGGGAAAAAATGATAAGAAGAAAGCGCGATAGAAGATGGTAGCATAACATACCTCAGCAGGCCACCATGTCTTGTAAGCAGTTTTAGCCCACACAACGCTCCCTGGTGTAATGCAAAAACTGTTGCTTTCTGTAACTTGTGATTTTTTGGGGGTAAATTCCAGTGACCTTGCAGCATCACTTGATTGTTCACCAACATTTCTGTATAAAAAAGGAAAAAGATAATCATTGCAATGTAACTGGATTCAAATATTTTGCATGGTATGAAAATATGCTGAACAAACCTATCACTGCAGGAGCCAAAATTTTCATTTTGGACTATTGTTTCAACTTCTACAACTGTAGTTTCAGAAAAATTGGAAGCAATTTGTGGTCCCTTATTCTGGGACTTGCTGCACCAAATCAGAGAATGCTCAGGCAATTTCCTTCCCTCAGCATTCCTGTCATGCAAACTATTTGTGGTAACATTGGACAATCCAACTTCACCACAGGATGACCCCAGAGAGGAACCTGTGGACAAATATTGTTTGAAAGAAAAAGTTGATAAAATAATAAGCTTTTTGTAAAACTCATTACATAATAATTCATTCCTGAGACACAGTAAAGTTGAACAGATGAGACAATAATGACCATTGCCCACACACAGTTAAAAAATACTTAAGAAGTATTTTTCCAAACTTAAATAGCCCTTTGAGTACTCAAAGTATTATCCTAAGGATCATCCTCTCACGTGCTCTAGTAACAGAGATGATCTTTCTTTTTTCTTTTCTTTTTTTTGAATTCCCTTCTTCTACCACCCAATTAGCAAAAACAGCATAATTTCACTGTACCATTAATGCCTATAAGAAAGACAAAATCAACCCCAGATCTCTTATTCAACTATTAGAGACTTTACCAGTAGAGTTAACTAGAACCCACGAAGAATATATTTAATTTATTATAGCTAATATCATTACAATATCCAAACACATACACGGTCATAACTCATAATACTTTTGAATTCTGATAGGCAGCAAGTAATCGAACAAGGTATATAAACCTTGGATACATAAACATCTACAAAATCACACTATGGATCAGCGATCTTTCGGGAGGAAAAAAATAGCATAAACCCCTCAATCAGCCTTAAAAGTACCTTCAAAAGGAACAGATAATTCATTAATTCCCAAGTTGACATCTTTAGAGCTATATAAGGCAACTCCTAATTCTTCATGGGCACACAGCTTATAACAATGCCACAAATAGAAATCCACGAAATACCCACTAAGCTACTTAGTTTGCTACAAATCCTAAACATACCCTCAGAAGATTTAAGTCCATTTTTGCAACTAAGAAAGCAGAAATTGACAAAATTCAATTCAAATTCAAAATAAAAGTTATATCAGAGAAATGGGATTTACTCAATTAATAATTCAACCGGACTCAAAGTGATAAAAGCAATGAAACATGAACAACTTAATCAATTCCTAAAAAAAACTATGATAACTCCCATCTTAGAAAAAATCAAACTACCAACTTAGTTACTAATATCAAAAACGTTAATGTCATAAGAGAGAGAAAGAGAAGGACCTGAATTGGAGATAGGAAAGGAACAGAAGAAAGAAAAATCAAAACGGCGTCTGGGTTTTGAGCTTCTGGGCTTTTGAGAATACTTCGATATGTTATCAACTTGCTCTGCTTTCTCTGAGTTCTTCATCTTCTTCTTCTTCGCCATTGCTTATAATTGAAATCAGAGGCTGAGTTGAATTGAAATTCAGAGAAGAAGAAGACGAAGAAGAAGAAGAAGAGGAGGAGATGATAGGAACCCTAAGAGGAAGTCTCTGAATTTGATGAAAACAGAGAGTGGAATCAGGCATTGACGAAAAGAAACACTTTTTGAGACCTTGCAAATTACAATATGGACACCTTTGATGTTCTTTCTCTGTTCTCTCTCTCCGTACTCTGCAACGCTATTGGACAATCTTAAAGTCTTAACGGAACTTAACTGTGTGTTTCAACAGAACTATTGGATGTTGGACATTCACACCATTGCACAGAATAAGTGATCTGTTGTCATAAAATGTAGTAGGCCAAGAAAGTTACAATTTTTTTTTTTTTTTTAAGAGAGTTTGAAATTTTGCTGGTGCATGTTACATGTTTTTTGTTGTGTAATTTTTTTAAACAATGATTCAGCAAAAAAAAAAAAAAAAAAATTTAAACAATGGTTAGAAATTCTACGAGTACTTGAACAGTTCTCCACCTCCGTTTAAACCAGAGATGTAAGACTTCGGGAGGTACCTTTCCGTCTAATAAGTTGGTAGTTGATTCATTATGGAGGATTTTTTTTCAAAATAACAAAAAAAGCCTAACTATATCATTAGTAAACCAAGGTTTGAAACATATTTGGTTAATAACAATTCGAGTCCAGAGGACTCGATTTTGGATTCAAAAAGTTAGCTGAGCTGGACAAGTTGCTGACTATGTGGGCAGGCTGGAAATCGAGTTCAATTAGCTCGATTTTTATTCATGGAAATCGAGTCCAAAGGACTCGTTTTCTATTCATAAAAATCCAGCACATTGGACTCGTTTTCCATGAATAAAAATCGAGTTTGTGAGGAGGTCAGTTTCTGCATCATCTTCTCCCTTCGTTTTTTTTTTTTCCAGTACCTTCTCTCCGCCATCGTCATCTGCTACGTGGGATCATCCTCTCCATCAAGCTCCGCAGCGACCACCGCCGGATCCCCGGTCCCACCACCCTCTTCACCAAGCTCCTCGCCGTCTGGCATGCCACGTGTCGCGAGATCGCCCGCCACTGCGGCGCCGACGCCGCTCAGTTCCTCCTGATCGAAGGCGAAAGCTTCGCCGTACTCTACTCCATCGCTCTCCTCTCGATCTTCCTGATTCTCCCTATCAACCTCTACGCCGGCACCGCTTCTCTGAACGACGACCAGTTCTTCAAAACGACGATCAACCACATCGCCGAAGGCTCTCTTTTGCTTTAGATCCATTTCCTCTTCGTCGTAGTCGTCGTCGTCTTGGTTCATTTTGGTCTCTCCGCGATCGAAGAGAGGTTGAGGTTCACATGGAAATCTGTGGATTTGATTTTGGGGGCTGGGTTCTGGTCGTGGGACGGCAGATTGAGGGGAAAAAAAAAAAAAGAGAAGATGATGAACAGAAACTCCTCCCTGTACTCTGGAAAACGAGTCCAATGTACTCGATTTTTATGAGTAGAAAACGAGTCCTTTGGACTCGATTTCCATGAATAAAAGTCGAGCTAATTGAACTCGATTTCCAGCCCGCCCACGTAGACAGCAACTTGTCCAGCTCAGCTAACTTTCTGACCCCAAAATCGAGTCTTCTAGACTCGAATTGCTATAAACCAAATATGTTTCAAACCTTAGTTTACTAATGATATAGTTGGGCTTTTTTTGTTATTTTGAAAAAAAATCCCATTATGGATGATGTAACATGTGCGAACTATGAAGAAAATTAGTTGAATTTGGATTAACAATTCATACGATAATTTAAGTTGAAAAGATTGTTGAGCTAGCTTTGAAGGTGAATGAATTTTTTCATGCAAAGGTTATGAGTTAGGATATGTAGTTGCCATGTTCTAGACCTTTTTTATTCAACTAATAAAAAATAAACTAATTGGTATAGCTACTCTCATCAAATCGGTTGCTCAAGCAATTCTGATCCATGCCATGTCCGCTACTTTGCTCCCTAAAGGCTTGTGTGACCAACTTGATGCTTCAATTCGTAGATTTTGGTGGATTCCAAATTCAAAATCAGGTTCGTACTGGACTCCGATGTCATGGTCGTCTTTATGTTTGCCCCAAAAGCAGGGAGACTTGGGTTTCGAAAAATTCTGGGACTTCAGCCAAGCTATCCTCTCCAAATTTGGCTGGTGGATTGTTTCAGGAAAGGATTGCCTTTGTGTTCAGGTGTTGAAAGCAAAATACAAGGTTCAAAATAATTGGCTTTCCCTCTCCTTTTTCAGGTAAAGCTTCTCCTTTTTGGCAAAGTATAATGGGCATCAGACATCTTATAGCTAAGGCATCTTGCTTTCAAGTTGGGAATGGTGCTTCAATTTGAATCTAGTCTGACCCTTGGATTCCCAACTTCTCAGGCTTTATCCCTTCTCCTAAAGAGGGCGCTAACTCAGATTTGGCCTTGGTGGTTTCGCAACTATTAACGCCAGAGCAAAAGAATTGGGTTATGGCCAAATTAAATTATTTTTTGAAGAACCAGTTGTTGAGCTAATTCTAAGCATTCCTATCCCTGTTTTCCAAAAGGAAGATTGTTGGACTTGGACAGCTTCAAACTCCGAGTTGTTCTCTATTAAATCTGCTTATTGGCTCTCAAGAATGCAATCTCCTACCTCCAATATTGATGCTGCTAGGGGTCAGATGTGGAAGAAAAAATTACATGAACGTTTCAAGATGCTTCTTTGGAGAATTGATGCTAATTTGCTGCCCTCTAAAGAGATAATTAGCAGATTTAATGAAATATGGATTTATGTTGCCCTTTCTGTAGTTTGGCAGTGGAGACAACTTTGCATCTTTTCTCGGTATGTCCCTTTTCAAAATCATTATGGTTCCAAAGCTACTGGGGGTTGAGAACGGAATTTTTGAATTTTAAATCCCCTTCGGAGTTTGTCAATTACCTTTTATCTCTGGATTTGGCGAATAATCTGTTGCCTAGCCAAAGAGATGACTTTTTGTTATTTGGTGCCATCCTCTGTGATGTTATTTGGAAGCAGAGAAATCGTACCATATTTGAGAACATGGACATAAATTTGGAAGGTGTTACAATCAGAATTTTCAACCTTTTTGTTGAGCATAAAAGTGTTAGACCCCCCCTTGTTAGACCTCGAGTTTCTGCATTAGCCTTGGGTTGGAGTTCTCCACTGAGGCATGGCTTAAAAATAAATGTAGATGATGCAGTAAGACTAAGATTCTCTGTCATTGCTGTGGTTGCAAGAGATTGGAGAGGGAAAGTGGTATTTGCTAGTTCAAGGAAAGTGAACACCACAATCCCTTTTCAAGTTGAAGTGGAAGCAGTGAGATGGCCGCTTTCTTTTGTTCTAGATTGGAGGTGTGATTCTGTCTCAGTGGAAACAAACTCTCAAGTCGTGGTCAAACTCCTCTCGAACCCAACAGCGCCTCCCCCTTGGAGAATCGAGTTTTTATGCTCTGATTTGAGATCATTCTTAGCTAATCTATATATATATATAAAATAGGTGAAGCAGAGAGAAACTCAAATAGAATTCCAAATTAGAGTTTCAATTTTGTGCCGTGTGTCTAGATTTGGATTCTCAATTTTACGCCACTTGTCCTAACCAAAACTCAAAAAAAAAAAAAATCTAATTATATTATAAATTGGATTCCAATTTTGTGTTATGTATCTTATCTAAATTTTCTAATTTTTTGTGCCCAAATAAATGATGCATTAATATTTAACACGGAAGCCAAGAAAACCACAATGAATCTAATTAGATTATAAATTGGACTCCAATTTTGTGTCATGTATCTTATCCAAATTTTCTAATTTTTTGTGCCCAAATAAATGATGCATTAACATTTAACACGGAAGCTAAGAAAACCACAATGATAATATTCATTGGCCTAAACAAGAACATCTCACCTGCACACTTTTAAGGGTGAACTCAATAAAGTTTGGAACTCTTATAATCCCACTACTAGAACCAAGGAATCCAACGAGAAAGACTATAAAAGTAAAACATCATCTCCTCCTAACGCCATATTGTCATCTCATGTCTCCTCCTTCTCTCTTAATCTCTACCAACTAAATACACACACTGCCCTCTCCTCCTCCTTTCGAATTTCTAAAAGTAAGGCTGGGTTCAAACACAATGTTCAATCCCACTCTTCCTTGCTTCACACTCTCATCATTACCGCTTCATTGGCATCTCCAAAAAGATTCCAAGCTCAATGATCAGTTCTTGTCATTAATTTTGTGCTATGTGTCCAATTTCTAATTGTAGTTTAATTTTGTGCTATATGTCCAATTTGATTTTTAAATGTTGGTGTTAAGTTACCTCAATTCATAATGCTTAATGTGAAAACTGAATCAATCAAGATGAGCATCTTATCATCACAATTGTTAATATTTCCGTGCGTAAGCACAGACTGCATGCTAGTATATAATAATAGGTGAAGCAGAGAGAATGTGAAATTGCAATTCCAAATTAGAACTTTAATTGTGTGCCATATGTACACACCAATTTCAATATGAAATTAGAGTCAATTAACGCTGTGCTTTATTTATTTATTTATTTTTTGTTGAATAAAGCATTCTGCCGGTTAAAATAAAATAAAAAAGCGTTTCATCTAGAAAAACCTTAGCGACACTACGATACAGAGAAAGGGAAGGAGAAAAAAGAATACCTTACGCCACACTAGAGATTTGTACGGCCAACCATCGCCATCCCCTGCTAGACTTAGACCACTGCAACCGACACCCATCAAACGTCCTTGAGGTATTGAGATATGGAGATAGAGACAGAGAAAGGGAGAGGCAATGAAAGTAGAGAAAGAAGCAGATGAAAGGGAGAGGCGATGAAAGAAGCAGAGAAAGCACCGAAGTTCCTAAAGCTGTCCATTGTGCGTTACAATCAAAAGGGAAAGAGAGCAGAGTTCGTCTGAACCAAACACCGTCCATTCCCTTGCAAGATTTAGACCACCAGATCGTCGAAACTGACATCGACGACGGTACATTTTTTTCTCAATTTTTTTAGGTTTGGGTATAAAACGCTACTTTTAATTGAGTTTTTTTGTTGGGTAGGTTTAGATTTGATTCGTTTTTGTTTTTAGTTTTTGGGATCTCTATCAAAATGATTGTTTTCTCAATTTTAGATATTTGCTATCTGGGTCATCAGAGAAGAAGAAGGGTTATTTGATAAATTATAGGGTATTTCCGTGGCATTGGGGTGTTTTGTTTTTAATCTAAACGTGGGAGTGTAGAATTGTGTCAAACGACATAGAGAAATTCGGTCAGAAACAGAAAGTGGAGAGTGGAAAAAACTGAGATGACAGTCACGCATGTACCTCTATCAGACTTGTACTCTCCACTGGTATGGTTTCTGTTTTCGGTTATTTAAATTTGGGGTCAAGTATGATTTAGGCCTGGGTATTTTCATTAGATTGGATTGAATTTAGGTTTTGACTTAGATTCAGTTTTGAGTTAGGAATTTGATTTTTAATGGTTTTTAATATCAGTTATCTATCTTAGATTTGGTTTTTTGGTTTTTTTTTTGGCTGAATAAAACATTCTGCTCTTCCAAAATAATCACACCCACGTATTTTCAGGTTCACCTCCCCTTCTACAATAATCAAAACCCAAAATCCTTCCTCTCCTTCAATATACAACTCCCCTCTTCTTCAATGAATGCTATGGAATTTCAAAAGAATCTCTCGGTATCAATGGTTACTTTTATTTGAGTTTTCCTGTTGGATAGGTTTAGATTTGATTTGTTTTTATTTTAGGTTTTTAAAACACAGAATGATTCAGATTTGAGAGGGACACAGAGATAGTGTTCATGAATGTCGCTGAGAGTGGAAAAAACTGGGATGACAATCACGCATCTACCTATATCAGACCTGTATTCTCCACTGGTATGGTATCTATTTTTTGGTTATTTAAATTTGGGGTCAAATATGATTTAGGTCTGGGTATTTTCATTAGATTGGATTGAATTCAGGTTTTGACTTAGATTCGGTTTTGAGCTAGGAATTTGGTTTATAATGGTTTCTAATATAATTATCTATCACAGATTTGGTTTTTTTTGGGGGATATTTGGGTTCAATTCGTTTTGGGTGTATGTCTTTGTTAGGTTCTAAAAGTTTAGAACAATTGGCAAATCGTGAGCACACAAGAACATGTAAGCTGCAAAAAGAAGAATTCAGAATCTGCCTGGTTCGATCGATCGAAAAACAGGCTTGATCGATCGAGATTCGTATCTGCAGAATTTTAAGTTGGCCCAAACAGCAGTTCTAGCCCATTAAGGATTAGGGTTTTAGATCTACTTCTCCCACTATATAAAGGAAACCCTAAGCACGTTTTTTATAGGGCTTTTGAGAGAGAAAAGAGTGTGTCTCTTTTATTTTTAGGGTTTTGTTCCTAAAACCTCTCTTATTACTTCTACTGGTGTTGTTCCTTGAAGAATCTCAAGATCCGGTATTGCTAAAGTTGCTGCCTTCTCTAGTCATCAAAGGAGCTGATGATCTAAACCTTCAAGGGTGGTCTTGGAGTCACAAACAGGTGAGTTTGTGTTGCTAAACCTTTGAGTGGAGTCTCAAAGTCACAAACGGTGGTGTTTGTGTTTTGCAAAGGTCAAAGAAAGAAGGAGTCCGTGGATCTCGGAGCTATCATGGGGTCGTGGTAGTAAGTTTCCTACACTTGGGTAGCAATAGGATGTTAGTGGTCTAAGTCGCTATTGTGTAAACTTCAATTCTTTCTAGTGGATTTGCTATTTTACCTTGAGGATAGCTAGGTTAAATCCTCTCCAGGTTTTTTACCGGTTTGGTTTTCCTGGGTCATCATATCGTTGTGTTATTTATTTTTCCGCTGCTTTACTTGATATGATTGTTATTGTTTTAACCTAGATCTGAATAATAAACCTAAGTATTCATTTGGTTAATTAATTAGGTTAAACAATTTAGTTTACAGGGGTCTAAACGAACTTACAGTCTTTACTCTTCAGATCTTCATGGATCAATTTGGTGCTGTATCTCAACAAAAAGGTTATCATCCTCTGTTGCCATTTGTTCAACAAAAATGGGCAAAAGAAAAGGAAACTCTTCCCCTTTTCATACTTTGTTCGTTTCGTTTCTGCAATTTCATGCACACAAGGTCAGCATAATGTTTTTAATTTTCCTGTTTCAGATACTCTTTCTGTGTTTAGTTGTTTGCTGTTGTATCTAGGATGTTACTAAATTGGACCTGATTTGAATTTTTGGGTTTCTTTGACTGCAGATAAAAATTTGCACTGTTCATATTTGTTTTTATTGCCTTCGACATATTCAATGAAATCCCTCTTAGACTTAATATGTGATGTTTGGATTTGATTTTCCCCACCCCACCCCACCCCACCCCATTCCCTGATAAATATAAATGATTTATTCATTTATCAACAATGAATATGAACAAAAGTTTAGAAGGATGAAGTCTAGAAGATATCAGCATGGTGGATAAAATGAATTTTGAACCAAATGTGATATAATTGGTAATATTACATAACATGTACACAGTTCTTTTTTCCATAGCTAACAGTCCTCCAAGAACTTTTCAGGCATTTTCTACCCAAACATCAACCCAACTTTATGTAATTGATGGTTTTACATTAAAAATATTGTTCTAATGGTAATGGTAAATACATTTTAGTTATATGCCAAAACCACATAGCTCCACACCCCAAAGTGTACTTACCCAACCCATTGTTAAAATCCTCACTCAATAAGGAATACACTAGATAAGATTATATGGATAATAAATGCTCAAGGGAGGTTTATAGTGAGGTCAGCATATATTTTTTGCAACAGGGTTTGATGTCAAGCACATAGATTAGTCTAGAAGAAGTTATGGAATTTGAAAATACTATGGAAAACAACTCAGAAAATTTTACCTACTAAATGCAGGTTATAAGAGTTGGGATAGTAGCTTGATGCCAAATTAGCAAGTGAGGTAGACAGAGGAGAGTGAAGGAGAGAGAGAAAGAATAAGAAAGATAAGAAAATGCTTTAGATTACTACACCAACACTGCCCAATATATATATTTCTAAAATCTATGTGTTTTGAGTAGTTGATAGGCTAAATCTAGAAAATTTAGAGTACGTTTTATGTAATTTCTCATAGAAGTGTTTTCAAAAATAAATTTGTTGTTTATTTCCCTATTTGATGTAGAAAGCTAAATATTATAAACAAATATTATTTTTTCCTTCTATAATAGTTTTAATCAGATAAGAATGATCTTTTTTTGTAGTTAATATTTCAATTGTGGATTAGGTGCTGTATTCTAAAGAATTATGTTCTTCCATCCTTTATAAAGACAAACCATGTCATCATTTATGACATTAGTAATAAAAACAATCGATTGATATTGATATTAATTCAAATTTTATAAATACTGCCTTACCTTATGACAATAGTAAGCTAGAAGTTTAGTTTTTATTTTATTTGTAAATTCTTACAGTCATGGACCAACAAAATTAGTGATCTGCTATTTGCTCCAAAGTTAACATTGATAGTATTATTGATGTGTAGGTGTAGAAAAAAGTTTTAAACACCCCAAAGTGGATATGGTAGGCAAGATTACCATCATGCAATTGCTGTTGAAAAGTTGTAAAACTTAAATCCTTTTGTAAGTTTTTGCTTCCTTTTAATTTCCTTCTTCTATTTGATTTGTAAAAAAGAGTTGGGATTGTCAAATGATCATCGTCCCATTTTTGTTATATCTGTGGCCTTTTGTAATTTCCTATCACTTAATTATTTAAAAACAAAGTTTTGAATGTGTTTATATCTATAATTATTTATAGCTATGAATTTATTTCCTTATGCTCAACCTTTACCATTCCGAGAGAGTTATTATTGTTCTTTGTTTGTATGGATCATATTGTTTGAGTTTTGTATTTTGGTTTATTATCATTTACTGTTTTCATAATTTTCTACTATGGTTTGTGCCTATGAAAAACTTTTTGAACAATTTGGTGGGTTATTCCTATGAAAAGCATGATAACTAGGAATTTTGAACTACTTATTGCTTATCCAGAAAACACAATTAGAAACATATAGATAAGGAAGGATTTCTTAGGAAAGAAAATTAGAGTTTAAATGAGAATCCATATCCAAAAAAACTGCTACTACCAGTAAAGTTTATTTTATTTTAATGGGTTGCAGGGCTAAGAAAGCTATGAGTTATGACACAAACATGAGTTATGAAAACAAGTTTGAGTGATTGCTTACATGTGAAGAGTATTAAAATAAAAAAAATGCTTGAGTGGATTACCTATAAGATCTCAGAATTTAGTAAGAAGGAGAGTGCTAATTGTGAAAAAAATTGAGCATATGAGAAAAAATGTTGTGGTGTTTGGCTTAGTTATTATGGCTGTAATTTACTTATTTGTTCACAGTCAGGATTGTCCAATATATTTTTGAAGAAAGAAAGTATAGAAAAGACAAAGACAGACTGAATGCCAGAGGGTTCAAGTGAGGTTTGACATGCATTGTAAAACAGCTGATGACGATTAGCTCTTTTTTAGTAGGATTTCTAGATGTTTCTTGCATTTATAAAGCTTGCCAAAGTGGTGAAGGAAAATTTTGAATTATTCAAGTAGGAAGTAGTTTTTGTTATAAATGGGTGTTAATTTTGATTGGAGTTTCAATGTAATGAAGATATGTTTGTAGTTGGGTATGACACTAATGATGATGGTGGTGGCAACAATGTTCCCTCATCAAGTAGCTTTTTCATTTTGTTATCGCAATTTTTTACCTAAAGCATTGTTTTTTACCCTAAAAAAAAAATATCTGATTGTGATTTTTTTTTTCCAAGCTAGCCTAGATTCTTTATGTTAATACTTACTTACATATCATTCATGTTGGGCTGGCTGTGTTTGGTTTCTGAAATACTGGAGTAATGTAATGTAATGTAATATAATATTGGATTGGTTTTGATTAAGGTATTTGGGTTAGAATTCATTTGTTTTGGGTTATTAACAAAATCCAAGTTAGTTTAGGTTGTAATGAAACTGTAAGTGGTGTGTCAGTATAGACTTTTTTAATATTAAATAATCACATAAGAACTATTAATTATTGTAAATTCTATTAGATATCCCCTCATTATCAATAATTTAACTTGCTTCGTTCATTGAACCAAATTTTTTTTTTTTAGAAATTCTTCTTATTAGTTATTGATGCAGTTCATAAAAATACTATAATTCAATCATTTAGAAATTTGATTGTGATAGTTATCTATGTATTTAATTTGAAATTCATACTAGGTGTTATTTTTCACATGTTGCTTCTCTTTATAATTTGGTTTCCTATATTCTTTCTATTTCGTTGTTTACAAGTTCTTTGAGGGCTTCTTTTTTTAATTATTTTTCCTGGGGTTGTGATGTAAAGGTCAAAGAGTTCATAGATCACAGTGATTGAGGCATGTAATTGTGTTACAATGAATATCATAATTTAATGGTAAGTTTAGGGATTTTCCCATTTTCTATTGATTTTTAAAATATATATATATATATATATATAAATATATATATATATATATATATTCGAACATATAAAAAATATATATTCGAACATGTAATAGAATGCAAACTTGGCAAAGAAGCAGGAAATTAGGAACAATGGGCATTTTGTTCTTTGAAACTTATTTCTCTACATCTTGCCATCCTATATCTATGGTAAGCTTTTTTGTAGCAGGTATTATTCTTTTGATGGACAATTTCTACTTGAGCATAATTTGGTTTTAATGCTCATTTGAGAAATTTGAAATTTGAAAATTCTATTAAATAGTTTAATTGCTGCAAGTATTTTGATCTCTGCTAATTTCTATGTTTTGTGTCATACTATGTGCTTGATATTTTGTTTCTAGAAGGACACCATTGTAACATATGATATATATTATTTAAATTCTATAAAAGATAGTTGGAGTTGATTTTAAATGGAGTGATATTGTATTTTATACATAGCATTCCTGCAAGTAGGACAAATGAGGGGCTGTACAACATGCCCTTGCACTAATATATATTTTACTGTGAAGGATACTTTGAAGAACATTTTCTTTCATTTTTTTTTCCTCTTTTTTATATAGGTTTGGGAAGAGTTTTAGACTTCCATTTTCTTCTCTTTTTTTCCAGCTAAAAGTACTTGCCTCTTTGTAGTAAAAAAATTTCGGCTGAGGTTTTGGACTTTCTTTCATCAAAAGCCAGTGAGTTAGGCAGCTTAGATTTGGTGCAAATGTGAGTTGGGTGTTTTGTCATTTGATGAATTGCCTTGAATGTGTTTGATTATTGGTGTCAATCAGAATTACCTTAGAGTTTTGAATGAGATTTACACTACTTTGACTCAAAAGAACAAAAAACTAAGCCCTTTCTCAAAAGTCTTTTTAAAGAATAGAGAATGCCAAGAAGAAATCTGCACTTGACCATAAATTAGGATTTAAAATTGGATTATTTCAATGAATTATGCAGACTGGTTAATCTATCCTTTGGAATTGTTGTCCCAGTTTCAAGCTTCTTTTTTTTCTTCTTTCTTAGGTTAACAATATTGAACTTCTTCTTTTCTTCGTTTGCAACTTCATCCTGATGCCAAACTCAGGATTTAATGTCAAAATCAAAGTTTGAGAGGGAATTTGTAGCTTGAAAGTAGATGGATTTATTGCATTTTGTACGTTAATTAACATCAATTTCCCATTTTGATTTGCAAGGACATTCTCACAAATTTAGAGACTACTACGTCCCTCTTGGCAGATATGTTTTGAGACTTACAATGAATATAAAGCATAATATTAATTTTGTATTAGCAAAAAATGTGTCCTCACACACTTTATATATAAAGGAAACTGAGGAAACATGAATTTTTTATAGTTATATTTTTTCAATTTCTTTCATTCCTGTTGTAACAAAGAGACAGAAATAAGTCAAACATGCAAAAGGTTAAATTTTATTTGAATATTCATGTTTCATCAATAATTTTGTTGTGTCTATTGCTATGAGACAAATTGCAGAGCTTGGTAAGGGTGCTCATTTCATCTTTGATTACTATGTTTTTAGTTATTTTAATTTTTCGACGAAGTCATTATAGTGTATATAATTGTATTGTGGCTGTTTGGATAAGTTATATATCTGCTTGAATGCATCAAAATTTTCCTTATAATGTCTATTGAATTTTGCGTAAGAATTTGTATCATGACTATAATGTAGTGATGTCAAATAGGCTATTGTTTTCTTCTCATCATCTATTGAGTTTTTTTTTTTTTTTGGAGAAAATCTTTTGAGTAGTTGAATGCATGCTCAGTTGCTTAATGGAAAACTATGGAGTTTTACCCAAGAAATATGATAAGTTAAAACACTTTGTTCTTTGAAATAGTATGACATGGTTCAGATATATAGATCTAACAATCTAAATTTTCCTTTCCATTTCTTCTCCTCTCTTCCATTTTTTTTTTTTAAAAAAGAAACATAATGATATCAAATTCTTATAACTTTATATATATATATATATATATATATATATATATATATATACTTCTAAGTTTTGTTAATGAAATTTTCTGGTTAATAATATGAATTTAGATTTAATTGAGCCTTTTTAACATGAATAAACTCATGATTAATAATATACTACATAATAGTTATACTAATGTAGTTGTTAGATGGGTGCCTAGGATCTGTAATGAGGCTGCCCACATTTTAGCCAAGTGGTCTTTATTTTGTAATTTTTATGGCTTTTTTGATGTTAGCTTTAGCCTGGTCTGTTTCTCTTTAGTTGTTTTGAGAGAGTCCAGTTGCTTGTAGTAGTTCGTTTCTTTCTTAATAAAGTTTCTGATTATTAAAAAAAAAATTGGTATAAACACTTGATGATAAAATTTATATATATATATATATATATATATATATAAATAAAAACAATCATTATGTAGTGGACATTATATATTCAAGTCATCTTTGATATCTTCCTCAAAAAAAAAAAAAAAAAAAGTCATCTTTGATATATTTCCTAAAAAAAAAGTCATCTTATATATATATATATATATATATATATATAAAATGTTTATTTAAACAGGAAAATCTTCATGTATGTGAAATGTTTTCTTCAATAACTCATGATTCAAACATTTTACTGGTTAAAATCAATAATAAATATGTTCTAGGTGTACAAATGTATGCTAAAATAATAAATTAGATGGAAAAACATAGGATTAGATCTTATTTCATAAATAGGAGTTGTAATACTTCTAGTTCCAATGTACAAATGTATCGACTACGATAGAAGAAACTTTGGCAAACATGGTCCAAAGTTTAATAGGTAGTTGTTACCAAAGTGCTAAGGAACACTTGGTTTTCGCCTTCAATTTGGCGTAGTGATGGAAACCTTATCCTGAGAATTACATTTTAGAATCAAGAAACACTGAAACTGTGTTGATCTAAGAGACATATTCAAACTACAAGAAGTTTGATTGCAAGAATCTCCATACGCATATCCAAATAACATGCCTTTTGTTCCTATGGATTCCTAGAATTTAATTAGGGGAGTTTATTGGTAGTGGTAGTGTTGCCTTAAAGTCACCAGAAAGTCACCATTGCGAAGCTCCCAGAAGTGCAACAATGGCAAAAGTTTGGGAATTTTTATCTAGATTCATAAGCTTGGAAATCTTGGGTATGAGTCCTATGGCTCTCATACAGTAAAAAAACAAATAAGAATTGATTTGTGTTTTTAGCCTGACCATAAAACGGTGAAGGCTCTTCATTTATATATGAATATACAGATTGTTAGCTACAAAGTACTTGAGATACAATGAGTTTGAAATATAGAGAAGTTTGAAATACAAATTTTTCTCCTTATCTTATTACAATCTACAGATTTGGTTAAGTTTGTATTTCGTATTGTAGTTATCACTTCTCACAAATACTTGAACTCGTAGACTCTATGAGTTGACTCTTATCCTTAACACGCTTCCGCATGATCAACTGTATGGGAATTACATTGAGGTTGGACCGAAGGAGAGCAAATCTAGATAAGGATAATGGTTTTGTAAAGATATGAGCTAGTTGATCCTGGCTAGATCGAAAGCGGATTATAAGTGAGCCATCAACAACCATATCCCGAACAAAGTGAAAATCAATTTCCACTTGCTTGGTGCAAGCATGGAAAATTGGATTTATCGAGAGATAGGTAGCCCCAATGTTGTCACACCACAAAATGGGTGATTTGGACACAGGAGCACCAAGTTTGGATAAAAGAGCTGGTAACCACTTAACCTCTACGATAGCATTGGCAAGAGCTTTTACAACCCCATGAAATAAGATTATTACCCATGTGGTTAAGTGTGCCACTTCCCGTGATGTTTGGCAAGCTTTGGAGCGTATGTTCACCTCTCAGTTTTTGGGAAGAAAAATGCAGATTCATTACCAGCTCGCCACATTAAAAAAAGGCAACGCTTCCATTGCTGACTACTTTTATCAGTTTACTAGTTTAGTTGATGCTCTTGCCGCCATTGACCACCTTTCAGTGATATTGAGTTGGTCTCCTTCCTTTTGGAAGGCTTTGGCTCTGAGTTTGACTCCTTTGTTCCTTCTGTCACTACTTGTGTTGATCCCTTCTCTCTTGAGGACTTATATGGACACCTATTGGCCCATGAGATTCGCCTAGAGCAACAACAACCCACTATTGATCTTTCTCTTGTTGGTGCCAATTTTGCTAATAGAGGGAACTCCGCTCGTGGTGGACGTGATGGTCGCCACTCTACCACCTCTCATTCACCACGAGCAGAGTTCCCTTTGTTAGCAAAGTTAGCACCAGTAAGAGAAAGATCAACAGTGGGCTATTGTTACTCAAGGAGAATCTCATGGGCCAACAGGTGTCCATATAAGTCCTCAAGAGAGAAGGCATCAATTTGAGTAATGACAATTTTAACAAAGGAGTCAAACTTTGAGCCAAGGCCAACCAAAAGGAAGGGGACCAACTTAAAATCATTGAGAGGTTGGTCAATGGTGGCAAGAGTATTAGCTAAATTGGTGAACTGATGAAAGTAGTCAGCAATGGAAGAGTTGCCTTTTTATAATGTGGCAAGCTGATAATGAATCTGCATTGTTCTTGCCCAAGATTGGGAGGTGAACATGCGCTCCAAAGCTTGCCAAACACTACGGGAAGTGGTACACTTAACCACATGAGCGAGAATCTTTTCAAAGAAAGATGAGATAATTGCATTGAGGATTATTTGATTTTGGAGATGCCCGTGCTAGAACTCTAGATTTTGAAGAACTTAAGTTTCACCATTGGATTCAACAGTGATAGTTTGTGATGTAGGAGCTGTTGTCCCATCAAGAAAGCCATAGAGATGTTGCCTTTCCAAGTAGGGAACAATTTGAGCCTTCCACAACAAATAATTGTCATGGGTTAATTTGATTGTAATTAGGTGATGAATAGTACTAAGAGTCATGAGAGAAGCAATAGTGGTGTTGGTGGTTGAGGCTGAGAGAGACAATGAAGCCATAAAAAAAAAAAAAAAAACGTAAGAATTGATTTATGTTTTCAGCTGACCATAATACGATGAAGGCTCTTCATTTATATATGAATTTACGAATGGTCAGATACAAAGTATTTGGGATACAATAAGTTTGAAATACAGAGACGTTTGAGATACAAATTACTCTTCTTATCTTATCACAATCTACAAATTTGGTTGAGTTTGTATTTCGTATTGTAGTTATCACTTATTATAAATACTTGAACTCTTGGACTCTATGAGCTCGCTCTTATCCTTGACACATACTAACGAAGCGTATTGAAGGTTGGCAGGCAAAATATCTGTTGATGGCTGGTCGAGCAACAATCATTAAAGCAACTGTGGCATCCATCCCAATATATGCCATGCAAACCATGCTCCTCCCACACAAAATTAGTCACCAGATAGATCAAATGAGTTGCAAATTCTTATGGGGAGATCTAGCTCAACACCGTGGTTGTTACACTGTAAACTAGGAAACTGTAACCTTACCTAAAGAAGCTGGTGGATTGGGTATACCATCAACCCGTCATCAAAATCGTGCAATTTACATGAACTAGGCATGGCGGTTATATACTAACCTCGATATGCTTTGGGCTAAGGTTCTAAAAGCCATATATTTTCCACACACAACCCTGTTTACTAGTACTTGCCCTCTACGAGGATCACATATTTGGAAATCATTTTTGATTGGTATCAAATATTTGCTTGATGGTATGAGTTGGATTGTCGGAGATGGACATACTATTCAAATTTGGAAGGACTCTTGGCTGCCTCATGGCTCTCTACGCAACTATCTTAAAGGTCCTATCCTTTTCCATGATGAGGATCGTAGGGTTAACTTTTTGAGAACAAATCATTCTTGGAATTTCGAGGCTTTAGACTTTCCCCTTTCTCCCCAACTCAAAAATCTTATTCAGGAAATTCTTGTCGACCACTTTATGCAACTTTCAGATTCTTTTATATGGCCACACAACAATGGTATTTGTTTAGTTAAATCTGCCTCCAAATTTCTCTTCCACAAACAACAGACACCTTTCAACAAGCAGAATTGGAATTGGATTTGGTCTTTACAATGCCCAAAGAAGATTCAAACTTTCATTTGGAAAGCTATGCGCAACTGGTTGCCCACAAAAACATTCCTCACCATTGGACGCCCCCATCTAGATGCTCATTGCCCTAGGTGTTACACTTCGGAAACAACCATACATATCTTACGTGACTGTCCCTGGGCAAAAGAGGTTTGGAGTCAATCCCCAGGAATCTTGTCCATGTCTTTCTTTCATATGTCCTTGCAAGATTGGCTCCAAAGCAATGCAACTGTAGACATGATTATCCTGTACCTTTAACTTCCTTGGTGGATTTATTTTCCTTTTCTTTGTTGGAATTTGTGGTTAGCGCGAAATGATAGGATTTTTCATAATCAATCCCGATCCCAGCATGGCATTATTCACTTCTCTATGTAGGTGGAAACGAAATATCATTTCCTAGTCGGCTCTGCAAGTCGGATCCAGGTTAAAATACCGCAAAATATAAAATGGAGAATGCCCCTCGACCCCTATATTAAACTAAACACTGATGGTAGTGCTATAGGTAATCTAGGACTGGCTGGTGCATGAGGCATATTAAGAAATCATCTGGGTGGCTAGATATCTGGTTTCTCCCTTCATTTGAGACTAGCAAAAAATAATATGGCAGAATTGGCTGGCTGTAAGACAGGGTTTGGCAATTGCTTGGGATATAGGGTTTAAATTCATACAACTTAAGCTTGATTCTACTGTAGTGCTAACTTGGTTAACAGAGACACGTGCAACTTACCCTCCTAATATGATACCTTTAATTTGTGATTGCAAGAATCTCATGGATCGGGATTGGGAGGTACAAGCGCTTCACATTTACCGTGAAGCAAATGACTACGTGGACGCTTTGGCAAAGCGGGGAGCTCACTAGCAACACCTTTTGTCTATTTATAGCTTATGTCACAGTTTTGTATATGTATGCTATATGCGGGATTTGGCAGGCCTCGGGACAAATAGACTATATGTCCGATGGCCAAATATTGTTGATGTATAAACACTTAACTTATAAATAAGGCCCCCGTTTCCATCAAAAAAAAAAAGAAAAAAAAAAAGAAAAAAAGAAGAAGTAAACATTGCTCATATGGTCATGACATCTATGAGTTTTGAATACTTAGCTCTACCTTTTGATAATGCACGGGAAGAATCAAGTGGATAATTGAGTGTTTTAATTATTTATCAATTTTTTTTAATAATTTGATAGTTGGGGGAGAGGCATTATCACATGTGCGGTACGAAAGACATCAGTGCATTGACAAGGGGTAGGAGCAGCATTCTCACATGTGGAGTAGCACCACCCATTCTTGAAGCCGATTCATCTTCAAGTTCTCTCCAATTTAGAAATTTGAATTGTTTATAATCTTTTGTATGAGTGTTTATTATTCTATCAAAAGAGACAATTTTTTTTTTTTTTGGAAAAGGCCTGACAAAAATTATGCGGGACAAAAGGTGATATTGAAACTCGTTGCCCCACTGCAACTATAAATTGGAGGTTGATTATCACCAGGATAAGTGTGGGCTAGACCACATACTTTCTTGAAGATACTTGAGTACCCATTAGGCTGGCAAGTCTGAGGACTAGCAAAATCTCCAAAGCAACAATGTTTTGCATCCTTTAAAGCATCACAAGCACTAAGACAACCAACATAGCTCAGGCATTGGAGTGTATTTGAAGTTCCTGAAGTGAACTCAGGATCAATAACATCACGGATTGCTGGGGTAGAACCAAGCCATATGGACTCATTGCATCGGTTCTCGTAGTTGAAAACTACGATAGACTGTCCACCTGAAAAATATATAAACAAAACAAAACAAAACTTAGATATATTACTTTTGAAAAATATTGCTTCAAACTCGTGGTTATACATTCTGTACACGAAACAAAACAACCATAAATTAATTTCATGTATGACGTACACATCTTTTAGTGATATCCACATTTAGTGAGTATGAAAATTACTACTTTACTTGATCACCCCAAACTTATTCTCTCTTTTTTTTTTTTAAGATTAAAACCTCACCACATGCTTTAACTACTGCATTAATAGTCTTATCAAATAAAGAGAAGTGTTACATCCACAATATTTTTACAAAAGATCATAAATGGTCACTTAAGATTTGTTATGAAAAAGTTTCAAAAAAAAAAAGAAAAAAGATTTGCTATAAAAATATTATGGACATTGTATTTTTCATTATATAAAACATAAATTTAAGGATTATTGAACATGATACATTTATGAAGATCTTGATAAAAGTCAATATATCGTCATTCTCACGTTTTTTTCATGATGGAAACAATAATTCACATGTTAACTTGTACATCTAGCTTCTTTGCTTCTCCTAATAAATATCAATATAAGGTGCATCAAAATTTGCACATATCTGTGATATTTTTGTGAAAGAAAAGAGAAGGATATGCTGAGAGCTTCGCCAGCCATTGAACCTTTGTTTTTGAGTTAAAAATATAAGTTGGATTAACCAAATAAGTTAAGCAAGGGATAATTTATATGAAAGGTAGGGTTTGTATTTTGAAGGAAAGCTTGGCAAGTTAAAAATTTATTGATTCTATTAAAAAGTTGGGGCAAGCTTGGTAGATTGTAAAAGGCAATGTAATGTAATAGTTTTTTTTTTTAAATTTTTTTTATACAAGATAGAATTTCTACTCTAACCTAATTTAAGTGTATATGTGTGTAAAACCCCCTTCTGAAGATTTGAATCTTGGACCTTCCCCCAAACACCCCACAAACATTTATACTTGTGAAGTGACCACTGCACCAAGGGTAGTTTAGTCATTTTTTAGTTTGGTCATGTTTTTATTACATGGAATAATCATCTATATATATATATATATATATATATATATATATATAAAATCGAAGTCTCTGAAACTCTCACAAATTTCTACATCATCATTTTAATTTATAATTTTTTTAATTTTTAAAACTAAATAGCGAGAGAGTCTTAACAGGAGTCTCCCTCTATTTTTTCCTCATCATTTTAATTTATAAAAAATTTTAATTTTTTAAATTAAATAGTGAGAGAGTTCTAATAGGAGTCTCTCTCTCTTTTTTTCTTAATCCTAAAGTTTTTTTTTTTTTTTTTACGTGAGTCTTTTTTTTTTAACCTAAAGTGAGTTCTTTAAAAAAAAAAAAATTCTAATGTGAGGTCTAATTAAAAAAAATAATTATTATTTTTTAATCCTAATTCTAACATAAGTCTTTCAAAAAGTTAAAATTTTCGATTTTTTTTCTTCATCATTTTAATTTATAAAAAATTTTAATTTTTTAAACTAAATAGTGAGAGAGTTCTAATATGAGTCTCTTTCTCTTTTTTCCTTAATCCTAAAGTTTTTTTTTACGTGAGTTTTTTTTTTTTAAACCTAAAGTGAGTTCTTTAAAAAAAAAATTCTAATGTGAGGTCTAATTAAAAAAAATAATTATTATTTTTTTAATTCTAATTCTAACGTAAGTCTTTCAAAAAGTTAAAATTTTCAGTTTTTTTTTCCTGATCATTTTATTTTATAAAAAATTTTAATTTTTTAAATTAAATAGTGAGAGAGTTCTAATAGGAGTCTCTCTTTCTTTTTTCCTTAATCCTAAAGTTTTTTTTTTTTTTTTTTTACGTGAGTCTTTTTAAAAAAAAAAAACCTAAAGTGAGTTCTTTAAAAAAAAAAAAATTCTAATGTGAGGTCTAATTAAAAAAAAAATAATTATTTTTTAATCCTAATTCTAACATAGGTCTTTCAAAAAGTTAAAATTTATGGTTTTTTTTCTTCATCATTTTAATTTATAAAAAATTTTAATTTTTTAAACTAAATAGTGAGAGAGTTCTAATAAGAGTCTCTCTCTCTCTTTTTTCCTTAATCCTAAAGTTTTTTTTTTACGTGAGTCTTTTTTTTTTAAAACCTAAAGTGAGTTCTTTAAAAAAAAAATTCTAATGTGAGGTCTGATTAAAAAAAATAATAATTATTTTTTTAATCCTAATTCTAACTTAAGTCTTTCAAAAAGTTAAAATTTTCGGTTTTTTTTCCTAATCATTTTAATTTATAAAAAATTTTAATTTTTTAAATTAAATAGTGAGAGAGTTCTAATAGGAGTCTCTCTCTCTTTTTTCCTTAATCCTAAAGTTTTTTTTTTTTTTTACGTGAGTCTTTTTTTTTTAAACCTAAAGTGAGTTCTTTAAAAAAAAATTTCTGATGTAAGGTCTAATTAAAAAAAAATTATTATTTTTTTAATCCTAATTCTAACGTAAGTCTTTCAAAAAGTTAAAATTTTCGGTTTTACATTATATATAGATAATAATAATGATGTAGCAAGCTCTAAGAAAATAAGAATGCAATTTGTAGATCTACTATTAAGATAACACAGATTAGATTGATAGTAGATAGTAGATTTAATTGCAGTTAAGTATTCTGTGAAGTTATCACCATAGAATAGCCTACGTCGAAATGTGTTATGTAAAACTAATGATATGAAATAAAAGGAATTTTTCTAAATCATTATATTGAACAAATTAGTTATTTTCATTCATCTTCAAATTATACATTTTTAAAATTTAAGTCATATATTTTTAATTAAAATAAGTATTTTTAATTTTTATTTAACCATCCCGTGCATCGCACGGGTTAGCGACTAGTTTATTATGAATAGCTATTCTTCAAAATGAGGAAAAACTATTCATCTCTAAAAAGGTTGTAATAGCTATTCATTAATAGGTGCAATAATTTCTAAAATTAATACCAAATAAACAATTTTTCCATATATACATAACAATTATAAAAATAAAAAAATCATAAAAATAACTCACCTCTCTCTCAAATTTAAAAAATATTATTTTTAAGGAAATATAATTATATGAGTAAGATATTTCCTAAAATAAATTTTAAGTTTTATTCTAATGTTACAACTCACATCTACTTATGAATATGCATGTTAGTTATTCCATTACAACATATTTTATTTTCAGAAATAAAAATTATAACTTTTATTGTAATTCTCTTTCAATATATCAAATATGCCCTTGATTTGATACAAATCAATTCCCGTATCATTCATATATATATATATATATATATATATATATATATATATATATTGAACTTTGTTTTTGAATTTTGAGTTAAAAATGTTAGTTGAAATAACCAAATTAACGTGGGAGAGTTCGCAACAAATGCTAATGGGTACCTTTAGGACAATTGTTAATAGTTAATTTAGGCAAATTAATTTTTTTTTCTCATAAAAAGTTTTTAAAAGTTTTTCTAAATGATTTAAACCAATACCTTTAGGATATTTGTTTTTTCCCTTCTCTAA
This sequence comes from Lithocarpus polystachyus, assembly GCA_033629205.1. NCBI lineage: Eukaryota > Viridiplantae > Streptophyta > Magnoliopsida > Fagales > Fagaceae > Lithocarpus > Lithocarpus polystachyus. The sequence goes on from CM066168.1 coordinate 49,533,476, forward strand.
GGGTCGTCAATGGGCCGGGTCGGGCCGGGTCGGCCCATATTTACTTGGCCCATGGGCACAATGGGCTGGGCATAATGGGCTATTAACTAGATAATGGGCCAGGTCGGGCTGGCCCGAAAGAGAAAACCTCAGCCCATGACCCTGCCCATGGGCAATGCCCATTTTGTCTTTAGCGAGTTGGGCTATCGGGTTGGGCTATCGGGTTGGGCCTAATAGGCTACCCATGGGCTTGTATTAGCATATTATTTTATTATTTTTATAAGGAAAGAATCAAATTTCTATAAGGGAATAATCAATCTATTTTTTTAAAGGAAAGAATTAAAGAATTTAATACTTAATTACAAATTTTTTTATAGTCAAATCTATTTAATTTTTTGTTTCGTTAATGGAAACCTATTTAATTTTTTTATTAAGGTTTTAAATAGTTTTTTATTTTTATCTTTTATAAAAAAACAATGTCAAATGGTTAATTCAAAATTGCTAGACTGCTAGAAAAATATATATTTAATAAACTAAGTTTAGCACAATTACTTTTAGTATCTTAATGGTTGAGAGAGTTCTCTTAAAAAATTCCTCTATAATATCTCAAGATCAATCATTCATACACTTCCTATATATTTTTGTTATGAATTATGAGTTATTGGGCTGGGCCAACGGGTTAGGCCAACGGGCTGGGCAACGGGTTGGCTACTGGGCTAGCCCACTGGGTACCCATGGGCATAAAAACTAGCCCACGGCCTGACCCACTGGGCTAGTGGGCTACCCATGGGCCTCAATAACAACGGGCTGGGCAGCCTATTAGCCCGGTGGGCCATTGGGTTTCTGGGCCGGGCTATGGGCCATGGGCTATTTGATGACCCTTACCCTTCTCGTTATTGATTCTAGGCTTCTATGTATCATGTATGTTGACGGAAATTCATTGTGGTCGCTTATACAAATTAATTGATTCTATTTTCCTGGATGGATAGCATGAATGCATGATTGGCACGGTTAATGTTTCATTGATTTTAGGCTAGGTTCTATATATGCATATTGATGGAAATTCATTGTACTATAGTAAAGTATAGTAAAGCATGATATATGGGGAGGTTCATAATTTGGGGGCATAGTTAATATTTAATTGATTTTAGGCCTTATAGTTGTATATTGAATCATTGACACAAATTCTCTCCAAAAAAAGAAAAAAAAAAAAAAATCATTGACACAAATTCATTGTCGTACAGGAATTTAAGGCATGATGGGCAAGTTAATAATTTGGTGATTCTAATAGATTGGCTTCCATGTATATATGTTGATACAAATTAATTGCCGAATTATATACCTATATAATCATTTATAATTTATGTTCACCAAAAACCTTATAGCTCAATTGGTATTCTTAGAGCAATTACATTAGTATATGCAAAATTGTGCAAAATGAAAAAATTAATTGATTTTACACATTTTGAGCAAAAAAACACCCACATCAGTGGGTGTAAAATTGTGCATAGATGCACAATTGCTCCAATATCCGTGCATATAATAAGCACGGTTATTGTAGCATGTGTATTTAATATTTTAATAATTTCTGATTCACTCTTTTTTTTTTCTCTCTTTTCTGTTTGCAAAACTAACCCTCCCTCTCATGTTCTTTCTTCCTTTGATACACACACTCACTCAGACACAAAATCAAAAATCAACTACAAAAATATAAAATCAACCACAAAATCAACAAAAAAAAAAAAAAAATCAACCACTGGAACAAAATCGTTGGATCGGTGATCAGTGATCATGGATCATGGATTGGAGAGGCGATGTGGAATCGTGGATTGGTGTTGATGGAGATCGGTGATGGGTTGATGTGGATCGATGTTGATGGAGATCGGTTTTGATGGACATCGGTGATAGGTTGACGGAGATCAGTGTTAATGGAGATCGGTTTTGATGGAGATTGGTGTTGATGGAGTGCTTGGGTTGACGGTGAAGAGGAAAGAAAAAGATTCTCAAGAAAAAAAAAAAAAAAAGAGAAGAAAGAGAGGCGGAGATAGAGATAAGGATGGTGTGAAGAAGAAGGGGGTGTATTCAGAGGAAAAAGAAGGCTAATGACTTGTGATGGGTTGACGGAGAAGAGGAAAGAAACGAATTCTTAAAAAAAAAAAAAAAAAAAAAGAGAAGAAGGAGAAGAAAGAGAGGCAGAGATAAAGATGAAGAAGAAAAGGTGCATTTAGAGGTAAAAGAAGGGCTAAAGAGGGTTAGGTGGGGGTAGGTGGGAAATAATAAAAAAAAGTGAGGGAAAATATTATTTAAATAAAAATGTGTGTATAATAGATAAACTGATGTGGGCATTTTGTAAAAGTGATTGTGTAAAATAGAAAAAGTAGGTTTTTTTGCGTAAAATAGACGAAATCTTTTACACAAACTGATACAATTGCTCTTACTAGTGTTTCTAACGGAAATGTCCAGTATTCAAACCCCTAACTATAATTTTTTTTTTTAAAAATCTATAATATTAGAAAATAGGAAAATGAAATCCTCTGACTTTTACGCTTTATTTGTTTTAATGGAAAATTTTATATAAAGATAGGTTTTTGTATTCGATAGTATTGGATAAAAATTGATCAAAAGAAAACTATCTCTTAACTTCCCTTATTTAACTTGACACAAAATAGAATTGTTTTCTATAAAAATTTTCTAGAAAACAACTATATCTCATGCAAAGCTAATTAAAGGAAGTTAGAAGATAGTTTTCCAACTCATTTCATGTCACTACTAAACATAAGAAAGTGAGATAGTTTTCTAAAACTACTTTTTGGAAAATGATTCATTTATTTTCGGTTATGTTTGGTAAATGTTATTTATTTTTGTTTTCAAAAACTAATTTTTACGAATAAAATCAAAAAACAATTTTCATGTGTTTTCAAAATAAAAAACACATTTGATTATTTGAAAAAATAAAAAATATTTTCAACAATAAAAAAAATTGTTCCATAATATGGTAGTATACTTTCATTAAAAAAAAAAAAAAAGCCTCATGCAAATAATTTATTTGGTAGGAGTATGGTAATATGATTGTCACTTGCCAGCCATTAGTATATAGTGCCAACCTAACACATGGCATTTTGCAAACCCAAACGTTAAACAAATGGGCTTCCACTTTACCATTGAATAAACCATAAGCCTCTTTGAATAAACCACTTGTAATTTTTTTTTTAGAGTTTCAATCTATGATATCTGTTCTTGATAATAACTCTTTGTCATCAGATCAAGACACCAATCAGTTTCGGTATAGGTGGTAATTGAACTCTAGATTTCATATTTAACCATCAAAGACTTTATCAGGTATTAATGACATTACTTTCTCTCTTTCTTATGAAGAACTAAGGTTCAAATCCCTCATTTGAATTATAGAATATTCTTTTTATTTTTGTTGGATTAGGTCTTATCCCACTCCTTGCTTTTAAAATAGACACTTCTATTGTCAAATGAATCGGTTTATCTTTCCACTTTATGTTTTACCAAATAGTAATAATTAAATAAAGCAAAATAATACAAATTTGTGTACACTCGGTTTTAACACGTTGTTATACAGGAATAAGTGAAAAGAACAATCATATTTGGAGTTTATTTGGTTTGTTTTAAACACAATATAAATCTTTTTTTTTAACATGAAAATCTATTTGTATACTCTTAGTTGGAATATAATAATTCCTTGTATAAATTAGCTAGGCGAGTGAAAAATATAATTCACATTTAGTTTATGTAATATTATATCTGACCAATTATACAGGATAAAGATAACTATCTAACAATATTTATACGTAGGCATGTGAGTAATCAAAAGACTCAAGACTATTTTTTTCCCCTAAAGATAAAAAAACTATTTTTTTAATTAATGCTCAGGAGAAGGCTAGCATATCTAACAATATTTCAATTTCTCGGAAGTAGTTCTCGGGCTAAAGTGCTAAATTATATCTATTTTGTGATCATTTCACGTTCACATTATTATCTAAATCAAACCGTAACAAGTTCTTATAGTGAATCTTGTCATGGGAAACACCAGTTTATTAGAATCCCACTTATTCATTGAGTAATAATGTGTTCCTTACTTATTTCTAATCCATTGTTTAGAAATTCCACCTCAGTTTATATGCATGTGTGGGCATTAGAGAGAACGATGGGGCATAGAGTTGTCAGATATTGATGTTTCTATCTCTGCCAAAGATATAATAAACTTTTTAGTGCTTGCGCAAATCTCATCTAACTATATTTTAAAATTTTTAGTGGTAGTGCTTGGGATAAACTATATCACGTTGAGAACATTATTTAAATAAAAAAAAAAATTATATTTTTCAAGCACCTTATAACTCACCTGGTTTACAGTTGCACCTCCTAGTGCTTTCAAGATAAACCCAATCCACGATGCATGTAGTGGGTGCTTGGTTTTTGAAAGGTAATATGGGCATGTAAAATATAAGGAAATGACCTGCACATATATGGCAAATTTATATTCAACTCGTTGCCCCACTGCAACTATAAATTGGAGGTTGATTATCACTTGGATAGGTGTGAGCAAGATTGCATATTTTCTTGAAGCTAGTTGAGTAGTCATTAGACTGGCAAGCCTGTGGACTGCTATAATCCCCAGTGCAACAATATTTTGGATCCTTTAACGCATCACATGCACTATAACAACCAATATATACATAGACAAAAAATAAAGCTACAAAATTGGTTGTAATTTAAGATTATAACCTTAAATTGTATGTTCTTTATACTCTTAATACACATGTCAAATTTTGTGTCGATCGGATATTATTTACTCTATGGTTAATAAGCTTATATTTTATGCATAATTTTAAACTATAAAAACTTGCAATTTAAATAATTTATTGATAACATAGTTAGTGATCTTTAATTTTTTAGAAATTTTGCAAGTAGAGAAGATATAAGAAGAAGAAGTAATTCAATGATAAATTTGTTAATATTCACCTCCAATAAAAAGATTTTGAGGAAGGTTATTTTGTAGCTAAACTTTATCATATATATATTGCCCATACTTGTTTGTGCCACTAAGTTAGAGGGACACACGTTGCTTATATCTTGAACACATTCCACAATAGGGCACGGCCCTGACCCATCGACTAGAGTCCCACCCATGCTGGACTACCACATTATGCCCATGGTTCAAGTTCACTTCACAGGACACCAAAGATTGGTTTATATTGAAATTGAGTAGGGTCACTGGTTAAGTCATAAGTGGGTGGTGGAGATTGCCTACTCTTTGTGCCTAATATCCAGAGTTTCCAGTTTCACATGAAAAATAGAATGATTCATTGCTGGTGCACTTGGTCCTAGCCCAAATGCTACCTTGTTATTCATCAGGGGTGAAGAATATGTATAAATTCTTAATCCTACCTAGTCTCAACCTAAATTCCATATGTTATTATCATGTTGAAGTGGTCAAAGTTGTAACTTACCAAATCTAAGCCCAATCACTCTTTCTTTAGTTCTTGTTTAGGAGAATTGACTTACCTTACAGCTTCAAAAGTTGCACATAAATTAAAATAAGTTGAGAAAGTTGGCAAAAAAATTCTACCTAATGATTTTTCAACTCTTTGAGAATTGAATCAGTTAAAATATGTTAAGTTGTCACTTAACAAACACATTTGCACGGTATTAAGTATTAACAAAGAGATTGACCCCCTAATATTAAGAGAGTGGATTTAGATTTTGAAACATTTGAAGACAAAATGAAAATGACCCCAAACTTGAAATGTGTGATTTGCAATTTTTTTTTAATTTAAATTTATCTACTTACCCTCAAGAATAAAAATCTTCAGCCTTAGTACAACATGAATAACAAGTGATAGAGTAGCACGAAAAAACTTTATTCTCATAACTCATGAGCACAGCCCCAAACTTCGAAAATGTTTTATTCAAATAACTATTTCTTTGACACATACATACATGTGCCTAGTACTTGAAACATATTAGTTTCATATTACAAATTTGGGAAGGCATACTTCCTTTCTATAATTCATGGACAAAAAGTGATAAAATAGTCGGGTGCACCAGAGCAGGTAAAGGTGCTAGTATGATCATCATAAGCATAGCTATAAGCTTGAGGACATTGTTGCTTAAAGATACGAGAATAGTTTGTGGGTGGACATGTTAGCGGGGTGCTAAATGCACCAGTGCAACAGTACTGTGGTTGATTGAAAGCAGTACAAGCACTCTTGCAAGCAAGCACGCTCCCATCAGACCCTATTACTTGCAACTCCCCTGGGCAAACTGCGTTCACGTCGGCTGGACAGCTTGAGTCCTTGCATTCACCAGTGCCGCCTCTGGTGGCTACGGAAACAGGCAAGTTGAAGCCATCTACAAGGCTAACATCGTAATAGTCCATCTCACGATTGTCTGCTATGTTGATTTCTACTAAAGAAGCTGGCGGGATTGCACCATTACCGTTGCATGCAACCTTACCGGTGCTACAATCAGCAGTCTCGCAAGTAAACTTTCCTGAGTTGGTGGAGCATTGGGTTCGGGCCCAGAACCGACCTTTCCATGGAGCTTGAACATCCAGTGTTAAGGAAGCTTTGGATGCTAACTCAAATCCAGTATTTGATAGTTGAGGTTTTTGATCCGAAGTTAGGGTTCCGGGCCAAATGGTTTTTGGACAATTGTTTGTGAAAATTATTTTAGCAGAGTGAGCACCTGCATGCAAGTAAACCAAACGCTTTTGAAGATGAAAAACAAAACCTATCTTGAAACTGGGTTGTATTAATTATGAACCACTACATTATTTTTTTCTGTTTGTAAGTGTTACATAGTCCAAGACCTGACTCAGGTTTATAACCGTAAGTATCAATCATATATTGAGCCATTGAAATAGAAGAGGTGTACATGTCTATATAAATAAATTTAAAAAAAGAAAAGAAAAAGAATCATCGATGCTATAAATATGCATGAAATCTAGCAATTGCCCTCTCAATGTGACCTATTCATTAGAGCACGTTCCTCTATGGACTATTAGAAGAGATCAATAGAGAAAGACCCAAGTATTCAGTACATAAAATCTAAAATGTGTTTCCAAGTGAAAGATTAGCGAATATAATAATGAAAGCTTAATCCGTGGGGTTCATGGCTTTATTGTATAGCCGATATGATGATTGTCGCAACCTAAAATTTTGTGATTTAAAAAAAAAATTTACTGACAAAAGCAATATCAGAAGTAGATAGTATACCAGATAAGAAAAAGAAGGTCAAGGTAAGGCCGTAGAGTGCCAGAGTTTTCATCATTGTTGCTTACTTTGGTGGTAACAAGTACATATGATGAATGACGTACTTAGGTGTGGTATGGCTTGGGCTAATCCAATGAACTTTGCATGGTATATATAGTGGTTTATACACCGATTCAAAGGAGAAACATGCGGAAAATTGGACTTGGATTTCTAGGAATTCTTTTTGACCCACTTGGTAGTTACCTTCCAAACAGAGAATCGGGTCGCTAATGCTACCGTGAAGAAAAGAGGCTGATACATGTGGTAAATTTTTTTTAATGAGTGGGCTTAATTTTTTTTAGTTTTATTATTGATAATTTTTGTTGTTGGGTTAATTTTTTTGAGTTTATATATTTTGTTTTAGATTTAATCTATTAATTTTTTATGACTTTTAAAAGGTAAAAAATGCTAAAACTACCAAATTTTTACAAATTATTAATGTGATGAGTGATTATTAATAAGTAAAAAGTGATACAAGTTATGTGTAAATTAATAAAAATTAGCTACTTCAATAGTTTGTAAAAAAGTTTATGGCTATAACATTATTCTTAAAATAATTGATGGCATAGTTAAGAGGGGTAAAGTGTAATTTTATTAAACAAAATTGCAAAAATTAGTATATATTAATATATTAATATTTTTTATAAAAAGAAATTTAGGAGGGGGCCATTACTCCCCTAGTCCATATATAGCTCCGCCCATGGTTGAGACGAGCATCCAGTCTAAGGTTACGTTACGTATAGATTTTTCACTTTGGAAATTTGAGGACAACCCTCAAGTTGTGCCAAAACTAATTTGTCTGATTTCATCAATTTGAAGATAACTCTGGCCAAAGATTTCATCATTTGAAGATAACCTTGGCCAAACTGTTTTAAGTTGTGCCAAAACCAATTTGTCTGATTTCATCAATTTGAAGATAACCCTGGCCAAACTGTTATAAGTTTCAACATGGGAATAATTTGATGTATTGAACTTGAGGAGGCTGGAGTTATTTACAGGCCGTAGGGCTGCAAATGTTGCAATTTGAAGATAACCTTGGCCAAACTGTTATAAGTTGTGCCAAAACCAATTTGTCTGATTTCATCAATTTGAAGATTACCCTGGCCAAACTGTTATAAGTTTCAACATGGGAATAATTTGATGTATTGAACTTGAGGAGGCTGGAGTTATTTACAGGCCGTAGGGCTGCAAATGTTGCAATTTGAAGATAACCTTGGCCAAACTGTTATAAGTTGTGCCAAAACCAATTTGTCTGATTTCATCAATTTGAAGATTACCCTGGCCAAACTGTTATAAGTTTCAGCATGGAAATAATTTGATGTATTGAACTTAAGGAGGATGGAGTTATTTACAGGCCGTAGGGCTGCAAATATTATTGCCAATTCGTTAGGCGCGCATCTTTTGTTTTTTTGCTGAATCGTTGGGCGCGCATCTAATCCTGGTGTATGACAATAATAATATATAATATATTGTCATAATTATTATTTTTTTAGAAGAGATATTGTCATAATTTAAAAGTAAAATTTAACTAGGGCAGAATTAACCGATCAAGACCTAGAGTTCTTAAGAGTAATTTTATGGAATAGTTTCTAAATTCTTATTTATAAATTTTGAAATATCTAGATTAGGTTTTACCACATCATTAACATTATTTAAAAAAAGAAAAAGAAAATGTTAACTATCATCATTTTTGTACCCATTTAAAATTAGAGAAGTGCTAAGTCTACAGTTTTTTTACAATAAATCTTAGATGACAGATTGTTACGAGTTGTTACTGGTAAGCAAGAAAGTAATTTCAGTGGTAGATTTAAACTAAAAATCCATAACAACTTGCCACCCGTAACAATTTGTCACTTAAAATTTGTTGTGAAAGTATTGTAAAAACATTGTGAACATATCATTTTTTTTTTAAAAATTATTGTCATTCACTTAGAAAAGGGAAATGATCATATCAAAGCTTTGATTCTTGCCAATGCCAACTCAATGGGCGAGGCAAATAGGCAACCACCTAAGGCTCCTGATGAAAAAAAGGCCCCCAAATTTTTACCAGTAAAGATATACATGTACTAATGGAAGTAATAATTAAGCACCAAATATTCACCAATAAAATAAAAGTAGCTTTTTTTTTTTATCAATCGTAGGGCATCTAATCCTGGTATCTAGTAAGTTCTATTTCTTCTCCTTTGACCAAAAATAGTCATAATTTAAAAAAGTAGATTTGAAAGCTTGATAGTGTAAAACACTACACCTTGTTTAGACCATCAATTTTAAATTTACGGCTAAATTGCTTTTAAATTACTCAACTAAGTGCAGAATAAGAGTAAGTGAAACGCAATTAACTAGATTTACTCTCTAGTGCATAGGCATCCAAGATAAACAAGTAAATGTAAAGCACAGAGAGTAAAGGAAGAGAGATGCAAACTCAAATAACACTGAGATGTGTTATTGAAGAAGAAATCGAAAAACTCAGAGAAAAATCTCTCCACAGCCCTCCAAGCCGAAATGATCCACTAGTGAATAGAGTTGGAGTACAAGGATATCAAAAAGACCTCCAAGCCTAATTTACCCAATGTACTTGAATCCTCCGAGTTCCAGCTCCCAACGCACTTCACCGAGTATTTTCTTCACTAGTTATCCAGATCCCGCAATTAGCTCCAAATTGCATCTGCCAAACAATGGCTTCTTCCAATGCTTCCCACAAGCACCAAAAAAACTCTCAACACTCAGATTGGGTGTGGTAAATTTTTGGGCTAAGAACCGCTCAAGGATTTGTAATTAGAGATGTAGGAGTAGAGGAAAACTAAGACAAATGTGCAGATCGTTGTGGGTTTACAATCTCTAACTCTCAAGTGTATTTCGAGGATTTTCTCTTTAAGATTCTGCTTACAATTTCGTGGGTAATTAATGTGGGCTTTTATAGTGTGGGTAAACAAATGAGGAAAGCACACTTTAACAGCTGGCAGTGCATCTCGTGAGTTGGCCTAATCCTGAGATGAGTCACGAGATACCTCCTAACACTTAACTCTTCAGCTTTTAGCATGTGCATCTTACATGACCTTTTACGAGTTGTCCACTCGTGAGCTAGTCGCGAGCAAATTGCGAGTTCTTCGCCAAACTCTCACACTCAACCCTTACATTGAATTCCACAAACATAGAGGGAAATGATTGACTGAATACAATCAAATTTGACACGGAATTAAAGCCAACAAAACATAATTGAAGATTACTACTTTACAAGCTTAACCATGGAATGATTATGATCTAGATTTCTTAGAGTAAAATTCGTATCCATACATTTTGAAATATGTCGATTAGATTTTATCCGATCATCAATATTTAAAAATTAAACATAAAAAGTTAACTATTATCATTTTTGTACCTATTTAAATTATTGTTGTTGTGGAAAACCACTTTTTGGTTTTTGGCCCATTCATTGCACAAAAGGGAAATGATCAAATCAAAACTTTGGTTCTTGCTTGGATGGCTAACAACTTTTTTTTCTTTATATTTTTCAGAAATTTTGTTTATTTTTATTACTTCTTCTTTAGGTTTTTGCTTTGTATTTTTCTCAGCCTTATATATATATATATATATATATATATATATATATATATATATATATTCTAGTTTTAGGTGTTATGAGTTATGACTAGAAGCATGTTTAGGCCAAAATAGGGGTTTCTACCTCAAGGCATGTTACACAACCTTGACCTTACATACGCATCTAAGAGGCCTGTGTACACAACCTTAGTCATTCCTAAGTAGGCTCTTTTAGAATCTTAAATTATGGATCGAGACATTCTAGTGAGTATAAATGGTGTTATTTATCTTTCAACCTATGATAGAAACTTGCTTAGAATGTTTAAATCTTGTTAGAAATATGCTAAGGATGATTGAATCTTGTTAGAAGCATGCTAAGGATTTGGATGTGTTGAGAACGGGGTAGCTTTCAAAACTCTAGGGATAGAATATTTGTTTTTTAATTCGTAAATGATGTGTTTGCACTTTTGTTTGTGCCTTACTTTTAATTCTTGCATGCATAGGAAAGGTTCTTCTTAGGGGATCCTTATTGAAATATGACTATGAGGTCCATAAATGGAGGTTAGCCCACTCAACAGAGGATTGGGTGCCCTATACAAATACACATTCTTAAGTTTGTAACCTTAATTTCGAACCCATTTTTGGTTTGTTAGAGCTCTATATAAAGATTCAAATCGGTTTTTGGACAAAAACTAAATGGCGACTTCCCACCCATCAAGCTAGTGGCATACTCCTATGCCAATTAGGATGCCCACAATTGCACCTTTTACACATGAGGGTAGGAATGGCAACGGGTCGAGTTTGGGCCGAGTTTTTCCATTCCCAGACCCAACCCGCGGGCCATGACTTGCGGTCCGAACTCGGCCCATTTACTAAACGGATCTGGACCTGCCCCCACTAGGCCCCATGGGCCCCGTTAAGCTGTGCCAGATTTGGGCCCAATCCGCAACCCAAATCATGGCCCAAAAAAAAAAAAAAAAAGAATTGAAGCCCAACATAGCTACTAAAAAGGGAAAAAAGTCAAGGCACCCATTTAAATATCCAGTAATGGAGAAAGAATTGAAACTAAAATAAAAATAATTCTGCACAAGATGCAACCCATTCGTAGTAAAGTTGAAAAGAAAATGAAAAGCCAAAAGAAAATGAAAAGCCAAAAGAAAGAAATGGAAGTGAAAAAGAAGAAGAAAACATAACCAACACTTTTGAAGCATGCAGATTAATTGAAAAGGAAAGAGAGATCAGATCAACTACAACCAAAACCCAAATTGCAAAATGGCGTGCTCCTATTTAAAACCCAGACCCAACCCATTCCAATGTAGCCACGCTCCTCTTCAAAACCCAAACCTAAGCCAATGTAGTGCTCTTTCTCAAATCCCAGACTGAACCCAACGCAGCCACCTCGTACTCTTCCATAGTCACCACCGAAGCCACTGTGACCCAAAGCTATCGCCGATCTAAACTAGAGTGTGAGAGTCTGAGAAATGAGAAAGATAAGGACAGAACATAAAGGGAGAGGCAGAAAGAGAATGAGAAATAAATTAATTTATAGTCTGTGAGTGAGTGAGTGAGTGAGGCTGTGTGCTTTGAGTGAATGACTGAGTGTGCTTTTGTGAGGCAATGAAGGTGAGGAGGGAGACGCGAGCTGCTGCTGAAAAATGAGGGAATTAGGGCTAGGTATAGCTATATATATATATATATATATATATATATATATATAGGGGTTTTAAGTAATTTCATAATTACCGAGCCAAGTTTGGGTTCGAGCTGGGTTTTTTTATAAAACACAAACCCGACCCGGACCCGGACCAGGTTTTTTTTTAAAACCCATACCCAACCCTATTCCTTATTGGACCGAGTAAAACCCCGCCCATTAGGGTCGGGCCAGGCCGGGTACCTGCGGATCGAGCAGAAATTGCCATCCCTACATGAGAGTGCTCACAAGGCCCTAAAATCCAACTTAGTATGTCATAGGGGAATGACATGCATGGTAGTGTTAGCAAGCCTTGAAAACCACCAAATGAAAGCCAAAGTCATTGTGGTGACGGGAGCTTTAATATACATTATTGTTTAGTGTTGTTGTGTTTGGTTTGAGTATATTTTGTTAAAATTTAGTTGTGGTTTCTATGACTCGAAAATGAAATTATATAGGACTAGAATTTTTGTTTCTTACTAGTTCTATTGGAAATAGATTTTGTTAAAATTTAGTTGTGGTTAGTTTTGTGACTGGGGAAATGAATTTATTATTTTGTGATAATTTGTTTGCTTTTCAAGTTTTTTTTTTTTTTTTTAAAGTTTTATAGATAAAAGTCAAGCATTGTCATTAGAAAAGAGATTAGCCAAAATTGGCTATGAGTACATTATTGATGTATGGAGTCATCCTCCATCTACACAAATAAACCGCTAACATATTTAATAAAATTATAAGTTACAAAATTACTTTATCTATGAATATGAGAAAAACTAAGAGAACAAAAGGTATGTGTAAATAATTTAACCTCAATGATGAGGTGACCATAGGATCGAAGGAGAAGGATTCATCTTCAGTATTAAGAACTGATGGGACTGACAAGTTCAACCTCCCTGGACAATCTTACCAAGACCAACGAGACCATCCTCTGAGACGAGCTAACCACATGCCCAAATCACTGACGAAAGAAACGAGACAATTCAATGCAGCCGAGTGATTACAGGACCAGCTGTATAGACCGTTGAAAGCCTCATTAAGGCCTACATTACTGAGCATGAAGCGTTACCAAGAGAGACATTAAAGCCACATTAACAGCTACAATGGCTAGGGGCTGTGGAAACATATATAAAGCCCTCACAACACAAATACAAGGTACATAGACACACTAAAAAAGCATTACTTGTTATTCTGATACTCAGTTATTTCCTAAAGGATTTCTTATATTGACTTTGGTATTGGAGACGTTGTGGCAGGCACCACACCGGTGACCGTCTCAGGGGAATTATTTTACTTTCCTTCCAGGTGACTTAGGCGCACACTCGACTCCATTTGAGTGTACTTATCACAACTAACAAATCTGCACTTCAACAGTTTGGCGCCGTTTGTGGGAAGACATTTTCGTACTCAAATTCGAGAGCGTAGCTTCCAATCAATTTCTACATTCAAATAGAGTCCAACCAGGAATCTGTCGCTTTAGCTTTGCAAGTCCAAGCTCTGGCGGCTATCGTCAAGGAGCTCACCAAACAGAATCAGGAAATGAGGCAATGGCTTCAATAGGAGGAAAACCGGTCTAGAGCCAATCAAGAAGATGAGGGAAATAGCCATAGGAGGAGCGACCATCGAGGACCAGCTACCCTAGATGAGCAAAACTCCGATCTCCTTTGGGAGATGAGGAAGGAGATGGATGAGCTCAAGAACGCCATTAAGGGGAGAACAGACTAAAGCCTGGATAGAATGGTCAGGGCAACAGACTCGCCTTTCACCGCGGCAATCCTAGAATGCCCAGTACCGTCAAAATTTTGGTTGCCTCAGCTTGAGCCGTTTGACGGACTCAAAGACCCCCAAGACCACCTCAACACCTTCAAAATGACACTAGGCCTTCAGCAACCTCTTTACAAAATATTGTGTCGTTCCTTCCCCACTACACTTAAAGGAGCTGTAAGGGAGTGGTTAACAAAGTTACCAACATCGTCCATCGATAGCTTCGAACAGTAGAGCAACGCCTTTCTGCGCCATTTCATTGGGGACAACGCCCCAAGAGGCCAGTAGATCACTTGCTCGCCATTAGGCAAAGGGAGAAGGAGACCTTGAGGTCATACGTGAAATGCTTCACTCGGGAGACCCTAGAGGTGACGAAGCTAATGATAAGGTACAGTTGATGACTATTAAAGTTGGTTTGAAGTCTAGAGAATTCGTGGTTTCACTTGCGACAAATCCTTCTAAGATGACGACAGAGATGCTCTTGAAGGCACAGAAGTACATGAACACTGAGGATGCGCTAGTCGCCATAAAGGACGTGGAAAAGCCAGGAGACTAGGAGAAGAAGGGGGACGATTGCAGGGGACGAAAAAGAGAGCATCCAGATCGTCGAACTAGTGACGGGAATAAAAGAAAAGACGAGAAAGCTCCTCGCACGGTGAAATTCACTCCCTTAGTTATGCCTGTTGACAAAATTTTTGCGCAGATTAAGGACGAGCATTACCTCAAATGGCTAAGGCCATTACATTCGTCCCCCAACGTCTAGGACAAGAAGAAGTACTGCCAGTTCCATAGGGATCATGGCCATTACATAGAGGATTTCAGAGACCTAAAAGAGCAGATAGAAGAACTTATATGGAAAGGGAAGCTGTAGAAGTATGTCAAAAAGGGGGAGTCCAGTAGGTTCAGAGGCGACAACAAGAACCAGCACGAATTTTCACCCAGGGACGAGGATCACACATCCCAGCGCCCGCCAAGTGTGATAGGGGAGATAAAAACAATCACAGGTGGGTCGTTCAAATCCCTCAAGAAAGTGTATTAGAGGCAGGTGAACAGCGTCCATAGGATGCCCCCATTTAAGTAAAGAAAAATGGACTGGGATATGTGTTTCTCGGAAGAAGATGCTAGGGGAGTGAAGCAACCTCATGACAATCCTTTGGTAATAATGCTCGTGATAGAAGGATTCAATACCAGGAGAATCTTAGTGGATAATAGGAGCTCGGCAAACATCATCTATCTCTTCACTTTCCAGCAGCTAAAACTAGATCTAGGAAGGCTGTGCCAATTTGACTCTCCCCTCGTCAGCTTCAGTGGAGATCGGGTGTATCCCAAGGGCATAGTGACGTTGACGATTATAGTAGGGGCTCATCTAAGGCAGTTGACTCGTCAGTTGGACTTTTTGTTAGTAGACTGCCCGTCATCTTATGATGTGATTATTGGAAGACCCACGCTCAACCGTTGGAAAGTAGCAACATCTACCTATTGCTTGAAAGTAAAGTTCCCAACGGAGAACGGTGTGAGCGAGGTGAAAGGAGATCAGGTACTGGCCAGGGAATGCTACCAGGCCATATTGGTTGCCAAAGAAAACCATACATGAATGATCGAGGAGAAGGAAGAAGAAAAGGTGGAAGCCCTGGAGACGGTGGAGTTGCTCGACGGCGAGACAACAAAGACGACCAGAATAGGACACTAAGTCCTGAGATGAGGACGAGACTCATCCAGTTCCATAAAGAGAACCTGCATGTCTTTGCATGGAGTCACGAGGACATACCAGGTATATCCTTAAAAGACATCCAACATAAACTAAGTATGGACCCTGTTGAGGACTCTTTTTTCGGCCCACGTGGCACTACTTCATTGGCAACCCATGCCACATCAACATATTATTGATTTTTTGGGAAAATCTATTTAAAGCTCAAAATGAGCTCATATCTCATTCAACTACATGGATTGGGCCCGCATGGACCGCGAGATCCTTACTTCAAGAGGCGGATGCATGTCCCATATTACCTCTCTTACACTCATGGCAAGCGGCTTCTTCAATAAGAGCCTATATTTAGACAAAATGACAACAAAACCCGAGGTACGTTATCTCATCTTTGGCTTATGATCCAAGCTCATAAGTCTTCTTGGGGAAACTTTGGGAGTCGTGGTTTGGAGGGCCAAGAGGTATGCTCAATAAAGCTCCAGCGATTCAAAGTTGATAAAAGAAACATGTTACTTGGTGTGTCTTCTCCAACTCCCTGAACTCTGACGAGTCCGTGTGTAGCGGGTAACATATGGTAAGCATCTCTTATCACATAGCCTTTAAAATGATATGATTCTCCATTGTTCTTTTCCTAAAACTTGATATTCATCATATGACAAATGCTCAATATCACCAGTCATCTAACTGTTGGGAGAATAACTATTCATTCAATCCCCAGCTGTTGCTATGCAAATTTAGAAACTTCATTATATTATTCTACATAAATCTTATTACTACTTTCAGCTAAAATCCAACTCAAACACATGGCCTAATCTGATTGGCTATTTTTTATCTCTCTCTCTATATACAAAATATTCATGATATCTTTGATACCCAGCTACTGTCTGCCATAATTTAAACATATATTTCTCTGCCAGCTGCCAGAGCAGAGCATCAAATACTCTTTTTGCTCACCAAGATTATGTCACAACACAATGAGACCTTAACTAAATCCCTAAAGCTTCATTGACTATCAACCAATCCTTCTATTACTTACTAGAAATGTGTTGTAATGGAACCTTGCACCAAAACACAAACACCCGAGAAATGAAACATTTTTAGTTGAATTCCCAGCAGTGTATTCAGCACTTGACACTTAGCTGGAAGTGATATCATCAGCCATTTAATCCTAAAATCCCAGCAGCTAGCTGCTATATCCAAAATAGCAAGATATCCTTCAAAGAGATCTTACCATTTTTCAGCTAAATCCAAGACATAAATGTTGAATGACCTCTCCAGCAGTCAGAAATCACCCAGCTGACCTCATTTGCTTCTACCCAAAGCAAACAGCTTTCTTATGATAGCTGTCATATCTTTTCCTAACAGCTGGGACAGCTTTCTGTCACATCTTTTCCTGACAGCTGGGACAGCCTTTTCAGAACAACTGTGACAGCTGACCCAGCAGGTTGAGTATTACCTTTTTTTTCCTCATTTGGCTAAAACCAAAACCAACTAATGAAACTACCTTTCTCTTGCTAAAATACTTTCCTTTTCAGCTACTCTTTCCCCAGCAGCTCTTACCTGAAATAGCAAGAATACCTTAAAGTTAAACATACCATTTTTGGGCCAAATCTTAAGATGGATTCTCTGAAGTTTTATTGCTACTTGGGACAGATTTTGGCTGAGATACTTTGCTAAAATACCCCCTGAAACTCAGCTTTAAAGGCAACCCTTCATCAACACCTCAAAGGGAAAACCAAAGGGGAGAAAAACAACTCTCTCATGAATTTACTTATTCCCTCTCCCTTTAATGAAGCTCTAAGCTTCTGAATTTTTAGCTTCCAAAGGAGGAACTAAACTCTTCAGCCCTTAGCTCACAAATGCTCTTCATAAGCCTTCACACATCCTCCAGCAGAAAATCCCAGCAGTAAATTCTAGCAACATTGCTAAACACACTACAACACTATTACCTCTCTAATACTCATTTTCTCACTCTCCATATTCAAAATACACCTATCTTACTGCTCCTATCTCCAAATACTTAAGCACATCTCCATACTTTCCTCTTACAAAATCTATCCTCTTAGAAAGCAACCTCTACAACTTCTCCAGCAGTTATAATCTCACATGTTTACTATCTTTAACCTTCATATCTCACATACTATCATATATCATACATACTACAAACACTACATCCCATAAAACATCTATACCTTTTACCATCTCCACATTTCTCAAGAGATGTCAAACATTCATACTAATAGCCCTTCTCATGGAAGGCATAAACTTCTAATGTTAAAACTCTTCTCCTAGAAGGCACCAAGATTTCATATCAAAGCCTTTCTCTTAGAAGGAACAACTACTTCTTACAAAAACCTTTTTCTTAGAAGGCATAACTACTTCTTACATAAAGCCTTTCTCTTAGAAGGCACAAATACTCTATACAAAGCCCTTTTCATGGAAGGCAACACTACTCATAACTTCACAACAACTAAAAGAGCATTGTTAAGGGGAAAACTCATTTAAGTGCATGATAAGAGGGGCAAGCTTAACTAGCCCCTACACACAGCTGGGCATACTCTCTGTCCCTCAAGTTGCACCTATTTTCCCCCCTTAATCTTGAAGTTATCATGGCAAACTATCCCTCTACCGCTGAGGTCACTCTGCTGGGATATTATCAACTCACAGAAGCTGTACCACTGGGACTGCAAACCATCAGAGATAAGTGACTCTGCTTCTATATCTTTAAATTTACTTTATTGAATACATGATTACTTCACATTTAAATACATGTTACTTCATTCCAACTACTATCACAACTATTACAACTATTAACCAAGGCTTAAACTTATTTAAATGCATGATAAGAGGGGCAAGCGTAACTAGTCTCTACTTCTGGCATTCTGCAGAGATCCCATCAGCTCACTGATGCTACACAGCTGGAGCTATAAACCATTAGAGATAAGTGACTTTGCTTCCATATCCTTAAGTTTACGTCATTAAGTACATGATTACTTTACCTCTAAATAAATACTACTTTATTTCAACTATCATTACAACTACTAATCAAAGCTATCATACCAAACACGTATTAAATATTTATTCGACCATTATCGTGATTCTTAGACTTTGGTTTTAATGGCTTTGTAGGCTTAAAAGTACGCCGGTAGCCGTTGGACCACGTGACCCAATGTTGAGTTCTAGACGCAACTCCCCAAAAAGAACCCGGGCCTAATAAGGTCACCTCTCTAAAGGACCATATGTGGCTGGGCAACCGAAAAAGGCCCCCGAACATCTGGCGGCTTCGCTGGGGAGTTGCTTGTATCGCTGTATCATGCCCCCAAAGTCTAGAATCACATGTCATAAAGGAGAACTCAACTCCAAGTACTCAAAATCTCTTGACCCAACAGCTCACGCTGCTGAGTCACAACAATTTTATCTCATATTTATTCACGAAAATGCTATTCCACTTATTTCTCTATCATTTGAGTAGCTCCATGACTACAACATGCTTATTATGAGCTTATTGACCCCATAAAAGAAGCTCTTCCATCGTCCCAGCCACAGAGGGCCTCAGCAGCAAAAAACCCTCTTACCTCTGGGGATATTCAGTCTTATTCATCATACCAGCAACAGAGAGCCTCAGCAGCAAAAAACCCTCTTACCGCTGGGGATATTCACTATTATCTATCATTCCAGCCACATAGGGCCTCAGCAGCAGAAAACCCTCTTACCACTGGAAATATTCATTCTTATCTGTCATACGCAGCAGAAAACCCTTTTACCGCTGGGAATATTCACTATTATCTATCAGACCAGCCACAGAGTGCCTCAGCAGAAAACCCTCTTATCGTTGGGCATATTCACTCTTATCTTTCATACCAGCCACAGAGGGCCTCAATAGCAGAAAACTCTCTTACCACTGGGAATATTCACTATTATCTATCAGACCAACCACAGAGGGCCTCAGCAGCAGAAAACCCTCTTACTGCTGGTGACATTCACTCCTATCTACCATCCCAGCCACAAAGGGCCTCAGCAGCAGAAAACCCTCTTACCGCTGGGGACATTCACTATTATTCATCATTCCAGCCATAGAGGGCCTCAGTAGAAGAAACCCCTCTTCCTACTGGAGATCTTCGCTACTATCTGTCATTTCAGCCATAGAAAGCCCAAGCAGCAGAAACCTCTCTTACCACTGGGGGTCTCCGTCATTATCTATCATTCTAGTGACAGATGGACTCCATCGTAAAAACTCCTCTTATCGCTGGGCATATTCATCTCTTCAGCAAGAGAGAGCCTCATCAACAAAAAAGAACTCTCCATTTGCTGAAATGTTTACCATTATTTCAAGCAAGAGATGACCTAATCAACAGTAACCTCTTTTACCGCTGGACATGTTCATCTCTAGCTGCATTATTACCTAGCAGTTCAAAATCAGAGGGCTTTATAAGCAAACCCTCATGCAGCTGGGTAGATTTATTATTATCCAGCAGTACAATAAGAAAGGGTCTAATCGACTGCAACCCTTTTTATCACTGGACAGGTTCATCTCTCTAGCAGCAAAGGGCCTCAGTGACAGATTACCCTTCTTTGGCTGCACTATTACCTAGCAGTTCAACATCGGAGGGCTTTATCAGCAAACCTTCATACACTTGGGTAGATCTATTATTATTTAGCAGTCCAATAAGAAAAGGGTCTAATCGACAGCATCCCTTTTTACCGCTGGACATATTCATCTCTCCAGCAACAAAGGGTCTCAGCAATAGATTGCCCTTCTTTGGCTGCACTATTACCCAGCAGTTCAACTTCAGGGGGCTTATCAGCAAACCCTCATACAGCTGGGCAGATTTATTATTATCCAGCACTGTAATAAGAAAGGGTCTAATTGATAGCAACCCTTTTTACCGCTGGACATATTCATCTCTCCAACAACAAAGGGTCTCAGCAACAGATTGCCCTTCTTTGGCTGCACTGTTACCCAGCAGTTCAACTTTAGGGGGCTTTATCAGCAAACCCTCATACAGCTGGACAAATTTATTATTATCCAGCACTCCAACAAGAAAGGGTCTAATCGACAGCAACCCTTTTTACCGCTGGACATGTTCATCTCTCCAGCAGTAAAGGGCATTAGCAACAGATTACCTTTCTCTAGCTGCACTATTACGTAGCAGTTCAACATCAGAGGGCTTTATCAGCAAACTCTCGTACAGCTGGGCATATCTATTATTATCCAGCAGTCCAATAAGAAAGGGTGTAATCGACAGCAACTCTTTTTACCGCTGGACATATTCATCTCTCCAGCAACAAAGGGTCTCAGCAACAGATTGCCCTTCTTTGACTGCACTATTACCCAGCAGTTCAACTTCAGGGGGCTTTATCAGCAAACCCTCGTACAACTGGGCAGATCTATTATTATCCAGCAGTCCAATAAGAAAGGGGGTAATTGACAGCAACCCTTTTTACCGCTCGACATATTCATCTCTCCAGCAACAAAGGGTCTCAGCAACAGATTGCCCTTCTTTGACTGCACTATTACCCAGCAGTTCAACTTCAGGGGGCTTTATCAGCAAACCCTCGTACAGCTGGGCAGATCTATTATTATGCAGCAGTCCAATAAGAAAGGGTGTAATCGACAGCAACCCTTTTTACCGCTGGACATATTCATCTCTCCAACAACAAAGGGTCTCAGCAACAGATGGCCCTTCTTTGACTGCATTATTACCCAGCAGTTCAACTTCAAGGGGCTTTATCAGCAAACCCTCATACAGCTGGGCAGATTTATTATTATCCAGTAGTCCAACAATAAAGGGCCTGATCAGCAGCAAACCCTCATGCTGCTGGACATATTCATTGTAATCTATCACTTCCACAGCTGCAGGCCTCATCAAGCAAAAAGCCCTCATTTTGCTGAACAGTCTATTTTGTTCCTCAGCGGTAAAATCAAAAAGCCCCAGCAGAAAGCACTTCTTTAGTTGGATGAATTATTACATCTCGAATCCCTATTTACCCATTCACCAAACACAAAATACTCAAATAACCCTTACAAATACTTCCCACATATTGCCCAAATATTTTCCACATTATTATCCAACTTGAGCTCCCATAAATACTCTCCATACAAGCCCCATAAATTATTTTGGGCCCACACAAATACTCTCCATACATGCCCCATAAATTATTTTTGGCCCACACAAATAGTTACCATACCATAACTATATTGAGTCACAAAATTATACCATCTCTATAAAAAGCTCAAACTCATTTACCTTGTGGGCAAAACCCAAAAAGCCCAATAAAATCCTCTACAAAGCCCGTTGCTACACGGCACTCTTACAAAGCTCATTGCTATACGGCACTCTTACAAAGCCCATTGCTACATGGCACCCTAAAGCCCGTTGCTACACGGCATCTCTAAAGTCCGTTGCTACACGGCACCTTAAAGCCCGTTGCTACACTGCACCTGAAAGCCCGTTGCTACACGGCACCTTAAAGCCCGTTGCTACACGGCACTCTTACAAAGCCTGTTGCTACATGGCACCTCTAAGCCCGTTGCTACACGGCACCTAAAAGCCCGTTGCTACACGGCACCCTAAAGCTCGTTGCTACACGGCACTCTTACTAAGTTCGTTGCTACACGGCAATATTTTTACAAAATCCTATAAAGTCCAAATACTAATTTGGCACTATTTTACAAAGCCCAAATAATAATTTGGCACCTATTTTACAAGGTCCAAATACTAATTTGACACTATTTTACTAAGCCCAAAAACTATTTTGGTACACCTATTTTACAAAGCCCAAATACTAATTTGACACTATTTTATTAAGCCCAAAAACTATTTTGGCACCTTTCTTAGAAAGCCCAAATACTAATTTGGCACTATTTTACAAAGACCAAAAACTATTTTGGCACCTATTTTACAAAGCCCAAAAATTATTTTAGCACTTATCTTACA
This sequence comes from Lithocarpus polystachyus, assembly GCA_033629205.1. Classification (NCBI taxonomy): domain Eukaryota; kingdom Viridiplantae; phylum Streptophyta; class Magnoliopsida; order Fagales; family Fagaceae; genus Lithocarpus; species Lithocarpus polystachyus. The sequence goes on from CM066168.1 coordinate 49,556,366, forward strand.
AAGCCCAAAAACTATTTTGGCACCTATCTTATAAAGCCCAAAAACTAATTTGGCACTTATTTTACAAAGCCCAAATAAAAATTTGGCACTATTTTAATAAAGCCCAAGTATCATTTTGCCACTATACTTATTTTTGCAACTAGTTCTAAAAGCCCAAAAACTATTTTGGCAACTATTTCTAAAAGCCCAAGAACTATTTTGGCACCTATCTTACAAAACCTAAATACTATTTTGGCACCTATTTTATTAAGCCCAAAAACTATTTTGGCACACCTATTTTACAAAGCTCAAAAACTATTTTGGCACCTATTTTACGAAGCCCAAAAATTATTTTGGCACATATCTTACAAAGCCCAAAAATTAATTTGGCACTATTTTACAAAGCCTAAATAATAATTTGGCACTTATTTTACTAAACCCAAAAACTATTTTGGCACTTATTTTACAAAGCCCAAGAACTATTTTGGCACCTATTTTCATAAAGCCCAAATAATAATTTGGCACTTATTTTACAAAGCCCAAATAATAATTTGGCACTATTTTAATAAAACCCAAATAATATTTTGGCAACTATTTCTAAAAGCCCAATATTATTTTGTTAACTATTTACAAAAAACTACTAAAAGCCCAAGTACTATCCTTGGCAATATTTTATCAAAAGCCCAAATACTAGTTTGGCAAAATTTTACAAAAGCCCAATACTATTTTGGCAACATCTTATCAATAACCCAAAACTACTACTTTTGACAAATAAAAGCCCAAATATTATTTGGCAACTAATATTATATTACGCTCAAAGCCCAAAGTTAATACTTTGGTAACAATATATTTCAAAAGCCCATGATTCATGTCCAAGGCAAAACTATTTTATCAATGGAATTTAATCTCATATTAAAAGCCCATGGTTCAAGCCCATGGCAATTACTTGTCAAAGCCCATGGTAAATCTCATGGCAATTATCTTTATCTCACTAAAATCTCACGACAATTATCTATATTTCACTAACATATAGGTTATCATTCGAGGCCTAAATTCAAGAAGTGGAGAACTTTGCAAGAGAACTTTCTTAATACATCTCGGATCATGCCAACATTTTGCTACACTACTATTCAACCTACTCCCATTGCTGAGGAATCTTTGCTGAAAAATGTTCTCATGAAGAATTAAGGATCACTCTTGCTGCCTTCCACAAGCAAAATCAGATCCAAGGCTTACTTGAATACACCCAGCAATTCCATGGCACTATTCGAAACTGCCTACTGCTGTATCTTCACATTACACAATCTACCCAGCTGCTGCAAAGGTCTGAAAAGTTACTGCATCAGTAAAAGCCTTGCACCGCTGGGAAGCAAGATGAGTACTCCACAGTCCTTGTTACTTCTGATCATAACCCAGCAAATGGTGAAAAATGCAAGAAGCCGTTGGCCTACAACTTGACAAGAATCCACCTACCGCTGGGAAAGATGAAGTAGTCTCCAAACTATCTAAGTCCAACAAAGAATCATCTACCAACATTGTCAAGTGGCACCCTTGATTCTTACTAAGGGCAACAAGAGGTTCAGCTGAACTTACTTCCTAAACACAAGGGGGAAGCTGCCACCATACTATTCTATCGCTGGACCTAGACCATCGCCATCAATCTGGTATTTCTTATCTTACCGCTGGAACTCATGCCAGCCATACTTTCCTAGAAGCTACCAATACTATTTCCTTCAAAATGACACCAAGATTAGATATTTTCAATCATTATCATTTGCTCAATAGTCATTACATTTAGCAAATCAGAAAGTCATCTAGAATGATGAATCGCCTATTCAAATCAAGAAAAGATTACACTAGCAGTAAACTGACATACACCCAGCAGCTTGCCTGGGCAGATAGAACAAACCCCAGCTACTCATGTTCAAAACTCCAGCAAATCCATCAGTCTATATAACTGCCCCCAACAGATAGACTTACTGATCTAAGCATACTCAATCAAGCAATCGTCATACAAGATCATTACCACAAGTACCTACACTATTTCAAGTAGCAAAGTACCGATTTCACTGCTGAATTTCTCAAGGTACTCCTCACTTGCTAACATATGCATATCCAAGGCCTCTCTACACTTGGGGGCTTGGTCTTATCAATCCAAAGGTTCCATCTCTAGGGGCTGCAATTGGATATTTATCACAACAATATCAATGGACGCATTTCCACTATACATGACTATTGGCCCAGCAGCAGCCAACTTTTTTCAAGAACACATTACTCATCAATTCAGCACTCTCACAAAATTACAAGCAACAAATGAAGCTCTATTCATTGGAGTACTATTATATCAAGCCGTGACAATCCCACGCATCCTCTTTAAAGCCGTGGTAGTTCCACGCACTACACTATTGGAATCATAGCGGTCTTATACATCACACCGCTGGGATCTTTGCAACGTCATCATCAAAGTTGCAGTGATGTTACACTTGGGGGCTTGGTCTCTCAATAGCTATTTGAGAAGACTATATATAGATCTACATGAAGACCAGTCACTCCACCAATTAAATCAAAGCTACTGCTCCAGCTATGGAACTTTCTGCTGCATTAAATCTGCACATGCCCAACAACACCTATTTTGTTACCCCAGCAGTACTATCAAATTCAGCAATATGATCACCACTTATGACTCTATCAATACAATCGTGATCATGCAGCCAATCCTATAAGTGGCCATTCAATCTCTATGCCCCCTAAAGCAACTCTTCCAACAAGGATGAAATCTCAATGGAAAGCTCATATTATCTTGGCCATCTGCTATGCTGTCAAAGTACATTCTAGACTGCCCCAGCCATAAGCTCAGTATCCAAACTTTCAACAGCAACAACTTCAAACCACTGAATCAAGAGTGGTATCCCCTCTAGCCGTAACATTGAAAGTTGCTCTCATATTATTTCTAAATAGACCAACCGCAGTCACAACTACAAGAGTGAAGTCAGTTCCAAATGCATTAACTTCAACAAACTTAACCCAGCAGCACCACATCCAGTTGCAACATTACCTTGCTGCCCTCATTCCAGCAGCACCAAACCCAGCTGCAATCTTAACCAACTGCAGCATTACCTTGCCCTCACTCTAGCAGCACCAAACCCAGCTGCAATCCGGACCAGCTGCAACATTACCATGATACCTTTACTCTAGCAGCACCACACCCAGCTGCAATCCTGACTAACTTTAACATTACCTTGTTGCTCTCACTCCAGCAGCACCGCACCTAGCTGCAATTTTTATCAACTTCAACATTACCTTTCTGCCTCTATTCCAGTAGCACCGCACCTAGCTGTAACCCTGACCAACTGCAACATTGCCTTGCTGCCTTCAATCCAGCAGTAACATCCCCAGCAGTCAACAATCTTGGACTTCCTCATCTAAAAAGGTCTTCAAGCAAACTCATTACTCGTGCATGCCCTTGCAGTTCAAGCCCATGCACTCGGGGGGCTAAATGTTGAGGACTCTTTTTTCAGCCCATTGGCACTACTTCATTGGCAACCCATGCCACATCAACATGTTATTAATTTTTTAGGAAAATCTATTTAAAGCCCAAAATGAGCTCATATATCATTCAATTACATGGATTGGGCCTGCATGGCCCGCGAGATCCTTACTTCAAGAGGCGGATGCATGGCCCATATTACCTCTCTTACACTCATGGCAAGCGGCTTCTTTAACAAGAGCCCATATTTACACAAAATGACAACAAAACCTGAGGTACGTTATCTCATCTTTGACTTATGATCCAAGCTCATAAGTCTCCTTGGGGAAACTTTGGGAGTCGTGGTTTGGAGGGCCAAGAGGTATGCTCAATAAAGCTCCAGCGATTCAAAGTTGATAAAAGAAACATGTTGCTTGGCGTGTCTTCTCTAACTCCCTGAACTCTGACGAGTCCGTGTGTAGCGGGTAAAATATGGTAAGTATCTGTTATCACATAGCACTTAAAATGATATGATTCCCCATTGCTCTTTTCCTAAAACTTGATATTCATCATATGACAAATGCTTAATATCCCCAGTCATCTAACTGTTGGGAGAATAACTATTCATTCAATCCCCAGCTGTTGCTATGCAAATTTAGAAACTTCATTATATTATTCTACATAAATCTTATTACTACTTTCAGCTAAAATCCAACTCAAACACATGGCCTAATCTGATTGGCTATCTTTTATCTCTCTCTCTATATACAAAATATTCATGATATCTTTGATACCCAGCTACTGTCTGCCATAATTTGAACATATATTTCTCTGCCAGCTACCAGAGCAGAGCATCAAATACTCTTTTTGCTCACCAAGATTATGTCACAACACAATGAAACCTTAACTAAATCCCTAAAGCTTCATTGACTATCAACCAATCCTTCTATTACTTACTAGAAATGTGTTGTAATGGAACCTTGCACCAAAAACACAAACACCCGAAAAAGGAAACATTTCTAGCTGAATCCCCAGCAGTGTATTCAGCACTTGACACTAGGCTAGAAGTGATATCATCAGCCATTTAATCCTAAAATCCCAGCAGCTAGCTGCTATACCCAAAATAGCAAGATACCCCTCAGAGAGATCTTCCCATTTTTCAGCTAAATCCAAGAAATAAATGCTGAATAACCTCTCTAGCAGTCAGAAATCACCCAGCTAACCTCATTTGCTTCTGCCTAAAGCAAATAGCTTTCTTATGATAGCTGTCACAGCTTTTCCTGACAGCTGGGACTTGTCACAGCTTTTCCTAACAGCTGCGACAGCTTTTTCAGAACAACTGTGACAGCTAACTCAGTAGCTTGAATATTACCTTTTTTTCCCTCATTTGGCTAAAACCAAAACTGTAACACCCCAACCCAATTGCATAATTAATTTTATGAGTATATATGCTTGTTATCATCTTAAGTGTTTTTAAGTGCATAAAGTTTGATATTGTGATATTATAAAATATCTATGCTTTTTTTTAAATGTTGTAGAAAGGTAATTTATAAAGATAAGGATATATATATATAAAGTTATATAATGCTTTGGGCCTTTCTAAAACTATATACTCATTAAGGGGTGGAAAATGTAATTGCCAAAAGTTTGTAAAAGTGGGCTGTGATGTTTCTCCCTTAGCTTTACACGTATGCCACCCAAAAGTGGATTTCTTCAAAATGCATGCTCCCTTAGCCTTACACGTATCCCACTCAAAGGTCCACTCTTCTTAGCTGTTTTTGCTGCACCTGAAGTTGGTTCCTTTGTTCATTTGTTTGCTGCACCTGAAGTTTGTTTCTCTTCTTCTTCCTTTGCTCTTTCACACGGCCACACCTCTCCCTCACTCTTCCACCAAAACCTCAAACCTCTCTCTAAAGAAGAAATTAAAGGATTAAAACTAAGGTTTCAGCTTCAAAGTTTGTGGGTAAGTAACTTAAACCTCTTTTGATTTTGGTTATTTTGATAGTTAAGGGTTTTGTTCATTTTCCCTCTTCTTTGCTCTCTATTTTGATTATAGGAACTAAATTTGTGAATCTGTTTTTAGTAATTTTAAAGATTGATGATATGGGTCTTTTGGATGCTTGTTAAGGTCTTTTATTATGTCTGGTATTGGTATAAAAATACACAAATTGATGGAAGGCCAATTGCTATTTGTTGATGATTTTAGTAAAATTATGTGCTGAAGCTGTCACTGTGACAGAATTGATGTTTACAACTAGAAAAATATGTATAAAATCATTTGCTGTGAATTAAGATGCTAGGAATGGTTTTTATGAATCCTAAGACACATATGGTTGTTATGGAAGTGGTCTCACAGCTTTTGGATGAGTATAGAAATAATGGTTTAATTTCTAAGTTGCATAAATTTCTGTCAGGACAGATTTGAGCACGTTGCCTTGTATGATTTTTTAATAAATCATGGTTATATGCTTTGACTCCGAAATTTTTATGGTATATGCTAGACATACAGGGGAGTAACTGTGTAAAATTTTATGACAATTGGAAGTATACGGACAGTTCATTTGTATTTTACAAATGGGGCTTACGCTGCTGTAATGAGCAGTGGACAGCTTTTGACACACTTGATTTTGTGGATTTAATTTTGAAGTTAGGGTGAATTTTTTAAGCTACAATTTAATATGCTTATTCTTTGGTATGTTTGGATCATATATAAATTTTATGCATTGGTTTCTCTATGGTTTGGATACATAATGTGTTTGATGGTTGTATCATGTGCTTTGGGGAAACTCTATGTGATGGGAATTAGGATTTTTCTTAAGTTTAAGAGTTAGGTGTTGATAGATGTATAAGTTTATATACTTAGGAAGAGTTTGTAGTAATGAGTTTTGGTCTGGTCTTTCGTTTAGGTGACGAGAACGAGAATACGGACACTTGAGCTCCTCGTGTAAAATCTCTCGCGTCTTCTGTTTTCAGGTAAGGGATTTGTGATATGTGCGCTTGATAAGTATAAATTGTTTAGAAAATAATTATGCATTAAAACCTTTTAATTGAAAATATTATATATAAGCATGATTTGAGTAAAAAATATGTTCGTGAATTGTTCAATATTATATACCTGATAATTTTAGCATATTGATGCTCATGAACATAATTTTTAAGAATGACGTGGATATGCTACTGTTATGAAACAATTATGTAAAAGCAAGATATCATAAAGAAAATATAGTTTTCAGTTATTCCATTGTTATGATCTGAACTCAGCCAGTAGGGGTTATAGTACTGGCATTTCCATGGAAATTCTGATTGGCCATTAAAAGTGGGACTGGCTCTGCTGTACCCGCCCTTGTTGGTAACAACCAACTTGTGGAGGATGTCAACCTACCCCCATGGTTGAAGTTATGTATTATGATATGATCCCGGGTTTACCTAGCATTGTGGGGAATGCTGGATGCCTAGCACTTTGTGCTGGAAGCCTCCCAAAGTTGTGACAGACTTACAATTGGACTAACTAATATGTATTATAAATGAGCAATTGAACTATTTGAAAGGTATAAGATAAGTCTGATGATAAGTTTATGATAAAATATTTCATAGTCTATTCAAAGATAAGGCTACTGAATTATGTTTACATTCTTTGTCATATCTCTTTACTATTATATGAAAGAAAAATGAAGTACTTTTACCTGAGAGTTCATAAGTTATTTCAAGAACAACGTAAATAGTATAAATGCTATTTTGTCAAGCTGGCGTATCCATAAAATATTTGTTTTACATGCATACTTATTAAGGGCCCATGGAGCTTAAAACCTTACTGGGCTTTGCAGCTCACCCTATTATATTTCAGTACACAGGTTCTTCCTGGAAGCAGCGAGAGTATTAGAGGTGGCAAGAATTCTGTAATTCTCGTTTGATAGATTGTATAGTTTTTGTTGTTGTATAGTAGTTTAGTTTTCCTTTGTTGTATAGGAAGAATCAAGGTGTACTTGATCCTTTGAGCACAGATGTAATTCGAAACCCTAGTTTGTTTTGAACCCCAGTTGTATGCCTTTGGGGTTAGGTTTGTAATAAGAGTTTTGCTAAACGTTTAGCTATGTAATATTTACAGGAATACCTAAGGTTTTAGCCAGGTGGCAATCTTGCAAAGTTTATATGAGATGAAATTCAAGGTTTCATCATTTTTGTATATTATGGTTTTTATGCAAGATAATAAGCAGGAATTCAAGAAACAAATCCTTGATAAGCACTTTCAGTTTAGGTTGGTTCGTGTTAGTATTGAGATAAACTCAATATTAACATGCCGGTCATGCTCTAAATTCTAGAATACAGGTTTGGGTCGTGACAAAAACCAACTAATGAAACTACATTTCTCTTGCTAAAATACTTTCCTTTTCAGCTACTCTTTCCGCAGCAGCTCTTACTTGAAATAACAAGAATACCTTAAAACTAAACATACCATTTTTGGGCCAAATCTTAAGATGGATTCTCTGAAGTTTTATTGCTACTTGGAACAGATTTTGGCTGAGATTCTTTCCTAAAATACCCCTTGAAACTCAGCTTTAAAGGCAACCCTTCATCAACACCTCAAAGGGAGAACCAAAGGGGAGAAGAACAACTCTCTCATGAACTTACCTATTCCCTATCCCTCTAATGAAGCTCTAAACTTCTGAATTTTTAGCTTCCAAAGGAGAAACTAAACTCTTCAGCCCTTAGCTCACAAATGCTCTTCATAAGCCTTCACACATCCTCCAGCAGAAAATCCCAGCACCATTGCTAAACACACTACAACACTATTACCTCTCTAATACTTATTCTCTCACTCTCCATATTCAGAATACACCTATCTTACTGCTCCTATCTCTAAATAGTTAAACACATCTCCATACTTTCCTCTTACAAAATCTATCTTCTTGGAAAGCAATCTCTACAACTTCTCCAGCAGTTATAATCCACATGTTTACTATCTTTAACCTTCATATCTCACATACTATCATATATCATACATACTACAAACACTACATCCCATAAAATATCTATATCTTTCACCATCTCCACATTTCTCAAGAAATGTCAAACATTCATACTAAAAGCCTTTCACATGAAAGGCATAAACTTCTAATGTTAAAGCCCTTCTCCTAGAAGGCACTAAGATATCATATCAAAGCCCTTCTCTTAGAAGACACAACTATTTCTTACAAAAGCCTTTTTCTTAGAAGGCATAACGACTTCTTACATAAAGTCCTTCTCTTAGAAGGCACAAATTCTCTATACAAAGCCCTTCTCATGGAAGGCAATATTACTCATAACTTCACAACAACTAAAAGTGCATTGTCAAGGGGAAAACTCATTTAAGTGTATGATAAGAGGGGCAAGCTTAGCTAGCCCCTACACACAGCTGGACATACTCTCTCTCCCTCCAGTTGCACCCATTTTTCCCCCTTAATCTTGAAGTTATCATGGCAAACTGTCCCTCTACCACTGGGGTCATTCTGCTGGGATATTATCAACTCACAGTAGCTGTACCACTGGGACTGCAAACCATCAGAGATAAGTGACTCTACTTCTATATCTTTAAATTTACTTCATTGAATACATGATTACTTCACATTTAAATACATATTACTTCATTCCAACTACTATTACAACTATTACAACTATTAACCAAGGCTTAAACTCATTTAAATGCATGATAAGAGGGGCAAGCGTAACTAGTCTCTACTGCTGGCATTCTCCTGAGATCCCATCAGCTTATTGATGCTACACAGCTGGAGCTATAAACCATTAGAGATAAGTGACTTTGCTTCCATATCCTTAAGTTTACGTCATTAAGTACATGATTACTTTACCTCTAAATAAATACTACTTTATTTCAACTTTCATTACAACTACTAATCAAAACTATCATACCAAACGCGTATTAAATACTTATTCGACCATTATCGTGATTCTTAGACTTTGGTTTTAATGGCATTGTAGGCTTAAAAGTACGTTGGTAGCCGTTGGACCACGTGGTCCAATGTTGAGTTTTGGACGCAACTCCCCAAAAAGAACCCTGGTCTAATAAGGTCACCTTTCTAAAGGACCACACGTGGCTGGGCAACCGAAAAAGGCCCCCGAACAGACTCAAAGATGAAGCCTGTCTGACAAAAACAACGAGTCTTTGCTCCAAAATGGAATCAGGCAGTTACGGAGGAGGTTAACAAGTTGTTGTCGGCAAGCTTTATCCGGGAGGTTTACTATCTGGATTCGCTCGCCAACATTGTCCTAGTAAAGAAAGCGAATGGGAAATGGAGAATGTGTGTGGACTTCACGGACCTAAATAAAGCTTGCCCAAAAGATAGTTTCCCTCTGCCAAGGATAGATCAGTTGGTGGATTCTACGGCCGAGCATAGGTTACTGATGTTCATGGATGCTTTCTTAGGGTACAACCAGATAAAAACGGCGGAAGAAGACCAGGAGAAAACCGCTTTCATCACAAGTCAGGGGCTTTATTGCTATAAGGTAATTCCCTTCGGACTAAAAAATGTAGGAGCAACCTACCAGAGGTTAATGAACAAAATGTTTAAAAAGCGGATTGGAAGAAACATGAAAGTGTACGTGGATGACATGCTCGTCAATAGTAAGGAGGAGCTTGCCCACCTAGACAACCTCAAGGAAACATTTGCCACACTTAGACAGCACCAAATGAAGTTGAACCTCAGCAAGTGCGCCTTTGGAGTAGCTTCGGGAAAGTTCCTGGGATTTATGGTGTCTCAAAGGGGTATAGAAGCAAAATTGGAAAAGGTATAAGCCATACTTGATATGGCATTGCCCAAGACTGTCAAGGAAGTCTAGAAACTCATCAGAAGGATAGCAGCACTCAACAAGTTCATCTCTAAAGCAACAAACAAATGCTTGCCCTTCTTCAAGACACTGAAACAAGCTTTTGCTTGGACTGACGAATGCGAGGCAACGTTTCAAGAACTCAAGCGCTACCTGAGAAATTCACCCCTCCTAAGTCCGTCCAAGGAAGGGGAAAACCTATATTTGTATCTGGCAGTATCAGCCACGGTCGTGAGCGCTGCTCTGATCCGAGAAAAGGACAAAAAAAAAAAAAAACTCCCAGTTTACTACATTAGTCAAGCTTTCCAAAGGGCAGAAGCCAAGTATCCAAGAATCGAAAAGATAGCATTAGCGCTGATAGTAGCCTCGCGTAAGCTGCGACCGTACTTTCAGGTGAACCCCATCCTGGTAATGACGGATCAACCAATCAGGAAGTTTATGAACAAGCCCGAGGCAGCTGGGAGAATGGTTCAACAGGCAATCGAGCTTAGCCAGTTCAATATCGAGTACCACCCCAAGACGGCCATCAAAGCACAAGCTTTGGCGGATTTCATCGCTGAGTTCACCCTCCTAGACGAAGATAGCCTCATGGACGAAATAGAACGGTGGACGATACAGACCGATGGTTCGTCAGCTTAAAAGAAGGGGGGAGTAGGGGTTGTCATCATCACCCTAGACGGAGAAACGCTGAAATACGGAGTTCAACTAAAATTCCTGGCTACTAATAATGAGGCCTAGTACAAAGGAATGCTGACAAGGTTAAGAGTAGGAAAAGCGCTGGGAGCTAAAAACCTACTTCTCTAGAGCGATTCGAAGCTGGTAATAGGGCAAATAAAGGAGGAATATGAAACGAAAGAGGAAAGAATGTAAAAATACCTCAGGCTAACGAAGCACCTAACACAGGGGTTCGATAGGGTGGAGTTCGAGAAGATCCCAAGAAGCCAGAATGTGATAGCAGAAGAGATCACGAAATTAGCCTCGTCAGAAGAAAGACCCACGAGTGAGGCCTTGTACATGGAAATCCAAAAGCACCCCAGGATCAAAGAAGTCCCTACATTTGCAATCTAGAGCATAAATAAATGGATGTCAACGATCATATCCTTCCTTCAAGATAGGCACCTTGTACAAGAGAGGCTTCTCCATGCCTTACTTGAAATGCGTCGACGAAGAAGAAGCCAAGTATATCCTGGAAAAGATCCATGATGGGGTATGCGAAGACCATGTAGGTCCTAGATCCTTGGTAAGTAAGGTTATCAGAATAGGTTACTTCTGGCCTACCATGCAGGTGGACGCAATGAAACTCGTCAAGAGGTGCAACAAGTGTCAGAGGTTTGGGAATGTCTAACGTCTTCCAGTCGAGAGATTGATGACGATAGTCTCCCTTTGGCCGTTTGCCCAATGGGGAATCGACATCATTGGTTCATTGCCCCAAGGAAAAGGACAGGTAAAGTTCCTGCTAGTCGCTATTGACTACTTTACAAAATGGGTCGAAGTAGAGGCACTGGCGACCATCACCGAGGCAAGAATCCAGAGCTTTGTGTGGAAGAACATAATTTGCAAGTTCGGGATCCCACGGACGATCATATCGGATAATGGACAGTAGTTCGACAGCTAGAGCTTCAGGGATTTCTATTCAAATCTAGGGATCAGAAACTAGTTTTCATCCCCGGGACATCCACAAGCAAACGGACAGACGGAGGTGACCAACTAGACGCTACTCAAGATTATCAAAACCAGGTTGGACGATGCAAAAGGAGCCTAGCCAAAAGAATTACCCAATGTCTTATGGGCTTACAGGACCACGGCAAGAACCACAACAGGTGAAACCCCCTTCAGGCTCACTTATGGCACCGAGGCGGTAATCCTGGTCGAGGTGGGAATAACCAGTACCAGGTGAGAGATGTTCCACGAAGAGAGTAATGATGATCAGCTGCGAATTAACCTGGACTGTCTAGATGAGGTTAGAGAGAAAGCTTCTAACAAGATGACGAAATACCAATAGAAGATGGCTGAGTACTACAACAAAAGGGTGAAGCTCAGATGACTTGACATAGGGGACCTCTTCCTGCAGAAAGTCACCCCAGCAACCAAAACCTTGCCCAAGGAAAACTCAGCCCCACATGGGAAGGACCCTACCGAATCATCCATTATTCTCGGCAAGGCAGCTATCACCTAGAAACCATGGATGGATAGAGACTTCCACGACCATGGAATATAGAGCACTTGAAGAAGTACCACCAATAGATGTCATAGACGATTGTACTCATTTTTGAAAAGCAATAAAAGAACTATCTAGCCAATAGTTTAACGAAAGCAAACATAAAAAAAAAAAAAAATTTGGCTAAGTAACAAGATTCCGCCTAGACGGATGTAAGTTACTGACGAGGCCACTAAATTACAAGATCCCATGAAAGGGTGTAAGTGAAAAAAAAAAAAAAGCTAAGTAACAAGATTTCGCCTAGATAGATGTAAGTTATTGATGAGGCCATAAAATGACAAGATCCCGTGAAAGGGTGTAAGTAAAAAAAAAAAAAAAAGGCTAAGTAATAAGATTCTGCCTAGACGGATGTAAGTTACTGACGAGGCCATAAAATGACATGATCCGTGAAAAGGTGTAAGTAAAAAAAAAAGGCTGAGTAACAAGATTCCGCTTAAATGGATGTAAGTTACTGACGAGACCATAAAATTACAAGACCCCGTGAAAGGGTGTAAGTCAACAAAAAAATGGCTGAGTAACAAAAATCTGCCTAGATGAATGTAAGTTACTGATGAGGCCATTAAATTACAAGATCCCGTGAAAGGGTGTAAGTAAAAAAAAAAAAAAAAAGGCTAAGTAACAAGATTTCGCCTAGATGGATGTAAGTTATTGATGAGGCCATAAAATGACAAGATCCCGTGAAAGGGTGTAAGTAAAAAAAAAAAAAAAGGCTAAGTAATAAGATTCCGCCTAGATCGATGTAAGTTACTAACGAGGCCATAAAATGACAAGATCCTGTGAAAAGGTGTAAGTAAAAAAAAAAAAAAAAGGCTGAGTAACAAGATTCTGCTTAGACGGATGTAAGTTACTGACGAGGCCATAAAATGACAAGATCCCGTGAAAGGGTGTAAGTCAACAAAAAAATGGCTGAGTAACAAGATTTCGCCTAGATGGATGTAAGTTACTGATGAGGCCATAAAATGACAAGATCCCGTGAAAGGGTGTAGGTAAAAAAAAAAAAAAAAAGGCTAAGTAACAAGATTCCGCCTAGACGGATGTAAGTTACTGACGAGGCCATAAAATGACAAGATCCAGTGAAAGGGTGTAAGTCAACAAAAAAATGGCTGAGTAACAAGATTTCGCCTAGACGGATGTAAGTTAATGACGAGGCCATAGAATGACAAGATCCTGAGAAAAGGTGCAAGCCAAAAAATGGCCAAGTAACAAGATTCTGCCTAGATGGATGTAAGTTACTGAAGATTCCATAAAATGAAGAGATCCCCTAAGTAGGTGTGAATAATAAAAAAAAAAAAATTCTGCTAAGTAACAAGATTCTGCCTAGACGGATGTAAGTTACTAATAGAAAATTAGTGAGAAATTAATCAGGTACAAGAGACCGACTGGGGCTCACGATTGGCAGAATCCCTTAAGGGAATGTAAGTCACAGGAAATTAACAAAGCATCAGAGATACTGACGAGGGAAAAAGAATGGCAACACCCCTTAAAGGGTCACAATTGAAAATTTTGGCTGAGTACAAGATATTGGAAGAAAAGCTAAAGGAACAAAGATCGCACAATATAGGCAAGCAAGTATGCAACTACAAACATAATTAAAAGCCCAAAAACTACGGGCAACCACCATTGTTTTCACATTAAAATTATAAGCCCATAAACGCTGGGCCAAAAACATTGTTCTTAAAGTAGATTGGAAAGATTATCCTAAAATTAGAAAAGGCTCAGAAACATAATAGAAGAAAATTTTTACAAGTAACAGGTTCATGCGTCAGTAGCTGCGTCATCATTTGCTGGAGGCACAAGAGTAGTCTCGGGAGCATCACCTTTCGGAGTTGTAAGCTGGGAAACCTCGTCCGCAGTCATCTCTCTGTCAACCTCCTCGAGATCGAGATTTTCCATGTCCACACCAACCGGGTGCTTGATGAGGTAGCGCCTAAGGAACTCGAACCCCTTAAAGTACCAACTAAAGAGCATAGTGTTATGCTCGTCAGTCTGCTGAAAGGCTTCAACAGCCTTAGCAGCAATGGTCTTAATTTTCTCCTTAGCCGCTAGGAGTTGCTCGTCTTTCTCCACCAACAGTTGACGCTCAACCCTGAGGTCGTCCCCATAACCTTGAGTTTCTCCTTTATGGCGTTTAACTCCCCCATGGCGGTGATCAAATCCTTCTTTAGTTTTGAATTCTCGGCTTCCAAGGCGTTCACCCTCGATACCACAAAGACAACTTTGGTTTCTTGAGCGAGATACTCAGATGTGATGTGAAGGCTCTCTCCTAGCACCTATGATAAGAAACCAGACTTCAATAAAAAATAAAGAAGAAGAAGAAGAAGAAGAAGAAGAGGAAGAAGAAGAAAGTAGGTCAGCATAGGTACTTGAACAAGCTTGTGGAGATGACAACCCACAACCTCGTTGGCTGGCACACTCGAGAACACCTTCATGTCCTCAGCAATAAAAGTGTCCTGTGCCCTCGACAAGGTGATCCCAGTGTCGTCCCAAACATTAGAAGGTCGGGAGTCAACCTTCTCCTTCTGCTTGTCTTCGATTCACTGCCTCTTACTCCAAGGGTTAATCTCTTCAACTAAAGTGTTTGGAGAAGCCGTCCTCACTAATTCAGTGTCGGGATTCAACGGAGTCACTGTTGCGATGGGGCCATCCTTCTACGTCACCCGTACAGTCTTGGCCCCAAGATTAGACAAGGGCTCGTTCTTCTTGGCCCTCATTTGGGCATACATACTTTGGTTAAATTTAATTGTCATCCCTGCAAGAGAAAAGCAATTGTTAAAAAAAGAAAAGGATGAGGAAAGGAATGATAAACTTAACACTTACTCTTTTTCTCCTCAATGTCAAGGCTGCTCAGGATGAAGGCAAATGGGTCCGGACCAAGGCAGTCAAAGGCAAGAGTCTGCTGGTCCACTAGATCGTCAAAATCCTCTATCGTCTTCGCGTACTCGATAGCTTTCTTAACACGTTCCCTATACCTGCTTTTAAGCTTGGGCCATTTCTTATCTACATAAAACGATGAACAAAGAAATTAGTGACGATAAAACAAACACAATGCAAATCAACAGACGAAGAGAAATGATGACGCACCTAAGTTTGGGTTCCCTACTGGCGATGCAACCTTGGGAGATCACCCCAAACCTCGCTGGATACAAAATAGAACCGAGACTTCCAATATCTGAATGATGAAGGCAAATCCCAGACAATCCTAGTTCTCCTCTCCCAAGGCACCAACTCGTAATACCCGAACTCCTTGGACGACTTCAAACGATATAAATAGACAAGCTCATCTACTTTAATCATGTCTCCGTTTGTAGCGGCCAGCTATATCCCTATAAAGCTGACCACTATTCTTCATGAATTGGGCATAAGTTGCCCGGGAGCAATACCAAAGCAATCTAATAGCTCCATAAGAAATGGATGGATGGGGAACCTCAACCCATACTGGAAGTCAGCCTCGTGGAAGCATACCTCCCTGAGGAAGAAGTGGCAAGCCCAGTTCTCCTTTCATGGTAGGTGAACCCTAACCCTATCTGGGAATTGAAACCTATCCCTAAACCTAGAAAGTGTGTCGTTGTTTAAACTGCGCACCTCGCCAAGAGCATAGAAAGCCCTAACCTCCTGAGCAATAGAAACAACAGTATCACCCCCAACCTCCACTGGTCTGTCATTAGAAGACAACCCAGTCTTGAGTTCACTAGATCTAACCTCAAACATCACCCCCCGCTCCCTCACCAAATCCTCAAACCATTCTTATGACTGACGAAGCAAAGACAACAAATTAGCCAATACAACACTCAAACTACTACTCTCAAAAACAAAATTCGCAAGGTATGGAAAAACACCTAAGGAACTCCCCAAACGCGCAAAAAGAAAAGAAATCAAGGGGCACGCTACCCTAACTTATAAACTACTGACCATAAAAGCCAGGAAAAACAGAAAAAAGATTGAATGCTAAATCAAAAAAAAAAAAAAAAAAGCCAAAAAAAGAAGAGAAAGAAAAAATTAGAAGTTTATTACAACAAAAAAAAAAGAAAAAAAAAAGAGAGATGAAGCTAGAAAGAAGGAGAGAAACGTACCTCAAAAAGGAAAATGTAGGAAACTCAACCACGCCCGCACCGGCTCGGAGGAGAATTGCAGAGAAGGGTTGGAAAAGAAGATACTCAGAGCAATGATTGAGAGTTTGGGAAAAGTAAAGTGAGAAGAGAAGTTTAAAAACCAAGGCTCAAAAAACTGAAATTCAGCGGGAAACTCAAGAGTCATACAAATCGGGGCATTAACTTCATTGATCAGAACGGGCGATATGGCCACATCGCGTGTGGCACCGCCACTAAGCATTTAATGCAGAGCAAAGTCCCAAGAGTCATGTACAGCCCAAGGACCTTTCATCTTCTATGATCGTCATGACACGTCACGATGACCACAGAATCTGGGGGCAGCTGATGGGATTGATGATTTCAACCTCCCTAGACGATCTCACCAAGACCAACGAGACCATCCTCTGAGACGAGCTAACCACATGCCCAAATCACTGACGAAAGAAACGAGGCTATTCAATGTAGCCGAGTGATTACAGGACCAGCTGTATAGACCGTTGGAAGCCTCATTAAAGTCCATATTACTAAGCATAAAGTGTTACCAAGAGAGACATTAAAGCCACATTAATAGCTACAACGACTAGGAGCTGTGGAAACATATATAAAGTCCTCACAGCACAAATACAAGGTACATAGACACACTAAAAAAGCATTACTTGTTATTTTGATACTCAGTTATTTCCTAAAGGCTTTTTTATATTGACTTTGGCATCGGAGACGTTGTGGCAAGCACCACACCGGTGACCATCTCAAGGGAATTATTTTACTTTCCTTCACGGCGACTTAGGCACACACCCAGCTCCATTTGAGTGTACTTATCACAATCGACGAATCTGCACTTCAACAAGAACTATTATGATAACTTCGGAGTCACCCTCTAAAACAATGGATGAAAGACTGAGGTCTTGAGCAAAACTTAAAGCCCTCACTACTACCATGACTTCTACATCAGAATCTGAGTGGAGTAAGAGTATTTTCTCTTTCATAGACACCAAAAACAAGCCTTGAGAATTTCGAACAACCACCCCAATCCCTGCTTCTCTTTAACACTGCACTATCAAAATTTAACTGTAGTTAACTTTGACTAAAGGGTTTATCAAAGGAGACCAACAAACCCGATCTGGACTTAAGGCAGTGGGAGGAGAAGATTTTACTGGGATGGCCCGAAAAAAATCAGAGAGGATTTGCTTTGCCATCAAGGATTCAGGATCACATCATTAATAGGAAAGGATTTATCCTCTACTTGAAAGTCTATTTCTACAGAACCAATTGCAAAAACATCCAGATCCTTTTTTTCCTCAATTATGTGTTGCACCAAATCTAAAAACTTGGAGAAGTGGTTAACTTGGCGAAAACTACACGTTCGGTCAGAGTCCCAAACAACCAAAACTCCAGGACGTAGCCATAATGCGTGAATCACATTCTCGGGATGTTGCTTATAATGTTTACAAACATCTTTAGCTAACACATTCCTTCGGACTAAATTAGTCTTCATTTTTTTATAACGTAATTAAGAGTCATAGTATTGTATTTTTTTTTTGTAAGACAATGTAATTCAAATTTCATTTGAATAATGAAGTATTTTATTAAATTGTGGTATTTTAATTTGATTCTTAAATAATCAAGGGGTGATTTTAAATTGTAAAACCCTATATGTATGGTATGGGTAAAATATTGTCAATTGAGTATTCATTTTGGGATACACATGCATTTGACCTAACATTTTCTTTGGTCATGGTTATCACACCCACATTGACGTCTATTGAGCCAAACCAAATTAACTTCCCAATACGAACAAGTTGTAAAGTTTTAAAAGATTTTAATACTATTGCTCATTCACATTAATGTGACCTCATTCATCTCATTAGAAGTATAGAAATTGCACAATTCACACCATAGTAACATTTGAATCTACCCAATATTCCTTTTCAAGAATTTTTTACTTTGTCAAGACACACGATACAAAACAGCCGCATTGTTCTATTCTATCAAAAGAGCCAAAAAACATAAAACATGGCTAATTTATGCGGGACAAAAGGTGATACTGAAACTCGTTGCCCCACTGCAACTATAAATTGGAGGTTGATTATCACCAGGATAAGTGTGGGCTAGACCACATGCTTTCTTGAAGACACTTGAGTATTCATTAGGCTGGCAAGTCTGTGGACTAGCAAAATTTCCAAAGCAACAATGTTTTGGATCCTCTAAAGCATCACAAGCACTAAGACAACCAACATAGCGACCATCCTTTCCCTTGGCCACTAAGTTAGGTGGGCACACATTGCTAAAATTTTGAGCACAATCCACCACAGGGCATGGTCCAGAACAACCAACGGGTTGGATCCGGACCTGCACGTTATGCCCGTGGTTCAAGTTCAGTTCATAGGAGACCACAAGGGGATTGGTTTGTACAGGCTGGTTTATAGTGAAATTAAGTATGGTCATTGGGGATTTGAGTATTGGCCATTGGCAAATTTTGTTGCCACCACAATCTCCAGTTTCACATGAAAAAAAATTTGAGGCATTGAGGCTGCACTTGGTCCTCCCCCAAATGAAGCCCTTCCATTGATCAGGCATTTGGAGTGTTTTTGAAGTTCCTAAAGTGAACTCAGGATCACTATCACAATTGATGGGGTGGCACCAAGCCATATTGACTCAGTGCATCGGTTCTCGTAGTTGATCAGTTACCGTAGACTATCCACCTGAAAAATATTGTTTCAAACTTGGACAGTATAGGTTACTTTTGAAAAATAGTGTTTCAAATTTCATGTATACATTTTGATATCCACAATTAAAACGAGAAATAAATAATGTGCATGGAATATGTACACTAAATGAGTGTGAAAGTTGCTACTTTACTCTGTCACCTCATACCTTTTTTTTTGGGGTGGGGGGAGGGGGGGGGGGGGGGGGTTTAACCTCACTGGCTTAGGGCCAAAAGATGGAGTCTTCGTCTTCGTTCTGCAGGGTTTTATCTTGCCCCATCCCCACCCCGCTTTGCATGATGAGGAAAACTTTCTCACCCCATCCTCGCCCCTAGGGGCCCTGCGAAGCCCCGCCCCACTCCGTAAAGCTCTATTTTTTGTTAATTTGCCTTATAACTAGTACAATTTTTTTAATGAAACCTATTTCATTAATAAAAATATACTTGAAATTACAACTAAATTTATCCCATCAAATCAAATCAATTTTTAGAAAAAATTGAATAATATATCAAAGTGTTTAACAAGACAATCATAAAAAAAAAAAAAAAACTCATAATATAACACATAACAAAATAAAGGTAGAGAACCACATTGGGCAGAATAAAATAAACTAATATTTATATGTTTGTTTAAATAGTAGGGTTTTAGGATATGGAAAATTTATAATTATAATCCTTAGCAAGGCGAGGCGGGACGGGATGGGGCGGGATGGGTTTAAAAAGTTTAAACCCATCTTCACCCCATCCCGCCCCCATGGTGCGGGGCTAAAATCTTGCTCTATTACCTTTGCCCGCCCCCATGGTGCGGGGCTAAAATCTTGCTCCATTACCTTTGCAGGGCGGGATTAACCTGCGTGGGACGAAGCGGGGAGGGGCTGGTTAAGTGGGGCGGAGAAAAATTGCCATCCATACTCACCCCATACTTTAACTACTACACTATTAGTCAATAAAATAAAACGTAGGCGCAACCGCCTATGTTTTATTGAACTTGATACGTTCAAGAACTTCATACGTGATAAGTTGATATCACTTTGCCAGTTTGCCTAAACCACTTAGACAGTGTGATCTTGATAAAAGTCAAAACACTGTCACTCTCACGATTAAGGTTCTCATACCTCTAGCTTCTTTGCTTCTCCTCATCTATATATATATATATATATATATATATATATATATATATATAAAACCGAAACTTTTGAAGCTCCTACAATTTTCCACGTCAGCACAATATTAAAAAATAATAATAATAATAAAATTTTTCTAAAACTCAAACCCGATACCTTTCCTTTCACCAAAACTCTCTTTCACGATGCTCTGGCCTTTTCTTTCACCAAACACAAAAATGCACGCCCTTCCTTCCTCTAGCTGCTCCTCCTCCATCAGACGATTCAGACTCACGGCAAACCAACAACAAATCATCTAAAGACACCTACCCACCATACCCACAGATTCCTCAACCAAAACCGACAACACCCATATTGTAACAGAGATCTCCTTCCTCAGACCCTATTTCTCTTGTTCCCCTTCTCCTTTTCCGTTCCACCCACAACCTCCACAACTCAACAGGCAACAGCAACACCACCACCCACAACAACCGCAACCCACAAACCACCATAATCAGACCATATCAAACCCACAACCCAAAAGCAAAAAATGATTTCGAAGATCTGTGATTGCCCAAAATTAAAGTCACTAATCTGCGATTTTGGGCATGTATACTAATCTGATAAGATAAAGTTTGTCAAAGAAGAAGATGATGAAGAAGAGCAAGAGCAAGCCGTAGTCTAATCCAATCATGGGTAACTTCTTCAAACTCTTCTTCTGCTTCGTCTTCATATTATCCTACTTATCTCTCAAATTTTAAATGGTGGTTGTGCTTTTAATTGTGGCAATTTAAATATCAGTTTTTGATTTATTCAACAAAATGATAAAAAGAGTCTCTATAATAGTGCCTGTGAGGTGTTTGATGCTAGGTCTTAGTGGGGTTCTGCATTTGGGGAGCAATGATAAATTTGACAAAATTATGGCAATTTATATATTTATTTTCTATTATCTAGAACAAAATTGAGCAATTTAGGTTTGAAACAGCAATTGAACCCTAGAGTTGAGGAAGTTTAATTGCTGTTTCTTACGGTTAATATGCTGCTTCATGCTAATGCCATAAGCAGGATTTTGCTAGAAAATCCTTTAGTCATTCATTATATGTTGATTTATGCAAAAGGGCTATGCTGATTTTTTTTACTGCCTGCAATGTACAAGTTACAAGGCAATGCAATGGTGCAACGTAAAAATGGCTGGGTTTTTATGCTCGTTAATGCAAAATTTATATTGCTTGACATTACATGGAGTTGTCATGCTTGCAATTTGTATCTCATACACATGTGAGACTTGGCTTGGACTATTGTAATCAAAAGCAAAAGGTGATCTTAAGTCGCCAATGCCTGATTTCCCAAGGTGAGAGGCACCAAAATGAGGCCCTTAGGCGCTAAAAGTGAGTTCCTCACTGAAGGTGCTTTGCTCAAAGACTTATATCAACATCCTTACCACCATTATATCAATTGAAAACAGGGCAGCCGAGTAGGTGAATTTACAAGACAAGTTTGGAACTTTGGTAGAAGAAAGGGTGGTGAAAATGGATTATCTATGTCATTGATATTTTTAACAGTTTGTTTAATGATTTATATATTTTAGCTTCACTACTATGACATTTGGGTTTCTTAATTAAATTTAGCCGAGCTTATTTTTCTTGAAATCTCATCTAGGTTGCTTTAAATGTTGTTTCTTTTTCTGTGTCTAATATAGTGATTTCTTATGCATGTGTCTATGAGGAAAGCTACTTTAAAAATTGAGCTATGGTGGTCTTTATTTCTTATTTAATTATTTTGAAGTTGATTCTCCTATTGGTTGTCCTTAACTATCCTAAATTGTATTTGGGTAGAGCTTTGGATTATGGTCCTTTTGCCTATGGTAGGTGAAAAGCAATTTTTTTCCCTTAAGAAAAGAGAGAAGAAGTTGACAGAATTGCCTGTTAAAGATACTTTCTGAGTTTAAAGAATAGGTTTTGTTTAGTAATGGTGTTTCCACATTTTGTTATTTGTCATATATGAAAATAACACCAATATATTGTGGTTATCGCACTTTCTCAGATACTATAATTCTTCTTCTATTCTCAAAGCCCCTAACTTGGGTAAAGCAGCTATTTTCTAGGAACTATTTCAAGGCAAAGCAAAAGGTTTTGACATGGAGAAGGCTTTATTGGTAAGTCTATTCATGATTTTGAAAAAGCAATATCTATGGTATCTTAGCACAAGAGACATGGTTGGGAATGTGAGCAAGCAAAGAAGATTTATAAAACTCAATGTTTTATGTTGAATAAATATATGATGTACTATTCTATATAATGCCGATTTGTTGTATTATGTTTTTTCTCTACTCTTTTTGAGTCATAGCAAAAGAATTTGACATTGGTAACTATATTCTATTTATTTATTACGAAAATAAGATTGCGCTCATTATTGCAATTTGTTTATTTGTTTATTCATAGTATATATGTAACTATGAAAATAACTTCATTGCCGATGGACCTATGGTAGTGGTATTAATCTTTTTGGCATGTATGTATTTTTATGGAGATGATATACAGGATTTCATTATCCTTTATTTGTCTTTATAATTTTTTATTGGGCACAAGCACATTGTGTATTAGGTTTGACAATGTTTAATATTTGAATTTGTGAAGATTTTATGTTATGCTTGGGTCATCTCTATTTAGTTGTATTATTTGATTAGTGAGTCTTGCAGCAAATGATAATTGCAATATTGTTTTTTTCTTTTTAAAGAATCTCGTGCATCGCACGGGTTAGCGACTAGTTATTTAATATTGAAATGCTTCAACATTCCCTCTCCCGTATTGATACTGGTGTCACATCTTTTGTTGGCAGGCAAGGTAGATTGAAGTGGTTGAAAACGTAGGAGGTTTATGAATCAATGTCTATATCTAATTATTTATCTATCTATCTATCTATATATATATATATATATATATATATATATATATATATATATAAAACTTCGCAAATGACTAAGGAGCCCATAAGGACTAACACACGTTTGAAGCCTGGCCAGTTTAAAACTACCTACAAAATTTAAGTAATACTAGTATACTACTAAACAAGAGGAACCATTTACCCAAAAAAAAAAAAAAAAGACAAAAGGAACCATATCTAGGGTGATATTTGTTCATATTTTAAAAACGTGGTAAGAGTACAAAAGGATAAGATTTAACGCATTTAAAGTTCAAATTTTAAAAACGTGGTGAGAGTCGGAAACTCGGAGCACAACAACGATAACACACACAGGATTCGTCACGGGCGAAAGTGACGCTATAAGTTAGCTTTACAGATTTAAAGTTCAAGTGTTTGGGACTAGCTTATAAGCTAGTTATTTGGTTTTAAGCTTTTATGTACAGTTTATTTAAACTTCAATTCTTTTTACTTTTTCAAAGTACAAATACACTTTGAAATAAAGACTAATACACGTTTGAAGCGTGGCTTGTAAATATTAATATTAAGGTGCATTTAAAATTTACACATAAGTTGGAATTACCAAATAAGTTAAGCAAGGGGGAATTTATATATAGGAAAGGTAGGGTTTGTATTTTGAAGGAAAGCCAAGCGTGATTGGCAAGTTAAAAATTTATTGATTCCATCAAAAAATTGACTTGATACAAATCAATTCCCGTATCATTCATTCATATATATAAATATATATATATATATATATATATATATATATATATATATATATTAACCTTTGCTTTTGACTTTTGAGTTGAATATATAAATTGGAATAACCAAAAAAATAGTAAGGGATTGTTTACAAGAAAGGCACTGGATGCATGATTGGCGAAGTTAATATATGATTGATTTTAGGCTTCCATCCCATTTATTTTATTTTGAGTAAAATTCACTTGAGGATTTTGGTCCGATGCAATAGGCCGATTAAAAGTTTCAAAAGTTTTTTTTAATCTCAGCTCTTAAATTTAAAAAAAATAAAATAAAATTTAACATTCAACTTTTTTACTGTTACACACACATACATGCATACACACATAAAGCTGAAGCATAGAATCTATTGAGTCGCATTAACGACCACATTATCCATCTATTTCCAACATTCTTTTTAATTTTTAATTTTTTTCTTATTAATTTCTCAACTTATTGTTATACTTTCTCTAACTTTTCCCATTCCTTTTACCTTTTCATTTTCCCACTACTATCTACCTTAATATCACTTTTACTGTATCCCTTTATGTTCCTTTCTTTTTTACTTTTCTTATTCCCCTCCTCTTATTATAAATTTACAATTCTTTTTTTCATTCCATTCATAGGTTTTTCACACACAAAATGTTTCTCTCTCTCTCTCTCTCTCTCTCTCTCTCTCTCTCTCTTCATTTTTGGTGGATCGAAGTGGACCAAAATGATCCAAAGTGATCCAAATGGATTGAATTGGACCAAATGAACAGTATAAGACTGAATAGGGACAAGGTGGACTGAAGTGGACCGAATAAGAATGAACAGACTAAATAGTACCGACGTGGACATAATGGACCGAATGAGACCATATCGGAACAAATAGGACCGAAGCCGACAAACTGGACCGATACGGACTGAATAGGACCGAAGTGGACAGAATAGACCGAATAAAACCAAAGTGGACTGAATGACCCGAATAGAACTAAAGTGGATCAAAGTGGACAAAACGGACCGAATAGGACCAAAGTGGACAAAATAGGGCCAATGTGGACTGAATAGACTAAATTGGACCTAAGTAATTTGAATAAGACCGTATTGACTTAATTGGACCGAATAGAACTTTAGTTGACAAAATGGACTAAATAAAACCGAAGAGGATCAAATTGTACCAAAGAGGATAGAATGGACCGAATAGAACCAATGTGGGCCGAATATGACTTTTGAATATTTATAATTTTTATTGCATTTAAGCCTCATATTTCTAATTTTTAGTGTCTATTTTAGTATTTTCTTTGTATTTTTTAACTCAAAACTAAAGAGTTTAGCCAGAATATAAAAAAATTTCATACTTTTAACCCAAAAATTAAGAAAAAAAATTGAGCTAAACTTAAAAAGAAAAACTACAAAAATAATCAATTTAAGGCCCAATTAGTCTAAAATGGGCCGAAGGTGAACCAAAATTGACCGAGTGGACCGAATTGGACCGAGTGGATCAAATTAGACCGAATGAGACCGAAGTAAACCTAATTGGACCGAATAGAATTATTTAATTTTTAGGGAAAAAAATTATTGTAAAAAATTTTTAGAGAAACATTATACATTATATTATAATACAAAATAATTGGGTCTGCGACTGGTTTTTTTTAATTTCTCTCTCATAACTAAGAGTTAATTGCAAGGTGCAATAGCAATATTGCACTGGATCTTAATCCATTATCGTCACATATACAAATTAATAGATTCTATTTGGAAGGATTAATTTCATTGATTTTATGCTTCTGCATATAATTGAAACAAATTCATTACTTTTAGAAAAAAATGATGGGATCGCCACGCACCTTTGCCCTGATGGTGTCTTCACAAGTATATAATTCTTGTAGGATAGGGGGGGGGGGGGGGGGGAGGAAGGGCCTGAGTAGAAGTTTCTAGGAAGGAGTTTCACACGCATATATACTTAAATTAGATTAGAGTAGAATTTCTATCTTGTATTAAAAAAAAAATTATGGGCACGTTAATAATTTGTTGATTCTATTAAATTGGCTTCCATGTTTGTTGATACAAATCAATTTCCGAATCATACCACAAACCCAAGTCATCGTGCCAATTATCAACTTATTCGGAAATCATTAACTTTATCATCGTAATGACAAGGCAAATTTATGAGGGACAAAAGGTTATACTGTAACTCATTGCCCCATTGCAACTATAAATTAATTGGAGGCCGGTTGATTATCACCTGGGGATAGGTGTGGGCAAGATTGCATATTTTCTTGAAGTTAGTTGAGTACTCATTAGGCTGGCAAGCCTGTGGACTACTATAATCCCCCAGTGCAACAATATTTTGGATCCTCTAACGCATCACATGCATGCACTACTATAACAACCAATATATTGCCCATCCTTTTAAAAAACCTTTTTCCCTTTTCCTCTTTGTGTTAAAACTAATTAGTATGCTCAAAAGAAAAAATAGTGGGTTAATCTCACATTGGAAAATGAGTATGAGTAAAAGAGATTTAAAGTCTGTGCTGTGTATCCAAGAATTAGGCCATTTTAGATATACACCACTATAAATTTCTTTAAAAAATCTTCTCCCCTCTGTGTGTGTGTGTTAAAATTTAAAAATACTTAGTATTCTTAATATATATATATATATATATATATATATTGCCCATCCTGTAATTCATTGCCCCATTGCAAAAGGTCATACTGTAACTCATTGCCCCATTGCAACTATAAATTAATTGGAGGTTGATTATCACCTGGGGATAGGCGTGGGCAAGATTGCATATTTTCTTGAAGTTAGTTGAGTACTCATTAGGCTGGCAAGCCTGTGGACTACTATAATCTCCCAGTGCAACAATATTTTGGATCCTTTAACGCATCACATGCACTACTATAACAACCAATATATTGCCCATCCTTTTAAAAAACCTTCTCTTTTCTTGTGTGTGTTAAAAATACTTAATGCTTATTTAGGCAGCATTTTGGGCGGACGCGTAGTGATTTTAGGCCAATGAACAGTGACAAACACTGTAGCAAATAGTAAAAAAAATATTTTTTTATTTTATTTTTTCAGTTTTCAGTTTTCAGTAAAATAAGCGATATCCAAACGCATACTTAGTATGCTCAAAAGAAAAAATAGTGGGTTAATCCCACATTAAAAAATGAGTATGAGTGAAAGAGATTTAAAGTCTGTGCTGTGTATCTAAGAGTTAGGCTATTTTGAATATATACCACTGTAAATTTCTTTAAAAAACCTTCTCCCTTCTCCCTGTGTGTGTTAAAATTTAAAAATACTTAGTATTCTTAATTTTCCCTGTGTGTGTTAAAATTTAAAAATACTTAGTATTCTTATATATATATATATATATATATATATATATATATATATATATATTGACCATCCTTGTTTGTGGCGACTAAGTTAGATGGACAAACATTGCTTATAGCTAGAACACAATCCACAATAGGGCATATGGCCCTGACCCATCGACTAGAGTCCCACCAATGGGTTCGATTCGGACTACTTTAGCCATTGCCTAACAAAATCCAAGAATATGCAAAAATTAAATGTATATTTAACACAGAAATAATTAATTTTTTATTTTTTAAGAAACAAAGTCAAGTTGTTCATAAATATTGCAAAATAACACAAACAAAACAATCATCTTAAATTTATGCATACCAACCAATATATCATTAAAAAAATTTGACACATATATTATATAGTTCATAACTGTAACTTAATATCTATTTATTACTACCAATGAAGAGTTGGCTTAGTAGATTTCAGTTAGCTCAACTGATAAAATATATGATGGTTGAATAAGAGATTTGAGTTCAATCTCTACTTACACCAAAAACCAAGTGGTTTCTTAGTTTGATGATAAAGAACTATTTTCAGGAACAGACGCTATAAGTTGAAACTCTCTAAAAAAGAAGAAGGAAGAGATGGCTTAAGATTCTTAATATTTTTTTATGATAATTCCTCCATAAAAATCCTAAAACACTACTTATTGAGGATTTCTATAAAAATAACTAGCTGTTCAATTATGACTCATTAACCACACAAAACTCGCACTTTTATCATTTAATTCAGAAAATTAATTTATTAAATATTTTATTATTAAAATATTCCAACAAAAAGAAATCTTGACTATTGCAATTTTTTTATTTGTTAAATTATTGAAGAAGTTTCAAAATCTAACTCACGCATTTCAAAATTGATAATTTTTTTTTTAATTCCTAATAGAATTACATTGGAAATTTGAAAAACTAATTGGTAATTTGTGCAATGCACTTATTAAATAATATGAATTTTTTTTCAAAATATGAATTATGATAATTTTGATAGTTATTAATAGGCATTTTATTATTATTATTATTATTATTATTATTATTATTATTATTATTATTATTATTATTATTATTATTGTGTGGGCACATTTTGTTCGTCCTCGGCAAGGCTCTGGGCTCAGTGCCGAGGAAGTTCAAAGTGTCCCACATCGAAGAGAGCTTGCCCCACTTTCAACCTTATAAGCTGTGAAGCGAAGGAAGTAGTGTACCATCGTATTCTTGTATTTGAATACCGGAATACGATGGTACACTACTTCCTTCGCTTCACAGCTTATAAGGTAGCAAGTGGAGGAAGTTCTCTTCGATGTGGGACACTTTGAGCCTCCTCGGCACTGAGCCCAGAGCCTTGCCGAGGACGAACAAAATGTGCCCACACAATTATTATTATTATTATTATTATTATTATTATTATTATTATTTTGGAGAATCAATAGACATCTTATTATAATTTTGCTTGTATTTAAAATTATATATTCTACCATTAAGCATTTATTATGATTTTATTTGCATGTAGAATTATTCAAAGAAAATATGATACATTAAAATTCCAGTGGAGCTATATATATATATATATATATATATATATGTGTGTGTGTGTGTATATTCTCAATTCTACCTAGCCTTAACCTAAATCCCACATTTTATTATTATGTTGAAGCGGTCAAATCTAAGCCCAATCACTCTTTCTTTAGTGCTTGTTGAGGAGAGCTTATTTGTATTGGCTTACCTTACAACTTCAAAAGTTGTACATAAATTAACAAGTTAAGCAAGTTCGCCAAATGATTTTTCAAAGAGTTCAACTCTTTGAGAATCAATTCATGATTGAATCAGTTAAAATATGTTGAGTAAGTTAACACTTAATAAACACATTTGCATAGTCAGGAGTGTCAATAATAATGACCCCTAACATTAGGGGAGTGGATCTAGACTTTAAAACATTCTAGAATGGCCAAACTTGAGAAGTTTAATTTGCAATTGACTCTTTAATTTAAATTTGTATGCTTACCCTCAAGAATAAAAGTCCCCTGTCTTAGTATACAACATGAATAACAAGTGACAGAGTAGCACAAAAAAAACTTCCTTCTCATTACTCATAAGCACAACCCCACTTTTCTCAACAAAAAAAGAGTAAAATTTTGCAATGTTTATTTAGTATATGTTTTATTCAAATAACTATTTTGTTGACACATACATACATGTGCCTTGGTACTTGAAACATATCAGTTTCTTATCGCAAATTTGGGAACACATAATTCCTCTCTATAATTCATGGACAAAAGGTTATAACATAGTCGGGTGCACCTGAGCAAGTAAATGTGCTATTTTGATCATCATAAGCATAGCTATAAGCTTGAGGACATTGTTGCTCAAAGATACGAGAATAGTTTGTGGGTGGACATGTTTGAGGGGTGTTAAATGCACCAGTGCAACAGTATTGTGGTTGATTGAAAGCAGTACAAGCGCTCTTGCAAGCAAGCACGCTCCCATCAGACCCTTTCACTTGCAACTCCGCTGGGCAAACTGCATTCACGTTGGCTGGACAGCTTGAGGCCTTGCATTCACCAGTACCGCCTCTTGTGGCTACTGAAACAGGCAAGTTGAAGCCATCTACAAGGCTAACATCGTAAAAGTCCTTCCCACCATTGGCTGCTATGTTGATTTCTACTAAAGAAGCTGGCGGGATCGCACCATTTCCGTTGCATGCAACTTGACCGGTGCTACAGTCAGCAGTCTCGCAAGTGAACTTTCCTGAGTTGGTTGAGCATCGGGTTCGGGCCCAGAACCGGCCTTTCCATGGAGCTTGAACATCCAATGTTAAGGATGCTTTGGATGCTAACTCAAATCCAGTATTTGATAGTTGTGGTTTTTGATCCGAAGTTAGGGTTCCGGGCCAAATGGTTCTTGGACAATTGTTTGTGAAAGTTATTTTAGCAGATTGAGCACCTGCATGCAAGTAAACCAAAAGCTTTTGAAGATAAAATCAAAACATATCTTGTAACCAGGTTGTAATTATGGACCACTACATTATTTTTATTCTGTTTGTAAGTGTTACATTAGTCGACCAAGACCTGACTCAGGCTTATAACCGTAAGTATCAATCATCTTAGGCAATTGAAAGGTGTCTATATAAGTAAAAAAAAATAAGAATCATCGATGATATAAATAT
This sequence comes from Lithocarpus polystachyus, assembly GCA_033629205.1. NCBI lineage: Eukaryota > Viridiplantae > Streptophyta > Magnoliopsida > Fagales > Fagaceae > Lithocarpus > Lithocarpus polystachyus. Next base: position 49,586,917 of record CM066168.1, read on the forward strand.
GCATAAAATCTAGCACTTGCCCTCAATGTGACTTGTTCATTAGACGTACAATCCACTATGGACTATTAGAAGAGATCAAGAGAGAAGAACAAGTGTCCAGCACATAAAATCTAAAATGTGTTTCATGTGAAAAATTAGTGAATACAATAATGAAAGCGTAATCCGTGGTGTTCATGGCTTTATTGTATAGCCAATATATATGATGGTTGCCGCAACCTAAAATTTTGTGATTAAAAAAAAAAAAATTACTGACAAAAGCAATGTGGTAACGCATATCAGAAGTAGATAGTAATCGAGACATACCAGATAAGAAAAAGAAGGCCAGGGTAAGGCCGTAGAGTGCCAGGGTTTTCATCATTGTTGCTTAATTTGGTAACAAGTATGTACGATCAATGATGAACTTGGGTTTGGTATGGCTTGGTGCTAATCAATGAACTTTGCGTGGTATATATAGTGGTTTATACACCGATTTAAAGGAGAAACATGCGGAAAATTGGACTTGGATTTTCTAGAAATTCTTATTGACTCACTTGGTAGTTATTTTCCATACGGAATCGGGTCGCTACTGCTACTGTGAAGGAAAGAGACTGATACATGTGTCAGTATTTGGTAAGGGAAGTAGTGTGAATTAGTCGTTTACAAAACGGGTTTTCAAATTAATGTTCAATAGACTTTTGTATTCAATATAACGTGTGAGGTTGAGACGAAGCATCCAGTCTAGTACACCATGACTAAAAGGTTACGTCCATAGAATTTTTACTCGGGAGATTTGAAGATAATCCTATCCAAAACTAATTTGTCTGAGATTTCAACATGGGAGTGGTTTGATGCTTTGAACTTGAGGCGGCTGGAGATATTTACGGGTCGTTGGGCTACAGATGTAGCCAATTCGTAGGGCATCTAATCCCGGTGTAGGTTCCGTTTTTTCTCCTTTGGCCAAAAATATATTGTTATAATTATTGTTTTTTTTTTAGAAGAGATATTGTCATAATTTCAAAAGGTAAAATTTAACTTGGGGGAAAGAAAAAAAAAACTCGTGTAGGATTAACCGATTAAGAAATAGAGTTTTTAGAGTAATTTTATGGAATAGTTTTTAAATTTTTATCCATAAATTTTGAAAAAAGAAAAAGAAAAAGAAAAAAAAAACTATTGTCATTTTTTTACCCATTCAACTTATTTTCATTCACTAAGAAAAGGGAAATGATCAAATCAAAGTTTTGGTTCTTGCTAGTGCTGACTCAATGGTTGAGGCCAATAGGGAACCGCCTAAGGCGCCTAATCAAAAAATGCCCCCAAATTTTTATCAATAAAGATATAAATGTACTAATAGAAGTATTAGTAGTTTTTTATATAAAAAAAAAAAACCAGTTAAAGAAAAAACTTTTTATTGGTTGTAGCAATTATTGTTTGTTAAGTTTTTCTAAGTTTTAGAGTGTAAAACTCACTAATTTCCAACATACGATGCTGAAAGAACTAATTAATCTCCCATTAATAAATAAATTTATACTCAAATTTTATTTAGAGATTTCAAATATATAATTTATTTAAAATTTTAAATCATAATCTTTTAGTGTTTGGTCACTTCACTTAATAAATAGTGTTTATTTTAGTTGTACAGTAATAAAATAATACGATGGATTCATTTTAATTTGTAATTTTGCATCTAAAAAAATAGATTTTAAAAAATAAAAAATACCGAAAGTTGAATAAATCTGTTATTAATATTCAAAATATTAGAATATGTCACACTTAAAGTAGTTGTCTTAGACCCTACAATGCCTTGAGCCAGCCTTGGTTCTTGCTTAAAGCATAGCTTACAACTTTTTTTTTTCTTTAATTTTTTCCGAAATTTCTTTACTTTTTATAACTTCTTCTTTAGGTTTTTGCTCTTTATTTTTCTTAGCCTTAGTATATTTTTTTTCTTCTAGTTTTAGGTGTTATGACTAGAAGCATGTTTAGGCTAAAAGAGGGCCTTCTACCTCATGGGCGTGTTACACAACCTCCGCCTTACATACGCACCCTAGGAGGCTTGTGTACACAGCCTTAGTCATTCATAGGTAGGCTCTTTTAGAAACTCAAAAAAAAAAAAAAAAAAAATTGCTCTTCAATTTTAATATTGTTTATTTGTTCTTTATCTTTCAACACATGTTAGGAACATGCTTAGAATGTTTAAATCATATTAGAATCATGCTTAGGATGATTGAATCTTGTTAGAAGCATGTTAAGGAGTTGGATGCGTTGAGAATATGGTAGCTTTCAAAACGCTAAGGATAGAATATTTGTTTTTTAATTTGTAAATGATATGTTTAGAATGTGTGCTTTTGTTTGTGCCTTACTTTTAATTCTTGCAATCATAAGAAAGGTTCCTCTTAGGGAGATTTTTTTTTGAAACATGACTATGAGGTACATAAGTGGAGGTCAGCCCACTCAACTTAGGATGTTTAGTTGCCCTATACCTTCCAAAGTTCGTACCCTAATTTCAAACTCATTTTGGTTTGTTAGAGCTCTCTATAGAGATTCAAATCGGTTTCTGAACAAAAACCAAATGGCGACTTCCCACCCATAAGGTTAGTGGCATACTCTTGCCATTTAGGATGGACCCGTATAGAATTGCACCTTTTACACATGAGCGTGCTCACAAGGCCTTAAAATTCAACTTTGTATGTTACAGGGGAAAGACATGGTAGTGTTAGCAAACCTAAAGCCACCAAATGAAAACAAGACACTGTGGAAATGGGAGCTTTAATATACATTATTGTTTAGTGTTTCCCTGTTTGGTTTAAGTATATTTTGTTAAAATTTAGTTGTGGTTAGTTATGTGACCGGGGAAATGAATTTATTATATTGTGATAAATTGTTTGTTTTCCAATTTTTTTCAATAGAAAAAAGTCAAGCATTGTTGGTTACAAGTACATTATCGATGTGTGGAGAAACATCCTTCATCTACGTAGATAAATTGCTAACATATCTAGCATTTCTAGCAAGGATATGAGTTGCAGAATTACCTTATCTACAAGTATGACAAAAACCAAGAGAACAAAAGTCGTGTAAATAATTTAGCCTCAATGATGAGGTGACTATAGGAGGAGAATGATTCATCTTTACTATACTAAGAGTTTTAAAGATAACTTCGAAGTCACCCTCTAAAATAATGGATGAAAGATTGAGGTCTTGAGCAAAACTTAAGACTGCTGCCATATATTCATCAGCAACTGAGTGGGGTAAGAGTATTTTCTCTGTCGTAAACACCAAAACCAAGCCCTGAGAATTTCAAACAACCACCCCAAGCCTGCTTCTCTCGACTCCTTAAACACTGCACCATCAAAATTAACTTTGACTAAAGGGTTTATCGAAGGAGACCAACAAACCCGATTTGGATTTAATGCAGTAGATTTTACTGGGATGGCCCGAATAAAATCATAGAGGGTTTTCTTGACCATTGTGATTATATCATTAATAGGAAAGGATTTGTCTTCTACCCAAGTCTATTTCTACAGAACCAATTACGAAAACATCCAGATCCTTTTTTTCCTTTATTATGTGATGCACCAAATCTAAAAACTTGGAGAAGTGGTTTGTTAGGTTCGAAGACTTTAGGAACTTATGTATTAGAATTTCAATTTATAATTTGTTGGCAAACCTTGATCAAAACATAAAGTCTAGGTTTAGGCTTGCTCAAAGTGTGTTTAATTGTAAAATTGGAATCGAGTGTTTGCAGAAATTATTGGACAAAATTTGCAAGGCTCGATCGATCGAAAATTACACTCGATCGATTGAAACTCGTGCAGATTTAATTTTCTGTAGAATTTCCAATTTAGCCCAAGGCCATAAGATGTGTAGGGTTTTGTATTTCACTCCAAGTATAAAAGGAAAAAGCCTAGCTACGTTTTAGAAGTCTTTTTTGGAGAGTTGTGTGTTGAATCTTTTGTGAGATCTAGAGGTGTTTATCTTCATACACACAGAAAGAGTTGTTAAGATTAAGATTTACGTCAAAAACTTGATGATCTCTTCAGTTGTTCCATAAAGAACTTTAAAGAAGATCTGAAACCTTTGAGTGGAGTCTCAAAGTCACAAGTAGGAGAACTTATGGTTGCAGTAGATCAAAGAAAGAAGTAGTCCGTGGACTTGGAACTGTCACGTGGTCGTGGTAGTAAGTTTTCTACTCGAGGTAGCAATAAGATGTTAGTGGTCCAAATTTTATTGTAAAAACTTCAATTCTTTCATAGTGGATCTGTTTTACCTTGAGGATAGCCAGGTTAAATCCTCCCTAGGTTTTTTACCAGTTAGGTTTTTTTGGATTATCATATCGTTGTATTCTTTATATTTCCGCATTATTTACATGATATGATTTTATTTTGTTAACCTAGAACTGAATAATTTATCTAAGTAATCACTTGGCTAAATAACTAGGTTAAACAACTTGTGTTAAGGGGTCTAAAAATGGACAAGTGGTATCAGAGCAGGTTAGCTCTTGTGTTTAGATCTTTTGATCTAAGAGTTGATCCTTGACCCCTGTTGTCATGGAACACGGTCACTTTCTTGTAATCTCACCTCACTTTGATGGGAACAACTATGCCTATTGGAAAGTAAGGATGAAAGCATTCTTGAAATTTATTGATAAGAGAGTATGGAACTCCGTTGAATATGGATGGGAGAAACCGACTACTCCTGTTAGATAGTGGTCAACTTCTCAAAAAGAGGCAGCCGCTTTTAATAGCAAAGTTATGAATGCTATTTTTAATGTTGTTTCTATAGAGGAATTCAATAGAATCTCAAATGTTGAGGTTGCTCATACTGCATAGAATATTTTCCAAACTGTTCATAAAGGCACAAAGACAGTTAAAATTAATAAGCTGCAGTAGTTAACTACTAGATTTGAAAGCATTAGGATGTTTGAAGGTGAGTATTTTGATGAATTCTATACTAAACTTAATGATATTGTTAACTCTGCTTATAATTTGGGTGAAATTTATGATCAATCTAAGATTATTAGGAAGATTCTTAGATCCTTAACTGAGGACTTTAGACCAAAAGTGAATGTTATTATTGAAAGCAAGGATATAGACTTCATCCCTGTTGATGAGCTTGTAGGATCTCTCTAGTCCTATAAGCTAGACCTACCCAAAACAAACAAATCCAAATTGATGACTTTTAAGTTAATTGATGATGTTGATGGGAATGGATTTGAAGATGAACTCTCTTCTACAGAGATTGCATATTTTACGAAGAATTTTAAAAACTTTCTTAGTAACAACAACAGAAGGGCAAGAAGTAAAAACAATGATGAACCTAGGAATTTTAAGAGGAATGAACCAACTAAAGTTAACAATACTGATAAATCAAAAGAGAAAGTTGGTCAAACATCTAGTAATTCACTAGGTCAACAATGTTTTGGTTGTCAAGGGCATGGTCTAAGGAAATCTGAATGTCCTACATTCTTGAGGTCAACAGGTAAAGTCATGGCTGTAACCCTTAGTGATGACGAAGTTTCTGATCATGAGTCTGGTAATGATGAAGATGTAAACTCCATTGCTTTCATAGCTACTGTTGTAGTTAATGAAAGTGTTATGGTTGAAGAGAACCTTTCTGATGGGGAACTCTCTAAGTGTGTTGATTTGCAAGAAACTTTTAATAAGCTATGCAAGGTTGTAGCAAAGGATGAAATGAGTGTAGACTTAGGTTTGAAGAAGATTGCCTCCCTTGAACTTGAAAAGAAAAACTTATTGTTGAAATTGCTTGATGCTAATAATTTGATTTTTAAGGTGAAGACTAAAAACATGATGTTGCTTGATAAGATTAAGAATCTAGAACTAGAGTTATCTGTTGTTAGAGAACAAACAAATAGGTTTGCTAGTTCTAAACTTGATCACATGTTGAGTGTTCAGAAAGTCTCTCTTAGACAAAATAGGTTTAGGTTTTGTTGATAGCATCTCTGTATCTGAAACTCATTCCACAAATTTTGTTTCTTCTTCTAGGAAGATTAGTATCACGACCTAAACCTGTATTTTAGAATTTAGAGCATGACCGGCATGTTAATATCAAGTTTACCTCAATACTAACACGAACCAATCTAAACTGAAGGTGCTTATCAAGAATTTGTTTCTTGAATTTCTGCTTATTTTCTTGCATAAAAACCATAATATACCAAAATAATGAAAACCTTGAATTTCATCTCATTTAAACTTTGCAAGATTACCACTTGGTTGAAACTTCAGGTATTCGTGTAAATATTACATAACTAAACGTTTAGCAAAAACTCTAATTACAAACCTAACCCCAAAGACATACAACTAGGGTTTAAAACAAACTAAGATTCTGAATTACATCTGTGCTCAAAGGATCAAGTACATCTTAATTCCTCCTATACAACAAAAGAGCTAAACTACTATACAAAAAAAAAAAAAAAAAAAAAAACTATGCAATCTAACAAACGAGATTCACAGAATTCTTGCCATCTCTAATACTCTCGCTGCTTCCAGGAAGAACCTATGTACTGAAATATAATAGGGTGAGCTGCGAAGCCCAATAAGGTTTTAAGCTCCATGGGCCCTTAATAAGAATGCATATAAATAAAATATTTTATGGATATGCCAGCTTGATAAAATAACCTTCATACTATTTACGTTGTTCTTAAAATAACTTATTAACTTTCAAAAAAACAATACTTCATTTTCCTTTCATATAATAATAAAAGGACATGATAAGGAACATAAACATAATTCAGTAATCTAATTTTTTAATAGACTATGAAATACTTTATCATAAACTTATCATCAGACTTATCTAATAATTTTCAAATAGCTTAATAGTTCATTTATATACATATTAGTCAGTCCAATTGTAAGTTTGTCAAAACTTTGGGAGGCTTTCAGCATAAAGTGCTAGGCATCCAGCATTTCCCACAATGCTAGGTAATCCTGGGATCATATCATAATACATATCTTCAACAATGAGGGTAGGTTGACATCCTCCACAAGTTGGCCATTACCAACAAAGGCGGGTATAGTAGAGCTAGTCCCACTTTTAATGGCCAATCAGAATTTCCATGGAAATACTAGTACTATAACCCCTACTAGTTAAGTTCAGATCATAACAATGGAATGACTGAAAATTTTATTTTTTTGATAACTTTGCTTTTACATAAATGTTTCACAACAGTAGCATATTTACTTCATTCTTAAAAATTATGTTTGTGATATAAATAATAGCATCAATATGCTAAAATTATCATATATATAAGATTGAACAACTCACGAATATATATTTTACTTAAATCATGCTTATATGTAATATCTCCAATTAAAAGGTTTTAATGCATAATAGTTTTCTAAACAATTTTTATACTAATCAAACGAACATGTCACAAATCCCTTACCTGAAAGCAGAAGACGCAAGAGATTTGTACAAGAAGAGCTCAAGGTCCGTGTTCTCGTTCTTGTCACCTATATGAAGGACCAAAACTTATTACTAACAAACTCTTCCTAAGTATATAAACTTATACATCCATCACAACCTAACTCTTAAACTCAAGAAAATCCTAATTCCCATCACATAAAGTTTCCCCAAAAATAAGATACATTCATCAAACACATTAAATACCAAAACATAAAGAAACCAAGGCATAAAAATTTCTCTATGATCCAAACATACCAAAAAATAAGCATATTAAATTATAGTTTAAAACATTCAACCTAACTTCAAAATTAAATCCACAAAGTCAGAGTTATCCTAAATTGTTTACTGCTCATTCCAACAGCTCATGCCTCATTTGTAAAATACGAATGGGCTATCCATACACATCCAAATGTAATGAAATTTTACAGAGCTACTCCACTGGATGTCTAGTATATACCATAAACATTTTGGAGTCAAAGACTAAAACCATGATTTCTTAAAAATCATACAAGGCAACATACTCAAATCTGTCCTGACAGAATTTCATGCAACTTAGAAATTAAACCATTATTTTTATATCAATCCAAATGCTGTGAGATCACTTCGATTACAACTATATGTGTCTTAGGATTCATAAAAACTACTCCTATCATCCTAATTCACAGAAAATGATTTAATAGATATTTTTCTTTTTATAAACATCAAATCTGTCACAATGACAGCTTCAACACATGTTCTTACAAAATCATCAAATAATAGCAATAAGCCTTCATTTCATTTAGGTATTTTTATACCTATAATAAAATATTAAAATACCTTAATAAGCATCCAAATGACCAATTTCATCAATCTTTCAAATTACTAAAACAGAATCACAAGTTCAGCTCCTATAATCAGAACAGAGAATAAAGAAGTGAAACTAAAGCAAACCCTTACTCCAATAATATACCCATATCAGAAGCTTCTCCCTCACATGTTCTTCATATTTTCAAAAGCTTTTCAGACTTTTTCTCTCTTTTTCTCTTCAATCGAGCCAATCTAAGTGATTTTTTTCTTCCTCAAAATTCTCCAAGGTTTTTGTTCTCAAGCATTGATAAGACCTTTATACCATTTCTTTTTCAACATAGGAATTTAGGGATTTTTGATTATTTCAATTGTTTTTAATCATTTTTGATCAATTGGATTTTGTTCTGAGTTCATATACATGTGATTAAGTTGATCAATTATGTGATTTGAGGAGAATTGAAAAATCTAGGGCTTGGATCTTTGAGAAATTTGGGTTTTTGTTCAATTGGACTATAATAGATGAAATTGACATGTGTAATTGATGGATTAATTCATTATATGATGTTTTATTACTAGTATAATGGTTAATTGATCAATTTGGTTTATTTTTTGAAATTGGGTTTTTCAAAATTTGAGGTTTTTGAATTAAAACTCTATGTTCAAGTCAATTGTTGGTTTATAAAGTGAAATTGAACAAATCTTAATGCATTAGAGCATGCATCATATAGATTGTTATTTGTTGCTATATCTAGTGCTTTAACCCTCTCTAATGCAGTCTACCCTTAGTTTTCTTTTTGTTTTTGTTTTCCTTTCCTCTAAACTCTTAGCAGCATGGTTAGGAAGTCAAGATCAAAGAAAACCCCCACCCCATCTACTCCTGAGTTCCAAAGTGATAAGTTTAGGACCTTGAAAAACCAAGAAGCTTATAAGAAGCTTAATGTCTTAGACCGGTGTAGGCTGAGCGTAGGGTTATCTTAGATGAGGTTGATCCTGAGATATGTAGGAATTTTGAGCGTAGGAGTTGGTTACCACTCTTAGAGGTAGAGCATCCTCCTTTAGCTGCATTAATTAGAGAGTTCTATTCAAACCTCTCTGTCCACTCTAATGATTCCAACATTCAGTTTGTGCAGAGTTGGATAAGAGGTGAAGAATATGTCATTACTCCCGAGATAATGACCTCTGCTTTTGGTGTACCTTTGGTATAGCAGCCTGTGTACCCTTACACAGAGACCCCTCACCTTGATGACATTATATCTCTCATCACCGGTACTTCTATTAGTTGGGGTACTGATCCTCGTGTCAACTCTCATGAGCTTACTAAGCTCAATTATTTGTTTTTCAAGATTTCTTGTCATTGCATTTGGCTGATATCTCATCTTCATACTATTCCTATTAAGAGATGTGCGTTCTTCTATGCTCTCATCACTGATGCTTCTATGAGTTTTCCCACTCTTTTCATTCGCTCACTTGTTGAGGTTCATAGGAGTAGTGCCAAATCCCATGGCTTGTTCTTTCCGGTCTTTATTCATAAGATTCTTTTGGACTTAGGATTAGAGGACTTTCCCGCGTCCGAGCCTGTATATATCATAGCCCCTATAGGTGCAACCTTTCTTAGGCAAAGAGCTGCTCAGTTGAAAGCAAGCTCTAAGTGCCCTAGAGTCGAGTCTTCTACAAGTGATGAATCTCGGCCTCCTCCTTCTAGTGATCCTTTTGCTGAGGCTTATGTAGACCCTACTGCTGCCGTGGATCCTCCACCATCTACATCGAGCGACTCTTCCTTGCGTGCTATGTTGGATAACATTTTGACCATTCAAGCGGCGTATGGAAAGATTCTATTGGATGTGCTCAATGAGGTTGGGGCCTTACGAGTAGACTTGACACATGTTAGAGGTTCTACTCCACATGCTCCACCCTCTGATGAGTCATGATTGCCCTTTGGCAATTCGTCACAAAAAGGGGGAGTACATACATATGGAGATAAGGGGGAGATTGTAGATTGTATCTAGGAGTTTTTGATATGTATTTTGTTTATTTTGGCTTTGATGTATTTCTTTTTATATCGGTTGTATATGTTAGGGGGAGACATTATGTTTATGTGTGTGTGTGTGTGTGTGTTTTTTTTTTTTAATGTTTCTTGTTTCACATATGGTACATTGATTATTGATTTATATTATGAGGTTATTCATGATATATGTCTTTTATTTTATGTTTTGTGAAATCAAGAAGTTTAATTTTTTTTACTTGTATTTTTCACGCATGCGTTTATGTGTTTGTTGAGTGTTTCAAGAATTTACAAGTTAATTTAGTAGTGGCTGCTATCTACTTTAGCAATTGACAGATAGTGGTTTAGATTGAATTGTAATTAGGGCTTTTTAATTGAATGGGCTGTTTTACTTTGAGCATTTTAATTTTTGTGATGTGTTTTGTCACGGATTGCCAAAAGGGGGAGTTTGTTAGGTACTAAGACTTTAGGAACTAATGTATTAAAACTTCAATTTGTAATTTGTTGGCAAACCATGATTGAAACATAAAGTCTAGGTTTAGGCTTGCATAAAGTGTGTTTAATTGTAAAATTGGAATCGAGTGATTGCAAAAGTTATTGGACAAAATCTGCAAGGCTTAATCGATCAGAAATTAGACTCGATCGATCGAAACTTATGCAGATTTAATTTTCTGTAGAATTTCCAATTTAGTCCAAGCCTATATGACGTATAGGGTTTTGTATTTCACTCCAAGTATAAAAGGAAAAACCTTAGCTACGTTTTAGAAGTTTCTTTTTTAGAGAGTTGTGTGTTGAATCTTCTATGAGATCAAGAGGCGTTTATCTTCATACATGCACAAATAGTTGTTAAGATTAAGATTCGCGTCAAGAACTTGATGATCTCTTTAGTTGTTGCATAAAGAACTTTAAAGAGGATCTGAAACCTGAGTGGAGTCTCAAAGTCACAAGTAGGAGAACTTGTGGTTGTAGTAGATCAAATAAAGAAGTAGTCCGTGGACTTGGAATTGTCACGTGGTCGTGATAGTAAGTTTTCTACTCGAGGTAGCAATAAGATGTTAGTGGTCCAAGTTCTATTGTAAAAATTTCAATTCTTTTATAGTGGATTTGTTTTACCTTAAGGATAGTTAGGTTAAATACTCTCCAGGTTTTTTATCGGTTAGGTTTTCCTGGGTTATCATATCGTTGTGTTCTTTATATTTCCGCATTATTTACATGATATGATTTTATTGTGTTAACCTATAACTGAATAATTTATCTAAGTAATCACTTGGCTAAATAATTAGATTAAACAACTTCTGTTAAGGGGTTTAAAAACGTCCATGTTTAAGTTGGTGAACACTCCAAGTTGGATCAAAGTCCCATACAGCCGAAAGCCATAATGCGTGAATCACATTCTGGGGAAGTTGCTTACAATGTTCACAAACACGTTTAGTTAACACATTCCTTCGGGCTAAATTAGTTTTCATTTTTTGTTATAACGTAACTTAGAGTCATAGTATTGTAATTTTTTTGTAAGACAATGTAATTCAAATTTCATTTGAATAATGAGGTAATTTATTAAATTGTGGTTTTCTTGATTTAATCCTTAAATAATCAAGTGGTGCTTTCAAATTGTAAAACCCTAGATGTATGGTTAAAATATTGTCAATTGAGTATTCATTTTGGGATACACATGCATTTGACCTAGCATTTTCTTTGGTCATGGTTATCAGTTATCACACCCACATTGACGCCTATCGATGAGTCCAACCAAACTTCCCAATACGAACAAGTTGTAAAGTTTTAAAAGATTTCAATACTATTGCTCATTCACAGTAATGAGTAGGGGTGTTCACCAAACCGCATAAACCGCACAAACTGCAAAAACCGCACCAAAACCGCCCGCAAAATAGTATAACCGCACCGCACCGCAAGTAATAGTGCACCGCACCGCACCACACCGCATGGTGTAGTGCGGTTTGCGGTTTTATAATAAAAAAACCGCACAAACCGCACCGCACCGCACCCTCTCTATATATTAATTAATTAATTTATTTTTAATATTAAATATATTATTAATAGTTTAATAACCCTAGTTTTCAAAAAAAAAAAAAGTTTAATAACCCTAGCAAGTGTTGACAAGAAAAGCAAACCCAAAATAAAGAAAAACTAGCTCAATAATTTAAAACTTGGCCCAAAAAATGGGAAAAATTAGCTTTAAGCTGAGTAGGAAACCGATTTCAAACCGTATCTTATACATAGTATCGCATATGTGACCACAAAATTGTGGTGCGGTGCGGTTATGGTTTTGGCCAAACTCTAAATCGCACCACACCGCACCGCACTTGTGACCGCAAAAAAAAGGTGCGGTGCAGTTATGGTTTTAGCTAAACTGCACCGCAAAGTGCGGTTCTAAAAATGACCCAAAACCGCACCGCACCGCACCGCGAACACCCCTAGTAATGAGACCTCATTCATCTAATTAGACGTATGGAAATTGCACAATTCACACCATTGTAACATTTGAATCTACCCAATATTCCCTTTCAAGAATTTTTATTTTGTCAAGACTCACGGTACAAGACAGCCGCATTGTTCTATTCTATCAAAAGAGCCAAAAAAAAAAAAAAAAATGAAACAAAAAAAAACAAAACATGGCTAATTTATGCGGGACAATAGTTGATAATGAAACTCGTTGCCCCACTGCAACTATAAATTGGAGGTTGATTATCACCAGGATAAGTGTGAGCTAGACCACATGCTTTCTTGAAGACACTTGAGTACTCATTAGGCTGGCAAGTCTCTGTGGACTAGCAAAATTTCCAAAGCAACAATGTTTTGGATCCTTTAAAGCATCACAAGCACTAAGACAACCAACATATCCCTTGGCCACTAAGTTAGGTGGGCACACATTGCTAAAATCTTGAGCACGATCCACCACAGCGCATGGTCCAAAACCACCAACGGGTTGGATCCGGACCAGCACGTTATGCCCGTGGTTCAAGTTCAGTTCATAAGAGACCACAACCACAAGGGGATTGGTTTGTACTGGCTGGTTAATAGTGAAATTAAGTATGGTCACTGGGGAATTGGGTTCTGGCCATTGGCAAATTTTGTTGCCACAACAATCTCCAGTTCCACATGAAAAATAATTTGAGGCATTGAGGCTGCACTTGGTCCTCCCCCAAATGAAACCCTTCCATTGATCAGGCAATTGGAGTGTTTTTGAAGTTCCTGAAGTGAACTCAGGATCACTATCACCAATTGATGGGGTGGCACCAAAGCCATATTGACTCAGTGCATCGGTTCTCGTAGTTGAAGGTTACCGTAGATTGTCCACCTGAAAAATATTGTTTCAAACTTAGATAGTTTATATTACTTTTGAAAAATAGTGTTTCAAATTTCATGTATACATTTTGATATCCACAATTAAAACGAGAAATAAATAATGTGCATGGAATATGTACACTAAATGTGTGTGAAAGTTACTACTTTACTCTATCACCTCATACTTTGGTTTTTTTTTTTTGGGTTATAACATTAAAACCTCGACCAAAATGGGCAAATACCACTTTCACATAAAAAATCCAGTATTTTGCCCTCTTTCTTAAACTAGTTAGAGAAATGCTCATGTTTTAAAACTCGATTTTCTAAAAATCGAGTTCCAAATGTAAAACTCAATTTTTGGAACATCGAGTTATAGCGAATGTAGACTTAGGAAATTTTTTTTTTTTTTGGAACTCGAGTTCCATAGACTTGAGTACTTCACATGGTACTTGAGTTCATGGAACTCGAGTTCCGATTTTTTTTATTATTATTTTTTAATTTTCAGTTTGCTATAACTCAATTGTCCAAAAATTGAGTTTAAAATTGAAACTTGATTTTTAGAAAATCGAATTTCAAAACAGGAGCATTTCCCTAATTAGTTTGAGAAAGAGGGCAAAATACTAGATTTTTTGTATGAAATGGGCAAAAGCCCATTTTTGCCTTAAAACCTCACCCTATCTTATAGTGAATCCGTATCGTTCTAAATGCATGATAGACAAGCCCATGTCCGGTCTATTATGACTTATTCGGGAGTGCGCTTGCTCAGAACAGCCCACGTCCTCGGTAGCTCAGTATTGCCTTGGGGAGTATTGCTGCTTTTGGAGGCGGAAATCAATTCTAATGCCATTACCACTGTTTCCAATGAGGCGTATTCTTTGCCAGGAATAATCATGTTAGACCCCACTCACATGAGTGAGACCAGAATGTAATCATGAAACCTCCACCAACCTCACGCTATAAATAGCAGAATTGAGTGAAGAGTGGAGGTTGGTAGCTCAAAGGAGAAAAAAGAGAGTAAGAGAGATAGAGGAAGAGTATCACCGAGAGGGAGAGCAACTCAAGGAGGAAATAAAGGAGTTCGTGAGAGCTGAGGGGTGTCATTGGGTCGCTTGGCAAGGAACTACCTTAGTAGGAAATACCAAGCCCACCATACAAGTAAATTGTGAGCCCAATCTTAAGTCTGGTCCGTTAAGCAGAAGTTGGGTGCGCACAAGGTGGATTTAAAATTTACACATATCTGTGATATTTTTGTGATATGCTACCATTTAGAAAAAGAAAAGAGGAGGGCGTATCAATCAGTTACCTGTAATGAGCAAGAGAAGAAGGATGGTGAAGAGAGCTTCGCCAGGCATTGAACCTTTGCTTTTGGGTAATAAATATAAGTTGGAATTACCAAATATGTCAAGCAAGGGGGAATTTATATATAGAAAAGGTAGGGTTTGTATTTTGAAGGAAAGCCAAGCGTGATTGACAAGTTAAAAATTTATTGATTCTATTAAAAAATTGACTTGATACAAATCAATTCCCATATCATTCATTCATATATATATATATATATATATATATATATTTGAACCTTTTCTTTTGACTTTTGAGTTGAAAATGTAAATTGGAATAACCAAATTAGTGAGGGATTGTTTACAAGAAAGGCACTGGATGCATGATTGGCGAAGTTAATATTTGATTGATTTTAGGCTTCCATCCCATTTATTTTATTTTGACCAAAATTCACTCGAGGATTGAGATTCGGTACAATAGCTGGATTAAAAGTTTTAAAAATTACTTTTAATCTCAATCCTTGAATAAAAAAATAAAAAAAAAGAAAAAAAGAAAAAATTTAACGTTAAACTTTTTTAGTGTTACACACACACATATATAAAGCTAAAGCGTAGCATCTAGTGTTACTACGCTCTTGTTGAGCCTCATCAACGACCACATCATTCACCCATTTCTAACATTCTTTTTAATTTTTAATTTTTTTCTTATTAATTTCCCAACTTATTGTTATACTTTCTCTAACTTTTCCCATTTTTTTTTTAAGTTTTCATCTCCCCACTACTATCTACCTTAATATCACTTTTCTTCTATCCCTTTATCTTCCTTTATTTTTTACTTTTCTTATTCCCCTCCTCTTATTATAAATTTACAATTCTCTTTTTCATTCCATTCATAGGTTTTTTAAACACAAAACATTATTTCTCTCTCTCTCTCTCTCTCTCTCTCTCTCTCTTCTTTTTTGGTGGATTTTATTATATTTTTCTTTCATCTCTATTTTAGGTTGATTGAAGTGGGCCAAAATAGGACTGAATGGACTGAATAGGAACAAGGTGGACCAACTAGGACTAAAGTGGATAGAATAAGAATGAATAGACCGAATAGGATTGAAGTAGACATAATGGATCGAATGAGACCATGTTGGATCGAATAGGACCAAAGTGGACCGAATAAGAACAATGTGGACTGAATAGGACGGAAGTGGACAAAATAGACCGAATAGAACCAAAGTGGACCGAATGGCCTAAATAGGACTAAAGTGGATCAAAGTGGACAAAATGGACCGAATAGGACCAAAGTGGACTGAATAGGGCCAATGTGGACTAGATAGACTGAATTGGACCAAATAGAACTTTAGTCGACAAAATGGACTAAATAGGACAAATATGATCAAGTTGGACCAAAGAGGGATAGAATGGACTAAATAGAACCAATATGAACTGAATAGGACTTTTGAATATTTGTCATTTTTATTGCATTTAAGGCTCATTTCTCTAATTTCTTGCATCTATTTTAGTAATTTTTTTTGTATTTTTTAACTCAAAATTAAAGAGTTTAGCCTAAATATGACACAATTTCATACTTTTCAACCTAAAAATAAAGAAAAAAAAAAAAATTTTTGAGCTAAACTTAAAAAGAAAACCTACAAAAATAATCAATTTAAGACCTAATTAATCTAAAATGGACTGAAGGGAAACAAAAATTGACTAAGTGGACCGAATTGGACCTAGTGGATCAAATTAGACCGAAGTAGACCTAATTGGTTTGAATTGAAATTGTCTAATTTTTAGTGAGAACAAATTATCGTAAAAATGTTTTAGAGAAAAAAATTATAAGTAGGTTTTTTTTTTTTTTTTAATTTCTCTCTCATAACTAAGAGTTAATTGCATGGTGCAATAGCAATGTTGCATCGGATCTCAGTCCATTGTCAACATGTATACAAGTTAATAGATTCTATTTGGAAGGATTAGTTTCATTGATTTTATGCTTCCGCATATAATTGAAACAAATTCATTAATTTTAGAAAAGAATGATAGGACCATCACACACCCTTGGTGTGATGGTGTCTTCACAAGTACACAATTCTTGTAGGGGGTAAGAGCTGGAGTTGAAGTCTCTAGGAGAGAGCTTTTTTTTTTTTGGTAAACCGAAGACTTGATTTAAACAACTAAGAAAAGATCGGTCTGTTACAATACATATCAGATAAGTCAAATGCCAGTAGGCTAGTCACCACAGGTGGTGGGTTCACAAAAGCAACAAAAGATGGTTCTGATCTCGCTCCTAGCCTGGCTAGAGCATCCGCGCATCGATTGGCTTCACGAAATGCGTGAATAATCCTTTCGTTGGGAAAGGACTGAAGCAGGTTCCTGCAATCAGTTAACAATGGTTCCATTAACAAATTGACAATGTTATTATTCATAAGCATAACCACACTTAGTGCATCCATTTCGATCAATAAGTTGTTCAGCCCAAGCTCCTTTGCCATGGTTAAGCCATCCCTTAGAGCCCATAGTTCTGCTATGAAGCTACTGGTATTGCCTAAGGCTTTGGCATAGCCCCTTATCCATTCCCCCTGATGATTTCTAAGCAATCCGCTATACCCTGCTTTCCCTGGGTTCCCTAAGGTCGAGCCGTCAATGTTTAATTTCACACAACCTTCAAGTGGTCTAGTCCACGACACTTGTATTGAAGTGTTTTTCCTGACTGCTTTGCACTTGGTAGTAATAGCAAAAAACTTAGCACTACTCTTGATACATCTACTATGAGCAGTCCTATCAATGGTCCCCGATCTGAAGATATAGTTATTTCAATGTAGCCATAAGTGCCATATTCCCATAGGAGAAAGGATTTTCCACAGTAGTCCCAGGCAGTTCGAGATCATCCCAGACTTGCAATTGGTTTCAATCCACTCCTTTATAAACAGATTAAATGATTCTAGCAAGCCTTGGGGGACCTTTAAGCTTTGCCAAAAAGATTGTGCTACCTCATAACCCCTAAGTTAATGATCAATAGATTCATTGCTACAGAGACAGAGAGAGCTGATGGGGTTGAGGCTTAACCCCCTTAAACCCAAAACTTCCCCAGTTGGAACGCTGTTGTGGATGCACAACCAAATAAAGAATTGTATTCGAGGTAAGATTTCAGTTTTCCAAATCCATGCTAGAGACACAGTATTCTAGTTCAAAGGATTTAAGCCCCTAGAAAGTAGGTAGATTGATTTATGGAAGAACAAGCCATCCTTAGAGAAGGCCCAAGTGAGGGAATCCTCAGCATTATGGTTGTAAGAAAGTGGGGTTGCTCTGATGGAATTGCTAATCTAATCTGGCAGCTCAAAGGAGATTTTTCTTGGGTTCCACTCCCCATTAGGTTCAAAGCTTTGCTGTACAGTGAGTTGTTGTTCGTCTCTACTTAATGGACCTTGAATGAAGTTTCTTAAACTTCCTGATGGTAGCTAGAAGTCGTTGTAGAAGTTGATCGAAGCCCCATTCTTCACATTCCATTTCAACCCTTGGACATACACATGACCTCCTTTCTTGCAAGCAACCCATATTCTTGAGCAAGGGAGATTCCTCCCTTTCTCGGTCAATCTTTGAGGGGAGAGATATTTGGCAGCTATCATTTTTGCCTAGGGGGTAACGGGTTCATTTGCAAGCCTCCAGCAAAGCTTGGCCAGCAGAGCAAGGTTTCTATGTTTAGATTGGAAGAGTCCAAGACCTTCTAGTTCCTTTGGCAGCGTAACTATCTACCAGTTAACCAAATGTAATTTCCTTTTCTCCTCGGTAGATCCCCATAGGAAGTCTCTCATAGCCTTGTCAATGGCATTGCAGACTTTGATGGGAAGAGAGTGGCATTGCATGTAATAGTTTGCTATGGGAGAAGCTGCTTTTTGGACCAGAACCATCCTTCCTGCTCGAGAGAGGATCTTAGTTTTCCAACCTGCTAGTTTACTTTGTATCTTTTCCATAACAAAATTAAAGGCATTCCCATTTTTGCCTTGATGGAGAAGAGGAAATCCTAAAGATCGACCCAGGTTGTTTGTTGCCTCAATTCCCATCTTCTTACATATCTGTCTTTTCCTTCTTCTGTCAATGTTGCTGGAAAAGAAAATGCAAGACTTACCCCGGTTCACCTTTTGATAAGCTAAATCACAAAAATTGTCAAGGACTTCCAACATGGCATCACAGTTCTTAGAGTTTGCCTTTGCAAATAATATGAGGTCATCAGCAGAGGAGACATGTGAGAAATCTGGCCCATTTTGGGAAGCTTTTATTTTGTCCCACCTCTTCTCCTCACACATGGTGGTGATCTGAGCTGCCAAGAATTCAATACATAGCAAGAATAGGAAGGGAGAAAGGGGTTCACCCTGTCGGATGTCCTTAGAAGGTTGGAAGGAACTCAACCTGCCCGTATTAAAGAGAATTGTGGCTGAAGTTGTAGTCACACATCTCATGATTAAGATATTCTTAGGGAAGTTGAAATGTTCTAGCACCATCTTGATGAAGCTCCATTCAAGGCAGTCGTAGGTTTCCTCCAAGTCAATTTTAATTACCATATACCCATCTTTGCATTTTCTGTTTTTTGGGGAATGAATTAGCTTTTGTGCAATAATCACATTGTCAGAACTCTTCCTCCCTTACAGGAAGGCTGATTGCATTGGAAAGATCAGGTCAGGTAAGAGGGGTCTGATGGTTAACAAGAATTTTTGAGACTATTTTGTAGACCTTATTGCACAGACTTACAGGTTTGTAATGCCCAACAGTTTCAGGCCTAAGAATTTTTGGAATGAGGACAATAAGGGTCTGGTTCAGGTATTCAAGCACTCTCTCATTTAAGAATATATTCTTAATCTTAATTTTTACTGACTCCCCAACAATAAGCCAGAACCTCTGAAAAAAGCCCACGTGAAGTCCATCAGAACTAGGGGCTTTGTATGGTTTCATGACTTTGAGAGCTGACCAGATTTCACCATCAAAAGGTATGTGAGCAATTGTTGTTGCTTCCTCCTCCCCAAGTTTGGCACACCAATTGGCATTCCAAGGGTGATCCCGATGACAGAAAACATGCTCAGATTGATAAAGCTTAGTGAAGTAAGACATAAAAATTTCTTGTACTTCCTCCACATTATGAATCCAAATCCCTTGATCATCCTAGATGCTTGTGATTTTGTTCTTGCTTCTTCTATGAAGGGTTGAAAGATGGAAGAAAACCGTGTTTCTTTCTCCAAGGATGGTCTAGTTCATTCTGGCCTTCATTGCCCAAATCTCCTCCTCCAATTGGAGGATTTGATTGTACTCCTCAGATAGATGGTTATGAAGGTCTACTAGGAATAGGTTGGGTCTGTTGGCTAGAGCCTTTTGCGTACCCAAAAGTTTAGCCAAAATCTGCCTCTTTTTTGCAAAAACATTGCCAAAGACCTCTTTATTCCATTTTTGAGCTTTTAAGGTGAACCTTGATATGGCCCCAACCAGGTTGTCATCCTGACCTGTCCAAGCTTCTCTCACTATGGTTGGGAAATCTATATGACTCAACCACACTGATTAGAATCTGAATGGCCTATCGGATGTGGCGCCAGTGTTAGGACATAGGTTAAGGAGCAGAGGGTAGTAGTCAGAGTTGATTCTAGAAAGATGAGTGACATTTGCTTCATTGAAGAATTTTTTCCAATCTAGGTTGGCCCAACACCTATCTAACCTACACTAAATTAAGTTCCCAAATTCTTTTTTGTTAGACCAAGTAAACTTTGGTCCAGAGATTCCAAGATCTAGCATGTGGCACACATTCATACAATCACGATAGCCCTTACTCTTCTTTGACTAATAGAGTTTCCCCCAGATATCTCCCCCTCAATCAAAACTTTATTAAAGTCTCCCATGAGAGCCCAAGGCAGATTATGGAGAGATGCTAACATTTTCTAATTTTCCTCGAGAATACATCTTTCAAGAAACCTAGGAAGCCCAAGGCAGATTATGGAGAGATGCTAACATTTTCAAATTTTCCTCGAGAATACATCTTTCAAGAAACCTAGGACTAGCATATATAGCACTAAGGATCCAATTAAAAGTTTGAGATCTTAACCGAATGAGAGCGTGAATTTCTTGCTTCGTTGATGCTAGGAGATCCACTTGCACCAAGTCTGAGCGCCATAGCAACCAAATGCCTCTAGCGAAACCAATTATGTCCGCCATGGCAGCACCATCAAAAGGTAGTCTTTCGATGATTTCCTCTGCCCTGGCCCCACTGAGTCTCGTTTCAGTGATTACCATCAAGAGTGGAGAATGCCATTCCACCAAATCCATGACTGTTTTCCTAAAGAGGGGTTTCAAGGCTCCCCTACAGTTCCAGACCAGAATTTTCATGATTCTAAAGGGGGTGGTTGTGGAGTCAAAGTGGTTCAAGGAGGAGCAGTCCTCAGTTTCCCTTTACTTCCATGCTTCCATTAGCACTGTCTTCGACTCCATCCTCCCTCAGGACAGAGTTGTTGAGTAATTGATTGTCCCCATCAACTCTTGGGATGCTTTGATGAGAATAGTCCCGTTGATCTCCAGTTTTGCACATTGAAGGAGCTTCACCCGGTGTAAGTTTCCTATCATCATACACTCCACAGGTGCGTCTTGGAGTATCTTCCTCACCGTGATCACTGGTTGGATCCATTCTTGTTCTGCCTTTATAAGTTAGTCTTTTGAAGGTTGCACCCTTGATTCTGGCGCTAATGACTCGGAATTGTTCATCGGAGGGACTGCATCGCTAGTTTGTCCATTAGGAATCTCCACCATGGGTTTGGGGTTAGCCTCTAAGCTTCGTCCTCCATTGATAGGAACCCTACCTGCTTACTTGTCTCCGTTAAAGGGAACAGATTCTTTCAAGCTGGCATAAGTTCTGTATCGAACCACCCCCATATTTCTGTCAGGTCTTGCCTTATCCACCTTATTGTTTCGTCTCCCACTGGAATGATTTTCCCCTTGTAGAAGATCGCCCAGTTGTTCTCTCTCTCCATTGCCGCTGCCCCTCGGATTGGTGTAGTCTGAAACCTTATTCTCAACTACAGGTTTAAGGCTTGGGCTAGTCGGGCTAGAGAAACAAAATGGGGCTTGGACGAGCCCATCTTTGTTTAACAGTCCTGGCTCGTTTCCAAAGGTAAAAAGGCCACCTATCTTGCTAGGGCCCGCTCCTTCAAGTTGGCTTCTAACTAGGCCCTTGTCTTTCTGGTTTGGTTTCCCATTATGTCCAGAGCCCCTAGAGTTCCTACTAGCTCCTGACAACCTGCAATTGGATGTAACAGTCTTCTCAGTCTCTCTGAGGTGCACCATAGATTGTAGATGACTAGCTTTCTGTTTCCCTTCTTTCTTTTCTTGGTTCACTGCTCTAGGCTAGTGTGTCGCATCAGCCCTTTGTACTGACTCACCTGAGTCACTTCCCTCCTTGGCCGTAGGCTTAGCTATAGCCTTACTGAAAGGTTTGCATTTGGTAACCACCTTCCACGCCCCATACTCCTCCTGTAACTCCCCCGCCTTACTCTACCCGAGTTGGTGATCAACAGGGGCATTTGTGTTGGGTCATGAATTCTGTTCCTTATCAATTTCCTTGTTGGATTATAAGGGCAAGTCTTTTTCTTATGCCTAATTCTCCCACATGAGAAAGAGAGGGAGCTAATGCCTTCGTATTGTATGCTTTGCACTATTTTCCCTATGTATACAGTTCTTATTAGAGGCTTGTCCAGGTTGACCTGAATACAGAGGCGAGCAAAACGACCTCGAGCCCCATTAACTATATGTGAGACAATGCGAAGAACTAGTCCAATGGCTTTACCAATCTTGAGGAGCGATGCTGGTTCATAGAATTCAATAGGTAGCTCTGGGAGTCTCACCCATACTGCAACTGAAGAGAAAGTTGTCGTGGAGGCCTTGAATCTGGCTCCCATTGCTTGATAGCTAGGAAGTGTTGATCAATGAACCACGGGCCTCCTTTAAGAATGTTATCCATTTCTTCTGCTAGTTCAAATTTGATCAGGAAGTAATCCAACCACAAGTCAATGCAATCCATTTGTCCTACAAGGTTCCACATGCTGCGAATCTTTGAGTCTAGGTATAGGAATCCCACTTTCCTTCCAAAGGGTTTGATGATGAGTGCATGTTGCCACGGGGCTCTCATGCGTGCCTTTTCCTCTTTTGAGAAACAGACCCTTGTACATCCTTCACGAAGGTTTTCCTCTTTCGTGTCTGTTTCCAAGTCCTCTTGCATTGCGCTTTCAAACCCAAAAGCTTGTTCAAAAGCACCAGGGATCGTTCCTAATAATTTATCTCTATTGCTACTCTGTGTTGTTGCATTGCGCTTTCAATCCAAGTCCTCTTGCATTCCAAGTCCTCTGACCATTTCTCCCTACAAAATGATGACTTTCTTTGAATTTTTTGGTGCTTCTTCTCAGTGTGTCCTCCTCCTCTTCAGAGCGTTTCAACCTTTCTCTTGCTCTCTCCATTTTTAACTCCGTTTTGCTTAACGCATCTTAAACATTCTAGAAGAGAGTTTCACACACATATATATATTTAGATTAGACTAGACTAAAATTTCTATCTTACATATATTTTTTTTTAAATGGGCACATTAATAATTTGTTGATTCTATTAAATTGGCTTCCATGTATGTTGATACAAATCAACTTCCGAATCATACCACAAGTACAAGTTATCGTGCCAATTATCAACTTATCCGGAAATTATTAACTTTATTATCGTAATGACAAGGCAAATTTATGAGGGACAAAAGGTCATACTGTAACTCATTGCCCCCCGTTGCAACTATAAATTGGAGGTTGATTATCACCTGGGGATAGGTGTGGGCATGCAAGATTGCATATTT
The DNA here is from genome assembly GCA_033629205.1 of Lithocarpus polystachyus. Taxonomy (NCBI): domain Eukaryota; kingdom Viridiplantae; phylum Streptophyta; class Magnoliopsida; order Fagales; family Fagaceae; genus Lithocarpus; species Lithocarpus polystachyus. Next base: position 49,610,534 of record CM066168.1, read on the forward strand.
TCTTGAAGCTAGTTGAGTACTCATTAGGCTGGCAAGTCTGTGAACTACTATAATCCCCGGTGCAACAATATTTTGGATCCTTTAACGCATCACATGCACTATAACAACTAATATATTGCCCATCCTTGTTTGTGGCCACTAAGTTAGATGGCCACAAACTACAAAAAACGGGACCTTTAGGTCCCGTTTTTTTGGGCCGCGTTTGCAAAAACGCGGCTTCAAGATGGAATGGGGCTGCGTTTTTCCAAACGCGGCCCAAAATTTTGCCTAAAGCCGCGTGTTAGACACGCGGCTTTAGGCTTTGTATATTTATACTTTTGATCGGGTCTCCCACACATTATTCAGCCTACACCCACACATTATTCTGAAGCTGAGTCTCCCACACACACACACATTGGAGCTTGGAGATCGGATCGGAGGTGGAATCCTCCATCTCCGATCCGATCGGAGATGGAGTCCTCCATCTCCGATCGGTTCGGAGATGGAGTCCTCCATCTCCGACCCGATCGGAGATGGAATCCTCCATCTCCGATCGGTTCGAAGATGGAGGACTCCATCTCCGATTGGATCGGAGATGGAGTCCTTGGTGCTGGGTTTCGTTCCGATTTGTTGGTGCTGGGTTTGTGTTCTTCTGCAAATATTTTCTTGTTCTTGTTTATTTTCTGGGTTTGTGTTTATTTTCTGGGTTTGTGTTTATTTTCTGCAAATATTTTATTGTGTTTATGTTCTTGATCAAATATAACGTGTTCATGTTTATGTTCTTGTTCAAATTTTACTGGGTTTAATTTTTTGCTGGGTTTGTGTTCTTGTTTTTGCTGGGTTTGTTTTTGCTGGGTTTGTGTTTATTTTCTGGGTTTGTGTTTGCTAGGTTTGTTTCAAATTTATTAGTTTTTTTTTCCAGAAAAATATTGCATTTATATTTATTGCGTGTTCAGAAATTTTTTTTTTTTGAATATTTTTGGCAGTAGCCACGTTTTAAACGCAGCCTAAGGTAGAATTTACGGCCGCATTTTAAACGTGGCCATAGGTGTTGGTCTTAGGCCACGTTTTGAATGCGGCCATAGACTTTGGTCTTAGGCCGCGTTTAAAACGCGGCCATAGACCTTGGTTTTAGGCCGCGTTTGAAAAAGTGCGGCCATAGACCCCGAAGGCCTATAGTCGCGGGGTTTAGGCCACATTTAAAAACGTGGCCTAAAAAAGCGCGTCCATAGTCTATGGCCGCGTTTTTCGGACTTTAGGCCGCGTTTTTCAAACGCGGCCTAAAGTCTTTTTTTTGGTAGTGACACATTGCTTATAGCTAGAACACAATCCACAATAGGGCATGGCCCTGACCCATCGACTAGAAATTAAATGAATATATATTTAATACAGAAATAATTTTTTATTTTTTATTTTTTAAGAAATAAAGTCAAATTGTTCATAAATATTGCAAAATAACACAAACAAAAAAATCACCTTTAATTTATGCATACCAACCAATATATCATTAAAAAAATTGACACATATATTATATAGTTCATAACTGTAACTTAATATCTATTTATTACTACCAAGGAATAGTTGGCTTAGTGGGTTTCAGTTAACTCAACTGGTAAAATTAATGATGGTTGAATAAGAGATTTGAGATTCAATCCATGTCTGCACTAAAAACCGATTGGTATCTTGGTTTAATGATAAAGAACTATCATTAGGAGCAGACCCCATAAGTTGAAACTTTCTTTAAAAAAATGAAGAGTTGGCTTAAGATTCTTTAGAGTTTTAAAGATAATTTCTCCATAAAGTTCCTAAAACACTACTTATTGAGGATTTCTATAAAACACTAGCTCTTCAATTATGACTCATTAACCAAATGAAACTTGCACTTTTATCATTTAATTCAACAAATTAATTTATTAAATATTGTATTATTAAAATGTTCCAACAAAAAGAAATCTTGACTATTGCAATTTTTTTATTTATTAAATTATTGATGTAATTGCAAAATCTAATTTAGGTATTTCAAAATTGATAAATTATTTTTAAAATTCCTAATAGAATTATCTTGAAAATTTGAAAAACTAATTGGTAACATGTGCAATGCACATGAAAGTATTATATAATATGATTTAAAAAAAATATGAATTATGATAATTATGATAGTTATTAATAGGCATATATTATTATTATTATTATTATTATTATTATTATTATTATTATTTATTTTTTTGGAGAATCAATAGGCATTTTATTATAATTTTGTTTGTATGTAAAATTATATATTCTACCATTAAGCATTTATTACGATTTTATTTGCATATGGAACTACATATTCTACCATTCAAAGAAAATATGATGCATTAAAATTCTAGTGGAGCTTTAAATATAAAATAGCTTTTGAAGCCTTGCAATTTACACACCATTACTGTAAAATATATATATATATATATATATATATAGTTAGGTTCAATTTACATCTGGTGTAACTCTAAATAGTATTACATCATTCAATAACTTGTTATTAAATTCATATTTTAAGAATTCCACCGTTGAATTATATGTTTTTGTTAGGTTCTAAAGATTAGGAACTAATGTATTTAGAACTTCAATTTGTATGTTGGCAAACCATGATCAAAACAATGTTTAGTCGTGTGTTAGACTTGCTCAAAGTATGGGTCTTATTGTAAAGTTGGAATCGAGTTTTTATGCAGAAGTACTGTTCACTTTCTGTATGACTTGATCGATCGAAAATTAGACTCGATCGATCGAAAATCGTGCAGAACGTTTTTTCTGCAGAAAATTCCAACTCAGCCCAAGCCCGTTTAATGTATAGGGTTTTATGTTTTGCCCTAAGTATAAAAGGGAAAACCCTAGCCACGTTTTTAGAGTTCTGTTTTGCTGTGTTTGTGAATCTCTCTGTGAGATCTAGAGGTGTTTACCTTCACATACACTTAGGGTTTACAAACTTGAGATTTATGTCAAGAGTTGTGTAGATCGTTACAGTTGCAGAATCAAGAGAACACAAAGATATACAAGCAGGTGCGCTTGTGGATTTGTTGAAGAATTCCGGAAAGAAGGAGTTCGTGGATCTCGGAGCTATCATGGGGTCATGGTAGTAAGTTTCCTACACTCGGGTAGCAATAAGATGTTAGTGGTCTAAGTCTATTGTGTAAACTTCAATTCTTTCATAGTGGATTCAGTTTATCTTGAGGATAGCTAGGTCAAATCCTCCCAGGTTTTTACCGGTGTGGTTTCCTGGGTCATCAGATCTTTGTGTTGTTTATTTTCCGCTGCTTTGTTATTTTTGCTTAATTGTGTTAACCTAGTTTTAATTAAATTACCTAAGTTAATCACTTGGCTAATTCTCTAGGTTAATCTGTTGGGTTTAAGGGGTTTAAACGAACTGACAAGTGGTATCAGAGCGGGTAGCTTTTTGTTTGATCCTTTGATCTTTGAGTTGATCCTTGACCCCTGTTGTCATGGAACACGGACACTCTCTTGTTGTTCCACCTCACTTTGATGGAAACAACTATGCATATTGGAAAGTAAGGATGAAAGCTTTCCTGAAATCCATAGATGAGAGAGTTTGGAATTCCGTTGAATACGGATGGGAGAAGCCCACTACTCCTGTGAGTGAGTGGCAAACTTCTCAAAAGGAGGCAGCCGCTTTTAATAGCAAAGCTATGAATGCTATTTTTAATGCTGTTTCCATGGAGGAATTTAAGAGAATCTCTAATGTTGAGGTTGCTCATACTGCTTGGAAAATCCTCCAGACTGTGCATGAAGGCACGAAGGCAGTTAAAATTAATAAGTTGCAGCAATTAACTTCTAGATTTGAAAGCATAAGAATGAATGATGATGAATCTTTTGATGAATTCTATGCTAAATTGAATGATATTGTTAATTCTGCTTATAATTTGGGTGAAATCTATGATCAACCTAAAATTGTTAGGAAGATTCTTAGATCTTTGACTGAAGATTTTAGACCCAAAGTGACTGCCATCACTGAGAGTAAGGATGTGGACTCCATCCCTGTGGATGAGCTTGTAGGATCTCTTCAGTCCTATGAGTTAGACCTCCCCAAGACTAACAAATCCAAATCAATGGCTCTTAAGTCTGTTGATGATGTTGATTATGGTGGATTTGATGATGATCTCTCTGCTACAGAGATTGCCTATCTTGCCAAGAACTTTAGAAACTTTCTGAGGAATAATAACAAAAGGGCAAGAGGCAAGAACACTGTTGAACCTAGAAATTTTAGGAAGAATGAACCCACTAAGGTTAATAACATTGAAAAACCTAAGGAGAAAGTAGGTCAAACTTCTAATAATTCTTTGGGACAACAATGTTATGGTTGTCAAGGGTATGGTCATTTAAAGTCTGAATGTCCTACTTATTTGAGGTCTAAGGGTAAGGCTATGGCTGTAACCCTTAGTGATGACGAAGTTTCCAACAATGAATCCGCTAGTGATGTGGATGGAAACTTCATTGCTTTCACTGCTACCACTGTGGTCAATGAAAGCATATCTGTTGAAGAGAACCCTTCTGATGGGGAACTCTCTGAGGATGCAGATTTACAGGAAGCCTACAATAAACTTTGCAAAGTTGCTGCAAAGGATGCCATGAATGTTGAGTTAGGCTTGAAGAAAATTGCATCTCTTGAACTTGAAAAGAAAAATTTACTTGTTAAATTGTTTGATGCAAATGAGCTTTTGAATAATGTGAAATCTGAGAACATGCTCTTACTTGATAAAGTTAAATGTTTGGAACTTGATTTATCTGTTGCTAGAGAACAAACTAATAGGTCTGCAAGCTCCAAACTTGATCACATGTTGAGTATTCAAAAGTCTCCTTCTGATAAAACTGGTTTAGGTTCTGTGCTTGAACCTTCTTCCACTAAATTTGTTCCTTCTTCTGAACCTCCTAAGAGTGAGATTGTCAAACCCTCGGTGAGTGAACCTGTCAAACATGTTAATGTTACTCCACCTAGAAAGATTAGGGTTGATCTTCATGCTTCTCATTCTAGAGCTTCTACTTCTACTAAGGGCAAATTGCATGATAAGCCTGCATGGGTTTGTCATTTTTGTGGAAAACCTGGACACATTCGTCCAAATTGTTTTAAGTTGCAAGCTGTGAAGCGAGCAAATAAAACTAAAGTACCTGTGCCTCAAGCACATGATCCTATGGTACTTATTGGTGAATTGGTAAAGGCGTTAAACCTTTATTCCAATCTTAGAGTTGCTCAGAATTCTAATGTGAATCATAACTCTAATGCAAGAGTTGCATCTAAGAAGTCTTGGATGCAAAAGGCTCAATCTAATTGAGTCTGTCTGACATGGTCTTTGTGCTTCATTGCTCAATCTTTTGTGACCTTTGTTTCTAGGATTTGCATTGCATTACATTCATGCATTTCATTCTAGGATGTTTGTTTCTTTGTTTAATAATAAAAAAAAAAAAAAAATTTGCAAATTGTGTGTTGCTATTTTTCCTTGAATTTGAAGACAAGGTTGGTCAATCAAAATTTACATGTCATATGTATGTACCTTGTTTAGCTTTGATGCACTTATTTCTATTGCACTTTACTAGCTAAAGTCTTGTTGTGCATGTTGTGTGGGAAGATGCTATATTTGTTGATCACATGATCTTGATCTTGAAGTCTTATGTCTTTGATTGTTGGACTTGAACTTATTGAGAAAGGCATAAATAACCATCTCACCACTGTTTATTAGCCAATCATGAACACCTTAGTGCATATCATAAGATTTTGTGCTCGAGAAAGTGTAGCACATGCACAAAAAGAACATAAGGTGTAGCCTCTAAATAAAATTGGTGTGTACATTATTGGGCTATAATAATCTCACAAATTCTAAATAAAATTGGTGTGTACATTATCCCGGCTTTTATTAAGTTTCTAATCAATAAATTTGAATAATGAGGCAAATCAAGAAACTTACATGATTGCAAGCTTTTATTCTAGGAGATGTGGGAGTTATAGGATGTAACTCTTTAAGTGATAGTCTCTTTCAAATTCATGTGATGGATTTTGTAGAAATTGTGATTGATCTCTATGTGTATATCACCTCACATGTTTCTCAAGCTTATGCTAGTTACACACACTACACAAGTTAATCTTTGCTAAAACTGTGTACATGTTATTGTGTGTGTTTTTGGCCTGACCAACCAAATTTGAGAATTTTGGGAATTTGATGCAAAACATGTTTGCTTGTTTGTTTTTTTTTGGGTATATTGAGAGAAAATTTTGCTTTGGGAAATCTGGGTTGAATACATGTGTTTTTGGAAAACATCTCATCTCATACTCATGCATTTGATTTTTAAAATCTGTTGCTTTGAGGAGTTTCTGATCTAAAATTTTTGGTTTTTCAAAAATATGATTTTTCCAGAATTTCGATCGATCGAAACTGATTTTCGACCGATTGAAAATGTTTTAAAATGTTTAGAAAACTCTCTGGTTGATTCGATCAATCCAAGCTGTTTTTGGATCAATCGAATAAGTTTTCGACCGATCGAATGTAATATTCGATCGATCGAAAATCGGACCGGCTATTTTTTAAAAAAGGAGTTTCTCTAGTGTCTTTTCAATTTTTCCAAACTTTTCAAAACTTCTTTTGGTTTCCTACCAACCGGTCAACGATTCTCTTGGAGTTTTTGTCGTTTTCCTCCGATTCTTTTGCACAATCTCTCTCTCCCAAGTGTGGTAAGTCCTTTATACCCTTTCCTTTGCATTTATTTTCTAATTTCATGCATTATTTTCATGCATTTTTGGGTTTTTTCGGCATTTAGGAGTTTTCTATTTTTGGGATTGTTTTTGAGTGGTTCTTTCTCAAATTTTTCATGGGTTTTTGTGGGGACACCTTCCCTAAGCACATCATGTGGTTTAATTGGATTATTTTGGTGGTTTGAAAGAAATTTGAAATTCTAGGGCTTGTAATAGAGTAAATTGGGGATTTTGTTCAATTTGATTACAACTGATGAAATTGGCTTGTTAGATTGATTACTTTGATCATTATATTGTGTTAATTAACTATTGTTTTGATCAATTTATCAATTTGTTGTGTTTTGAAAACTAGGGTTTTTCAAATTGGGTATTTTTGATAAATATTGCTTGCTCAAGCCAATTTTATTAATTTGGGTCACAATTGAACATGTCACTGCATTAGTACATGCATCATGTTATGTTCATGCTCATGCATCATATAGAATTGTTATATTCTATTTTTTTTGCTGTACTAACTTGCAGTCTGCCCTTGGTATTGTTTTTGCTCTTTTCTTTCTGTGTCTATCTTTTTCTTAGCACTATGCCTAGGAAAACTAGAGCCCATAGGACTTCTGATCATTCTCCTTCTTTTGACTTTGAGAGGTTCCCTAGTGAGTCAAACCAAGTCACCTATGAGACTCTGAACCTTAGGCGTCAGATTTGGGCTGAGCGTAGGGTTATCTTAGATGAGCTGGATCCTGAGGTGCGACGTAACTTTGAGCGTCGGGGTTGGTTACCTTTGCTCGAGTATGAGCATTCTCCTCCTCCTGCCACCTTGATTAGAGAGTTCTATTCGAACCTCTCTATTCATGTCTATGATAACGACACCTTGGTAAAGGTGTGGTTACGTGGTGTGGAGTATCGCATTACTCCTTCGGTAGTGTCTGATGCTCTTGGGGTGCCCATTGTGGACCATCCCGTTTTTCCTTGCGAGGAGTCTCCTCCCCTTGATGACGTCTTGTCATACATCACTGGGTCTTCTATCCAGTGGGGTTCTGATCCTCGAATCACTTCTGCTGAGCTGTTTGAGCTGCACTATCTTTTCTTTAGGATAGCGTGTCATTCTTTGTGGCCTATTTCGCATGTCCACACCATTCCTCTTGAGAGGTGTGTCTTTTTGTATGCTTTGGTCACTGATGCTCCTATCAGTTTTCCGCATCTGTTCCTTCGTTCTTTGAACGAGGTTCATCGATCTAGTTCTGCAGCTCATGCTTTGTTTTTTCCTGTTTTTATTCATCGGATTCTCCTTTTTCTTGGTTTTGGTGAGTATCCTGCTTCTGAGCCTGTACATGTTGTCACTCCTATCGGTGCTACCTTTTTGAGGCAAAGGGCTGCTCAACGTCGAGTTAGCTCTAAGCGTTCTAGGGTAGAGCCTTCCAATGTCACTCCACCCCCTTCTTTTTCTACAGATACTCATGCAGCTGGGACTTCTTCTGATCCTGCTGTTGCTGCTGCTGCTGATGTTCCTCCACCGTTTGATGAGGTTTCTGACCTTCGTCGGACTCTAGATACTGTCGTGACTGTTCAGGCGGCTCATGGTCAGCTTTTGGTGGACATCCTTGATGAGCTACGTGCGTTACGAGCGGATTTGGCGAGCTCTCGTCGATCTCTTCCACCACCTTTTGATGATGAGTGAGTGCCCTTTGGCAATTCGTCACAAAAAGGGGGAGTACATAGTTCATTGTATCTAGGAGATTTTTTTGTGGAGATTTACATTTTAGGGGGAGTTTTTTGTTTACTTGGTAGTGATACTGCGGAGCTTGTGGAGTTATTAGATTGTATCTAGATGCTTCACTGTGTATTCTCTCATTTTTAGCTCTTGTTTAGGAGATTTATTTTGTTGAGATACATTTGTATGTATATGTTTCTTATTTCACTATGCTACTACTCTGCTTATTGATTTATATTGATGATGTTATTCATGATATATGTCTTTATTTTGTGTTATGTGAAATCAAGAAATTTTTATTTATGTATTTCCTGTTTTTTTTTTCCACACATGCGTTTATGTGTTTGTTAAGTGTTACAGGAATATACAGGTTGCTTTCAGTCGAGTTGCTGTCTACCTTGCAACTGTTAGATAGTAGTTTAGGTTGAATTGTTAAGTGACTATTTTTATTGCAATGGGCTATTTCAATTTGTAACTTTGAGCTTTGTGTTAAGTCTGTGTTTTGTCACGGATTGCCAAATGGGGAGTTTGTTAGGTTTTAAAGATTAGGAACTAATGTATTTAGAACTTCAATTTGTATGTTGGCAAACCATGATCAAAACAATGTTTAGTCGTGTGTTAGACTTGCTCAAAGTATGGGTCTTATTGTAAAGTTGGAATCGAGTTTTTATGCAGAAGTACTGTTTACTTTCTGTATGACTCGATCGATCGAAAATTAGACTCGATCGATCGAAAATCGTGCAGAACGTTTTTTCTGCAGAAAATTCCAACTCAGCCCAAGCCCGTTTAATGTATAGGGTTTTATGTTTTGCCCTAAGTATAAAAGGGAAAACCCTAGCCACGTTTTTAGAGTTCTGTTTTGCTGTGTTTGTGAATCTCTCTGTGAGATCTAGAGGTGTTTACCTTCACATACACTTAGGGTTTACAAACTTGAGATTTATGTCAAGAGTTGTGTAGATCGTTACAGTTGCAGAATCAAGAGAACGCAAAGATATACAAGCAGGTGCGCTTGTGGATTTGTTGAAGAATTCCGGAAAGAAGGAGTTCGTGGATCTCGGAGCTATCATGGGGTCATGGTAGTAAGTTTCCTACACTCGGGTAGCAATAAGATGTTAGTGGTCTAAGTCTATTGTGTAAACTTCAATTCTTTCATAGTGGATTCAGTTTACCTTGAGGATAGCTAGGTCAAATCCTCCCCAGGTTTTTACCGGTGTGGTTTCCTGGGTCATCAGATCTTTGTGTTGTTTATTTTCCGCTGCTTTGTTATTTTTGCTTAATTGTGTTAACCTAGTTTTAATTAAATTACCTAAGTTAATCACTTGGCTAATTCTCTAGGTTAATCTGTTGGGTTTAAGGGGTCTAAACGAACTGACAGTTTTGTATATGTTTAACATGCATGTCAATTTTCATGTCAATCGGATGTTATTTACTATGTGATCTATAAACTCATCTTTTATGTATTATTTTAAATTACAAAAATTTAAATTTAAACAATTGATTGATAACATGACTATTGATTTTTTATTACTGTAAAATTTTGCAAGCATGGAGAGTATATGAATATCATATAATTCAATGGTAGATTTGTTAAAATTTACATCTAATAATAAGTTATTAAGTGGTGTAATATCGCTTAAAATTACATCAGGTGTAGCTTCAACCCAACTCATATATATATATATATATATATATTCTTAATCCAACCTAATCTTAACCTAAATTCCACATGTTATTGTTATGTTGGAACAGTCAAAGTTGCCACATACCAAATCTAAGATCAAGCACTCTTTCTTTAGTGCTTGTTGAGGAGAGCTTATTGGCTTACCTTACAACTTCAAAAGTTGTACATAAATTAATAAGTTGAGAAAGTTGGCAAAAAATTCTACCAAATGATTTTTCAAAGAGTTCAACTCTTTGAGAATCAATTCATGTTTGAATTAGTTAAAATATGTTGAGTAAGTTAACACTTAATAAACACATTGTCAATTAAAATGACCCTGAGTGGATCTAGACTTTGAAACATTAGAAGAAAAAAACAGAACGACCCCAAATTTGAGAGGTATGATTTGCAATTTACTTTTTAATTTAAATTTGTATGCTTACCCTCAAGAATAAAAATCCCTTATCTTAGTACAACATGAATAACAAGTGATAGAGTAGCAACAAAAAACTTCCATCTCATAACTCATAAGCACAACCCCACTTTTCTCAAAAAAAAAAAAAAAAAAAAAAAGAGTAAAATTTTGCAGTATTTATTTAGTATATGTTTTATTCAAATAACTATTTTGTTGACACATACATACATGTGCCTTAGTAATTGAAACATATTAGTTTCTTATTGCAAATTTGGGAACACATAATTCCTCTCCATAATTCATGGACAAAAGGTGATAACATAGTCAGGTGCACCTGAGCAGGTAAATGTGCTGTTCTGATCATCATAAGCATAGCTATAAGCTTGAGGACATTGTTGCTCAAAGATACGAGAATAGTTTGTGGGTGGACATGTTTGAGGGGTGTTAAATGCACCAGTGCAACAGTACTGTGGTTGATTGAAAGCAGTACAAGCGCTCTTGCAAGCAAGCACGCTCCCATCAGACCCTTTCACTTGCAACTCCGCTGGGCAAACTGCGTTCACGTTGGCTGGACAGCTTGAGGTCTTGCATTCACCAGTGCCGCCTCTTGTGGCTACCGAAACAGGCAAGTTGAAGCCATCTACAAGGCTAACATCGTAGTAGTCCATCCCACCATTGGCTGCTATGTTGATTTCTACTAAAGAAGCTGGCGGGATGGCACCATTTCCGTTGCATGCAACCTGACCGGTGCTACAATCTGCAGTCTCGCAAGTGAACTTTCCTGAGTTGGTTGAGCATCGGGTTCGGGGCCAGAACCGGCCTTTCCATGGAGCTTGAACATCCAGTGTTAAGGATGCTTTGGATGCTAACTCAAATCCAGTATTTGATAGTTGTGGTTTTTGATCCGAAGTTAGGGTTCCGGGCCAAATGGTTCTTGGACAATTGTTTGTGAAAGTTATTTTAGCAGAGTGAGCACCTGCACGCAAGTAAACCAAACGCTTTTGAAGATGAAAAACAAAACATATCTCGTAACCAGGTTGTAATTATGAACCACTACATTATTTTTATTCTGTTTGTAAGTGTTACATTAGTCGACCAAGACCTGACTCAGGCTTATAACCGTACGTATCAATCATATTAGGCAATTGAAAGGTGTCTATATAAAAAAAAATAAAAAAATAAAAAAGAATCATCGATGATATAAATATGCATGAAATCTAGCAATTGCCCTCAATGTGACCTGTTCATTAGAGGTACAATCCACTATGGACTATTAGAAGAGATCAAGAGAGAAGAACAAGTGTCCAGCACATAAAATCTAAAATGTGTTTCATGTGAAAAATTAGTGAATATAATAATGAAAGCGTAATCCGTGGGGTTCATGGCTTTATTGTATAGCCGATATGATGGTTGCCGCAACCTAAAATTGTGATTAAAAAAAATATTCATGTCAAAAGCAATGTGGTAACGCATATCAGAAGTAGATAGTGATCGAGACATACCAGATAAGAAAAAGAAGGCCAAGGCAAGGCAGTAGAGTACCAGTGTTTTCATCATTGTTGCTTAATTTGGTGGTAACAAGTATATACGATCAATGATGAACTTGGGTTTGGTATGGCTTGGTGCTAATCCAATGAACTTTGCGTGGTATATATAGTGGTTAATACACCGATTCAAAGGCGAAACATGCGGAAAATTGGACTTGGATTTTCTAGGAATTCTTAATTGACCCACTTGGTAGTTATCTTCCATACGGAATCGGGTCGCTACTGCTAATGTGAAGGAAAGAGACTGATACATGTGTCAGTATTTGGTAAGGGGAGCAGCGTGAATTAGTCGTTTACAAAACGGGTTTTCAAATGTAATTGTAGTATGACTGTTATGTTCAATAGACTTTTGTATTCAATATAACAACGTGTGAGGTTGAGACGAAGCATCCAGTATAGTACACCATGACTAAAAGGTTACGTCCATAGAATTTCTACTTGGGAGATTTGAAGATAATCCTATCCAAACTGTAGGTTGTGCCAAAACTAATTTGTCTGATTTCAACATGGGAATGGTTTGATGCTTTGAACTTATTGAGGCGGCTGGAGTTATTTACGGGCCGTAGGTCTGCAAATGTAGCCAATTCGTAGGGCATCTAATCCCGGTGTAGGTGCCGTTTCTTCTCCTTTGGCCAAAAATATATTGTCATAATTACTATTTTCTTAGAAGAGATATTGTCATAATTTCAAAAGGTAAAATCTAACTTGGGAAAAAAAAAACTCGTGAAGGATTAACCGAATAAGATCTAGAGTTCTTAGAGTAATTTTATGGAATAGTTTTAAATTCTTATCCATAAATTTTGATAAAAAAAAGAAAAAAAAATTAACTATCATCATTTTAATTTGTGCCCATTTAAATTATTGCCATTCACTAAGAAAAGGGTAATGATCAATCAAAACTTTGGTTCTTGCCAGTGCTGACTCAGTGGGTGAGGCAAATAGGGAATCGCCTAAGACCCCTAATTAAAAAATGCTCTCAAATTTTTATCAATAAAGATATAAGTGTACTAATAGAAGTATAAATTACATGTCAAATATTCACCAATAATTAAAAAGTAGTTTTTTATCCAAAAAAAAAAAAAAAAAACCAGTTAAAGAAAAAACTTTTCATTGGATGTGGCAATTATTGTTTGTTAAGTTTTTCTTTTAGAGTGTACAACTCATTAATTTCCCACACACAAATGCTGAAAGAAATCATTAATCCCCCATTAATAAATAAATTTATACTCAAATTTTATTTAGACATATCAAACATATAATTGTAAGGACACAAAAATCAGGTTGTCCAAACCCACTTAGAACAGTGAAGTTTGTGCAGTCCAACTAGGCTAAATATTTGTAAGAGAGTTGATTAAAACAAAGGAGAGGGGGATTAGCCCGAGGACAATTATAGGGCAAGAATGACTGAAGATCAAAGTTTATGTATATATGAGGCTTATTACAAGCTTGCCCGAGGAGACAATTCTTACACATAATGGTACACTGTTCACTTTCTTTCTCTCAATGTTCTTGTTCTAATTTCTATCCCTCCAGTATTTTTTTTTTTTTTGGATCCCCTTATTTGGAAGCTCCCTCTCTTGTATATACTCCCCATCTTGTTGCATCCTGGCCTTTCATTTACTATCTTCCAGATTCTCCTTTAGACACTTGTTCTCTTAAACTTCAAGTGAAGATAGTAGAATGGGCTGTGTAGTTGTGAATTTCACTGCTCAGGTCATTTCTTCATCAATGCGGCTGATAAAGTTGTTGCTAGTCATTCAATGTGAAGGAATTAGGTGAACTTTTACTGGAAGCTTCCTTCAACCACTCTGATCCTCAATCTAAATACTATTCCTAGATTCGGACTTCCAGGAAGTATTTTGTCTCTTCTCCTCCTATCCTCAGGCAAACCCTCTCCTCAGAGTGCTCTTCTAATGAGAGCTACGCCTTATTGCATCCTTTGTCGGTCTTTGGGCGCCCACAATAATTTTTTTTTTTTAATTTTCAATCATAATTTTTTAGTATTCGGTCGCTTCACTTAATAAATAATGTTTATTTTAGTTGTATAGTCATTGAGTAATATGATGGATTTGTTTTAATTTGTAATTTTGCATCTAAAAAAATAGATTTTAAATAATTAATGATGATGTCAAGGATCAACTCAGTAAGCTGCAGGGCCTGCACGTACTTCGGACGAACCTGCACAAGTGAAAAGAACCTCAAAGGGAGGTACCGGCGTGGTACCGGCCAACGACCCTCCGATGGTTAAGTTAGTATTGTTCACAACTCTAGAGTGCCAGAGTCGGGTAGGAGTATTATGCGTACCTTGATTTGTGAGGGCTCGGAGTATTTATAGTAGTGTAGGGCCTGAGCCGGGGCGTACTTAGGAAGATATCCCTTTACAGGAATTGCCCTGGAATAGCGTGGAGCGCAAGATACTTCTTGGTCAACAAGCGTGTTGGGCAAGACATCCCTTTGGAGAGCAATCGTGCTAGGTAAGATACTCGCTCAAGCAGGAGCGTATGCGACAAGATTTCTCTCCTTGTGGAAGCGTACACGATAAGATACATGTTGGCCCCTTCACCTTCACGCCGTCACCTATCCATCCCGTCGACTCCCGTAGGCTACACTACCGGGACGTGCTGGAGGCGTCGGCTTTTGCTGACGGGAGCGGAGGACCGTCAGCCTTTGGCATGCCGTCATCCAGATAGAGGCTGACGGCATCATCCAGATAACACCCCTATCAATTAAAAATACCAAAAGTAAATAAATCTTATATTAATATTCAAAATATAAGAATACGTCTCACTTAAAGTAGTTGTCTTAGGCCCAACAATCCATGAGTCGGCCCTGGTTCTTGCTTAAAGCATAGCTAACAACTTTTTTCCTTTAATTTTTTCAGAAATTTTCTTTATTTTTATAACTTCTTCTTTAGGTTTTTGCTCTTTATTTTTCTTATCCTTAGTATTTTTTTTTCTTCATCTAGTTTTAGGTGTTATGACTAGAAGCATGTTTAAGCTAGAAGAGGGGTTTCTACCTCATGGGAAACCTCGGCCCTACATACGCACCCTAGGAGGCTTGTGTACAGTCTTAGTCATTCTTAGGTAGGCTCTTTTAGAAACTCAAAAAAAAAAAAAAAAAAAATTGTTCTTCAATTTTAATATTGTTTATTTGTCCTTTATCTTTCAACACATGTTAGGAACATGCTTAGAATGTTTAAATCTTATTAGAATCATGCTTAGGATGATTGAATCTTGTTAGAAGAATGTTAAGGATTTGGATGTGTTGGGAATGTGGTAGCTTTCAAAACCCTAAGGGTAGAATATTCGTTTTTTAATTTGTAAATGATATGTTTAGAATGTGTGCTTTTGTTTGTGCCTTACTTTTAATTCTTGCATGCATAAGAAAGGTTCCTCTTAGGGGGAATTTTTTTGAGACATGACTATGAGGTACATAAGTGGAGGTCAGCCCACTCAACTTGGGATGTTTAGTTGCCCTATACCTTCCAAAGTTCGTACGCTTATTTCAAACTCATTTTGGTTTTTTAGAGCTCTCAATAATGATTCAAATCGGTTTCTGAACAAAAACCAAATGGCGACTTCCCACCCATAAGGCTAGTGGCATACTCCTGCCAATTAGGATGAACCCGCATAGAATTGCACCTTTTACACATGAGCGTGATCACAAGGCCTTAAATTAACTTAGTATGTCATAGGGGAATGACATGGTAGTGTTAGCAAACCAAAAACCACCAAATGAAAACAAGACACTGTGGAGATGCGAGGTTTAATATACATTATTGTTTAGTGTTTCCCTGTTTGGTTTAAGTATATTTTGTTAAAATTTAGCTGTGGTTTCTATGACTGGAAAATGAAATTATATAGGACTAGAATTTTGGTTTCTTACTAGTTCTAATGGAAATAGATTTTGTTAAAATTTTGATAGTCCTAAAATAAACCAACTCTAAGCTCGTCTGTAGAGGTCGTCCAAAGAAGAAACAAAGATGACAGCCCATGAACCTCGTCCATGACAGGGTCGTCCATCCGTTATGACTCTAGGACGGACTATAAGGACTTCAGACGTAGTTACCACATGCAATCCCTGGACGAGGTTAATACACTTATTCCAGAACGCACACGTGAAATCAAGGACATTGTCACGAAACCACCTTCGATGACAGTTATAGAACGTATGACCAAATAATGTAATTTCCATAGCGGTTATGGAAATTACCTTCGAGCCTTCCGACTCCCTCCAATATAGGAGAAGTTATCAAGTAACTGCTTATAGCATGCACTATATAAACAACTATCACCGAGGAAAAAGTATGAGAGATCTCTTCCAAGTATTTGGAATTCTAAAAGTTAAGAGACACTAACTTCATCATCGGAGGGTTTTTGGCCGGTCTGCCCCGGTCACCTTTAATAGTTTGTTCATCTCTTCAGGTTTTTTCAGATTATCTCTTCGCCATCGAAATCCAAAGCATCCAGCCTACTGATTTTGTCACGCATTATCAGTTGGCGCCGTCTGTGAAAAAATAAGTGTAAGGTTGTACTTTATAATTCTTTTCCGCTGACAAAAGGCTGTATGGTTCGAACAAGGTCGAGGGCTACCAGCCTAGGCCACCAAGAAAGTAGGGATGCTTCCAGCAATCCTAACCGCGATCAACAGTCTGCACCGGTCGCCCAACAGCCTGCAATCCAACATATACAATCCATGGCAGCCACCATGGCAGAATTAACTCGTCAGAATCAAGAGTTAACCAGGGAGATTCACTTGCGGAGGTAGCGTCAAGAAAGGTTTGAGAAAGGATAAGCCCAGAGTCAAGACGGCAGGGAGAATGCCAAGTTCGAATGCCAATCGAAGGGTACTGCTTTACGACGGGTGCTGCACTTGGAAAGGGAAATGGACCAGATGCGTAAAGCCATGGATGAAATGAAGGAGAACATGAGAAGGGCGAATCTCGTGGAAGACTTGGTTCACCGGACAGACTCCCCTTTCACAGCTTCCATCAACAGTCATCCCCTACCCGTAAAGTTCAAAATGCCTTCCTTAGACTCGTATGACGGGACGCGTGACCCATGAGATCACATTGCAACCTTCAAAACTACAATGCATCTCTAGGGAGATCCGGACGAGATCATGTGTAGGGCTTTTCCAACCACACTTAAAGGACCGGCGCGAGTATGATTCAGTAAGATACTTCCAAATTCTGTAAGTTCGTTTGAAGAATTGAGTAAATTGTTTGTCAACAATTTCATTGGAGGACAGAGACATAAGCGATCCTCATCCAGTTTGTTAACAATAGAGCAGGGGAAGAATGAGAGCTTGCGGTCCTTCATTACTCGTTTCAACAGAGAAGCCCTGACCGTGGACGAGATGGACGATAAACTGCTGCTAGTAGCTTTCCATAATGGGGTCAATTCCTATTTATTCATCCATAAGCTCTATGAACAAGAGCCTCAGACCATGGCTGAACTCGTCTATTCGGCCCAAAACTTCATGAATGCAGAAGACGCAATCATAGCCAAGAAGAAAAAGAGAGCCGAACAGAGGGAGGGAGATATCCCCCGTCATCTGGAACAAGCTCCTCGTCCAAAGAAGGCTCGCATTGGGGATAAAAGGGATCAAGACAACAGAAAGCTAGTTTCGTCTTCAGGAAGAAGTCAGCACTACACGCCCCTGAATGTTCCACTTAACCAAGTGTTCATGCAGATCAAGGATGATCCGTCCCTGAAATGGCTAGAAAAGATGAAGGGAGACCCCAATAAGCGCAATAGAAATAAATATTTCCATTTATATAGAGACCACGGGCATGGTACGAACAAGTGTTTCGATTTAAAACAGCAAATAGAGAACCTCATCAGGCAGGTAAAACTGAGAAACTTCCTTGGACGAGATTAGAAAGATGAAAAGTTGAAAGGAAAGATGGAGGAGATGCCGCGACCACCACTGGGAGAAATAAGAGTGATCATAGGAGGAACCCCAACAGGACAAACTTCTAGGTCACGAAAGACATACCTGAAGGTAGTGAAGAACGTCCAGCTCTCAGGGCGACCGATCAAGACGAGGAACACTGAGGAGCAGGCTATTACCTTCACTTATGAGGATGCTAAAAGGGTTTACCACCCCCATGACGATGCGATCGTTATTACTTTGCTTATCACTGGTTATACAACCAGAAGGGTGTTAGTTGACAATGGCAGTTCGGCGGACATCCTGTACTACCCTGCCTTCTAGCAAATGAATCTTGGACGAGACCTACTTCGTCAAGTGAACGCCCCTTTGGTGAGGTTTGGGGGAACGAAGGTACAACCCATGGGAATAGTTACGTTGCCTGTGGTGGCAAGGGCACATCCACGGCAGATAACCAAAGAAGTAAATTTCCTCGTGGTGGACTGTTTGTCATCGTACAATGCCATTATTGGGAGACCAACCCTGAACAGTTGGAAGGCAGTCACCTCTACCTATCACCTGTCGGTTAAGTTCCCTACAGAATATGGAGTAGGGCAAGTACAAGGAGATCAGCTAGCAACAAGAGAATGCTATCTAGCCATGCTGGCCATGGACGAGGGGGCACAGAAAATGAGCATAGAGGAAAGAAGAGTTGTTGTAGAGCCTACCAAAATACTGGAAGACATTCTTTTGGACGAGAATGACCCTGAAAGATTCACTAGAATAGGAACAAGTATGCAGAATGAAACAAAGCAAGACCTCGTCCGCTTCTTACGGAGGAGTGTTGATGTGTTTGCATGGAGTCATGAAGACATGCCAGGAATTGATCCAAGTATCATCATTCATCGGTTGAACGTATGCCCGTCTTATAAGCCTGTCCGTTAGAAGAGAAGGGTTTTTGCTCCAGAACGGGACAAAGCTATTAAGGAAGAAGTTCAGAAGTTGACAAAAACGCAGTTTATTCGGGAAGTCTATTACCCGAAATGGCTGGCCAATGTAGTAATGGTTAGGAAGACGAATGGCAAGTGGAGAATGTGTGTGGACTTCACCGATTTGAATAAAGCTTGCCCCAAGGACAGCTACCCTTGCCACGCATCGATCAGTTGGTGGATTCAACCGCTAGTCATCAGCTGTTAAGCTTCATGGACGCCTTCTCAGGGTATAACCAAATAAAGATGGACGAGGCAGACCAGGAAAAGACGTCCTTTGTAACGAGCCAGGGGTTGTTTTGTTATAAGGTGATGCCCTTCGGTTTAAAGAACGTAGGGGCGACTTATCAAAGGCTGGTTAATCATATGTTTCAATTGCAAATAGGACGAAATATGGAGGTTTATGTAAACGATATGCTAGTGAAGAGTTTGGACGAGAAGAACCACTTGGATGATCTCTAAGAAACTTTCGATATGCTCAGGCGGTATAATATGAAGCTAAATCCCAGCAAGTGCGCTTTTGGAGTTTCGTTAGGAAAATTCCTTGAATTCATGGTTTCACTCAGAGGGATTGAAGCGAACCCTGAAAAAATTCAAGCAATCATTGATATGAAACCGCCAGAAAATATCAAGGAAGTCCAATCACTCATTGGACGAGTCGCCGCACTCAATAGGTTTGTCTCTAAAGCAACTGACAAGTGTTTGCCCTTTTTCAAGGTTCTTAAAAAAGCCTTCGAGTGGACGAACGAATGTCAAAGGGCTTCCAAGACCTCAAAAGCTACCTGACTACGACTCCGCTGTTAAGCCCGTTTGTACCTGGTGAAGAATTATACTTGTATTTGGCGGTGTCCCCACATGCAGTAAGCTCGGCGCTTATCAGAGAAGAAGGGAAAGTATAGAAGCCAGTTTACTATATGAGCTGAGCTTTAAGAGGAGCAGAAGGACGATATCCTATGATGAAAAAATTAGCCTTTGCTTTGATTACGGCCTCGAGGAAGTTGAGACACCATTTTCAAGCACATGTCATTAACGTCTTGACAGACCATCCGTTGAAGAAGGCAATGAACATGTTAGAGGCTGCAGGACGACTAGTATAATGGGCTATTGAACTTGGGGAATTCGATTTCAGATACCTGCCAAGGAGCGCGATAAAAGCTCAGGTGTTAGTAGATTTTATTGCGGAATTTACTCCAAGCGTTGAAGGTTTAGATGAGCCGGACAGCACGCGAAGATGGGTTGTCCACGTGGATGGGTCCTCCACATTACACGCAGGGGGGATAGGAGTTATTTTGAAATCCTCGGAAGGAGATAAATTGGAGTATAAGGTTCGCCTGCAGTATGCAACAACCAACAACGAAGTAGAGTATGAGGCCCTTATGAAGGGGCTAGAATTGGCGAAGTCTTTGGGAGCAGAATCATTACTCGTCCACGGAGACTCTCAGCTGGTCATAGGCTAAGTGAATGGGACATACGAAGCCAAAGAGAAACGCATGAAGAAATATCTAAATAAAGTGAGACGCCTTGTGAAGAAATTCAAAGAATCCAATTTCATTCAAATCCCAAGGGAAGAGAACATGAGAGCAGATGCTTTGGCAAAAGAGGCCTCGACAGGTGGGGCTTTGGACGACTTTGACGAAAAACAAAATATATACCAAGCATAGATCTTCCGGAGATGTATTAGATAGAAAGCGAAGCAAATTGGACAACTCCAATAGTAGCGTATTTAAAGGATGGACAGCTACCGGAGGGAAAAGACGAGGCCAGGAAACTAAGAATCAGGTCAGCCAGGTACGTCCTCATAAATGAGGTACTATACAAAAGAGGTTTTTCTCAACCTTATCTAAGGTGCTTAGCTCCAGACGAAACAAACTATGAATTAAGGGAAGTTCATGAGGGTGCACGTGGAAACCACTCGGGGGCAAGAGCACTAGTGCATAAAGTCGTCCGTGCAGGATACTATTAGCCAACCATTCAAGCAGACGCAAAGGCCTATGTCAAAGTATGTGACCAATGTCAGCGATTCAGCAATGTCCCTAGACAACCTTCAAAGTATCTTACTTCTATGATGGCCCCATGATCATTCGCACAATGGGGACTGGACATTTTGGGTTCCTTTCCACTTGGAACTAGGCAGATGAAATTTTTAGTGGTAGGTATTGACTACTTTACTAAGTGGATAGAAGCAGAACCACTGGCAAAGATCACATAACAAAATGTTAAGAATTTCGTTTGGAAGAACATTGTGTGTCGATTTGGGGTGCCAAGGGTACTGGTGTCGGACAATGGACGACAGTTCGACAATGCACTTTTCAGGGACTTCTGCAAACACTTTGGAATTCAGAATCATTATTCCTCACCATCTCACCCTCCAGCAAACGGCCAGGCTGAAGTAGCAAACCGATCCTTGTTGAAAATCATCAAGACTCGGCTTGAAGGGGCAAAGGGAGTATGGCCAGATGAATTACCAGGTGTATTGTGGGCTTACAGAACAACAGCGAGGACCCCCACAGGGGAAACTCCTTTCAAACTAGCTTACGGGAGCGAAGCAGTCATACCTGTGGGGGTGCACATGGCCAGCCATAGAGTGATGAAATATCAGGACGAAGATAACGGGGACCAGCTTTGTCTTAACCTCGATCTCATAGACGAGGTAAGAATGAACGCGGAGCAGAGAACAGCAAAGTACAAAAACTTGATGGCCAAACACTACGATGCCATGGTCAAACCTAGACGCTTTAACATCGGAGACCTCGTCCTAAAAAGGGTTTCTTTAGCTACCAAAAACCCTGCCCATGGAAAGCTGGGACCAAATTGGGAAGAACCTTACAGGGTTATCAACTGTAAAAGGCAAGGATCCTACTATTTGGAAGCCCTGGACGGACGGAAGCTAGAACACCCTTGGAACGTTGAACATTTGAGAAGATACTATCAATAAAAAACCATGGACAAGCATCGCCATAGGACGGATGTGATGAACGCTTGACGTAATTGTTATTTTCTAGTATTTGCTTACTACTAATGTTTTAGATTTGTATTACTTATGAACGAATTTGTGTTTAAGCGTTTGTAATTCCCTAAAAGCACTAGCTCTTAAGCATGTGCCATGCTTGTGGACGAATATTTACACTGGATTTCCAAAGCATATATGTGATGTATTTCTAAGTATATCTGCTTATATGTATGAAAATAAACTAAAGACGAAAAAAATCCTTGGACGCAAGGATGTATCGTCCAAAAGCTTTCCTCAAATAAGAATAAAGCAAGAGGCACGTTCGTCCAAAACCGAGAGACGAGTTGATGCCCTAACGTGTTAACCCGACCATGGACGAGGAATAACTCAACTGAACCATGGACGAGAAAATGCACAATCCAATGGATATCAATTAAAACAGCCAAAAATTTGGACGAGTCAAAAAAGTTTGCTTTTAAATAAACAAAACTAGCAACTCGTCTATAGGCAAATGCTCGTCCAACAAATAGACGAGAAACAATGTTGAAATCAACAACGACAACACCATTTATGGACGGGCCACTCTAAGTTCAAAAAATAAAAAATAAATAAAAATTGAGCTGAACGTGAACAGATCCCTATCAAGGACGAGTCAAAACGTTATTGGAATGCAAACTAAGTTCATCCATACAATGAATAAATGAAAGATAGAGCAAGCAGTCATTCATTAATAAGAAGGGTGGATAACCTACGTCCAAAAAACCCTTAGTTGAAATAAACAAGAAATTGTTTAAAGTCTCGTCCTAAAACTGTGGACGAATAAATTGTACTTAGATTACATCCATTAGTCCAAAACAACGGACCAAAAAAAAAAATAACAAAATAAAACTAAGTACAAAAGTTGTCTTCATTGGGGGGAGCTGAGCTAGGGTCGTCCTGAACAAGCTGAGTGGTGGCGTCATCCTCAATATTGACGTCTGAGCTTGTCTGAAGGAGGGAGCTTGTAGCAGCACCACTAAGGTTGAGCTTGATAAAACTGAAGTCAAGGTTAGGAAAACTCTCAATGGCGTCCATTCTGAAGTCTTCAAACCCAACTGCATAGTTTGCATCCAAAGAATCAGTGTACTCTTTGGACGCCTTGAACTCTGCAACCGCGTCTCCCTTAGCCTTTTCAAGGAGAGCACTCAACTCGTCATTCTTCTTTTGAAGATGATCAAGACGAGTGTCCTTCTCTATGACGTTAGTCTTCAGCTCCTCTACATGGTTTTGCAGCTCCTTCACTTCGTTCTTGGCCTTAGCCACCACTTCAGCCCACCTTTTGCTCTCATCCTTGACCTCCTGTACTCTCCTCTCCAGCGAAATCCTCGTCTTGTCCAGTTCTGTTGTTTGTCTGAACGCAGCGATGAACTTGGACATTGCCTACGCAAAATTTGTTTTTGAGACAAGGCATAACTAAGTATTGATAAGACGAGATAATAATGAGGACGAGATAAAAATGATTACCTTGAAAAGGTCATGAACACCAGAGTGCTCAAAATCCTTTAAGGACATGTTGTAGCAGGCCGCCACGTCCTGGTCAGTTACAACCCTTTCAAACCTCTCCCAGGCCAAGTCTTCATCTTCAATAAGGTTCAGAGGGACTTGACTAGAGGGCTGGGATGAGACGGGCACTTGAGCCGTGGACAGCATGTCCATGGACGGAGGATTAAAGAGCTCGTCATCAATGTCATGAACATGGACGGGAGGTTGCTGAGCAGGAGGGACAGAACTAGGCTTGATAACCCCAGGTTTGGACGACCCATGCTTAGCTTTTTTCTCCCTGCGTCGACTTGGAAGATTCCCCAGGTCGACCCCCTTGGACAAGCTTTTCCTTTTATCACCTACCGATGGACGAGGCTGGGATTGGACCCCCTGTACAACTCCCTCGTCCACCACGTCCTTGCCTTTGTTTTCCTTCATTGTAGCCATTCCTAAAACATATATATATATATATATATAATAATAATAATAATAAACAAAACAATAAAAAAAGAAAAGAGATAAAAAGAAACACACTTACGTCTACGGACAGTAAGCTCGTGAGCAATGGCTTCAGCAGATGGCTCAGGACCTAAACCCCAAGCAGCAAGACGTCTCAGGCTCACTAAAAAATGGAGCGTCCTGTTAGCGTATAGACGAGCCTTTTGAACTCGTTCAATGTAGAACTTACTCAAGTGAGGCCGTCTAACACCTACAAAAAAGAGAAAAGCATTAGACGAGGACAACTAGAGCAGATATATAACACATCAGGACGAACAACCTCAAACATGCCTTCAAGACGAAGGTTCCCTAACTCTCCTGTGTAGGGACCAAATGGATCCTTGGCAACCTCAATTGGTTTCCCAGCCCAGGGGCCAGAGACGAAGAACTCCGTCTTCCAGTTCCTGTCTGAGGTGACCAAAGACGTTATTAATCTGTAGTCTCCCCCTCTGGCTATGAATTGATGGAAGCCAAGGAACTGATTAATTTAGGAGGGTTTATAGCAGTAGAGGAACTCGTCCACAATAAGAGGACGATCCCCCCCAAAAACCTCCCTCCATAAGACTTGCATGGAAACAATTAGCCTCCATGCGTTGGGGTTGAACTGACAGATAGCTAAACCTAATCTAGTGAGCAACTCCCTAGCAAAGGCGTTGAGAGGCAACCTCAAACCCCCTAAGAGGTAAGCCTCATAAATACCAACTCCAAAATGGGGTTAGCAACACCATTCCCCACGGACTGGTAACCTAGGGTTTAAATTATCAGGGATTTGGTACCAGGCCTTGAGAGACTCTAACCTTTTGCTATCCGTCTTGGACGGAATATCAATAGCACAACTATAAACTACCTCAACCTCGTCCTGGACAGTGGACGAGGGAGCACTCGTGCCAGCCCTTGACCCAGACTCGGTCCTCATCCTAAATCCTTCCTGAAGAACCTCTAAAGGAACTCCAGGAACACCTGACGTATACTCGTCTGAGGTATTCCCCCCACTACTGCTACTATTGCTACCACTACTACTATCACTTGACCCACTAAAGCTACTTGGTTCATGAAACTCGTCTATGGCTTTCTCTAGGCTATTACTAGACGAGGAAAGGACAATCTCAGTCATTTCTTGGGAATTTTAAACCTAAGGACAAGAGTGAGGAAAATACCTGGATTTAAATGATGACTATGGATGCGAGAGACTTTTAGACGAGGAACTAGGACGAGGAGTGTCAGGGAAGAAAAATTTCAGAATTGAGGGGGATAGCTCAGGAATTTCACTATTTATAGGCAAAGACTTTAGTACCTGAAACGACACAACGAATCACGAGCTGACACGTGGCACACTCCTCGAAAAATGAGTCGATGTGAACTTGCACTAGTGAGATCTTGACACGTGGCGAGCTTACACTTTGACATCAATACACGCATCCAAAGAACAACACCATGCCACATTTCCTAGACGACCCACGGACAGGGGGGCAACTGATAGTCCTAAAATAAACCAACTCCAAGCTCATCTGTAGAGGTCATCCAAAGACCGTAGAGGTCATCCAAAGAAGAAACAAAGATGATAGCCTATGAACCTCGTCCATGACAGGGTCGTCCATCCGTTAGGACTCTAGGACGGACTATAAGGACTTCAGACGTAGTTACCACATGCAATCCCTGGATGAGGTTAATACACTTATTCCAGAACGCACACGCAAAATCAAGGACATTGCCACGAAACCACCTTCGATGACAATTACAGAACGTATGACCAAATAATATAACTTCCATAGCGGTTATGGAAGTTACCTCCGAGCCTTCCGACTCCCTCCAATATAGGAGAAGTTATCAAGTAACTGCTTATAGCATGCACTATATAAACAACTATCACCGAGGAAAAGGTATGAGAGATCTCTTCCAAGTATTTTGGAATTCTAAAAGTTAAGAGACACTAACTTCATTATCGGAGGGTTTTTGGCCGGTCTGCCTCGGTCACCTTTGATAGTTAGTTCATCTTTTCAGGTTTTCCAGATTATCTCTTCGCCATCGAAATCCGAAGCATCCAGCCTACTGATTTTGTCACGCATCATCAAATTTAGTTGTGGTTAGTTTTGTGATTGGGGAAATGAATTTATTATTTTGTGATAAATTGTTTGTTTTCCAATTTTTTTCAATAGAAAAAAGTCAAGCATTGTTATTAGAAAAGAGATTAGCTAAAGTTGGTTACGAGTACATTATTGATGTGTAGAGAAACATTCTTCATCTACATAGATAGATTGTTAACATATCTAGCATGACTAGCAAGGATATGAGTTACAGAATTACCTTATCTACGAGTATGACAAAAACAAAGAGAAGAAAAGGCATGTGTAAATAATTTAGCCTCAATGATGAGGTGACCATAGGAGGAGAATGATTCATCTTTACTATACTAAGAGCTTTAATAATAACTTCGAAGTCACCCTCTAAAACAATGGATGAAAGATTGAGGTCTTGAGCAAAACTTAAGAACTTCACTGCTGCCATATATTCATCAGCAACTGAATGGGGTAAAAGTATTCTCTCTTTTGTAAACACCAAAACCAAGACCTGAGAATTTCGAACAACCACTCCAATCCTACTTCTCTTTACTCCTTAAACACTGCACCATCAAAATTAACTTTGACTAAAGGGTTTATTGAAGGAGACCAACAAATCCGATTTGGATTTAACGCAGTGGGAGGAGAAGATTTTACTGGGATGGCCCGAATAAAATCACAGAGGGTTTTCTTGACCATTGTGATTACATCATTAATAAGAAAGGATTTGTCTTCTACCAAAAGTCTATTTCTACGAAACCAATTGCGAAAACATCCAGATCCTTTTTTTCCCAGTTATGTGCTACACCAAATCTAAAAACTTGGAGAAGTGGTTATGTAATACCCCGGTTATTAATTGTAAGTTGGAAGAAGCTTGATGGGCAGACTGATAGCAAGATATTTTAGGGACAAGCTTGGAAATAGCTTCATCCCCTTAAGTCAGCCACCCCCCCCCCCCCCCCCACCTCACTTTCACATTCACATGTCTCCTTCTCTCTCTCGGCAAGAGAGGGACCCTTTTGGCCAAGCAAGGAATATGAGGTAAAATTCCTATTTTCCTAACAAAACTAAGTAAAATCTAGCTGTGGAGTTTATACTAGAGCAAGCTTATTGGGTTTATGTAAGAAATTCTTTTTCGAATGAAAAGTTTGGTTTGGTTTTGAGTCATTTGGCTCTATTGTGCACTCAATCACGATTTTGTCTTGGGTAATGGGTTTTTGGAGGTCTTGGAGTTGAGGAGAGGTGTGCATGTGAAACTTTGATGCTTTCGATAGCAATGGTTTTGTTAAAATCCTAAAATTTCATATCATTTGAAGAGTTTTTGCTTTGATAAAAGTTTTGGTTTGATTAGTT
Organism: Lithocarpus polystachyus; assembly: GCA_033629205.1. NCBI lineage: Eukaryota > Viridiplantae > Streptophyta > Magnoliopsida > Fagales > Fagaceae > Lithocarpus > Lithocarpus polystachyus. Next base: position 49,637,818 of record CM066168.1, read on the forward strand.
TCCCAATGGGTATTTGACGGTTGGTTTGCTAGATCAAATATGAGTCTTGTTATTGCATATGTTGATGTGAGTTGATTTTTGGAAGTGTGTTCTTTGCATTTTAAATGATTTTGGCAAATGTGGGTGTGAGTGAAGTGATAACTACTTATTTATGTAAGTGAAGTGTCAGCATGTGTTTTTTGCATACCAAGTGTTTGATAAGTTTTTTATATGAGATTTTGAGTTTGATTTCTTGTTTTTAATATGCTTTAAATCTTGTGGTTTTAATGGGAGTGATTCTCAAATAATTTCGACTAGTCTTAAAACTATAACAATTTTCAAAAATACATGATTTTTAGTAATTTCCACAACTCCAAGACCATCTTAAAACTATAACAATTTTGACTAGATTTAAGTCAGCTGCAATACATGATTTTTAGTAAATTATAAAAAACTTATTTTGAGTTGAATTTTTGATGGTACATACTACACATATAAGAGATAATCCCTATTTAATTTCTAGTTAATCGGATAACTTTTCGTGGACCAAACAATTTTTACAAAATGGTTGGCTTGTTGTATATTGAATCTGAAAGTGCGATGAAAACGCTAAGATTTTATGGAATTTACTTCAAATATTTGTTGAATGGATTGGTTTGTAAATTCATGTGCTTCGACATGTGTTTTATTATTATGTTTATATAAGCACATTGCTTGCAGTGGAGAATTAAAATGCTTTGGTTTTGTGTTGTGGCACTATGAGTATGTTTGCTTGTTTGGTTCCCATTTGGGAATGGGCACTTGTCTTAGGTTGGGCAAGCTAGGCTTTAGTGCATTTGATTTGTTTTAGGGGATCCTATTTGATTTTGGAGACAAATGTGATGATAAACTTTGTGATAGAACTTGTTATTAATAGGCTTGATCCTTGTGTTTCTAGGTTTTGAGATTCTTGGTGATGGACCTAGTGACAAGATTGGTTCATTTTGTGATGCTCGGTTGAGGTAAAATCGGTTGGCTTTCTGAGGTAAGTAGCTTTTTAATGGGATATTTGAAAAATAACCATGTTGCATAAATGTTTTTTTTTTTTTTGGGTTAGACACACTTTTGGAAACTACCTATGGAGAATATATTTTTCTAAAAACTATTGTGTCGTAACCTTAATATATATATATATATATATATATATGAAAATGCATCATATATAGTATAGCATTTGGGGAAATGCATGAATTGTTGATATGGAAAAATGAGCATCTTTTATTTAATCTTTGATAACAAAATCATGGATTTTATGGTATATTAGAAAATTTAAAGATGCTTATCTTGTTTTGTTATGTGAGAAATTGATAGAAATCTTTTGACAAGAATGAAGTTGAAAACCTTACAAACTTTGTGGAAGTTAGACTATTTAAGGTTTTTCTGAAATTACCTAGACATAATCTATGTATTTGAAAGTAATGTACCTGTGAGCTTTATGTGGTTTTAACCCTATGCCATGTGTGATTTCCTGGTGATCATCCGATTTGGTTTACGTAGTCTTTGTGACAACGAAATCAAATTTAGGTTAGTGTCTTTTCACTTTGGATGACACGTTCTTCCTTGCTGTCCATATATAGGGGGGAAGAGGTTCCTTGATTGCGTGTGGTGAGGCTGTTGCCCATAGGGGCCAAGAGACCACATGCAAGAGAGGTCCTATTTGACATGCTCTCTCTATTGCCAATGGGGGGAGAGAAAAACCTTGAGCGTATGGGTGAGGCTGTTGTCCATAGGGCCAAGAGTCGCATACCAAAGAGGACAATATCATGTCAGTTGTGAATGGATGGATCTCCTGACCGGTCTATGTGGTAATATGGTATATTTGTGATAAAATTACCGTATGTTAGATTGTATGGCTTTGGAAATTATATTGTTGGTGCTCATAGATTATGGTACATAGTTTCATGGTATTATTTTGAGAAACTTTGTGTTTCATCATTTAATCATTCTGGTTATATTATTATTGAAAATGATCTTGCAGTATTCAGTTAGCAATTTCCTAAACTAAAACATGTTTTGCAAACTGTTTATCATCATTAAATTTGCATTTCCCCCACCTTCATTAATTATGCTACTTATTGGGCTTTAGCTCATCCCACTCCCCAACAGTTTTTCAGATAAATTTACTATACCCCGGGCATGGAGCTGGTTTAATTGGTGGTGATTAGAGCATTATGCTAATTGAGAGAGTTATGCTATGATTGGTGGATGACTCAACTTACTAAAGGCATGGCCCAGACCCATAGACTAGAGTCCCACCAATGGGTTCGATCCGGACTGCCACATTATGCCCATGGTTCGAGCCCACTTCATAGGACACCACAGATTGGTTTATATAGAAATTGAGTAGGGTCACTGGGCAAGTGGGTGGTGGATATTGGCAACTCCTTGTGCCTAAACCAGAGTCTCTAGTTTCCCATAAAAAATAGAATGAGTCATTGCTGGTGCACTTGGTCCTAGCCCAAATGCTACCTTGACATTCATCAGGTGTACGTGAAGAATATATATAAAGTTCCTGGATCGTGTCGAGGATTAGAATCACCAATTCACGGTCTGGCACCTGACCAGAGGTCATTGCATTTGTTTTCGTAGTTGAAGATTACCTCAAATTGCCCACCTAAAAGAAAAAGTTTGACTTTATTCTCTAGAAAAAGTTTTAAAAAATATTTCACAAACCAATGTCTTTAAAGTATGAATCAACTTTTTCTTAAAAATATTATTTACTAAAGCATTAAATATGTTTTAACCATGGCTAACAAAAGCCAAGAATATGCGTTAATTTAGGGTACGGTATATATAATACTGCATTAATTAATTTCTTTATTTTTTTCAAAAAATAAAGTCAATTTGTACATACTACCATGCATTTTTGGTTTGATAATCACTTCATAAGTATAAGTACTTGTAAGGTGTGAGAGATAGGGGTTAGAGTTCAAGTCTTTAAGAATGAGCTTCACATACATAGACTTAGATTACATTATAGTAGAATTTTTATATTATGTATATATATATATATATATATATAGCTAAAATCAATTTGTACATAAATGTTACAAGCGATGATCACTCTACAAGTATAAGTGCTTGTGGGATGTGAGGGGTAAGAGTCAGAATTCAAGTCTCTAAGAAGAAACTTCATACATGTATATATTTAGATTATGCTATAATATAATTTATATCTTGTATATAAAAAAAAATCAATTTATACATAAATATTACAACAACAAAAAACACAAACAATCATCTTAAATTTATGCACACCAACCAATATATTATTACAATTTTTTGACACATATAGTATTAAACAGTTCATAAATGTAATGTAATATATATTTATTACTACCAAGGAAGAGTATTGGCTTAAGAATCTTTAGAGATTTTAAGATAACTCCTCCATATATAAAATTCCTAAAACACTACTTATTGAGGATTTTCTATAATAACACTAACTCCACAATTATGCTTATTAACCACAGGAAGCTTTGTTTTATTTTATCATTGAGAAATGTTAACGAATAATGAATACTTTAAGAGTATTGGTTTAAGAACTCTTTTTAGAAAAATGTTAATGAAAAATGATAAAACATTTAATTTTTTTAGTAGCTTTTTATATTTTCTATGAAAATGGTTTTAAAAACTTTCTTAATATAGTTTATTAACAATTGTCCTAAGAGCAACCGTTAACATGACTATTTTATCATTTAAATCAACAAATTAATTTAATAAACTTTTATTTTACTAAATAAATGTTCCAACAACAAAAAATCTTGACTATTGTAAATTTTTATTAGTTTAATTATTAATGAGATAATTGAAAAATCCAATTCATGCATTTCAAAGTGGATAGATAAGATTTTAAAAACTTCCTAATAGAATTACCTTGAAAGTTTTGAAAAACTAATTGGTAACCCCTGCAATGCACATGAAAGTTTTATATAATATGATTTTTTTTATTTTGTAAAAGTATGAAATTTGATAATTATGATTGTTATTAATAAGCATTTTATTATAATTGTGTTTAAATGTAAAACTATATATTCTAGCATTCAAAGAAAATATAATGTGTTAAAATTCTACTGTAGCTTTAAATATGAAATAAAATCTAATTCAATAATATATATATATATATATATTTATACAAGATAGAATTCTACTCTAGCCTAATCTAAGTGTATGTGTATGTGTGTGTGAAGCTTCTTTCTGAAGACTTGAACTCCGGCCCTTGCCCCCCAAACCCCACAAACATTTATACTTGTGGAGTGACCATTACATCAAGGATGTGCGGTAGTAATTCAATAATATATATACACACACATATACGTGCTTCATTTTTTTATATATTATAAATTCTTAATCCTACCTAGTCTCAACCTTTATTCACGTATTATTATCATGTTAACCTTTGTTCACGAATTATTATCTTGTTGAATCGGTCAAAGTTGTCCCTTACCAGATCTAAGCCCAATCACTCTTTCTTTAGTGATTGTTTAGGAGAGCTAACACCAAAAAAAAAAAAAAAAAAAAAAAAAACCATCCTTCTCATAACTCATAAGCACTACCACACTTTTCTCAAAAAAATGAGTAAAATTTTGTAGTATTTATTTGGTATATGTTTTATTCAAATAACTACTCGTTGACACATACATACATGTGCCTTAGTACTAAACATATCAGTTTCTTATTTCAAATTTGGGAACGCATAAGTCCTCTCTATAATTCATGGACAAAAAGTGATAACATAGTCGGGTGCACCAGAGCAAGTAAAGGAGCTGTTCTGATCATCAGTAGCATGACTATAAGCTTGAGGACATTGCTGCTTAAAGATACGAGAATAGTTTGTGGGTGGGCATCGTTTTGGGGGGCGAAATGGGCCAGTGCAACAATACTGTGGTTGATTGAAAGCAATACAGGCGTTCTTGCAAGCAAGCACGCTGCCATCAGACCCTTTCACTTGCAACTTCGCTGGGCAAACCGCGTTCACGTTGGCTGGACAGCTTGAGGCCTTGCATTTACCGGTGCCGCCCCTAGTGGCTACAGAAACAGGCAAGTTGAAGCCATCTACAAGGCGAACATCGTAGAAGTCTGTACCACCCCTGGCTGCTATGCTGATTTCTACTAAAGAAGCTGGCCGGATTGGAAGATTACCGTTGCACGTAACATGACCGGTGCTACAATCGGCAGTCTCACAAGTGAACTTTCCTGAGTTGGTGGAGCATCGGGTTCGGGCCCAAAACTGGCCTTTCCATGGAGCTTGGACATCCAGTGTTAAGGATGCTTTGGATGCTAACTCAAATCCGGTCTTTGATAGTTGAGGTTTTTGATCCAAAGCTAGGGTTCCTGGCCAAATGGTTCTAGGACAGTTGTTTGTGAAAGTTATTTTAGCAGAGTGAGACCTGCATGCAAGTAAACCAAACTCTTTAAAACATAAAAAAAACAAAGTGAGCACTTGCATGTAGGTGCTCACTCTGCTAAAATACCAAACAAACCTGACAATAAACATAAAACTTGACATTGCATTTAGTTATGAGTTAGAGATTGCTAATCAAGCAATTAATTAGGCAAGCTTAGTAATTAACCGTACAAATGATATATTATTACTTTGTACTAGATTACGGTCATCAATATTTTGTTAATCAACAAATGAAATCAGTCAAGCATTTTTCAAAATCTGACCCCATAAAAAAATTTCTGGCTCCACCACTTGTAACGATGAACCACTACATAATAGTATTTTTATTACGTTTGTAAGTATTATGTTAGCGCAAGGCCTAATTAACTCGTGTCATAGCTGTAAGTATTCAATCATATTGAGCAATTGAAATAGAAGAGGTGTCTATATATATATATATATAAAAGAATCATCGATGATATAAATATGCATGAAATCTAGCACTTACCCTCAATGTGACCTGTTCATTAGAGGTCCATTCATCTATGGACTACTAAAATTTAGAAGAGATCAAGAGAGAACAACTGTCCAGCACATAAAATCTAAAATGTGTTTCATGTGAAATGTCAATGAATATAATAATGAAAGCTTAATCCGTGGGGTTCATGGCTTTATTGTATAGCCGATATGGTGATTGTCAAAACCTAAAATTTTGGGATCAAAAAAATGACCGACAAAAGCAATGTAGTAATGCATATCAGAAGTAGATAGTGAGACATACCAGCTAAGAAAAAGAAGGCCAAGATAAGGCTGTAGAGTGCCAGGGTTTTCATTGTTGTTGCTTTGGTGGTAACAATTAACAAGTATATTTGATCAATAATGAACTTGGGTGTGGTATGGCTTGGTGCTAATCCAATGAACTTGGCATGGTATATATAGCGGTTTATACACTAATTTAAAGGCTAAACGTGATGAAATTTGGACTTGGATTTTCTAGGAATTCTTATCGACTCACTTGGTGGTAATCTTCCATACGGAATCGGGTCTCTACTGCTACTGTGAAGGAAAGAGACTGACACGTGTTACAGTGTTAGTATTTGTTTACAAAACGGGTGTCAAACGTAATAGACTTTTGTATTCAAAATTTAACAACGTGTGAGGTCGAGACGAAGCATTCAGTCCAGTACAGCATGACTAAAAGGTTACGTGTAGATATTTTATGACTTCAAAAATTTGAAGACAACCCTATCCCTGTAAGTTGTGCCAAAACTAATTTGTCTGATTTCAACACGGAATGGTTTGGTGCATTGAACTTGAGGCAGCTGGAGTTATTTGCAGGCTGTAGCGCAGAGACGGAGCTAAGTGATGGACCCGGCACAACTCCCTCGGGCAACCTCCTCGTGCAGAAGAGGAGCCAATGGACGAAGGAACCATCCCATCAATCTCCGTCTTTACCCATATCCATTGGACGAAGGAAGGGCTATCAATTCATAAATAATGGCAATATGCTACACAACTGCAATAAGTCTACTTACCTCAACGAGGCGTTATAGATGCGACAATTAAACCACCATTAGAACACCTCCAATGGCTCGGAAAAGGAAGCAGGTATAAATACAAGTAACTCAAAACCTAAGGGGGTACAGAATTATGATACAGAAACTCTAATATTTTAGTATTGAAGCTCTTCTTTCTCTCTCAATTATTTGACTTGACCATCGAAGGCTCTGTGGCAGGCACCACACTGGTGTTTTTTCTTTTCGTTCGTTCTTGCAGGGCTTTTAGGTGATCTTGGTCAGCTCGCCTACTGGATGATCATCTCGACTGACGACCTTGGCGTCATCAGTTTGGCGCTGTCTGTGGGAAACGATTTTCTTCGCACCTAGGTTCAAGAGCGTAGTTCCATTCAACTCACAAGTCTAGATGAAGTCCAACGCTAACCAAGATCCTGTAGCATTAGCTCTGCAAATTCAGACACTCGCAGCCAACGTGGAGGAGCTTACTAGATAGAACCAAGAGATGAGGCTGCGACTGCAATAACAAGACAACCGCTCAGAGACCAACTGTGACGATGACGGAGACAGCCAGAGGAGAGATCACCGTCAACGACTAGTTACTCCAGAGGGACCGAGCTCGGACCTTCTCAAGGAGATGAGAAGAGAGATGGATGAGCTGAGGAATGCGATTAAGGAGAAAACAGAATGGAGTCTAGATAGAATGGTTAGGATGACAGACTCGCCCTTCACCGCAACTGTCCTAGAATGCCCGGTGCCTTTGAAGTTTCGTCTGCCGCAGCTCAAGCCGGAGGACGACAGAAGAGGACGAAAAAGGGAACGGGCAGATTGTTAGAATATTGAAGGGAACAGACGGAGAGATGACAAAAACCCTCGGACGGTAAAATTTGCTCCTTTAGTTAATCCAGTTGACCAAGTTTTGGCGCAAATTAAAGATGAACATTACCTTAAATGGCCTAGGCTATTACACTCATCTCCCAACGTGCGTGACAAGAGAAAATACCGCCGTTTCCACAAGGATCACGGACATCACACAGAGGACTGCAGAGACCTGAAAGAGCAGATAGAGGAACTTATATGGAAAGGGAAGTTGTAGAAATTCATAAAGAAGGGAGATTCCAACAGACCCAGGGACGATAACAAGGGTTAATGCGAAGCCTCTCGGAGGGATGAAGACCACATACCCCTCCATCCACAAAGTGTCATAGGGGAGATAAAGACAATTACAAGAGAACCGTCTACAGGGGGATCATTCAAGTCCCTCATCAGGAAGTCATACCAGAGGCAAGTGAACAGTGTTCATAGGATGCCACTTTTGAAGTAAAGGCGGTCGGACCAAGATATTCTATTCTCAGAAGAAGATGCCAGAGGAGTGAAATAGCTTCATGACGACCTGTTGGTTATTATGCTCATGACTGAAGGATTCAATACCAAAAGGGCTTTGGTAGACAATAGGAGCTCGGCAAATATCATTAACCTTTCTGCCTTCCAGCAATTAAAAGTGAACCTGAAGAGACTTTGTCCATTCGAATCCTCCCTCGTCAATTTCAGTGAAGACAAAGTGTACCTACGGGGAATAGTAACGCTGATGGTCACGGCTGGCTCGTACCCCTTCCAGGTAACCAATAAACATAACTTCTTGGTAGTAGACTCACCCTCGTCTTACAATGTGATCATAAGAAGGCCTACCCTTAATCGTTGGAAAGCAGCCACTTCCATGTATTGCTTGAAGATGAAATTCCCAACAAAACAGGGAATTGGGGAAATAAAAGGAGACCAGGTGTCAACGCGAAAATGCTATCAGGCAATCTTGGTATCGAAAGAAAACCATACATGGATAATTGAAGAAAAGACACTAGAAATTTCAAGTGGTTGGCCAACGTCGTTAGGTAAAAAAGGCAAACGGGAAATGGAGGATGTGTGTCGCCTTCACGGATTTGAATAATGCCTGCCCGAAGGACAGTTTCCCTCTGCCTAGGATTGACCAGCTTGTGGACTGGACGGCCGGGCACAAGCTTCTCACTTTTATGGACGCCTTCTCCAGATACTATCAAATACAGTTGGTAGAAGAAGATCAAGAGAAGACCGCCTTCGTCACCATCCAAGGGCTCTATTGCTATAGGGTCATGCCCTTCGGTTTGAAGAACGCAGGAGCAATGTACCAGAGGCTGGTAAACCAAATGTTTAGCAACCAGATTGGGAGGAACATGGAGGTGTATGTGGATAACATGCTCGTCAAGAGCAAGGAAGAAGAGAATCATTTGGACGATCTTAAAGAGACGTTCAACACACTCAGCGATACAATATGAAGCTAAACCCTGCCAAATGTGCCTTTGGAGTCTCTTCTGGAAAGTTCCTCAGCTTCATGGTGTTACAGAAAGGAATAGAAGCAAATCCAAAAAAGGTGAGAGCCATCCTCGAGATGTCCTCCCTGAAGATGATCAAAGAAGTACAGTCCCTCACGGGAAGAGTGGCACCCTCAACAGGTTTGTCTCCAAAGCAACAGATAAATGCCTTCCCTTCTTTAAGATCCTAAAGAAGGCTTTCGTCTAGACAGACGAGTGTGAAGTGGAGTTCCAAGAGCTAAAGCTTTACTTGAGCAACCCCTCACTCCTAAGTCCGTCCAAAGAAGGAGAAGACCTAATCCAGTACTTAGCTGTGTCCGCAACTACGGTGAGTGCGGCCTTGATCAAGGAAGAAAACAGGATACAACGCCCGATGTATTACATCAACCAGGCCTTCCAAGGAGCTAGAGCCCGATACCCACGAATAGAGAAGATCACCTTCGCACTAATTGTGACCTCTAGGAAGCTTCGTCATACTTTCAGGCTAACCTGATCATAGTTATGACGAACCAGCCCATTAAGAAAGCAATGAATAAACCTAAGGCTGCTGGGCGAATGGTACAGTAGGCCATCGAGCTTAGTCAGTTCGATATAGAATACTGACCCAAGACGGCCATAAAGGCCCAGGCATTGGCAGACTTCATAGCAGAGTTCACCTCCCCCGAAAATGAAGACAACCTGGAAGAGCTTTAGATCCACACGAATGGGTCAGCCATACAGAAGAGAGGAAGAGCTGGTGTCGTCAGTTCTATTGGGTTTATGCCCTAAAATCTAATTTATTGGCATGTCATAAATAATTAAATTGTTTAATTATATGAGACTATCTATAAATGAACTAATAGGATATTATCTTAGTCCATGAGATGCATCGTATGTGATTTATGTAAAAAGTCACAGAATATATAAATCACAAGTTTTTTGTAAACTCAGAATTTTAGTTCGTAGATAGTGATGAAATTGGACATTTTATCTGCGAAGACTATAACATATCAGCTAAGATGATTTGTCTTGATCATGAAAGTGGAGCTTCTAGTTGATATGTTGATATGTTTTAAGAGTTAAGACATATTGAACTGGAACACTGTGAGATTTATTATTCTCTTAACGACTGTTAAATGAATAATAAATTTCACGACTTCTATTTACATCAACTCTAAATCCTGAGAGAATAATGAACCTAATCATGCAGTGTAGGTTGCTTTGATATATTAAGAGTGGGATCTATAAGTCACGATCAAAACCTCAGTATGTTGGGTAGCCGCATTTAGTGTTGATGGAACATATATTCTCAAGATGGAATTCATAATCTCTTAACGGAGATATAAAATATTCTCTTGAGATAAGTTTAATGGGTTTAGTTATTCAGAGTGTTAGACCTAACCACTTTAGTAAGGAGTTACTAAAGTATATATTTATGGAATTGGATTTCATAAATATATGATGAATAACATAAAGGATTAAACTAAGTACTCAAGGATTAAGTTGTAGCAATCTTCAAAGTGGCAGCCTATATTCATGACTTTATATTATTACGAATATTTTAATGAAGGGGTTGCATGTACAATAAAATCTTGGAATATAATTTATTAATAAGGCCTAGAGTGCAATTATATTCATATAGTAGTATTGAATATAATTAATGGTTACTTTGGACTTGCCAAGAGTTGACAGAAAAGCCCAAGGCCCGTTGAAGCTAGAATCTTATTTGTTCCATTTTGGTCTCACTCCAAGCCACATACTAGAGCACAATTGGAATGGCCCAAAAGGCTAGCCCAATTAGATAATCAGTTCTATTTAAAGAGAGAAACATACATAATTTCTAAATGAGTTTTCTAAGTGGTTTTCATTATGATCACATGAGAACATGAAATGGTTTGTGTGTGAGTGTTGGACACTCTCTTATTCTCTCCGTGGAAACTGATTGAGAGACCACATTTCTTGGGCATTAAGTGGAATTGGAGTGAAGATTAAAAGTTTTCCCAAGTACTTCTATTCTTTTGTTTTGAATTTCACCGCATCAAGGTACGCTTTCTTGTTCTTAAATTATGAAACTTACAAAGTACATGTTATCAATTGCGAACGAAGTAGATCCGTTAATTTTTCTGCTGCGTATGTTTTGTATGTAATACAAACATGTATTTTTTCCAACAAATGGTATCAGAGTGGTCTTCAATTTTGAATTTGTACAACATGTTTTATGAGTTTTGGAATTAGAGATAATAGTTTCATGTTGTTAGAAGATTATGCATTTAATTTTTTGCGTGGTTGTTGAAACTATGATTTGATAAAAACTAATATTGATGTTATGATGTTATTTAAATTTGAATTTAAGTATATTAAATTGATCTTTAAGGCTATAGCTTCAATGGAATTCAGTTTTGATATTAAATTCAGCATATCATGTTTATATGGTGGTTGTTTGTTTATAAAAACTGTAGAAAACTGTGTACAACTACTTTTTAAAAATTGAAAACACGTGTTTTTCGCGAGTAACTTCGCGAGAAGGTAACTCGCGAAAATGCCTTCGAAACACAAAACTGTTTCGCGGGGAAGCTTTACTCGCGACATAGTCGCGAGACAGTCGCGAAAGTTTCTGTCTGAATTTTGTGTTTTCACTATTTTGCCTTCACCCACTTTCGCGAGAAGAGCCTAGTCGCGAGCTTCTCGCGGAAATGCATCTGAAAGGAATTTTGAATATTTTCTAAGTGTTTTCAAATGTGTAAAGAGCAAAGCTGTGTGTGATGAGATTACACATGGTTCTAACTAAAAGACCTAATGAGATCAAAGATGTTCGTTAAATAGAACTCTTAGTCTTTGTAGTTTGGGACTTGTCTTTTAAGAAACATTCTAATGAGATTGGAATTTTTGTATGATTGAATGTCCTTAATTTATTTTAATTAGAAATTTTAATGAGATTAAAGCTTAATTAAAAGGTATATAGTTTCTAATGAGATTAGAATTCTTAATCAAATAAGTTAAGGATAGAGCTCTACGTAACTAATTTTTGATTCATTAGTATTTAAGGAATCCTAAATAGTTTAGGACTTCCATTTTAGTTAGTGATTCTAATAAGATTAGAGTCTTTATTAAGTGCAAGGTTATTAGTTGTGATAGGATCACAATTATTTAAAGAAAAACACAAATAATGAGTGGGAGTGCTGAAATAACTCTTTTGTTAAGTTTTTTGAAATGCGAATAGATACCTTGTCTTGACTTCGAGTCTTGCATTCTATGCGGAGGGTATTTACTTCACGGATTACAAGGTTAAACTTCTTTGTAATTGCGCGAATGTTCGTTACGCTATTGTGACGTGACTTAGTAACATCACATTGAATTTAAACAATTAAACAAATTTGATGTGTAGGGTTAAAATTGTGATTAGATCACAATGGTTTCATGACAATCCATTTGTTTTAAAATTTCTAGTGGGAGAGAGATTCAAGGATTGATTCTCATGGCCTACATTGCCAGTTTATAGTAGTGTGATTAGGCACCTTGCCTTGGCGTATATGCCTTTCTCCCTTCGGAGGGTATTTAATTCATGGTACTACAAATTAAACTTCTTAATGATAGATGAAGCGTATTTGCACATTGAGAATGACCATGCTTTCGTGGAGTTACTGGGTGACTCACATTGACTCTAGACAATGGTGTACACTAGACTAAGTGTAATGTTAACCTTCCTACGGAGCTTTGTCATTATTACTTTGAAGCTAAAGGAAAAGTGGCAAATTATTTTTGTTTGGTAAGAGTTACCATGATAGCATTAATAATGAGAATAATTCTCGCCTGATCATAGTGATTGATACGACCTCGCTTCCAAGGAATATTAATTGTAGGATTAAGTTGTCGTTGCACCTAGTATAGTATGATTTTCGGGTCCCATATTATATGGTTATGGATGCAAAATATAATGTCCCTGTAATTATGTTCATAGTCTCAAAATAAAGTTGTCATAAATTTTGTTCTCTAGCTACTATTTTAATTGAATCACATTAACTAAAAAATAATTTTGGACATGGTGCTTAAAGGAGCTGATGTACATAAACATGTTTTGATTCAGGATTGTCATAATTTCCTATGCATGATGCATTGATGGAAGATAGTTTATGATTTGATCATAGTCTCCACTGAAATGCTAAAATGTTACATTGGCTTCTATCTCAAGTGTGCTATAGCATGAAATGCAAGAGTTAGTAATAGACTTAGACTTTATGTTAAGTCTAAATGAGATGTTTGGTATGAATCATATTGAGTGCTAAAAAAAGTTTAAAGAGTTCCAACTCTATATCATTTTATGAAAATTTTTTAATTTTAAAAATAAATTGGAATTCTTGGATGTAGAGATTAAATGCTAATCTCATTTGAATATAATCCACAAGTCCTTGTTAGAATCATTGATCAATTTAGATTGTTTTGAAAATAAATTCTTTTTATGTTTTCTGAATTGATGAGTGAGTTCTACATAACAGAAGACATCCTAATAGCTAAGGCTAGGATCAATATGATTTAATTCTAATTCTTAGCCTGAACCGAAAGGTAAAGGTGGTAAGAAGAGAAGTTATAACACCAAACAGTTGGACAAGCAAGTTGCCCTAGTAGTTCCCAAAAGGAAATTGGACTCAAAAGCATGACCAAAAGGAAAGTATTTTTGTTTTGGTAAACCTAAGCATTGTCCTTGATTATTTTTTAGATGGAAATTTACATATTTTACTTTTTAAAGAGAAAGTTTTCATCCTTTGGAATTGTATGTTTTGGCACTTATGTCTAGATCTTATTAATCTAAATGATATTCAAGATTGGTGAAATATGGGCTTTTAGAACTATTATTTTGATACATTCCCAGTCTATAAATTTTATTTAGAGGATAATATGATCTAGGGTTCCTTTATTGTAAAGGAATAAAGTTTCAATGACTTCTTTAAATCAGTGCATACATGAAGAAGGAATAAGACTCTTTTAGAAATAGTAAAGCACATGATAAGTATTTCCATTTGTTTATTTCTTTTGTAGATATACTTTAATAATTACTATACATTTTCTAAAGTTGATTTCAAAAGTTTGTTCCTAGGACATTTGTCAAATCGTGGATTGGGTAAAAACCTAGTATATGATACTTCCACTTTTGGAGATGTCCAGCACTTGTGCTAAAAAGGAAGTCTAACAAAATTGAAATCAAATGATAGAAAAATGTGTGTTTATGATGGGTATCGAAAAGGAGTTGCAAAAGATTGTTTTGGTAGTCATAAAGAATACAAAATGTTTGTAAAGTACAAATACAAAGTTCTTGATGATGACTTTATGAATAATCTTAAAGCTAAAAATAGAATTGTTCTAGAAGAAAGATGTCAGAATTTGTTGAAAGACAACTATAAAATACATTTAGAAATGAGATGGTTGTATTAGATACACCACTAGGCATTATTCTAAACATATAGCTAGTACACCGGTACAATATTGTAGTGGGAGGATTATCAATTACCAAATAAATTCATACTTTTGGAATAAACTTTTGGAGTCATTTCATAAGGATATGAATATGATCCTCGGTCCTACATAAAGGCAATAGCTGATATGAATATGGATTACTGAATCAAAGTTATGTGAATAGAATTGGATTCTATTTAAAGTTTAGAACTTGTAGAGGTGCCTGATGGCATTAAGCTTATTGTTTTCAAATAGGTCTACAAGTAAATAAGATTGATAGATTTAAAGGTGCAAACCTTCAAAGTCAAGACTAGTGGCGAAAAGATTTATTTAGAAAGAAATGGTTCGATTATGAAAAGATTTTTTTCACCAATAGTCAAGTTTAACTCTATCTAGATTCTCTTATCCGTTATATTTAATTTGGATGAAATATGGTAATGGATATCAAGAAAGCTTCTTTTAGTAGCAGTCTTGAGGAAAACATCTATATAATGTAACTAGACTTGTACATAGCAAAGAAACAGTAGTGTTTGGTATGCAAGTTACTTAAATTCCATTTAAGGATTAAAGTAAGCATCTAAATAATAAAATATCATCTTTGATCAAGGAATCAAATTGTTTGATTTTGATCAAGTATTAAAAGGCCTTATGTATGTAAAAGCTTTATAGAATAATAAATTTCTTAATGTATGTTGATGGCATTCTAATCATTTAGAACGATGTAGAGTTATTGTCATCAATGGAGTTTTTGTTGTCTAATCCAGTTTGATATAAAGTATTTGGGAAAGATTGGTCACATCCTTAGAATTAAACTTTGTTAAAATTCAGAAATTAGGATGCTCGGTCTATCTCAAACTGCTTAAATAGATTAGATTCTAGCCAAATATAGCATGTAATACTTCAAGAAAGGATTCTTTCCTTTTAAGTTTGAAATTCCTTTATAAAGGACTATGGTCCTAAGGCATATAAAAGGAAGAGCATATTAAGACAGTTTCTTATACCAAATCAATAGGAAGTCTTTATGCTATGCTATATACTAGACTAAATATCTATTTTGCGGTGGACATGGTAAATAAATATCAATTGAATCTAAGATCACTTAATTTAGTAGAAGTAAAGCATATACTCAAATATCTTAGGAAAATGAGAGATTATATGCTTGTCCACAAAAATGAGATTTTGATGGTTACTAGATATACGAATCCTGACTTGTAGTTTGATTGTGATTCATGAAGTTGGACTTCAAGATATGTGTTCATCCTTGGTGGTGAAAATACACATTAAGTGTAAGTAATATCTTATTAGAGAGATATGAGTACGTGAGACGTAGTAGTAGAAAAGATAATTTATGCAATAAATCTAGTTGTAACTTGTTTCCAAACCTTGCCTTAGAATGACTATGAATTACTCTAAAGGGAAACAAGTGTTAGATATATGATAAATTGTCTTGGAGGAAAAGTGGGAGATTATTGGAGTTTATGCCCTAAAATCCAATTTATTAGCATGTCATAAATAATTAAATTGTTTAATTATATGAGACTATCTATAAATGAACTAATGGGACATTATCTTAGTCCATGAGATGCATCGTATGTGATTTATGTGAAAAGTCACAGAAGATATAAATCACAAGTTCTTTGTAAACTCAGAATTTTAGTTCATAGTCGATAATGAAATTGGGCATTTCATCTGCGAAGACTATAACATATCAACTAAGATGATTTGTCTTGATCATGGAAGTGGAGACTTCTAGTTGATATGTTTTAAGAGTTAAGACATATTGAACTGGACCACTGTTAGATTTATTATTCTCTTAACGACTGCCAAATGAATAATAAATCTCATGACTTCTATTTACATAAATTCTAAATCATGAGAGAATAATGGACCTAATCATGATGTGTAGGTTGCTTTGATATGTCAGAAGTGAGGTTTATAAGTCACGATCAAAACCTCAGTATGTTGGGCAGCCGCATTTAGTGTTGATGGAACATATCTTCTCAAGATGGAATTCATAATCTCTTAACGGATATATAAAATATTCTCTTGAGATAAGTTTAATGGGTTTGGTTATTCAGAATGTTGGGCCCAACCACTTTAGTAAGGAGTTACTAAAGTATATATTTATAGAATTGGATTTCATAAATATATGATGAATAACATAAAGGATTAAACTGAGTACTCAAGGATTAAAATGTAGTAATTTTCAAAGTGGCAGTTTATATTCATGACTTTATATCACTACGAATATTTTAATGAAGGGGTTGCATGTATAATAAAGTCTTGGGATATAATTTATTAATAAGGCCTAGAATGCAATTATATTCATATAGTGGTATTAAATATAATTAATGGTAATTTTGGACTTGTCAAGAGTTGACAGAAAAGCCCAAGGCCCATTGGAGCTAGAGTCTTATTTGTTCCTTTTTGGTCCCACTCTAAGCCACATACTAGAGCCTAAATGGAATGGCCCAAAAGGTTAGCCCAATTAGATAATCAGTTATATTTAAGAAGAGAAACACACAGAATTTCTAAGTGAGTATTCTAAGTGGTTTTCATTATGATCACATGAAAACATGAAATGGTTTATGTGTGAGTGTTGGACACTCTCGTATTCTCTATTTGGAAACTGATTGAGAGACCATACTTCTTGGACATTAAGTGGAATTGGAGTGAAGATTAAAAGTGTTCTCAAGTACTTCTAATATTTTTTTTTGAATTTCACTACACCAAGGTACACTTTCTTGTTCTTAAATTCTAAAACTTACATAGTACATGTTATCAATTGCGAATGAAGTAGATCCATTAATTTTTCCGTTGCGTATGTTTTGTATGTGATACAAACATGTATTTTTTCCAACAATTACCTCCCTTGAAGGGGACAATTTGAAGTACAGAGTTCAATTAAAATTCCTTGTCACCAACAACGAAGTGAAATACGAGGCCATTTTGACTAGGCCGAGGATCGTCTAGGCGCTGGGAGCTAAAAACACTTTGCTAAGAAGTGACACACAGCTCGTCATAGGGCAATTCAAGGGAGATTTCAAAGCAAAGGAGATAAGGATGAAGAGATACCTCAAATTAACGAACCAATAGGTAAGCAAGTTTGATCGGGTAGAATTTCCTCAAGTCCCACGAGATCAAAATGCGGAAGCTAACGAAGTGGCTAAGAGTGCGTCAATAGACAATCAAGCAAAGGTGATTGATTTGAAATTGGAAGAACAAAACTCTCCCAGCATTAAAGAATTTCAAACCTTCCCGGTGGACATCCGCATAAGATGGACGAGCCTAATCCTATCCTATCTTATGGATGGACGATTACCACCAAATCCTGACAAAGCCAAGAAGATCAAGAAATAGGCTATCCGGTTCACGGTGTTGAATGACGAGCTTTACAAAAGAGGCTTCTCACAACCTTACTTAAGGTGTATTGAAGAAAAAGAAGCCAAGTATGTTCTGGAAGAGGTTCACGAGGGCATTTGTGGTGACCACATGGGAGCAAAGTCCCTCATAAGAAAGATCATGAGGGCAGGTTATTTCTGGCCCATAATGCAACAAGACATAGCAAACTTCGTATAGAAGTGTGACAGCTGCCAAAGGTATGGGAATG
Source organism: Lithocarpus polystachyus (assembly GCA_033629205.1). NCBI lineage: Eukaryota > Viridiplantae > Streptophyta > Magnoliopsida > Fagales > Fagaceae > Lithocarpus > Lithocarpus polystachyus. The sequence goes on from CM066168.1 coordinate 49,656,118, forward strand.
TCCAACGAGTCCCAGGAGAGAAGTGACGACCATCACTTCCCCCTGGCCATTTGCACAGTGGGGGATTGACATCATTGGGCCTCTACTACAAGGAAAGAAGCAAGTAAAGTTCTTACTCATCGCTATTGACTGCTTTTCAAAATTGGTGGAGGCAGAAGCACTAGCCACGATCACAGAAGCAAAGGTATAAAGTTTTGTAAGGAAAAATATTGTGTGCAAGTTCGGGATCCCACAGACAATCATCTCGGATAATGGTCGTCAGTTCGGCAGTCAAGGATTCAGATCGTTTTGCTTAAGCCTTGGTATCAAGAACAAATATTCATTCCCGGAGCATCCTCAAGCCAATGGACAGACTGAAGTAACAAATCGGACATTGCTGAAGATCATCAAGGCCCGATTAATGGGGGAAAAGGGAGCATGGCCCAAAGAGTTACCTAGCGTTTTATGGGCTTATAGAACTACAACAAGAACCCCCATATGTGAAACACCCTTCAACCTGACATATGGCATAGAAGCAGTCATCCCCATTGAAATAGGGTTCACTAGCCCCAGGATGGAATTCTTTGATGTAAACAGCAATGACGACCAATTAAAGTTGAACCTAGATTGTTTGGATGAAATTAGAGACAAAGCTTCTCAAAGGATGGCCAAGTATCAAAGGAAGATGGCGGAGTACTACAACTAGAGAGTAAAGCTCAAAAGGTTCCACGTCGAATACCTCGTCCTACGAAAGGTGACACCTGCAACAAAGGATCCAGCATAAGGCAAGTTAGGGCCAACATGGGAAGGACCCTACAAAGTCGTCCGCTATTCTCGGCAAGGAAGTTATCACCTGGAAGATTTGGACGGGAACAAGTTACCCCATCCTTGGAATGTTGAGCATCTAAAGAGGTATTATGAATAAGAATTGTAGTCCATTTGTAAGCAGTCAGCGTTATCTTATACTTTTTAATGCAAATCAAATAAACATATTATTCAATGATTAACATATTTTGACTATCTTTTTCAAGTTCAAACTAAAATCACCATCTAGATGCAAAAACTCCGACCAAGTTAAAATGATAAGATTCTTCCAAAGGATGTAAGTCATTTTAACTAGAAAAGATGATAAGATTCCTTAAATGGATGTACATCGTTCAAATAAAAGACGAAAAGATTCCTTAAAAGGATATACATCGTCCAAATAAAAGATAATAAGATTTCTTAAAAGGATGTACATCGTCCAAATAAAAGATGATAAGATTCCTTAAAAGGATGTACATCATCCAAATAAAAGATGATAAGAGTCCCCAAAGGGATGTAAATCGTCCCAATAAAGGCCAAGACAACGAGATGTAAGTTTTCTTGCCGAAAACTCAGGTGAATATATCCCACGAACAAAGGAAGGTCATCCACTGAGTTAAATTGGCAAGATTCATAATTGGGCAAAAATTTCTCTAAGTCCCCAATGGACGACGAAAAGCATAAACAAAATGTGCAAAAAGAAAGTACTCGCAAGCAACATAAACACAAGGGAAATAAGCATATGTGTATATATATATATATATATATATAAGAGTTGTAAATTGTCCAAAAGCCCTAAAACAGGCAGGGCACTGAGTGGTAAATTGTCCAAAAGCCCCAAAACAGGCAAAGCCCCCCTCCTAAAAAAAGAGAGCAGGAAAACAGAACAAGGAAATTAAGCTTCAGGAGTGTCGTTTCCACCCTTTTCAAGCATTGGAGGATCCTTGGCAACAGATGCAGTAGCCTGAGCAGCCTGCTCTGCCTTATCTGCCTCAATCTCCTTGTCAATTGCCTCAAAATCCAGGTCCTCCAAATTTGTCTCCGGGCCGTGCTTGACCAAGTATCTTTTCAACAGCTCAAATCCCTTAAAATACCAGCCAAACAAGATGGCATTGTACTCATCCTTGAGTTGAAAAGCATGGACGGCCTTGGCCACGCCGCTCTTCATTTTTTGGTTAGCCGTCGCCAACTGCTCGTCCCTCTGCTTCACCAATTGCTTCTCGGCATTCAACTCCTCAATTAAAGCTTTTATTTTTTCCTTGGACAAGTTATTAACGTCCATTGCCATTATTAAATATTTTCTCAAACCTGAGGCTTCAGCTTCTAGCACCTTTACCTTGGAAGTGGCCATCAGAACCTTCTCTTCACTTGCTAAGTATTGGGAGGTGATGTGCATCGCCTCCCTCAACACCTAGCATCCAAAGTCGCGCAGTGAACAACTGATATAATCCGTGCTTTAAAAAAAATAAAAAATAGGGAAATAAAGGAAAATTACTTGGACGAGCTTATGGACATGGCAATTCGCCATCTCATGAGAAGGTATGCTGGAGATTTCTTTCAACTCCTCAGGCGTCACAACTTCATTAGCCCGAGCCAAGGTCGTCTCAACCTCCGCCCAGACACTGGCCCTCACTTTCTCTTTGCCTTTGTCGCCCGTCTTGCGCTTCTCAGTACGAGGAGTTATCTCCTCGACAGAGAGGGCTAGGGAAGCAACACGTCTCTCGTCCAAGGCAGGGGTGGACAAACCCTTTTCCGTCACCTCTTTTTCTTTTTCCTTCTCAACGACCCTTAACCTCCGTTGACCAATGCTGGAGAGGGGTTTGTTTTTATTAGCCTTAATCCGAGCATAAAATTCCTTATTAAACTTAGTTGTCATCTCTGCGAAAAAAGAAGAGAAACAACAGGAAGGTCAGAAAAGAAAGAAGAGAGGAAAAGGAGAAAAGAAAAGGAAGGATAAACGATCTACTTTCGTCCTAAAGTGACTCACTTTTTTCTTCCTGATGGATGGCACGAAGGACGAAATGGGAAGGCTCTGGTCCCAAATAGTGACGAGTTAAGGTCCGGCGGTTAACTAGATCGTCAAAATCGTCAATGGTACTCACGTACTCGATAGCTGCCCGAACACGTTCTTTAAACCTGCTCTCCAATTCTGGATGATCTCTGACTATAAAAAAGAAAAAACACACAAGGTAAGAAGGGACGATCAAAGTAAAAAAAAAAAAAATAAACCAAAAGAAAAAAAAAATGCGAGGCAAACACACCAAGTTGAGGGGTCTCCCACCGACGCAGCAACCTAAGGACATCCCTCCAAAAGTCGTCAGAAAGGGTCTCCCAACTGTCACCCGACACAAAGAAGTACCTAGACTTCCAATAATGGAAGGACAAAGGCAAATCGATAATAAGCCAAAACCTTCTATCCCAAGGCATGAGCTCATAATAACCAAACTATTTGGACTCTTTCAGACGGTAAAGATGGACGAACTCATTTAATGTGATCATATCACCATCAGCTATGATCGTCCAAATTACCATACGACTTATGATGATTCTCTATGAATTCGGCATAAGTTGTCCTGGGGTTATATTCAGGAAATGAAGGAGCTCTATTATAAACGGATGGACAGGAAACTTAAGGCCACACAGGAAGGCAGCCTCGTAGAAACAAACCTCCCTATGGGCTAAAGCACAAGACTTCTCGCCTTTTCTAGGAAGACAGGCCTTGGTCTCTTCGGGAAATTGGAACCTATCCCTGAATCTACTGAAGGTATCCTCCCTCAGAGAGCACTCTTCCTTAAGGGCATGGAATGACCGAGGTGAAGCAGAGATGGAAGGAAGGGAAGACGAAGGAACGATAACAGCTGTATCCATCTCAACCCCACCCATACCAGCGCTAGAAGAAAGACTGGCCTTTAAATCACTAGATCTAACGTCATAACCCATATTTTCCCTCCTTAGAACCCCTCACACCGACTCAAACCAACCCAAGGATTGACACAACAATAGGATAGATCACCCAACACTAGACTTAGGCTACTGTCACCTAGGGCAAAATCCCCAACTTGTGGGCAATGTCCACTAGAAAAACCTATAAACTTAGCTAAACGAGTGAAAAAGAAGGCAACTGAGGGGAAAGTGTGCCTAATATCAGAATAATCCACCATTAAGGAAAAGGAAAAGCAAAGCTCTAATAGGGAAAAGAGCATAGAGAAAGGGAGCAAATAAAACTTTAAAAGGAAAGAAAGAACAACAAATGGATGTACTTGACAAAGAAGGAGAAACTGAGAAATCAAATGGATGAGCGCAAAAGGAGCTGAGAAATCAGAGCAATAAGCACAGAAGGAGCTGAGATATCGAAAAAGTGAGCGTAGAAAGAAAGCACAAGGGGTTTAAAAAGGGAGCGCCTTAAAAAACGTGGGAAAACTGAAAGGTTTCACTGGAACCGAGAACCCTTCAACTAATCTTGGCGCGAAATGTGGCCATGACACACTCCACGCCGCCACTAAGTAATAACTGCGGAGGGGCAAAACCCCGAGTGCCATAACCACCAAAAATAAATAAATAAATAAAGAGGTGGGCCCTCGGGCACAACTCCCTCGAGCAACATCCTCGTTCAAAAGAGGAGCAGTGGATGAAGGAACCATCCCATCAATCTTCATCTTTACCCATATCCATTGGATAAAGGAAGGGACATCAATTCATAAATAACAGCAATATGTTACACAACTGCAATAAGTGAGCTTACCGTTAAAGAGATGAACATCCTCTCATTAATACCTCAAGGAGGCATTATAGATGCCACAATCAAACCACCATTAGAACACCTCCAACGGATAGAAAAAGGAAGCAGGTATATATACAAGTATCTCAAGACCTAAAGGGGTACGGAATTTTGATACAGAAACTCTAATATTTTGGTATTGAAGCTTTCCTTTCTCTCTCAATTATCTGACTTGACCATTAGAGGCTCTATGGTAGGCACCACACCGGTGTTCTTTCTTTTCGTTCGATCTTGCAGGGCTTTCAGGTGATCTTGGTCAGCTCTCTTATTGGACGATCATCTAGATTGATGATCTTGGCATCATCACTAAGTATTGACCAAAGGGGGCTCTAGCCCATCTAACCTTATGAAAATTTTCTTAGTAGTATATGTAAGTTCGTTTAAACCCCTTAAACCCAACAGATTAACCTAGAGAATTAGCCAAGTGATTAACTTAGGTAATTTAAACAAAACTAGGTTAACACAAATATATTGAAAAACAATAAAGCAGCGGAAAATAAAGAACACAAAGAACTGATGACCCAGAAAAACCAAACCGGTAAAAAACCTAGGGAGGATTTAACCTAGCTATCCTCAAGGTAAACTGAATTCATTATGAAAGAATTGAAGTTTACACAATAAGACTTAGACCACTAACATCCTATTGCTACCCAAGTGTAGGAAACTTACTACCACGACCCCATGATAGCTCCGAGATCCATGGACTCCTTCTTTCTTGAATTCTTCAGCAATCCATAAGCGCACTTGCTTCTATATCTTTGAAGTTCTTTGATTTTGCAATTGTATGATTTACCAAGCTCTTGACATAAATCTTGAGTTTGAAAACCCTAAGTGTATGTGAAGGTAAACACCTCTAGATCTCACAATGAGATTCACAAACACAGCATTTAGAACTCTAAAAACGTGGCTAGGGTTTTCCCTTATATACTTAAGGCAAAACATAAAACCCTATACATTAAATGGGCTAGGGCTGAGTTGGGAATTTTCTGCAGAAAAACGTTCTGCTCGATTTTCGATCAGTCGAGTCTAATTCTCGATCGATCGAGTCAGGCAGAAAGTGAACAGTAAATTCTGCAGTCAACTCGATTCCAACTTTACATAAAAAGCCATACTTTGAGCAAGTCTAATACACAACTTAAAGAATGTTTTGATCATGGTTTGCCAACATTACAAATTGAAGTTCTAATACATTAGTTCCTAATTCTTAGAACCTAACAAACTCCCCCTTTGGCAATCCGTGACAAAACACAGACTTAACAAAAAGCTCAAAGTTTACAAATTGAAACAGCCCATTACAAAATAAAAAGCCACTTAAACAATTCAACCTAACTACTATCTAACAGTTGCAAAGTAGACAGCAACACGACTGAATCAACCTGTATATTCCTGTAACACTTAACAAACATATAAACGCATGTGTGGAAAATATAAGGAATATAAAAATAACTTCTTGATTTCACATGACACAAAATAAAGACATATATCATGAATAACATCATAAATATAAATCAATAAGCAAAGTAGCATAGTAAAATAAGAAACATAATACATAACAATGTATCTCAACAAAAATATCTCCTAATCAAAAGCCAAAAAAGTAAATACAAAGTGAAGCGCCTAGATACAATCTAATAACTCCACAAGCTCCGCAGTATCACTACAAAGTACAAAACTCAAAACTCCCCCTAAAACAAAAATCTCCTCTACAAAACACTTAAAACAAAAATCTCCTCTACAAAACATATTCCCCCTTTTTGTGACAAATTGCCAAAGGGCACTCAATCATCATCAAAAGGAGGTGGAGGAGAATGATGAGAACTCCCCAAATCTGCTCGCAAAGCACGAAGCTCGTCAAGGATGTCCACCAGAAGCTGACCATGAGCCGCCTGAACAGTCACGACAGTATCCAGAGTCCGACGAAGGTCAGAAACATCATCAAAAGGTAGAGGGACATCAGCAGCAGCAGCAGTAGGATCAACAGACGTCTCAGCTGCAGGAGCATTTGTAGAAGAAGAAGGGGGTGGAGTGACACCAGAAGGCTCTACCCTAGGACGCTTAGAGCTAGCTCGAAGTTGAGCAGCCCTTTGCCTCAAAAAGGTAGCACCAATAGGAGCAATGACATGTACAGGCTCAGAAGCAGGAAAATCACCGAAACCAAGAAAAAGGAGAATCCTATGAATAAAAACGGGAAAGAATAAAGCATGAGCTGTAGAACTAGACCGATAAACCTCGTTCAAAGAACGAAGGAACAAATGAGGACAACTGATAGGGGCATCAGTAACCAGTGCATACAAAAACACACATCGCTTAAGAGGGATGGTGTGTAGATGAGAAATAGGCCATAAGGAATGACACGCTATCCGAAAGAAGAGATAATGAAGCTTGGAAAGCTCAGCAGAAGTGATCCGAGGATCAGAACCCCACCGGATAGAAGATCTAGTGATGTATGACAAAACATCATCTAGAGGTGGAGACTCCTCATAAGGAAAAACGGGATGATCAACAATGGGTACCCCAAGAGCATCAGACACCACCGAAGGGGTAATGCGATACTCTACACCTCGTAACCAAACCTTAACTAAGGTGACACCTCGTAACCAAACCTTAACTAAGGTGTTGGTATCATAGATGTGGATAGAGAGGTTCGAATAGAACTCTCTAATCAAGGTGGCAGGAGGAGGAAGATGCTCAAACTCGAGCAAAGATAACCAACCCCGACGCTCAAAGTTACGTCTCACCTCAGGATCTACCTCATCTAGTATAACCCTACGCTCAGCCCAAATATGACGTCTAAGATTCAGGGTCTCATAGGTTACTTGGTTCGACTCACTAGGGAACCGCTCACTATTGAATGAAGGTGAAGGGTCAGAAGTCCTATGGGCTCTAGTTTTCCTAGGCATGGTGCTAAGGAAAGAAAAGAGAGACACAAAAAGAAAAGAGTAAAAACAAAAACCAAGGGCAGACTGCAAGTTAGCACAGCATAGAAAATATAGAAATAACAATTCTATTTGATGCATGAACAAAATATGCAAATGATGCATGAACTAATGCAGTGACAAGTTCAAATATGATCCAAATTAACAAAATTGACTTGAGCATTAGTATTAGATTAAAAATACCCAATTTTGAAAAAACCAATTTTCAAAACACAACAAATTGAGAAATTGATCATCACAACAGTTAATTAACACAATATAATGATTAAATTAATCAATCTAACAAGTCAATTTCATCAATTTTAATCAAATTGAACAAAAACCCTAAATTTAGCAATTTCAAGCCCTAGATTTTCAAATTTCCCACAAATCATCAAATTAATCATATATAGTGCTTGTATATAGTGTCCCCACAAAAACCCATGATTCATTTGAAAAAAAAAGAGCCAGAATCACACCCAAAAGTGCCAAAACCAAAATGGCGAAAATACCCCAAAAATGCATGAATTAATGCATGGAACATGAAAATAAAATCAAAAGAGAGGGCAACAATGTCTTATCGGCCTTGGGAGAGAGAGATTATGCAAAAAGATCGGAAGAAAACGACAAAAATCACCACAAATAGCTTGGACCGGTTGGTGAGGAGACAAAAGTGTTTGAAAAAGTTTTGAAAAGGTGAAGAACACGTGAGAAAAGTTCCTTTTTAAAAACACTCAGCCCGATTTTCAATCGATCGAAAAACAGATTTGATCGGTCGAAAATCCTTCGATTGATCCACTACCAATTGAGAACCGATCGAAACACACAGAGACTTTATTGAGATTTTAAAAACATTTTCGATCGATCGAAAAACAGACTCGATCGATCGAAAATCTGGAAAATTGAATTTTTGAAAATTGAAACTTATTTTCTCAATAACTCCTCAAAGCAATATATTTTATGAAAAGAATGCATGAGTATGAGATGAAATATTTCCGAAAACCCATGTTTTTAGCCCAGATTTCTCAAAGTAAGATTTTCTCATAATATCCCTCAACCAATCAAACAGGTAAACATGTTTTGCATCAATTTTCAGAAATATTCAAACTTGGGTGGTCAAACCAAAAAACACACAATACCATGTACACAGTTTAGCAAAGAATAACTTGTGTAGTGTGTGCAACTAGCATAAGCTTGAGAAACATGTGAGGTGATATGCACATAATAATCAATCACAATTTCTACAAAATCCATCACATGAATTTGAAAGAGACTATTACTTAAAGAGTTACATCATATAACTCTCACATCTCCTAGAATAAAAGCTTGCAATCATGTAAGTTTCTTGATTTGTCTCATTATTCAATTTAATTGATTAGAAACTTAATAAAAGCCGGGATAATGTACACACCAATTTTATGAATTGTGAAATTATTATAGCCCAATAATGTACACACCAATTTTAGTTTAGAGGCTACACCTTATGTTCTTTTTGTGCATGTGCTACACTTTCTCGAGCACAAAATCTTACGATATGCACTAAGGTGTTCATGATTGGTTAGTAAACAGTGGTGAGATGGTTATTTATGCCTTTCTCAATAAGATCAAGTCCAACAATCAAAGACATAAGACTTCAAGATCAAGATCATGTGATCAACAAATATAGCATCTTCCCAACATGCACAACAAAACTTTAGCTAGTAAAGTGCAATAGAAATAAGTGCATCAAAGCTAAACAAGGTACATTCACATGATATGCAAAATTTGATTGACCAACCTTGTCTTCAAGTTCAAGGAAAAAATTGCAAAAACACAATTTGCAATTTTTTTTTTTTATACAATAAAAGAAACAAACATCCTAGAATGAAATGCATGAATGTTATGCAATGCAAATCCTAGAAAAAAAAAGTCACAAAAGATAGAGCAGAGAAGCACAAGGACCATGAAGTCAAGAATGACTAAGGACAAAAAATCACACCAATAACTTGACGAAGAGTCTCAAACTTTCCTCTATCAAGTGGTTTGGTGAAAATATCAGCATTCTGACGTTCAGTTGGAATATACTCAAGAGCAACAATTTTCCGTTCAACAAGATCCCTAATGAAATGATATCTAATCTCGATGTGTTTGGTCTTAGAGTGTTGAACAAGATTCTTAGAGATATCTATGGCACTAGAGTTATCACAATAAACAACCATGGTGTCCTGTGATATCCTATAATCACTCAAGAGTTTCTTCATCCAAAGAAGTTGAGAACAACAACTTCCAGCAATAGATAAAGAAACAAAATTTTGTTTCTTACTCATCCAAGCAACCAGATTAGCACCAACATAAAAACAACCACCAGTTGTACTTTTTCTATCATCAGCATTACCAGCCCAATCAGAATCAGAAAAACCAGCAAGAGAAAGATTTGAATCTTTGCTATAAAACAGACCATAATCACAAGTTCCAGCAACATACTTTATAATCCTTTTGACAGCATTTAAGTGAGAAATCTTGGGATTAGATTGAAATCTAGAACAAACACCCACACTAAATGCAATATCAGGTCGGCTAGCAGTTAAGTACAAAAGATAACCAATCATGCTTCTGTATAGGGTAACATCAACAGACTCACCTGATGGATCGTTTGTTAGTTTTGCGTTAGCAGCCATTGGTGTCCTAGCATGTGCAGCCTTGTCAAGACCAAATCTCTTGACCAAATTTCGTGCATACTTAGCTTGGTTGATGTAGATTCCAGCATCTGTTTGCTTTACCTGCAATTCCAAGAAATAAGTTAGTTCACCAACCATACTCATCTCAAACATGGCCTTCATTTCATCTGCAAAAGATTGAGCCAGAGAATCATTAGTAGCACCGAAAACAATATCATCAACATGAATTTGAGCAACTACAAAATGATTCTTATCCTTTCTTATAAACAGAGTGGTGTCAGCAAAACCTCTCTTAAAGCCATGGTCTGTGAGATATGCAGTTAATCTATCATACCAAGCCCATGGTGCTTGTTTCAATCCATAGAGAGCTTGCTTCAACTTGTAGACATCATTTGGCCTGTGAGGATCAACAAAACCCTTCGGTTGTTCAATATACACCTCTTCTTTTAACATGCCATTTAAGAAAGCACTCTTGACATCCATTTGATACACCTTGAAGTTCATATGACTTGCTATAGCCAAAAGAATTCGAATGGATTCCAATCTTGCTACAGGTGCAAAAATCTCATCAAAGTCAATCCCTTCTACTTGTGTGTATCCTTGAGCAACAAGCCTAGATTTATTTCTGATAACAGTTCCATGTTCATCTGACTTATTCTTAAAAATCCACTTAGTTCCAATGACATTGACTTCCTTTGGTCTTGGAACTAATTCCCACACATCATTTTGAACAAATTGATGAAGTTCTTCGTGCATAGAATTTACCCAATCAGCATTTTGTAGAGCTTCATCCACCTTTTTTGGTTCGAATTGGGATAGATAGCATGAGTGAGTAATCACATTTAATGCTTTGGATCTCAATCTCATGTTATCATTTAAACTCTCCAATATATTGGTAGCAGGATGATTCAACTTAACTCTTGAGGATGGACCTTTGACCAATGAAGTAGAGGTACCTTTCTGATCTGATGTACTTTGAGATTCTCTCTGTTCTTGTTGAGCTCCTTGAACTGGTGTTGAAGGTTCTGAACTTGATGGCACAGATGCTGTATCATTTAATACCATCAACTCTTCCTCTGTAGGCTTTCTCACATAGTTTTCAAGTAGAGAATCATCAACTTCCATAATCTTTTCTTGACCCTGAGGTGCATTTTCTGAATGACCTTCTGAGTTTAATTCATCATTGATCACTACATTTGAAGATTCCATGACTGTTTTGGTTCTCAGATTGTATACTCTGTATGCTCTACTGGTGGAAGAGTATCCCAGAAAATAACCTTTGTCACTCTTAGCATCAAACTTTTCCAGGTTCTCTCTATCACGCAGAATGTAACAGTCACTGCCAAATATTCTGAAATATTTGACTACAGGCTTCTTTCCTCTCCAGAGTTCATAGGGAGTTTGCTTGGAATTAGGTCTGAAATATACCCAATTGAGAGTGTGACATGCAGTATTAACAGCTTCTCCCAAAAAAGATTTTGGCATCTTCTTATTATGAAGCATGACACGGGCCATTTCTTGTACCACTCTATTTTTCCTTTCCACTATTCCATTTTGTTATGGTGTTTTAGGTGAAGAGAATTCCTGATGGGTGCCTTGATTATTGCAAAACGTAGCCAGTTTTGTGTTCTCAAACTCTTTTCCATGGTCACTTCTTATTCTGGCTATCACAGTTCCTTTTTCTACTTGCAATTTTTTGCACAGATGAATCATTTTTTTCAGGAGCCTCAGCTTTATCTTTCAAAAGTACAACCCATGTGAATCTGGTAAAGTCATCCACAACAACTAGAATATACTTCTTTCCACCTAAACTCTGAACTCTAGCAGGACCCATGAGATCAATGTGTAGCAACTCCAAAGGTCTTGTAGTTTGAACATCAGCTACAGGCGGATGTTTGGACTTCACTTGTTACCCATCTGACATGGTCCACTGATGCATTTTTCAATCTTCTCAAACTTGTGCAACCCAACTACTGCATCACATTTTGAAATCTTCTCTAATTGCTTGAGACTAGCATGACCCAACCTTTGATGCCATAAGTCAACTTGATTGATCTTTGTACTGAAGCATTTGTTACTTATACTTGGAGTGATACCATAACAGTTATCAGCTGTTCTCACACCAACACACATACAGTCACGTCCTTCATCAAGTATTTCACATTCTTGTTTAGTGAAGAACACATTCAGTCCATTGTCACAAATCTGACTTATGCTGAGTAAGTTAGCCTTCAACCCATCAACATACCAAACATCTTCAAAGACTGGTAGTCTTGGAATGTCCACAGTACCAATGCCTCTGATCACAGATTTGCTTCCATCTCCAAAGGTAACTGTTCCAATCTTTCCTTCGAAAAGTGTCTTGAACAAGGCTTTATTTCCTGTCATGTGCTTGGAACAACCACTATCCAAATACCAAAGACAAAAATCACGTGCCTTTAAGGCGGTTAAAGCAGTATAGCACATGTAATTATTATCATATGTGATTGAATCAAGACACTCGAGAAAGATTTTAACACAAAAAGTAAAAGACAAGCACACCAAGAAGACAATGTGGCAAAACAAAGAGAAGATTTTAAAGAAATCCATAACAACAGGGGTCAAGGATCAGCTAAAAGATCAAAAGATCAAACACAAAAGCTACCCGCTCTGATACCACTTGTAAGTTCGTTTAGACCCCTTAAACCCAACAGATTAACCTAGAGAATTAGCCAAGTGATTAACTTAGGTAATTTAAACAAAACTAGGTTAACACAAATATATTGAAAAACAATAAAGCAGCGGAAAATAAAGAACACAAAGAACTGATGACCCAGGAAAACCAAACCGGTAAAAAACCTGGGGAGGATTTAACCTAGCTATCCTCAAGGTAAACTGAATTCACTATGAAAGAATTGAAGTTTACACAATAAGACTTAGACCACTAACATCCTATTGCTATCCAAGTGTAGGAAACTTACTACCACGACCCTATGATAGCTCCGAGATCCACGGACTCCTTCTTTCTTGAATTCTTCAGTAATCCACAAGCGCACCTGCTTCTATATCTTTGAAGTTCTTTGATTCTGCAACTGTATGATTTACCAAGCTCTTGACATAAATCTTGAGTTTGGAAAACCTAAGTGTATGTGAAGGTAAACACCTCTAGATCTCACAATGAGATTCACAAACACAGCATTCAGAACTCTAAAAACGTGGCTAGGGTTTTCCCTTATATACTTAGGGAAAAACATAAAACCCTATACATTAAATGGGCTAGGGCTGAGTTGGGAATTTTCTGCAGAAAAACGTTCTGCTCGATTTTCGATCGGTCGAGTCTAATTCTCGATCGATCGAGTCAGGCAGAAAGTGAACAGTAAATTCTACAGTCAACTCGATTCCAACTTTACATAAAAAGCCATACTTTGAGCAAGTCTAATACACAACTTAAAGAATGTTTTGATCATGGTTTGCCAACATTACAAATTGAAGTTCTAATACATTAGTTCCTAATTCTTAGAACCTAACAGTATACATGGTAGAGAGCTTTTCATACACTGAAAGGGTTGTTGCCTCTTTAAGTTTTTCAAGAAAATTACGTTTGGCTCCCTATCATGTTTCTTAGCCTATTAAGCATATAAAAATTAGCCCAACCCTGCACCGTATACGATAACAAAAAAGAAGAAGATAAAATTGGTCCAAATAACATTATTTATTGGCTTTTTAAGCAAATATCTCCGCTCAACACCTTGACATCAGTGATGCCTATCGACATCTGGTTCTTCTTTCTAGGTATTTATGAATTGAATATAGTGGATTGTCTTATTACCAATCTCAAATCTCTTTCAGCCTCTGTCTATCTCTCTCTCTCTCTCTCTCTCTCTCTCTCTCTCTCTCTCTCTCTCTCTCTCTCTCTCTCTCTCTCTTTATTGCGTTTGATCAGCTTTGTTTTTTTTAACAATACATGTACCTATAAGAGCATTCACAATGGGCCAGTTATATGCCAAATGTAACCAAAATTTAGCATTCAGGCACAATAACTCTTAACAGTCGGAAGGCTAAACATGGAAACCTGTAAATTTTTTAGGCATAGTGTTATAGTACCATTGTAAATGTATGATGGTACTGTAGTTGAATGGTATGTACGGATAATACTTTTTTAATACATTATCTCTCCCTTCTCTCATTTTTTCTCTTCTCTGCTCTCTCTTCCTTCTCTCTTTCTCATTTGCTCTATCCTCTCTTCAGACCCAAACACCATCCTCTTCCTAAATCCAACATCACACATCAATGATCAAACCAAAACAAAACCACATCAGAGACAAAACACTAGATAGCAACCCAACCTAGTTTTGAATAGCAAAACTTGATTCAAAGGCAAAAATATTGGAGCTCGATTAGGTGGCAGAAATGGTAGATGAGTCAGGTGGTACAGCGGCGGCAAGGACAAGGGAATGTGGCGGCGTGGGCCTAGTGGCTTGGCCACTGCCGATGATGGTTGTTGATGGTTTTGGTTGCAAAATTGGCGTGGGTTTAGTGCTTTGGTGGTTGCGAGATCGGCGTGGGTCTGGTGCATTGGTGGTTGCGAGATTGACGTGGATCGGCGTGGGTCTGGTGTGTTGGTGGTTGTGAGATTAACGTGGGTCTGGTGCGTTGGTGGTTGCGAGATTGGCGTGGATTGGCATGATGGTGTTGGCTGTGGGTGATGGGCTTTGGCCGTGGGTATGGGTGGTGTTTGCTTGCTAATGGGTTGGGTTTGCTTGTTATGAGTAATGGGTTTGCTTGCCGTGGGTGGTCTTGGGTTTGCTTCTTTTTCTTTTTTTCTTTTTCTGGTGATGGTAGGTTTGATGAGTGTGGGTGTGGTTGGGTTTGTGATTAATGGTGGTGGAGGTGGTGATTGATGGTGGTGGAGGTGGTGATTGATGGTGGTGGTTTTAATGGTTGATGATTGCTTGCTAATTTGTTTCGGTTGTTCAAATGTTTAATTTAGCTGCTTGAAAGTTTAGTTTTTAGGCAATGATGTAGTGGTGATTTGTTTTAGTTTGGCAGCTTTTTTTGGGTTTGTTCATGGCGGGGGTGGCAGGAGTAGGTGGTTGCAGTGGCAGGGGAAGAGAGACGGGAGATAATAGAGATGGATTTGGGATATATTATTTTATTTGTAAATATATTATTTTAATGTGTTGTATTATAAAATAAAAGTTTGGATGTTGGGTGTATTATAAAATAGTATGGTATCATTGATAAAGTATGGTAAAATAGGATAGGATGGCATTTCCGACTGTGAATGCTCTAAATGAGTTGTAGGGACAGATGCCCTCGTCTAATTAACATCTTCAAGGGCAGGCTACGTACAAAGGTGGAGCAACAACAGCAAAACACGTAGCATATCTTATTATTCTCTCTTTAAAAAGTTAGACTCACTTAGATAGTTAATGTTAGACCCTTAAATTGATTAGATTAGTAACTCAAGAAAAATCTGACTTGATTATTATAACTAGTTAATACTTAATAATAGGCTACAAAGGTGGAGCCATAACAGCACCACGACACTGTTTAATATATTGTCTGTGTTATTGTGATTGTGTTGATTTTTTTTTCTTTATTATCTTTGTCACTTTTATTTAGCAAGTATAATTAGTTTTATATTTAAAAAATATTCCTAATAAAATTTAAGATGATTTTTTTAGACAGATTGCTGTAACAGTTTGTAATGACTTTTGACATTTAAAAGAATGACTTCTCTTTTTTTCTAAACAATTGTGTTGCAAAGTATTTAAAAATAGTTATTTTGTGTCCTTTTTGTTGTTGCCATTTTGTTGGTGCTAAATAAATGTTAAATTTTTTATTTTTATGAAAATAAATTGATCCCCCCCCCCTCAATTGAACTTTTTGCCTCGTCCTTGGCCATAGGCTGCAGATGTAGCCAATTCGTCGGGCATCTAATCCTAATTTAGGTTCTGTTTCTTCTCCCTTGGCCAAAAATATGCCATAATTATTTTTTTTTTTTGGAAGAGATTATGTCATAATTATAAAAGGTAAAATTTAAATAGTGAAGGATTAACTAATTAAGATCTAGAGTTCTTAGAGTAATTTTATGGAATAATTTCTAAATTCTAATTCATAAATCTTGAAATATGTGGATTAGATTTTATTACATCATCAACATTTAACTATCATCATTTTTGTACCCATTTAAATTATTGCCATTCACTCATAAAAGGGAAATGAGGCAACTGCCTAAGGCCCCAAATGAAAAATGCCCCCAAACTTTTATCAATAGAGATATACATGTACTAATGGAAGTATTAATTATGTGCCAAATATTCACCAATAAATAAAAAGTAGTTTTTTTTTTAATTAAAGAAAAACCAGTTAAAGAAAAATATTTTCATTGGATGTCACAATGACTATTCGTTTTTCTCAGTTTTAAAGTTTAAAACTCATTTATCTCTCTCACACAAATGTTGAAAGAACTTATTAATCTCCTATTAGTAAATATATATATACTCTAATTTTATTTAGAGATATCAAATATATATAGTTTTATTAAAAATTTTAATCATAATTTTTTAGTATTTGGTTGCTTCACTTGATAAATAGTGTTTGTTTTAGTTGTATAGTCATTGAGTAATACAATGGATTCGTTTTAATTTGTAATTTTGCATCTAAAAAATAGATTTTAAATGAAAAAAATACCAAAATTTAAATAAATCTTTTCTAAATATTCAAAATATAAGAATATATCACATTTAAAGTAGTTGCCTTAGGCCCCAAAATGCCATGAGCCTGCCTTGGTTCTTGCTTAAAGCATAGCTAACAACTTCTTTTCTTTAAGTTTTTCATAAATTTTCTTTATTTTTTATTACTTCTTTAGGTTTTTGCTCTTTATTTTTCACAGCCTTAGTAATTTTTTTTCTTCTAGTTTTATGTGTTATGACTAGAAGCGTGTTTAGGCTGGAATAGGGGTCTCTACCTTAGGATGCGTTACACAACCTCTGCCTTACGTACACACCCTAGGAGGCTTGTGTACACAACCTTAGTCATTCATAGGTAGGCCCTTAATGTTGTTTATTTGCCCCTTATCTTTCAACACATGTTAGGAATATGCTTATAATGTTTAAAATGTATTAGAATCATGCTTAGGATGGTTGAATCTTGTTAGAAGCATGCAAGGGATTTGGACGTATTGAGAACGTGGTAGCTTTCAAAACCATTGTTTTAAAAACCAGACCGGACCGGCCAATCCGATTAGTTCAACCAAGAATTGGCCTTCAATCCAGTCCGATTATGGGCAAAAACTCGAAACAACTTAAAAACCAAAAAAACTCAAAAAACCGGCCGGTTCAACCAAAAAATCGAGAACCGGCGTGGTCGAATTGGTTATGATCGATTAGGTTGAAAACTTAAAACTACACCATTTTTTGACTTTTTCCCAGCCTAAAACTACATTGTTTTTGGAACATTCCGGTCAGTTTCGAGCAAAAAATGTTTTTTTGCACTTAGTGTGTTTCTGCCTTTTGCGAGATTTTTTTAACAAAAAAAGAAAAAGAAAAAAAAAAAAGAAAGGAGCAGCCACTGAACGGTGACAATGTAATGCTCTTCAAGATTTTTTGACCAAAAGAAAAATAACTATGACTGTTTCCGTGAGTGAGGCTGAGAAGGAAGTAGAGAAAGAGTTTTGTGAGGAGATTTGTGAAGAAGAAATAGAGAAGGGGGAACACCTAAAGAAATGCGTAGGCATTGGGAAAGTAAAAAAGAGGCATTGGGAAGGTAAAAATTTTATATGGATGGATGAGAAAAATTTAAGATACTAATAAGAAAAAATAGAAAGCAAGAGATAAAGATGTAGAATTAAAAACGGTAGAAGATTTACTCAAAATAAAAAAGGGAAAAGGAAAAAGGAAAAACGGATTGGACTTAGCTTAGGCAATTGGAAAAGTTCCCTTCTCACGTCACTTCATCTTCAGTAGTTATCAATTTGGACTAGAACCTAAAAAGTAAAAACTAACCTAAAAAAATAATATTTAAGTTTATTATATTAAAGATGATTGTTTTGTAATGTTGTTATGTTAAATTCTTTAAAAAGGTGTTATATATTGTAATTTTTTTAAGGAAACATATTTATTACTGTTGGTTTGTTTGTTTTAGTATATTAAAAAATTATTAATTATTTATATAATTTAAATAAATAATAATTAAATTATTTATGACTTCACCGGTTCGACCATCGGTCAAACCCTGGTCCGACCAAAAAATCCGTAATTAGTTCCTTTTCCGGTTCTTTCACCGTACCGGTTTTTAAAACCTTGTTCAAAACCTTAGGGAAAGAAATATTTGTTTTTTAATTCAAAAAACGAACATGTGTTTTTGTTTGTACCAAAATTAATATGTTTGATTTCAACATGGGAATGTTTGATGCTTTAAACTTGAGGCGGCTGGAGTTATTTACGAGTCTGAGGGCTGCAGCATGCAGATGGAGCCAATTCGTAAGGCATGCATCTAATCCTAGTATCTAGTAGGTTTAGTTTCTTCTACTTTGTCCAAAACAGTCATAATTTCAAAAATTAAAATTTAACCATTGAAGGATTAAGATCTAGAGTTCTTACAGTAAAATTTGTATCCATACATTTTGAAATATGTGGATTAGATTTTACTATATCATCAATATTTAAAAATTAAAATAAAAAGTTAACTATTATCATTTTGTTCCTATTTAAATTAGTGTTGATGTGGAAAACCTCTTTTGGTTTTTGGTCCTTCACTACATAAAAGGGAAATGATCAAATCAAAGCTTTGGTTCTTGCTTAGAGCATAATTAAAAATTTTTTTCTTTATATTTTTCAGAAATTTTCTTTATTTTCATTACTTCTTCATTAGGTTTTTGCTCTATATTTTTCTCAGCAATAGTAGTATTATTATTATATTCTTCTTGTTTAGGCTAGAATAGGGGTTTCTACATTAGGGTGCGTTATGCATCCTTGACCTTACATACGGACCCTAGGAGGCCTATGCACACAACCTTAGTCATTCCTATGCAGGCTCTTTTAGAAACTTAGGATTTTTTTTTTCTTCCGTTTTAATGTTGTTCATTTGTCATTTATCTTTCAACCTATGTTAGAAGTTGATTAGAATGTTTAAATCTTGTTAGAAATAGGCTTAGATGATTGAACCTTATTAGAAGCAAGCTAAGAATTTGGATGTGTTGAGAACGTGGTAGCTTTCAAAACCCTAGGGATAGAATATTCGTTTTTTAATTTGCAAATGATGTGTTTAGGATGTGGGCTTTTATATTTGTGCCTTACTTTTAATTCTTGCATGCATAGGAATGGTTCCACTTAGGGGGATTCTTTTTGAAACATGTCTATGAAGTCCATAAGTGAAGATCAGCCAACTCAACTAAGGAAATTTGGGTGCCCTATACCTTCTAAAGTCGGTACCCTAATTTCAAACCCATTTTTAGTTTGTTAGAGCTCTTTATAAAGATTCAAATTGGCTTCCCAAAAAAAAAAAAGGTGAATCATCGACTTCCCACCCATAGGCTAGTGGTAGACTCCTGTGCAAATTAGGATGGACCCATATAGAATTGCACCTTTGACCGTAAGGGTGCTCACAAGGCCTTAAAATTCAACTGAGTATGTAAGAGGGGAATGACATGGTAGTATTAGCAAACCAAAAGCCACCAAATGAAAACCAAGACATTGTGGTGATGGGAGCTTTAATGTACATTATTGTTTAGTGTTGTTGTATATGGTTTAAGTATATTTTGTTAAAATTTAGTTGTGGTTTCTATGACTGGAAAATGAAATTATATAGGGCTAGAACTTCGGTTTCTAACTAGTTCTATTGGAAATAGATTTTGTTAAAATTTAGTTGTGGTTAGTTTTGTGACTGGGGAAATGAATTTATTATTTTGTGAGAATTTGTTTGCTTTTCAAGTTTTTTTTTTTTTTTTTTTTTTTTTCCCTTCGTGAAAGAAGCCAAGCATTGTCATTAGAAATGAGATTAGCCAAAGTTGGCTATGAGTACATTATTGATGTGTGGAGAAATATCCTCCATCTTCATAGATAAACCGCTAACATGCTAACATGTCTAGTAAGGTTATGCGTTACATAATTACCTTATTTACAAGTACGAGAAAAACCAAGAGAACAAAGGCATGTGTAAATAATTTAGCCTCAGCAATGAGGTGACCATAAGAGGAGAATGATTCATCTTTATTACTAAGAGCTTTAATGATAACTTCGGAGTCACCCTCAAAAATAATGGATGAAAGACTAAGGTCTTGAGCAAAACTTATAAGCCCTCACTGCTGCCATGGATTCTACACATTAGCAACCGAGTGGGGTAAGAGTATTTTCTCTTTCATAGATGCCAAAACCAAGCCCTGAGAATTTTGAACAACCACCCTAATCCATGCTTCTCGACTCCTTAAACACTAAACCATCACAATTAACTTTGACTTTCTATAAAAAAAAAAAATTTTTTTGACTAAAGGGTTTATCGAAAGAGACCAACAAACCTGATCTGGATTTAAGGTACTGCGAGGAGAAATTTTTCTGGGATGGCTCAAATATAATCAGAGAGGATTTGCTTGGCCATTGGGATCACATCATTAATAGGAAAGGATTTTTTTTCTACCCGAAGTCTATTTCTACAGAACGATTTGCATCCAGATCCTTCTTTTTCATCAATTATGTGTTGCACCAAATCTAAAAACTGTTGGTGTGAGCTGTCAGTGATTGGAGAAATAATAGGCTAGATTGTTTAGAATCCCTTCTCTTAAGGGTCAACCATTATAGTAGCCGTAATTTATGTATAGCCTAGTTTAACTTCTAGATCCTTCTCTTTGTATTGCTATATAACCATACTTGTCTCTGTAAAGAAAAGATGAAATATACGAGCAATCTTTTTGACATGGTATCAGAGCAAAATCCTAGGACTTGCTCTACAACCAGACCCAACCCTAAACACTAATTTGCAGCCATGGTGAACCCAATTGATGCGGTACAAACTGGCGGCAATTCCATAGACTCTATCCTAGAAGATTTGACGGCAAGAATGACTGAAGTCTTGACCAAAAATCAAACCCAAACCCACCTACCGACCTATGATGCTCCCGCTGCACAAATCGGCATTAAGTTGGATGGCACCAACTATGCCCTCTGGTCCCAAGTTGTTGAGATGTATATCTTGGGCAAAGACAAATTAGGATATATCAATGGTGACTTTCTGCAACCTGAACCTACATATCCGACTTTCCGACGATGGCGAACTGAGAATGCAATTGTCAAAGGGTGGCTGATCAATTCTATGGACCTATCCTTGATCAGTAATTTCATTCGCTTCCCAACTACAAAACTGGTATGGGATTCTGTTGCTACTACTTTGATGGAACTGATACTTCACAAGTATATGATCTAAAAAGACAGGTGACTAAAATGAGACAAGCTGGAGGATCCATTGAAAAATATTACAATGATCTTTAAGGCTTGTGGAGAGAAATTGATTTTTGGCGTCCTAACCCGATGAACTGTTCCACTGATATACAAAAATATAATACAATCCTACAAGAAGACAGAGTCTATATCTTTCTTGATGGAATGGATGATCGGCTAGACAAGATTCGAAGTGATGTGCTATAGATACGTCCTTTCCCTACCGTAGAATAGGCCTATACTCATGTTCGACGGGAGGAGATTTGGCAGGCAATGATGCTCACGGGTACAGACACGACTGGAGTTGTTATGGCATCAAAAGCAGTCAAGATAGGACAACAACAACCACTCTCTCTTCAATTATCCAAAAATGGCTCTACGGGTGGTGGGAAACTAAGTACCAACACCAAAGCCAAGGCTTAATCGGAAGGAGGAGGCTGTACTCATTGTGGGAGCATGAAACATACCTGTGAAACTTGTTTCAAGTTACATGGGTACCTAGACTGGTGGAATGAGTACAAGGCCCGGAAAAATCGTGATGCTGCCTCTAATGAAGGGCCTGGTCGGGCTGCCCTAGTAACTACAGCACCTCAGTTATCTCTTATCTCACAAATAGAGTCGTCGAGTGATGAAACTCATCTCAATGATCAAGGTAACTGTGGTCGTGCCCTTCTTAGTTCTATCCAGAATGGTGACAATGGATGGATAATTGACTCCGGCACCACGGATCATATGACATTCAATTCAGATGATTTTATTGAAGTTACCCAACCAAGGCGAACAGATATTGCAAATGCTAATGGGGTTACATATCCAGTTACAGGGGCTGGAATTGTTGCCTTATCACCATCTCTTTCTTTATCTAATACTTTATTAGTTCCATCCCTCTCAAATAAATTGATGTCTGTGGGACAAGTTACTGAGGAACTAAATTGTGTTGCACTAATGTATCCTACTTTTTGTCTTCTTCAAGATATTCTCACCAAGGAGATCATTGGGCGTGGTACTAAGAAGGGGGGTTTATATTACATGGATGATTTCAGCTCTGGTCAAGCTCATTAAATGCACCACGCAAGCATTAAGGAGAGACAGATTTGGCTATGGCATCGACGCTTAGGGCATCCGTCATTCAGCTATATGAAATACTTGTTTCCAGATTTATTTTTCCAAATTACCTGACTCTGGCTTTAAATGTGATACTTGCATTCTAGCCAAAAGTCATCGTGTTTCTTATTCCTCAAGTTTGAATAAAAGTGATATTCCTTTTACTTTAATTCATTCAGATGTTTGGGGACCCTCTCCAATTACCACTTCTTCTGGCATTCGTTGGTTTGTGACATTCATCGATGATTGTACTCGTATGACTTGGCTATATCTGTTGAAACATAGGGATGATGTGTTTAGTGTGTTTCAATCTTTTCATACAATGATTCAAACTCAATTTTCAGCTAAAATTCAGATTCTTCGCTCTGACAATGGTGGTGAATATGTCAATAAGAAATTTCAAGATTACTTTGTGACCCATGGCCTTCTTCACGAAACGTCATGTGCTCAAACATCCCAACAAAATGGGGTTGCTGAAAGGAAGAATCGGCTTATCTTAGAAACAGCTCTTGCTCTCTTGCTTGGGGCACATGTGCCAAGTAGGTATTGGGATGATGCTATTGCCACAGCAGTATATCTATTAAACCGTATGCCTTCGAAAGTGCTGCAGTTCAAGACCCCATTGCAGGTTCATTCTGAACATGTTTCCTTGCCTACTATTTTCCTACTTCCACCACGAATCTTTGGTTGTGTCGCCTTCGTCCATCTCCATAAAAATCAAAGAACCAAGCTTGATCCGTGTGCAGTTCATTGTATTTTTTTTGGGGTATGCTACACACTAAAAGGGATATCGTTGCTACCACCCTGCCACCAAGCGCACCTACGTCACTATGGATGTTACTTTCTTAGAATCAGAAACTTTCTTCCCTTCATCGGTATCCACTTCATCTCTTCAGGAGGAGATACAAGATGAAGAGCTGAATTGGTGGAATTGGCCAAGCTTTGAAGACAACCCAGTACAGATGAGTGACGACAATGAGGCAGTGGTTTGTGAAGAAAGGAGAGATAATCCTGATATTATTCAGGAAGCTGCAATCGAGTCATTTGAACCTAAAAATGAAGAACCCCACTCCTTAGTACCCGAAGACCTTTCTCATGAGAATACTCCTGAGGTAAGCTCTCCCATCACACCTATTAATGACTCGAATAACTCTGTTGGTTATACTTTACCTTTCAGACATAATCGTGGCAAGCCACCACATTGGTACTCTCTAGATTCTGAGGAAAGAAGATCAAGATACCCGATTGCCAATTATGTGTCTACTCAGAGATTACCAAAACCGCTCAAGGAGTTTGTACATAGGTTGTCCTCACATCATGTTCCCAGCACAATACAAGAAGCCTTATCAGATCCAAAGTGGTCTCAAGCCATAAAAGCAAAAATGGAAGCTCTGGAGAAGAGTAAGACATGGGCGCTTGTTCCATTACCGAAAGGAAAGAAGACCGTGGGGTGCAGATGGGTTTTCTCTATTAAACACAAGGCAGATGGATCCTTTGAATGATACAAGGCAAGGCTTGTGGCAAAGGGATATACACAAAAATATGGCATAGACTACCAAGAAACCTTCTCACCTGTGGCAAAGCTGAAAACGGTCAGAGTCTTGTTATCTCTTGTAGCAAATTTGAACTGGCCGTTACATCAGTTTGATGTAAAGAATGCATTTCTTCATGGTGATCTAGAGGAGGAAGTTTACATGGATATCCCACCAGGATACATGACATCTTCAAAGATTGAGGTTGTGTGTAAGCTACAAAAGGCACTGTACAGGCTAAAACAATCGCGGTTTAGGTTGGCTATGAGAAAGTATGGTTTTACCCAAAGCAATTGAGATCATACTTTATTCTTGAAACACCGACTAGGAAAGGTAACAGCTCTAATTATATATGTAGATGACATGATTATTATAGGAGATGACATCAAAGAGATCTCTAGACTTCAAGGGCAATTGGCAATTGAATTTGAAATGAAGAACCTCGGAGGACTCAAATATTTTTTGGGAATTGAGGTAACCAGATCAAAACAAGGTATATTTCTTTCTCAAAGGAAATATGTGTTAGATTTGTTGTCTGAAGTGGGACTACTAGACTGTAAACCAGCTGATACCCCAATTTTTCAAAATCATAAACTTGGAGAGTATTCAGATCATGTGCCAACAAATAAAGAGAGATATCAAAGATTAATGGGTAAGCTAATCTATTTATCTCATACTCACCCAGATATAGCCTATGCTGTAAGCGTAGTGAGTCAATTTATGCATTTTCATAGTGAAGATCATATGGATGTAGTAATTCAGATTCTTTGCTACCTAAAGTCTTCTCCTGGAAAAGGGCTTATGTTCTCAAAAAATAATCATCTAGACATTGAGGGTTTTACAGATGCAGATTGGGCGGGAAATATTTCTGACAGGAAATCCACATCAGGCTACTTTACTTTCGTAGGAGGAAATCTTGTTACATGGAGAAGCAAGAAGCAAAAGGTGGTGGCATTATCTAGTGCTGAAGCTGAGTTCAGAGTAATGGTCAAGGGCATTTGTGAACTTCTTTGCCTTAAAAGGTTGCTAACTGAGATTGGCTTTGCTCCTAGTTCTGAAATGGACTTGTTTTGTGACAACAAAGCAGCCATTGATATTGCCCATAATCCAGTCCAATAGGACCGCACTAAACATGTGGAAGTGGATAGAAATTTCATCAAACGGAATCTTGAAGAAAATATAATTCGATTTCCATTTGTTAGGTCTGAAGATCAACTGGCAGACATTCTTACAAAGGCTATTTCCAACAAAGTCTTCTACAGCTCACTTGACAAGTTGCGCATGAAAGATATATATGCATCAACTTGAGGGGGAGTGTTGGCATGAGCTGTCAGTGATTGGAGAAATAATAGGCCAGATTGTTTAGAATCCCTTCTCTTAAGGGTCAACCATTATAGTAGCCGTAATTTATGTATAGCCTAGTTTAACTTCTAGATCCTTCTCTTTGTATTGCTATATAACCATACTGTCTCTGTAAAGAAAAGATGAAATATACTAGCAATCTTTTTGACAAAAACTTGGAGAAGTGGTTAACTTGGCGAAAACTCCACGTTGGATCAAAGTCCCATACAGCCGAAAGCCATAATGCGTGAATCACATTCTGGCCGGGGATAGCTAACACATAATTCCTTCGGACTAAATTAGTTTTCATTTTCTGTTAAAACGTAACTTAGAGTCATAGTATTGTAATTTTTTTGTAAGACAATGTAATTCAAATTTCATTTGAATAATAAGGTAATTTATTAAATTGTGGTTTTCTTGATTTAATCCTTAAATAATCATGTGGTGCTTTCAAATTGTAAAACCCTAGATTCGATGTATGGTTAAAATATTGTCAATTGAGTATTCATTTTGGGATACACATGCATTTGACCTGGCATTTTCTTTGGTCATGCCGTCATGGTTATCTTGTCACACCCACATTGATGCCTATTGAGTCCAAACGAAACTTCCCAATAAGAACAAGTTGTAAAGTTTTAAAATATTTCAATACTATTGCTAATTCACATGAATATGACATCATTCATCTCATTAGAAGTATAGAAATTGAACAATTCACACCATTGTAACATTTGATTCTACCCAATATTCCTTTTCAAGAATTTTTATTTTGTCAAGACTAAAGATACAAAACAGCCGCATTGTTCTATTCTATCAAAAGAGCCCAAAAAAAAAAAAATAAATAAATAAAATAAAAACCCCAGAAAAAAATAACCAAACATGGCTAATTTATGCGGGACAAAAGGTGATACTGAAACTCGTTGCCCCACTGCAACTATAAATTGGAGGTTGATTATCACCAGGATAAGTGTGGGCTAGACCACATGCTTTCTTGAAGATACTTGAGTACTCATTAGGCTGGCAAGTCTGTGGACTAGCAAAATTTCCAAAGCAACAATGTTTTGGATCCTTTAAAGCATCACAAGCACTAAGACAACCAACATAGCGACCATCCTTGCCCTTGGCCACTAAGTTAGGCGGGCACACATTGCTAAAATCTTGAGCACAATCCACCACAGGGCATGGTCCAGTACCACCAACTAGAGACCCACCAACGGGTTGGATCCGGACCGGGACGTTATGCCCATGGTTCAAGTTCAGTTCATAGGAGATCACAAGGGGATTGGTTTGTACTGGTTGGTTAATAGTGAAATTAAGTATGGTCACTGGGGAATTGGGTACTGGCCATTGGCAAATTTTGTTGCCACCACAATCTCCAGTTTCACATGAAAAATAATTTGAGGCATTGAGGCTGCACTTGGTCCTCCCCCATATGAAACCCTTCCATTGATCAGGCATTTGGAGTGTTTTTGAAGTTCCTGAAGTGAACTCAGGATCACTATCACCAATAGATGGGGTGGCACCGAGCCATATAGACTCAGTGCATCGGTTCTCATAGTTGAAGGTTACCGTAGACTGTCCACCTGAAAAATATTGTTTCAAACTTAGACAGTAAATATTACTTTTTGAAAATATTGTTTCAAATTTCATGTATATGTGTGAAAGTTACTACCTTACTCATCACCCCATACTTCTTCTTTTTTAGAACATTAAACCCTCACCCCCTACTTTAACTATCACACTATTAGTTAATAAAATAAAACATAGGCGCAAGGATTATTGAACTTGATACGTTCAAGAACTTTATACGTGATAAGTTGATATCACTTTGCCAGTTTGCCTAAACCACTTAGCCAGTGAGATCTTGATAAAAGTCAATATATTGTCATTCTCACGTTTAAGGTTCAAGATGGAAACAATAATTCACATGTTAACTTATACCTCTAAATTCTTTGCTTGTCCTCATAAATATCAATATTAAGGTGCATTAAAATTTGCACATATCTGTGATATTTTTGTGATATACTATCATCTAGCAAAAGAAAAGAGAAGGGCGTAACAATCAGTTACCTGTAATGAACAAGAGAAGAAGGATGATGAGAGCTTCGCCAGCCATTGAACCTTCGCTTTTGAGTTAAAAATATAAGTTGGAATTACCAGATAAGTTAAGCAAGGGAGAATTTATATATAGGAAAGGTAGGGTTTGTATTTTGAAGGAAAGCCAAGCGTGATTGGCAAGTTAAAAATTTATTGATTCTATACACAAGTTGACTTGATACAAATCAATTCCCGTATCATTCATATATATATATATATATATATATATATATATATCTAAAATCAACCAAATATTAACTTCTCCAATCATGCTTCCATTGCCTTTCTTGTGAACAATCCCTTACTAATTTGGCTATTTCAGTTTACATTTTCAACTCAGTTTATATATATATATATATATATATATATATATATATATATATTTATATCTAAAATCAATCAAATATTAACTTCGCCAATCATGCTTCCATTGCCTTTCTTGTAAACAATCCCTTACTAATTTGGCTATTTCAATTTACATTTTCATCAACTCAGTTTATATATATATATATATATATATATATGTGTGTGTGTGTGTGTGTGTGTGTGTGTGTGTGTGTACACACTGAAACTTTTTGATAGAATCAATAATTTTTTTAACTTGCTAATCACGCTTGGCTTTCCTTCAAAATATAAACCCTACCTTTCCTCTAAATTCTCCCTTGCTTAACTTATTTGGAACTTATATTTTTAATATATATGTAAATTGAGTTGAAAATGTAAATTGAAATAGCCAAATTATAAGTAAGGGCACATTTGGTAGACTGTAATAGGCATTGTAATGTAACAACTATTCCTATGGTTTAGCAATTTAGTAATTTGGTTATGTTTTTATTATAGGGAATAGTCATTCCTTATAAATAGCTATTCTTTAAAATAGGAAATAACTATTCCTCTCTAAAACGGTTGTAATAACTATTAATATATTTCTAAATAAATAAACTTTCCACATCCACATAATAATTATGGAAATAAAAAATCATCAAAAAATAACTCATCTCTCTAAAATTTAAAATATATTATTTTCTAGGAAATATAAATGTATGAATGAGATATTTCCTAAAATAGATTATAAGTTTTATCCTAATGTTACAACTCAAAACTAAACTAATGAATAGGTTTAGTTATTCCATTACAACACATTTTATTCCTGGAAAATAAAAATTACCATTCCTGTTGTAATCTACATTCAATGTACTAGACATACCCTAAGGGATTGTTTACAAGAAAGGCAATGGAATCATTTTAATATTTGACTGATTTTAGGCTTCCATCCCATATATTTTATTTTGACAAAACTCACTTTAAGATGAGATCTGGTGCAATAATAAAAATTGTAATCTTCAACTTTTTACCATCTTACTGCTGAGCTATGTTAACGGCCACATCATCCATTCATTGGTCCTAGCCCAAATGCTACCATCATCCTTACTGGTGCACTTGGTCCTGCCCAAATGCTACCTTGACATTCATCAAGTGTACGTGAAGAATATATATAAAGTTCCCAGATCGTGTCGAGGATTAGAATCACCAATTGACGGTCTGGCACCTAACCAAAGGTCATTGCATTTGTTCTCGTAGTTGAAGATTACCTCAGATTGCCCACCTGAAATAGTTGAAGATTACCTCAGATGGCCGACCTAAAAAAAAAAAGTTTTTTATTCTCTAGAAAAAGTTTAAAAAATATTTCACAAACCAATGTCTTTAAAGTATGAATCAACTTTTTCTTAAAAATATTATTTAATAAAGCATTAAATATGTTTTAACCATGGCTAACAAAAGCCAAGAATATGCATAAATTTAGGGTATATATAATATACGGCATTAATAAATTTCTTTATTTTTTTCAAAAAATAAAGCCAATTTGTACATATCATCATGCGCACTTGGCCTGATGATTACTCTATAAGTATAAGTGCTTGTAAGGTGTGAGAAATAAGGGTAAACGTTTAAGTCTCTAAGAATGAGCTTCACACACATAAACTTAGATTATGTTATAGTAGAATTTCTATATTGTATATATATATATATATATATAAAATCAATTTGTACATAAATATTACAAGCGATGATCACTCCACAAGTATAAGTGCTTGTAGGAGGTCAGAATTCAAGTCTCTAGGAAAGAACTTCACACACATATATATTTAGACTATGTTAGAATAGAATTTCTATCTTGTATATAAAAAAAAAAAAAAAAATCAATTTATACATAAATATTACAACAACAAAAAACACAAACAATCATCTTAAATTTACGCACACCAACCAATATATTATTAAAATTTTTTGACACATATAGTATTAAACAGTTCATAATTGTAATGTAATATATATTTATTACTACCAAGGAAGAGTATTGGCTTAAGAATCTTTAGAGATTTTAAGATAACTAGCTCCTCCATATATAAAATTCCTAAAACACTACTTTTTGAGGATTTTCTATAATAACATTTAACTCCACAATTATGCTTATTAACCGCACGAAGCTTTGTTTTATCATTGAGAAATGTTAACGAATAATGAATGATATAAGAGTATTGGTTGAGGAACTATTTTTAGAAAAATGTTTATGGAAAAATAATAAAACAATTAATTTTTTAGTAACTTTTTATATTTTTCATGAAAATGGTGTTAAAAATTTCTTAATATAGTTTATCAACAATTGTCCAAAGAGCAACCATTAACATGACCATTTTATCATTTAAATCAACAAATTAATTTAATAAACATTTATTTTACTAAATAAATGTTCCAACAACAAAAAATCTTGACTATTGGAAATTTTTATTAGTTATATTATTAATGAGATAATTGAAAAATCCAATTCATGCATTTCAAAGTGGATAGATAAGATTTTAAAAACTTCCTAATAGAATTACCTTAAAATTTTTGAAAAACTAATTGGAAACCCCTACAATGCACATGAAAGTTTTATATAATTGGTAACTATTATTATTATTTTTCTAGTTCTTGGTGTTATGACTAGAAGCATGTTTAGGCTAGAATAGGGGTTTCTACCTCAGGGTGCGTCATGCAACCCTGACCTGATATACGCACCGCACCCTAGAAGGCCAATGCACACAACCTTGGTCATTCCTAATTAAGTAGGCTCTTTTAGAAACTTAGGAAATTTTTTTTCCTTCCATTTTAATGTTGCTCATTTGTCATTTATCTTTCAACCTATGTTAGAAACTTGCTTAGAATGTTTAAATCTTGTTAGAAATAGGCTTAGATGATTGAACGTTATTAGAAGCATGCTAAGAATTTGGATGTGTTGAGAACGTGGTAGCTTTCAAAACCCTAGGGATAGAATATTCGTTTTTTTAATTAGCAAATGATGTGTTTAGGATGTGGGCTTTTATATTTGTGCCTTACTTTTAATTCTTGCTTGCATAGGAAAGGTTCCACTTTAGGGGATCCTTATTGAAACATATCTACGAAGTCCATAAGTGAAGATCAGCCAGCTCAACTAAGGAAATTTGGGTGCCCTATACCTTCTGAAGTCAGTACCCTAATTTCAAACCCATTTTTAGTTTGTTAGAGCTCTTTATAAAGATTCAAATTGGTTTCAAAAAAAAAAAAAAAAAAACAATTGGTGATCATCAACTTCCCACCCATAAGGCTAGTGGCAGACTCCTGTGTCAATTAGGATGGACCCACATAGAATTGCACCTTTTACACGTAAGGGTGCTCACAAGGCCTAAAAATTCAACTTAGTATGTAATAGGGGAATGACATGGCAGTATTAGCAAACCAAAAGCCACCAAATGAAAACCAAGACATTGTGGAGATGGGAGCTTTAATGGACATTATTGTTTAGTGCTGCTGTGTATGGTTTAAGTTAATATTTTGTTAAAATTTAGTTGTGGTTAGTTTTGTGACTGGGGAAATGAATTTATTATTTTGTGAGAATTTGTTTGCTTTTCAAATTTTTTTTTTCAAGAAAGAAGCCAAGCATTGTCATTAGAAGTGAGATTAGCCAAAGTTGGCTATGAGTACTGTAGGGGCACGTTTTGTTCGTCCTTGGCAAGGCTCTGGGCGCAGTGCCGAGGAGGCTCAAAGTGTCCCACATCGAAGAGAGCTTCCCCCACTTGCTACCTTATAAGCTGTGAAGCGAAGGAAGTAGTGTACCATCGTATTCCGGTATTCGAATACCGAAATACGATGGTACACTACTTCCTTCGCTTCACAGCTTATAAGGTAGCAAGTGGGAGAAGCTCTCTTCGATGTGGGACACTTTGAGCCTCCTCGGCACTGCGCCCAGAGCCTTGCCAAGGACGAACAAAACATGCCCTTACAATAAAAGAAGCCCCAATGTGGGACTGGCTAACTTCCTCGGCAGTGCGCCCAGAGCCTTGCCGAGGAGGGCGGTGGGCGGTCACACCCAAAGCGCGGTGCCTGACCCTTACCCATCGTGCACCCACAATATAAAAAGAGAGCTTCTTTTATTGTAGGGGCACGTTTTGTTTGTCCTCGGCAAGGCTCTAGGCGCAGTGCCGAGGAGGCTCAAAGTGTCCCACATCGAAGAGAGCTTCCCCCACTTGCTACCTTATAAGCTGTGAAGCGAATGAAGTAGTGTACCATCGTATTCCGGTATTCGAATACCGGAATACGATGGTACACTACTTCCTTCGCTTCACAGCTTATAAGGTAGCAAGTGGGGGAAGCTCTCTTCGATGTGGGACACTTTGAGCCTCCTCGGCACTGCGCCCAGAGCCTTGCCGAGGACGAACAAAACGTGCCCCTACAAGTACATTATTGATGTGTGGAGAAATATCTTCCATCTTCACAAATAAACTGCTAACATGTCTAATGCGATTATGCGTTTCATAATTACCTTATCTACAAGTACGAGAAAAACCAAGAGAACAAAGGCATGTGTAAATAATTTAGCCTTAGCAATGAGGTGACCAAAAGAGGAAATGATTCATCTTTATTACTAAGAGTTTTAATGATAATTTCGGAGTCACCCTCAAAAATAATGGATGAGAGACTAAGGTCTTAAGCAAAACTTAAAAGCCCTCACTGCTGCCATGGATTCTACATTAGCAACCGAGTGGGGTAAGAGTATTTTCTCTTTCACAGACGCCAAAACCAAGCCCTGAGAATTTCGAATAACCACCCTAATCCATGCTTCTCGACTCCTTAAACACTGAACCCCGCCATCACAATTAACTTTGACTTTCTATCCAAAAAAAATTAAATAACTTTGACTAAAGGGTTTATCGAAGGAGACCAACAAATCTGATCTGGATTTAAGGTAGTGGGAGGAGAAATTTTACTGGGATGGCCCAAATAAAATCAGAGAGGATTTGCTTGGCCATTGGGATCACATCATTAATAGGAAAGGAATTTTCTTCTACCCGAAGTCTATTTCTACAGAACCATTTGCAAAAAAAAAACACACAGATCCTTTTTTTTCCTCAATTATGTGTTGCACCAAACCTAAAAACTTGGAGAAGTGGTTAACTTGGCGAAAACTCCACGTTGGATCAAAGTCCCATACAGCCGAAAGCCATAATGCGTGAATCACATTCTGGGGTTAGCTAACACATAATTCCTTCGCACTAAATTAGTTTTCATTTTTTGTTAAAACGTAACTAAGAGTCATAGTATTGTAATTTTTTTGTAAGACAATGTAATTCAAATTTCATTTGAATAATCAGGTAATTTATTAAATTGTGGTTTTCTTGATTTAATCCTTAAATAATCATGTGGTGCTTTCAAATTGTAAAACCCTAGATGTATGGTTAAAATATTGTCAATTGAGTATTCATTTTGGGATACACATGCATTTGACCTGGCATTTTCTTTGGTCATGCCGTCATGGTTATCTTGTCACACCCACATTGATGCCTATTGAGTCCAAACGAAACTTCCCAATAAGAACAAGTTGTAAAGTTTTAAAATATTTCAATACTATTGCTAATTCACATGAATATGACATCATTCATCTCATTAGAAGTATAGAAATTGAACAATTCACACCATTGTAACATTAGAATCTACCCAATATTCCTTTTCAAGAATTTTTATTTTGTCAAGACTAAAGATACAAAACAGCCGCATTGTTCTATTCTATCAAAATAGCCCAAAAAAAATAAAATAAATAAATAAATAACCCAGAAAAAAATAACCAAACATGGCTAATTTATGCGGGACAAAAGGTGATACTGAAACTCGTTGCCCCACTGCAACTATAAATTGGAGGTTGATTATCACCAGGATAAGTGTGGGCTAGACCACATGCTTTCTTGAAGATACTTGAGTACTCATTAGGCTTGCAAGTCTGTGGACTAGCAAAATTTCCAAAGCAACAATGTTTTGGATCCTTTAAAGCATCACAAGCACTAAGACAACCAACATAGCGACCATCCTTGCCCTTGGCCACTAAGTTAGGCGGGCACACATTGCTAAAATCTTGAGCACAATCCACCACAGGGCATGGTCCAGTACCACCAACTAGAGACCCACCAACGGGTTGGATCCGGACCGGGACGTTATGCCCATGGTTCAAGTTCAGTTCATAGGAGATCACAAGGGGATTGGTTTGTACTGGTTGGTTAATAGTGAAATTAAGTATGGTCACTGGGGAATTGGGTACTGGCCATTGGCAAATTTTGTTGCCACCACAATCTCCAGTTTCACATGAAAAATAATTTGAGGCATTGAGGCTGCACTTGGTCCTCCCCCATATGAAACCCTTCCATTGATCAGGCATTTGGAGTGTTTTTGAAGTTCCTGAAGTGAACTCAGGATCACTATCACCAATTGATGGGGTGGCACCGAGCCATATAGACTCAGTGCATCGGTTCTCATAGTTGAAGGTTACCGTAGACTGTCCACCTGAAAAATATTGTTTCAAACTTAGACAGTAAATATTACTTTTTGAAAAATATTGTTTCAAATTTCATGTATGATGTACACATCTCTTATTGATATCCACAATTAAAACGAGAAATAAATAGTGTGCATGGAATATGTGTGAAAGTTACTACTTTACTCATCACCCCATACTTCTTTTTTTGTTAGAACATTAAACCCTCACCCCCTACTTAATTTAACTACCACACTATTAGTCAATAAAATAAAACATAGGCGCAAGGATTATTGAACTTGATACGTTCAAGAACTTTATACGTGATAAGTTGATATCACTTTGCCAGTTTGCCTAAACCACTTAGTGAGATCTTGATAAAAGTCAATATATTGTCATTCTCACGTTTAAGGTTCATGATGGAAACAATAATTCACGTGTTAACTTATACCTCTAAATTCTTTGCATGACCTCATAAATATCAATATTAAGGTGCATTAAAATTTGAACATATCTGTGATATTTTTGTGATATACAATCATCTAGCAAAAGAAAAGAGAAGGGCGTATCAATCAGTTACCTGTAATGAACAAGAGAAGAAGGATGATGAGAGCTTCGCCAGCCATTGAACCTTTGCTTTTGAGTAAAAAATATAAGTTGGAATTACCAAATAAGTTAAGCAAGGGAGAATTTATATATAAGAAAGGGAGAATTTATCTATTAAAAAGTTGACTTGATACAAATCAATTCCCGTATCATTCATATAAATATATATATATATATATATATATATATTTATATCTAAAATCAATCAAATATAAACTTCGCCAATCATGCTTTCCATTGCCTTTCTTGTAAACAATCTCTTACTAATTTGGCTATTTCAATTTACATTTTCAACTAAGTTTATATATATACACACACACTGAAACTTCTTAATAGAATCAATAAATATTTAACTTGCCAATCACGTTTGGCTTTCCTTCTAAATACAAACCCTACCTTTCCTATAAATTCTCCCTTGCTTAACTTATTTGGTAATTCCAACTTATATATATTTATAATATATATTTAAATTGAGTTGAAAATGTAAGTTGAAATAGCCAAATTATAAGTAAGGGATTGTTTACAAGAAAGGCAATGGAAGCATGATAGGGGCAGTTAATATTTGATTGATTTTAGGCTTCCATCCCATATATTTTATTTTAACAGAATTCACTTTAAGATTGAGATCCGGTGCAATAATTAAAAGTGTAACCGTAAACTTTTTACCATCTTATGGTTGAGCTATGTCAACGGCTACATCATCCATTTATTTTTAACATTCTCTCTTAATTTTTAATTCTTTTTTTTTCTTATTAATTTTCCAACTTATTGATATACTTTCTCTAACTTTTCCATTCCTTTTTACATTTTCATCTCCCCACTACGTATTATATATCTACCTGAATATCACTTTTCCTTTATCTGTTTATCTTTTTTTATTTTTTGCTTTACTTATTCCCCTCCTCTTACTATAAATTTTTTATGATTCTCTTTTTCATTCTATTCATAGTTTTTTCACACACAAAAAGTTATCTCTCTCTCTCTCTCTCTCTCTCTCTCTCTCTCTCTCATTTTTTTCTTCATTTTTGGTGGATTTTATTATATTTTTTTTGCATCTCTACTTCAGGTTGATGATTTTTTGTATTATTTGGAACTCTATTTTAGGTTGATATGATTAAGTTTTGTGTTTTTAAGTTGTTATCTTTTTTATTTTCTTCGATTTTATAAATGTTATCATATTGCATTATAAAGATAATATATAAGAATATAATTTTATTTTATTACATAAAATGACTTAGATAATTCAGCCTTTACTATTAGTTATTTTTACTTTTTTTTCTTCGCATATTATTTTCTATAAATTTCTTATTATTCTCTCTCACATTCTCTCTTGAAAAAGTGGTTATTCTCTCTCTCTTGATTTTTTATTCTTTCTTACAGATCCACTTTATATTGATGAATCATTGTAATTTTTAAAACCCTATTTTAGGTTCATACCTTTACATATTGTACTTTTTAATTCCCCATCGCAAGTAGTCTCTCTATCTCTACAATAAAATTTAGAGAATAAATTATACATATTGAGTATAAGTTTGATATGAGTTTTGATTATCATGATAATCTCTTTTAAGAAAATGAATAATTTATTTAAATAAAAATTATACATACATACATACATACATAAAAATATGTATATATTTATTTATTTTGCTTAAATGTATAATCAACCTCATGCAATTCATTTAAAAGTAACGACGTTAAAACAAATGAATAATTTTCCTAAAGATTACATTTGTATATTTATAGCCTCTATGTTTAGAAAGACTTTCACTTAAATTTAGCCCATATCGAAGTGGATTGAAATGTTACATTAATGTGGCTCAACAAAAGCGTAGCAACAATAAATAATATGCTTAAGATTTTAGATTATATGAGTTTGAGATTTATATATATATATATATTTTTTAAGGAAATTTGGATTTAGATTAGGTGCTTTCAAGCCAAATATGTTTTTTCCCATTATGTAAGTGTACAAAAATATATTGAAGTGGCCCAAAATGAACTGAAATAATCTAAATTGACTTAATTGGACCAAATGGAACAAAGTGGACTAAATAAACTGAATAGGAACAAGGTGGACCGAATAAGACTGAAATGGATATAATGGACCAAAAGGGACAAAATCGGACCGAAATGAACATATTGGACCAAAGCAAACAGAATAAGACCAATGTGCACTAAATAGAACTAAAGTGGACACAATGGACCAAATAGAAACAAAGTAGACCAAATAGGAGTAAATAGCCCGAATAGGACTAAAGTGGATCAAAGTGGACAGAATGGACAGAATAGGACCAATATGGACAGAATAGAACCAAATAGAACCAAAGTAGATATAATGGGCTGAATAGGACCAAAGTGGACAGAATAGGGCCAATGTGGACTGAATGGACTGATTTGGATGGAAGTAGACTAAATACGACTGAATGGACCGAATAGAATTTTAGTGGACTAAATAGGACGAACTAGGACCAAAGATGACAAATAGACCGAATAGAACCAATGTGGACTGAATAAGACTTTTGAATATTTATCATTTTTATTGCTCATATTTCTAATTTCTAATTTCTAATGTCTATTTAGTATTATCTTTGTATTTTTTTTAATTCAAAACTAAAAAGTTTAGCCCAAATATAATAAAATCTCATACTTTTGAACCTAAAAATTAAGAAAAATAAATAAATTTATGAGCTAAACATTTAAAAAAAAAACCTACAAAAATAGTAAGTTTAAGGACCAATTAGTCTAAAATAAACTAAAGGGGTACTGATATTGACCAAGTGGAATGAATTGGACCGAGTGGCCAAATTGGACCGAAGTACACCTAATTAGGCTGAATAGAAATTGTTTAATTTTTAGAGAGAACAAATTATCTTCAAAAAATTATACATTATATTACAATACAAATAATTATTTATTCCCAAGTAATGTGTGGGGCTGCGACTAGTTTTTTTTTTTTTTTTTTAATTTCTCTCTCATAACTAAGAGTTAATTGCATAGTGCAATAGCAATATTGCACTGAATCTCAGTCCATTGTTGTCGCATATACAAATTAATAGATTCTATTTGGAAGGATTAATTTCATTGATTTAAAGCTTCCGTATATGATTGAAACAAATTCATTAATTTTAGAAAAGAATTATGGGATCTCCGCACACCTTCAACGTGATGGTCACTCCACAAGTACAAAGTTCTTGTAGGGGGGGCAAGGGCCGAAATTAAAGTTTGTAAGAATGAGTTTCACACATATTAGATTAGACTAGAATTTTTATCTTGTATATATATATATATATATATATATATATATATAAATGATGGGTAAGTTAATAAATTGGTGAGTCTATTAAATTGGCTTCCATGTTGGTACAAATCAATTTTCGAATCCTACCACAAGTACAAGTTATCTTGCCAATTATGAACTTATCCAGAAATCATTAACTTCATCATCGTAATGACGAGGCAAATTTATGAGGGACAAAAGGTCATATTGTAACTCTCTGCCCCACTGCAGCTATAAATTGGAGGTTGATTATCACCTGGAGAGGTATGGGCAAGATTGCATATTTTCTTAAAGCTAGTTGAGTACTCATTAGTCATTAGGCTGGCAAGCCTGTGGACTACTATAATCCCCAGTGCAACAATATTTTGGATCCTTCAACGCATCACATGCACTATAACAACCAACATATATATTGCCATCCTTATTTGTGGCCAGTAAATTATTGTATGGACACATTGCTTATATCTTGAACATAATTCACAATAGGAAATGGCCCAAACCTATTGACTAGAATCCCACCAATGGGTTGGATCCGGACTGCCACATTAGTATGCCCATTCAAGCTCACTTCATAGGACACCACAGATTGGTTTATATTGAAATTGAGTAAGGTCACTGGGTAAGTGCGGGTGCTGGAGATTGACAACTCATTGTGCCTAATCCAGTCTCCAGTTTCACATGAAAAATAGAATGACTCATTGCTGGTGCACTTTTTCTTAGCCCAAATGCTACCTTGCCATTCATCAGAATATGTATAAAGTTCCCCGGATCTTGTTGAGGATCAGAATCACCAATTGACGGGCTTGCACCTAACCATAAAGGTCATTGCATTTGTACTCTTGGTTGAAGATAACCCCAGATTGCCCACCTGAAAAACGATAAAACAAAATAAAATTATGTTAATTATTTAATTAAACTGTATTTGTTCTCTCTCGGTGATATGTTCTATACACGTAATGTCCATAATTTCACGTGTGATTTTACATTTAAAAGGAGAAGTGGATAATATGTTCAAATGATATACAATAAAAGTGTGTGAGAATCAATACTCTTAGTTGAGATAACAAGAGAGTAAGATCAAATTCAGCTCCTTGCTTCTCCTCGTGATTATCAATATCAAGGCACGTTGACAATTAAAATTTGTTGTAATATTTTGTGTAATACAGTGCCATTTTATAAATTCGTTTTAGCTAAAGAAAAGAGAAGGGCGTATAAATATTACAATTTCAATTACAATTTCTCTATGATTATCAATATTAAGGTACAAGAGAAGAAGGATGATGAGAGCTTCGCCCGCCATTGAAACTTAGTTTTTCAGTTAAAATATGTAAATTGGAATAACCAATTAAATAAAAAAAAAGTTTGGAGTCTTATCAAAAAAAAAAAAAAGTTTGGACTGTTTATTACAAAGGTATGGACTGTATTTGGAAGGTAGCAATTAGCGCGTTAATAATTTTTTGATTCTATGAATCTATTTTCTTTTTATAAAAGTTAATAATTTCTTTTCTTTTTATTTATTTATTTTTTTTCAATAGAGAGAAATACGCGTGTGAAAATCCTTTCTAAAAACTTGAATTCTGACCTTGCTCCCCTCACCTTATAAGAACTTGTACTTGTGGCGTAACAATCACATCTAAAATACTGAGTAGAAAAGTTAATAATTTATGGGAAATGCTAACAGATTAGGGGTGGCAATTCGTGTTCGCGTGTCGGGTTCGTGTCGTGTTAACTCATACGTATCCGACTATATGGGTCAACACTAACCCGACCTGTTTATTAAACGGGTCAAGATTCCTCAACCCTAACACGACCCATTTATTAAACAGGTCAATCGTGTCGACCTGTTTATCTAATTTTATCAAAATAAAGAAAAACATTTATGAAAAAAAAAAATATATATTTTAAATATAAAATTCAAAATTAATGAGTAACTGCATCACAAATAATCATTCAAAACTAAAGCATATCTCAATATCATAAATAATCAATCGCAATATGTCAAAGAAAATAAACTACAAAAACTAATAAGTTTATATACTTAGGGTTTGAATGGTATATTGGTAGAATTTTATTTAATTAAACGGATCAGACGGGTTAAACGGGTTCCATAGGTTGAACCCTAACCCAACCCGTTTATCAAACGGGTCCGTCGTGTCAACCCGAATATGACACGAACCCATTAAGTCTCAACCCATAACCTACTAATTTCGTGTCGTGTCGTGTCGTGTCGGGTTCGCGAGTCGTGTCCAATTTTGCCACCCCTATAACAGATGCTCTTAAGACAATGGTTAATAATCCATTTTTAAAAAAAATTTATGGGAAAAGAAAAAACAAACATTAATGTTTTGACAGTTTCTTCCATTTCTCATAAAAGTAGTGTTAAAACTTTCTTAAAATTTATTATTAACCATTGTCCTAATAGCAACTGTAGGGATAAAAGGCCCAAAATCATATATTGGACCTCAGGCCCTATCTGAAGACATTGGTCTATCCAAGAAGGATGAATTAATATGGAAGATTCAGGCCTAGACCCTCCTGAATGCGAGAGAGCAAGAAGGAGGCCCGAAGAAGAGTTTCTCCTCAAACCCCTTAAACATCGGACAAATTCGTATCCACGCAATGGAGGCAGCCCCCATAGAAGCCTTAGGAACAAGGACATAGCCTATGAACTCGCCAGGAGGAAAGAAAATCCAAAATTGCCCAGGGAGATCCACCGCATTAAATACACTACAGCTACTTTTCTAGCCACATTTATGTGGAGAAGACTCCTAAACAATGCTGCCTTGGCTACAACAACTCACAGGGAGTCAAGAGAGGTGTCTGATGGGACAGGTACTCAAGTGGTAGCTTGGATGGTCAACAAGTGTAAGGTCAAGATCACCAAGAGGTGGTATATAATGTAAGAGACTTCTGAAGAAAAGAGAAAAAAAGAAAAAAAGAAAAAGAAAAAGAAGGAGCCTTGTAATAGAACTTAAAAAAGCAATACAAAGACTCAACCTCCTCGGATTTAGCCAAGGACATTTCTATCCTTTAAACGTTCATGTCTTAGCTTCCTAGTTGTCTCAAACTGTTGGTCCGCTACTTGTTTCACTACAGCCTAGTTCTTTAACCTGCTTCTCTACAAATTTATTGTTTGGGCTTCTTGGATTCAGGCCCATACATCCTTTGAGTAAAGAGTTAAGTCCCAGCCCGCAAAGCAACCGTTAATATAACCTATAATTTATTGATAAGTTGATAACTGGCATGATAATAATTTTTTGACTCTATGAAATGCACATTTTTCACAAGATTGATGATCAGTAATTCAATCAAACTTTCATTATGGGTTACCAATCAATATCTACGTGATTGATTATTTCAAATTTCTTGACTCTATTTTCAGACTTTCATGTGCGTTGATTATATTTTCTTGACTTACAAACACATTTTTCAAATGATAATAATTTCTTGACTTACAACTGCAATGTGTGGTTTTTTGAAT
Organism: Lithocarpus polystachyus; assembly: GCA_033629205.1. Taxonomy (NCBI): domain Eukaryota; kingdom Viridiplantae; phylum Streptophyta; class Magnoliopsida; order Fagales; family Fagaceae; genus Lithocarpus; species Lithocarpus polystachyus. Next base: position 49,697,926 of record CM066168.1, read on the forward strand.
ATATGTATAGTTTGACTTTATTCTTTTACCATAAAATTTTTTTAAAAAATATTTTTTAAATCACTATCTTAAGACATCAGTTAATTTTTTCCTAAATATATTATTTAACATTAATAAAGCATTAAATATAATTTAACCATTTCCTATCAGAATCCAAGAATATGCATAAATTAAAGGTATATTTAGAAATAATTAATTTTTTGATTTTTTAAAGAAATAAAGTCAATTTGTTCATAAATATTGCCAAAAAAAAAAAAAAAAAAAACATACACACACACATAAACACAAACAAAACAATCATCTTTATATATATAATATATATATATATATATATATATATATATAAAAGATAGAATTTCTACTCTAGCCTAATTTAAGTGTATATGGATGTGAAGCTTCCTTTTGGAGACTTAAATCTCGGCCATTGCCCCCCACACTCTACAAAGACTTATACTTGTGGAGTGACCACTGCACCAAGGGTGTACAAAACAATCATCTTAAATTTATGCATACCTTTACTCCAAATATATATATATATATATATATATATATTTGCATACCAACCAATACATCATTAAAAAAATTTTACATATATATTATATAGTTCATAACTACTGTAAGTCTGTAACGTAATATCTATTTATTACTACCAAGGAAGAGTTGGCTTAAGAGTTAAGATTCTTTAGAGTTTTTAAGATAACCCCTCCATAAAGTTAATAAACACTAATTATTAAGGATTTCTATAAAAACACTAGCTTCTCAATTATGACTCATTAACCACGCAAATCTCCCACTTTTATCATTTAATTCAACAGATTAATTTATTAAATATTTTATAAGTAAAATGTTCCCAAAAAAAAAAAAAAAAAAAGAATCTTGACTATTGCAATTTTTTTATTTCTTAAATCATTGATGAGGTTGCAAAATCCAATTTACACATTTCAAAATTGATAAGATTTTTTTTTTAAATTCCTAGTAGAATTACCTTGAAATTTTGAAAAAAAAAAAAAAAAAAAAAAACTTATTGCTAACTTGTGCATTGCACATGAAAGTTTTATATAATATGAATTTTATTTTTGTCAAAAATATGAAATATGAAAATTATGATAGTTATTAATATGCAATTATTATAATTGGGTAAAATTATATATTCTACCATTAAGCATTTGTTATGATTGTATTTGCATATGGAACTATATATTCTACCCTTCAAAGAAAATATGATGCATTAAAATTCTAGTGAAATATATATATATATATATATATATATGAAAATTATGATATATATGAAAATTATGATAGTTATTAATATGCAATTATTATAATTGGGTAAAATTATATATTCTACCATTAAGCATTTGTTATGATTGTATTTGCATATGGAAGTATATATTCCACCCTTCAAAGAAAATATGATGCATTAAAATTCTAGTGAAATATATATATATATATATATATAGAGAGAGAGAGAGAGAGAGAGAGAGAGAGAGAGAGAGTTGGGTTCAAGTTACACTTGGTATAATTCTAAGTAATATTACACCACTCAATATTTTTTAATTGGATGTAAATTTTGACAAATTCACCGTTAGATTACATTATTTTTGTGTATTCTCCATGGTTGCAAAATTTCAAGGTGTTCAAAGATTAATAGATATGTCATCAATTAATTGTTTAAATTCAAGTTTTCGTAATTTAAAATAATGTATAAAAAATAAGTTTACGGATCAAATAGTAAATAATATCCAATTGACATGAAAATTGGCATGAATGTTAAGAACATATAGAACATGTAATTCAACGGTGAGATTTTCAAAATATGAATTCTATAACAAGTTATTAGGTGGTGTAACCTTACTTAGAGTTATATATATATATATATATATATGAATTAGGTTCAAGTTACACCTAGTGTATTTCTAAGCTTACACCACTCAATATTTTTTAATTGGATGTGAATATTGACAAATTCATCGTAAGATTGCATTATTTTTTTATATTCTTTATACTTGAAAATTTTCAAGGTGATCAAATATTAATATCTATGTCATCAATAAATTGTTAAAATTCAAATTTTTGTAGTTTAAAATAAAGCATAAACTATGAGTTTATGGATCAAATGGTAAATAACATCTAATTGATATGAAAGTTGGCATGCATATTAAGAACATGTAGAATATGTAATTCAACGGTTGGATTTTCAAAATATTAATTCAATAACAAGTTATTGAGTGGTGTAATATTACTTAGAGTTACATTAGGTGTAACTTGAATCCAACTCTATATATGTGTGTGTGTATGTGTGTATATATATATATATATTATAAATTCTTAATCCTACCTAGTCTCAACCTAAATTAATTCCACATGTTACTATCATGTTGAAGTGGTCAAAGTTGTCACTTACCAAATCTAAGTCGAATCACTCTTTCTTTAGTGCTTGTTGAGGAGAGCTTATTCGTATTGGCTTCAAGGGAGTCAATCTCATACCATAGACTGTTTTAGTTTGATTAGGAAAACAAAATATTTCAATACTAGTTGATACCAGTTGAATTTATAAAATTTTATGTTTATCAACATAAAAGTTAAAATCCACATATTTTTTATAAGCCTACATATTAGCTTAAGGGTCTGTTTGAATACCACTTATTGCTGAAAACTGAAAACTAAAAATATTATAGCAAAATAATTTTTAAATGTGTGAATAGTGCCGTGAAACCCAATTTTAAAGTTGTTTTATTGAAAAAAGTATTTATGGGTCACGTGAACAGTGCACGGGACCCACTTGCGCGTTTCCCACATTCACACTAAGTTAGATTAAATAAAATGTTTTTTAATAATTTCTTTTCAATTTTTTATATATTTTTTATTTTACTGGCCTAAACGCCAATACTAGCCGGTACAGGTCGATACAGTTGAAATAGGCTGATACAACCTGGTATTTTTTCGAGTGAAAAACACAAATATGAATGCAATCAACCATGCAACTCAAACAACGATCCAATCAAAGTTTATCAATCTTCCATGATCTTATGTTGAGTGATGAAGATGACATTCAAGATGCCTATTGCAAGTTTTATAATTTTTGTATGAAATCTCTTGAATATTCTACAAAATTAAAAACTAAATTTAAAAAGGTCAAGCTTGAAAAAGATGATTTGATTGCAAAATTGGATGAAGCCAATAATTTGAATGAGAATTTTAAAAATGTGCTTTTTATTACAATCTCAACACCTCTCGATAGCTAGGTCGATCGATCGACAAACTTTCTGTCCTCTTGATAGGTTCTTGACACCTCTCGATTGATCGAGATATCCTTGCATGCACTTCTTTTTTCTTTGTTTTGCATGTTTTTCCTATGACAATGATGACAAGTGGGGACAAATTTAGAATTTTTATTCAACCTAGGAGGAGTTTTAGACATAAGTTTAGAAACTTCAGCGTTAACATTAGAATTTTTACCTTTATATATCCTAGTAATATTAGCCTTCAACTCTTCATTATTCCCTACCTATATCTTTTTTTTATTACTTTTGTTAGCGACGTTAATTATAGTTGTTGCGATTTGTTAGGATTAATTTCAAATTATATTTAATTTTTTGTTATGGTTTTGATATATGATTGTAAGTAATTAGTGTGTTCTACTTCTCTATTTAAAGACAAAGCTCATGTGTAAAATTAATAATACAAGATTAGTTCTCCAATTTTAGCTTATAAGTTTCTTGAATTTTAGCATTCTCTTTGTTTTTTTTAAAGGATATAAAGGTCCTATTAGATGCAATTAAATATTGATAAATGGAAGTATATTTATCCAATTTTTCTTTGTTTGATTACATTCTCTTTATGTTGATACACAAATAATTTTTTTTCATTTAGATTATGAACAAAGTGTTAAAAAAAATAAAATAAAAACTCTAAAATAATCATCATTTTTTACTTTTATGGTTAAGGCTCATGCCAATACCACACTAAACAGTTGTAAAAAATTTGTAAGAGTAACTATACTTGTTTAATGGCCGGTATGATATATTTCTCCGGTACGGTATTGACTTCCTTAATTGGCTTAACTTATAACTTCAAAAGTTGTACATAAATTAACGAGTTGAGAAAGTTGGCAAAAAATTCTACCAAATGATTTTTCAACTCTTTGAGAATCCAATTATGTTTGAATCAGTTAAAATATGTTGAGTAAGTTAACACTTAAAGAACACATTTGCACAATTAAGATTGCCAATTAAAACGACCCCTAACATTAGGGGAGTGGATCTAGACTTTGAAACATTAGAAGAAAAAAAATGAAATGGCCCCAAACTTGAGAGGTGTGATTTGCAATTTACTCTTTAATTTAAATTTGTTTGCTTCCCTTCAAGAATAAAAATCCTCTGCTTTAGTACAACATGAATAACAAGTGATAGAGTAGCACGAAAAAACATCCTTTTCATAACACAACCACACTTTTCTCAAAAAGATATGTAAAATTTTGAAATATTTATTTGGTCTATGTTTTATTCAAATAACTATTTCGTTGACACATACATACATGTGCCTTAGTTCTGGAAACATATCAGTTTCTTATTACCAATTTGGGAACGCATAATTCCCCTCTATAATTTATGGACAAAATGTAATAACATAGTCGGGTGCACCAGAGCAGGTAAAGGTGCTGGTAGGATCATCATAAGCATAGCTATAAGCTTGAGGACATTGTTGCTTAAAGATGCGAGAATATTTTGTGGGTGGACATGTTTTCGCGGTGTTAAATGCACCAGTGCAACAGTACTGTGGTTGATTGAAAGCAGTACAAGCGCTCTTACAAGCAAGCACGCTCCCATCAGACCCTTTCACTTGCAATTCCGCTGGGCAAACCGCGTTCACGTTGGCTGGACAGCTTGTGGCCTTGCAATCACCAGTGCCGCCTCTGGTGGCTACAGAAACAGGCAAGTTGAAGCCATCTACAAGGCTAACATCGTAAAAGTCCTTCCCACGATTGGCTGCTATGTTGATTTCTACTAAAGAAGCTGGTGGGATTGCACCATTACCGTTGCATGCAACCCGACCGGTGCTACAATCAGCAGTCTCGCAAGTGAACTTTCCTGATTTGGTGGTGCATCGGGTTCGGGCCCAGAACCGGCCTTTCCATGGAGCTTGAACATTCAGTGTTAAAGATGCTTTGGATGCTAACTCAAATCCAGTGTTTGGTAGTTGAGGTTTTTGATCCGAAGTTAGGGTTCCTGGCCAGATGGTTCTTGGACAGTTGTTTGTGAAAGTTATTTTAGCAGAGTGCGCACCTGCATGCAAGTAAACCAAACTCTTTTAAGCATGAAAAATATAACCTATCTTCTAAGCAGAAATTTTTACATGTAGATATAATCACTTATCATGATGATGGTTATGTTTGCAAGTGTTTCATTAGTAAAAGACCTGACGACTCAGGTTTATAACCGTAGGTATCAAAATTATATTGAGCAATTGAAATATAAGAGGTGTCCATATAAATAAATAAATAAATAATTAAGAATTATCGATGATATGAATGTGCATGAAATCTAGTATACTTGCCTCTATGTGACCTGTTCATTAGAGGCCTATTCCTCTATGGACTATATGTTAGAAGAGATCAAGAGAGAAATAACAAGGGTCCAGTACATAAAATCTAAAATATGTTTCATGTGAAAAATTAGTGAATATAATAATTAATGAAATCTTAATCCGAGTGGTTCATGGCTTTATTGTATAGCCGCCCGATATGAGATTGCATGTCCACGAGTTTTCAAGAAAAAAAAAAAAAAGTGTTGCAACCTAAAATATTATTGTGATTAGAAAAGATGAAAATTACTGACAAAAGCAATATGGTAATTCATATCAGAAGTAGATAGCGATTAATGAGGCATACCAGATAAGAAAAAGAAGGCCAAGGTAAGGCCGTAGAGTGCCAGGGTTTTCATCGTTGTTGCTTAATTTGGTGGTAACAACTAACAAGTATGTATGATGAATGATGAATTTGGGTTTGGTATGGCTTGGTGCTAATCCAATGAACTTAGCGTGGTATATATAGTGGTTTATACACGGATTTAAAGGCTAAACTTACGGAAAATTGGACTTTGGATTTTCTAGGAATTCTTATATTATTGACCCACTTGGTTGTTATCTTTCCATTACGGAATCGGGTCGCTAGACTCGCTACCGCTACTGTGAGTCGGTGAATAATCTACACGTGTCAGTATTTGGTAAGGGAAGCAGTGGCCAGTGGGAATTAGTCGTTTACAAAACGGGTTTTCAAACGTCATAGTAGTATGACTGTTATGTTCAATAGACTTTTGTATTCAAAATTTAACAACGTGCATGTGAATGTATAAGGTAGAGACGAAACATCTAGTCTGATTTCAACATTATACCATGACTTAAAGGTTACGTATAGAGATTTATGACCTTGGAAATTTGAGGATAACCTTATCCAAACTCTAAGTTGTGCCAAAACTAGTTTGTCTGATTTCAACATGGGAACGGTTTGATGCTTTGAACTTATTGAGGCGGCTGGAGTTAGTTACAATTACGGGTAGGAGGGCTGCAGCTGGAGCCAATTCGTAGGGCATCTAATCTTGGTATCTAGTATAGGTTCCATTTCTACTCCTTCGGCCAAAAAGATGTTTTCATAATTTTAAAAAGTAAAATTTAACCATAGACGAGGATTAAGATCTAGAGTTTTTAGAGTAATTTTATGGAATAGTTTATAAATTCTTATCTATACATTTTTAAATATGTGGATTAGATTTTATCATATCATCAATATTTTTTTTTATTTTTTAAAAAAGAAAAAATTAACTATCATCATTTTTGTATCTATTTAATTTAAATTATTGCCGATGTTGACAACGTCTTTTTTTTTTTTTTTTTTTTTTTCATTAACTATAGAAAAAGGAAAATGATCAAATCAAAACTTTGTTTCTTTCTTATAGAGCATGGCTAACAATTTTTTTCTTTAAACTTTTTTAGAAATGTTTTTTTAGTTTTTTTAGTACGTCTTCTTTAGGGTTTTGCTATTTATTATTCTTAGCCTTATTTTTTCCTCTCTAGTTTTAGGTGTTCTGACTAGAAGCATGTTTAGGCTAGAATAGGGGTTTCTACCTTAGGGTGTGTTATATATGCAACCTTTGCCTTACATACACTCCATTGCTAGGGGAAGAATATACCCTGCAACGGGTATATGTTACCTGTGTCTCACAACTGGTGGGTCACATTAAGGAGTGGGACCCACCAGTTGTGAGACATAGGTAACATATACCTATAGTAGGGTATAACTCCTCCTTGCTAGGAGGCATGTGTACACATCCCTAGTCATTCATAGGTAGGCTCTTTAAGAAACGTAGCCTTCGGGTGCTTAGAATGTTTAACTCTTGTTAGAAATATATTCGTAGGTAGGGTCTGTTTGATATGTGATTTCAAATTACAGTTTTCAGTGTTTAAACATTGAAAACAATGGTTCTGAAAAAAAAAATTTGTAAGGGTTTTTTTTAGAAGTGTTTGAATTATATTGCTCATTTTAGAGCGTTTAAACACTGAATTTGGAAAACTTCTCTTACCAGTTTTCATATTTCAAACGACGTTGCTCAATGACACTTTTATAAATATTTTAAAAACTGTAAGTCCCACTGATTAGACTACATATCATAACTTTAAAAAAACACAAACCAAACATACAATTATATTTTTTTTACTTTTGAAAATACGTTATTAAAAATATAGTATCAAACACATTTTTTTCATTATGAGTACTTTAAATACGCGTTTTCAAAACACTTTTTAAACCACAATTTTCACATCATTTTGATCAACAATACTCAAACATCTCTACAAGGCTCTTTATCTTTCAAGAGGTTTGGGTGCCCTGTACCTTTTCATAGTACCATAATTTCAAACACATTTATAATTTGTTAAACCTCTACATAAAGATACAAATTTGTTTCTAAACCTAAATTAAGTGGTGACTTCCCCGCCCATAAGGTTACTGGCATACTCCTGTGCCAATTGGGATGGGCCCATACTGATACAGGATTGCACCTTTACACATGAGGGTGCTCACAAGGCTCAACTTAGTATGTCACAGGGGAATGACACGGTGGTGTTAGCAAACCCAAAACCACCAAATATATGAGAACCAAGAAATGTAACACACCAAATGAATTTATTATTTTGTGATAATTATTTTGTTTTTCAAGTTAATGCTGATATGATTGCTCTAGTTTCATTGGGGAACGTTTTGTACTTGATGATACTTATTATTGGTGATGCATTATTGTCAATTTACATTGTTTATATGCTGGTGCATGTGTTTTGTTTAACATTTTTATTGTGATAGTATAAATTGGCATTACAACCTCCCACGCAACCTACATATAAAGGTCCTGCAAGGGGTGGGGGTACGTGGTAAGGCACAATGGACAGTTTAATTAGTAAGAAAGAATGTAAACATATCGAAAACTTTTTTTAATTTTTTGGAAAAAGAGAGGCTAAAAATATTAACATAAGCAATATAAGAAAGGTGGTGTCTATTTCATACTTATGAAATAGACACCACCTTTCTTATCCATACACCTATTTATACATATCCATACACACAAATGCTACATGGCAAAATAATGGTGATATATAGACATACAGGTGAAATTAGTGAGGGATGATGGCACGCCACGTTAGCGTGTGTACTTTGTGTGCACTTGTGATTATCCATTTAAGAATAAGTTCTAAGCTATGAAGAGAATTCGTAGTTAGTGAAAGTTCGACTCACGCATATATAGGAATAGTAGTGAAGGATCCAAAAAATAGGGGCTATTTTATATGATGAACAAACCTACGCAAGAAAATCCTAATTATGAAAGCTTTAGAGAGAGTCAACTTGCACTTGAAGGAGCTAATTACCATTTTTTGTGGGACTACAGTCTACAGCTACAGCTTTCAATGGAAATTTGTAACATGATGAGGTAGACACTATCACACTAATGATCTAGTTGATCATGTAGAGCATCTTGTCCCATTTACCCGACCCATTTGTAACCTAAGCAAGGTCTAGAATCTGATGATGACAAAGCTAATAGTAATGGCTATAGGTGTAGACAATAGACATAGAATAGCACTAGATCAGTCGGTGGCCGACGCCATAGACGTCGTGATGCAAACGAGACAGATAGGGATAAGGTTAATAAGTATATTGGTCAACTTTGTGATGCACTCTTAGCCTGAGAACATTGGGGACAGGCCATAAAGCTGTACAAGTTGGATAAAATAAAAAAATGGAAATCTTAACAGAATGCATGAGTGCATTGTTGTTATTCTAGAATCCCATTAATAGAGAGAAATGGATGACTTTTCAAGACTGGTTTGTTTGGTTGGATGGATTTTAAGAATGATAGAAAAAATAGGAAAGAAAATAATATTTTGGTGTGTTTGGTAAGAGAAGAAAATGGAAAGAAAACTGGGGCTCAAGGGTTTTTTCTTCCGTCCCACCAAATTGCAATCTCACTTTGTCCTGTTTTTTTCTTTCCTTTTTTTATTTTTGTATGTGTGCACTGTTCACCCACTTTCCTTTCATATTTTTTTTTCAATCCTTTTTTTTACTCATTTATTTTGGATTTTTGTTCTCTCTCTCTCTCTCTCTCTCTCTCTCTCTCTCTCTCTCTCTCTCTCTCTCTCAATGAAGTGCACCATTTTTTTAATAAAAATATAATTCATTACTTTTTATATCTAATAGGAGCATAACAGTAAATTTATACAAATAACATTTTCTATTATACCATTTTTCTTCTCAACCAAATTTAAAAATGTTAGAGCATTTTAATATTATATAATAAAAATGAATAAATGTTACAAAATAAATGTAAAGATTATGAGAGTGAATATGGAAGATAAGGAGTTAGTGAGAATGTTTAATCCCACATTGAAAAGGAGAGAGACTATTTTATTCTTTTTAATTGTGGTGATTAATGAGCTAACATGAATTGTCTCAGATATTAGGCTAGATACGTGCGCAAGGGGGAGGTGAAGAGTGGAGGTGTCAGAATTGGAAATGAATCAACCTCCTGGATCCTCCTACTTGACAGCTCATTCAGAATAATTACCATATCCGTTGGTGAGTAAATGGCCCGAATTAATACTCCATTTTTACTATGGAAAATAAAGAGCCATTAACCCTATCCGTTGGTGAGTAAATGGCCCGAATTAATACTCCATTTTTACTATGGAAAATAAAGAGCCATTAACCCACTTAATGGACTATCCGTTTCCACTACATCAGAATTATGGACCTAATTAATCAGCATAAATTGGGTACTAATTCCGTGAGGCCCATTGAGCCTATAAATAGACTCATGCAAATCCAATCCAAATTACTAGAAAATATACACAGCAATATACACTAAAAAAATAGAGAGATTTTTAGCAAGGGAGGGTGTTCTTTCTGGTGGAGCTTTGGGTTTGAATACTTTGTGCAGAAGCTGTTCTAGTCATACAACATTTGTTGGGCTGTTGTATCCTGGGGGAGACAAGTCAGAGAAGGTCTGCATCGGTTACAAAGATTAGCCAACCAAGGGCTTGAATCTCCTTAAAGAGAGCGAGTGCCACGCCTCAGTCCAACTAGTGTTGTGTATTTTCTCTTCAACTATATAATATTCAGAAAGTACTATTCAGTTTCTCTTTATGTTATTTCCATTGTTATTGTATTTTTCACCAACAATTTTAAGGAGATTCAACACATAGAGCCTACACAAGAGAAACCAAATGAGCCAGTTGGAGATCTCAACAAGCCTTTTCACTTTAAGGGAGCCCACTTCAAGAGGTGGAAAGGAAAGGTCCTCTTCTATTTGAGTCTTCTCAAAGTCGCCTACATCCTCACTGAGAAGAATCCATCAAAGGTTCCTACTGATGAGATGAGTGAGGAAGAATATAGTCTCCATAAAGAAAAAGTAGATAAGTATACAAAAGATGAATACAATTGTCGCTCTTATTTTTTGAATTGTCTTGCCGATCATTTTTATGATTATTATGATACAACTTATGATTCTGCTAAGAAAATTTGGAAAGCTTTACAAAGCAAGTATGATACCGAGGAGGCTGGTGCAAAGAAGTATGCTGCTAGTAGATTTTTCCGTTACCAAATGGTGGATGGAAAATCGGTGGTGGATCAAGCACAAGACTTCCAAATGATCATGGCAGAATTGAGATCCGAATGCATAAAGATTGGAGACAATTTGGTGGTAGCTGGCATAATTGATAAACTACCACAATCTTGGAAGGAGTTCCAAAAGACCTTGCGGCACAAACAAAAAGAGACATCCTTGGAGACTTTGATTACACGAATCCGTGTGGAGGAGGAGGCTAGGGGACAAGATGCACTCATGGCACAAGAGAGCAATGATAATTCCACCACAAAGGTAAACCTTATTTCATCTAATAATAATATGCTCAAAAATCATTTTCCTAGAAATGCTCAATTGAAGCCTAAAAAGAGAGCCTTTAAAAATAATAATAGACCTCAAAGAAGGGGAAACCCGAATAAAAATTACAATAAGAACCAAGGACCCCCTTCACAAGATCAATTTAATAGATATTGTTTTGTCTGTGGCAAGAGTGGGCATATTGCTCAAATTTGCAAATTTCAAAAACGTGAATCTGTCCCGCAGGCTAATGTAACCGAAGAGCCTTTAGTGGCTATGATTATAGACATCAATATGGTGCAATATGTTGAAGGGTGGTGGGCAGATTCTGGTGCTAATAGGCACGTCTGCTATGATAAAAATTGGTTCAAATTATACACTCCTTTTGAAGAAGAAAAAACTATTATGCTTGGTGACTCTAGCAAAACCAAGGTTCTTGGGAGTGGTGAGGTTGAATTGAAATTCACTTCTGGACGTGTACTAACATTGAAAGATGTACTTTACACTCCGTCCATAAGGAAGAATTTGATGTCAAGTTTTTTACTTAACAAGGCTGGCTTTAAGCAAACTATAGAATCTGATAATTATGTAATCACTAAAAAGGGATTATTTGTGGGCAAGGGTTATGCTTGTGATGGAATGTTTAAATTGAATGTTGAGAATAATAAAGCATCTACCAATTCAGTTTATATGCTTTCTTCTATTAATTTTTGGCATGCTCGTTTGTGTCATATAAATAGTAGATATGTGAGAATCATGAGTAATTTAGGATTAATTCCAAGACTGTCAAAAGATTTTGAAAAATGTGAAACTTGTAGTCAAGCTAAGATTACAAAAAGGCCTCATAAAAGTGTTGTAAGAAATACTGAATTGCTTGAGTTAATTCACTCTGATTTATGTGAATTTGAGGGAATTTTAACTCGTGGTGGAAATAGATATATTATCACTTTTATTGATGATTTCTCAAAATATACAACTATTTATTTGTTGAAAAATAAAAGTGATGCTTTTGAAAAATTTCAAGATTTTTTAAAAGAAATTGAAAATCAATTCGGTAGAAAAATTAAAAGAATAAGAAGTGATAGAGGCCGTGAGTATGAATCAAGTGCATTCAACTCATTTGTTCAGTTTTTGGGAATTATCCATGAAACTACTGCACCATATTCACTTGCTTCTAATAGTGTGGGTGAAAGAAAAAATAGAACTCTAATTGAGTTAACAAATGCCATGTTAATTGATTCTGGTGCACCTTTACATTTTTGGGGTGAAGTTATTTTAACTGCATATCATGTTTTGAATAGGGTGTCACATAAAAAGTCACATACCACACCTTTTGAGATGTGGAAAGAACATAAGCCAAATTTGGGATATTTGACAGTATGGGTAGACATGGAAAAACGGGCGGGTCGGGTCGGGTTCGGGTCGGGTCAATCGGGTTTCGGGTCGGGTCGGGTCGGGTCGGGTTTACCCGTATTTTTCAAACAAAATTTTTTTTTTTCAATTACAAAAAAAAAAAAAAATCAATGACAACCTGTTTAGAGAGAATAAATAAAATCAAATAAGCAAATGAATTGTGCTTAATGCCACTTGTTAATATCCTTTCAATTCTGATAGTTTTGAGCATGACAAAAATTATTTATAATTATAAATTCATGATGAAAAAAGTCTTCAATGTTAATAGTTTACTGTCAAAATGCATATAATTACAGGTTTACATATTCAAAAAGAGATGGATTTTAAAACAAACAAAACAAGTAAGCTAGCAAAATAGCAAGTTATCGGTCTTCTTAAGTGCACTTGTTCCTGTTGCATATAAAATAACAGTAAAGTTAGATTACTTAGAAAAATAAACTAAACAAAAAAAAAAGATTTAAAAATAAACATAACAGATAAAGTAAAGAAGAATAAGCAAATATTTTATAAGAATTATACCTCAATCTTAATCTATTCAACGTTGGTAGATTCAGCACTGCAAATATTCATACTTGCAAATTGTAACTCAAGTTGGCCAATTTCCTCAGCATCTTCATCTACAATACAATATTTTAATATAACTTAATGTACCATGAAAGTAAATCAATAAAGAATTAAAATTGTATAATAATGACTATAAAAAAATTAAACTACCTTCAAATCCATATAACCAACTTTTAGTACACAACGTAGCTTCCACATTCTCAGGTAAAAGACGTGATCGATATGGAGTAAGAATTTTTTTACCAGTGCTAAAACTTGATTCAGAAGCAACAGTGGTTATCGGAATGCTCATGAGATCCCGTGCCATTAAAGAGAGATCTGGAAACCGACTGTAATGCTCTTTCCACCAAGAGAGAACTTCCAACTTTGAATTTTCCTTTTTGTTAAGTCTAGGCTCTTCTAAATACAAGTCCAACTGAGATTTTTTTGTTTTAGAACCACGACCACTTTCATAATGATCAAATTCCTAATCATTAAAAAAAAATTGCAATGAAAAATAATACCACACAACATTACAATCTTTATTATTAAAAAAACATAGCACAACATATACCAAACAAAATGCAATTAATTCACTTACATCATCTTGCTTATCTTCATCATCATCAGGATCATCCACAGCACCGCTAGTATGACTAGAACTTCCAACACAAGATGAAACATTTGTAGTGGCCATAGACTTGGGGTGTTCATATTCTGAAAAAAACTTATACAATGTAGTCTCAATGCTCTCCACCTTCATTTCAGCAATGTGCTCAATTGGCTCTATTTTCTTAAAGACAAAGTCCACATAATCCAACTTATACCTTGGATCAAGAACAATAGCACAAGCTAGCACCACACTATAACAATCCCAATATTTGTCAAATTTAACTTTCATCTGTTCAGCCATATTACTGATAAATGAATCTTGGCTCTCCATTTCTTCAAGTAAGAGCAATTCAATTCGAGACACACCTTGAAAATATAGATTTGCTGTAGGGTACTCAGTTCCAGAAAATAGAGTTGTAATGTCATTGAAAGGTTTCAAGAACCGAGTTATCCTTTCAACTCTATTCCATTCATCCCTTGATGGACAATGCTTGAAATTAGCATCTTCCTCTGCTAAACGGTTCAACACAGATTGATATCTCATAGCACTGTCAATCATGTCATATGTTGCATTCCATCTTGTACACACATCTAAACGTAAACCCTTTGTTCTCTTCATACCAATTATCTTGGCACATTCATCAAATCTGCACATTCTACTCTCTGATCCTTTAAGATATTTCATAGTTTCTCGGATCTTAATCACCGAGTCATCTATTACTTTCAATCCTTCTTGAACAATAAGATTCAATATATGAGCACCACAACGCACATGGAAAAATATACCATCATATAACAATAAACCCCTCGCATTAAGCTTTTGCTTTATGAAATCTTGGCAATTATCATTATTAGATGCATTATCTAAAGTAATGGAAAATATTTTCTTCTCAATACCCCATTCTTCCAAGAAACTATAAATTTTCTCCGATAAAAGAGTTCCCGTGTGTGGAGGTGGCATATGACAAAAATTCAAAATGATGTTTTTCAATTTCCAATTCTCATCCACATAATGTGCCGTAAGACAAATATATCCCTCACTTGTAACAGAGGTCCATAAATCCGAAGTCAAACATATTCTACCAGGAATTGATTTCAACTTATTTCTAACATCATCCTTCTCTTTCTTGTAAAGTTTTAGAACATCAGCTTTTGAAGTATTCCTAGAAATATGTTTAACATCTGAATTTAGATAGCTAAAAACTTTTCTAATGCCCTCATACTCAACAAAGCTAAATGGTAAATTATGTTTAATAATAGCCTCCGCTATCATCTCACGAAACTTTTCTTGAGTTATCTTGTTTTGTAACATCGAACTCTCTTTCTCTTCTTCATCATCTTGTTTTACTTCATTTCGTTTTAAGCATTTGAGAAGATGGCGATGCAAGTTTGATGTTCCATAATGACTATCCGCCAAAAAAATTTTCCCACACCATTGACAAGTAGCCTTACTTACCCCTTCTTCATTAATAGGCAATTTCACAAATTCATTCCAAACGGTAGAAGTGTGATGTTTTTCTTTTTTATTTTTCCCTAAAACACTTTTTGGTTTCTTAAACTTCGATTTTGAATTAACTTTTAAAGCTGGTGAAGGATTAGTAGCAGTATCCATAATTACAGCATCATCATCACTTTCCAAATTTACAGCCGGAGAAGCTGCTGTGCTCTAATTATCAAAGCAAAACATATAATTAAAATTAAAATTCTAATATATTTAAAACATCTAAAGAAGCTGTGAAGTGTGAACATAATACATTCATCCAAATGACAATGAGTCAATGATATTTTCAATTTTTCCAACAATCAAACACACAAACAATTAAATATAATGTTAGCAAAGGCAGAGCATTATACTACATTATTATTGCTAAATCATAAATTCATAATATTAAAAAATCAATCCAAAAATTAAAAACATTTAGGAATTTAAGAGGAAGATGAAAAGGATTTAACTTACCTTCACCATAGTTGATGATTTGTGGTTGTGTGTGTGCTCCTCTTAAATGGGTCAGCAAGTGGCGACTGGCGAGAGAGAGAGGCTGTGTGGCTTGTGGTGTGGGTGGTAATGGGTCAGCACTAGCGAGAGAGAGAGAGGCTGTGTGGGCCGAGTGGCTTGCTGTGTGGCTTGCGGTGTGGGTGGTGATGGGTCAGCACTAGCGAGAGAGAGAGGTGTGTGGCTTGCTGTGTGGCTTGTGGTGCCGTGTGGGTGGTGATGGGTCAGCAAGTGGCGAGAGAGAGAGGCTTGTGGTGTGGCCGTATGGGTGATGGGTCAGCACTAGCAAGAGAGAGAGGCTGTATGGCTTGCTGTGTGGCTTGTGGTGTGGCCGTGTGGGTGGTGACTGGCGAGAGAGTAGAGACAGAACAGAGAGAAGTGAGAAAGGGGCGCTGTGGACAAAGTCTTTGGAAACTGAGGTTTGCCGTTTGTGCTTGTGCTGTGCTTTTGTCCAATTGTTTTGTTTGTGTTTTGCCTTTGGAGCTTGGACAGTGGACTACAGCTCAGCTGAAATTTTTTTTTTTTTTTTTTTTTTTCAATGGTTGTTTGGACTACTACTTGTCTTGACTTTTGAGTGACAGCCGGCCCTTGTGTAGTTGTGTTGTGTGAGTAGTCTTGTCTCATCACTCATATTGGCATGGCAAGCAGTAAGCACAGAAGGCTAGCTAGCTCTTTTTACATCTTTTGATGAATTAAAATTATTAAATAGTGATTTTCTTTTGCAAATGTCATGAGTTTTAGTTGTTTATAGTTTTATATTTATAATATATTAGTTATTAGTTTTGGTACTTTGTGCTTTATGCACTTGGTATCAGAACGTAATTTAAATGTTTTTTTAGTGATTTTTTTAACGGGTCGGGTCACGGGTTATTCGGGTCGGGTCGGGTTGACCCGCAAAAAAATCGGGTCGGGTCATGGGTCAACCCGTTTTTGCTTCGGGTCAAAAAAATCGGGTTCGGGTCAGGTCGGGTCGGGTCAGAAAATTCTGACCCGTATTGCCATGTCTAAGTATGGGGTTGTCTTGCTTATGTAAGGCTTATTGACCCTAAAATACCTAAATTAGGTATAAGAGCTACTACTTGTGCTTTTTTTGGTTATGCAATTAATAGTGCAGCCTATAGATTTTTTGATCTTGAAAACAAAATAATTTTTGAATCTGGTGATGCAATTTTTCATGAAGAAAAATTTCCTTTTAAATTGAAAAATAGTGGGGGTGAAAAAAATATTTTATCACAACCTAGTTCTTCTACTTCAAAAAATCAAGAAAATTCTGAAATAGAACCTAGAAGGGGTAAAAGAGCTAGAGTTGAAAAGGATTTTAGTCCTGATTATTATAGTTTTAACATTGAGGAAAATCCCCAAAATTTAAAAAAGGCTTTAATATCACCTGATGCATTATTTTGGAAAGAGGCTGTAAATGATGAGATGGAATCTCTAATTTCTAATAGAACTTGGAAATTAGTGGATCTTCCACCGGGTTGTAAGACCATAGGTTGTAAATGGGTCCTTAGAAAAAAGTTGAAACCGGATGGATCAATAGATAAGTTTAAAGCTAGACTTGTTGCAAAAGGCTTTAAACAAAAAGCTGATCTTGATTTCTTTGATACTTTTTCTCCAGTAACAAAAATTACATCTATAAGATTGTTAATTGTTATTGCTGCAATTTTTGATTTGAAAATTCATCAAATGGATGTAAAAGCTGCTCTTCTAAATAGAGACTTAGAGGAAGAGATTTATATGGATCAACCCGAAGGTTTTGTAGAGCCTGGACAAGAAAGCAAGAAATGTAAGTTAACTAAATCCCTATATGGCTTAAAACAAGCACCTAAGCAATGGCATAAAAAATTTGATTCTTGCATGATTGAGAATGGTTATAAATCAAATGAATGTGATAAATATATTTATTCTAAATCATGGAATAATTTACATGTTATTATTAGCCTCTATGTGGATGATATGTTGATTTTTGGCTCAAATATGCATGTTATAAATGAGAAAAAAAATATGCTTAAAAGCCATTTCGATATGAAAGATCTTGGTGAGGCTAATTTTATTTTGGGCATGAAAATTACAAAAACATGTGATGGAATATCTCTTGATCAATCACATTATGTTAAGAAAATATTGAGAAAATATAATTTTCATGATCACAAAAGTGTAGCTACTCCTTTTGATTCTAGTGTTCATTTATTTCCTGTGAATAATGATGATGAAATTTTTAATCAAAAGGATTATGCTAGCATCATTGGTAGTTTGCGTTATGCTACTGATTATACTAGACCTGACATTGCATATGCAGTAGGAGTGCTTAGCAGATTTACTAGCAAGCCTAGTAAAGATCATTGGCTAGCTATTGAGCGAGTCATGAGATATTTAATTGGTACCAAAAACTATGGCTTATTCTATAAAAAGTACCCTGCTGTGATTGAAGCTTTTAGTGATGCCGATTGGAATACTTTGTCAGGTGATTCTCTCTCTACCACTAGTTATATTTTTACCTTAGGTAATGGTGCTATTTGTTGGAAATCTAAAAAGCAAATAATAATTGTAAATTCAACAATGGAAGCTGAATTAATAGCATTAGCTTTAGCTAGTGAAGAGACAAATTGGTTAAGAGATTTTTTATATGAAATTCCACTTTGGGAAAAGCCAATTCCACCTATATTAATTCATTGTGATAGCACTGCCGCAATTGGTAGAGTGAAAAACCGTTACTACAACGGTAAATCCAAACCTATAAGAAGAAAGCATAGTACTGTGCGATCTTATTTGAGTAGTGGCATCATAACTATGGATTATATTAAATCTAATGATAATCTTGCAGATCTATTTACCAAGGCCTTGGCAAAAGATAGAGTCTGGAATACATCAAGGGGGATGGGACTAAAGTCCATATAATCATGAGCCATGTATGAGGATACCCAACCCAAAGACTAGAGATCCTGATAATTGGGTTCAATGGGAAAAACGAATCATACGATAGTCGTAAGAAATGCACTATTTTTTTATAATTATTTCTTTTGTAAATAATTTTTAATTATTCATCCCTATGATGTAAGTGCATTTATCCTGTAATGTGGAGAGGTTGAGTAAAGACTCTTAATGAAATTTGTAGCTCGTATGAGTGGGGTGTTAGAATTACAAGAGCATCCTTGACAAAATTTTACCTATGTGAGTGTGGGGGTGGAGCCGCTCCCTATGAGATTTGGACTTAATCTCAAATACACTCATGAAACTAGGATCAGCACATGGCCGTAAAGTGCTAGCTATAAAAGCTCATGTCAACACTTGGGTTGTTATGTGTAAGCAGTGACACTTAATTTCCCTAAAGCAGTCCTAGTTCAAGTCAGAGACCACTACGACTCTAGAGTTGAGATCGCTGTTTTACTAAGTGAAGGTTCAATGCAGAGCACACCTTCATGATGCATAGTGACTCGTCTTTGCCTAGTAATCTCTCTTTAACTAAAAAAATTTATTATTAAAATGAGTGGGGGATTGTTACAGCATTTTAATATTATATAATAAAAATGAATAAATGTTACAAAATAAATGTAAAGATTATGAGAGTGAATATGGAAGATAAGGAGTTAATAAGAATGTTTAATCCCACATTGAAAAGGAGAGAGACTATTTTATTCTTTTTAATTGTGGTGATTAATGGGCTAACATGAATTGTTTCAGATATTGGGCTAGATACGTGCGCAATGGGGAGGTGAAGAGTGGAGGTGTCAGAATTGAAAATGAATCAGCCTCTTGGATCCTCCTACTTGACAGCCCATTCAGAATAATTACCATATTCGTTGGTGAGCAAATGGCCCGAATTAATACTCCATTTTTACTATGGAAAATAAAGAGCCATTAACCCACTTAATGGACTATCCGTTTGGGCCTTTTCAGAAACTCCTTATCTCACCATTAATTGTGTAACTTTTTCAGAAATTCCTTATCTCACCATTAATTATGTAACTCCAGCCCATCAGATTAATATCCAACAATTAATCTTGTAACACCCACTACATCAGAATTATGGACCTAATTAATCAAAATAAATTGGGTACTAATTTCGTGAGGCCCATTGAGCCTATAAATAGACTCATGTAAATCCAATCCAAGTTACTGAAAAATATACACAGCAATATACACTAAAAAAATAGAGAGATTCTTGGCAAGGGAGGGTGTTCTTTCTGGTGGAGCTTTGGGCTTGAATACTTTGTGCAGAAGTTGTTCTAGTCATACAACATTTGTTGGGCTGTTGTATCCTGGGGGAGACAAGTCAGAGAAGGTCTGCATCGGTTACAAAGATTAGCCAGTCAAGGGCTTGAATCTCCTTAAAGAGAACGAGTGCCGCGCCTCAGTCCAAATAGTGTTGTGTATTTTCTCTTCAACTATATAATATTTAGAAAGTACTATTCAGTTTCTCTTTGTGTTATTTCTATTGTTATTGTATTTTTCACCAACAAAAAAGTATTTCATCTCTCCAAATTTCCATTTCTCCAACCAAACACAAATGAGGGAAAATAAAATATTTTCTATCTTCCCACTTTTTCTGTTTTTCATCCCCTCTCCGTTTTCTATTCTCTCACTTCTATTAATCATAGGATTGGACTGATCATGTTTTAACTGTAATCCGTTGAAAACAAATTCAATCCTACTCATGATTTATTTCAAAAAGATTGGACTGATCATGTTCACTACTCTTTGTTCATAAAGAACAAAAGTATCTAGCCCTTATGTTTTCTCTTCGTTCATTGAAGATCAAAAGTACCTAGCCCCGTTGTAAGCACATACTACAAATTAGGCCGTGTGCATGAGGTGCCTTGTATTATTATCATTTTAAAACAAATAAACAAATAAAATAGGCCCACATCACATTTAACCACGGGCTAGAGGAATCTGGATCCGTTGGGGTTAAGATTTGACCCAAACCCGGCCCACATCACATTTACTCCATTTGAGAATACAAACTTAAGTTACTAGTCTCACATATCCATACTCAATTTTCTCATTTAATCGAAGAACAAAATGTGAGTTTGGTGGTGTGGATTATGGACGTGGAGGAGGACTTAGGACAGCAATGACGTTTGGCTTTTTTATGGCTAATTTCTAGCAAACTTATCGTGTTTTGCATGTAATTAACTTATTTGGCGCAACATTTAAAAAAAAAAAATAGGATACAAGATGTAAAATTGGAGTCTAATAGAAAATTCTAATTAGATTTAGACATCTAATGTTTTGCACATAATTAACTTACTAGTGTATAATCCGTGCATATATAAGATATAATTAAAAATAATTACAATTATACATATATATGGGTTCAAATTATACTTAGTGTAAAAGTTAAATATTTTTTTAAGTCATAGATGAGTTTTACATTCTCTTTTTTTAAGTTTTTTTTTTTTTTTTTTTATGTGCACATGATTTTAATCTTTTTTTTATTAGGTTTTTTTATGGTTTATTTATATTAAACTCTTCATCTTTTACATAATATTAACTCATCTAAAACAAAAATTAAAAAAAAAACTTAAATAGGATACGTGGCGTAAAATTAAACAACAATTGGAATTCAATTTAGAATCTAATTAGATGTTTTTTTAGCTTTGACTTTAATTATATATAGCTTCGACACAAAAACTAGTAAAAAATTTAAATAGGACACATTGAAGATTCTAATTGAATTTTCATCTCAGGTTTGACTTTATATATATAGATGATTGAAATGAATGACGTGTCATTTTCTTATTGGTTTGAACCAAAACTTATTGGAATGAATAAATTGTCCCTTCTAATTCAAGTTTCATCTTCTATTTTGACATTGCCCAAAATCGTATTATAAGTGATAATCATAAATGTAAAGAGCTTTGTATCATCACATTTTTATGTTTCTAGTAAAAACGTCCAATGTTTAAATCCTTTCTCCAAATAGTGAATTAGTAATAATCATAACGGAAAAGAACTTTGTATCATCACTTTTATATATATATATATATATATATATATATATATATATAATGTTTTTAGTAAAATCGTCCAATGTTTAAATCCTTTCCCCTAATATTGAGTTTGGTTCAATATTTTGATTTAAAATTTTTTTTAAAGTGGCAATTTGTAATTGTTACAAAAATGCACTTTATTACCTTTATAGCATCTATATCAGTTAGTCTAAATTTTTCTATTTATTTTACACTAAGAACCTACTTTTTCTATTTTACATAGTCACTTTTACAAAACAACCATATCAGTTTGTCTATTTTACACTCTATTTAATTAAATTATTATTATTTTTTTTTTACCTTTAATTTCTCCGGTTCTCTCTCATCAGCCTGTCTTGTTTTCTCCATTCTCTATATTCTCTCCTTCCCTCATCTCATTCCCTCAACCCATAAAAGAATACATGAAAGGTGGGTTAGGTTTTGAGTTTTGATTTTGTTTTGAATATATACGGTATTGTAAGTTGTTATTGTGTGTAGGTGCTTGTATTCATATTTTGGTAAAATGCTGATGTAATACTCTGTTATTAGATGGTGTAAACTCTTGGTTTTACTCAAAGACCAAACTGAAGTTGATAACTATTCTATAAAATAGAAAAAGTAAATTTTAATATTAAAATAGACATGAATTTTAACATGGATGGGTATGAACGCACTAATTAAGATAATAAGATGGTGAATAATAAATGTCATTTCAACAAAAAAAAAAAAAGTATAAATGTTGTGGTGACACAGTGGTAGCCACGTTAAGATTTATCCTCTTTGGGGAGCCAGGCCCGCAAGGATTATCCCGTGTACCGCGAAGGAAGGAAGGAGGGAGCAAGGGCTGACCTTGGACTCGCGCTCGCAATCCCACATCGGGTATTTAGGCGCTCCCACTCATGTTTATAAGGTTCTGGACCACGCATGAGTGTACGTTTACCCGCGTATGCGATCGCATACGTGAGTAAACGTACACTCATGCGTGGTCCAGAACCTTATAAACATGAGTGGGAGCGCCTAAATACCCGATGTGGGATTGCGAGCGCGAGTCCAAGGTCAGCCCTTGCTCCCTCCTTCCTTCCTTCGCGGTACACGGGATAATCCTTGCGGGCCTGGCTCCCCAAAGAGGATAAATCTTAACGTGGCTACCACTGTGTCACCACATTAAAACGCTTTTTGGTTGAGGGGTTGGTTACCCTGGCCCAAAGAGTTTATCCGCTTTGGGGAGCCAGTCCCTCACGGTTTATCCCTCAGCCAATGTGTAGGGAAGTGGCAAGGGCGGACCTTGGACCAGCAGTCCCACATCGGACAGAAGGCGTTCCCACACACGCTTCATAAGCCACTGGAGCTCACGTGTGTGTACGCTTACCCGCGTATGCGAATCCGCATACGCGGGTAAGCGTACACACACGTGAGCTCCAGTGGCTTATGAAGCGTGTGTGGGAACGCCTTCTGTCCGATGTGGGACTGCTGGTCCAAGGTCCGCCCTTGCCACTTCCCTACACATTGGCTGAGGGATAAACCGTGAGGGACTGGCTCCCCAAAGCGGATAAACTCTTTGGGCCAGGGTAACCAACCCCTCAACCAAAAAGCGTTTTAATGTGGTGACACAGTGGTAGCCACGTTAAGATTTATCCTCTTTGGGGAGCCAGGCCCGCAAGGATTATCCCGTGTACCGCGAAGGAAGGAAGGAGGGAGCAAGGGCTGACCTTGGACTCGCGCTCGCAATCCCACATCGGGTATTTAGGCGCTCCCACTCATGTTTATAAGGTTCTGGACCACGCATGAGTGTACGTTTACTCACGTATGCGATCGCATACGCGGGTAAACGTACACTCATGCGTGGTCCAGAACCTTATAAACATGAGTGGGAGCGCCTAAATACCCGATGTGGGATTGCGAGCGCGAGTCCAAGGTCAGCCCTTGCTCCCTCCTTCCTTCCTTCGCGGTACACGGGATAATCCTTGCGGGCCTGGCTCCCCAAAGAGGATAAATCTTAACGTGGCTACCACTGTGTCACCACAAATGTCATTTCAACCAAGAAAAACCTTTTGAATTTCATACAATTTTAATTTACTTTATTGTTATTGTAAGAGCAATAAAGCATCCCCATTTGTTTATGCCAAAAAAAAAACATTTTATCTTATAAAAAAATCACTTTATATATATATATATATATATATTATTTCACGTAACCACTTTTACAATCCATCCTATGCTCTATTATATATTTCATAATATATCATATTAAAATAATTGAGAATTAAGGAAGAGTATAAAAATTTTGCATGTTCAAAAAAAAAAAAAACTATGAAAATTCATTTTAATATTAGACTAAACATGAATTTTTATACGAAATGGTGTGAATGTATTAAGATAGTATGAAGGTAATTAGTAAATTTCATTCCAACCAAAAAAAAAAAAAAGTATAAATGTCATTTCAATCAAGAAAAACCTTTGAGTTTCATACAATTTTAATTTACTTTTATTGTTAGAGCAATAAAGCATTCCCATTTGTATACAAAAAAAAAAAAAAAAAGAATCCTTTATATATTTTATTTTACATAAGCACGTTTACAATCCATCCTACATTCTATTCTTTATTTCACAATATATCATATTAAAATAATGGAGCATTAATATTTATTTTTCTTGTTCCTTGGTTGAATTTGAATAGGTCGCTAGCTAGTTGTACGCGCTATACAGTAGTATACGTTGTGTTGTCCATACATATCATTAATCAATACCAACCTTGACCATCCAACATGGCCAAGTTGTTGGGAACTTGTGATGCCATGCATATGAAAAACCCAACTCAAATTTCTTAGTAAACACTGGAGAGGGTGGATGGGATCCTGGGTTAAAAGGAGTAGGGAATTCATGTTAGGTATAGATGAAGCTGGAGAATCAAGGTGTGC
Organism: Lithocarpus polystachyus; assembly: GCA_033629205.1. Classification (NCBI taxonomy): domain Eukaryota; kingdom Viridiplantae; phylum Streptophyta; class Magnoliopsida; order Fagales; family Fagaceae; genus Lithocarpus; species Lithocarpus polystachyus. Next base: position 49,722,800 of record CM066168.1, read on the forward strand.
TTTTAAGAAAAGGCAATTTAGGACAATGAACAAGAAATGTTTTGGATTTCGACCAATAAGTGACCATGTGATTCTTCTTACGTCCAATTGAGTTAAACAATTCATTATGGATTTTTATTAAAAAGATTTGATTTTGTTTTGTGATGATATTATTCAAAAGAAAATCTGCAATAAAAGCATTTCTAATAATCATATGAAAAAATAAGAAAAAAGAAAAGGAGCTCATTAAAAATAATGTTGAAACTTGAAAATAACATGTTGCAGTTACAGAGTTCCACTTATGAACTCAAAAGTCAAAATTTTTACAGTACAATCAATCAATAAAAAAAAAAAAGAAGATATAACCGATGCCTACAAAAACTAAACTAAATATTAAACTTGTGAAGTACTTCCCATCTAGCATAAGCTTCTTGGAAGGTTGTCGACCTCTATAATTGTCCCTCTCTTAAAAGTTATCATGGCTTTTGAATGGAGTTGTGGTGTACCTTTGTGTTAGAACCCATTTCCCTCTCCCCTGTGTATGTGTGTGTGTGTTTGTTTCTCAAAAAAAAAAAGAAAAAAAAAAGGTAATTGTCCCACATTGCTTAAGAGAGTGTGTTGTGTGTAGTATAACTTGCCCCACCCTCCCTTAAAAGTTACCATAGCTTTTGAGTGGAATTGTGACGTGTCTTTGTGTTAGAACCCCTTTCACTCTGCGCTGTGTGTGTGTTTGTTTCTCATAAAAAAAAAGGGGTAATTGTCCCACATTACTTAAGAGAGTGTATTGTATGTAGTATAACTTGTTCCACTCTCCCTTAAAAGTTATCGTGGCTTTTTTAGTAGAATTATGGTGTACCTTTGTATTAGAACCCATTTCCCTCTCCCCTATGTGTATGTGTTTGTTTCTCAAAAAAAAATCCTTCATCCAAATCTATGCAATTGGGTTTAATCCAAGTGCAGTTGGGTAGTTCTCTTCCGTGAGATTTATTTCTACTCGAAAAATCAGTAAAACAAGAGCGGTACTTCTTAGTTTCGAGAGAGTAGAATATATTATTCTTGTCATGAACACTTGGCACGTAAATCTTATTACTCATACCTTTTGCCACACTCAACTCAAAGAAAGAACCCCCGGAACTACACATAACATTTTATTTCCAATATTTGTCACTTTATGCCATTTCATCCTTGGTCCAATCAAGGAGAGATTCAATGAGTAAATATGAATACTTGGCTCATTGTCATGGAGCTTAAACACTACAAAAAGCTTCCCATCACTTTCCAACAAATAACTACTTCAGAGTGAGTAATCGAAATCTTCCAGTGGAGGAATATAGGAAAGATACTTCCGTCGACATTTGTATTGATTAGGATGACTCAAGTATTCATGTGGATTAAATACTCTCACTTTAACTAGGAGGCCATCCCCTTGTCAACCCAAACGGTAGCAACGACCTTTGTATAGTAGGGGATTGCTATTGATGAAATCACCCATAGGTCGAAAGTAATATGTAAATTCACACAAAGTCCAAGCTACTTCACCATGCCTAATGGTGCTGAATTTGGATCCATAATATATGATACCAATAACAAAACAGTCAGTAGAAGTTGGGGGAGACAAAAAACTCATTGATTCAAATATTTCCTTGCAAGGATAACTTGGAAGTTTTATTTTAATTCTATCAAAGGGATGGAAGAAAAAGACACTTCCATCTATTTTAGATAAGAGAAGCCAACCATACTTTGAATAACGAATAAATGCATCCCGCAACTCTGGAATATCCATTTGATAACTTCCATTATCATGCATTGGATGAAAGAATGTGCATTTGTGTTTAGCCAAGTACATCAGACATGGAGAATGAGAATATGAGGGTTCCAATAATGGTTGAAGCGGACTCATAGGACTACTTAATCGCCATGATTTGCAAATGGCACAAAAAATATTCAAGTCTTTGAGAATGAGGTGTGCTGAAAATTGACAAAGAAGATGAAGTGGAAGCCCAGACCATGATTTATCTAGCTCTTTTTCTTCTCTTTCTCTTCCTCTTTCTTGAAAGATTGAACAACATTTTCAATCATATATTTGGAAGATATATCGTTGTCACCTCCTTTAATATTCTGTAGAGGACGTTGACGAGGTGCTGTGTTGAATATTTTAGAGAGAAAACAATAAGAAAAATTACTCAAACTAAAAATGCCAAACAATGAAATAAAGTAATTCTTTAGAACTCCGAAATATGAATAGACGACGTGAAGGTTATTGAACAACAAAAGAATATATATTTAGACTCTAAAAGAGTCCAGAGATCAGTTTAGCAGTATGACACATTGAAAACAATAATCCTACTCCATCTCCTTAAAACTGATGATATTATTAGAAATACATTACAAAAAAGAGTTTTTAACTAGTACTGCATGGCGGAATAATTATGGATATAAAAAAAATAAACAATAGTAAATACCACCAAAAGTATAAACAACCATGGTTTCTATTTTCTTTAAAAAATTAATGTCAAAGACTATAAATCAACAACAAAATTTATAAGAAAAGAAAACGTACCATCTTCAGTTGAGGGTCGTGCTCGTGCAACTGTGAAGGACACAAAGGGTTGAAGGGCATGATGGAGCTGCGTGTGAGAGAACCTTATTACTTGAGAAAAAAAAAAAAAAAAAGGAGGAGAAGAGCCTCTATATATAAACGATGGAATCAGCTTAGTTTTGGAGGGAGGAGTACTTTTGGTTGGGGTTGGGTTTTTTTATAATACAACCTTGAGTCGGTTAGGTACAAAATTCCAATATGACTTCAATTAGTAATAAGAAACCCTAATCCCAGTTCCAATTATATATGTTAGGATTGGGAAGTCTCAATCCTAATTAATCTAGGATTAGAAAATTCCAATCCCAATTAATCTAGGATTAGGAATTCCCAGAATCCAAGTGATGGTGAGCCTCCAAAAAAATCGTTTATATATAGACCCAACACTACAGAAAAAGCGGTCTTTAGCTGCGTTTGCAAAACGCAGCTATAGACCAAACAAAAAAAAACGTGGAAGGGGTTGGAGCTGCGTTTTTAAAAATGCGGCTCCAACTAAACGCACCCTCAGCATAAAAAAACACGGCCTCATAACTTGTCTATAGCTGTGTTCATAAAACACGGCTATACGTCCGGGGTGGAGCTGTGTTTTTTAAAAACGCAGCTCCAGGGTCCAGTTTGAGCTGCGTTTTTAAAAAACGCAACTTAAAAACGCAGCTTCATCTCGCGTTTTTTGTAGTGCAACCTAGCTAACAAGAGCTCGCGAAAAAATTAAAAGAAAAACTTACAAGAGCTGTATCAAGCGAAACCAAGAGAATCAGAAGGTACGAATATAATTAAAATTTCTATTATCTTCCAAAGACAGTTTAATCTTCATTGTTTATTTATTCATCCCAAAATTTGGTTTAGAATAATTTAAATTATTTTGTTCTTTACATAATTTTGACTATCGATTTGTTGTTTGTTTAATTGGTTTTTTGTTACGTGCTTACTCTTACATTTGTTGTTATAATACTTTTGGTTATGTTGTTTTAGAGCCAAAACCTTAAGCTAAATCTTTTTGACGATCAAACTCCATGTACAGCGCTAAGGGTGTACTACACATTGACTAAAACATTCATATTTAACATATTATTATAACAATGATGCTATTGGCTATTGCTACCTTGATGTTATAATGGATTCTGTTTTATTGTCCCTTGGATTATGTCTTTCTGTTTTACTATCTTTACGAATTTGCACTTAAATTATCAATGTTTTATGAATTGATTACCTGAAATATTCTTCCTTCAGATCGAAGGCAATAAAGTAACGTTGCTGCTTGATTGAAAGTATTTTAAATTAGGAATGCAACAAATAATAAGAAATAATAAGACTCAAAAATTTTCTTTTCATTAGGATATATGCTTTCTCAAAAAAAAAAAAAAAAAAAAACTGTACACACACACACATATATATATAGTATCAGCATGTTAAAGATCATTAAGAGAATATTGCTTTACAAGAATATTGGCATTCTCAAAAATAATTCTTTTTTTTTTTTCAATTAAGTTTGAAAAGTTGGTGTTTCTCAACAACAAAAATAAAAATAAAAAGAGTTTAAAATGTTGGAATAAAGTTTTAAAATTAGTGCGGCATAACTTGTCATTATAAGAAATAAAGTTTGCAATAAATATGTCAATTATTGTTTAGAAGAATATATCAGTATATATACTTTGATTATTTTATATAGTTGTAATATGAGAATGATTGGTCTCAAGTACACACTCAAAAGGACTTAATTCTTGAATGTGTAGTTCAAGGTAGAGGGAAGACGATTTCTAAAAGACTTGCAATAGTGTACACACTCAAAGGGCCTAACTATTAAATGTGTAGGAAATTCTTACGCACTCGACTAAGCCATACTATTATATTAAAAAAAAAAAAAATCTTGACTTTCCTTATCCAAACCTCCTCCTTCTTCTTATTAATTTATGCTGGTTCATTTTGTCATTTTAAAAACTGCTTAGGGTATGTTTGGTAACTGTTTTTTTCCTTTATTTTCTGTTTCCAAAAACAATTTTATATTTTTAAGACCAAAAAACTTGTTTGGAAACCCAAAATGAACAAAAAACAAAAACTGTTCTCAAAACTCAATTTGTAAAGGAAATTAAAATTTTGTAAAAGACTGTTTTTAGTTTCTAATTTCCAAAAGTCAATGAAAACACGCATTTAATTTAATGAATCTATTTAATTTAATGAGTTAGAATTAGAGTTCAAATCCTAGTAACAGCATATTTTAGAATTTTCTATTTTTTTCTTCAAAAACTATCATTTTAATTTCAACTAACTAAACATGTTTTTTATTTCAAAAATACAAGAAAATTATTTTTTCTTTATATTCTCCAAAATAAGTTTTTGAAAATAGAAAACAAAAACTGTTACCAAACATAACCTTAGCTTTTTCTTGTTTTTTTTCCTCCTTATAAACAGAGTCTTGGAAATGGAAGGTACAAATCATCCTCCTCACATCCCTTCTATCATATCCTTGGCTTATAATTTGTGATAGGAAAGACCAAGAAAGACAAACTTTTGTTGACATATCAAATAATAAGTTTAACACAGGAACAATTTCTAAGATGCACAATAAAACAATATGCACTAGCACAAGGGAATGGTTGGTGTTGAAAGATCTTGGCTCAAAAGATCTGTGCCTTTTGAATCTTACCTCTAAAGAGGTGGTGCAGCTCCCACGGTTAGATTCTATTGCCGATTATGATATCTGTGTTCTATCCTCACCATCAAGCAAATCCAAACCTGATTTTCATGTAATCTTCATCGATCATTCAAGATGCAAATTCTATTTTTATCAACCTGGAGATATGAAATTTCGTGAACAAATGTTTGAATTTCATTGGAAGAATGGGAAGGCAACAATATGTGCAGCAACATTATTTGGAGAGAAAGTTTACTTTTGGCATGGTTTTCAGGACAATCACCTATTTATGAATTGTTTTGTGCTGAATTTGTGGGTTCGAATCTTCATTTTTCAAAGATTACAAGAGAGAACTTGCCTAGTCCGACAACTCCAGAAATAGACTATATCAATGATTATCTTGTTGAATGTGGTGGTGAGCTCTTATTTATTCATAAGATGTGTGGTGGATGGAAAGCTAACACGCTTCTTGGTTTTCTCATATTTCGAATGGATTTTTCAAGTCAGGTGTGGGTGCAAGTAAGCAACATAGGAGGGTGGACTATTTTTCTTTCTCAGCATCTTAATGTGGGGCGTAAGGCTATATCTTATTTTGCAGCAGAAAAGGGAATTAGACAGAACTCAATCTATTTTACGTAGTGTTTTGATAGGTTCCTCTATGTGCTTGATGTAGAAGATCATAGTATTTCAAATTCATTACCTTGTCCCAATGTAAGCAAAAATCATTCACAACTTGATTGGGTTATGATACCTACAATTAGAGTTAGCGAATTGTTTTATGATTTGGCTTAGATTGGTCATTAATTGTGAAGATTTCGAGGATATTCTTATTTGTGAACTCTCTATTCTACCAATTGCTCAACTTGAACTAACATGGTTATGTGGGAAAACACCAATGTTGAAACAATCAGCGCTTCGCTCTGCGTACCCCTCACCTCATTGTTGATCAATTGGTGCTTGTGTAATATTGTTACATAGAGGTGCCGACAGTCTTGCTATAGGAGCATGTTCCTTATTAGCTGATTTTGTTATTTTAGATGTACCTCCCACTACTGAATTAAGTGTAATTGTGAACTCTGATGCTTATGGCCTGTATTCCCTAAGGCTTTCAGCCATTACTTCGCCTTTCATGGCTAGTTAATTTTAATGCATTATCTTTTTAACTTAATATATATATATATATATATATATATATATATATATATTTTGTTACATTAGCTAGAATCAGTCATTTTGTTTTTTGTTTTTTAGATAAGTGATGTGGTGGTGCAAAACTCTTTGGCATGTTGCCTTTCAAAGTAGCGGACAAATTCATTTCTTTGTTCTTGGATACGACTTTTCAATACAATTGTCCTTTACTGTGTATGCACATGTTTAAGATATTTTCCTGTATCAATTTTAAAACTATGAAAGCTTGAATGAGAGGAAATACAGGACATACATATGCTACTATCTAAGTACCATCCTACTTTTCTTGGTTTAACATGAAGATCTTGAATAATACTGATAGCTGTAAATTAGAACAATTAATAGTGACAGTTCACGTTTAGGCTCCAACTTGCTACTACCAGTTTTAATCCAAAAATAAATTTAACCAAGGGATTAAACAAACCAAACCAAGTTGCAAGCACCAAGAATAAGTAAAAACTGAGCACAATATAAATTACAACTCACACACGCATAGACAAAATCTTATTATATAGAGAAGTCTAAGAGAAAAAAATTCTCCAAAGAAATTTTAATACTGAGATAGTTGCAGACTTGCATAAAATAACGGTTTACAAAACCTCTAGTCATGCAATTCACTTGAACTCGAGCCTTCACACTACCAAAAAAAAAAATGGACTTAGGCCACGTTTTTAAAATGCGGCCTAAGGTCCGAAAAATGCGGCTATAGGCCCAATAGGGCTATAGCCGCGGTTTTTTAGGCCGCGTTTTTAAATGTGGCCTAAACCCCACGACTATAGGCCTTCGGGGTCTATGGCCGCACTTTTAGAAACGCGACCTAAGACCAAGGCCTATGGCCGCATTTTAAACGTGGCCTATGGTAGAAGTTATAGCCACGTTTAAAACGCGGCCATAGGTCTTGGTCTTAAGCTGTGGTTTAAAGCGCGGCTATAAAAATTAAATATGTCAAAGCAAGCAAACCTTCAATTGCCTCTCTGGGTGTCTTGAATTTCAACCCAATGTTCTTCCAGTATCGATTGCCACCCTTTCCAGGCCTCTTGGCCTTCCCAGATTTCTTTGAGCTAAAAAAAGAACAAACACATTCCCAACATGATCAAAAATCAAATCAAATAAACAAATAACTGCAACAAAAGAAAACCCATTTAATAGTACCTTAGAAACACCTTGGGCTGCTTCAAAAATGCATTCTGAGTCTGAAAAACCAGAGCAAAAAACCAAAACCCATTAATAAAAATCCAATCTTGAAGTCTGCAAAGAGCTCAAAATACAAACTTTGTAACAGTGTCTCATACGACCCCTCATTATAGTACAGTATTTAACTGTATATTATGTTGAATAAATAGTCCTATATAATTAAAAATATATAAAGACAGAGAGAGAAGAATAGGGTCATGACTCATGAATAGATGACAGGAACATTTTCTCAGTAACCAAACCAAAGGGTTGCAGGACCCCAACCCAAATCCCTAATCTTTTTCCTCAACCCAGACCATCAAAAATCACCAATCACAAATGAAACTTCAAAAAAATTAGGATCTTTTCAATAACCCCAAAGCAGAATCAACAACAACATAAACAAACACACACAAAGACCCAGATGCAAATTGAGAAAAAGGGAAAAGCTGAGAGAAAGTACCCGTAGAAGAGTGGAGAAAGATTGGCGATGGGGCGTGGCCTGCGTGGGTCGGTGATGGCTGATTGAACAGAGAGCTTCGGTGAGGATGATGGATGAACAGAGCTTCAGTGAGGATGATGGATGAATAGAGCTGGGCTTCGAAGATGGGTGAGGAGGATGATGGATCGAGTCGGCGATGGTGCGTGAGCTTCGGTGGCAGCGATGAGGATGATGATGAATCGGTGAGGATGATGGATGAACCGAAGGTGAGAGCTTGATGAGAAGGGAGAGGGTTGAGATCGGGCTTTGAGAGATGGAGGCTGTGCTATTGGGGAGGCTGTGCTATTGGAGAGGCTAGGGTTGAAAATTTTTAGTTTAGTATTTATACAAAGCCTAAAGCCGCGTTTTTAACCTGCGGCTATAGGCAAAACCTGAAGCCACGTTTAATAAACGCAGCCCCATCCCAGACTAAAGCCGCGTTTTAAATGCGCAGCTTCAGACTAAATTTAAAGCTCATTGAAGATTTAAAAAAAAAAAAAAACTACACAGGTCCTATGGCCGCATGTTTTAAACGTGGCCATAGCTCCACCCTAAAAAATGCGGCTATAGCTCAATAAAACGCGGCTTTAGACGCGTTCTATAGCCACATGTTTAGAACGCGGCCCACGTTTTTTCTTTAAGCTGCGTTTTTTAAAAAACGCAGCTTGATCCCCTCTATAGCCGCGTTTTTGAAAACACGGCTTAAAAAAACGCGGCCTAAGACCCGCGTGTTTTGTAGTGTTAGCTCCTGGTAGCAATAGAGTGCACCTATCAGTTCTCTCCATACTCTCCAAACACAAGTCAAGTACGCTGACCGCAAGTATGATTTTTTCAAACACTCCAAGGTCTCTTAAAGACTTGTGTGTGTGTGTGTGTGTGTGTGTGTGTGTGTGTGTGTGTGTGTGTGTGTGTGTCTTCGTGGTTTTTAGCAAACCAAAGCACTCAAGGTACCAAGGTATTTTGGGGAAGTTTTCCTCACAAGGATGGTCAATGGGAGAAAGTAAGGGAGAATAAAAGGAATTCTACATGAATTAGGGTTTTGCGCATAAGCACTTAAGGTAACAAGGTAATTTGGGGAAGTTTTCCTCACAAGGATGGTCAATGGTGGGAGGAAAGTGGGTTTCAAAAAAAAAAAAAAAAAATTGGACAATTTAAAAAATAATGAGTAAATCCTTAAATGAAACTAGCCTTTGAGCATGCGCTTGCACACGTACTCAGAGGCTCTTCTATTTTTTTTATTTATAAAAGTTAATAATTTGAATCTATTATAATTTGGGATCACTACATTTTCCAAGCACAAAAAATATTTCATCTACAAACGTATAACACTCATCATACCCCTAGGTATTTTTTTCATCACATCCCTAGGCATTTTATGATTGAAAAATGTAGTAATCCTAAATTATAATGGATTCAAATTATTAACCTTTACCAAAAAAATAGAAAAGCCAATAAAACATTGATTACTACATAAACAAAATTGCCAAAAATTGATGATAATTACAGAATACTAGAATATGAGCACGCACGTGAAAATAATGCTATAATTTAGTATTAATCTTTAATGGGAGGGAAAAAAGATCCTCTTAATAAATCTTATAAATTTCCTTTATATTGAAAATGCATAATGAATTTGTAACTATAAAACTACTTCAAAATACATCTAAAAATATTTACAAAAGCTATTATGAAGAAGTTGATAGATCAATGTAAAAAATTTAAATACATTAGGTGAAACTGTAAAATAATTCGCTACATTTGAAACATGAAATACGTAAAAAGTTTGATGAATGAAAATTATTCCTTTGGATTGTGAACATTGTAATGACATAAAAAGATATAAGGGTCATAGAGTGTCACAATTATCATTTGAGAGTTATCAATTTTTTTTTTTTTTTTGAAAATCCTAAAAGGCAGCCACTTAGTCCTAAAAGGTAGCTAAAGACTCTTAGTTATTGCACAACCATGACAAAATTTTCAAATGCTAAAGACCCTTAGGTTGTAAACTCAATTTTTTTAATTAAAATTTTAAAAAGGTAGTTATTTAATCCTAAAAAATAGGCACTTAGTACGTATCCATAACCACATTCCAAATATGGATTAAAAGAAGTTCACAAATTTCTTCCACGATTCTTATGTTTCTCATCACATGCACGTTGAGCTTTACTTGGAAACAATTTTATTTTTTTTGGATAGGGGAGACAATTTGTTTAATACTACACCTTGACATCGTAGGTAAGCATCCATTTTTTAAAGACCAAATTTTCACATTAAAGAAAAAAAAGGACAATATTAAATTTCATATAGTAGGATATTTACAAAAAATGGTCATTAACAACTACTTGATAGATTGACTACCTGTCATGCCCCGCCCCTGTGTGCATGATATTGTCCTCTTTGGGCGGCCTGAAGGCTCTCTTAGTCCCTTAAGGTTTTGTTCTTCCCTAGGTTGCGCTTGGGAAAAGGCCTCATACACAACAAAGGAGGCCATTCCTTATAAGCAAATCCTCATGTGCTTCCCTAGGCAATGTGGGATTCCATGAAATGCAAGACCCCCTTTTGGGTCACTACAATCCACCCCACTTATGGGCACACGTGTCCTCGCGTGTGGTGCCCACACTTTCGACTAGAGCGTGGCTCTGATACCATTTGTCATGACTAGAGCATGGGGATGTGCTTATAAAGAATGCCCTCCTTTGTTGTGTATGAGGCCTTTTCCCCAGCGTAACCTGGGGAAGAACAAAACCTTGAAGGACTAAGAGAGCCTTCGGGCCGCTTAAAAAGGACAATATCATGCACACAGGGGCGAGGTGTGACGGATGGTATTAGAGCCATGCTTTAGTCGGAAGTATGGGCTCTACATGCGAGAACGCGTGTGCCCGTAAGGGGGGTGGATTGTAATGACCCAAAAGGGGGTCTTGCATTTCATGGAATCCCACATTTGGTGATAAGTTATTTCCTGCAAACTCAGATTTGATTTCATATTTTTATGTGATTGAACAAAAAATATATAACTAATTGCTTAGTGTTTTTAATTTTTAACTTATAAACAACAACGATCAAACCCTAAAATCAGTTAGTATCATTGTTTTAATCCCAAGAAAGAAGCGTCAATTTTAAAAATACAAAAAGAATGAAAATATAGGCGATTGCTCTCCCATTACCAAATTTGGCTCTACCACAATCAATTCTACATATATAACACAACCCTCACACCTCTTTGCAAAGTCTCACTCTCTTTAGTCTCACCTCTTATTCATAACAAATGAAGCCTTCATCAACCCATATGCAGCTCGAATTCCTCAGAATCAGAATAGTTTGAATAACAGTCATAACATATTATTTTGCCTTTTCTGATTTTTGTTATAGTCGATCATTCCATGGGATTATATTGGTGCAACTGCCGCAGTAATACTTTTTCTACAAACTACTCTAAACCATAATTAATCACAACACAGCAGCAATAAAAAGGCAAGAGTAAGGGTTAGAGAGATGCAAATACAAAGATAACACCGACACATGTTATCGAAAAGGAAACCGAAGAACTCGGCGAAAAACCTCACCGCCACCCTCCGAGTGGTAAAATGATCCACTAAAGAATAAAGTTGGGATACACGAATAGCAATAGACCCTCTAAGCCTAATCTACCCTATGCACCTAAGCCCTCCAAGCTTCTTGCTCCAACAAGGTTAAACCTAATCGTGTCTTCTTTAGCTTTCTGAACCCCGCAATAAGCCCATTGCATCATCCAAATGAATTGGTCCTCTTTGAACTATTTCCCAAGCACCAAAAAACCTCCTCACTGATATGGGTATGGTGAGATAAGGATTTGGCTAATGAACCTCTCAAGAGTATGTCATAGAGAGGGTGAAAGTAGAGGAATTTGAGAATCAAAAGTATAAGATTGTGGATGAGTCAATCTTGTTGTTCTCTAGGGTTTCTCACTCAAAATTCTCTCTAGAAACTTTTTACATTTCATGAGTATAAGGGTATTTATAGTAAGGTACGTGAGGAATGTGAAAAGTCATTTTTCTGCAAAACATGGTGTTTTGGCTACTAACTCGCGACTGGGATGAGTTGTGAGTTTAAATCGTGAAATAACTGACTGGCCAGACTATCCTATTTTTTCTTGTAGTGCTCTAGCTGTCGTGACCCTTCAGCTTCCTGCATGCTTCACACATGTGGCATTTTGGCGAGTCATCAGTCGCGGGCCACTCACGAGTTCCAATCGCGAGAATGGTCTTGAATGCACACACACTTGAATTCTTCACACTCTCTCACACACAACCCTTACATAATTCCTACCTAAATACAGGACATCTAATTGCTGAAATACAAGCAAATTTGGCATGGAATAAAGTCAACACATGATTGAATAAATTCAACCTTACAGATTCTTTGTAAGCTAGTCAATCACCAAACTCAACTGTACTTTTCAAGAGAGATTTTGATTAAGATTGCATAATTAAGAGGGTGTTTGGATTGGGTGAAAACTGAGTTATATAATGATAGGACTCAATTGAATTTAGTTATGTTACTCTCAATCTTGTAGTTCTTCGAGGGAATTAGGCCTTCATGGATTCTTCGAGGGAATTAACCTCCAATAGCATTTCAAGAATAACTATTCAATTGTATTATTCATTAATCAAAATCCTATTACAATCAGAATTGAACCTTATATTCTACTAACTAACTAACTAACAAGGTACAACACATCTCAGCCTTAACTAACTAACTACAACTCTTAATGCATCAACAATTAACCAACTACTTGTAACTAACTCTATACAAGCATCCCCTGCCTCTCTGTATGTACAAGCCTTCCACTGCCCTACCTACAACAGCACACATCAATACACTTCCCTGCACTACACAAGCACCCATCATTGCACTACCTAGCCACAGCCGTACCATATAGCAATGCACCCCAATCAGAGTCCTAACATTGCCCCCTCCCTTAAAGCACCTTGCCCACAAGGTAAGGGTACTGATTCTGCAGTACATGAAGAAATTCCCAAGCTGCATTAGCTGGAGATAAGCCTTCCCAATGAACCAAAACCTCAGTAGCAGTCTTGTATCTTCTTAGTTGACATGGCCTTTGCTACAAGATAGCCTTTGGTTCAAGAGTGAGATGGCCCTAAGCATCTACTGGTGGAAGTGTTGGAATTAGAGTTACTGTTTGGCACGAATACCTGAAAAATTGTTGCAATTAGAAACTTTGGCACGAAATCTGCCAACAATAAATATGATCCAATGATGCTTACGAAAATATATTTTCCCATATTACAATTAATGAATTTGGATTTAGATTAAGTGCTTTCAACCCAAGCATATATTTTCTCATTATGTAAGTGCACAAAAAAGGATTGAAGTGGATCAAAATGTACCAAAATTGGACCAAATGGAACAAAGTGGACTGAATAGGACTAAAGGGGACCAAATAGGACGCCGAATAGGACTAAAGTAGATAGAACAAGAACGAATGAACAGATTCGAACCAAAGCAGACATAATAAACCGAATAGGACTAATGTGAAATGAAAAGGCCGAAGTGGACAGAATGGACCGAATAAGACTGAGGTGAACCAAAATGGAAAGAATGAATCGAATAGGATCAAAGTGGACTGAGTAGGACCAAAGTGGACAAAATAGGACCAATGTGGACCGAATTGGACCAATACGGACTGAATGGACCGAATAGGACCAAAGTGGACTGGATAAAACTGAATTGATCGAATATAATTTTAGTGGATAGAGTGGACCAAATATAACCAATGTGGATCGAATAAGAATTTTGAATATTTATTATTTTTTAGCATTTTTAGGGCTCATATTTTTAATTTTTTATAGCTATTTTCTTTGTATTTCTTAACTCAAAACTAAAGATTTTAGCCCAAATATAATAAAATTTCATACTTTTCAACCCAAAAATTAAGGAAAAAATGAATTTTTAAGCTAAACTTGTAAATGGATTGAAGGGGATTGAAATTGCCAAAGTGCACCAAATTGGACCGAAGTGCACTTAATTAGATTGAATAGAAATTTTTTAATTTTTAGGGAGAATAATTATCTTCAAAAAAAATTTAGAGAAAAAAATCAGACATTATATTACAATACAAATTATTTTTTTATTCAAATAGTGTAAATAAAAGCCACTATCATTCAATGAGGCGCTATTTATAGGGGTGGGTCAATGGGTAGTATGGTTTAAATTTCCCTCCTTTTCATCCCTCTAGAAGTTTTTTAACTTTTTTTAATCCTTAAGCACGTTACTGAGTTTTTGAGTTGGTAAGAGTTGTCAAAATTTGAATTTGATAGGATGCTAGACACAATCAAGACTAGTGTCCTAGGAAATCTCCAATTTTGTTGTTTGTGTTAGAAATAAATTCTGATCGGAATGTGTAAAGTTTGGGCAATGAAAGGGTTATTTGGGATATGAAAAGTCTATAAGGGAGATGTATATTCATAATTGCACTCATTATTGCAACCTTATCCCATGAACTCTATGTTAGGGTACATTTTTTTTACTTCTAATTTTATTTAAGTACCACCTATTTATTTTCAAACTCCACTAATAAGTTATTGGGCTTTCCCAAATATTTTTTGTCCTATTATTATGTTAACCACAAATATTTCATATCTTATTATTTAAATTGGTTCATGATATAAACTATCATAAAAAACTCAAAAAACTCATATTTTATCCAATTTTATTATCATTATTTAGCTAAGCCCAAAACCGGCCATATGAGCCCAATACACACATCCTATTCTATTTAAAACCCAAGAATACTTATGCTTGGTGATATTTGAAAAGCCCACGATTCAAGTCCGTGGAAAAACAATTTTATCAATGGAATTCAAATCCATAATCAAAGCCCATGGTTTAAACCTATGGCATTTTATTTATCCAAAGCTCAATTCTCATTGACAATATCAAAACCTACTTTCATTGGCAACATCAAAACCCAATTCTGATTGAAAATATTAAAAGCCCAATTTACGTTGGCATTATTAAAAACTCAAGCTAGTAAAAACCAAAAATTATCAATACTTGGCAAAATACTATATCATAAGTATTTCACTTAAAGTCCAATGATTAACAATTGTGTGTACCCAAATTATGGCTATTGGGCTTAACCTCTATTTGGGCTCACAATCTATTTGTTTTGTGGGCTTTTTAGTTTCCTACTACAGGTGGTCCTATGCTCAGAAGCTCAGGGACATTCCTGCTTCCATAAATCCCTCTCTTTACCTCACTGAATCACTGTCTCTCTTTCTGAGAATAGTTGCTCTCTTATCCCCCTCTTCTCCTCAGAATTGCCAACCTCCTTTCCTCATCCTCTTCTCCTATTTATAGGCTAGGATAAGTGGACGTGCTATGATTAGTCCCCCTTAATAATGCGAATGGAGGTCCAATTCCATCACTTTTAGGTGGGCGAGGTAATAGTGGCATTGGACCTAATTCCCACCTCCAAAAGCCTACTCGGCAGCGATATTACCAAGGGTAATACCTGAAAGCCAAGACACCATTCTTCTGAGCATCCACACACCCGACCAAGTCAAGATTGATTGGGAGTGGCTTGCTTTTGATGTTCAAGGTGAAATGGTCCAGTCACGTTTCTTGGGCTCACATTGGGTCTCAAAGGAAGTCTAGATCAAGGTTATAAGTTCAATGGAGAGAAGGCCGGGTGTTATATCTCGAAGTCAAAGTCCAAGGCCCAATGGGCTTGGGGCCCTGTCCCGTACAACGCTATAAGGCCAGTGTCCATGGCCCACTGACCCCGGGGCTATTCCCCGTACAATAGCCCCTTTTTGATTCATGACCGGTTACCGAGAGCGAATCAAAGACTTTAAATATTGGGATCCCCCTGAGAAGCTCGATCGTCAAATGTTAAACGAGCAAAATGGTCATCAATGTTGCTTTAAAAGAAGCGCTATGCCAGGCTGTCACGTTCTTATGTAATTATGGTTTAACAGTTTGCAAACCATCTGACGGTTCATGAACTGTGTCCACATGTGTGGGGGTTACCAATAAGAATCAGAGGGGTTTTCCCACCTCTTCCTCCATTAAATGCTTTTATCCATATAAATAGCTCCTCCTAATTTCCTTTACCATTTTTTGTATCCTCTCTTCTTCAGTTCCCTCTTTGCCTAGCACACTTCTTGAGCGTAGTTTTTCTGTGCATAAAACCTCCAGCTCAAATCATCACTTCCTAAAGTCCCCAGTAAGTCTTCTTTATCTTTCCTCTTTCCTCTTTCATTTTCTTTCAGCTTCCCTTTGATCTTAGAGTTTAGGGATGGGCTTTTCTCACCTTCTTTCTTCCGAAGCGTCCTTGGCTAGCTTTAGAGCAGCCTATAATGTTCCCGGAGATGTTGATATCGCCTACTGTCACGAAGGCGATATCGACCTTCATAGGCGTAGTGACTCAAATAGAGTATTTTTCCCCTTAATGGCTATTCTTGAGGGTGGGGTTAGGTTCCCCCTAGACCTTCTTTTTATAGGCACCCTCAGATTTTATGGCTTGTATCCTGACCAACTCCCCCCCAATTTTTACCGAGTGGTGAGTTGTGTTAGTAGCTTAAACCAAATATTTGTCTGCAACTAAACCACCATGATATTAACTTTATGTATAGTCTGTGCAGAAACATTAAGACCGACTACTACCTAAAAACTAGGGATATGTGGGTATGGCTGATATCATGCCTTCTCGATTCCAACAGAAACTCGGCAGAGGAATTTGTTCAGGTGAGCGGCAATTGGCTTGCCGATGAGCTCCCTTGCCCGTTTTCGTCGCACGACGTTGGTCGGTACCGAGAACTTTTATTTGCTTTAAGTTTGAATCTTTTACTTAGCTATTTATATATACACAAACCGGCCCCTTTGTTTATTTGTTGCAGAAGGAAGAAAATTTCAACCAAATCTTAGAGTTGTACATATGGGACATCTTAACTTTGTACTTAGGTCAGAAAGTTTTATGCATATGGATGGAAAACTCCGAGCATCCCATCTGATACTTAGCGTTAACTCGGTGTATTCTACCTGGCAATCGCTTAGCCAGGCATTGTTAGTAGACAGCCCGCTTCTTTTGTATATAGACGTTCGACACGCGAACTTCCTACCGCCTTCATTGACCACTGGTGAAGCTCAAGATCTTGGCCCCTGTTACACCACTGCGGAGGACCTTGCCCCAGTGAGGGACAAGACGGTCGAGCACGTGTCTCGAAGTTGTAAAGCACATATTCCTGTCGAGGCTGAAGCAACAGAACTGGCCAACTCAGAGGCAGAGGCTAACCCCGACGAAAACATGGTGATGCGACGCGCTCTTACCATTGACCGCTTCTTGCTTGGTACCAGCCCAACCGCACAACCTCAACAGCCCACTGGCAAGGACCAAACACCACCTCCACCCTCCGGCCGTGCTAAGAAGAAGCAACGTGTGGGTGATTTTCCCCCCAATGTACCTAGCAATGCTCCCCCCAAGACCCTTCCCCGTGCATCTGTCAGGATCGTTATCCAGGAACCCACTGGCTCCTCTGGACCAACAACCCAGGCCGGGACAAATGTTGCTTCTTCATCCCAAACCGTGGTGGCCTGGCAGCCATCCTTCAGGCTTGGTGGTGAGCCACTGCCGGCGACAGCCAGCTTGAGGACCTGCGCGCAAGGTTAGGGGGTGCGAATTGCCCAAAGTCTGGTGCTGGGCCTCCTTCTGCCCGAGGACATAAATTTTTTCTTGGAGGGGATCGAGGATTCACTAGCACTGTGACTTCAATGGCATACAATAACGGTAACCTTTCCTCTACCTGCTTTTCATTTGTTGTGCATTCCTTCCATCATTATACTTGTTCATCTGCTTATCTTATTATTGTTGTGTGGTCAGGCCGCACAGCTGACTCACGTTCTCGACGAAAGGATGAAAGAGTTGGCCGAGGACGTGGAGAGGGAGAAAGCTCTAAAGGATGTGGCAGCGGACTTTGCGAAAGAAAAGGGCAAGGCTGCTGATATCGCCAAAAAGAAGGCTAAGGCTGCCAAGAAGGCTCAGTTGGTGGTCGAGAAAAAGCTAGCAGAGGTGGAGGAGAAGTTGAGGGGGATTGAGCTTAAACTGGCATAAGCAGAAAGCCTAACCTTGGCCCAGGCTGATGAAATTACCGACCTCAAGGCAGCCCTTAATGCTGCTGAGGACAGGGGGTACAACCTAGGCTTCGTAGATGCCAAAAACTCTGTGAAGCCTGTTGTTCACCAAGCCTGGACTCACAGGTTTGACGAGGAATGGCTGGTAGCCCTACAGGTAATGGGGATAGAGGAGGATTCCCCTCTAAGGAATCCCAAGCAAATCCCTTACCCAACTCTAGTTCTCCCCGTCCAAAGCCAAGCCAATGCTGCCGATGAAGAAGAGACCCTCAACATGAGGGAGATGGTTCACGCCATTGACACTCATGTGGAAATGGTTGATCTTGAGGTCACCAGCAATCCTCATGCCACTGAAGAAGGAAAAGGACAACCAGCCCGGAGTGCGCCTACCCACCAAGCTGACAAAGCTAATTAAGCCCTGCCAGCCGCACCCTCTGTTTAACCCCAACGTTTTATTTTATTTTTATCTTCTGTTTATTTGATGTCCTTTTCTATTAATTCGGCTTACCCATTGTCACTGGGTTGTAGTGACAAAACAATAGCTTTAATTTTTATTTCTCTAAGTTTTATTTTCCTACAGTTGCCAAGCTATGGTGACAAAACAATGGTTTGATTTTAGTTGCCGTAATTTGATTTAATTTCTTTATTAATTTTGCGATTCATCCTAACATGTTTGAATATGGTTATTATTGTGTATTTTCTATTCATTCTAACTGGCCGGACAGCCCAATTGCAGTCGGTCTTTGTATGTTGATTACGATTAACTTTTCAAAGGAGCGAGTACACCTTCGCTTGTATAGTGGCCGGTACTGGCCAAAAGAAGTCGTTTGTGTTGAAAGAGTGGCTTTCTACGAATGAGCTGTAATGGCCGTGCTTTGTTTCAATTTAAAATTGTCGTGCTTTGCCCAATTTTAGTGTGAGAGCATTGTTAGGAGCGTTTAGCCCTTGGATAAAAATTGAAACTGTGCCCCCACTTGGCCGGTGATGAAAATCGAACTGGGGACGGGTTCTTGTCCCTAGATAAATTTAAGTGCCAGGTTTCCATATATCCGGTGATGGAAGTCCAACTGAGATTAGGCCTTGGTCTTTACAAAAATTTCAGTGTAAGGTTTCCAACTATCCAGTGATGAAAATCAAACCGGGAATAGGTTTCTGAACTTAGAAAAACTTTAGTGTAAGGTTTCCACATGTTCGGTGATGAAAATCGAGCTGAGAACAAGTTTTTGTCCTTAGAAAAATTTAAGTGTAAGGTTTCCACCTGTTCGGTGATGAAAATCGAGCCGGGAACAGGTTTCTATCCTTAGAAAAATTTAGTGCAAGGTTTCCACCTGTTCATTGATAAAAATCGAGCCGGGAACAAGTATTTGAACTTAGAATAACTTTAGTGTAAGGTTTCCACCTGTTCGGTGATTGAAATCGAACCGAGAAGCAGGTTTCTTTCCTTAGAGTAATTTGATATGAAGTTGCCCTATGTTTGTTGACCGGAGTTAATGAGTTAACAACGATAAAATCATGATTACAAATACACATGCATGGATAAACATCACTTGTTGTATTAATTAATAATATGCACATATCACATTGCATTCAATCTGTACCCTTGTGTATTGATAGTCAGTGATAAATTTCTTTAGATTATGGGCATTCCATGGCTAGGGAAGCGATCTCTCGTCCAAGTCCTCCAAATAGTACACCCTAACGCCCACGATGGGGGTAACTCTATAGGGCCCTACCTAGGCTGGGGCCAAGTTCCCTACATTGATATCCCATGTATTCCTTACTACCTTTCGAAGTACCAGATCTCCAGCTCCAAATTCTCTTTTTCTCACGTCCCTATTGTATCTGCAGGCAAGTTTTTGCTGATATTCTACCAATTGTATAGCCGCCGACTCCCGGTGTTCTTCCAACAAGTTCAACTATTTCAGCATCAACTTTGAATTCTTGGCGGGGTTGAATCCTGAAACCCGGGCGCTGCATAAGTTCACTTCTACTGGTATGACCGCTTCTGCTCCGTATGCTAGAGAGAACGGGGTTTCTCCCGTAGACCTTCTTAGGGTTATTCGGTATGCCCACAAAAAACTAGGCAACTCCTCGGCCCACCTACCCTTAGCACCTTCTAATCTCCTCTTTAGCCCGTTCACAATGGCCATGTTGGTGGCCTCAGCTTAACCGTTCCTCTGCGGATACGCCGGGGTAGAATACCAGTTCGTGATACTGAGACTACCACAAAACTCGCGGAAGGCCTTGCTGTCAAACTGTAACCCGTTATTTAACACTAGGGACTCTGGTACCCTAAACCTCGTCACTATATTTCTCCACACGAACTTCTTGATGTCCATATCCCGTATGTTGGCTAACGCCTCTACTTCCGCCCATTTGGTGAAGTAATCCACGGCTACTAGAACAAACCTTCGGTTTCCTGTTGCCCGAGGGAATAGACCAATGATATCTAGCCCCTACCGCGCAAAGGGCCAAGGGCTGCTAATGGGATTCAAGCACCCTACCGGTTGGCTGATCATAGGGGCGTGCTTCTGACATTGCTCACATTTTTGTGCATACTCGCCAGTGTCCTTTTGCATTTGCGGCCACCAAAAACTTTGAGTCATTGCTCAGTGAGCTAACAAGCGTCCCCCCACGTAACTGCCGCACAATCCTTCATGTAGCTTAGCCAGGAGTTCTTCAATCTTGCTAGGGTGTAGACATTGTAAGTAGGGCCCATCAAAGGTTCTTCAATACAGCTTACGATCAGCAGATAGCCAATATCGGGCGGCTATCCGGCGTACTTTTTCCGTTTCTTTTTCATCAACAAGCACGCGATCCTCTACTAAAAATTTGATGATCGGATCCATCCAACATGGATCAATTGATGTCACCTGTGAAACACTTACTGTTGCACTGATACTCGGTTCTGCTACGAGCTCCACCTTGATTATCCGAGGAACCTTCTATGTCATTGACGACGCCAATGTGGCCAGAGAATCTACGTGTCTATTTTGCCCCCAGGCCACTTGGACCACCTCCACCTTAAGAAATCGACTCATAACCTGCCTCACCACTCGTAGGTATTCCTTCATTCGAGAATCTTGAGCTTCAAAACTACCCTGCACCTGGCTGACAACGAACCGGGAATCCGAGTATACCACGACCGCTTGCACCCCCATATCCAGAACAACTATCAATCCAGTGAGCAGGGCTTCATACTTAGCTTCGTTGTTGGAGGCCCTAAATCTCAACCTGAAAGAATGTTCCAACCTTATCCCTTCTGGGGTGATGATAAGGATCCCAGCCCCTGCCCTCGTTGCACTGGAAGCGCCGTCCACGAACACCTTCCACGGGCGACAGTCCACGTAACAAATTACCTCCATCTCTTTTCTCAAGGAAAATTCCACAACAACTCAGCAAGAACTTGGCCTTTTACCAAACTCCTCGGTCGGTACCTGATATCAAAGGAGCTTAGCCGAGTCCCCTATTTGGCTATCTGGCCTGTGAATTCAAATTTCTTCAACAGTGACTGTAAAGGATACTCAGTCAACACTTAGATAGTATGAGCTTGAAAATAATGCGGCAACTTCCTCTTAGCGTGCACTAGTGCTAAAATCCTCCCCAGCGTCAACTTGGGTCTTGCTTATATATTATACACGGGTTATTGCACTCCTCAATCCCTCAGAAGCACGACACTCACAACGTGTTCTGACACTGAGAGGTACATAAATAAATCTTCCCCAGGCTCTAGGGCCGTCAACATAGGGGCCTGCATCAAATATTCATTTAAGTCTTGAAAAGCCTTCTCACAGTCCTCATTCCACTGGAATCCCTTCCACTTCTTCAAGAGTTGGTAAAATGGTCGACAATAATCGACAAACTTGGAAATTAACCGATTAAAGGCAGCTAACATACCGGTCAGCACCTAGACTTCCTTCGAATTACTCGGCGGCTTAAGGCATTTCATGGCTTCAATCTGGTAGGGGTTGACTTCTATTCCTCAGTTCGTGATCAAGGACCCTAGGAACTTACCAGCCCCCACTGCAAAGGCACACTTGTCCGCATTGAGGCGTAACTTATGCTGCCGAAGTACTTCAAATACCCCCTTAAGATCTTCAAGATGCTATGCCTTCTGTTTTCTTTTTACCACCATATCATTAATGTACACCTCGACTATCCGCTCGATCTTATCTCGGAACATTCTCATCATCATCTGTTGATATGTGGCACTAGCGTTCTTCAACCCAAATGGCATCACGGTATAATGATAGTTAGCATCAGGTGAAATAAAGGCTATTTTCTCTTGATCCTCGGCAGCTAAGGCAATCTGATGATAATCTTGAAAAGCGTTCAGAAAGCTCATCCTTAGGTGTCCATATGTGGCATCTATCAGCTGATCAATCTTCGGCATAGGAAACGAGTCCTTCGGACATGCTCGGTTGAGGTCGGTATAGTCAACGCAAATCCTCCATTTACCATTTTTCTTTTTTACCACCACGGTATAGGCAAGCTACTTCTAAAAAAATATCTCCTTTATTGCCCCGACTTCCTTTAATCTCTTAACTTCTTTCCTAACAGCTTCGACGTGCTCCCTTACCGATCTCCTTGGCTTCTACTTCTTAGGGGGATATAAGGGGTCCACGTTGAGCTTGTGAACTATGAATTCGGGATCCACCCCAGGCACCTCATACGGACTCCAAGCGAACACATCCACATTCTACACGAGGAACAGCAGTGTTTCAACCATCTCTTTGTTCTCTATACCTGCTCCTATCAGGAAACTTTTGTCATCATCCGGTAATATCCTTACTCTCAACAAGTCCTCGACATAGCTAGCCCTCGCTCCCACTTGGGGTTTCTATAATTGCTACAAGGAAGCCTCTTCAATTGATTCCTTCTGTTTGACTCCCTGGCCAATTGCAGCTACCAAGCACTGCTTGGCAACTTACTAGCTTCCCCTCACTATGGCAATGCCTCGCTCTGTGCAGAATTTGACCTTTACATGCATGGTGGACGGTACTACCCCCATTGTATGCATCCATGGCCTCCCTAAGATCGCTGTGTAGGGGAAAAACGAAGCGACCACTATGAATATTACCATCACCTCCTTGCCCTCCATATTAACGGGAAGTGAGATCTGCCCTTCCAGGATCACCATCTGGCTATCGAACCCCATCAGCGGCATATCATACTTGAACAGATCCTCCTTCTTCACGCTAAGCCCCTTATACAGGTCAGGATACATCACCTCAGCTCCACTCCCCTAATCTATCATTACCCTTTTTACTAAGAAACCATTTATCTGGGCCATAACCACTAAAGCATCATCATGTGGTTGAATCGTGCCCTCTAAATCATCGTCATTAAAGGCGATGGGCTCCCAAGTAAGCCTCAACTTCTTCTCGAAGGGTTCATCAATCGTGCGACTTTCTGACGGTACCATGGCTAGTACCCCCCTTCTGCTGGACACTTGAGCACCTCCTAGAGCTACATGGATAACTTCTATCACTCCCAGTGGGGGTAGGGGAGGATTCCCTCGCGATCGTGTGTCTTTCCTGGATTCTTAACCCCTTGGGTCCTTAACAAACTCTTTCAAGTACCCCGCCTTCACCAACTGTTCCAGATGATCTTTTAACACCCTACATTGCTTGGTGGTATGCCCTTTGTCTTTATGGTAATTACAATACAAGTTTTGATTCCTTCTGGTCAGGTCTCCCCCCATCTTGTTCGGCCACCAAAAGTATGGTTCATTCTTGATACGGTCCACAATCCTGTGTACCGATTCCTTGAAAGCTACATTCACCTCTCCCATCTGTGGCCTCGACTCTTGAATCCTCAAATCCTTCCAGGGCCTGGATTGTAAACCGATATGCCGAGGATGATTTATGACTGAAGCCTTGCCCTTGCTCTATAACCGATCATCTTCCAATCATTTGTATTCTTCGATATGCCTCATCAACTGCCTCATATCCTTGAGAGGCCTCCTCGTCAACGATTCTCGTAATCCAGAGTCCTCGGGCAACCCCATCCAAAAATTACTCACCGCGATTTTTTCATTACCTTCATACACCAAGGGTAAGGTCATGAACCGTGCACCAAACTCTTGAATCAATTCGGAAAAACTATGAATCGAGCCCTTCCTTAATCCATTGAACCATCTCAAAGTTATGGGGCCAAGACTCGAGGGAAATACTTTGCACATCAATGCATTGTTATAAGTGTGTAAGGACATCATTTGAATATAATGGCTTACATGTTCTACCGGGTCCGTCTTTCCATTGTAAGAATTGAATGGCAGCCTTGTAAATCTGCTTGGCATTGGTGCCCTTTCAATGTCCCTCGAGAATGGCGACTGGGAAGCTTGGGGTAATGCATGGCTCATAGCGTCCATGGCTACATTCCGAGGTCGTCTTTCCTCTGGGGAAGTCAAATCCCGGTCTACATACTCTCGTGAGCGATCTCGGTGCCGATAAGACCCGAATTGATGGGACCCTGCTCCATGATAATCACCAACACTAGCCGACCTTTCCCTTCTCTGACGCCTACCTCTCGCTTCCTCCTCCCTTTGGTCGAGCTCTTCATCCTTTCTATTAAAGTGATTATGCTCCGAAGCACTGGACATTGTTCGATACGTTTGAAACGACCCTTCTCTAGGGCTGGACTGCCCTTCCTCTTCATATTGCCTATCTTCACGTTCCTTCTGCCTTTTTTCCCGCCAGGTGGATCACCAAGAAGACCTCCCAAAGTCACTTGTAGCGTAACTCCCTGATTGACCTCTAGACATTTTCCCGTTCATGCCTTAGTAGAACCACAGCGTCGTAGGAGATTCCCACAGACGGCGCCAATTGTGCGTACCCAAATTATAGCTATTGGGCTTAACCTCTATTCGGGCTTACAATCTATTTGTTTTGTGGGCTTTTCAGTTTCTTGCTGCGGGTGGTCCTATGCTCGGAAGTTCAGGGACATTCCTGCTTCCATAAATCCCTCTCTTTACCTCACAGAATCACTGTCTTTCTTTCTAAGAATAGTTGCTCTCTTATCCCCCTCTTCTCCTCAAAATTGTCAACCTCCTTTCCTCATCCTCTTCTCATATTTATAGGCTAGGATAAGTGGAGGTGCCATGATTACTCTCCCTTGATAGTGAGAATGGAGGTCCAATTCCATCACTTTTAGGTGGGCGAGGTGATAGTGGCATTGGAACTGATTCCCACCTCCAAAAGCCTGCTCGATAGCGATATTACCAAGGGCAAAATCGGGAAGCCGAGACACCATTCTTCTGAGCATCCACACACCCGACCAAGTCGAGATTGATTGGGATTGGCTCGCTTTTGACTTTCAAGGCAAAATGGTCCAATCACGTTTATTGGGCTCACATTGGGTCTCAAGGGAAGTCTGGGTCAAGGTCATAAGTTCAATGGAGAGAGGGCCAGGTGTTATATCTCGAAGTCAGGGTCCATGGCCCAATGGGATTGGGGCCCTGTCCCGTATAACGCTATAAGACCAGAGTCCACGGCCCACTGATCCTGGGGCTATTCCCGTACAACAATGTTTTAAGTTCTTAAACCTATTACTATAATACTAAAAGCCTATGAAACTATCTTATAAAACCCATGATAACCATTTATATTGCGTGACACTATTCATTTTTCCAGAACCCATGGCAAACATATATCAAGCCCATAGAGAATTATGAATTTGTTTTTCTAATATAAGAACCCATGGAGAGTTATGATTTATCATAAACCCATAATATTTATTTATTTCATGCCATATTATAAACCTATGGTAACTATATATGTTACGTAACACTATTCATTTTTCCAAAACCCATAGCAAATATATATCAAGCCCATGGAGAATTATGAATTTGTGTTACTAATATAGAAGCCTGCGGAAAGTTATAATTATTTATTTCAACCATAATATAAACCCATGGAATTTATATAGAACCCATGGTCACTATTTATCTTACATCACAACATTCATAATATCTATTTCCAAAACTCATGATAATTATTCACCTTACAAGTATATTATGATTATCTATAGAAAAACCCATGAGAATATCACATTATTCCACTATAGTGGTTGTTACCATATTTTATTTGAAACCCATGGATATTGTCTCTATTTAAAACTCATGGTAAATATTATTTTCAAGAAATATTGAAGGTCATTATTTAAAAGCCCCAAAGAAAATATCATTTACAAAAATAATCCATAGCAAAAATTATGAGAAATTATACAACTTTTATTTCAAGCCCATGGAAATTAATACCCAAAACCTATCATAAATATTTATTAAAGCTTATGGATTTATTTTATTTCTACTAACAACTAAAGCCCATTTGGAATAAAAATCCATGACAATATATGGTAGCTTTGTCCATTTTATAGGGCTCATAATGAGAAAACAAAAGGATAGGTCCAAGTGGAGAGAACCACCAAGTCAGAGGCCCACCAAAGTACTTAGCCCTCATGGCCAAGCCCAACATGAAATCTCAGCCAAAACAGCCCATGTGTGCAAACTAACCCCGCTAGAGGACTCCATTCAGTTCTGCCTTCTGCTGGAGGTCACCTCAAGAAGCAACCAAGCTCCCAAACCAAATTAGGAGCTGGCCACCTATCCCATTGCCAACTCTGACGTGAACAGTACCAGAGGCTGATACCAAAGGCTAATGGATAATAAATACCCTTCTTCCCCAAGTTTTGGTCACAACTTAAGAAAGCCACAACCAAGACCTCCAAGCTCATGAAATCCTTAACCACATAGTTTATTTTATTACTAAAAATGTATGTAATTGGTTCATGAACTAAGCCCATAAATCTTGTTAGGAAATTTAGACCTCAGTTGATAGAATTAACAAGTTTTAAACCCAAGTTGTTAATTAGATTTATTATAAATAAACCTCATTAAAACAAACAAACATCAATATCATGCACAACAAAATAGTAAATAAGACAAGATATGATGACCTAGAAAAACCAATGAAAAAAAAAAGTTTCACAGTAAAAAAACCTGGGGGGGAAACCTTCCCAAAAAGCAATTCACTATAGTAAAGAGAAGTTTCAGATCTAGCACAAAACCTTTGTCCCTAGATTCTACAATCCCTGTAGATGAACTTACAACAAAAACCTTTTATCGCTTCAGAACTCTTCAATATATGAATGCCTACACATACATATCAGCTTGGGCAGAAAATCAGATCTGGAAATTCTGAATTCGTAGATCTCTACAGATTTTCTGTCGAGCTTCTATCGAGCTTTCTTCATTAAACCTCAATAGATATGAATTTGTCGAGCTATTTTTTGAGATTTAATGAACAACACTTCTTCACTTGTTCTTTGGATAGATTTGCATGGTTTCAATACCAAACTTGAACTCTTGTTCCTTGAAGTACTAAACCCATCCTCGATCTACCTAATTCCAAGTAAAGTGTGTTTTGTCAAAAGATTAGCCAATTTACATAACATATGTCTCTAACAAGTTCCACATATGTGCTAACAATCTCCCCATTTGGCAATCCGTGACAAAGCCACAACAAATAAATGAATTATAAGAGAAGTCTTAAATCACTAAACTCATAATCATTTGTTGAATACAATAAAATCTAACCCTAACACAAACTCTTGAAAAACTTTGCAAGAAGAGAGTTCATGGCATGGTAGATTTTCACAACCTGTCTTTTGAAACACTTTAATCAAAACTCATTAATGCATTTTAGTGTGAAACAAAAATAAAGGTTGCATACATTAAGAAACATGTGTATTAAAAGAGAAAAGAAACAACACATAAAGAGATAGGTGAAAAACAACATACATCATATATATATATATATATATATCAAAATAAATACAATGTATGTAAAAATGGTCGCAAGACCAGTGTACAAGAAGCCAAAAGAAGCTCCTAAAACAACAAGGAGGTAAACACTCCCCCTAACAAGATGAAACACAACTCCCCTTACAAAGGCATGTATTTCTCCCCCTAACATGTGGAATCTTAAAAAGAAACCACATTTTCTCCCCCTTTTTGTCATGATTGAAAAAGGATACAAGAAGCTATAAAACTTCACCCGAGTAACATAAAGATGATCAAGGGGGCACAAAGAATCCATATAAAAGCATGAATGTAATGAAGCAAGATGCTATGGATGACAAGATAATAGAAAGATGCAAAACATGTGGAAAAAAAATGCATGCAAGAGGGTCCCGATAGATCAAGAAGCTGTCGAGATGCTATCAAGTAGAAGCCAACCCCGATGGATAGAGAATCTGTTGGCCAGGCAGAAAGTTTCTCGATGGATTGAAGAAGCTGTCGAGATTCAATCGAGAAGAAATCCAGAAGCCTCGATGGATCGAGATTGCGTTAACTTCTGTTGAGAAGAGAAGAAAGAGGGGCTCAATAAAAACGAATCTGTCGAGGATCTGTCAAAAAGCTGTTGAGCTTGAAGAAAATAGGTTTTTCAAAGAGAGGAAAAACATAAAAGGATGAATGCAACAAGCAAGAAACTCAACCAAAGATCCAATCAATATATTAAGTTCTCAACACATCTCTCAACATTAAAAAAAAAAAGCAAAGCATTCATGATCCAAAACACACACACACACACACACTCACTAAACAAGTTTAACTAATTTTATATATAAAAAACAAGTTAAGATAGTTTAGTGAGTATACATTAACACATGTATTCCTTGTGATGGCCAAATCACATTGTACCTGCACCTGAATCAAAAGTAGCAAAGAATTTGCGTGTTGTGTGTGAAAACATAGCAAAAGTACATAAGTGTCTCATATTATGACGATTTGATATATGAGAAAATCAAATACACTCACACACAATCATAACTGCTTGATGGGGACTATCACCTTCGAGGTACATCCTATAACTCCCACATCTCCTAGAAACACACTTGCAACCATATTTAAAAGCATTTTGATTCTTTTTGCTTTTGTTTTTCTTTACATATATTTTTTTTTCTTTTTGAACATATCATGCATAGACATATAAGAGAGAGAGAGAGAGAGAGAGAGAGAGAAGATATACCCAATTATGTAAGCTTAAAACATCACAATTTTGCTATGTCGAAGCATACAAATGTTATACATGATTGGTGGGCTTTAGTGGTGAGATGGTTATTTATGCCTTTCTCTTAGGATTTTTTAGTCCTTCCCGTCAAAAAGAGTGATATGAGTGTTACGTATAAGAGATTACTTAATCGTACTCATCACAAACACAAGCCACAAAGCTCACTTGCTTAGTTGTGTATTGAGATGCTCATCTAAGCTACAAAAGATACAAAGTTTAGAAACTTTGTTTCAATGGCCATCCAAGGTACATAAGTACCAATGTACACAAAACACACACTGTTTTTGTATTTTTCTGATTTTTCAATTTTTTTTTTATAACTTTTATGAAAAACAAAATAAAGCAAAACTGAAAAGAAACAAACAAAAATATGTTAAACAAAGCAACGCATAAAACTAGATGCATATGCATGAAAGCATGATTCCAAAAACTGATAAGAAATCAAGCAAGAAAGTCCTACTTTAGATAGAAAGAATTAGAGTAGAGGACAACAGAAAAGACAATTAAGTCTCAGGCTCCTTTCTTATTCATATAGCACGAAACTTTGGCCGTGAGGATGAAAATGCATGTGTCCTAGTATGTCTACTAAAGGACATAGAAGAATTAGAATTCTCTTAAAATTGAGTTAAAAAGCTCAAAATTTTTAATAATTCTCCAAACAAAGGTGTAGGTCCTTGAGAGGAAACCTGTGACTTTTTAGACACTTGCTTTTGAGGATACAACTTAAAGCAATTAAGACGAATGTGTCTAGAAACACCACAATGGTGACAAACATGAGGTCTAACAAAGGATTTAAAATTAGCCAAATCAGTTTTGGATTTAATACCTTTATCATCTTTTTTAGATTGGGGCACAAAGACAGTCTTTGATCCAGAAGCTGTGGAAGAGGAGGGGCCGGAGGAAACAATATATCCTAAGCCAGTCTTATCAAAACTAGACTTTTGAGCACTCAATACCTCATCAAGCTTGGCACTAAACATCCTCTCTATTTGAGTTCTAGCTTGACTAAGCTCAATCTCGAGATTCTTGACCTTTTCTTCTAATGAGGTGTTTTCCACAACAAGAGTCTCAACTAACCTAGTAGTCTCATCTAGTTTGACTAATAGTTCATCTTTTTCAATTTTTACCTCATTAAACTCTTTTCTACAAAGATGAGAAGTCTTTTCAAATTTCATATATTAAGTGCATAGTTTATCATAGGCTACCCGAAAGGTTAACTTCTTGGATACTTCATCATCAGAAAAATTCTCACTGTTACTAGCACTCTCCACAATCACCTTATCGGTTACGGCAGCAAAAGCTATAAAATGACCACATTCATCCACATAATCATCAAAAGAGTCATTCTTAGTATCACTCTAGGTAGCAACCAACCCTTTATCTTTTGACTTCTTGGTTTTTTCCTTCATAAGGTAGTTTGGGCACTCTATCCTCATATGACCAAAACCTTTACACTCATGGCACTGGATAAGGGGTTTCTCACTCTTACCCTTCCTAGAAGATTTAGATTTCCTAGGAGGTTTGTCCTTATCCTTTTTCCTAAATTGAAGAAGTTTGATAATCTCATTAGCTATGAAGGTTAGATCCTCATCCTCATCATCATCTTCATCTTCATCTTCGCTTTCATCTTCATCTTCAGAGTTAATCAATCTCTTATTCTATACCCTTAAGAGCCAAGTTTCTACTCTTTCCTCATTTTTCCATTAAATCTAATCTCATTTCATAGGTTTGAAGGTTCCCTCCAAGCTTAGTTAAAGGAATTTGATCAATGTCCTTCACTTCTTCAATGACAATGATCTTGGCATGGAATCTTTCAGGTAAGAACCAAAGGATTTTCCTAACAATTTTGGATTCTGGTATAGATTCTCCAAGGTTGAAGGCAGATTTCACAATATCCTTAAGTTTAGCATAGAACTCATCAAATGTCTCATCCTCCTCTATCCTTATTTCTTCAAAACTACTAGTGAGTCTTTGAAGCTTCACAATCTTTACAACCTTGGTACCTTCATAGGTGGTCTCAATAATGGTCCATGCTTCCTTGGCAACTTCCATGGATAATATTTTCTTGAATTCCTCATTGGTTACCCTACTAAACAAAGCATTCAAGGCCCTACTGTTGAAATTTTCCGTTTTGATTTTTGCTTTATCCCAATCCACTGACGCTTCCTTTGGCTTAATCCAGCCAACTTCAACAACTTGCCATAATTTTTCACTTAGAGCCTGCAAAAAAACTTTCATACGAACTTTCCAGTACGTATAATTAGTGCCATCAAATAAAGTAGGAATCAAAAGAGATTGTCCACAATCCATGACAACAGGGCTCAGGGATCACACTCAGGGAATTAATCCAATTAGAGTGTACCCGCTCTAATACCACTTGTTAGGAAAGTTAGAACCCAGTTGATAGAATTAACAAGTTTTAAACCCAAGTTGTCAATTAGATTTATTATGAATAAACCTCGTTAAAACAAACAAACATCAATATCATGTCAATATCATGCACAATGGAATAGTAAATAAGACAAGATATGATGACCCAGGAAAACCAATGAAACAAACTAGTTTCACAGTAAAAAAAAACTTAGGAGGAAACCTTCTCGAAAAGCAATTCACTATAGTAAAGAGAAGTTTCAGATCTAGCATAAAACCTTTGTCCCTAGATTCTACAATCCTCGTAGATGAACTTACAGCGGAAACCTTCTATCACTTTAGAACATCTGAACTCTTCAATATATGAACATCACTAATGATTTACTCCTTCGCAAGAACTCTCAGTATGTGACTAACTCCTTTGCAAGAATCCTAGTACGTGATTTACTCCAGCAACTTGAAGATGTTGTTGACTGCAAAGTTCTTCACTTCATCAACAATGAAGATCAAAAAGTACTTGATTAACACAGTAATTGAGAAAAGAAACCCTACACATACACATTAGCTTAGGCTGAAAATCAGATCTAGAAATTCTAATTTCGTAGATCTTGACAGATTTTCTGTCGAGCTTCTATCGAGCTTTCTTCATTAAACCTCGATAAATATGAATCTGTGGAGCTATTTGTCAAGATTTAATGAACAACACTTTTTCACCTGTTTCTTGGACAGATTTTCATGGCTTCAATACTAAACTTTAACTCTTGTTCCTTAATGTACTAAACCCATCCTAGATCTATCCAATTACAAGTAAAGTGCGTTTTGTCAAAGGATTAGCCAATTTACATAACATATGTCTCTTACAAGTTTCACATATGTCCTAACAAATCCTAAAGGCGAAAATTTGGGAACATGTGGTTTGGAGGGTTTAAAGGGATCTCCAGCAAAACTCTCTGAAGTGGACTTAAACTTTGATACCTAGCTTGGGGTGTTGAATCCTACTTCCTTGGGTCCAAATCTCAGTTGTAGCACTAGGATTCCTCCTTAATACTTGCCTTAATCCCATTAGCTAAACACAATCTCAGAATTCTTAGCATTTGATGTAAGATTATGCTGATTTTTACCCATGTGTGACATTGCCCAAAGAAGCAAAACAGCCCCAAAAGCAAATCTCCCATTTTAGGCCAAATACTAGGATAATTATATCAGCTATTCTACCCCCTGATCAGTCCTATGTTTTTGGACTTTTGTTAATTAATACCTCCCTTAAACTCCCCTATAAAAGCCTAAGCATACCAGCTCATAAGTCACCTAATCCCTCTGAAGTTTCTGATTTTCTTGTCACTTTGCTTATGGTTTAACTCTCCCCAAGCTCATAAATCATTTCCCTTAGCCCACACTCACCTAGCCTCAGACATTCCCTTTCTTTTTTTGTATATTCACAGCCCATAAATGCTTCCTAATTAGTCATAAACAACCCTTTACCCATTAAAGATTTAGTTTCAGCATTAACTCTATCATACCATCACAAACTTACATACCCACTCACTCAAAACAGTCTATACTACCCCACTCATGCCACATATATATATTCCCCAAAAATCTTAGCTTAATATACGCTACACTGAGCTGGAATCTCTCTCTCCCTTCATTCCATCTTATTTTTCCTCTTTTATTTGTAATTATGAAGCCTTTAATCTTTGTCTATTTTTATTATGATAAAAGCCATGGTTTTTTGGATACTATGGAAGTTTTCCCTTATGTTAACTTAATAATAATAAGGAAAACATATGATTTTTACCATGTAAACACACTTATTAATCTGTCAGCATCTATCGTTGGAGGTCTGTCATACTCACTGCTGGACTATTTTTTCTCTTATGTACTTGTTATAATGGGCCCACTTTTATATTAACCAACCATAGAGCAAATGCATAATTTTTATTATGCAAATACATTTATTGATTTTCCAAAACATCTACCATTTGACATTTCTCTTGCTTACTGCTAGACTATTATTTAAGCACTTATTGTGGTAGGCCATCCTTTGTGCTAGCTTATCTTTGCAGGAGGTATTTTTAGGGCCTTATTATAATCTTTGTTGGATGCAACCTAGACCTTGAGCAAAATGGGACTTTCACACTTCACTAATAGCCTTTGGGTCATGTTCCAAGCCTAAAGTCGAGTCTCGGTCTTGACTCCCCTAACACCATGTGGGCGATGAATAAAAAATGCCCTCAACACTCTATAAGCATTCTAAGGTTCTATATATATGTTGGATTGCTTTACTGTTATTGTACACATTTAAGAGAAATCAAAAGGATTATGGATGACCACTTGAATACAAGAGTTTATCAATATATATTTCTTTTTTTCTTCTTATTTAGTTTTATCTATTTCTATTATTTCACAACACGTTATCAGCACGAGTCTCTACCCAATTTTGAAAGGAAGTCGTAATCCTATTGTTCTTGAAACATCAAAGGTTATTTGTATTGTCCTCTTTTCTTACTATAAGTTTTCTTTTCTTCCTAAAAATTAGTGTTTATCCTATCTCTTTGTAATTTTAGTGATTATTTTAATTGATTAAAAAAATTATGGTCTCACGTTCTCTCTCTCTCTCTCTCTCTCTCTCTCTCTCTCTCTCTCTCTCTCTCTCTCTCTCTCTCTATATATATATATATATATATATATTGTTAAAATGATTAGTGATAAACCAACTTAATTATATCTATAGCTATATGTTACATATATTGATAAATTTTGAATGTGAATGTATTGTTTCATTACAATAAACTTTTGAATACGTATGTGTAGTATTGTTTGATTAAAATTGTGTATAAGAAAAAAAAATTAGTTATTTAATTTCTTTTGTAATTATATATTTTAGGCAATCATTTCTTATCATGGATCCTTGATACTAAGATTTCATCTGGAAGCAATGAATCTTGATGACATCTATGTTGATTTAATAAATCCTGAAGATATTATTATGGATGGCAACAGAGTATCCCATAAGGATTGTTCAAAAGCAATAATTTTTATTTGTTGTTATATACATAAAAACTGAGTACTTTACTATAAAAGACACCTTAGGAGAATTACAAGTTCTAAAAGAACTTGATCATCCTAAAAGCTTAGTATGACTAAAGTTGCAATAAACTAAAGGTGTAAGTGAATTAATCTAGCACTTTAAAATCAGCCCACAATTAAAATTATATAATAGAAAACACATATATTATGTTTCAAATGTGCTCCTATAATAGCAATATTGAATGCATATGTTCATAAAGTGTTATGAGCTAATGTTTTATCTTCAAATGGCTCAACAAAATAATGAGCTGTTGTTGAAAACCATCAAAGGGCCATGAAATTAAGTGTTATAGGTATGATATGGAAGGTCATTGGTCACGTACCTGTTGTACTCCTAAACATTTGGTAGATTTGTACCAAGCCTCCATAAAAGAAAAGGAATGGGAGTTAAAATGAACTTTGCTATTCATAATGATCTTGAAGATCCTATGAATTATCTTGATTTTTTTCAAATGGAGTGAATAAGACTTATCTTGATATGTCATTGATGAAAAATTTGATAATTTGATTAGTGATGGAAATCTCCATACAAATTAATTGTTTTCTTTTATTATATTGTAATAAGTATTTTTATTTTGATATGTTTTATTTACGTTTAAAGTAATAAAGTTTAATTTATGTTTTGCATATATGAAGATGCATGGGTCCTACTAGTAAAATCAATTCCAAGATGACTAGGAAAGATTTTTGTCTAGCAGATAGTGCAACAACTCATACAATCCTTAAAGACAAAAAATATTTTTAAAATTTAAAATTATGCAAAGCTAATGTCAATACCACATCAAGTTCATCGAACTTAATTGAAGGCTTTGGAAGAGCAATTATCATGTTGCCAAAGGGCACAAAACTTTGTATTGATGATGCTTTGTATTCTTCTAATCAAGCAGAAATTTACTCAGCTTTAAGGATATACATTATAATGGTTATCATATTGAAACCAATAACAAAAGCAATGAAGAATTTCTTTATATTACTTTGTTAGGTTCTAAGGAATTAGGAACTAATGTATTAGAACTTTATTTTGTAATATTGGCAAACCATGATCAAAACAGTTTTAGTCTTGTTTAGACTTGCTCAAAGTATGTGCTTATTGTGTAAAGTTGGAATCGAGTTACTGCAGAAGTCACTGTGCAAATCTACCAGGCTCGATCGATCGAGAATTAGACTCGACCGATCGAAAGTCGTGCAAATTGTTTTTTCTGCAGAATTTTCAACTCAGCCCAAGCCCATTTGACGTGTAAGGTTTTATGTTTTGCCTTACGTATAAAAGGGAAAACCCTAGCCACGTTTTTATAGTTCTGAATGCTGTGTGTGTGAATCTTTTTGTGAGATCAAGAGGTGTTTACCTTCACATACACTTAGGATTTCCAAACTCAAGATTGATGTCAAGAGTTTGGTGATCGTGCAGTTGCAGATTCAAGAACTTCAAGATATACAAGCAGGAGTGCTTGTGCTTTGCTGTGAATTCAAGAAAGAAGTAGTCCGTGGACTCGGAGCTGTCACATGGTCGTGGTAGTAAGTTTCCTACTCGAGGTAGCAATAGGATGTTAGTGGTCTAAGTTGCTATTGTGTAAACTTCAATTCTTTCATAGTGAATTCTGTTTTACCTTAAGGATAGCTAGGTTAAATCCTCCCCAGGTTTTTTACCGGTTTGGTTTTCCTGGGTTATCATATTGTGTGTCCTTTATTTTCCGCACTTTACATGATATGATATATTTGTGTTAACCTAGAATTGCTTAATTTACCTAAGTTAATCACTTGGCTAATTATCAAGGTTAATCTATTTGGGTTTAAGGGGTCTAAACTTCTTACAAGTGGTATCAAAGCGGGTAGCTTTTTTTGTGTAGATCCTTTGATCTTAAAGCTGATCCTTGACCCCGGTTGTCATGGAACACGGACACTCTCTTGTTATTCCACCTCATTTTGACGAGAATAATTATGCTTATTGGAAAGTAAGGATGAAAGCATTCCTGAAATCCATTGATGAGAAAGTCTGGAATTCTGTTGAATATGGATGGGAGAAGCCCACTACTCTTGTGAGTAAGTGGCAAACTTCTCAAAAAGAGGAAGCCGCTTTTAATAGCAAAGTTATGAATACTATTTTTAATGCTGTCTCTATGGAGGAATTTAAGGGAATCTTTAATGTTGAGGTTGCTCATACTGCTTAGAATATCCTCCAGATTGTGCATGAAGGCACAAAGGCAGTTAAAATTAATAAGTTGCAGCAATTGACTACTAGATTTGAAAGCATTAGAATGACTGATGATGAATCTTTTGATGAATTCTATGCTAAACTTAATGATATTGTTAATTCTGCATATAATTTGGGTAAAATCTATGATCAACCTAAAAATGTTAGGAAGATTCTTAGATCTTTGACTGAGGATTTTAGACCCAAAGTGACTGCCATCACTGAAAGCAAAAATGTGGACTCCATCCCTGTTGATGAACTTGTAGGATCTCTTCAGTCCTATGAGTTGGACCTACCTAAGACTAACAAATCCAAATCAATGGCTCTTAAGTCTGTTGATGATGTTGAGGTTGATGGATTTGATGATGAATTCTTGGCTATAGAGATTGCCTATCTTACCAAGAATTTTAGAAATTTTCTTAGGAACAATAACAGAAGGGCAAGAGGTAAGAACACTGCTGAACCTAGAAATTTTAGGAGGAATGATCCTACTAAGGTAAATAACACTGAAAAACCTAAAGAGAAAGTAGGTCAACCCTCTAATAATTCTATGGGGCAACAATGTTTTGGATGTCAAGGGTATAGTCATGTGAAATCTGAATGTCCTACATACTTGAGGTCTAAGGGTAAAGCTATGACTGCAACCCTTAATGATGATGAAGTTTCTGACAATGAATCTGGCAGTGATAAGGATGGAAACTTCATTGCTTTCACTGCTACTGCTATAGTCAATGAAAGCGTGTCTGTTGAAGAGAACCCTTCTGATGGGGAGCTCTCTGAAGATGCAGATTTACAGGAAGCCTATAATAAACTTTGCAAAGTTGCTGCAAAGAATGCTATGAATGTTGATCTTGGCTTAAAGAAAATTGCATCTCTTGAACTTGATAAGAAGAATTTGCTTGTGAAACTATTTGATGCTAATGAACTTTTGAATAATGTGAAGACTAAGAACATGCTTTTACTTGATAAAGTTAAAAATTTGGAACTTGAATTATCTGTTGCTAGAGAATAAACTAATAGGTCTGCAAGCTCCAAACTAGATCACATGTTAAGTATTCAAAAGTCTCCCTTAGACAAAATTGGGTTAGGTTTTGTGGAAAGCATCTATGTGCCTGAATTTCGTTCCACAAACTTTGTTCCTTCTACTGAACTCCCTAAGAGTGAGATTGTCAAACCTTCTGTGAGTAAAGCTGCTAAATCTGTAGAAGTTACACCTCCTAGGAAGGTTAGGGTTGATCTTCATGAGTCTAAATCTAGAGTTTCTAATTCTTCTAAAGGCAAGTTGCATGATAAGCCTACATGGGTTTGTCATTTTTGTGGAAAGTCTGGGCACATTCGTCCAAACTGTTTCAAGTTGCAAGCTGCTAAGCGAGCAAATAGACCAAAAGTACCTATGCCTCAAGCACAAGATCCTATGTTACTTATTGGTGAATTGGCAAAGGCTTTAAACCTTTATTCCAATCCTGGAGTTGTTCAGAATTCAAATGTGAATCATAACTCCAATGCTAGAGTTGCATCTAAAAGGTTTTGGATGCAAAAGGCTCATTCTAATTGAGTTTGTCTGACATGGTCCTTGTTCTTCATTGTTTTATCTCTTGTGACCATTTTTTTCTAAGATTTGCATTGCATAACATTCATGCATTTCATTCTAGGTTGTTTTTAATTATTAAAAAAAAGGGGGGGGGGGGGGGAACAAGAATGGGTTAGGAATAATGTGTTCTGCAGTATTTTTCTTGGATTTGAAGACAAGGTTGGTCAATCTATTTTTACATCACATATCCATGTACCTTGTTTAGCTTGGATGAACTTATTTTTAGTGCACTTTACTAGTTTGAGCTTTATTGTGCATGTTGTGTGGGAAGATGTGTATTATTTTTTATCACATGATCTTGATCTTGAAGTCACATGTCTTTGATTGTTGGACTTGAACTTATTGAGAAAGGCATAAATAACCATCTCACCACTGTTTATTAGCCAATCATGAACACCTTGGTGCATATCGTAAGATTTTGTGCTTGAGAAAGTGTAGCACATGCACAAAAAGAAAATAGGTTGTAGCCTCGGTTAAAATGATTAAAATGGTGTGTACATTATTGGACTATAATTAATTCAATCAAATAAAATTAGTGTGTATATTATGATGCAAATAAAAAAACTTACATGATTGCAAGCTCTTAATCTAGGAGATGTGAGAGTTATATAATGTAACTCTTTAGGTGATAGTCTCTTTCAAATTTATGTGATAAATTTTGTAAAAATTGTGATTGATTTCTATTCACATATCACCTCACATGTCTCTCAAGCCTTTACTAGTTGCACACACTACACAGGTTATTCTTTGCTAAATTTTGTACATGTTACTTAGTGTGTTTTTGGTCTGACCAACCAAGTTTGATAATTTCTTAAAAATTGATGCAAAACATGTTTCCTGTTTGAGAATTTGGGGAGAATTGAGTGAAAATCTTAATTTTGGAAAATTGTGATCACTATATGTGTTTTTGAAAAGCATTTCATCTTATACTTATGCATTTTATTCATAAAATCTAATGCTTTGAGGAATTTCTGCACTAAAATTGCTTTATTTTTAAAAAAACTTTTTTTTTTCAGAATTTCGATCGATCGAACCTGTTTTTCGACCGATCGAAATTGCACTGAAATCCCTTTGTGAGCTTCTGTTTGTTTTGATCGGTACTCGATTAGTAGTGAATCAATCGAAGCATTTTTGACCGATCAAATCTATTTTTCGATCGATCGAAAAACGGGCTGAGAGTTTTTAAAAAGAACTTTTCTTCACGTGTTCTTCACTTTTCAAAAAAAATTTCAAACTCTTTTTCCTCTCACCAACTGGTCAAGGCTCCAACTCGTATTTTTGTCATTTTCCTCCAAAATTTTTTGCAAGGTTTTTCTCTCCCAAAGCCAGTAAGACCATTTTACCCTTCCTTTTGCTTTTATTTCCATTTTTTCATGCATCAATTCATGCATTTGTTGGTTATTTTTGGCCTTTATATTTTTGGGATTGTTGATGTTTTTGGCTGTTTTCTTTCACAATAAATCATTGGGTTTTTGTGGGGACACCATATACAAGTAATACAAGTGGTTTAATTTGATGTTTTATGAAAAATTGAAAATTCTAGGGCTTGAAATTGCCGAATTTGGGGTTTTTGTTCAAATTGATGTAAATTGATGAAATTGGCTTGTTAGATTGACTTATTTGATCATTATATTGTGTTTTTCAACTTGTGCAATGATCAATTTCTCAATTTTTTGGGTTTTGTGAAAATGAGTTTTTCAAATTTGGGATTTTTGATATAAAATTCTTACTCAAGCCAATTTTGTGAATTTGGATCATATTTGAACTTTTTTTTTCATTGCATTAGACCATGCATCATTTGGTTATTCTGCTCATGCATCATATAGACTTGTTATTCTTTTGTGCTAACTTGCAGTCTGCGCTTGGTTTTCTTTTTGTTTGTCTTTTTCTTTCTGTGTCTCTTTTTGTGGTCTTTAGCATCATGCCTAGGAAAACTAGAGCTCATAGGACCTCTTCCTCTTTACCATCCTTCGATAGTGATAGGTTTCAGAGTGAGAAACATCAGGAGACATTTGAGACACTTAACCTTAGGCGGAACATTTGGGATCAGCGTAGGGTTCTATTAGATGAGGTAGATGATGAGATTCGGCATAATTTTGAGCGTCGGGGTTGGTTACTCTTGGTAGACATAGATTATCGGCCTCCGGCTACCCTGATCAGAGAGTTCTACTCAAACCTCTTTATTCACATCTATGATTCCAACACTTTAGTAAAGAGTTGGATACGAGGTGTAGAGTATCGCATTACTCCTTCAGTAGTGTTTGATGCTCTTGGGGTACCTTTGGTTTTTCATCCTGTTTATCCTTATGATGAGTCTCCACCTCTTGATGACGTTATGTCTACATCACTGGGTCTTCTATCCAGTGGAGTTTTGATCCTCGGATCACATCTGCTGAGCTGTCTGAGCTACATTATCTTTTCTTTAGGATTGCTTGTCATTCCTTGTAGCCTATTTCTCATCTCCACACTCCTTTATGCTCTTGTCACTAATGCTCCTATCAGTTTTCCTCACTTGTTTCTTCGTTCTTTGAACGAAGTGCATCGGAGCAATTCTACTGCACATGCTTTGTTCTTCCCGTTTTTATCCATAGGATTCTTCTTCATTTAGGTTTAGGTGATTTCCCTACTTCTGAGCCTGTTCATATCATTGCTCCTATAAGTGCCACCTTTCTTAGGCAAAGGGCTGCTCAGCTTCAAGCTAGCTCTAATCGTCCTAGGGTTGAGCTTTCCAGTGTCACTCCTCCTCCTTCCTCTTCTACAAGTGCTCCTACGGCAGAGACATCTGTTGATCCGACTGTTGCTGCTGCTGCTGCTGTTCCTCCACCTTTGTCTACGGATGATTTGGACATTCGTCGAATGTTGGACACCGTCATGACCATTCAGGCGGCTCATGGTCAGCTTTTGGTGGATGTGCTTGATGAGATTCGAGCGTTGCGGGCAGATTTGGAGAGTCTTCGATGTTCTCCTCTGCCACCTCCTTTTGGTGATGAGTAAGTGCCCTTTGGCAATTTGTCACAAAAAGGGGGAGTACATTGTAGTGGAGATTTTATTTTGTAGTAGAGGAGTTTTTTGTCTTAGGGGGAGATTTTTGTTTCTTGCTGTGATTCTGTGGAGCTTTTAGATTGTATCTAGGTGCTTCATTGTGTATTTACCTTTTTTGGCTAAAAATAGGGGGAGATATATTGGATACATTGATTGTATATGTTTCTTGTTTCATTCTATGCTACATTGCTTATTAATTTATATTTATGATGTTATTCATGATATATATATCTTTATTTTGTGTTATGTGAAATCAAGAAGTTCTTTTCTATGTTACTTTATTTTTCACACATGCATTTATGTGTTTGTTAAGTGTTACAGGAATATACAAGTTGATTCAGTCGTGCTGTTGTCTACTTTTGCAACTGATAGATAGTAGTTAGGTTGAATTTGTTTAGTTGGGCTCTTGTTTTGAAATTAGCTGTTTATTTTGTAAACTTTGAGCATTTTGTTAGGTTTGTGTTTTGTCACGGATTGCCAAAGGGGGAGTTTGTTAGGTTCTAAGGAATTAGGAACTAATGGATTAGAACTTCATTTTGTAATGTTGGCAAACCATGATCAAAACAGTTTTAGTCTTGTTTAGACTTGCTCAAAGTATGTGCTTA
Source organism: Lithocarpus polystachyus (assembly GCA_033629205.1). Lineage (NCBI taxonomy): Eukaryota > Viridiplantae > Streptophyta > Magnoliopsida > Fagales > Fagaceae > Lithocarpus > Lithocarpus polystachyus. The sequence continues at coordinate 49,764,944 of CM066168.1, forward strand.
TTGTGTAAAGTTGGAATCGAGTTACTGCAGAAGTCACTGTGCAAATCTGCCAGGCTCGATCGATCGAGAATTAGACTCGACCGATCGAAAGTCGTGCAAATTGTTGCAAAATTTCCAACTCAGCCCAAGCCCATTTGACCTGTAGGGTTTTATGTTTTGCCCTAAGTATAAAAGGGAAAACCCTAGCCACATTTTTATAGTTCTGAATACTGTGTATGTGAATCTTTTTTGAGATCAAGAGGTGTTTACCTTCACATACACTTAGGGATTCCAAACTCAAGATTGATGTCAAGAGCTTGGTGATTGTGCAGTTGCATATTCAAGAACTTCAAGATATACAAGCAGGAGTGCTTGTGCTTTGTTGTGAATTCAAGAAAGAAGTAGTCCGTGGACTCGAAGCTGTCATATGGTCGTGGTAGTAAGTTTCCTACTCGAGGTAGCAATAGGATGTTAGTGGTCTAAGTCGTTATTGTGTAAACTTCAATTCTTTCATAGTGAATTCTATTTTACCTTGAGGATAGCTAGGTTAAATCCTCCCCAGGTTTTTTACCGGTTTGGTTTTCCTGGGTTATCATATCGTGTGTTCTTTATTTTCCGCACATGATATGATATATTTGTGTTAACCTAGAATTGCTTAATTTACCTAAGTTAATTACTTGGCTAATTATCTAAGTAAATCTGTTTGGGTTTAAGGGGTCTAAACTTCTTACAAGTATCGGGCCAGAAGCTCATATTAGAAAAACGGTTTATTTTCTCTTCTGGATTATATTATACTACAATGAGAATAGTTGAAACAAATGGACATCCAAGATTAATAATGATGCGTCAAATTATTGAAAACTCCCATGGACATCCCTTAAAGAACCACAAGATTCTTTTACCTAGTGATTATCCATGTAGTGCATGTTCTCAAGGTGAATTAATTACCAAATCATCACATTCAAAGATTTTTGTTGAATGTCCATCTTTCTTAGAAAGAATTCAGGGTGATATATATGGACCAATACACCCACCATGTGGTCCATTCAAGTATTTTATGGTTTTAATTGATGCATCAACTTGATGGTCACATGTATGTCTACTTTCTACTAGAAATGTTGCATTTGCTAGGCTTCTTACTCAAATAATTAGGTTGCGAGCACAATTTCCTGATTATCCAATTAGGAAAATTCGTTTAGTTAATGCTGGTGAATTTACATCTCAAGCTCTTAATGACTATGGCATATCAATTGGAATTGATGTTGAATATCCTATTGCCTATACATATACTCAAAATGGTTTAGTTTAATCACTTATCAAGAGACTTCAAATTATTGCTCGACATTTTGCTTATGAAATCAAAATTACAAGTTTTTTCTTAGGGTGATGCTAATTTACATACGGCATCATTAGTTCGCATTAGGCCAACTGCTTATCATAAATTCTCACCATTGCAACTTGTACTTGGCCAACATCCAAATATTTTTCACTTGCGCACATTAGGTTGTGCTGTATATGTACCTATTACACCCCCACAACGCACTAAGATGGGTCCTTAACGTAGACTTGGAATTTATATGGGTTTTGATTCCCCATCTATCATTAGATATCTTGAGTCTCTAACTAGTGATGTTTCTAAGGCATGTTTTGAGGATTTTCATTTTAATGAAACAATCTTCCCACCATTAGAGGGAGAAAAGTCGTTTCCTAAAGCACAACATGAGATTACTTGGAATGTTTCGACGTTATCTCATCTTGATCCTTGTACAAATCAATGTGAACTGGAAGTTCAATGGATTATTTATTTGCAAGGAATTGCAAATCAATTATTAGATGTATTCACTGACAATAAGAATGTTAGGACATATGTGGAATTGTTAGAACATATGTTGTTGTAAATTGGCTAATCCTTTGACAAAATGCACTTTACTTGTAATTGGGTAGATCTAAAATGTATTTAATACTTCAAGAAACAAGAGTTCAAGTCTAGTATTAACGCCATGCAAATCTGTCCAAGAAACAAGTGAAGAAGTGTTGCTTATTAAAGCTCGACAGATGAATCTATGAGGTTTAATATATAATTCTAGACAGCTCTTGACAGAAGCTGTACCTACCGAGAAATACGAAATTCAGATTTTCAGATCTGTTTTTCACACATATCCAAGCTATTTGTGTAGGGTTTATTTTCTCACAACTCTAGACATATATAAGGATTATTTTAAGGGCTGTCTAAGGTGATGCAACTTGATGCAAAGTGATTATTCACTCAAATTGTGACCGGAGACAATTTTCCCTAGTTCATTTTCTTTGTAGAAGCTATTGCATTTGTGTGCCAAGGGTATTGTAACCAAGGAGCTTCTTGATCTTCATCGTCTGGATGAACTAAAGAACTTTGCAGCCAACATCTTTCTTAAGTTGGTGTGTTAGTCACGTACTTGGATCCATGCATCGATTGGTTAGTCACGTACTGGGAGCTGTGCATTGAAAGGAGAGATTATCACTACATTGCAAGTCCAATTGTGTATGTTGGTATTAGGTACTGAGATTCATTTTACTTATAAACTCTTATTTTGATATTAGTGCATTCTCGAGAATGGTGACCTTAAATTCACCCGGTGAGGTTTTGCCTCGGTGGTTTTCTCTATTCGTAAACAAATCACCTGTGTCAAATTTATTTTTCGCTGCATTTAGTTTTTTGGTGATTTGTTTGTGCTACCACGCTCATTGCATGTAATTGAATTTAATTAATTTCACTTGGCTAAATTAATTGATTAAGCTACCAAATGGGTCAATACATTATTGGCCTATTAAGTGGTATCAGAGTGGGCACATTCTGATTAGGGTTAATCTTTGATGTGTGATCCATTGACCCCTGTTGTCATGGTTGAAAACGACATGAAAAGACCTTTTATTTCAAATACATCTTGCTTTTTGAATCTCTATTTGATTGAGTGTTTTATAAAGTGCAAGTCTAAAAGTTATTCGAAAGTTATCTTGAGGATTATTAAAAAAGGTCTTAGTATAACAAAGAAGAAACTAAACTATCTCAAAATGATAATGTGCAAAGGATTTCGTTTGAGAAGGGTGAAAGTTAAAGGCTTTGATCATAAATGGCAGATGAGAGAAAACACCATTCCTACTGACTTGTCACGTAAGCATGAGGTGTGTTTTATGATGAAGTCTGCATTCAAGGTAATGGACACATGTTTGTGGTACCTTGACAGTGGATGCTTACAACACATGACTAAAGACCGCTCTCTCTTTAAGGTTTTCGAGTCTAGGAAAGGTGGAAATGTCACCTTTGGTAATGGGAGTAAATCACAGATAAAAGGGAAGGGAACCATCTCTCTACCTGAACTACAAGACATCTTAAATGTGCTATATGTAGAAGGTCTGAGTGTGAATTTGTTGAGTATAAGTCAGATATGTGATCAAGACTTCATGGTGCTATTCTCAAAAGGAAAATGCCTTGTGTTGAATGAATCTAGGAAAAATCTCATAAACGATGTTCGCACTCTAGATAACTGCTATAGATTGGTACCTGATGTTGATATTGTGTGCAATAGCATTCGTCTACCAAATGAAGACCTATGGCACCAAAGGATGGGACATGCTAGCTATAAACATCTTTCAATTGTATTTAAGCATGAATCAATGTTGGGGATACCAAAGCTCAGTAGAGTGAACAATGTTGTGTGTAGACCATGTCAGCTTGGAAAACAGACAAAATCAAAACATCCGAGCACTCAGACATCAGAGCTACATCTAGGCCTTTGGAGCTGCTACATCTGGATCTCATGGGTCTAACTAGAACTGAGTCTCTTGGAGGAAAGAAATACATCATGGTTGTAGTAGATGATTTTACCAGGTATACTTGGGTCATTCTTCTAAGATCCAAGTCAGATGCTCTTGAGCACATCGAATCCTTGTGTACAAGATTGCAAAATAAGAAGAACTTGAAGATAAATCGAATTCGAAGTGATCATGGTAAAGAATTTGAGAACTCATACATAGAATCCTTTTGCACTAAATTAGGTATAGCTCAAGAATTCTCTGCTCCTATTACTTCTCAATAAAATGTAGTAGAAAGAAAGAACAGAGTCATTCAGGAGATGGCTAGAGTCATGTTGCACAACAAGGATGTGGCTAGAAATTTATGGGGAGATGTTGTCAACAATGCATGTCATACGGTTAATAGGGTATATTTCAGACCTGGTACCAAGAAGACTCCTTATGAGTTGTGGAAGGGAAGAAAGCCAAATGTGAAGTATTTTAGGATCTTTGAAAGTACTTGCTTCATCCTTAAGGATACAGAGAATATGGGAAAATTTGATTCCTAAAGCGATGAAGGAATATTTTTGGGATACTCCTCCACTAGCAAAGCTTATCGAGTATACAACAAAAGAACCAAGAAAGTGATGGAAACAGTCAATGTTGTTATTGATGAAGCTTCAAATTTTGGTTCTGAGAAAATTAGTGAGGAGATACATAGGGAAATTCTGTCTCCTAAACCTAAGGGCGTTCAAGAAATAGTTGACCAAGAGTCTGCATCTTCAAGTACTCCAACTGTTATAGAAGTCTTAGCAGACATTCCTACCTCACCTAATTCTGAATCTAACGGAAAGAAATGACCTTCCTCAAAAATCAAGTTGAATCACCCTCCTGAAGTTATTGTGGGAAATATGAATGAACTTACACTAAAAAGGCGTACAGTTGATAAATGTGTTGCTAACTTTGTGTCTTATTCTTGCTATTTGTCGTAGGTTGAACCCACCAAGGTTGAGGAAGCTTTCTAGGATGAAAGCTGGATTGAGGCAATGCATGATGAACTGCTTCAGTTTCAAAGGAATGATGTCTAGACCTTAGTACCCAGACCAGAAGGAGAGCACATCATTGGCACAAAGTGGATATTCCGCAATAAAACTGATGAGGAAGGAAATGTGATCTGAAAACTCAAAAATGTGTTAAAACATAGGAGTTGTTTAGACCCCCAAATTAAAGATTACGGTTCAGTTTATTTTACTCTTACTTAAACTAAGTGCGGAAAAGAGTAAATGTGAGCGAACAAAAAATAAAACTACTCTAAGCCATATTCATCAAAACACAGTAGTAAAATGAAAGCTAAAAGAGTACGGAAGAAAAATGCAAACATAATATAACACGCCGATGTGTTATCGAAGAGGAAACCGAAATACTCGGCGAAAAATCTCTCTGCCTCCCTACAAGTGGTAAGGTCCACTAGAGAATAAAGTTGGAGTACACAAATAACAAAAAACCCTCCAAGCCTAGTTTACTCAATGTACTTGAGCCCTCCAAGCTCCTGCTACCAACTGACTTCGCCAAGCCTTGTCTTTTCTAACTCTCCAGATCCCGCAATACGCCCGATTGCATCCACCAAGCCTCACCGGCTTCCTTTGGCAAATCTCCAATGCTTCCCAGCTCCAAAACACTCTCTACACTCTAAAAAGGTGTGCGTTGTGTTTGGGTACAAATCTCCTCTCAAGGTATGACAATGGGAGAGGGAAGGAGAAGAGGCTAGAATGATTTCTCACTAAGGATGAGTAGCTCTCTCTCTAAAAGATGGGTGTGTGTGTTGTTGAAAAACTATCTAAGGTTTTTCTCTCTGAATGGCCTCCTTTACTTTTGTGGGTAATAAGGATATATCTAGTATGGGTGAAAGGTAAGAAAGTTACACTTAAAATTCCTCCAAGCAAAGAGTCTCGCGGGTATCTTGCGGGAAGGCCTTACCCGCGAGACACTCGCAAAAACGACAGCCTAGCATGACTCTTCAGCTTCTAGCATGTGCTTCTCACATGGCTCTTTCGCAGGTTAGCTTCTCGTGAAATTCACTTATTCTTCAATTCATGCTTAATTCTTCACCAACTTAATACTAAACCCAATACAATAAAATCCCACAAAATACAAGAAACAAAATTAAAGCAATTACAACACTTTTTGTCATGGAATAAGCCAACACTAATGTTATGAGAAAAATCATAACTTAACAATCTCCCCCTTTGGCTATTCCGTCACAAAACACCCTATAACAAACTCTAGACTTAACTTGAGTTTGGGAATAATGGCAAAACTCACTCACACCTAATTCTAGAAGCTGTGATGAACTTGGAACATATATACTTGTAACCTGAAACACTTGCATAAAACGCATTAGACCCTCAATAGTAAAAAATGATCAAGTAAACATGTTGTGAAACATATGAGCAGCTTGATCAAACATAAAACAGTCATATGGAAATGACCACAATGATCATGTAGCAAAGCAAATGATCATTCGAACATGCAATCAATGAAGAACAATAGCATAAGGATGTATGCATGTCCAACAAATAAGCATGATGCGATGAGAGCAACAAAGCATAGATATCGAATGTAACTCAAAGCACTATAAAACAATGAGAAAACACACATAAAGTAAAGCAAACAAAACAATGTTTTCACATAGAAAGAATGTCTTCTCCCCCTTGGTATATGCATCTCCCCTATGACTTTCTACCCCCACAAATGTGCACGAGATATAATTTCTCCCCTTAAGAATGTGCACATAAGTCATATAGAAATGACAAAACACACCGGTATACTCTCCGATATACTCTCTCCCTTTTTGTCACGAATAGACAAATGAATCAAGAGGAAGGAGGGAAAGAAAGAAGGGGTGCAAGATGAATGAGAAAATGAAGCTCAAATGAAAGACAAAAACATCAAAAAAAAAATGCTACAAAGCATAGGGTAAACACGACATACTAAGGATGATGGAACATGATATAGACCTAGGCATGACATAGACACAATAACATGTTATATGTGCTAAAAGGTCTAAAAAGACTTAACTAGCATGAATTAATGCAAAACATGTCAAGTATTAGAGTGTGTGCAGCAAGGTGCATCTAGTGTGCATCTAATTTGCATGTGAGATGCATGACCAGTGCATGAACAAGGCACTCACGGGGCAAAGTGTGTAAAACACGCAACTAATGATCAAAACATGATAAACATGTATAATCATGGTAATCCCCAAAGTTTGATACTCATCGGAGTCCAAAACAACAAGAAAATGTCATTTGAGAATTTTATCAAACACTTAGAGTGCACACACTACACATGTATGTTAAACAATGCAAGAACATATGAAAATCTTGCCTAAATACATGTTATTTTTGCCACACAAGGCCAACATCCAAATCAAATCAACATTTTAAACAAAGCCCAATCAAAAAGATTGACAAAAATTAAGTTTCCCAACTCCTATTAAAAAAAATCTCAACTATGACATAAAACCCCCAAAAACATAATCTAAGGATCAAAATTAATGAAAATAATTAAAGATTACCTTAGAGATGTTAATGGAATGAAAAAAAAAATTGAATTTAGTTGGGTTTTGATGTAGAAACATTAAAAGAAACATTAAAATAAGGGTTTGGGAGAGGATGAGAGAAGTTTAAAACAAATGACCCACGAAATGCCTTTTAAAAGCTGATCTAGAAATTTTCGTGGGTAATTTCTCTGGTTAGCATCTCCCGAAATTTCGCTGGTATTTCGATTGCAAGCTTTACTCGCAAAACAATCGTGAAACTTTCTGTTCAAAGCTGAAAAACTTGAGAATTGGACCTTTTAACTCGTGACTTAACTTACACATGGAATAAGTCACGAAAACACCCAGAAAACATGTTTTTCACACAAAAACAACTTGAAAAACTTTAGAAAACATGGGTGATACAAATCACTTCCAAAAGCAAACAAAAAGAACAAAAAACTTTTGGTTTGATCCACATATGGTTAAGAACACACACATCACATTTAAACATGTATCATCACATAAAGGAAATAGACATTCATTGAACAAAGTCTTGTGTGTTGTGTGTAAGTATCAAATGTGAAATAGTCCTTAGTCTAAAGTGAAGCTTCAATGATCAATTCAATCAAGTCATACACAACTAGTGCTAAGTCAAGTGGTCTATCTCAATTATTAAAATGAGCATATATGACCTCCCACAAAAACGATTACAAAATCTTTAAAGCTTTTCATTTGGCTTCTTTACAATACATACCATTTGATTATTTTTGAACAATACATCTCATTTTGAGATCGGTGCTTGAAATTTTGGCTTTTAAGCACCATACATTTCAATACAAGTCGCTTTCCCTTTTTCCTAGTCAAATAGTAGTATGTGCGACGGCTTTTACAGTTTATTATCTCTTTCCATTTTGAGATTTACATTTGTTGAGCTCTTTAAGCAAAAACATAAAATTTGTGGAAAGATATATAGGCACAAGTCTATGCAATTATCAAAACCAACAAGACTATTGACCAATCATTCATGATGAGCTTGAAGATCAATTCACAACAATTACACATAGATTTCAAGATTTTTCCCACAAAGATAGATGTGCATACAGAACAAGCTAAGCTCGTAAATGCACTACGCCATTAGTATGAATGTACTAGGCCAAACTCACATGTGACATGTGCTCAAACATATAAAATCAAACTTTTTGAATTTTTCACTTTTTATGTAGTTTTAGATTTTTTACTCACACAAAGCTAAAATATAAAAGTAAGATCAAAACAAAAGTAATGCATACAAATAAATGTAAGAAAAAGATGCATAAAGATATGAAATTCAATGCATGAGGGGTCCTACAAAAATCGAAAGAATTAGATCAAGGACCAAAAGAGTAAAAGCTCAACAATAGGAACCCTTCTTTATCCAAACAGAATGATTGTTTGGAATGAGTGTCTTATGAAAAGTGAGACAAGGGTTGGAAGAACTTGAGATGCACATAGACAAGGAGTTAAGAGCATTAAATACTTTCTTTAACAATATGTTATTTTCACTCAAATCCGGTTTACCCTTTTTAGCACAATTTCCAAGAAGCTCAAGTTTCTCTTTTCTTTTGATTCTTTTAAGAGCATGAAACTTTGAGTAATGAGGTCTTAGATGACCAAAAGCACCACAATGGTGACAAATAATATGTTTAGGTCCACTAGGCCTTTTGGAAAGGGATCTAGCAACATGGGTTTGTTCTCTCTTCAACTTATGACATTGAGGTCTTATGTGACCGATCACATCGCAATGGTGGCAATTTGGAATAAACTTAGATTCATCCAAAACCTTAAGTTGGGACCTAAACGGAGGCTTTGGCTTAAGTGCCTTTCTCTCCACCTTTTGAGTTCTTTTGTTGGAGGAATGTACACCAATTTGTCCTTTGAGGTAGAACACACAATAGGCACAAAATCGAGTACCACAACATGATTGCAACAAATATTTTCATCTTTTTTAGCAATAGGTTCAGCAATCAAACACTTGGCATGCATTTTAAGAGATTCATTTTCACATTTAAGATCATCAACTAGTTTGTTAGACAAAACAAGTTTAGCATCCAAGTCCATATTCAAACATTCAAACTCTTTTAGTTTTTTAAGAGAATGTTCAGCAAGTTTCTTGTACTTTTCAAATTGAGCTTAGCAATCAAACTATCCTTTTCACAAATGAACTTGCTGAAATTCTTTTGAAACTTCTTAGCCTTTTTCTTGAAGAGTTTTTCATTTGGAATATCAACAACACCAAATGATTCAAGTAACATGTCATCACAATCATGAGGATAAACGCTCATAGAGACATTTTTACAAACACATGGCATGTTACACTCACAAACATCTATAGAGGCATACAAAACACTATTCATGGCAAAACACACAAAGGGTCAAGGATCACACGTAGGTAATGAAACCAAAACAAGTGTATCCGCTCTGATACCAATTGAATGCTCAAAAATGTGTTAAATTACAAGAGATGTTTAGACCCCCAAATTAAAGATTACGGCTTGGTTAATTTTACTCTTACTTAAACTAAGTGCGGAAAAGAGTAAATGCAAGCGAACAAACAATAAAATTACTCTAAGCCATATTTATCAAAACATAACAGTAAAATGAAAGCTAAAAGAGTAGGGAAGAAGAATACAAACACAAGATAACACGCCGATGTGTTATCGAAGAGGAAACTGAAGTACTCGGCGAAAAACCTCTCCACCGCCCTCCAAGCGGTAAATCGATCCACTAGAGAATAAAGTTGGAGTACATGAATAACAAAAGACCCTCCAAGCCTAGTCTACCTAATGTACTTGAGCCCTCCAAGCTCCTGCTACTAACTAACTTCGCCAAGCCTTATCTTCTCTAGCTCTCCAGATCCCGCAATATGCCCGATTGCATCCGCCAAGCCTCACCAGCTTCCTTTAGCAAATCTCCAATGCTTCCTAGCTCCAAAACACTCTCTACACTTTAAAAGGTGTGGGTTGTGTTTGAATACAAATCTTCTCTCAAGGTGTGACAATGGGAGAGGGAAGGAGAAGAGGCTAGAATGATTTCTCACTAAGGATAAGTAGCTCTCTCTCTAAAAGATGGGTGTGTGTATTGTTGAAAACCTATCTAAGGTTTTTCTCTCTGAATGGCCTCCTTTACTTTTGTGGGTAATGAGGGTATATATAGTATGGGTGAAGGGTAAGAAAGTCATACTTAAAATTCCTTTAGGCAGAGAGTCTCGTGGGTACCTTGCGGGAAAGCCTTACCCGCGAGAAACTCTTGAAAATGACAGTCTGGCATGACTCTTCAGCTTCTAGCATGTGCTTCTTACATGGCTCTTTTGCAAGTTAGCTTCTCGTGAGCTTCTTGCGAAATCCACTTGTTCTTCAATTCATGCTAAATTCTTCACCAATTTAATACTAAACCCAATACAATAAAATCTCACAAAATACAAGGAACAAAATTAAAGCAATTACAACACTTTTTGTCATTAAATAAGCCAACACTCATGTTATGAGAAAAATCATAACTTAGTATGATCCACAATAAGGCTCGTCTTGTGGCTCAAGGATACTTCCAAATGGAAGGAGTAGCTATGATGAGACATTTGCTCATGTAGCTCGTATGGAATACATTAGAATTCTCCTAGCCCTGGCATGTCACTTGAAGTTCAAGCTTTACCAAATGGATGTAAAGACTGCATTCTTGAACGAGTTCTTAAAGAAGATGTCTATGTGGCTCAACCTAAAGGATTCATTGATCCACACTTTTCAGATCATGTGTTGTACCTCAAGAAGGCACTCTATGGATTAAAGCAAGCACCCAAAGTTTGGTATGACCAACTTACACAATACTTGGTCTCATATGGTTTCACAAGAGGAAAAGCTGATCAAACACTCTTTATCAAAAGGGAAGATGGTGAGTTGATAGTTGCTCAAGTTTATGTTAATGATATCATCTTCGGGTCTACAAAGGATGAACTTGCTCATAATTTTTCCAAACTCATGCAAGTCGAGTTCGAAATGAGCATGATTGGAGAGTTGAATCATTTATTTGGGTTGTAGATCCATCAACAAGAGTCAAGTATATTCATATCTTAATCTAAATATGCTAACAATCTTGTGTGAAAAAATTTGATTTGGAATCTGCTAGTTCTGTTAGGACCCTCATGAGCCCAAATGTTAAACTCACTGTTGATTTGTTAGGAAAAGTGTTGGTTCTTCTCTAAATAGAAGCATGATAGATAATCTTCTTTACTTTACTGCTAGTAGACCTGACATTAATTACAATATGGGAGTGTGTGCTAGATATCAGGAAAATCCCAAAGAGTCTCATATGATTTCTTTGAAAAGAATCATAAAGTATGTCAAATCCACTGCCGATTTTGGTGTGTGGTATAGCAAGGACACCAATGATGTCTTAGCTGGGTATTCTGATGTAGACTAGGCTGGGAATGCTGATAATAGAAAAAGTACTTCGGGAGGTTTTTTTTATGTGGGTGATAAGCTTGTCTCTTGGATGAGCAAAAAGCAAAATTCCATCTCTTTATTCACCGCTGAGGCTGAATAAATTTCTACTGGTAGCTGTTGCACCTAACTACTGTGGATGTAAAAACTCCTCATTGATTATGGTATTCGTTAAGAACATCTCACCATCTATTGTGACAATACCAATACTATTAACATCTCTAAGAAGCCTGTTCAACATTCTCGAACAAAACATATAGAGATTCGACACTACTTCAATCGGGAGCTTATCGAAGATGGTACTCTCACTCTTAAGTTCAGTCACACTGATGATTAGAAGGCTGATTTGTTCACTAAGCCTCTCGATAGCAAACGTTTTGAATTCTTATGCCAAAACATTGGTGTGATCTCCATAGAGTGATCTTTTCTCCTTCTCCATTTTTTTTCACGCATTTGCATCTAGTTTTATGCTATGCTTTGTTTAACATTTTTTTGTTTATTTGCTTTCAATTTTGCTCTATTTTTTTTTCATTAAAAAAATTAGAAAAAAAATATATACAAAAACAGTGTGTGTTTTGTGTACATTGGTACTTATGTACCTTGGATGGCCTTTGAAACGAAGTTTTCTAAATTTTGTATCTTTTGCAATTTAGATGAGTATCTCAATGCACAAACTAGGACCCAAAGCTATGTAAAGTTCAAATTTTCAAATTTGTATTTTTTATTCAATCAATGAAATGAAGCAGTTCAGTCATGTATTTGTATATTAGTTTTTCTTATTTTTTTGTAGATAAAAAATAAGTGGCGACTCCACGCCACTTACCCAAAAAGAGAGGTGCTGTAAAAAGAACATCATAAAATCTCTCTCTTTTTTGAGAGGTGACTCAGCTTTTTTGAGGTCTCTCACACATGTCACTCTTTTTGACGGAAAGAACTAAAAAAAATACTAAAAGAAAGGCATAAATAATTATCTCACCATTAAAGCCCGTCAATCATGAATAACATCTGTATGCTCTGGCATAGCAAAATTATGATGTTTAAAGTTCAACATAATTGGGTATTTCTTTTCTTTCTCTTATATGCCCATGCATAATATGCTAAAAAAAATATGTAAAGAAAAATCAAAAGTAAAAAGAATCAAAATGCTTTTTAAATATGATTGCAAACCTGTTTCTAGAAGATGTAGGGGTTATAGGATGTACCTCGAAGATGATAGTTCCTATCAAGCAGTTATGATCGTGTGTGAGTTAAATTGATTTTGTCATATCACAAATCGTCATAACATGAGACACTTCTGCAATCTTGTGATGTTTTTATACACAACACGCAAAATTCTTTGCTACTTTTGATACATATGAAGGTATAATGTACAATGTGATTTGGCCATCACAAGGAAGATATGTGTTAATGTATACTCACTAAAGTGTCTTAACTTGTTTTTGAAATATAAAATTAGTTAGATACTTAGACTTGTGTGTGTGTGTGTGTGTGTTAGTGTGTGTGTTTTGGATCTATGAATGCTTTGCATTTTTGTGTTGAGAGATGTTTTTGAGAGCTTAACATGTAAATACATTTATCATATGTGTGTGTGTGTGTGTGTGTGTGTGTGTTTTGGATCTATGATGTTTTGCATTTTTGTGTTGAGAGATGTTTTTGAGAGCTTAACATGTAAATACATTTATCACGATGATGATTACTGGGTTTTAAGTGGCGGAGCTAGGGAGGGGCCATGGCCACCCCTCACTTTTTAAAATTTCCCTTAATTGTAGTTTGAGTAGGTAATAAAATTACTAGCTTAAACAAAAATTTACACACCCCACCCCCTAAAATTTTAAAAATTTTAAAATCTCGCCTCTTAAAATCTAAAATTTAGAACTTAAAACCTTTATAACTGGCCCATCAACTTTTTAAGTAATCTGAGATAGTGGAAAGAACCCAAAAATAAATAAATAAATTATAAAAAAACCCAGATGGCAAATTCCCCATCCCATGACCCTCCAAATATACTATAACAAAACCCAAATTCTCCTTTAAACACACACCAAATCAACAGAGATCCACATTAAAATTAAAAAAACAAAACAAACCAAATATGTCTACATTACTGCGTGTGTGCTGTGCATCTATCCTTTGTTTCGCCAGTCCCCTCGCATGAATCCATGGTTTTCCGCTCAACTCAAGCTCTTGCCTCAATCCAAACCAGCAACCCAACCATTGGTAACTCCTTCCCCCCCTCCCCTCCCCTCCCCCCCCCCCCCCCTCTCTCTCTCTCTCTCTCTCTCTCTCTCTCTCTCGTTAATGCTTATGAAATTGCAGTTTACTTCGGCAGAACCAACCAAAAATTAACTAAGACTGAAGTAGTTTGCTAGTTTACCGTGGGCTAATTTACTGTGTGCTGTGTTATACTGATTTTTTTTTTTTTTTTTTTTGATCTGAGTGTGTTATACTGTTATACAGCTGTGATTCTGTAATTTTTTAACTTTCAGTTTGTGGCTGCTATTAGTGCTATATAATAAAAACTTGTGGTTGGCAATCTTTTACGTTTCACAGTATATAATTTTATATAATATAATATATAACTTCTTATTGGGTGAGCATTTTTTTTTGGTTAAAAGGAAATATATAATAGCAGCAGACTAGGAAGCCAAAATGGCTAGGTTTGATTCTCAAAAAAAAAAAAAAAAATGGCTAGGTTTGCAGCTGAGAGCCTACAATAATTAACCCCATTTACATCTGAACATAACAACTCCTTAACAAAGTTTGGGGCTGAATCAAATACACAAAAATCTCCCTCCATCATGCTTCCATTCTTTGCAAGCGCATCGGCACAACGGTTTGCTTCCCGAGACACATGGCTTACCCTGGCATGAGGGATTCTGTTTAGCAGCAACCTGCAATCCACCAGAAGAGTTGTATATACGCTGCGTTAGTTTGGGAGTTAGAATTAATCAAATCCACAACAACTTTCGCATTCAATTCAACTTCCAAATTCTGGATGCCGAGCTGGGTAGCTAGAATCAGCCCAACCCTAAGAGCCCAACACTTTGCTAACATACTAGTACCAAATCCTAAGGATCTTGACAAACCCTTGACCCAAATGCCAGAATTATCTCTATTAAGCCCTCCTCTACCAGCCTTCCCCAGGTTCCCCATTGAAGCCCCATCAGTATAACCTTAACAATATTGTTGTGAGTAAATCTTTTATTCATATATATATATATATATATATATATATATATATTTATATTAAGTGAAAGTGTCTAATTAAGCAAACATATACAGTTTTCTTAGAACTTTGTACTAGATTATGACCATCGATATTTTGTTAATCAACAAATGAAATCAGAAAAGCATTTTTTTTTAAATCTAGCCTCCATAGTAAAAATTCCTTTCTCCGCCACTTGTAACGATGAACCACTACTTAATAGTATTTTTATTCGGTTTGTATGTGTTATGTTAGCGCAACGCCTAACTCAGGTCATAACCTTAATTGCTCAATCATATTGAGCAATTGAAATAGAAGGTGTCCATATTTTAAAAAAATAATAATAATAAGAATCATCGATGATATGAATATGCATGAAATCTAGCACTTACCCTCAATGTGACCTATTCATTAGAGGTCCATTCATCTATGGACTATTAGAATTTAGAAGAGATCAAGAGAGAAGAACAAGCTAAGTGTCCAGCACATAAAATCTAAAATGTAGTGTTTCATGTGAATTGTCAATGAATATAATAATGAAAGCTTAATCCGTGGGGTTCTTGGCTTTATTGTATAGCCAATATGATGATTGTTGCAACCTAAAATTTTGTGATTAAAAATGTTAGTTTTTAGATCCCTGTAAACTAGATTATTTAACCTAATTAATTAACCAAGTGGATACTTAGGTTTATTATTCAGATCTAGGTCAAACAAACATAAATCATATATGTAAAGCATCGGGAATATAAAAAACACAATGATATGATCATTTAGGAAAAACCAAACCGATAAAAATCTGGGGAGGATTTAACCTAATTATCCTTAAGATAAAAAGCAAATCCACTATAGAGAATCAAAGTTTACAATAAGACTTAGACCACTAACATCCTATTGCTACCACATGTAGAACTTATTGACATGACTACGTGCAAGCTCCGAATCCACGGACTTCTTATTTATTAGGCTTTTACAACACAAGCACCCATACTTGTAACTTTAAGAATCCACTCAAAGGTTTAGCAACACAAACTCTCCTATTTGTGACTTCAAGACCACCCTTAAAGGTTTAGATCTTCAACTATTATTGATTCTTGATGCAGTAACTTCAGATCTACCGATTCTAAAGATATGAGGGTGATATCCGATAGTGATTTTGATAGAAGAAGGCACATAACCTTTTAGATTTCATAAGAGCACCTCTAAAGTCATAATAAAATGTGCCTAGGGTTTCCTTTATATACTAAAAAAAGTAGATCTGAAACCCTAATTTTTTTTGGGCTTGAACTGCTGTTGGGCTAAATTTAAAATTCTGCAGATACATGTTACGGTCGATCGAGCCTATTTATTGATCGATCGAACCAGGCAGTTTCTAAACTCTTCTTTCTGCAGCTTGTATCCTTGAATCTTGACTTATATCACCTTGAGCATTGTCTAATAATACCTATAGATTCTAGAATTTATATTTAGACAAGTTTGTGTTCATAGTTTGCCAATTGTTCTAAACTTTTAGAACCTAACAAAAAAAAATGACTGACAAAAGCAATGTAGTAATGCATATCAGAAGTAGATAGTGAGGCACACTAGATAAGAAAAAGAAGGCCAAGAAAAGGCCGTAGAGTGCCAGGGTTTTCATCATTGTTGCTTTGGTGGTAACAACTAACAAGTATATTTGATCAATGATGAACTTGGGTGTGGTATGGCTTGGTGCTAATCCAATGAACTTGGCGTGGTACATATAGCAGTTCATACACTAATTTAAAGGCTAAACGTGATGAAATCTGGACTTGGATCTTCTAGGAATTCTTATCGGCTCACTTGCTGGTTATCTTCCATACGGAATCGGGTCGCTACTGCTACTGTGAAGGAAAGAGACTGACACGTGTTACAGTGTTAGTATTTGTTTACAAAACGGGTGCCAAACGTAATAGACTTTTGTATTCAAAATTTAACAACGTGTGAGGTCGAGACGAAGCATCCAGTGTAGTACAGCATGACTAAAAGGTTACGTATAGATATATTATGACTTAAGAAATTTGAAGACAACCGCTAAAAGTTTACGTATAGATATATTATGACTTTAGAAATTTGAAGACAACTGTATCCAAACTGTAAGTTGTACCAAAACTAATGTCTGATTTCAACATGGAATGGTTTGATGCATTGAACTTGAGGCAGCTGGAGTTATTTGCAGGCCTTAGCGCAGAGACGGAGCTAAGTATTGACCAAGGGGGCTCTAGCCCCCCTGACCTCTTGAAAATTTCCTTGGTAGTATACATGGTAGAGAGTTTTTCAACGCTAAAAGGGTTGTGGCCTCCCCAAGTTTTTCAAGAAAATTAAATTCGGTCCTCTAACATATTTCTTGGTCTGTTAAGCGAATAAAAATTAGCCCAACCCTACACCGAATACTATATAACCCAAACGATAACCAAAAAAAAAAAAAAAAGAAGAAGATAAAATCGGTCCAAATAAACTTATTTCTTGGCTTATTAAGCAAATATCTCCGCTCAACACCTTGACATATGTACATTTTTAGACCCCTAAACACAAGTTGTTTAATCTAGTTATTTAGCCAAGTGATTACTTAGATAAATTATTCAGTTCTAGGTTAATACAATAAAATCATATCATATAAATAGTGCGGAAATGTAAAGAACACAACGATATAATAATCCATAAAAATCTAACTGGTAAAAATCTTAGAGAGGATTTAACCTAGTTATCTTTAAGGTAAAATAGATCCACTATGAAAGAATTGAAGTTTTTACAATAGAACTTATACCACTAACATCCTATTACTAGCCCAAGTAGAAAACTTACTACCACGAGTACATGACAGCTCCAAGTTCACGGTCTACTTCTTTCTTTGATTCACTGCAACCCCAAGTTCTCCTACTTATAACTTTGAGACTCCACTCAAAGGTTTCAAATCACCAAGTTCTTGACATGAATCTTGATCTTGATAAATCTAAGTGTGCGTATGAAGGTAAACATCTCTAGATCTCACAAAAGATTCAACACACAACTATCAAAAGACTTCTAAAAAGTAGCTAGGGTTTTTCTTTTTATACTTGGAGTAAAATACAAAACCCTACATGTCAAACGGGCTTGGGCTAAATTGGAAATTCAGCAGAAAAATAAATCTGCACGTGGTTCGATCAATCGAGTCTAATTTTCTATCGATTGAGACTTGCAGATTAAGTCCAATAATTTCTACAATCACTCGATTCCAATTTTACAAATAAACACACTTTGAGCAAGCCTAAACCTAGAATTTATGTTTTGATCATAGTTTGGCAATACAATATTAATTGAAGTTCTAATACGTTAGTTCCTAAAGTCTTAGAACCTAACAACATCAATATGCCTATCTATGTCTGGTTCTTCTTTCTGGGTATCTATGAATTGAATTTAGTGGTATGTCTTATTAACAATCTCAAATCTCTCTCTCTCTCTCTCTCTCTCTCTCTCTCTCTCTCTCTCATCTGATCAGCTTTGTTTTTTTAACAATACAAGTACCTATAAGTGAGTTGTAGGGACAGATGCCCTCGTCTAATTAGCATCTACAAGGGCAGGCTACAAAGGTGGAGCAACAACAGCAAAACTTGTAGCATATCTTATTATTCTCTCTTTAAAAAGTTAGACTCACTTAGACTAGTTAACGTTAGACCCTTAAATTGATTAGATTAATAACTCAAGAAAATTCTAACTTGGTTATTATAACTAGTTAATAACAGGCTACAAAGGTTGAACCACAACAGCACTACGACACTGCAGATGTAGCCAATTCGTTTGGCATCTAATCCTGGTTTAGGTTTCGTTTCTTCTCCCTTGGCCAAAAATATGCCATAATTATTATTATTATTATTATTATTATTATTATTATTATTATTATTATTATTTATGGAAGAGATTATGTCATAATTTTAAAAAGTAAAATTTAAATAGGGAAGGATTAACCGATTAAGATCTAGAGTTCTTAGAGTAATTTTATGGAATAATTTCTAAATTCTTATTCATAAATTTTGAAATATGTGGATTAGATTTACCACATCATCAACATTTAACTATCATCATTTTTGTACCCATTTAAATTATTGACATTCACTCATAAAAGAGAAATGATCAAATCAAAGTGTTGGCTCTTGCCAGTGCCAGCTCATTGGGTGAGGGCGCAAGGCAAGTAGGCAACTGCCTAAGGTCCCTAATGAAAAATTGCCCCCAAACTTTTACCGATAGAGATACACATGTACTAATGGAAGTATTAATTATGCGCCAAATATTCACCAATATATAAAAAGTGGTTTTTTTTTTTTAATCAAAGAAAAACTAGTTAAAGAAAAATATTTTCATTGGATGTGACAATGACTATTCATTTTTCTCAGTTTTATAGTGTAAAACTCATTAATCTCTCACACATAGATGTTGAAAGAACTTATTAATCTCCTATTAGTAAATAAATATATACTCTAATTTTATTTAGAGATATCAAATATATATATATATATATATATATAGTTTTATTAAAAATTTTAATCATAATTTTTTAGTATTTGGTTGCTTCACTTGATAAATAATGTTTAGTTTAGTTATATAGTCATTGAGTAATAAGATAGATTTGTTTTAATTTGTAATTTTGCATCTAAAAAAATAGATTTTAAATGAAAAAAATACCAAAATTTAAATAAATCTTTTCTTAATATTCAAAATATAAGAATATGTCACACTTAAAGTAGTTGCCTTAGGTCCCACAATGCCATGAGCCTGCCTTGGTTCTTGCTTAGAGCATAGCTAACAACTTTTTTTCTTTAAATTTTTCAGAAATTTTCTTTATTTTTATTACTTCTTCTTTAGGGTTTTGCTCTTTATTTTTCTTAGCCTTCGTGATAATTTTTTTTTTCCTAGTTTTAGGTGTTATGACTAGAAGCATGTTTAGGCTAGAATAGGGGTTTCTACCTCAAGATGCATTATACAACCTCTGCCTTAGGTACGCACCCTAGGAGGCTTGTGTACACAACCTTAGTCATTCATAGGTAGGCTCTTTAAAAAAAAAAAAAAAAAAAAACTGGTCTTTATTTATTTATTTATTTTTTTTTTTGAGAAACACACACACACACACACACACACACATATATATAGGGGAAGGGGGACGAGATAAGAGAATACACTCACACGTTAGCACCAAAACTGCATGCGGCAGTTAGTGTTGCGGAACAAGTGATATTGAGAACTGGTCTTTAATTTTAATGTTGTTTATTTGCCCTTTATCTTTCAACACATGTTAGAAACATGCTTAGAATGTTTAAATTGTATTAGAATCATGCTTAGGATGATTGAATTTTGTTAGAAGCATGCTAGGGATTTGGATGTATTGAGAACATGGTAGCTTTCAAAACCTTAGGGATAGAAATATTTGTTTTTTAATTCAAAAAATGAGTGTGTTTCTGTTTGTGCAAAAATTAAGATCTAGAGTTCTTAGAGTAAAACTTGTATCTACACATTTTGAAATATGTGGATTAAATTTTACCACATCATCAATATTTAAAAATTTAAATAAAAGGTTCACTATTATCACTTTTTACCCATTTAAATTATTGTCGATGTAGAAAACCTCTTTTGGTTTTTGGTCTTTCACTACATAAAAGGGAAATGATCAAATCAAAATTTTGGATCTTGCTTAGAGCATAGTTAACAAATTTTTTTCTTTAGATTTTTCAGAAATTTTCTTTATTTTTATTACTTCTCATTTAGGTTTTTGCTCTATATTTTTCTCAGCCATAGTATTATAATTATTTTTCTAGTTTTTGGTGTTATGACTAGAAGCATGTTTAGGCTAGAATAGGGGTTTCTACCTCAGGCGCGTTATGCAACCTTAACCTTACATACGCACCCTAGGAGGCCTATGCACACAACCTTAGTCATTCCTAAGTAGGCTCTTTTAGAAACTTAGGAAAAAATGTTTCTTCTGTTTTAATGTTGTTTATTTGTCATTTATCTTTCAACCTATGTTAGAAACTTGCTCAGAATGTTTAGATCCTGCTAGAAATAGGATTAGATGATTGAACCTTATTAGAAGCATGCTAAGAATTTGGATATGTTGAGAACATGGTAGCTTTCAAAACCCTAGGGATAGAATATTCGTTTTTTAATTCGCAAATGATGTGTCTAGGATGTGGGCTTTTATTTGTGCCTTACTTTTAATTTTTGCATGCATAGGAAAGGTTCCACTTAGGGGGATCCTTATTGAAACATGACTCTATGAAGTCCATAAGTGGAGAACAGCCTACTCAACCAAGGAGATTTGGGTGCCCTATACCTTCTGAAGTCCGTACCCTAATTTTGAACCATTTTTGGTTTTAGAGCTCTTTATAAAGATTCAAATTAGTTTCAAAAAAAACAAAACAAAACAAAAAACAACAACAACAACAACAACAACAACAACAAATGGTGATCGACTCCCACCCATAAGGCTAGTGGCATACTCCTGTGCCAATTAGGATGGACCCACTCACAAGGCCTTAAAATTCAACTTAGTATGTCACATAGGAATGACATGGTAGTGTTAGCAAACCAAAAACCACCAAATGAAAACAAGACATTGTGGAGATGGAAGCTTTAATATACATTATTGTTTAGTGTTTCTCTGTTTGGTTTAAGTATATTTTGTTAAAATTTAGTTGTGGTTTCTATGACTGGAAAATGAAATTATATAAGACTAGAATTTTGGTTTCTTACTAGTTCTATTGGAAATGTATTTTGTTAAAATTTAGTTGTGGTTAGTTTTGTGACTAGGGAAAAGAATTTATTATTTTGTGATAATTTGTTCGTTTTTCAAGTTTTTTTTTTTTCATCCAAGCATTGTCATTAGAAATGAGATTAGCCAAAGTTGGCTATGAGTACATTATTGATGTGTGGAAAAACATCCTCCATCTTCACAGATTAACTGCTAACATGTCTAGCAAGGTTATGCGTTACATAATTACTTTATCTATAAGTATGATAAAAGCAAGAGAACAAAAGACGTGTAAATAATTTAGCCTCAGGGATGAGGTGGCCATAGGAGCAGAATGATTCATCTTTATTACTAAGAGCTTCAATAATAATTTCAGAGTCACCCTAAAAAATAATGGACGAAAGACTAAGGTCTTGAGCAAAACTTAAAAGCCCTCACTACTGCCATGGATTCTACATTAGCAACCAAGTGGGGTAAGCGTACGTATTTTCTCTTTCACAGATGCCAAAACCAAGCCCTGAGAATTTCGAACAACCATCCTAATCTATGCTTCTCGACTCCTTAAACACTGAACCATCACAATTAACTTTGACTTTCTATCCAAAAAAAAAAAAAAAATTAAATAACTTTGACTAAAGGGTTTATCGAAGGAGACCAACAAACCTGATCTGGATTTAAGGCAGTGGGGGGAGAAATTTTACTGGGATGGCCCAAATAAAATCAGAGAGGATTTGCTTTGCCATTGGGATCACATCATTAATAGGAAATGATTTTTATTCTACCCGAAGTCTATTTCTACAGAACCAATTGCAAAAACATCCAGATCCTTTTTTTTTTTCTCAATTATGTGTTGCACCAAATCTAAAAACTTGGAGAAGTGGTTAACTTGGCGAAAACTCCATGTTGGATCAAAGTCCCATACAGCCGGCCGAAAGCCATAATGCGTGAAGCACATTCTGGGGAAGTTGCTTACAATGTTCACAAACACCTTTAGCTAACACATTCCTTCGGACTAAATTAGTTTTCATTTTTTGTTGTAACGTAACTAAGAGTCATAGTATTGTAATTTTTTTATAAGACAATGTAATTCAAATTTCATTTGAATAATAAGGTAATTTATTTAATTGTGGTTTTCTTGATTTAATCCTTAAATAATCAAGTGGTGCTTTCAAATTGTAAAACCCTAGATGTATGGTTAAAATATTGTCAATTGAGTATTCATTTAGGGATACACATACATTTGACCTAGCATTTTCTTTGGTCATGGTTATCACACCCACATTGATGCCTATTGAGTCCAACGATACTTCCCAATAAGAACAAGTTGTAAAGTTTTAAAATATTTCAATACTATTGCTCATTCACATGAATATATGATATCATTTTTTTTTAGAAAGTTTCAACTTATTGCGGCCGCTTCTGATGAAAGTTCTTTATCATCAAACCAAAACACTAATTAGTTTTTGGCGTAGGCGAGAATTGAATCTCAGATCTCTTATACAACTATTAGAGCCTTTACGAGTTGAGCTAGCTAGAACCTACGATTATGACATCATTCATCTCATTAGAAGTATAGAAATTGCACAATTCACACCATTGTAACATTTGAATCTACCCAATATTCCTTTGCAAGAATTTTTATTTTGTCAAGACTAAAGATACAAAACAGCCGCATTGTTCTATCCTATCAAAAGAGCCAACAAAAAACCCAAACATGGCTTATGCGGGACAAAAGGTGACACTGAAACTCATTGCCCCACTGCAGCTATAAATTGGAGGTTGATTATCACCAGGATAAGTGTGGGCTAGACCACATGCTTTCTTGAAGATACTTGAGTACTCATTAAGCTGGCAAGTCTGAGGACTAGCAAAATTTCCAAAGCAAGCATCACAAGCACTAAGACAACCAACATAGCGACTATACTTGCCCTTGGCCACTAAGTTAGGTGGGCACACATTGCTAAAATCTTGAGCACAATCCACCACAGGGCACCACCAACTAGAGACCCACCAACGGGTTGAATCCAGACCGGCACGTTATGCCCCTGGTTCAAGTTCAGTTCATAGGAGACCACAAGGGGATTCGTTTGTACTGGTTGGTTAACAGTGAAATTGAGTATGGTCACTGGGGAATTGGGTACCAGCCATTGGCAAATTTTGTTGTCACCACAATCTCCAGTTTCACATGAAAAATAATTTGAGGCATTAAGGCTGCACTTGGTCCTCCCCCAAATGAAACCCTTCCACTGATCAGGCATTTGGAGTGTTTTTGAAGTTCCTGAAGTGAACTCAGGATCACTATCACCAATTGATGGGGTGGCACCAAGCCATATGGACTCGGATCATCGGTTCTCGTAGTTGAAGGTTACCGTAGACTGTCCACCTGAAAATTATTGTTTCAAATTTAGACAGTGTATATTACTTTTGAAAGATAGTGTTTCAAATTTCATGTATGATGTACACATTTTTTATTGATATCCATGATTAAAACGACAAATAAATAATGTGCATGGAATATGTACACTAATGAGTATGAAACTTACTACTTTACTCGATCATCCCATACTTTTTTTTTTTTTTTTTGGTTAAAACATTAAAACCTCTCCCATCCATTAACCACTATACTATTAGTTAATAAAATAAAACATAGGCGCAAGGATTATTGAACTTGATACGTTCAAGAACTATATACGTGAAAAGCAGATATCTAGTTTGCCCGTTTGCATAAATCACTTACAGTAAGATCTTGATTAAAGTCAATATATTGTCAATTTCACGTTTAAGGTTCTTATGCCGCTCGCTTCTTTGCTTCTCCTCATAAATATCAATATTAAGGTGTATTTAAAATTTACACACTACCAAGTAAGTTAAGCAAGGGAGAATTTATATATAGGTAAGGTAGGGTTTGTATTTTGAAGGAAAGCCAAGCGTGATTGGCAAGTTAAAAATTTATTGATTCTATTATAAGTTGACTCGATAAAAATCAATTCCCGTATCATTCATATATATATATATATATATATATATATATATATATATGAATGATACAGGAATTCACAATAGGAAATGGCCCAGACGGGCCAGGCCCATCGACTAGAGTCCCCCCAATGGGTTCGATCCGGACTGCCACATTATTATGCCCATGGTTCAAGCTCACTTCATAGGACACCACAGATTGGTTTATATTGAAATTGAGTAAGGTCACTGGGTTAGTGGGTGGTGGAGATTGGCAACTTATTGTGCCTAATCCAGAGTCTCCAGTTTAACATGAAAAATAGAATGACTCATTGCTGGTTCACTTGTTCCTAGCCCAAATGCTACCTTGCCATTCATCAGAATATGTATAAAGTTCCCTGGATCTTGTTGAGGATCAGAATCACCAATTGACGGGCTTGCACCTAACAAGAGAGAACAAATACAGTTTAATTAAACTGTATTTGTTCTCTCTTGTTGATGTATGTTCTATACATATAATGTCCATAATTTCTCGTGCGATTTGACATTTAAAAAAAGAAGTGGATAATATGTTCAAATGATATAGAATGAAAAGAGTGTGTGAATCAATACTCTTAGTTGAGATAACAAGAACGATTAGCATTGCACGAGTAAGATCGAATTCAGTTCCTTGCTTCTCCTCATGATTATCAATGTTAAGGCACGTTGACAATTTCAATTTCTTGTGATATTTTTTGTGTAATACAGTGCCATTTTATAAATTCGTTTTAGCTAAGGAAAAGAGAAAGGCGTATAAATATTACGATTTCAATTATAATTTCTCCTCATGATTATCAATATTAAGGTACAAGAGAAGGATGATGAGAGCTTCGCCCGCCATTGAAACTTAGTTTTTCATTTAAAATATGTAAATTGGAATAACCAATTAAATAAATAAGTTTGAAGTCTTATAAAAAATAAAAATAAAA
The DNA here is from genome assembly GCA_033629205.1 of Lithocarpus polystachyus. Taxonomy (NCBI): domain Eukaryota; kingdom Viridiplantae; phylum Streptophyta; class Magnoliopsida; order Fagales; family Fagaceae; genus Lithocarpus; species Lithocarpus polystachyus. The sequence goes on from CM066168.1 coordinate 49,790,565, forward strand.
AAGTTTGGAGTGTTTATTACAAAGGTAGGGACTGTATTTGGAAGGTAGCAATTAGCACGTTAATAATTTTTTGATTATTTTCCTTTTATAAAAGTTAATAATTTCTTTTCTTTTTATTAATTTATTTTTTCAATAGAGAGAAATACATGTGTGTGAAAATCCTTTCTAAAAACTTGAATTCTAGACCTTGCTCCCCTCACCTTATAAGAACTTGTACTTGAAGAGGACTATCACATCTAAGATACTCAGTAGAAAAGTTGATAATTTAAGGAAAATGCTAACAAATGCCCTTAGGACAATAGTTAATAATCTATTTAAAGAAATTTTTTATGGGAAAAGAAAAAAAAATAATTAATGTTTTAACAGTTTTTTTCATTTCCTACAATTGTGGTGTTAAAACTTTTCTAAAATGAATTGTTAACCATTGCTCTAAGGGCACCATTAGTATGACCCATAATTTATTGATAAGTTGATAATTGGCATGATAATAATTTCTTGACTCTATATTAAATACTCAATTGTGAGTTGTAATGCACATTTTTTCACAAGATTGATGATCAGTGATTAGTCAAATTTTCAATATGGGGTACCAATCAATATACACATGATTGATTATTTCAAATTTCTTGATTCTATTTTCAGACTTTCATGTGCATTGATTTAATTTTCTTGACTTACAAACACATTTTTCAAATGATAATAATTTCTTTACTTACAACCGCAATGTGTGGTTTTTTTGAATGGGAAATGCTAACGAGTGCCCTAAGGGCACTCATTAATAATCCATTTAAAGAAAATTTTTATGGGAAAAAAAAGTAATTAATTATGATAGCTTTTTTCATTTCCCATAAAAGTGGTATTAAAATTTTTCTAAAATGGATTATTAACAAATGCCCTTATGACACTAGCTAGCATTTCCCTTTTTGAATATATGTATAGTTTGACTTTATTCTTTTATCATAAAAATTAAAAAAAAAAATCTTAAACCAATATCTTTTTTTTTATATATACAAGATAGAATTTCTTCTCTAACCTAATCTAAGTGTATATGTGTGTGAAGCTCCCTTCTGAAGACTTGAACCCCGGCCCTTACCCCTCCACATCCCACAAGCATTTATACTTGTGGAGTGACCACCGCACCAAGGATGCATGGTGGTTTTTAAACCAATATCTTAAGACATCAATTAATTTTTTCCTAAATATATTATTTAGCATTAATAAAGCATTAAATATAATTTAACCATTTCCTATCAGAAACCAAGAATATGCATAAATTAAAGGTATATTCAGAAATAATTTATTTTTTTAAGAAATAAGGTCAATTTGTTCATAAATATTGCAAAAAAAAAAAACAAAACAAAAAAATCATCTTAAATTTATGCATACCTTTACTAAAAAAAAAAAAAATTTTGCATACCAACCAATATATCATTAAAAAAATTTGACACATATATTATATACTTCATAACTGTTGTAAGTCTGTAACGTAATATCTATTTATTACTACCAAGGAAGAGTTGGCTTAAGATTCTTTAGAGTTTTTAAGATAACTCCTCCATAAAGTTCATAAACACTAATTATTAAGGATTTCTATAAAAACACTAGTTCCTCAATTATGAGTCTATGACTCATTAACCACACGAATCTCCCACTTTTATCATTTTAATTCAACAGATTAATTTATTAAATATTTTATTATTAAAATGTTCCAGAAAAAAAAAAAAAAAAAAGAAATCTTGACTATTGCAATTGTTTTATTTCTTAAATTATTGATGAGGTTGCAAAATCCAATTTACACATTTCAAAATTGATAAGATTTAAAAAAAAAATTCCTAGTAGAATTACCTTGAAATTTTGAAAAAAAAAAAAAAAAAAAAAACTTATTGGTAACCTATGCAATGCACATGAAAGTTTTATATAATATGAATTTTATTTTGTCAAAAATATGAAATATGAAAATTATGATACTTATTAATATGTAATTATTATTATAGGTACTCAGAAAATAAAGGCCCAAATCCACTAAGAACAGTGATACCTTGTCCTTCAAACCAAGCTCAAACAATAAAATTTCCTCTAGAGAGTGGGAAAATACTTCAAGTGCAATTCTAAGCTAAGTTCAAGTCTAAGGCCGAAAAGCCCAGAGTAATAGAGAGGTGTAATTCAAGTAGTGATTGAGAATAATGCCCTCCTCGTGTAGGTCCGAAGATTAGTTGCTTATATATGATTGATACAAGTTTTACACCAAGTAATGCATTGCTCACTTCCTTTTTTATCTATTTCTTAGAGAAAAACATTCATCCCTTTTTTCAGGAAGGTTCCCTTCCTTTTATATCCTCCCTCTTTGCATTCTAACCCTTCACCTATATGCCTCAAGGCATTCCTTTGGATACTTGTCCCATCAAAGCTCTGCTGAAGGTAGTAGAAGAGGCTGCTAGCTGCGAAGTTACTGTTCAGATGTCATTTTCACATTAATGCAGCTGATATGGTTGGTGTAAGGCATTCAATGCAGGGGTGGGAGGTATATCTTTCAAGAAACTTCCCCACACGCTCTTTGCTCCCATTATGGTTTTTTCCCCTCTCCTTGAGCCTTCGTAAGATACTAACTGCCCTGCTTCTACTTCCATCCTCGGGTCAACAGAATCCTCGAAGCTTATTTAGATCCTTCGAGCTGATTTACGCAAGCTACTCCGTGATCTATTCCTTTTCGGTCCTCGAACTTCCCACAATTATAATTGGGTAAAATTATATATATTCTACCATTAAGCATTTTTTATGATTGTATTTGCATATGGAACTATATATTCTACCCTTGAAAGAAAATATGATGCATTAAAATTCTAGTGAAATATATATATATATATATATATATTATAAATTCTTAATCCTACCTAGTCTCAACCTAAATTAATTCCACATGTTACTATCATGTTGAACTGGTCAAAGTTGTCACTTACCAAATCTAAGCCCAATCACTCTTTCTTTAGTGCTTGTTGAGGAGAGCTTATTTGTATTTGCTTCAAGGAAGTCAATCTCGTACCATAGGCTATTTCAGTTTAGTCAGGAAAACGAGTCGATACTGGTTGAATTTATTAAATTTTATGTTTATCAACATAAAATCTAAAATTCACATATTTTTTATAAGCCTACATATTAGCTTAAGTACATTAACCTATATATTAGACTAAATAAAATGTTTTTTAATAAATTTTTTTCAATTTTTTATATTTTTTATTATACCGGCTGAAACGCCAATACCAGCCAATATAGGTTGGTACAACTGAAACAGGCCGGTACAACCTAGTATTTTTTTTGGTACATTTTGTAAGAGTAACAATACCTGTTTAATGGCCGGTATATTATATTTCTCTGGTACGGCATTGACTTTCTTGATTGGCTTACCTTACAACTTCAAAGTTGTACATAAATTAACGAGTTGAGAAACTTGGCAAAAAATTCTACCAAATGAATTTTCAATTCTTTGAGAATCCATTCATGTTTGAATCAGTTAAAATATGTTAAGTTAACACTTAACAAACACATTTGCACAGATAAGACTGCCAATTAAAATAACCCCTAACATTAGCGGAGTGGATCTAGACTTTGAAACATTAGAAGAAAAAAACAAAATGGCCCCAAACTTGAGAGGTGTGATTTGCAATTTACTTTTTAATTTAAATTTGTCTGCTTACCCTCAAGAGTAAAAGTCTTCTGTTTTAGTACAACATGAATAACAAGTGATAGAGTAGCACGAAAAAACTTCCTTTTCATAACTCATAAGCACAACCACACTTTTCTCAAAAAGATATGTAAAATTTTGAAGTATTTATTTGGTCTATGTTTTATTTAAATAACTATTTCTTTGACACATACATACATGTGCCTTAGTACTTGAAACATATCAGTTTCTTATTACCAATTTGGGAACACATAATTCCTCTCTATAATTCAGGGACAAAAAGTGATAACATAGTCGGGTGCACCAGAGCAGGTAAAGGTGCTGGTAGAATCATCATAAGCATAGCTATAAGCTTGAGGACATTGTTGCTTAAAGATGCGAGAATATTTTGTGGGTGGACATGTTTGAGGGGTGTTAAAAGCACCAGTGCAACAGTACTGTGGTTGATTGAAAGCAATACAAGCGCTCTTGCAAGCAAGCACGCTCCCATCAGACCCTTTCACTTGCAATTCCGCTGGGCAAACTGCGTTCACGTTGGCTGGACAGCTTGTGGCCTTGCAATCACCAGTGCCACCTCTGGTGGCTACAGAAACAGGCAAGTTGAAGCCATCTACAAGGCTAACATCGTAAAAGTCCATCCCACGATTGGCTGCTATGTTGATTTCTACTAAAGAAGCTGGTGGGATTGCACCATTACCGTTGCATGCAACCTGACCGGTGCTACAATCAGCAGTCTCGCAAGTGAACTTTCCTGATTTGGTGGTGCATCCAGTTCGGGCCCAGAACCGGCCTTGCCATGGAGCTTGAACATCCAATGTTAAGGATGCTTTGGATGCTAACTCAAATCCAGTATTTGAAAGTTGAGGTTTTTGACCCGAAGTTAGGGTTCCTGGCCAGATTGTTCTTGGACAGTTGTTTGTGAAAGTTATTTTAGCAGAGTGTGCACCTGCATGCAAGTAAACCAAACTCTTTTAAACATGAAAAATAAAACCTATCTTGTAAGCAGAAATTTTTACATGTAGATATAATCACTTATCATGATGATGGTTATGTTTGTAGGTGTTTCATTAGTAAAAGACCTGACAACTCAGGTTTATAAACGTAGGTATCAAAATTATATTGAACAATTGAAATATAAGAGGTGTCCATATAAATAAATAAATAAATAATTAAGAATCATCGATGATATGAATGTACATGAAATCTAGTATACTTGCCTCTATGTGACCTGTTCATTAGAGGTCTATTCCTCTATGGACTATATATTAGAAGAGATCAGGAGAGAAAGAACAAGGGTCCAGTACATAAAATCTAAAATATGTTTCATGTGAAAAATTAGTGAATATAATAATGAAATCTTAATCCGAGTGGTTCATGGCTTTATTGTATAGCCGCCCGATATGAGATTGCATGTCCACGAGTTTTCAAGAAAAAAAAAAAGTGTTGCAACCTAAAATATTATTGTGATTAGAAAAGATGAAAATTACTGACAAAAGCAATATGGTAATTCATATCAGAAGTAGATAGTGATTAATGAGGCATACCAGATAAGAAAAAGAAGGCCAAGGCAAGGCCGTAGAGTGCCAGGGTTTTCATCATTGTTGCTTAATTTTGTGGTAACAAGTATATATGATGAATGATGACTTGGGTTTGGTATGGCTTGGTGCTAATCCAATGAACTTAGCGTGGTATATATAGTGGTTTATACACGGATTTAAAGGCTAAACATACAGAAAATTGGACTTGGATTTTCTAGGAATTCTTATATTATTGACCCACTTGGTTGTTATCTTTCCATTACGGAATCGGGTCGCTACCGCTACTGTGAGTCGGTGACTAATCTACATGTGTCAGTTTTTGGTAAGGGAAGCAGTGGCCAGTGGGAATTAGTCGTTTACAAAACGGGTTTTCAAACGTCATAGTAGTATGGCTGTTATGTTCAATAGACTTTTGTATTCAAAATTTAACAACGTGCATGTGAATGTGAGGTAGAGACGAAGCATCTAGTCTGATTTCAACATTACCATGGCTTAAAGGTTACGTATAGAGGTTTATGACCTTGGAAATTTGAGGATAACCCTATCCAAACTCTAGTTTGTCTGATTTCATCATGGGAATGGTTTGATGCTTTGAACTTATTGAGGCGGCTGGAGTTATTTACAATTAATTACGGGTAGGAGGGCTGCAGCTGGAGCCAATTCGTAGGGCATGTAATCTTGGTATCTAGTGTAGGTTCCATTTCTACTCCTTCGGCCAAAAAGATTTTTTCATAATTTTAAAAAGTAAAATTTAACCATAGACGAGGATTAAGATCTAGAGTTTTTAGAGTAATTTTTTGGAATAGTTTATAAATTCTTATCTTTACATTTTTAAATATGTGGATTAGATTTTATCATATCCTCAATATCTTTTTTTTTTTTTTAAAAGAAAAAATTAACTATCATCATTTTTGTAGCTATTTAATTTAAATTATTGCCGATGTTGACAACGTCTTTTTATTTTTTATTTTTCCATTCACTATAGAAAAAGGGAAATGATCAAATCAAAGCTTTGTTTCTTTCTTATAGAGCATGGCTAACAATTTTTTTTCTTTAAACTTTTTTGGAAATGTTTTTTATTTTTATTACATCTTCTTTAGGGTTTGGCTATTTATTTTTCTTAGCCTTAGTATTTTTTTTCCCCTCTCTAGTTTTAGGTGTTCTGACTAGAAGCATGTTTAGGCTAGAATAGGGGTTTCTACCTTAGGGTGTGTTATGCAACCTCTGCCTTATTTACACTCCCTTACTAGGGGGAAAATAATGGGACCCACCAGTTGTGACATGTAACTTATACCCGTTGCAGGGTATAACTCCTTGCTAGGAGGCATGTGTACACATCCTTAGTCATTCGTAGGTAGGCGCTCTTTAAGAAACGCAACCTTAGGGTGCTTAGAATGTTTAATCTTGTTAGAAATATATTCGTAGGTAGGGCCTATCTCTAAAGGGACGTAAGCACTTCACTCACTAGGGGATGGGATTCATTCACTTGCACTCCTGCTAACACTACAAAAAGCTCCGGTCTTAACGCCCCAACTACTGCTGTGCAGCCTTTCCTCAGGTTCGTAGAGTTGGGTTTCCCGTTTACCCACAACGGATAGGGGAGTACACGGTTCGGTTCGGTCGGTTTTGGATAAGTATTTTGCACCACACCTATAGGGTGTGGTTTTACCCGATGCTTAACCACATCTCACTTTTGGAAGATAAAAACCGGTCTATACAAGGTGCGGTTATTCTTAGCGGCTCGGTGCGGTTTGTTCGGTTATATGAGTTGGATTTTTAAAAATTCCTATTCTAGGCTTTGGGCTTTTAGGCCTTTAAAAAATAGAATTTTGAGCATAATAACTTTTTTTTAACTGACTTCTTTTTAACTAAGCCTTTCTATATCAAGTCTCAACTATAAACCTGTCAAATTAAACATGTATTTATTAAATACATTATAAACCTTTCAAATTAAACATGTATTTATTTCTTTATCAAGTTCCAACCACAAGAAGACAACACCAAACCTCAAATGCACAATTATAGAGTATTAAGTCTCAACTATAAACCTGTCAAATTAAACATGTATTTATTAAATACATTAACACATATTAATAAATCTAAACCTGTCACAACATTCCAAATCAAACACACAATTATAGATTATCAAGTCTCAACCATAACAAGAGAATTCCAGCATGGCAGCAACATTAACATTAATATTTCTATCATGGTATCACATCAAATATATGCAGTAGCACAGCCCAAGGAGGAGTAGTAGTGCAGCACTACAAAATAGTCAAGTAGTGCTTAAGAAGCACTATACAAATATACATAATAGATGTTTGACCAGAATATACACAACTACATATTTTTCACAAAAAATGGAGACAGTCTAGTCTACTAAGACTAATAGTGTGTTTGTTCAGTGTTGTGTTGTCATGTGTGCATCTAGTAAAAAAAAATAAAGTAGAGAGCAGCAAAGAAGTATCAAGTCAGCAACCAGCAACAGCCCAAGCACCTAAACACTCTTAATTTGGTCCTCCATGACTAAGCCAGCAATTCAACCACAAAAAATTTCGGCAATCAGCTAGCCAACAACTCCAACTCCAACTCCAACTCCAAGTCATCATATACAAAAAACTCCATCCCTACAATGTCAATCACCAAAAAACAATGATAAGTAGAAAGTAAAAAGCAATACATGACAATTAATACCATTACAAACAGCAGCCAACAAACATAAGCAAATTACATAAAATTTTTAAGTTACCTTAGGTAGCTAACTCCAAAAAACAACCCCACTATCCAAATCAGTCTAGAACAAAATCTGCACCCACAGTAGGTTTTGGTGCAAGCTCTAAAAGGGGGGGAAAAACGAATTGTATATAAATAATAACTCACAAAAAAATAAGAGAATTTATAAATAACAAAAGCAGAAAAAAAAAAAAAAAAAAAAAAAAAAAAAAAAAAACTTAGAAAAGAACATAAACACATTACCTGATTCAAGTTCATAGTTTTCCACTTCATCCATTGCCTCTCGTAGGTCAATTGGTTCAGTTGAATCCTTGGACCTCAGCCAATTTTGTGTACAAATCAAAGCCTCAACAGTATTGGGAGACAATGAGCTACGGAAAGGATCCAAGACAAGACCCCTTGTGCTAAATGCAGATTCTGATGCAACGGTAGAGACGAGAATTGTCAAAACATCACGGGCAACTTGAGAAAGGATCCTATATCTTGAAGAATTCACTCTCCACCAATCAAGAATATCAAAGCCTTCCGTCTCCGGATCTACACTAGCTTCTAACAAGTATTGGTCCAATTCAGATTTGCATTCTACACTATCCTCATCTGCTAAGTGCTATTTGTAAATGTTATTGTACCTCTTCATCCTCTCTTCTGCACTACCAAAGCCACTTAACATGGAGGACATGGCAGCAACATCACTACTACCAAACTCACTAGTCCCACTAGCACTAGCTCCACATGGGGTCCCCATTGCTCCACTATAGTGCTTATACAGTCTATTCAAAGCTTCCCTAACTCTCAATCCTAACTCATCAGGCTTCTCCTTGTCATACCATTGCTTAAACCAAAACCTCACATATTTCAATTTATATCTAGGATCAATCACTACAGCCACAAACAACATCAGATTTATCCTATCAACACTTCCCCAATACTTATCATACTTCAATTTCATTCTTTGTGCCATACTCTTTAACAAAGGATCACCCCTACCATTACACAATTGATTTAACTGGTCTTGAAGACTAACAAGCTCATGGAAATACACATTAGTAGTCACAAACAAGGAACCAGAAAATCTTAAAGTTGCCTCATAGAACATACCAAGAAACTTTGTAAAAAGTCTTACATTTTCCCAATCTAAAAACCTAAGGGGACCGCTAGATGGATCCTCAAAATAACGAAGGAAATGCCCATCATCTTCCTCCATCCTTTCAAATGCAGCCACAAACTTTAGTGCACTTTCTAACATTAAGTAAGTTGAATTCCACCTAGTAGACACATCAAGGCACAACAAACTTTTGCTTTGAATTTTTTTCTTTTTCAACACATGCCTTAAACTTCTCAAATCTATTCGGAGAGGATTTCACATATCTTACTACATTAAGAACCTTAACAATTGACTCATTAAGGTCTTTTAGCCCATCTTGCACAATTAAATTCAAAATATGGGCACAACAACGCATGTAAAGAAACTCACAACCCAAGAGGCTACCCACCCTATCCTTTGTTTTCCTCCTAAGATATTCTATGGCCACATCATTTGAACTTGCATTATCAACAGTAATTGTAAAAATATGATCAATCCCCCACTGAAGCAAACAAGACTCAACCACCCTATCAATGGTCTCACCTTTATGATCAAGTACTAGGCAAAAATTCAAAATCTTTTTATGATAAACCCAATCAACATCAATATAATGTGCAGTCAAACAAAGGTAATTAAGGTTTTGGATTGAAGTCCAAGTATCAGTTGTGTGAGTTCGTTTAGACCCCTTAAACCCAACATATTAACCTAGAGAATTAGCCAAGTGATTAACTTAGGTAATTTAAACAAAACTAGGTTAACACAAATATATCAAAAACAATATAGCAGCGGAAAATAAAGAACACAAAGATCTAATGACCCAAGAAAACCAAACAGGTAAAAAACCTGGGAAGGATTTAACCTAGCTATCCTCAAGGTAAAACTGAATTCACTATGAAAGAATTGAAGTTTACACAATAAGACTTAGACCACTAACATCCTATTACTACCCAAGTGTAGGAAACTTACTACCACGACCCCATGATAGCTCTGAGATCCACGGACTCCTTCTTTCTTGAATTCTTCAGCAATCCACAAGCGCACCTGCTTGTATTTCTTTAAGATCTTTGATTCTGTAACTGTATGATTTACCAAGCTCTAAACATAAGTCTTGAGTTTATAAACCCTAAGTGTATGTGAAGGTAAACACCTCTAGATCTCACAATCAGATTCACAAACACAGCAAAACAGAACTCTAAAAACGTGGCTAGGGTTTTCCCTTATATACTTAGGGCAAAACATAAAACCCTATACATTAAGTGGACTAGGGCTGAGTTGGAAAATTTTGCAAAAAATCAATCTGCACGATTTTCGATCGATCGAGTCTAATTTTCGATCAATCGAGTCAGGCAGAAAGTGCACAGTGAATTCTGCATAAAACTCGATTCTAACTTTACATGAAGAGCCAAACTTTACATGAAGAGCCATACTTTGAGCAAGTCTTACACAAGACTAAACATTGTTTTGGTCATGGTTTGCCAACATTACAAATTGAAGTTCTAATACATTAGTTCCTAATTCTTAGAACCTAACAAGTTGTCAAACACACCCTTTGACCAGCCATTAAAACCTTTCTCAAACTCCTGTTCTCCCTAATGTAAAGTCTAAGACAATTCCTTGCAACAGTAACCCGAAAGGAAACTTCAAACCTAGGCTCTACCTCTGCCATAAAATCAACAAACCCGCCATGCTCAACAAACCTAAAAGGTAGTGCATCAACAATTATCATCCTAGCCAAGGCCATCCTTAGTCTTTCCACACTAAACTTCCTCAACACCAGCTCATTACCACCCTCTCTCTCCCCTTTTTTTTTTTACTTTGGTAACTCAAAGTGGTTTGGCCTTTGTCACGCCTATAGGGGTACTTCTTACAACCAGATTTTATATGAAACCACATGGCAGAGGTTCCATTTCTTTTTGGGTGACAATTATAACTCTTTTTACAACAGTCACATCCCTCCATTTTAGAGAAATGGTCTCATATCTTAGAAGGCTTCTTTACCACCATTAATAGTAGCTTGTTGAGTTTCTGTTTGTGTCTGAGGGGGTGCAACACCTGATGGTGGAATGGGAGATTGGGTATTTGGTTGATTAGCCTCAGCACATGAACTAGGAGTAGGCTCAGTAGAGGGGATGGAAGAAGAAGCACAAGCAGCCATGATCTAATCACATCAATATAAATTACAATCACATTCACATATACATAGTAATTAAGGAATCGACAACAAATAAATTATGAAAGCTACCTTTAACTTAAACACACAATCATACACTAATTTGAATAAAATATTAGGAAACAAAAACTATACAGGCAACTTTCTCAATACTAAAATCACAACATATTAGCATGATATAATAAACTAAAATCACAACAGTATAATCAATCAATAGGATGATCAACAAATAAATTTACAATCTTTGAACCCTAGAAACAAAATCAAACAACAAACAACATGAGTGAACCTTAAAAAGAAATATTATATTTATATATATATATATAACTAAAATTACAACAGTATGATTAATCAATAGGATCAAAAAATAAATTTACAGTCTTTGAACGTAGAAGCAAAACCAAACAGCAAACAACATGAGTGAACTTAAAAAAAAAAAAAAACACTAAAACGAAAAGTAAAATCAAGCACAAACATGAAAGTTTTACACAACATCAACATGGTGAACTGACAACAAAATAAAAAAAAATAATCCTTAAAAGAAAATCAAACAAAAAAGAAAAAAATCAAAAATTGTGAACTCAAAAAAAAATATACATAGTATGAGAAAATACCCAAGAACTATTTAAGCCTTTGAGATTTATTCCGTTATTAGGCTGAAGCTGAATCTTTTAAATTACCCCTGAAATTACAAGAAAATAACCAAAAAAAAAAAAGAATCAACAAGAAACATTTAGTGACCATAAAATAAAACTAAAACAAAGTAGGGGTTAGGGTTACCAAAGACAGAACTACATAATGGCAGAGCCACAGTGGAGAATGGAGATGAAAAGTAGATTGATTGTCTTAGGTATTAGGAATTTCGTGAGACTTTGAGAGGAATGCCTTTCTTTGTGAGAGAGTGAGACTGAAAACCAGATATGAGTCTTGAGAGTAAGACTGAAAGCTTGTATTCTTAAATAGGAGAAGTTTAGGTCAGAGCCTAAGATTGAGAATTTGAGAGGGAAAAATTACTGTTTGTTCGGCGAGATTAGAGTAAGGAAAAAAAATAATGTGGCTGAGTGCAAAAGAGAAGAGAAAAATGGTTGGTGGGAGCCTGAAAATCTGAGATTGAGAGGGAAACATTATGTAATTTATGTAGCTGACTGAGAGCAAAAAAAAAGAACATAAAAATGGTTAGGTGAGACCGTGAGAGCCTGAGATTGAAAGGGAAAAACTAATGTTTGATCGGCGAGAAGGGATTAGGGTTTGGAAATTGGAAGAGAAACGAAGGAAATTGGAAGAGAAACGAAGGAAATATTGAGTAATGATTGAGTCTGAATTTTGAGACTGAGAGGCGAGAAAAGAGAGTCTGAGAGTTAAGATTTGAGAGGAGCAAAAGTCTAAAGGCTAAAGAGTAAAGATTGAAGAGAAGAAATGACTAATGAGAGAAGCTGAGCAGAGGAGGGAAAACGTGTGTGACTGAGATCAAAAGAAGAAAAAAGTGTGTGGTTGAGATCAAAAGAAGGAAAAAATATCTTGTATAGTAACTGACGACTAAACAGTGACAGACATTTTTTTATTTTTTATTTTTTCAAAAAATGCAAGTGGGACTGTGGGATGACTGAAGTCTGAAAACACACTAACCCATATACGGCCACAACATTTTTTTTTAATTTTTTTAATATTTTTTTTTTTCAAAAAATGCAAGTGGGATGACTGAAACTGAAAGTCTGAAAACACACTAACCTATATACGGTCACAACTTTTTTTTTAATATATTTTTTTTCAAAAAAATGCATGTGGGACGGTGGGAAATTACTTAGACAAGACAATTCAATGCTTAGACTTGACACTGTGATACACACGTTTCTACAAAGTAACTACAAGCTACAGCCTTCAGCCTAAAAAAAAAAAAAAAAGTAACTCACAGTCACAGTTGGCGTTCCGTTCACACTACACACACGTGACAACCTCACATTGCACATACGTGACACGTTAACTTCTTTTTTTTATTCAAGTTCGTGTTCTTTTTTTTTTTTTTAATTCTGACACGAAAACGACGCCATTTTGAACCTAATAGGAAAATTTTAAAATAGTTCCAAAACGGCGTCGTTTTGGAACTATTTAAAAAAAAATTTGAATGAAATGGCGTCGTTTATTTTTCCTTCTTCTTCCTTTGCTTCTCACAATTCTCATTTCTCTCAGCTTTAGACATGCTAAACTGAAGAATGATTGTATATATATATATATATATATATATATATATATAAGTTATATATATCGGTTCGGTTCGGTTTCTCTTCAGTTTGTAGATCTTGCTGCCGACCACCGCACCGGCCGACTGCGGTAACGGAAAAAGCCTACCGATCATCGCGCCGGGAACCTTCGATGGAGCTTTTAGCGGGTTGAATCGGGGCGGTTTTGGGCAGTTTTGTCGGCGCTGGTGAATGCTTGAACAGGCCTACCCGCCTCCACCAGGCAGGTAACCACGGGTCATAACGCACTCTTCGCACAACAAATCCACTTTGAAATTGACTTATTCGCTTGGCAAATCGTCGGAATGTGTACGAGATACCATAAGGGCCCAATATCTCAATAGCACCTTTGTCTAAAGCTTCGAATGAGACTTCATAACCGAAACGCAGGCAATCTGACTAGAAAGTCATTCAAAACTTGATCGAAGAACTAGCGTTTATTGAAGAAGCTATAGAGTCGATTACAAAAAGTACTAGTTTGAAAGGCTCATTGGAATTGATCCGCTACGGGATTTACATTATATGCAACAGAAGCCCCTGAAGTACAAAACAGAATAGGTATTAGTTTGGTAATGGTTGGAGCAGCAAACTCGAATTCAGCAAGAATCTCATTTTTTGGTAGTACAAAGGGGGAGATGGCCCAAAAATTGGATGAGGGACACAGTCGGGCGCCGACGGCTGACTCAAGTGCCCCCCCGAACCGTGCGAAATGGTCACCTATTACACGGCTCGCTAACTCTGCCTGGGGTGGGGGTACCTATTATTCGTCGGCAGTCCAGCGCACCCCTACTCACTTAAAGGATGCTTCTTAATTACGAAGGAAATTCTTTCTTCATCTAGAAAGTTCCCTTTCGTTGAACGCATCAAGCTAAGAGTGGACATCACCATCATCTGCAGACAAATCCAGATCTTGTTTCATCATTAGCTTAGCTAAAGTGGAATAGTATGATTGGCTTTCCGGAAAATGAGACGAAACTCGCTTCTACACTATATATGATATTCCATTCCGGCCCTCACCAGCTCTTTACTTGGTTGTACAAGGAGCATGCCTGAGAGGGGGCTACTATGCTTACCGCGCACTTGCATCACCACCTGAGCTTCGCTACCACTTCGCCCAGCTTCTACGCCTACCACAAACTTGAATCATCACGTGGCTGCTAAAGCAAGCTAAGCTTCACACGGCCCCAAGGAAGCCCAAAGACCCTCTCCTCTCACAGCCAAAGGCTCCGAAACACGTTGGAGAGCTTTTAGATCCCGCCCTAAAACGCCCATTCTCCTAAAGTTCCGAAGTGATCCCCATTCTCACTGCAGCCTTCTTAAGCTGAAAGAAAGCTGGGCAAGAGTCTCATTTTTTGGTAGTATGAAGGGGAAGCAAAATTGTATCTGGTAGTGGTTCTTCGGATCAATCATAGATTTTCGGCCCTGTCGTTTGGCTTCCACTTCAATTTACCTCTCTTGTTCTCCTCCCCCATACACAACTGGGTGGAGGACTCATGTAAAACTTCTTCCCTTAGGTCCCCATTCAGGAAGGCATTTTGAACATGTTAGGTTCTAAAAGTTTAGAACAATTGGCAAATCGTGAGCACACAAGAACATGTAAGCTGCTGAAAGAAGATTTCAGAATCTGCCTGGTTCGATCGATCGAAAAACAGGCTCGACCGATCGAGAATCGTATCTGCAGAATTTTAAGTTGGCCCAAACAGCAGTTCTAGCCCATTAAGGATTAAGGTTTCAGATCTACTTCTCCCACTATATAAAGGAAACCCTAAGCACGTTTTTTACAAGGCTTTTTAGAGAGGGAAGAGTGTGCCTCTTTGTTATTTAGGGTTTTGTTCCTAAAACCTCTCTTATTACTTCTACCGGTGTTGTTCCTTGAAGAATCTCAAGATCCGGTATTGCTGAAGTTGCTGTCTTCTCTAGTCATCAAAGGAGCTGGTGATCAAAACCTTCAAGGGTGGTCTTGGAGTCACAAACAGGTGAGTTTGTGTTGCTAAACCTTTGAGTGGAGTCTCAAAGTCACAAACGGTGGTGTTTGTGTTTTGCAAAGATTAAAGAAAGAAGGAGTCCGTGGATCTCGGAGCTATCATGGGGTCATGGTAGTAAGTTTCCTACACTTGGGTAGCAACAAGATGTTAGTGGTCTAAGTCTTGTCGTGTAAACTTCAATTCTTTCATAGTGGATTCAGTTTACCTTGAGGATAGCTAGGTTAAATCCTCCCCAGGTTTTTACCGGTGTGGTTTCTTAGGTCATCAGATCTTTGTGTTGTTTATTTTGTGTTAACCTAGTTTTAATTAAATTACCTAAGTTAATCACTTGGCTAATTCACTAGGTTAATCTATTGGGTTTAAGGGGTCTAAACGAACTGACAGAACATATAATTGGAACAGAGGATAATCTCGATTCGCAGCAATAGAGAGCAGGAGATGCACAGACTTCATCTTGGCTACCGAGGCAAAGGCTTCCTCGTAATTTATCCCATATGTTTGAGTAAAGCCTTTAGCTACTAGCCTGACCTTTTCCTCCTTTCTCCCATAAAGCTTCCCTTCACCCAGTCCCATATCCAATTAGTAGAGATCGAGATGGGGAGACTCCAAATAATACAAATGTGCATTTCCTCTCTGAATCGAGAGGTATCAGATTGAAGTAAGATAAGTCATGTATGTCATGATTTAGGGCTAGCTGGTGTTTCTGGTTCTGGTGAGTTAAGTTTTTATCTGGGTAGAAGAGGTCGTGGAAGTTTTAAAAAATCCTCGGGAGTGAGTATGGAGAAGTCAAGAGCTCCCCCTGCTGTTGGTGGTCGAGGGGCTGGTTCTCTGGTAGTGTATGACAAGCAGCTCTCTTGCTCCTCCTGTCCCTCTGGTTCTGGGGCCAATCCCACCTTGTTGGTCAGAAATCCCCTTCCAAATCTGCTAGTGATGCTAGGCCTTGTAGCCGTCCTTGCCACCATTTATTACGGTTTGGGCACTGTTGCCCAAGAGAAAGTGGGTCTGGCCAGTGCAATGCGGAATCCCCGATCCACTACTTCTATGCATGGCTGGACCAGTATTTTCCTAAGCTATATATGAGATTAATGCTTTTGGACCTGGGGAAGCTAAAAGATTATGTCTCGGAGATGCTTGCAATTGAGAACATTGAAGCCGGGAAGTTCAATGCGAAGATAGCCAGGCTCTTTATTGGTCATCCAAAGAGCTTCATGTGGCGACCCTACATGCATGGTATTTAAGAGATCCCTAAATCTTGAATGATTGGCTGACAAGGCTGATGAAAAAAGCCCTTGCTACTTATTGTTGTTGTGAAAATGCATCAAAGATAGTATCTGATCTTATCTCCATGCAATGCGGCATTTTGACGTTGTGGCAGGGCAACGTGCTTCGGGCAAAACCGTAAAATCCCCACCAGTTTACAAGAGAATTTTGTTTTGACCAATTCATTCTGGCACCCGGTCACGACGTCAAGCGCGTCATCTTTAACCTTTCGGAACTGGCGCAAAACTACGCACATATGATGAGAAAGAGCACCAGGGCTGCTTTCATGATAATGCCAGATGACAGAGAGGGCAAGATGGTCTTGGAGTATGTACGATGGTGGCATCCACTGACGTTTTCTTACTTCTCGCAAGGAATCAACAAGCTGTTAACATTCAAAGAGCAGCAATTCCCTGATCAAGAAAAAGTTGGGAGTCAAAGTCCTCTTCATCTTGAACCCACATATGGACCCATTCTTGAGCAGGGGCAGCCACCCAAATCATCGCAACATCGGAAAGGTCACCAGCCCAGGCAGAAGCAAACTCGGACCATGAAAGGAAAGGGAGGTTCCGCACCCGTCAGCCAGCATGCATCCCCCATTAAGGAGGAAAGAAGAAGTCCCATCATTTCTTCATCACCGTCCTCAGCTCAACAAATGGTAACTACTCGAAGTATGAGGGCCCGCCAAACTCAACCAGCTCGCTCACATCTGCGTTCAAAAGTTGTAAGCCAAAATGGTAGCATCAGAGTTCACAGCTTTAGCTCCACCGATAGGAATCGCCATCATCATGAGCACCATCTGTAGCACTCAAGGCACCTGAGCAAGAGCAGGCTGCCTCGAAGAAACAGTCGAGCAGAAGGTTTGTGAAGGCCGGCCAAACAAAGGCCAGGAATAAAAACCTCTTGAGGGAGGAAAGAGAGGCGAGGCCAAGATTTGAGAGGATCCCAGCGACTATCTACCTGAAGAAGTTGCCAATAGCTACATTGGCTAGCCTACTCGACTTCTCACTGCCGGTTGATAGCATCGTATATTGAATCTAATTGGAAGCGAGAGAGAAGTCAACTTGATCAATCAAATGTGGGGAACAGCCGGATTAGGTTGGTAATGAACTGTGATGCGCCTGGGGAGGACAGAAGGTGAAGCTGCTCCCTGGGCTTAGCTTGAGGGCCCTTTGTTTTTGTTTGAGACGGAGCGTAATAAAAGCATTGGCCCAAATTTCATTTGTTTCAATGCTGGGCAACCTAAATGGTTACATTTCTTCTTAGCTTCTTTTCGCACTTGCCCATCACTTTGTGGTGTGGTATTGTGCGGAAAAGGTTTATCCAGGTAAAGTGTTTCCCTCTCCTCAGTGATGTTATCGTTATCGAGGATTCGGAAGTCGCGAGGGTCTATTGTGACATCATGAATCGTCTCAGGGTTAAAATCTCTTTGGCGAAAACGTTGACGTCAGATTGTGGTGGACTTGAGTTTGCAAAGAAATTTTGCATTCACGACAGAGAGTTATCTCCTTTGTCGTTGAAAATGATTCGATCCACTCGATTCAACATGGCTTTTATGCCTGTGTTGAAATCAATTAGATCTTCTTCCCTTCTGGTCTCTTTAAGGCTTAAAGGGGCTGGCTACAGGCGGTATTCATCTTCAGCTAAGGAATACCTTAATATAATCGACACTGGAATAGGCACGTTTTGGTGGCCTTCTTGCCTGGTGGAATCATACCACTACCGTTTCCTATTTGGTTAGGTTTTTTAGATGGGTTAGTAGTTAATTGCTATCACCTTGGTATGATGCGATATTTTGGAGTCGTGTCATCTAGATGACAAGTATTTGTTGTCTGTGCGGGATGATTTGGAACGTAAGCTCACTGAAGAAGGGGACTTTTACGTGGAGAGAGTCAATAGTCAATTCTGGATCCGCCTCTGGCGCTTCGAAGGCTGCTTCCAATGGGTCAGGGTCTTAGAGAGAATTTAAACAAAGGCTGAGCCCACTTGCTTTCCTTGCCAGGCTAGGCGAACAGGAAGAATAATGAGATCAGTCAGACCTAGGGAGAGAAATAACATAGATTGGTGCCTATCACTTACTCAGGGAAAGCAACGGAATGCTTTTAACCCTACCTCAGGACGAAGGGAGAAGGTTGACCAGGGCACCATTCGAGAGAAATGGAAGACTGTATTGATAGGGATTGGGAGAGGCGTTAGAAGCATGCTTAGCTGCGGATGGAGCCACTGATGGGCTGGTTCAGATGGATAGGCTGAGGGTGTTGGAGAGAACCTTGATTGAGATGGTCTCACTTCCGCTCTTTTTCACTTGATGGGTGGCAAACAAAGGAACTTGGTAGAAAGCCAGTTCTGGTTCATGGCTTCCATCCGGAAATGGTGATTACAGTGCCCTAAGAGGTACAGATTGAGAGAACCCACTCCGGATGCCCCTATTCTCGGTATGGGGCAGGGAGTGAGTTGTGTTTGGCATTTCCTCGTTGTTAGCCAGCAGCGAATTCGAAAAGAGAAAGAATCGGATTGGTGGGTTTGTACCGGTGAGAGGCAGGGGGGAGCAGAAGAAAGAGAACGTAAATCGAGTACTTACCTTGTCATACAGATTTTCAAGTAGATGGCCATCTCCTTTCTAACCTCTCCCCACTAGTCATTGATAGAGCCTACCTGCAATCCCAAGCCCTACTAATGATCCAAGGCCCCGGATGATACATTTTTTGATCCGCTGAAGATCACGAGGTCCACCATCTCCTGAGTGGCTTCTCACCCCTTCCCTCATTCTCCGACAACAGGGTTCATCACATGCTCCTCTCGATTAATAATGGCCCGCCGAGGATGGAACTGCAGATGGAGAGGTCTGGTGATACGAGAGACTCCTACCTCCGGGAACATACATTCATTTCATTGGAGCGAGAGAGGGAATGAAAGAAGGGGATGCATGGAAGGGAGAGGGAGAGGAATCGCTTGTCTCGCTTCCTTCAGTCGGCCGTGAAAGAATTAAAGCCGTCACTTGGCCCGGGGCCGGCTCCAATCCGGAGAATTAATGATTGGAATAGATGGCTTAGTGGCTTAGCTAGGCTTCGAAAGGAATGAAACGAGAAGAGAGGAAGGTGGATTGCCTGGACTTATGCTTGCTCCAACTGCCGGTAAGGGCCTTTCTGATCCCAGGTCCCGACATCTTAACTTAATGGCCTAGCTTGGGATTGATTCTTAAAGAGAAAGTCTTTTGAACAACCAACCTGACATAAGGATTCTAGCTCGCCCACTTAGAGTGGATGGAGATTCTTGGACGGGGAAAAGCGGCACTCGACATCTATTAAACAACACCAAGAACAAAGCCATACCATGCCCTCGGGAGAAACTAGTGATGATTGCCATGAATGCTGCCCTCTCAACATGGTGCCCCTCTCAGTAGAGGGGCGTGAAAACGCCGTGGAAACTTTGACCGAATGAATAAGGATCAATTGATAGACATTTTTATTGAGAAAGAGAATCCAGGATGAACGCTTTTTTCATTCGCTATACGTTGACTGGAT
Organism: Lithocarpus polystachyus; assembly: GCA_033629205.1. Taxonomy (NCBI): domain Eukaryota; kingdom Viridiplantae; phylum Streptophyta; class Magnoliopsida; order Fagales; family Fagaceae; genus Lithocarpus; species Lithocarpus polystachyus. The sequence continues at coordinate 49,810,778 of CM066168.1, forward strand.
GCGTACTCGCATGATCGATCGATGGATAGGGGAATTGTGCAAATAAAGAGGCCGACCTAATAAAGGCTCTTCCCTCTCTTGGTGACGAATCTTGATTGACTGATACTAGGAACCGGTTCGGAGAAACAAGAAGCATGACATGAGATATGCGGCAAAAATTTTTCCGATAGCGAATTACTTGACTGGAGGGATGGAGGGGGGGCCCTCCAACTCAAGCACGAAATCAATGTTGAGTCAACAATCACCGAAAGGGGCACCACCAAGCGAGATCGAGACCAGCCCCTTGTATAGGGTTCCAAACCTGTGCTTCTTTAAATATCCCATAAAAAAAGGTAGGGGCTTCAAAGCTTGACTAAGAAGCGCGAAACTTGACTTTGAGAAAGAAGCGCCTTATATTCTAATATTAGTAAAGGTGCCTTAGCCTATCTAAACGTAAGGGGCCTTTTCTTGCTCGTTAGCACTTTAGAAAGATTGCAAGGCGCTAGCTTACTAGTAAGAAAGGGCTTTTTCAGCTTGATTGGAATCGATTTCTATGATTGAATAGCAGAAGTGCTACTTAGTAGTAGAAACTCGGAGAAACAAACAGAGAGGGGACTCTCTCATACCTACTAACTCCTAGGATGAGAAGTAGGTCCCTTGTTTTTGGCAGGAATAGTTCCAGCCTTTGTTGCCCCTCGGTAGAGTGAGTCTACTTAGCGAACTAGCAGGACGCGGGGATTGATTGATCAATATGAATCTCAAGAGTAGATGGTTAACCGCCACCTCCTTGTCCTGGGGGCTCTCCGGCCGAGGAGGGGCTTGCTATCGAAACTTTTTCTCCCGGTGTATGTGAAAAAAAAAAGAGTGACGAACCCATTTTTGTTCGGTCATAAGTTGGTTCCAAAGAACGAGAGTCGGCTTCCTTAAGTCCGTTGTTCCTCAGTAGCTCAGTGGTAGAGCGGTCGGCTGTTAACTGACTGGTCGTAGGTTCAAATCCTGCTTGGGGAGATTTTTGAGTTATCGCTTTTCTGACCTACTAGCGAGCCCTGCCCTTCTCCTTAGTTTCTAAACTAGCAGAATCGTGGGACATAAAAAGTGGGAAGTTGATTGTTGGTTTTTATTCCTCACTCTAGTAGTATCTTTATTAGCCGGAAGGAAGGTCTCCGCTCATTTCATTCATTCAGTGCTTGCAGTGATGCGCGACCCACAACAAACAAAGAGGGAAAGCTTGCTTGCTATAGCCCTATTTTTGTAGACTAGGCTTGGTAAGTGTAAGCTATTTAAGTAGGCTTGAGAAGGGTAGGCTCGCAGCTTCGCCAGAAGCAACTAGTCGCCTGCTTTCCTTCGTCGAAAGATGCTTATTAGCAAGATGAGGGGGAAGCTGTCGTAGAAGCTTTGCCCCTTGCTTTACAGAGATTGTTATGAACTGACTAAATTACTAGATTCTCTCGGAACGCTGGCTAAGCTAATAAATAGTATTAGTTCTCTTCAATCAAATCAATAAGCTTTATAATTGATTCAGGGCACCACCCTCCTTCTTAGAACCCATTGAGGGGGGCCTCGGCCCGAGAAAGGGAGAGTGGTCGAGTGGTCAAAAGCAGCAGACTGTAAATCTGTTGAAGTTTTTCTACGTAGGTTCGAATCCTGCCTCTCCCACTTGTTTGTTGTAGACTTTAGAGAAGAGAAAGGAGGCATTTGTCAACGTAGGAAGGCCCACCGAGCGAAGCTCTTTCTCTTTTTGGCCATGCTGTGAAGTGAAATGTATCGTATGTTAGTTAGAGAGGTTGGTGAACTACTATGATCTATAAGTTCCCTATCTATATCCAATCCCAACGAGAATAGAAGTGAGTCGCTTCCGGCTTGGCTTGTAGTCATAGTCTTTTAGCTTATGTAGTGGTCGGCCTTCCTACACGCACGCACTAGCTAGAATGCCTCCTTGGTTTTGGACGAAGCCAAGCCGATGCATACGATAGGCGAAAGAAAGACCCCCCATTTCATAGCGCCTGGGGAACGCAAGTTTAATCGAGGATTGGAGAGGAGAGGTGAAAGAAAGGGCTCGGGATGGATTTAGGAGTCTTTGTGCAAGCCGTATGTGGTGAGAATCGCACATACGGTAACAAGGGGGGTTCGCGTCTATACGTGTAGTGTGGTGGTTGGGCCTACCCACCCTATTTGTTCCATGATCCATGGGTCTACTGGAGCTACCCACTTCGATCAATTAGCCAAGATTTTGACCGGATACGAAATCACTGGTGCTCGATCTAGTGGTATTTTTATGGGGATTCTATTTATCGCTGTAGGATCCCTATTCAAGATCACTGCAGTTCCTTTTCGGGCGGCTGTAGACCTATGAATATATTTCTAACAAGATTAAACATTCTAAGCACCCTAAGGCTGTGTTTCTTAAAGAGCGCCTACCTACGAATGACTAGGGATGTGTACACATGCCTCCTAGCAAGGGAGTGTAAATAAGGCAGAGGTTGCATAACACACCCTAAGGTAGAAACCCCTATTCTAGCCTAAACATGCTTCTAGTCAAAACACCTAAAACTAGAGAGGGAAAAAAAATACTAAGGCTAAGAAAAATAAATAACAAAACCCTAAAGAAGACATAATAAAAAAAAAAAACATTTTCAAAAAAGTTTAAAGAAAAAAAATTGTTAGCCATGCTCTATAAGAAAGAAACAAAGCTTTGATTTGATCATTTCCCTTTTTCCATAGTGAATGGAAAAATAAAAAATAAAAAGACGTTGTCAACATCGGCAATAATTTAAATTAAATAGATACAAAAATGATGATAGTTAATTTTTTCTTTTTAAAAAAAAAATATATTGAGAATATGATAAAATCTAATCCACATATTTAAAAATGTAAAGGTAAGAATTTATAAACTATTCCATAAAATTACTCTAAAAACTCTAGATCTTAATCCTCGTCTATGGTTAATTGTACTTTTTAAAATTATGAAAACATCTTTTTGGCCGAAGGAGTAGAAATGGAACCTATACTAGATACCAAGTTTACATGCCCTACGAATTGGCTCCAGCTGCAGCCCTCCTACCCGTAATTAATTGTAAATGACTCCAGCCGCCTCAATAAGTTCAAAGCATCAAACCATTCCCATGTTGAAATCAGACAAACTAGTTTTGGCATAATAAGTGATGCAATTGATGCAATGGTCTAAGACCTGAAAGTAAAAGAAGACTTCCACTTAAAATTATATATATGATATATTTATTTATATATTTTAATTAAAAAAAATTAAGTACTTTTATTAGTCAATAAAATGCACTAAAAAAACCTCATTATATCCTAAAATATAGAAGAATAAAATGCATTAAATTATATATATTTTTAGTTTATTTTACTGCACAATTGATTGATGGGACACATTTTTTATACGATAGAACCTTTCTGCCCCTCTCTTATTTCACTGCACAAGCCATTGATGGGAGTGGGACACGTTTATTTATTTCACTGCACAAGCCGCCTTGGTTTTTTGACATAGGATAGGCTGGGAAAATATTAATACAAAATATTGATACAAAATTCTTTCCCCCTCTTAATTGGACCCTTTTCTACTATAATAGGACACGTTTTTTGCTTTTACACTTAGCCATAGGAGTACAGGCTAAAAATTCAAAAATTTAATAATTTATCTGGATATGAAAATAGATTTCTAATAAATAAAAAATTTAATATATATTATTTGACTAATATTTAGATATAAAAAAAATTTCACTTAAAATTTTCGTCTAAGACTTCCAAAGTTGTTAAGCCGGCCTGGCTAGGTTGTATCTAAGAGGACGACAGGTGCATAAATTTTTAGGGCTTGATTATGTTATTTCTGTGTTTAAATGTAGAACGTGATTAGCATTTTTTGAGCGTAATTCTGCTGTTTTGGATTCAGTGTTTTTGTCAAGTGATGGCTTTCAAAGTCCGAGCGTTAGACGGTAATGACATGGGTCCTCCAAGGTTCGGTTTTAGTGCTCAATTCTCGTATGTATTGGTGAAAAACCCTTGCTTTTCCACTCTAGTTAGTTTTTTGGGCATGTTATATTAGTTCAAAAACCATAATTCTCAATTAAAATTGTCGTTAAAAATGTAAATTTGTCATTTTTCTAGTAACTTAAGCTTTTGGAACATTAATTAATTTATCATGATATCAATAAAACTGTTTTTGAAAAATAAATAAATATTTCACACACTAATTTATCATGATACTATATCAGTGCAAATGTCTCCACTCTACGTCCTATTAAAATACATATATAAAACTAAAATTTTCACATGCGGGGCTCTAAAATTTAAGAGCAGTTTGGGCCCACTGAGATAGAGTGTTAAAATTCCCGTTAAATGATTAAATTTAATATTGTTTTTATAGCTTTGGGGGATAGGTACTAATTTATCTTCTTGATTAGAATTACTGTGTGAAGAACTCCATCTTGTTCAAGCTTGAGGCTTAATAGATACGTAGGAATGAGTCTGAATAATATTGATTTTTCCCAATTTCTGGATGGGTTTTACAAGCTTTTTATGCAATTGGAACCATTTGACGGGGTTTCATCTGTTGTTTCTATGCAAAAAAAAAAAAAGGACAAAGAAGGGTGTCGAATGCTCTTAACTTGAAAGATTTGACCAAGTAATATGTTATGTTGAAGGCAAAACAAGTTAGTCCTCTTTCCCCTTCAGAACATAGTAGCTTGATATTCATGATTGAGCTATCCTATAGTTTAGTAAGTTGGAGAACATAAGCTAATGAGGGAAATCGGGTTCTTCTCACTGCTTCATGCTCGAGAAGAACCCGATTATCAAGCATGAAGCAGTGAGAAGAACCCGATTGTGGAACGTGATTAGCATTTACAGAGAATTATGCTAAGACTTATGTATATATAGTAACAGATATAATGAAAATCACTAGAATCATTAGAATTTTCTTTCTCTCTCTCTCTTTCTCTCACTCTCTGTTCTCTGTGCTTCTCTGTATTTTGCTTCATAGTTTTTTGCTTGCTTCACAATTGATCTTTTTTTCTGGGACTCTTTTTTTTGACAAGATTATGCTAAGACTTATGTCTGGGAAATTATATTATTATCATTATTATTATTATTATTATTGTTAGAGATATAAATTAGACATATTGGCCCAATGTAATAGGCCCAAGCCCACTCCTACTTGTATTAGTAGTCTAGGGTTTAGTCGCCTATATATACTCATGTTAGGGTTCATTGTAACACAGGTTATTGTACTACACTCTTATACAATAAAGATGTAGCCCTTAAGGGATTCCTCCGTGGATGTAGGCCGACAAGGCTGAACCACGTAACCCTCGTGTTCTCAGTGTTCCTATTCTATGCTTTCCCTTCCGCATTCACTCAAGCATATACAACATGGTATAACACATCTCGTTGCCAATAATATATTTTACATTTTACATTTAACAATTATTTAGTGTTGAGATTGCGTGTACCATTTATTTTCTTGCAATTTACACATTAAACTATTGTTGGATAAGGTTGACATTGAACGAGAGAGGTAGATTTTCAGGTTGAATTTTGCTTGACAGGTGCAGACAATATAACCATCTCAAACAGTTGGTAACTACTATTTGTGTTTAACATGGCCATGAGCTTATATGCCAGAGGGTAAAGTGCGCATGCAATATGCCAAGAGTTTTGTAACTCAATTAGTTGGCACCTCTTAGTTTTAGAGTTTGCAAGAAAACAATAAATAAATAAAAATATTAAAAAAAACTCTTGGTGCTTCCAAGACATTTAAAATTCAAATCCTCTACTCCATTGTAATTATCAAATTAAAAAAAAAAATAATAAAAATGTTATAGTTAAGGATTTCACTTCCAGTACTATGTGTACTACATGAGTATTGAGTCAAACTCGCTCTTTTGTTTCCTCATTATAAATTTAGAATGGCATTTTCTAATCAGTTTTACTCATATGGTACTAAGAAAAAAGTTTTACAAAAATGGCACCTCCGCTGGTATAAGAAAATGGGTAGAGGGTGAGGTTGTGAGTTCAAGACACATTAAGTGCGTGTGTAGCTTATCAATAAAAAAAAATTAAAAAAAAAAAAAAGGCAGGAATGGCCTTTTGAAATCTGTAACTTTTGAGGATGTCATTCCTTCAAATTTGGTTTATAGTTATCCTATCTCTTGTGCAACTATAGGGCCTCCATAGCCAACATCCAATGCAATAATGCAAATACATAATTTTTGTCAAAGGTGTTACTTTAGGAGATTATGTTGCTTGGTGCTCAGATTCACAGGTTTTTTTTACATGCTCAATTATTTTATTCCTGGAACAACTTTTATTACTCTCCTAGGTTGTTCTCTTTTATTTAGGAGCTAAATGCAGACTGGCGAAGAGCATCAGGCCTACTTGTTTCAATAGGATCGTATTTGGCTGACTTAGAGCAACCACATCAGCTCGTGCAAAAGATTCCGTCTATTTTGCACAAAAAACCTACTTTTTTTATTTTATACTATCACTTTTACAAAACACCCACATCAGTTTATCCATTTTACAAGACTTTTCAATAAAATATTCATTCTTCATCAATTTTTTTATTATTTTCTCTAATGATCATACTTTTTTAATTTAAACTTATATTTTAAGTAAACTACCAACACCGGTGGCTTGGCCAATGGAACTGCTTGTGGTGGAGGACCGATGGCCGAACCGCCAAAATAGTGGCTCCGACGAACGCCGCCGGATTGGTCTCGTCGCCCATCTTACCGTCGAACAGTGACCCACCGGTGGGTGAATTGTTAAAATAGTGGTTTCGACGAACGCCGCCGATGCCCAAACTACCAAAATAATGACTTTGGTGACTGCCCATCGGATTAGTGTCTCCGACCATTGTACCGCCATCACCGGTAGGCCGATTGTTGTAATAGTGACTCCAACGACCACCGTCGAATCGATGCCTCCGACCACCGTATTTGCTAGAATCAATGACCGAACCGATGCTGCCGAATTGATGTAAACCACTATTTTAATGTAAACCTTTATTAGAATTTGAAATCTTCTAAGTTTAGCACTGTAATTTTTTTTTTTTTTTTTTTTTTATGAATAGGGCACTATATATTTTATTTTAATATTATCCCTCTATTCTAATTAAATAATATTATTTATTGTTTTTATTATTATTATTATTATTATTATTATTATTATTATTATTATACCCGGTTCCTCATTTTTTTTTTTTTCAGACCCATTTCCATTCTCTCACTCTCTCTTCTCTCACTCTCTCTCAGACCCATTCTCTCAATCTTCAAACCCATTCTCTCACACTCTCTTCTCTCACTCTCTCTCACCGTTTTCAGACCCATTCTCTCACTCTCTCTCACCGGTTCCTCAATTTTCTTTTCAGCTCTCTCACTCTCTCCCTCACCGTTTCTCTCCTTCCCTCACTCTCTCCCTCACAGCGCCTCACCCAGCCCACCGTCGCCGTCGATCCAACTCGCCACCTCAGCCCTCTACCGGTTTGGCCTCCCTCTTTCCTTCGCCTTTTCCTCTCTCCTCCACCACCGACCCTTCGCCCCCTACCCCAATCGACGACCCTTCGCCTCCCACCCCCAACTGATGATAGCAATGGAAGATCCGACAGCAGCAATGGAAGACCGGACGGCAGCAGATCGGGCGGCAGCAGTGGCAGCAGATCGGGCGGTAGATCCGGTGGGTTTGGACTGTTTTTGGGTTGGGTTTACCGGTGAGTTTTAATTGATTTTGAGTTGTTGGTGGCTGTGTTTGGTGGTGGCGCTGAGTTTGGTGGTTGGTTATTTTCTTCTTTCTGGCGCGCTGGTCGTTGGTTTGGGAAGAGAGGGAGGGAGTCTGATAGAAGAGAGAGAAAAAATTATAAAAAAAGTTTTACACATGAATTTTAACTTGATAATGTATTAGCTTATAATCTTTTTTAACTTAATAGAAATCTCAGTTGGACTCAAATGAAAAATAAAATCTCATTAGACCAAGTTTTTCCACTCCAATATAGAGAAAGTATCAGTTGGATCCAAAAAATAAATATTCCAATAGTGTCACATTTTGAGGTTTTTGCTTCTTTAAATGATGCTTACAAATGGATGTAGTAATGTATGGTAATTATATCAATGAATGTATAATTTATGTGATTATTTAACATACCAATGTGTATTTTTTATTTTTTTTCTTAAATAATGTAGGATCTTACGATCCACGATCCGATCCTACAATCTACGATCCTACCTATCTCTCACGATCCTACATAAGATCCTGATTATGATAACCTTGCCTGAGACATTAAAGAAAAGGGACCAATTGGCATATCATAAGACACTTGAGCAATATATTTTCCAAAAGTTGTGGAAAAAATCATGAATGTAGCTGTTTTGGTGATGAGTGAGCTTGAAAACATTATAATAGATTCTGCAAGGTCTTAAGATTTCATCCAAAATACTGATGGGGTTTATTCCATTTGTGTTTACCTTGAAAATGCTGCCAAATTTTTGCAAGGGTAACCACTTGATATCGTATGTGATGATTTGCACGTCAGAGTTAGACAGACAATTAAGAAGATGGTGATAATTGTGAGTTTGGAAACCTACCAGGCAATAATGGTTAAATACGTTTAGGGTCTTCTTTTTCTTCTTAAAACCACATTTCCTTAGGAGTACAATAAATCAGAAATTGCTCTTTGCAAATTGCAATCAAAATCTTTTACAACATTGAAACCCTGCCTTTCTTGATTAGCAATAGCATTAGAAGAAACAAACAAATTAATTTATATTTGTCAGTAAAGTTAAGGTCCACTAAAACCTAAAGTAACAACCAAATTCAAAGCAACAAAATAGTCAAAACTCAAAGAAGAAACAATGTCACTCACACTGTACATGACAAAAAAAAAAAAAAAAAAATTAAACCAAAGATGCCTAAACTAATTAAATAGCAATCAAAAAATAAAGTATATTAAAAAAAAAAAACCTAAAAGGAGATGGTGGCAATGGCATTGAGTTATATGGTCATACTTACATGCTAATTGTTGGCCAAGTATATTTGTTCAGACTTCAAAGCATAAAAAAATTTATGCACAATAGTAGCCAGTAGCAGCAGATTTTGAGAATTGTGAAAATTGAAAAGTGATGATACATATACAAACTATATAGTACAAAGTGTGAATCTGTAGGGACATAGTGCAGGGAACAATGTTTTTTTTTTTTTGGATTTTTTAAGTTTTCTTTTGTTTAAATTACCATATTATCACACATTTAAATAATAAAAGAGTCAATAAAGTGAATCTATTAATGTAATTTTACACAATTCACAAACCCGACTGTGTTAATAAAACCCAACCGGGTCACACAAGTTGCTTAAAACCCACCGAATTGTACTGGTTTTAACCAGGTCACATATTTTTCCGATCCAATTGATCACTCGGCTTGGTCAATGTGCTAGGTCACTAGTCCGACTGGCCGGGCCAAGCTAGGTTTTATAACACTACCGCCTCAAAAAAAAAAATAAAATAAAATAAAATTGACAAATGCCTTAAATGAATAAACTTGAAATTCAAATAACTAAAATAAATGAAAGATAAGTTGAGACTAAAATAAATTTTGGAAAAACTTAGCACACATCAATTGGGGTATAATAACAAATTATATAATTTTTTTTTTTTGATAAGCCAAATTATATAAAATTTACACATATTTACTTAAAAATAACGCACAATAATAAATGTATAATTATGTAAATTTATATGATTACCGTAGCACAAAATGTGTGTAAAATTAACCCCTTTTTATGTTTTTTGCATTTTAACATAATAATAATAATAATAATAACAATATATACTCCGATAGTGATAGTCCTCACTTTCGTGTCTTTTCACTGCAATCACAGCTTCCGGTTTTGTGTCTCTTCATTGAAAGGTGATTCAAGCTGCTTCTTGTTTTTCTCAGCAATCTCAGATGGGGAAGAAGAGCAAAAAACCCAGGGTGTACGATCTGAAAGGAAAGAAGAGAGACCTTGTCAGGTAAAGGACGTGGCCCGCGCCCTCATTGCAATGACATCTATCAGGGAGACTCCAAGCTAAAAGAGCACATGGATGATCCCTTACATATATGAGGAAACCTAACTGTAGCATTCTACCTAGAAGAGTGTAATGGCTATCTGAATGTGTAGAATTGGGTTGTGTGTGGTATTTTATTATGCCATTGTTCAGCAACTCCAGTGCAATCTTCTTTTTTTTGTTTGATAGGTAATGGATAATTTTATCGGCATGTTTACAAAGTGTACTTGAAACAAGAGAAACAAAAGTAAGCAGATTGAAGGAAATCAAATACAACCCCAGTATGAGACCACACAAACAGAGTCCCAACTAGAAAAGACTTTAGAAGATTAACAGATCTCTCAAACATCTCCCAATTCCAATGCATTCTTGTTCTTTGTCATTACTTTCGTTTCTTTTATTTTGGTGCTTGTCTCGTACTGAAATAAAGCTGGAAAACACGTTTCATTAGATTATGCAATGCTGGCCTATCTGATAAACTCACCAAAGCGTTACTTTATTGTAAACATATGCATATTACCTCATACTTCGTGATATATTAAAAAAATATTGTAACAGTTGTAAAAATATGTGGGAAACTAGAAATATTGTAACAATTGTGAGGTGGAGACAATAGATCTATTGACCTATTGATACTCAGATATGTCCCACCAGACAAGGTGCCATTGCCTTCATCTCTTCAGGGGTCCATTGATTCAGCATCATTAGAATATGGTAGGAGTGGCCAGGACAGTCAATGGAGAAAAATCTAAAGTTAAGGTTGGCACTTCCATGGATAGTGATAAACCTTTACTTGTAAAAGAGGATGCATCAGGTGATTATCCTCTTACTGCAAATATTGCAACAGTTGTGAAGTGGAGACAATAGCTCTCTTAACCATGTCAGTGTGGATTGCATTTACCATGGTAGCAATATCTGTATTCATACTCATATATGTCCCACCAGACCAGGTGCCATTGCCTTCATCTCTTCAGGGATCAATTGATTCAGTATCATTAGAATACGGTGGGAGTGACCAGGACAAATGGAGAACAATCTAAAGTTAAGGTTGGCACTATTATGGATAGTGATAAACCTTTCCTTGTCAAAACATCTACTTCTAGGCAACTGTAAGTTAATTCACCTGCACTCACTTTTCTATCTTATGCATGCTGGGCATCCTTTCCATAAGTTTACACCCTGTCCTCCACTATATCAATCTCGGGCATTAGTATGATGGAGCCAACCCGAGATTCATTAGTCCAGCAAATACATTTAGAAAATATCCAAGTATGAATATTCCTGCATCAATTTTGATTTTAAACAATTAGAACACTAAGGGTATGTTTGACAATTGCTTCTTTTTTCTTTTTCTTTTTTTCCAATTTTCTATTTTAAAAAACTAGGCAAAAATGCAAAACTGACTCTCTAACTCTCAATCTTTTTCATTTCAGTCCTTTAACTTTCAATTTTGTCATTTCAGTCCTCTAACTTTCAATTATTGTCAATTTGGTACTCTGTTAAACTCCGTTAATGTCTTACCGTTAATTGAGCCAAAACGACGTCATTTTGGCTCTATTAAAAAAAATTCAGAATTAAAAGAAATTTTTAAAAAAATCTGATATTAAAAAAAAAAAAAAAAAACATTTACTAGGTCAAAACTGAAGAATCATTCCACACCCAAATCCCTAACTTAAAGAAATTGGGGAAACGATTACACTAGGACTCACCTTTTTCATTTCCCTCATTCCCAAACAAATTTCTTCTTCTTCTTTTTAGTTTCAAAACACATAATAATTATCTAATCGATCTGAACACCACCGAGGAGGACGAAACGCCGTCGTCGGGCTCGTCTTCAACATCTTCATCGTCGTTCTCTGTAGCCGGGTTGAATACCAATGGTGGGTCGGGTTCGAATTTGGTGGTGGGTGCATCAGCATCAGCTTGGGCTTCGTCTTCGGTGTGTTTGGAGCTATGGTCCACTGATATCTCTGCTGAAGAAAGGTAGTGAATTTGAGAAAATGGATAGGAATTTGAGAAAAACACAGAACCTGAATCGGCGACGAAACGAAATGGAAAACGAAGTCTGTGTTTGGGGACGAACGCAATCGACGACGGAGACCGAAGTCTGTGTTTTGATTTTGGTATCAAATTCTTGCAGAAAAAGCAAAAAGCTTTTGTGGGTTTTTTTTTTTTTTTTTTTGATAAATTTTTTTTGGGTTTGGGAGGAATTGAAATTGGAGAGGGACGGAGAGATTTTAAGGTTTTGTTTCTCTGGTCAGAATTCGATCCGAGTGCTGCCGATCGTGCTGTCAAGGAGACAGAGAGAGAGAGAGAGAGAGAGAGAAATATAATAAAAGAAATTTTTTTAATATCAGTTTTTTTTTTTTAATTTTCTTTTAATTCTGAAATTTATTAAAAAATAAATAAAACGACATCGTTTTGGCTCAATTAACGGCAAAACATAACTGAGGTTTAACGGAATACTAAATTGATAACAATTGAAAGTTAAATGACTGAAATGACAAAACTAGAAGTTAAAGGACTGAAATAAAAAAGACTGAAAGTTAGAGGGTCAGTTTTGCATTTTTGCCAAAAAACTATTTTCTATTTTCTAGACCAAAAGAATTGTTTGCTAACTCAAAATAGACAAAAAACAAAAATTGTTTCCAAATCTCAATTTCCAAAGGAAACTGAGAATAGCTAATAACCTGTTTTCAGTTATGAAAACACGGAGAAGCCTAATGAACTTAATGAAGTCTAGGCTTCGAGGTCTAGCTGAAACAAAAAAGCGAAACCAAAAACACAATAACAAAGTCCAAATTAAACTTGTGGCCAGACCCAAACCCACCGCTCTCTCCTCCCTCCCTCCACTTTCCTCTCATCATCCATGAAATCCTCTTTAGTTCACAGCCTGACAAGAGGAATTGCCAGACATGACAAACTTGAGCATCAGTTACCAATGATATAAGAAGAAACGACCCAAGTCTAGAGTTAAATGAGATTTCATGTTCAGGTTTTGGTCTTAAGTTTGAAAGATACAATGCCTGTGCGTTTAGACTTTAGTGAGCGTGTTTTAGTTTGGCAAAAATGCATGTACCTGCTATGCTGGCATGTGATTGTTTAGACACATCTTTTTTTATATCAATAAAAAAAAGTTCATAGATTAGCCTAAAAAACAATATATAATATATGGTTCATAGATTACCAAACATAACCTAATTTTTGTTGGCTTAATGAGAGCTTATACACCTGCATTCTGTAATTAGCATTTTTGAGGTACTTCTCTTGTAAGCAAAATTTCTTCTTTCTTGTTTTCAATGGTGAGTTGTTGTTGTATGTGCTATTGTAGTGGGGACTGGGGAGACAGTCGACCACCTTTTCATACATTGTAGTGAAGCTTTTAAGTTGCGGAGTTTTATATTTGGGCCGTTTGGGATTCAGTGGGTATTACTGGAGAAGGTTCTTGATTTACTATGCAGGTATCATTGGAGAAGGTTCTTGATTTATTATGTGGGTAGGCTCAGACCAATGTTAAGCAAATTGATTGACCCTGCTCTGGTTGCTTTTATTCCTAATAGAAGCATAATAGAAAATATCTTGCTATCCCAAAAAATTGTGCATGCTTTAACTTACCACTTGACTAAATGTGCAGCCTGGACGTGCTAGAGATGCAGCAGAAGAAGCTGATGGGGGGGCGGGAGAAGCAGGGGTGAGAGGTGCAGGGGCTTGACGTAGTAGTGTGTCAAGATGGAGATGCAGCAGAAACAGCTGATTAGGGGGGTGGGGGAGATGCAGGGGCTTGACGTAGTAGTGTGTTAAGACTGTTTTTTTTTTTTTTTTTGGAGTGTTAAGACTGGTTTTGGATTTCATGTACCTCACAGTAACTGGTCTAGTTGACTATTCCACTCGTACAAGACCTATGGTTTACATTTCTTGCGACTAAATAAAATTTATATTCTATAGCTTGAATGCATTTTTTGTGTAGACCGAAAATGAAAAATCACATTTTCAGCTCATTTTCAAGGTCACTACCAAACACAAGAAAATGAGACGGTTTTCAAGATAATGCTTTTTGGAGAATGAATAATTTTCCAGAAAATTTACGGTGCTATAGTATCAGGGACGGAGAATAGTGACACTAATATATTAGTCAAGACAACCCAAAAAATACCTTTTTAACAAACACATATACACACTTTTTTTTATTTCATAAGTTACATATATACACACCCAAAAAAACACTCAGTATTTTCTATCAAAAATACATTTGTTTCAAATTATATGTAAAAATTATTTCAATTGAACTAATGAAATTTTCAAAAACATGAATGATCAAAACTGAGGAATATGTTTGGAGCTATCTTATTCTAAGCCATTATGTAGCAACTAAAGAGATATTTCTTGTATAGTTTTAGTGATAAAATTTTTTTGCCAATGATTCGATGACTAAATCACCACATAATGGGTTGAAAAGATAAATCCAAACAAGGTGCCAAACTTTTATAAATAAATAAATAAAAACTAGCATTATGTATTATGTGTGTGGGATATAAGTCATACATTAGGACATCCATAGGAAAAAAATTCACCAAATATAAGATCACATTTTACCATAAAAACTGAAATTGAGAAAAATAAAGAACTATCTCTCTATAAAAAAAAAATGAAATTGAAAAAAATAAAGGCCAATTATTTTTTTTTAAAGCATCGTTGTGCCATTTTTGTATATAAGTATAACACAAAAACACGGTCATCATAGCAACAGATATGAAAAATAATAATAACTTCAATCTACTTTCAGAGTATAACGGAAAAGAATAAGAAGGAAGCATACCTTTGATAGATAGGTCTCGATCGACCAACAAAAGTTCACACCTTATCGATCGGCGATCTACCCATCCACCTTTGCTCTACTCAGATCGGCCGATGTCTGAGCACACAGACATCCATAGCTAACAACCTTGGAGGTGTTCTTATTTTGGAGAAACCGATGTCATGATATCTCTCTCTCTCGACTGGGTGTGTGTGGTACAAATATAACTCCTTGAAAAAAAAGGTCAACCGCACCAATGAACACCGAACAGCCATGAAAACATAATCTCGAAACGGCGTTCCGATCTACCCCGTCCCCCTTTGCTTCACTCCGATCTGCAACCTCGGCTTTGCGGTGGAGGCTCTTCATCTTAGAGAAAAGAGATGTCATCTCTTCTCTGTGTGCAGTGAAAAAATAAGTACCTCCAAAAACCGGTCAACCGCACCGACGAACACATGATCTGATGACAATTAACAAAACAAAAAAAGCCGTACCTAAGATCTCTCATCTTGCAACAGAGAGAGACACGCAGAGGGTTGAATTTGAAGGCTTTTATAGATAGAGAGAGAGAGAGAGAGAGAGACGCAGAGAAGGTCGAAGGGAGGATGGAAGATATGGTGTTTAGAGCAGACGGTGGAGATGTGGTTTTTAGAGGCAGAGGAGTGGTTGAAGAGGAAGAGAATGAATGAATGAAAGACGGAAGATTCGGTCAGAGACATAAAATAAAGTACACGCGTAATGTGAACTGTAAAGAGAGGAAAAAAAGGGTAGACAATAAATCTAAAATAAATCTAGGGTTGCAGTTAAACGCACGTAAGCCAATGTGATGTAGAACTGACTCTGTACTTTTTTGCTTTTTTTTTTACCTTAAACAGTAAATATTTCCTTAGCATGTTTGGGAGGTAAAAAAAGAAGGGAGAGTAGAGTAGAGGGAGGGAGAGTAATTCAATTATCTTGTTTGGAAGTTTTTTAAGGAAGGAGGGGGAGGGATTTGGAGGGGTTTGGACTCCCTCTAACCCCTTATTTTTAATTCCTCCAAATTGGAGAGATTTAGAGGGAGAGTAGAATAGATAAGTTATTAGCCAAATGAATTCTCTAATTTACCCTTTCTAAATTAACAAAATTACCATTTCTAAAGGGCTAATTACCCCATTCTCCCTCCCTAATTTTAAAAACATCCAAACAATGTAGAGGGGAGTCATTCTCCTCTACTCTCCTCTCCACTACTCTCCTTCCCTCTACTCCCCTCTACTCTCCTCCCTCTCTAAACTTCCAAACAACCCTTACAGTCTGTGTGGGATTTTTTTCTTTTTTTTTTTTATTACATATTTGGCCGAATTTTTTAAGTCATATTTTAATTTAGTCCTCACTTTTTAATGGTATTAATTTAGTTTTTAAATTTTTAATACTGTATTAATTTAGTCTTTATCGTTATCTCTTGAATGGAAAAGCCTAACGTGTTAAACGGTTTAAATAAAAAAAAATTTGTCACATCAACTACCACCTAGAGTAATATATATATTTTCTTTTTAGAGAACACGTTAGTTTTTTTAAAAAAAACCCAAATTAAGTCTTTTTAGTGTGTGTATTTGGATACTGTTTATTTTATTGAAATCCGAAAACAATAAACAAAATAATAAAAAAGTTATTGTTTAAGCATTGATTACTGTTCATAAACCTAATTGTACTGGTCATGTCTCATAAACAGTGCAACAAGCGCCCAATACAAACGGAGATTCAGAATTTTGCTTATTTCATTAAACAGGCAGTCATAAACCCATGTAAAACACTCTTCCTAAAATCCAAAATCCCTTCTCCTTCTTTTCATTAAATAGGGACAGTCATAGATCCATGGACATGGACACACTGGGCTTTTTCCCTTGTCTGTGATTCCTTCATATGCTGTTGGTCAGACTAATGAATAAAGCAGTTGATCTGTTCTATTTATCATGGTTGTTTCCTTAAAATTTATTCCATGAATATCATTGGATAAATTCTCCTTGATGATTTGACTATAGTTCATGTAATGTAATGAGCGAGCATTGATGCTATGGAAAAAATAGCTACAGCTCGGAGAAATGGTCTTTTTTTCTCTAATCTTATAAATTTCTGTTTGATTTGATAAAGTTTATTTGATGACAGCATTAGTCTACAATTATGGAGAATCCTTTGATTTAAAAGTAAAAGTTGCATCTTTACCCTTGAAATTGGGCTTTCACTTATCTTGGGGGAACATTCTTTGCAATCTTCCTTAACAAAATATTAATCTAAGACATGAAAACTGATTTTCATAGGATGTAACTGTAAGTTTAACAATGCTTTTCATATTCTTATAAAAAAAAATGCTTTTCATGAGTCTTTTGGATGAATATTGCAAAAAATTGAGTTTATTGGTGATATAAGTACTGTTCAAAGTTATTTAGAAAAATGAGGAAAGAGAGTGAATTTCAACAACATCGTTGCCGAAATTGCAAGAAAAAAGTATGAGAGAAAGGAAAGATAAGTGATGTGACTAGAAGGGAGAAAAAATTGAATTTCGATAATAAGATTACCGAAATTCTTGCTGCCCAAAGCTACTGCCCAAGTAAGTGTGAAGTGCCCGAAGTGCTAGTGCAAGGTGGAGTGCCAAAGGGAAACCAATTGTGGCAACCAAGTTGCTGAAATTGTAGGGAAGTGAGGAGAGAGAAAATATGAATTGTGGCAACCAAGTTGCCAAAAGTGGGAGGAAAAAAAAATTGTGGCAACCAAGTTGTCGAAATCTTGGGGAGGAATTAAAAAAAAAAATTTGTGGCAATGACATTGCCGAAATGGAGGGAAAAAAATTGTGGCAATGGAATTGCTGAAATGGAAGGGGGGGAAAAAGTGGCAATTGATTTGTGGCAATGTTGTTGCCAAAATGGAAGGAAAAGAAAAAAAAATTGTGGCAATGGAGTTGCTAAAAATTGGAGAGAGAGAGAGAGAGAGAATTGTATGAATAAAAAAATATTTTTTAAATTCTTATTCTTTCCGTGTCTCAGTAGTTTTTTTTTTTACCGAAATAGTTTGGTTTGTGTGTATGTCATGCTCTTTCATTTCGTTTTGTAAAAGTATCCTATGAAACAAATAATGATAAATTCAAGTACATAAGTACATTGATTCTAAGTACATAAATTCTTATTAGATTCCTGTCCATGCATGAAAGAAAATTATAGAAGAAAAAAATGATTGATGTACACACTGTAAACAAAAAAAAAAAAAAACAAAGAAACTGAGATTTTTGCAGAGATTCTTTGCAGAAGAAAATTATGGAAGAAAAAAATGATTGATGTGCACACTGTAAAAAAAAAAAAAAAAAAAGCAAAGAAATGAGAATTTTGTAGAGATTCTTTGCATAAGAAAATTATTGAAGAAAAAAATAATTAATGTGCACACTATAAACAAAAACAAAAAACAAAAAACAAAAAAAACAAAAAACAAAGAAACTGAGATTTTTGCTGAGATTCTTTGTAGTGAATATGCGTCTATCCATACTTTATCTCTTATAAGGTGAGTTACATCTCTTAAGTAGTTACTTTTCTTTTTATAATATTCATATTGATATGTTTTAGGGGCATAACTAAGCATGAAAATCTTATTTTTGTTAAATTATTTGTTCATGCAAATCTTGTTTTTGTATTATGTGTTTTGCAACATGAACTGATTTGTATGATATGTTTTAAATTATTTGTCCATGAATTCTCGCCTAAAATTTCATATAGAAAAAATATATTTCAAAAATTGACATAAATTTTCTTTAAAGAAATACTTACTTTGTTAGCCTATAATATACACGTATACTATAAGAAAACCTATAAAAAAATAATAAATAAATAAAAAAAAAACTAGTATATGGTCATAAACCTTAAAATCTAAGTTTTAGGTATAATAATAAAAAATAAAAAAATTGTACGATATTAGAAATATTTATATATTATCGTATGGATGCATAAAAACATTATATAATCTGTCTTGTTTTAGAAGAAGCAAAATGAAGAGCTACATAAAATAATTAACGTAACCATAACAGATCCTTCTAAATGTTAATGTTATGCTAAGTTATTTAAGAAAAGGGAAACAAAAAATAATTTTAACTACTATAATGGACAGTAATAAATTATCATTGAACTAATCATCTTTAATAGAATTCACTCAGCTCTAGCTATTTAAACATTAAATATTTTTAATAGATTACCTTCTTGTACTGCATTTTAATGGTTGTGTAGTGTTAATATATTAATACTATTGTTATGTTTTAGTGTAGATGACAGAAAATTGTTCATTTTTCTCATCCATTCTGGTGAAATAATTAAACATGGCGAAAATAGAGTTTATTACGAAGGGTCACCTCCTTCTATGTTTTCATTAAGCCGGGGTGTTACATTTGAAGATCTATGTGATGGAGTAGCATCCACACTTCATATAAACAGAGAAGATTCAAAACTTACTATTTGGTAGAGATTTCCTTTTCAAGGTCATCCACATCCATAAGAAGCCACCGAGATGTCTTTCCCATTCAATATGCCAACGAAAGACCAAGTGCATCGTTTAGTTATTCACATGGCGGGACTTTCATGATCCATATGCCACTCATACTAGTCATTATTTTGAAGATGCGGCTCATTCCCCAATCAACATTGGTGGTGCTGACTATCATGCTCCATATACCTATGTTGCAACTGAGGACCAACATGTTTCTTATCGGCCAATGAACACTAGTGACGCTAACTATGATAATCCAACTGACAATGTCACACAAGAGAATACTTGTTTTGAGTTTGAACCTCAGTATGACCAAACCACCACTCAGAGAGCTGCTAATGATCCCAATGATACACACTGCATAGTTGCTACTACTGAAAATGCGGTCCGTACATTATCAGAAAGGATACGGGCCATGGATAGTGATAGCCAACTTGATAACGACGAGGTCCTTAATGATATTG
Source organism: Lithocarpus polystachyus (assembly GCA_033629205.1). Taxonomy (NCBI): domain Eukaryota; kingdom Viridiplantae; phylum Streptophyta; class Magnoliopsida; order Fagales; family Fagaceae; genus Lithocarpus; species Lithocarpus polystachyus. Next base: position 49,830,570 of record CM066168.1, read on the forward strand.
GAGAGGAACAGGAGCCTCTAATGAACCTAATCGTGAAAGTAGTCCATCAATCGCATTCCATCAACCTTCATCACTAAACTTTTCACAAAACACGTGGGATAATATGATTGATCCAACCCCACCATTTGAAAAGCCTATTCAGAGTATTTGGGGCCCTACCCAAGAGTTTTATGTGAGCTTGCTTTTTGCTGATAATGATGAACTACAAGCTGCTATTAAACAATATCACATCAAGAAACATTTAGTGTAAAAAAGTTAGATCCAGCATGTTGGTCTGTAAGGTGCAAACATTGTTCTTGGCGTCTTTGAGCATGCTTTTAGGCTACACATGGGTTGTTTAAGATTAGGAAATACAATAGTCTACACACATGTACAAAGTCCATGCTCATACAAGATCACGAGCAATTAGTCACCCATATTATTGAGAAAGAGTTGAGGGATGTTATCAAAAACGATCCAACCATAAAGATTTCTTTGCTTCAACAGACTCTTTACAATAAATACCAATACCGGCCTTCTTATTTTAAGGTGTGAGAGGCGAAAGAAAAGGCAATTAGCAGAGCGTTTGGTGATTGGGACAAATCTTACCAATTATTGCTAAAATGGTTGAAAGTTTTAACTGATTCAAACCCAAGCAGTAGGGTTATTTGGAGAACAAGTCCTGCTACTATGCCAGGCTGTGCAATATTCAAGAGAGTGTTCTGGGCTTTTGGTCCATCAATTGAAGGTTTTCAACAATGTAGGCCAGTGATTAGTATAGATGGAACTTTCCTATATGGTAAGTACAAAGGTAAGTTACTGATTGCATCAACATGGGATGGTGACAATAGACTTTTTCCACTTGCCTTTGCCATTGTAGAGGAGGACACTGATGATAACTGGTATTGGTTTTTGCGTTGTATTCAGATTAATGTCAATAATCGGGAAGGGTTATGTGTCATATCTGATCATCACCCTGAAATAATGTTAGCGATACGAACTATATGTCAATCAACACGTTGGTATCATCGTTTTTGCATTTGCCTTGTGGCTAGCAATTTCAATCAACAAATGGGGAATAAAACTTGAAGGCTATGGTAATGTGGGCAGGCATGGAGAATCAGCTACGAAAGTATCAAATAACTAGGGATAGAATTACTCAATTAAATGCAGATGGTGATAGCTATTTAAGGTACATACTGCTGCAGAAGTAGACGTTAGCACACGATGGTGGACATCGTTATGGGGCAATGACCACAAATTTTACTGAAAGCTTCAACGGTATTCTAAAAAGTGCTAGAAATCTGCCCATAACTGCGTTAGTCGAACTTACATACTACCCTTTTGTAGCCTACTTTGCCGATCGGTATACTAAGGCACGCGCAGAGGTTACAGCCAGTGAACTCATCACAGCCTATGCAAAGAATAAATTCAATAAATGGGGAAAAAGGGCACCAAAGCATTCAGTTACTGTGTTCAGTCATGAAGATGGTCTATTTGAAGTCAGAACACCAATAAACCCTAACTTTGCATATAGGGGTAATCATCGTAATGAGATAAATTTGAGACCGAGCATTTGTAGTTGTCAAAAATGGCAGGTTTATAAGATTCTGTGCTCACATGTCATTGTCGTGTGTAAATATCAAGGCATCTCTGCAATGCGATATATCGACCGCTGCTACCATTTGGAAAAACAAGTTGCTTGTTATGTGCCTAGATTTCGCATGGTTCCAGACAGTGTACATTAGAATGAGCTTGATTTCTCGGTATTGTATCCTAATGTCAAACTGCGTCGTGAAAAAGGTCAACCAAGATCAACTCGGCTTCGAAATGAAATGGATTTAAGGACAGAGCATCAACCAAGGCCATTGTGCAATCTTTGTAGGCAAGAAGGCCATAATAGAAGAACATGCCGCACTCGAACTGTGGTTGGCTCCACTAGTGGTCAAACTAAATGACCCAACATAAGTATTCAATCTACTTCAGTGGATTGGTTGGATCGTATTTTTTTTTTAGGAGTTGGACCATATTGTTAGTTTGTATTATTTGAAAGAACAAGTTGGTTACTAATTCCATTGACAAGCATATATGCTATGATGTTTTCTATCACTGCAAGTCGGATTGGGGTGTACGTTTATTTTGTGTGTGTGTGTGTGTGTGTGTGTGTGTGTGTGTGTGTTGCGTATTACAATTTAGGGGTTAGATAACACCTTAAAATGTATACTTTTTATGGAGTTCTTGGGTCATTTACCATGTTTGAAAGCTTCAAATAAGGAAAGAAATCAAAGGGCCACAATCTGAAGAGGAAAAATCAAATTTGAGCACTAATTAGTATTTTAGACATATCTCTCTCCTCAAAAATCCAATTGACCCAAGGCTGGATAGGCTAGAACCATGACTTAAATATTTACAACTTTTCAGTTTTGAGTTTTTCGAAATTCACAAATTTTGAAGGCCGAAATTAACTCACAAGTTGCTGCTATAAATTTGGATGAAAATTATATGGTGAAAGTTTTATTTTTCTTTGACACTTTTACAAGGGTTTGGAAGAGAGGTTGTAGAGAACGAAAATAGAAATATACACCACAGTAGCCATCATGCAAAGGAAAAAGGATCAACTACAAAAATAGAAGTTTGAAACTTTATTTTTTTTACCTATTCTGTGCCTACAATTGTGGCTACACATATAGATTTTATGTTGAATTTGTAGGATTGGACAATTATATTAAATAGATGTATGATTAGATTAATTAGGCACTAATTTCAAATACCAAAATATGTGCACACATTTCTTATTTTCGCAAAAGTCTTGTGGTTAGTAGTATAATGTGATATATATACTATCTAGGCATAATCTTTTTTGCTATAATGATGCATAAACAACGACAATACTTTAATATATTCTTAATACACAGTCATTTTATATTAATTAGTGATTGCCACAATGGGGTATATGAAGTTTTTGTTGTGTTCCACAACATGGGAGATGCCTATTTAATCATTGAGGGTACCTTCGTGCTTGCACAAGTACAACCATCTTAGAAGAGGGACTTTTCCCCATGCGCCTTGGCTGCGTTCTAATATCAAAATCTGCTTGATAATTACCACATTCGTCACTTTCATCATTTGATGACACCTCCATATCTTTTGCATCTTCCCCACTGTCCTCAATTGAGGCATGTTCCTCAGAGTCTGTTATAGAGGCTCCTTCCTCAGAGTTCGGAGCACATGCCCATGTTTTTGGTGGCGTGAAGAAATCACCAACATGAGGGGATGGTTGGGAAGGTTGTGGTGTGATGAACGAGTCATGTTGTTCATAGTTGTACTGCCTATGTGGATATGGATTATTGTGAAATGGATCTGTTATGGAGGTCTCTTCCTCAGAGTTCGGAGCACATGCCCATGTATTTGGTGGTGTGCAGAAATCACCAACATGAGGGGATGGTTGGGAAGGTTGTGGTGTGATGAACGAGTCATGTTGTTCATAGCTGTACTGCCCATGTGGATATGGATTATTGTGAAATAGATTAGACATGGGTTGGCCATCATATAAAGTTGGATACAGAAGTTATGGGGAGGGGGATTGGCTATCCTGATCATAATTGTATTGCCCAGAATAGGATGGAGGTGGTGATAAATGATAGGAGGGAGGTGTTGAACTAGGTTGGGGATAATGATCATAGCTATGCAAACCTTTAAATCCTTGTCCTAGGGAAGTGGATGATCCAATCTGTTGATATAAAGACATGCAGTGCTCGTTGATACAAAGCATATATTTAAACAATAACAAAAAATCTGTTAATTTCTAGAGCTGTAAGTTAATAAGCAAAGCAAAAAAACTTACATTAGTCCAAAACTTACAATCCTTACTTGTGCACACTAAAGCAAAGTAGAAAAGTAACTGAACAATCGGAGGATGTAATTTTGTGAGGAGATGCAATCCTTTAATGAGGGTACTTGCCTTTTATTACGAAGAGGACAAATGAAAAAAAAAACAAAAAAAAAGAATCAAAGACATATATTTTAGGCGTGGTATCAGTATTGGGAATGATCAATGAATATATTCCAAATGAATATATTCCAAGTACTTTGGAAGAGGAAGAGGTGAGGTGATTAACTGATTGAATCCTCCAATATTCGGTGCCATCTTTTTTTTTTTTTTTTTTGGGATAATTACACATAACCTACCTGTGGTTTAGACGATAATCACTTTGCCTACCGTGGCTTGAAAAGTGTCACTTAACCCACTTGAGGTATGTTTTGTTTGTTTTCTGTAACCCACCTCTGTTAAAATCAGGGGTAAATAGGTATTTTTACTCAAATTTTATGTCTCTCTCCTCTCAAAACAAAAAATAGCACAAAAATGCAAAAGAAACAAGATCAAAAGGAAGGGTTTTGTGAAAATTAATATTTGATTTTATGGGTTCACTTTGCAGATTTCTCCTCTCTTTGCCTTTACAGTGGTGGGTTCGCAGTGGTTTGTGGGTTTTAGTTAGGACCGAATCCCTTCCTGTTCCTCGCCATGATTGCTGCTGAGAAAATCGGACCCATCCTACCTGGCGCTTCGGCGAAGTACCCTTTTGGCACATCGATCATTATTAAATCCCACTCGGTCTTGTTCACCTCGTCGGGAAGGTTCTCGAGTGCCAAACGACACCGCGGGTTGCCACGTAGGTAAGCATCGGACGACGAGCAGAGGCGTTTGGAGCGGTACGAGGATAGGAGATCGTCGGCTTGGGAGAGCTGGGTTCGGTACTTGACCTTGTGGGCCTTTAGGTACAACGAGTTCTTGAGAACCGTCTGGAACCACTTCGGATCTTCCTCGAGGAACACCGTTTTGCCACGTGGGTTTATTGAGGCCGAGTCTAAACACTAGGAAGTTGCACGGAGCTCTGGTCTTCAACAAGTCGTAGGAAACCGTGACTTCCCCTAAAGTTTGCTGTGGGACCACGCGTGATGTGGCATAGTGGAGAAGGGCTTGGAGCTAGATCGACATTGGAGAGTGACCGCTTGCCATTGCATCGCTGCTGTTTCTAATCGACTAGTGAACAGAATAGAGAGTTTCCTGATCTTGAGCCGATGAAGCCGGAAATGAGAAGCGCGCTGGCTATAAGACCAGACAAAGTTGCTCCGATGAACAAAGATTTTCCGAGAATTGAGTTCTGATGATTATTATTGTTCTTCATGTTTTCTCGTGAACCGTTGTTACTCATTCTTCGATGTTGTTGGGAGATTTGAAAAAGAAAAAGAAAAAGAAAAAGGAATGGGTACTGCAGAGGATAGAATGAGGATATAAACACAAAGTGTTTTTTTACAGCGTTAAGTTTTCTCAGATTTGGACAAGTATTCTTATATTCTTATTTGTGTAAGTTGATCTGGGTTTTATTTTTTTAGGTTTGTTCTTCATGTTCAAGATTTATGTGAATTGAGAGAGACTAATACCATTTTTGGTCTTGTTTCTTTTGCATTTTTGTGCTATTTTTTGTTTTGGGAGGAGAGAGACATAAAATTTGAACAAAAATACCTATTTACCCCTGATTTTAACAGATGTGGGTTACGAAAAATAAACGGAACATATCTCAGGTGGGTTAAATGACACTTTTCAAACCATGGGTAGGCAAAGTGATTTTCACCCAAATCACAGGTGGGTTATGTGTAATTACCCTTTTTTTTTCTCCTTCTATTTCGGCAATTCCATTGCCACAAATCAATTGCCACAATTTTTTTACCCTCTATTTCGACAATGCTATTGCCACAAATTTTTTTTTTATTTTTTAAATACCTCCCCAAGATTTCGACAACTTGGTTGCCACAATTTTTTTTCCTCCCATATTCAGCAACTTGGTTGCCACTATTCACATTTTCTCTCTCCTCCCTTCTCTACAATTTCGGCAACTTGGTTGCCACAATTCATATTCCTTTTCGGGCACTCCACCTGGCATAGCACCTAGGGCACTTCACAGGCAGAGCTTGGGGCAGCAAGAATTTCGGTAAACTCATTACTGAAATTCAATTTTTTCTCCCTCCTCCATCATATCACTTATCTTTCCTCTCTCTCATACTTTTTTTTGCAATTTTGGAAAAGTGTTGCTGAAATTCACTCTCTTTCCTCATTTTTCCAAATAACTTTGAGCAATACCTATATCACTAATAAAATCAGTTTTTTGCAATATTTAGCCAAAAGACTCATTTTCATATGGCTCTAAAGGTTATGAACTATACACACAAACACTGATATATACACGGACTCAAACACCCAATATATATGTATACGGGTGATTAAGATCTCAAGACTTTTATTTACCCCTATCCTAGCTGATTGATTTGGTTTAAGTGTCCATCTTCAAGTTGTTGGCCTTCAGTTCTAGAACTCGTGTTTGCTGGTCTCCGGATTTCTTTTTTCTATATGATTTATTGTTTTAGGAAGATAAGATAAAGAACTCGTCTTTAAATTAGAGGGTTATTGGAGAACCAATGGTTTCTAGGTTACCCCTTGATGAATTTGGGGTTTGGGATCCTCTCTTCGTAACTACAACAAAATAATTCTCCAGGTTCCTACCTCATCATTAGGGAAGATAGTGCAATCATAACTGTTGGGACCTTAAAGAAATTGTAACTGTGACTTAGGGATTTTTGTTATTTTTTGAGGAAAGAGATTTTTTTTTTTTTTTTGTTGATAGACGTGAGTAAGGATTCAAGTATCTGTTTTTTTTTTTCTAATTTAAAATTATGCTGACATTTTATAAAATAAAATAAAATTTAAATTGTTGACATTGTAGTCCAGGTGGTAGATGATGTGGCGATTTTTTTTTATTTAGACCGTTTGACACGTTAGACTTTTCCATCCAATAGATAACGACAGGGACTAAATTGACATGATATTGAAAAGTTAAGGACTAACTTGACAAAATTGAAAGATTAGGGATTATATTGAAATCTGTTGTAAAGCAAAAGGACCAAATACGTAGTTTGCCCTTTTTTAAAAAAAAAAAAAGAGTGAGAATGTTATGTGAATTTTCACTTTTCAGTTTTCACCCTCCATATTTTAAACTTAAATTATCACCTCACAAATTAGGTACAGGTGTACAACACTTGCATCAATTAATGTAAAATGGTAAAAAAAAAAAGGTATATTTTGAACGTCATTCATTTATATCATGTAATAAGATTGTGCAAATTTAAATTGTTGCTATAATCATCATAAATTTTAAATGATTATTATTTCACATACAAAATTAGTTTTTAATTTTTTTATATGCAAATAAAAAGAGTAATAAAAAATTAAAAAAAATTATTTTAATAAAATGTAATGTAAAACAAATAATTTGATATCGGTTTTTTTTTTTGAAATGTAGTATAAAATCTACTTGTTACTAGTCTTTTTACTCTTTTTTTATTGTTGTCCCCTATAGTCTAGGGATTGAAATCTAGTCCAATACCTAATGGTTGTAATTACTCATTTTCTCTCTTGCAAACAATAAAAACATTTTCAATCTAATGGCTAAGATTGAAAGCAATTGCATCATGTGCAACATTTATCTCAGTCCTCTTATTATAGCATATTTGGTATTTGGCACACTAAACACCAAAAAACCTCTCACATCACATGTTCTAAATGCTAAAAGTTTTAATATTGATTAAGGGTACAATTTTAATATTAGAACTGTATTGATAGAAATGCTAAAACTTTTTAATATTTTTTTATTCTACTTTACTCTCTCCTCACTCTCACCCGTTTGATTCACTCACTTAGTCTCTCTTAGTCTCTCTTCCTCTCTCGTTCACTCTCATTATCTCTTATTCACTCTTAGCCTCTCCACTCTTTTTTTATAGAATCATCCTCTCCTTTCACTCTCACCTTCAATCTTGTCATCAAACTCTCCTTTAATCTCACCACCTCGTATGTCGTTGATCTCACTCTCAGATGCCACCTCCAATCTTGCTAGACAACTCTCGCCAAGCCCCAATTGTGGCCAACCGCATCTCGCCCAGTTTTCATCGATCTCGCCTAGCCTCCTCTCCCTAAGTTGTCGCCGATCTCGCCCAGCCTCCTCTGCCTAAGTTGCTACTGATCTCTCTCTCTCTCTCTCTCTCTCTTGCGATGGTTGTAGTGGTTTTTTTTTTTTTTTTTTTGTGTGGTTACAATGGACTAATATTGGTTGTGGTGTTTGTTTTTGGGTGTTGCAATGGGTTGATATTAGTGGCCAGCGGTTGATTTTGTGTGGTGGTGGGTTATGGTGGGGTGTGCTGTGGGGTGGTGAGGAATTTTGTATTTATTTATTTATATATTATACTATAGGAGATTTTTAAGATTATTTTAATATGATGTATATATTATTTTAATGTGTTGAAGGAAATAATATAATATCTAATGTAAGGTGTATTATAAAGTGGTGTGTTGAAATTAAGGAAAAAAAAATGTTTTATATGTTAAACTAGCATTTGGCATGGCACTGCTGATGCTAATGTTGCTCTTTTATTTGCATTAGAAGAATAGGTTATGTTATTGCCTATATTACAGCTAAGAGCTATCAGGATTAATGCCCTTAAATCCTATTGTATGATGCTATGTATGATATTATATATGAAATTATGTATGCCATTATGTATGACTTAATGTTGTAATATAAAGTTGTTTTATTATTATCTGAAATAATGGCAACATGAATATTCGGACATTATCATATAGTTTATGAGATGCATAGTATGTGATTTATGTGAAAAGTCACAGAAGATATAAATCACAAGTTCTTTGTAAACTCAGAATTTTAGTTCGTAGTTGGTGATGAAATTGGGTGTTCATCTGCGAAGACTATAACATATCAACTAAGATGATTTTTCTTGATCATGGAAGTGGAGATTTCTAGTTGATATATTGTTATGTTTTAAGAGTTAAGACATATTGAACTGAACTGATGTGAGATTTATTATTCTCCTAACGACTGTCAATTGAATAATAAATTTTACGACTTTTATTTACATTAACTCTTAATCCTGAGAGAATAATAGACCTGATCATAAAGTGTAAGTTGCTTTGATATATCATGAGTGAGATCTAAAATAACGGTCAAAACCTCAGTATGTTTGGCAGCCACATTTAGTGTTGATGGAACATATATTCTCAAAATGGAATTTATAGTCTCTTAACGGAGATACAAAATATTTCCTTGAGATAAGTTTAATGGGTTTGTTATTCAAAATATTATGCCTAACTATTTTAGTAAATAGTTACTAAAGTATATATTTAAAAAATTGGATTTCATAAATATATGATGAATAACTTAAAGAATTAAACCGGGTACTCAAGGATTAAGATCTAGTAATCTACAAAGTGGCAGTTTACATTTATGACTTTGTGTTATTATGAATATTTTATGAAGGGGTTGCATGTACAATAAGGTTTTGGAATATAATTTCTCAATAAGGTTTAGAGTGCAATTATATTTATATAGTAGTATTAAATATAATTAATGGTAACTTTGGACTTGTCAAAAGTTGACAGAAAAGCCTAAGACCTATTGGAGCTAGTGTCTTGTTTGTTCCCTTTTGGTCCCACTCCAAGGCACATACTAATGCCCAATTAGAAAGGCTCAAAAGGCTAGCATAATTAGATAATCAGTTATAAGGAGAGAAACATACAGAATTTTTGTAATAATATGAAATGATTTGTATGTGAGTGTTGGATATTCTCTAATTTTTTATTGAACAAACTCATATAACTGACTGAGAAACCACACTTCTTAGGCGTCAGTGGAATTAGAGTGAAGATTAAAAGTGTTTCCAAGTACTTCTAATATTTGTTTTGAAATTCACCACACCAAGGTATACTATCTTGTTCTTATATTCTGAAATTTATATAGCACATGTTATCAATTGCGAATGAAGTAGATCCGTTAATTTTTCGTTGCATATGTTTTGTATACGATACAAATATGTATTTTTTCGACAAGAGCATTCACAACGTGGGTGTCAAACTCACTCAAAAGCTATTTTTAGCATCTGAAACCACAAAAAATCATATTTCATCAAAGATGCCATATCTAAAAAAAAATTTATATCTTGCTATAGTGAACTCTCATAAATGAGAGCTCATTGTAGCAACTTGCTATTATTTTTTTAATAATTTTGTGGTAATTGGTTGTGGCAGCTGGTTTTTGTGGTGATTGTTTTATTTATTTATTTATTATTTTAATAAGTTATTTATATTATTATAAATGACATAATAAAAAAGTAGAAACTTTGATGTGGAATGAATTATAAAGTGAGTTGTAAAATTGATTAAGTAGGCTTTTGAGTTATTAAATGCTATATTTTTTGAGATTCTTGATGTGAATGCTCTAAACATGCCTTAGGTTCTAGCTTGTCTTTGTGTTTCAAGAAGGATATCTGCCAGCAACCCGAGCCATTATTTGTAAGGCAGACATACACTTTGCTCTTTGTTCCTTTTAGTTATATTATGAAATTGAAGCTTATAATATATACTAGGGCTGTCAAGAATCATTCGAAGACCAGACCCACCCGAAGAAACCGATTGGATCTGATTTGACATCGGCCGACCCGACTACTCCAGTGGTCGGCGGCGGGTCTTCACCACTAGAAACTGACTCTAGCAAATCGGTTTTGGTTTCAGTTTCCCTCCCTTAAAACCTAAAAAACCCGATCCAACCGAAAGATACACAGATTCTGGCAAAAATTTCCAAATTCTGGTGAAATTTTCCAGATTTCGACGAAAAAACCTAGATTCCGGAGAAAGTTTTCCATATCCCGGCAATATTTCACTTAGATCCGGTGAGATTTTGATCGGATCTAGCAAAATCTCATCGAATCCAGTGAGATTTTCGTCGAATATGGCGAAATCTCATAGAATTCGATGAGATTTTCACCGAATCTAAGTGTTTCTCACCGTTTTCTCGCCATCTTCTCAGATCTATGATTCCGACCGACCTGCCTGCCACCCGTTGAAGGTCAAATCTGCCCGACCCGACTACTTCAGTGGTTGGCGTGCGGGTGTAATTTTCTGCCACCTGATTCCGGTGAGTTAGTTCTGATTTGGGCACAAACTTGACTCGAATCGACCCGTGGACAGCCTTAATATATATATATATATATATATATAAAACACAAGATTGAAAAATTATCTTTTAATTATTAGTTATTTTTTATTCAACTTAAATTCAGGCTTTCTAAGATCATAATTTTTTAAATTACTGCTGTTTTTTCACTTATTTAGTCGGTCATCTTTTTTTCTTTTTTTCTTTTTTGATAGGAAAAGCTTGCTTCGTTGTACATAAATTAAAAGAAAAAAAAAATGGCGACGAGTACCTGTTGCCATGTTGGTCCAAAAAGACGCATTAATTTCTCGCAATACCACCTTAGAGCATTTCCAGCAATGGAGCTAAATAGCTATATTGCTATTTTAGCTCCACTAATATAGCAAAAACCACACACAGCAGTGGATCCATACTCAAAAATTTTAACTAAAGTGCTACAGTGCACATTTATAAACAAATGTGCACCGTAGCACACAGGTAAAAAAAAAAAAAATTTTTTTTATTAATCTTCTCTCTCTTCCAGATTAAAATATCTCTCTCTCTCTCTCTCTCTCTCTCTCTCTCCGGCTTCTCTTCCTTCTTCTTTCTTCCTCAAAAATTTTTTTTTTCTCTCAAGGTCACTGGCCAGCTCTCTCGTCTACCTCATCCCTCAACCCCATCGCCGGTCAGCTCAATCGCCGATCTGTTTTTTTTTTTTTTTTTTTTTTTTTTTTTTTTTTTTTCTGCTGTGGACCATCGGTGCTGGTGGTGGTTGTGGGCGTGGTTGTGGTCATCGTCGATCTGTTTGGCCGACCCACCGCAAGCTCATCGGCGGTCAGCCGACCCACCCCAAGCCCATCGCCGGTCAGCTCGTTTCACCGATCTGTTCTTTTTTTTTTTTTTTTTTTTTCCTACTGTGGACCACCGGTGGTGGTGGTGGTTGTGGCCGTGGTTGTGGTCATCGCCGATCTATTCGGCCGACCCACCCCAAGCCCATCGCCGGTCAACTCGATCGTCGATCTGTTCTCTTTTTTTTTTTTCTTTTTTTTTTTTTTTTTCTGCTGTGGACCACCGATGGTGGTGGTGGTTGTGGGCGTGGTTGTGGTCATTGCCGACCTGTTCTTTTTTTTTTTTTTTTTTTTTTTTTTTTTTTTTTTTCTGCTGTGGACCACTGGTGGTGGTGGTGGTTGTGGTGGCTGTGGCTGTGGCTAATAGAGGTGGAGTGGTGTATATTTTTTGGGTAGTGGGTATATTATTTTATTGTAAAAATATATTATTTTATTATGATGTTTATATTATTTTATTGTGTTAAAAGTTAAAACAGATCCAATGCTGCAGCACATGTGTAGTTAAAATAGATAAAGTAACTTTTAGTGGAGTTAAATTGCTAAAAATTTAGTTCCACTGCTGTGGATGCTCTTAGAAAAGTTTTAGCCATTTATTGGCGACAATTTATCGAATTGAGCTAGTCATCACTACCTCCAAAGCATAAAAAATTTGAAACTTTGAATTGAAACTCACATAAAGAGGAATAAAAAATTTATAAAAATAATATTTGAATAAAAAATGTAGTATAAAATAGATAATTTAATATAGGTGTTTTTGAAAAGTAATAAAAGCATATTCACACACAGTAGTAGCTCACAATGAGAAAAGCCAGTGCTACAAAAAATTTCATAACTTTCGTCACAACTCATCTCTGTGTGGCAAGTTGTGGCAAAAGTTTTTTTGGGTCAATAGCATTGTTGCTCACAATATCAGATCTAAAATGAAAAATCAAAATCCAACCGTTCACCACACCTCCATATACACCACCGGAATCACCATGCAGCGGAATTTGTGGCAGAGCTTTCTTACTATGCCTATCACCTATACCATAAATAGTGACTCTCAAATCCAAAATCGTCACCTCTCTCTCTTTGAAATCTAAGCTCAAATCATTTAAAGTGATCAAACACATAACCTCAAACTCTCACTCTCTGATCAAAGGCCTATTGAGGGTCTATTGGGCGGCTTGAAAAAAAAAATGCCACATCCATTGAATCTCCAACAAAGGACCCAACACCATGGCCCATCTTCCTATCCACCTTTAATGCTTTCTCCCGAGCATGTATCAGATTGGCAAGGGCATTAAGATCCAAAAGTTTGCAATTTCTCAACCAAACCAAATTAAACCATTATTTTTGTTTTATTTTTTGGATTGTCATTTGAGTTTTGTCTAGTTTTTGAAATAGGCTAATGCTCTGTTTGTTTTGTTGAAAAACCTTCTGTAAAAATAGTTTTCAACATTTTCTAATGTTTGGTAGCACAAAAAAAAAAAAAAAAAAAAAATTTGGTTAACTAAAAACTATCTTTAGTCAACATAAAACACAAATAAAAATAAGGCTTATTTTCTATAGGTTGTTTTCCAAAAAATGTTTTTGGAAAACAATCTCTCTCTCACGAGTTGCATCTCTTTAAATATTATTTTCATTTATAGCTGCGGGAAACATAATTTTTTGGCGCCTTCTCTCTCATAATAAGCTCTCTCACTTTCTCTCTCTTCCCTTTGCTTTTCCTCTCTCAGTCCTTACAACCTCACTGTCATTAATTTTGATCTCTCTTCTTCCCATAGATCTCTCTCTCTCTCTCTCTCTCTCTCTCTCTCTCTCTCTCCATGTTGCTCTTCCCCTTTATCACATAGTTCTCTGATTATATTTTTTCCCCCTCACTTATCAGTCAATAGCTCTGACTTGCTAAGGAGAATAGATTAGCAGCGGTAATTATTTCATTCCTCTCTACCAAAATCCCAATTCTTTACTTTGAATTTCAAGCTTGATTTTATTTTTTTCTCTAAGAAATTTTTGATTTGATGGATTCTAGGCATAAGTTAGAGCATTACCATCAGGTGTGTCAAATGCCAAATATTTGACATTTGACACACCAAACACCAAAAACCAACCCTTATCAGATATTTCAAATCTCATAAAATTTGGCATGGAGCTATAGTATGCTCTCAACTATGAGAGCGTACAGTCGAGAATGCCAAAATTTTATATGCTTATTTTATTTACTTTTCCTCTCTCCTCCCAACACATCTCTCTCTCTCTCTCTCTCTCTCTCTCTCTCTCTCTCCCCGTCTTCTCATCTCTGTCTTCTCTATTCCTCTTCCACAGCACGTCGATCTCACTAAAGACCACCACTCGACATCGACGATCTTCGTGCCAGGACAGAATTCCATGCCACGAACTCGTTCGACCGACCCGGCTCACATCGATGAACAAGCCTAAGTCCTTGTGTTGGTACAGCCAATCCATGTACCTCCTCCACAAAGCCCTAGGATCTTTCTCCAAAGCTTCAATCTTCTTCTTCTTCTTCAAAATCTCAGGCTTCGAAGACGAAGACGACGATAGCTCAGCAGAGATTTCGCGTGCCACGGACTGAGTCCGATCGACGAGTTTGGGCGGCGAGTGAGTTGGGAATGCCAACGAGTCGCGTCGGAGCGAGTGGATTGGTCTAAGGGAAGGCTTTTGGGGCTTGAGAGATGGGGAAGATGAACAAATGCTAGAGATCGAAGCCATTGGAGATCGTGAAGAAAACAATGTTGTTTAGAGAAAGGTTTACTAGTAGTAGTGGTAGTACTAATCCATGGCGAGGTTTTGAATTTCTAAGCTGAGAAAATTTGGGTTTGTGTCTGTGTTTGTGTTCGTGTTTTGGGGTTTTTGTTTGATTTGGGATGGGTTTTGAGGTTTGTGAATGTTGTGGGTTTTAAGGTGGCGTTGGTGGATGTGGGTTTGTGTCGATAGTGGCTGCCGGTGTTGTTACGGCAATGGTTGTTGGTGGCTGTTGTTGCTGCAGTGGTGGTTGTTGTTGTTGTTGTTGTTGATGATGATGATGATGATAGGGAGGATTTAATACATTATTTTAATGTGTAGTAAATATTATTTTAATGTATAGAATTGAAGAATAAAACATGTGATGAATGAGATATTGTAAAATGATGTGGTAAAATAATAAAGTAGGATTTTGGTGTGTCCAAATGACATTTTTTATAAAAGAGTAGATGGGAATGCTCTTACTTCTTTTTTGCACATAAAAGTGCCAAAAGAAGAAGAAGAAGAAGAAGAAGAAGAAGAAGAAGAAGAAAGAATGAATGAAGTAAAGACAAAAATTTTAAATATTGTAGCTATATAGCTCCAAATTGCTTTTACATAGGACAATCTTTATAGTAAATTAATAATATTGTTATATAATGAATGATAATTGCATACTAAACACCAAAAAACATTATTAATCTCATTTTTAAGGTCGTTATTAAACATCAGAAAATGAGATAGTTTTCTAGAAAATACTTTTTGAAAAATGAACAATTTTTCAAAAAACGTTATTTTTGAAACAAACAGTAATATTGATTTTTATATATTTTTTGGTTTTTGGTTACTTTTTTTTCCTGGTTTTTGATTACTTATTTGAGATAAGCAATATATAGAAATGAGTTGGGTCTTATGGTTTTTGCTATTTTTGTTTGTAAATCAGGCTAGTGGAGTGGTGGTGCTTGGATTTCTTAGCTAGGTTTCCTTTTCTTGAATTTGCCCATAATAGTGATGTGGTGCGGCAACTCTAGTGTTTTTTAGGCTTTGAAAGTGACTTCGTTGCCTTATTGGCGGCATGTGCGGTGGGGTGGGGTAGAATTGTGGAGGTCTGGTTTTCAACATGAAAGGTGGGTTAGGTTTTGAGTTTTGATTTTGTTTTGAATATATATAGTATTGTAAGTTGTTATTGTGTGTAGGTGCTTCTATTCATATTTTGGTAAAATACTGATGTAACACTCTGTTATTAGATGGTGTAAACTCTTGGTTTTACTCCAAGATTGGATTGAATTTGGTAATTATTCTATAAAATAGAAAAAGTAAATTTTAATATTAAAATAGACATAAATTTTAACACGAATGGGTATGAATGCACCAATTAAGATAATAAGATGGTGATTAATAAATGTCATTTCAACCAAAAAAAAAAAAAATAGTATAAATGTCATTTCAACCAAGAAAAACCTTTTGAATTTCATACAATTTTAATTTACTTTATTGTTATTGTAAGATCAATAAAGAATTCCCATTTGTTTATGCCAAAAAAAATTACATTTTATCTTATAAAAAAATCACTTATATATATATATATATATATATTTTATTTTAAGTAACCACTTTTACAATCCATCCTATGCTCTATTATATATTTCATAATATATCATATTAAAATAATTGAGTATTAAGGAAGAGTATACAAATTGCATGTTCAAAAAAAAAAAAAAAAAACACTATGACAATTTATTTTAATCTTAGAATAAGCATGGATTTTTATACGAACTAGTGTGAATGTATTAAGATAGTATGATGGTAATTAGTAAATTTCATTCCAACCAAAAAAAAAAAAAGGTATAAATGTCATTTCAATCAAGAAAAACCTTTGAATTTCATACAATTTTAATTTATTTTTATTGTTAGAGCAATAAAGCATTCCCATTTGTATACATTAAAAAAAAAAAAAAATCCTTTATATATTTTATTTTACATAAGCACGTTTACAATCCATCCTACATTCTATTATTTATTTCACAATATATCATATCAAAATAATGGAGTATTAATATTTATTTTTCTTGTTCCTTGGTTGAATTTGAATAGGTCGCTAGCTAGTTGTACGCGCTATACAGTAGTATACATTGTGTTGTCCATAAATATCTTTAATCAATACTAACCTTGACCATTCAACATGGCCAAGTTGTTGGGAACTTGTGATGCTATGCATATGAAAAACCCAACTCAAATTTCTTAATAAACATTTGAGAGGGGGGATGGGATCCTGGGTTAAAAGAAGTAGGGAAATTCATGGTAGGTATACATGAAGCTGGAGAATCAAGGTGTGCTTTTAAGAAAAGGCAATTTAGGACAATGAACAAGATATGTTTTGAATTTTGACCAATAAGTGACCATGCGATTCTTCTTACGTCCAATTGAATTAAACAATTCATTATGGATTTTTATTACAAAGATTGATTTTGTTTTGTGATGATATTATTCAAAAGAAAATCTGCAATAAAATCATTTCTAATAATCATAAGAAAAAAGAAAAGGTGCTCATTAAAAATAATGTTGAAACTCGAAAATAACATGTTGCAGTTACAGAGTTCCACTTATGAACTCAAAATTTTTACAGTACAATCAATCAATAAAAAAAAAAAAAAAAAAAAAGATATAACCGATGCCTACAAAAACTAAACTAAACTTTAAACTTGTGAAGTACTTCCCATCTAGCATAAGCTTCTTGGAAGGTCGTCAACCTCTATAATTCCACTTCTCACCATTTAAATCCTTCATCCAAATCTATGCAACTGGGTTTAATCCAAGTGCAGTTGGGTAGTTCTCTTCCGTGAGATTTATTTCTACTCGAATAATCAGTAAAACAAGAGTGGTACCTCTTAGTTTCCAGAGAGTAGAATATGTTATTGTTGTCTTGAACACTTGGCACGTAAATCTTATTACTCATACCTTTTGCCACACTCAATTCAAAGAAAGAACCCCCTGAACTAACACATAACATTTTATTTCCAATATTTGTCACCTTATGCCATTTCATCCTTGGTCCAATCGAGGAGAGATTCAATGAGTAAATATGAATACTTGGCTCACTTTCATGGAGCTCAAACACTACAAAAAGCTTTCCATCACTTTCCAACAAATAACTACTTCGGAGTGAGTAATCGAAATCTTCCGGGGGAGGAATATAGGAAAGATATTTCCATCGACATTTGTATTGATTAGGATGACTCAAGAATTCATGCAGATCAAATACTCCCACTTTAACTGGGAGGCCATCCCCTTGTAGACCCAACCGGTAGCAACGACCTTTGTATAGAAGGGGATTGTTATTGATGAAATGACCTATAGGTCGAAAATAATCTATAAATTCGCACAAAGTCCAAGTTACTTCACCACGCCTAATGATGCTGAATTTGGATCCATAATATATGATTCCAATTACAAAACAGTCAGTAGAAGTTGGGGGAGATGAAAAAATCATTGACTCAAATATTTCCTTGTAAGGATAACTTGGAAGTTCTATCTTAATTCTATCAAAGGGATGGAAGAAAAAGACACTTCCATCCATTTTAGACAAGAGAAGCCAACCATACTTTGAATAACGAATAAATGCATCCCACAACTCTGGAATATCTATTTGATAACTGTCATTATCATGCATTGGATGAAAGAATGTGCATTTGTGTTTAGCCAAGTACATCAGACATGGAGAATGAGAATATGGGGCTTCCAATAATGGTCGAAGTGGACTCATAGGACTACTTAATCGCCATGACTTGCAAATGGCACGAAAAGTATTCAAGTCTTTGAGAATGAGGCGTGCTGAAAATTGACAAAGAAGATGAAGTGGAAGCTCAGACCATGATTTATCTAGCTCTTTTTCCTTCTCTTTCTCTTCCTCTTGCTTGAAAGATTGAACAATATTTTCAATCATATATTTGGAAGATATATCGTTGTCACCTCCTTTAATACTTCTGTTGAGGACGTTGACGAGGTACTGTATTGAATATTTTAGAGAGAAAACAATAAGAAAAATTACTCAAACTCAAAATGCCAAACAATCATGAAATAAAGTAATTTTTTAGAACTCCAAAATATGAATAGACGACGTGAAGGTTATTGAACAACAAAAGAATATATATTTAGACTCTAAAAGAGTCCAGAGATCAGTTTAGCAGTATGACACAATGAAAACAATAATCCTACTCCCTCTCCTTTAAACTGATGATATTATTAGAAATACATTACAAAAAAGAGTTTTAACTAGTACTGCATGGCAGAATAATTATCGATATAAAAAAATAAACAACTATGGTTTCTGATTTCTTTGAAAAATTAACGTCTAAGACTATAAATCAACAACAAAATTTATAAGAAAAGAAAACGTACCATCTTCAGTTGAGGGTCGTGCTCGTGCAACTGCGAAGGACACAAAGGGTTGAAGGGCATGATGGAGCTGTGTGTGAGAGAACCTTATTACTTGAGAAAAAAAAGAAAAAAGGAAAAGGACCTCTATATATAAACGATGGAATCAGCTTAGTTTTGGAGGGAGGAGTACTTTTGGTTGGGGTTGGGTTTTTTTATAATACAACCTTGAGTCGGTTAGGTACAAATTCCAATACGACTTCAATTAGTAATTGGAAATCCTAATCCCAGTTCCAATTATATATGTTAGGATTAGGAAATCCCAATCCTAATTAATCCAGGATTAGAAAATTCCAATCCCAGTTAATCTAGGATAAGGAATTTTCAATCCCAATTAATCTAGGATTAGGAATTCCCAGACTCCAAGTGATGGTGAGCCTCCAAAAAAATCGTTTATATATAGACCCAACCTAGCTAACAAGAGCTCACGAAAAAATTAAAAGAAAAACTTACAAGAGCTGTATCAAGCGAAACCAAGAGAATCAGAAGGTACGCATATTATTAAAATTTCTATTTATTTTCCAAAGACAGTTTAATCTTCATTGTTTATTTATACATCCCAAAATTTGGTTAAGAATAATTTTGATTATTTTGTTCTTTTCATTATAATTTTGACTATCGATTTGTTGTTTGCTTAATTGGTTTTTGTTACGTGCTTCCTCTTACATTTTTAATTTTACAATACTTATTTAGATTCTAATACTCAATGAATTAGACTGTTGGTTATGTTGTTTTAGAGCCAAAAACCTTAAGCTAAATCTTTTTGACGATCAAACTCCATGTACAGCGCTAAGGGATGTACTACACATTGACTATAACATATTCTTATTTAACATATTATTATAACAATGATGCTATTGGCTATTGCTACCTTGATGTTATAATGGATTCTGTTTTATTATCCCTTGGATTATGTCTTTCTGTTTTACTATTTTTACGAATTTGCACTTAAATTATCAATGTCTTATGAATTGATTACCTGAAATATTCTTCCTTCCTAAGGCATGCAAATGCAATAAAGTAACGTTGTTTGATTGAAAGTATTTTAAATTAGGAATGCAACAAATAATAAGACTCAAAAATTTACTTTTCATTAGGTTTCCTAGAAGCCAAACTCTATATATATGCTTTCTCAAAAAAAAAAAAAAAAAAAAATCTATATATATATATATATATATATATATATAGTATCAGCGTGTTAAAGATCATTAAGACAATATTGTTCTACAAGAATATTGGCATTCTCAAAAATAAAATTTTTTTTTCCAATTAAGTTTGAAAAGTTTTTTTTTTTTTTTTTTTTTGAGAATGCGTTTGAAAAGTTGGTGTTTCTCAACAACAAAAATAAAAATAAAAATAAAAAGAGTTTAAAATGTTGGAATAAAGTTTTAAAATTAGTGCGGCATAACTTGTCATTATAAGAAATAAAGCTTGCAATAAATATGTCAATCATTGTTTAGAAGAATATATCAGTATATATACTTTGATTATCTTATATAGTTGTTATATGAGAATGATTGGTCTCAAGTACACGCTCAAATGGACTTAATTCTTGAATGTGTAGTTCAAGGTAGAGGGAAGACGATTTCGAAAAGGCTTGCAATAGTGTACACACTCAATGGGCCTAACTATTAAATGTGTAGGAAATTCTTACGCACTCGATTAAACCGTGCTATTAAATTAAAAGAATAATAATCTTGACTTTCCTTATCCAAACCTCCTCCTTCTTATTAATTTATGCTTGTTCATTTTGTCATTTTAAAGACTGCTTAGCTTTTGCTTGTTTTTTTTCCTCCTTATAAACAGAGTCTTAAAAATGGAAGGTACAAATCATCCTCCTCACATCCCTCTATCATATCCTTGGCTTATAATTTGTGATGGGAAAGATCAAGAAAGACAAACTTTTGTTGACATATCAAATAATAAGTTTACCACAAGAACGATTTCTGAGATGCGCAATAAAACAATATGCACTAGCACAAGGGAATGGTTGGTGTTGAAAGATCTTGGCTCAAAGGATCTGTGCCTTTTGAATCTTACCTCTAAAGAGGTGGTGCAGCTCCCACGGTTAGATTCTATTGCCGATTATGATATCTGTGTTCTATCCTCACCATCAAGCGAATCCAAACATGATTTTCATGTAATGTTCATTGATCATTCAAGATGCAAATTCTATTTTTGTCAACCTGGAGATATGAAATTTCGTGAACAAATGTTTGAATTTCATTGGGAGAATGGGAAGACAACAATATGTGCAGCAACATTATTTGGAGAGAAGGTTTACTTTTTGGCATGGTTTTCAGGACAATCACCTATTTATGAATTGTTTTGTGCTGAATTTGTGGGTTCGAATCTTCATTTTACAAAGATTACAAGAGAGAACTTGCCTAGTCCGACAACTCCAGAAATAAACTTTATCAATGATTATCTTGTTGAATGTGGAGGTGAGCTCTTATTTATTCATAAGATGTGTGGTGGATGGGGAGCTAAAACGCTTCTTGGTTTTCTCATATTTCGAATGGATTTTTCAAGTCAGGTGTGGGTGCAAGTAAGCAACATAGGAGGGTGGACTATTTTTCTTTCTCAGCATCTTAATGTGGGGCGTAAGGCTATATCTTGTTTTGCAGCAGAAAAGGGAATTAGACAGAACTCAATCTATTTTACGAAGTGTTTTGATAGGTTCCTCTATGTCTTTGATGTAGAAGATCATAGTATTTCAAATTCATTACCTTGTCCCATTGTAAGCAAACATCATTCACAACTTGATTGGGTTATGATTCCTACGATTAGTGTTAGCGAATTATGTTATGATTTGGCTTAGGTTGGTCATTAATTGTGAAGATTTCGAGGATATTCTTATTTGTGAACTCTCTATTCTACCAATTGCTCACCTTCAACTTACATGGTTATGTAGGAAAACACCAATGTTGAAACAATCAGTGCTTCGCTCTGCGTACCCCTCACCTCATTGTTGATCAATTGGTGCGTGTGTAATATTGTTTCATAGAGGTGCCGACATTCTTGCTATAGGAGCATGTTCCTTATTAGCTGATTCTGTTATTTTAGATGTACCTCCCACTACTGAATTAAGTGTAATTGTGAACTCTGATGCTTATGGCCTGTATTTCCTAAGGCTTTCAGCCATTACTTCACCTTTCATGGCTAGGTAATTTTAATGCATTATCCTTTAACCGAAAATATATATATATATTTTGTTACATTAGCTAGAATCAGCCATTTTGTTTTTTGTTTTTTGTTTTTTATATAAGTGATGTGGTGGTGCAATACTCTTTGGCATGTTGCCTTTCAAAGTAGTGGACCAATTCATTTCTTTGTTCTTGGATACGACTTTTCAATACAATTGTCCTTTACTGTGTATGCACATGTTTAAGATATTTTCCTGTATCAATTTTAAAACTATAAAAGATTGAATGAGAGGAAATACAGGACATACATATGCTACTATCTAACTACCATCCTACTTTTCTTGGTTTAACATGAAGATCATGAATAATACTGATAGCTGTAAATTAGAACAATTAATAGTGACAGTTCACGTTTAGGCTCCGACTTGCTACTACTAGTTTAATCCAAAAATAACATTAACCAAGGGATTAAACAAACCAAACCAAGTTGCAAGCACCAAGAATAAGTAAAAACTGGGCACAATATAAATACGACTCACTTACGCATAGTCAAAATCTTATTATATAGAGAAGTCTAAGAGAAAAAAATTCTTTAAAGAAATTTAATACTGAGATAGTTGCAGACTTGCATAAAATAACGGCTTACAAAACCTCTAGTCATGCAATTCACTTGAACTCGAGCCTTCAACTCCTGCTAGCAATAGAGTGCACCTATCAGTTCTCTCCAAAGTTTTAAAAACTGGACCGAACTGGTTGGTCCGACAGGTTCAATCGGGAACCGGGAGCCAGTCCGGTCTGGTCCAGTTTAAAACCCCAAAAACTGGTCAAAAACTGGGGTTGAACCAGAAATTAAAAAAAAAAAAAAAAAACGGTTCGATGACCGGTTCGGTTTTTAAAACCATGGTTCTCTCCATACTCTCCAAACGCAAGTCAAGTTCCCTGACCGCAAGTATGATTTTTTCAAACACTCCAAGGTATCTTAAAGGCTTTTTTTTTTTTTTTTAAAATTTTTTGTGTCTTCGTGGTTTTTAGCAAACCAAAGCACTCAAGGTACCAAGGTATTTTGGGGAAGTTTTCCTCTCAAGGATGGTTAATGGGAGAAAGTAAGGGAGAATAAAAGGAATTCTACATGAATTAGGGTTTCGCGCATAAGCACTTTAGGTAACAAGGTAATTTGGGGAAGTTTTCCTCGCAAGGATGGTCAATGGTGGGAGGAAAGTGGGTTTCAAAAAAAAAAAAATTTGAACAACTTAAAAACTAATGAGTAAATCCTTAAATGAAACTAGCCTTTGAGCATGCCCTCACGCGCCTGCTCAGGAGCTCTTCTATTTTTTTGGTAAAAGTTAATAATTTGAATCCATTATAATTTGGGATCACTACATTTTCCAAGCACAATATACATAGGGGTGTGATGACAAAAATATTTCATCTACAAACGCATAACACTCATTACACCCCTAGGTATTTTTTTCATCACATCCCTAGACATTTTATGATTGAAAAATGTAGTAATCTCAAATTATAATGGATTCAAATTATTAACTTTTACTAAAAAAATAGAAGAGCCAATAAAACATTGATTGCTACATAAACAAAATTGCCAAAAATTGATGATAATTACAGAATACTAGTCTCTGAGCATGCGCGTGAAGATGATGCTATAATTTAGTATTAATCTTTAGTGGGAGGAAAAAAAAAAGATCCTCTTAATAAATCTTATAAATTTCCTTTATATTGAAAATGCATAATGAATTTGTAACTATAAAACTACTTCAAAATACATGTGAAAATATTTACAAAAGCTATTATGAAGAAATTGATAGATCAATGTAAAAAATTTAAATATTTACATTAGGTAAAACTGTAAAATAATTCACTACATTTGAAACATGAAATACGTCAAAAGTTTGATGAATGAAAATTATTCCTTTGGATTGTGAACTTTGTAGTGACATAAAAAGATATATGGGTCATAGAGTGTCACAATTATCATTTGAGAGTTATCAATTTTTTTTTTTTTTTTTTGAAAATCCTAAAAGGCAGCCACTTAGTCCTAAAAGGTAGCTAAAGGCTCTTAGTTATTGCACATCCATAACAAAATTTTCAAATGCTAAAGACTCTTAGGTTGTAAACTCAATTTTTTTTAATTAAAATTTTAAAAAAGGTAGTTATTTAATCCTAAAAAATAGGCACTTAGTACGTATCCATAACCACATTCCAAATATGGATTAAAAGAAGTTCACAAATTTCTTCCACGATTCTTAGGTTTCTCATCACATGCACGTTGAGCTTTACTTGGAAACAATTTTATTTTTTTTGGAAAGGGGAGACAATTTCTATAATACTACACCTTGACATTGTAGGTAAGCATCCATTTTTTAAAGACCAAATTTCACATTAAAGAAAAAAAAAGGACAATATTAAATTTCATATAGTAGGATATTTACAAAAAATGGTCATTAACAACTACTTGATAGATTGACTACCTATCACGGCCCGCCCCTGTGTGCATGATATTGTCCTCTTTAGGTGACTTGAAGGCTCTCTTAATCCCTCAAGGTTTTGTTCTTCCCTAGGTTACGCTGGGGAAAAGGCCTTATACACAACAAAGGAGGGCATTCCTTATAAGCACATCCCCATGTGCTTCCTTAGGCAATATGGGATTTCATGAAATGCAAGACCCCCTTTTAGGTCACTACAATCCACTTCCCTTACGGGCACACGCGTCCTCGCGTGTAGGGCTCACACTTCCGACTAGAGCATGACTCTGATACCATCTGTCACGACTAGAGCATGAAGATGTGCTTATAAGGAATGCCCTCCTTTGTTGTGTATGAGGCCTTTTCCCCAGTGTAACCTTGGGAAGAACAAAACCTTGAGGGACTAAGAGAGCCTTCGGGTCGCCCAAAGAGGACAATATTATGCACACAGGGGCGGGGCGTGACAGATGGTATCAGAGCAATGCTCTAGTCGGAAGTGTGGGCCCCACACTCTAGGACGCGTGTGACCGTAAGGGGGGTGGATTGTAGTGTCCCAAAAGGGGGTCGTACATTTCATAGAATCTCACATTGCCTAGGGAAGCACATAGGGATGTGCTTATAAGTTATGCCCTTCGTTGTTGTGTATGAGGCCTTTTCCTTAGCCAACCTGGGGAAGAACAAAACCTTGAGGAATTAAGAGAGCCTTCGAGCAGCCCAAAGAGGACAATATCATGCACACAGGGGCGGGGCGTGACACTACCATTTTGTTCACCTGAATTCATCCGATGTGCCAACTATGCAATCTAAAAAAATTGTTGATATGTCACCCTAAAAAAATACAAAAAAAATAGAGAGTAAGGCTTAAATGTAAGAAAAACAACAGACAAAATAATAGGAGGAAAAGAGTGTTAGGTTCTAAAAGTTTAGAACAATTGGCAAATCGTGAACATAAACTTGTCTAGATATAGATCCTAGAGTCTATAGGTATAATTAGACAATGCTCAAGGTGATTTATGTCAAGATTCAAGAACATACAAGTTGCAGAAAGAGGAATTTGAAATTTGCCTAGTTTGACCGATCGAGAAACAGACTCGACTGATCGAAACACGTATCTGCAGAATTTTAAGTTAGCCCAAACAGCAGTTCAAGCCCATTAAGGATTAGGGTTTCAGATCTACTTCTTCTAGTATATAAATGAAACCCTAAGCATGTTTTTATAAGGCTTTTCAAAGAAAGAAGAGTGTGCCTCTTTTGTATTTAGGGTTTTGTACCTAAAAAGTTCTCTCATATCTTTTACCAGTGTTATTCCTTGAAGAATCTCAAGATTCGGTGTTGTAGAAGTTGCTGCCTTCTCTAGTCATCAAAGGTGCTGATGATCTAAACCTTCAAGGGTGGTCTTGGAGTCACAAACGGGAGAGTTTGTGTTTTTTGTCACAAGTGTGGGTGCTTGTGTTGCAAAGGCCAACCAAAGAAGTAGTCTGTGAACTCGGAGTTATCATGGGGTCGTGGTAGTAAGTTTTCTACTTGAGGTAGCAATAGAATGTTAGTAGTCTAAGTTCTATTGTACAAACTTCAATTCTTTCATAATGGATTTGCTTTTTACCTTGAGGATAGCTAGATTAAATCCTCCCCAGGTTTTTTACCGGTTTGGTTTTCTTGGGTCATCATATCATTTTGTTCTTTATTTTCCGCTGCTTTGCATGATATGATTGTTTTGTTTTAACCTAGATCTGAATAATAAACCTAAGTATTCACTTGGTTAATTAATTAGGTTAAACAATCTAAGTTTACAGGGATCTAAAACTGTACAAAGAGAGCACCACTTAGAATACATACACTAAAATAATTAGTCAAACTTGGTAACCATAAAAAAATAGACAAAAATATATATCATTCCCACTCTTTAAAAAAGAATCATTAATTAGAGAAAATATTAAACACTTATCAAACTGACTAAATAAAAGAAAAGATTAAAAAAAGAAAAGTGTTGTCCTATTATGTAGGCAGTATTTTACGTGGGAGTTAAAAGATTTTTTTTTTTCTTTCAGACTCTAAATCACATAAAAGAATTAGTTTTTTTTTTTTTTTTTTTTCTAAACTCTAAGTCAGCGTTCAACTAATATTTTTTAAAAAAAATATCAGTTTGAGTTTTGAAAAAGCAATTTGATTTCAAATAGAACTCATATTTGAAAATATGAATATAAGAAAACTTAAGTTCAAATAGTATTCTTTCTTTTTTCTTTTTTTTTTTTCAAACGTGAATATAAGAACTCATATTCACGTTTTCAAATATGATTTCATGCTAATATGATTTCTTATATTAACGTTGTCAAATATGACTTCAAAATGTGAATATAAGAACTCATATTTGAACAAAACAATAGGAATACAAGAAAATGTGAGAGTATAATAGGAATATAAGAAAATGTGAGTTTTTTTTTTTTTTTTTTTTAAGATTAGATAATGATATGGAAAGAATAATGATAACAAAATAAGGAAACCAAATACAGGAAAGAAAATACTAAATGGCAACTCATAAAAGCAAATGTAACACAGAGAACCCAACACACATGAAGCATCTAAATAGAGGTGATCATAGATACTTACATTTTTGTCATTGACTACACTTCAAGTCCAAAGTCCAACAATCCATTGGAGTTGGAGGATAGAGTACATGAAAATCTTGCAGATCAACACCCCAGTGCATGCTCTTTGAAGTTTAGATACGAAAATCTTGAAGATAGACACCCCAGTGCACGTTCCTTGAAGAAATATGTAAAAGAAATTAAAGGTGAGGTTGAAATATAAGGGCTATTTTACACAAATATTTGATTTGTTTCTAGAATATAAGAAGTTGTTCATGAATAAGAAAACCAAAATGGAAAAGACCCATGTACATTGACATACACATATTGTTGAGCAAGAGCAAATTTGAGTAGGAAAATAGAAAAAAAAAATGATGATAATGGTGAAAAGAAGATTGACACAGAATTAAGAGAATTGAAAAACTGAAGAAGAAGCAATTTGAGTTTGAAACTGACGTGAGTGTATTGGGAGTGTGGTCCTATTTTGTAGATAGTATTTTATATAGGAGTTAAAGAAGCATTTTTAATTACCAAGTTTTGTACCTACTTAAATGTAGGCTGTAGGAATATTTTGGCACAAAAAAAAAAAAAAAAAAAAAAAAAATTGGCCCAAACAGGGAAAGCTCATTAAATAGTAATATAGATATAGATAATCAAAAAGCAATTATTTCCCAACTTGTACCCCTATCT
The DNA here is from genome assembly GCA_033629205.1 of Lithocarpus polystachyus. NCBI lineage: Eukaryota > Viridiplantae > Streptophyta > Magnoliopsida > Fagales > Fagaceae > Lithocarpus > Lithocarpus polystachyus. The sequence goes on from CM066168.1 coordinate 49,858,486, forward strand.
TTTTCCCAAGTCCCAATTGCCCCTTCTTTTATTTTTCCTCCACATAGTTATTATTTTTGTGGATTTTAGTTGTTAATATGGCTGAATTTTTGATTGGGTTGGGTTTTTTTGGATATATGATTGTTGTTGTTTGGGTTAGATTTGGATTGTGGTGTTATTTGGGTTGGGTTTTAATTTTAATTTTGTTGGGGGGGGGGGGGGGGGGTGGGGGGAACCTTTTGGAAGCAAAGGGGGCCTAATCCTATTTTTACTTGGGCCCAAGTTGAAGTGGGTATACTACACACACACACATATATATATATATATATATATATATATATATATTTTTTGGGTAGAGCCAAGGGGGGCTCAGGCCCCCTACTGGTTCCGTCCTTATTCAGTTGGAATTGAATATAAAAAATAATATCATTTCAAGTTGTTTATTATCAGGGACCTATGATTTGGTGACAATTTGAGTTGCAAAAACTTTTTTTTATGGCCAATAATGGGTGAACAGGGGCGACCATTGTGGCGGACCCCATGGGCGTGACCATTAGGGCACTCACCCGTTAGGGAATGTTTGATTGAGCCATAATTACTATTGTCTGTGGTGATAATAGACCTCACCCTAACCCCAAGAGAAGGATAGTACCCTTGGGCTAGCTATCGGAGGGAATTCCCACGTTTCATCCATTTGGGTTCGAACATGGGACCTTAAGTAGCGCTGCACTCTTGCGTTTGCGCCAAGACTACTAGACCACCTTTCTCGAGGGTCGAGTTGCAAAAACATTAAAACAAGGTACTACTTCAATGCAAATTTTGCAATTGACTATTTCGATACTTGGATAAGTGATTTGGTGATAAGTTATTTCCTGCAAACTCAGATTTGATTTCATATTTTTATGTGATTGAACAAAAAATATACAACTAATTGCTTAGTGTTTTTAATACTTAACTTGTAAACAACAATGATCAAACCCTAAAATCAGTTAGTATCACTGTTTTAATACCAAAAATGAAATGTCAATTTTAAAAATGCAAAAAGAATGAAAATATAGACGATTGCTCTCCCATTACCAAATCTGGCTCTACCACAATCAATTCTACATATATAACACAACCCTCACACCTCTTTGCAAAGTCTCACTCTCTTCATTCTCACCTCTTAGTCATAACAAATGAAGCCTTCATCAGCCCATATGGAGCTCTAATTCCTTAGAATCAGAATAGTTTGAATAGTAGTCATAACATATTATTTTGCCTTTTTTGATTTTTGTTATAGACGATCATTCCATGGGATTATATTGGTGCAGCTGCCGCAGTAATACTTTTTCTACAAACTACTCTAAATCATAATTAATCACAACACAGTAGCAATTAAAAGGCAAGAATAAGGGTTAGAGAGATGCAAACACAAAGATAACACCGGCACGTGTTATCGGAAAAGAAACAGAAGAACTCGGCGAAAAACCTCTCCACCGCCCTTTAAGCGGTAAAATGATCCACTAAAGAATAAAGTTGGGATACACGAATAGCAATAGACCCTCCAAGCCTAATCTACCCAATGCACCTAAGCCCTCCAAGCTTCTTGCTCCAACAAGGTTAAGCCTAACCATGTCTTCTTTAGCTTTCGAGATCCTACAATAAGCCCATTGCATCATCCAAATGAATTGGTCCTCTCTGAACTGTTTCCCAAGCACCAAAAAACCTCCTCACTGATATAGGCACGGTGAGATAAGGATTTGGCTAATGAATCTCTCAAGGGTATGTCAATGGAGAGGGTGAGATTAGAGGAATTTGAGAATCAAAGGTATAAGATTGTGGATGAGTCAATCTTGTTGTTCGCTAGGGTTTCTCTCTCAAAATTCTCTCTAGAAGCTTTTTACTTTTCGTGGGTATAAGGGTATTTATAGTAGGGTATGTGAGGAATGTGAAAAGTCATTTTTCTGCAAAACATGGTGTTTTGGCGACTAACTCTTGACTGGGATGAGTTGAGAGTTTAAGTTTTGAAATAATTGATTGGCCCGACTGTCCTATTTTGTCCTGTAGTGCTTCAGCTATCATGACCCTTCAGCTTCCTACATGCTTCACAATGTGGCATTTTAGCGAGTCATCAGTCGTAGGCCACTCGCGAGTTCCAATCGCGAGAATGGTCTCGAATGCACACACACTTGAATTCTTCACACTCTCTCACACACAACCCTTACATGATTCCCACCTAAATACAGGGTATCTAATTGCTGAAATACAAGAAAATTTGGCACAGAATAAAGCTAGCACATGATTGAATAAATTCAACCTTACAGATTCTTTGTAAGCTAGTCAATCACCAAACTCAGCTGTACTTTTCAAGAGAGATTTTGATTAAGATTGCATAATCAAGAGGGTGTTTGGATTGGGTGAAAACTAAGTTATATAATGATTGGACTCAATTGAATTTAGTTATGTTACTCTCAATCTTGTAGTTCTTCGAGGGAACTAGGCCTCCATGGATTCTTCGAGGGAATCAAACTCCAATAGCATTTCAAGAATAACTATTCAATTGTATTATTCATTAATCAAAATCCTATTACAATCAGAATTGAACCTTATATTCTACTAACTAACTAACAAGGTACAACACATCTCAGCCTTAACTAACTAACTAACTACAACTCTTAATGCATCGACAATTAACCAACTACTTGTAACTAACTCTGTACAAGCATCCCCTGCCTCTCTGTATGTACAAGCCTTCCACTGCCCTGCCTACAACAGCACACAGTAATACACTTCCTTGCACTACACAAGCACCCATCACTGCACTACCTAGCCATAGCTGTACCATATAGCAATGCACCCCAATCAGAGTCCTAACATTGCCCCCTCCTTTAAAGCACCTTGCCCACAAGGTAAGGGTACTGATTCTGCAGTACATGAAGAAATTCCCAAGTTGCATCAGCTAAAGATAGGCCTTCCTAATGAACCAAAACCTCAGTAGCAGTCTTGTATCTTCTTAGTTGATGTGGCCTTTGCTACAAGATAGCCTTTGGTTCAGGAGTGAGATGGCCCTGAGCATCTACTGGTGGAAGTGTTGGAATTAGAGTGACTGTTTGGCATGAATACATGAAAAATTGTTGCAATAAGAAACTTTGGCACAAAATCTGCCAATAATAAATATGATCCAATGATGCTTACAAAAATATATTTTCCCATATTGCAATTAATAAATTTGGATTTAGAATAAGTTTTTTCAACCCAAACATATATTTTCTCATTATGTAAGTGCACAAAAAAGGATTGAAGTGGATCAAAATGTACCAAAATTGGACCAAATGGAACAAAGTGGACCGAATAGGACTGAAGGGGACCAAATAGGACGCCAAATAGGACTAAAGTAGACTAAATAAGAACGAATGAACAGATTAGGACCAAAGTGGACATAATGGACTGAATACGACTAATGTGAAATGAAAAGGCCGAAGTGGACAGAAATAGGATCAAAGTAGGACCGAAGTGGACAAAACAGGACCAATGTGGACCGAATAGGACCAATACGGACTGAATGGACCGAATAGGACCAAAGTGGACTGGATAAAATTGAATTAATCGAATATAATTTTAGTGGACAGAGTGGATCAAATATAACCAATGTGGATCAAATAAGAATTTTGAATATTTATTATTTTTTAGCATTTTTAGGGCTCATATTTTTAAGTTTTAATAGCTATTTTCTTTGTATTTTTTAACTCAAAACTAAAGAGTTTAGCTCAAATATAATAAAATTTTATACTTTTCAACCCAAAAATTAAGGAAAAAATGAATTTTTAAGCTAAACTTGAAAATGGATTGAAGGGGTTTTAAATTGCCAAAGTGCACCAAATTGGACAGAAGTGCACTTAATTAGATTGAATAGAAATTGTTTAATTTTTAGGGAGAATAATTATCTTCAAAAAAAAAATTAGGGAAAAAATTAGACATTATATTACAATACAAATTATTTTTTTTCCGAATAGTGTAAATAAAAGCCACTATCATTCAATGAGGCGCTATTTATAGGGGTGGGTCATTGGGTAGTATGGTTTAAATTTCCCTCCTTTTCATCACTCTAGAAGTTTTTTAACTTGTTTTAATCCTCAAGCATGTTACTGAGTTTTTGAGTTGGTAAGAGTTGCCACAATTCGAATTCGATAGGATGCTAGACACAATCGACACTAGTGTCCTAGGAAATCTCCAATTTTGTTGTTTGTGTTAGAAATAAAGTCTAATTGGAATGTGTAAAGTTTGGGCAATGAAAGGGTTATTTGGGATGTGTAAAGTCCATAGGGGAGATGTATATTCATAATTGTACTCATTATTGCAACCTTATCCCATGAACTCTATGTTAGGGTACATTTTTTTTACTTCTAATCTTATTTAAGTACCACCTATTTATTTTCAAACACCACTAATAAGTTATTGGGCTTTCCCAAATATTTTTGCCCTATTATGATGTTAACTACAAATATTTCATATCTTATTATTTAAATTGGTTCATGATATAAACTATCACAAAAAACTAAAAAAACTCATATTTTATCCAATTTTATTATCATTATTTAGCTAAGCCCAAAACTGGCCCTATGAGCCCAATACACACATCCTATTCTATTTAAAGCCTATGAATACTTATGCTTGGCGATATTTGAAAAGCCCACGATTCAAGTCCATGGCAAAACAATTTTATCAATGGAATTCAAATCCATAATCAAAGCCCATGGTTTAAATCCATGTCAATTTATTTATCCAAAGCCCAATTCACATTGGGAATATCAAAGCCCAATTCTCATTGGAAATATCAAAACCTAATTTTCATTGGCAATATCAAAGCCCAATTCTCATTGACAATATTAAAAGCCCAATTTACGTTGGCATTATTAAAAGCTCAAGCTAGTAAAAAACCCAAAATTATCAATACTTGGCAAAATACTATATCAAAGTATTTCACTTAAAGTCCAATGATTAACAATGTTTTAAGTTCTTAAAACTATTGCTATAATACTAAAAGCCTATGAAATCTATCTTATAAAACCCATGGTAACCATTTATGTTACGTGTATACATTTTTCCAAAACCCATGGCAAACATATATCAAGCCCATAAAAACCCATGGAGAGTTATGATTTATTGTAAACCCATAATATTTATTTATTTCATGCCATATTATAAACCCATGGAAACCATTTATGTTACGTAACACTATTCATTTTTCCAAAACCCATGGCAAACATATATCAAGCCCATGGAAAATTATAAATTTGTGTTACTAATATAAAAGCCCACAGAAAATTATAATTATTTATTTTAACCATAGTATAAACCTATGGAATTTATATAAGAATCCATGGTCACTATTTATCTTACATCACAACATTCATAATATCTATTTCCAAAACTCATGATAATTATTCACCTTACAAGCATATTATGATTATCTATAGAAAAACCCATGAGAATATCACATTATTCCACTATAGTGGTTGTTACCATATTTTATTTGAAACCTATGGATATTGTCTCTATTTAAAACTCATGGTAAATATTATTTTCAAGAAATATTAAAGGTCATTATTTAAAAGCCCCAAAGAAAATATCATTTACAAAAATAATCCATAGCAAAAATTATGAGAAATTATACAACTTGTTATTTAAAGCCCATGGAAATTAATACCCAAAACCTATCATAAATATTTATTAAAGCTTATGGATATATTTTATTTCTACTAACAACTAAAGCCCATGTGGAATAAAAATCCATGGCAATATATGGTAGCTTTGTCCGTTTTATAGGGCTAATAATGAGAAAGCAAAAGGATAGGCCCAAGTGGAGAGAACCACCAAGTCAGAGGCCCACCAAAGTACTCAGTCCTCATGGCCAAGTCCAACATGAAATCTCAGCCAAAACAGCCCATGTGTGCAAACTGACCCCGCTAGAGAACTCTATTCAGTTCTGCCTTCTGCTGGAGGTCACCTCAAAAAGCAACCAAGCTCCCAAACCAAATTAGGAGTTGGCCACCTGTCCCATTGCCAACTCTAACGTGAACAGTACCAGAGGCTAACACCAGAGGCTAATGAACAATAAATACTATTCTTCCCCAAGTTTTGGTCACAACTTAAGAAAGCCACAACCAATACCTCCAAGCTCATGAAATCCTCAAGCACTTTATTTTATTACTAAAAATGTATGCAATTGGTTCATGAACCAAGCCTACGAATCCTGTTAGGAAATTTAGACCTCGATTGATAGAATTAACAAATTTTAAACCTAAGTTGTTAACTAGATTTATTATGAATAAACCTTGTTAAAACAAATAAACATCAATATCATGCACAATAGAATAGTAAATAAGAAAAGATATGATGACCTAGGAAAATCAATGAAAAAAAAAAGTTTCACAGTAAAAAAACCTGGGGGGGAAACCTTCCCGAAAAGCAATTCATTATAGTAAAGAGATACTTTAGATCTAGCACAAAACCTTTGTCCCTAGATTCTCCAATCCCCGTAGATGAACTACAACAGAAACCTTCTATCGCTTCAGAACTTGTGAACTCTACAATATATAAATGCCACCAACGATGCACGGATCCTACTAACTCTTTTGCATGAATCTCAGTACGTGACTAACTCCGGCAACTTGAAGATGTTTTTGGCTGCAAAGTTCTTCATTTCATTAACAATGAAAATCAAGAAGTACTTGGTTACAAAACCCTAAGGCGCAAAGAACGCAGTAACTTCTTGCAGAGAGAATAAGGCACTAGATCATTCACAGCATGTGTTCTACATGTACAATCACCCAATACATATGTGACGACCTTTAAAATAAGCTTTTTTATATGTCTAGGGTTGTGAGAAAAAAAACCCTACACATACACATCAGCTTGGGCCGAAAATCAGATCTGGAAATTCTGATTTCATAGATTTCGACAGATTTTTTGTCAAGCTCCTGTTAAGCTTTCTTCATTAAACCTTGATAGATATGAATCTGTAGAGCTATCTGTTGAGATTTAATGAACACTTCTTCACTTATATCTTGGATAGATTTGCATGGCTTCAATACCAAACTTGAACTCTTGGTCCTTGAAGTACTAAACCCATCCTAGATCTACCCAATTACAAGTAAAGTGTGTTTTATCAAAGGATTAGCCAATTTACATAACATATGTCTCTAACAAGTTCCACATATGTCCTAACAATCTCTTCCTTTGGCAATTCGTGATAAAACCACAACAAATAAATGAATTATGAGAGAAATCCAAAATCACTAAACTCATAACCACTAGTTGAATACAATAAAATCTAACCCTAACACAAACCCTTGAAAAACTTTGCAAGATGAGAGTTCATGGCATGGTAGATTTTCACAACTTGTCTTTCTGAAATACTTTAAACAAAACTCATTAAGGCGTTTTAGTGTGAAACAAAAATAAAGATTGCATACATTAAGAAACATGTGTATTAAGAGAGAAAAGAAACAACACATGGAGAGATAGATGAAAAACAACATATATTATCATATATATATATATATATATATGTGTGTGTGTGAAAATAAATACAATGTATGTAAAAATGGTCACAAGACCGGTGTACAAGAAGCCAAAAGATGCTCCTAAAACAACAAGGAGGTAAACACTCCCCCTAACAAGATGAAACACAACTCCCCTTACAAAGGCATGTATTTCTCCCCCTAATATTTAGAATCTTAAAAAGAAACCACATCTTCTCCCCCTTTTTGTCATGACTGACAAAGGGTACAAGAAGCTATAAAACTTCACCCAAGACACATAAAGATGATCAAAGATGATCAAAGGGGCACAAAGAATCCATATAAAAGCATGAATGTAATGAAGCAAGATGCTATGGATGATAAGATAATAGAAAGATACAAAACATGTGAAAAAAAATGCATGCAAGAGGGTCCCAATAGATCGAGAAGTTGTTGAGCTGTTATCAAGTAGAAGCTAACCTCAATGGATCGAGAATCTGTCGAGAATCTTTCGGCTAGGCAGAAAGTTTCTTGATGAATCGAAGAAGCTATCAAGATTCTATGGAGAAGAAATCCGGAAGCCTTGATGGATTGAGATTGCGTTAACTTCTATTGAGAAGAGACGAAAAAGGGGCTCAATAGAAACGAATTTGTCGAGGATCTGTAGAGAAGCTGTCGAACTTGAAGAAAAGAGGTTTTTCAAAGAGAGGAAAAACATAAAGAGATGAATGCAACAAGCAAGAAACTCAACCAAAGATCCAATTAACATATTAAGTTCTCAACACATCTCTCAACATACAAAAAAAAAAAAAAAAGCAAAGCATTCATGATCCAAAACACACACACACTCACTATACAAGTCTAACAAATTTTTTATTTGAAAAACAAGTTAAGACAGTTTAGTGAGTATACATTAACATATGTATTCCTTGTGATGGCCAAATCACATTGTACCTGCACATGTATCAAAAGTAGCAAAGAATTTGCGTGTTGTGTGTGAAAACATAGCAAAAGTACATAAGTGTCTCATATTATGACGATTTGAGATACAAGAAAATCAAATACACTCACACACAATCATAACTGCTTGATGAGGACTATCATCTTCGAGGTATATTCTAAAACTCCCACATCTCCTAGAAACACGCTTGCAACCATATTTAAAAGTATTTTGATTCTTTTTGCTTTTGTTTTTCTTTGCATATTTTTTTTTGAGCATATCATGCATGGACATATAAGAGAGAGAGAGAGAGAGAGAGAGAGAGAAGAAGAAATACCCAATTATGTAAGCTTAAAACATCACAATTTTGCTATGTTGAAGCATACAGATGTTATACATGATTGACGGGCTTTAGTGGTGAGTGTTAAGTATAAGAGATTACTTAATCATACTCATCACAAACACGAACCACAAAGCTCACTTACTTAGTTGTGTATTGAGATGCTCATCTAAGCCACCAAAGAAACAACATTTAGAAAACTTTGTTTCAATGACCATACAAGGTATACAAGTGCCAATGTACACAAAACACACTATTTTTTGTATTTTTCTGATTTTTCAATTTTTTTTTAACTTTTATGAAAAACAAAATAAAACAAAACTGAAAACAAACAAACAAAAACATGTTAAACAAAGCAACGCATAAACTAGATGCATATGCATAAAAGCAAGATTCCAAAAACAGATAAGAAATCAAGCAAGAAAGTCTTACTTTAGATAAAAAGAATTAAAGTAGAGGACAACAGAAAAGACAATTAAGTCTTAGACTCCTTTCTTACCCACATAGCACGAGACATTGGTTGTGAAGATGAAAAGGCATGTATCCTAGTATGTTTACTAAAGGACATAGAAGAATTACATTTCTCCTAAAATTGAGTTAAAAAGCTCAAAGTTTTTAATAACTCTCCAAACAAAGGTGTATGTCCTTGAGAGGAAACCTGTGACCGTTTGGACACTTGCTTTTAAGGATACAACTTAAAGCAATTAGGACGAATATGTCCAGAAACACTACAATGGTGACAAACATGAGGTCTAACAAAGGATTTAGAATTAGTCAAATCAGTTTTGGATTTAATACCTTTATCATATTTCTCAGATTGGGGCACAAAGACTGTCTTTGATCTAGAAGCTGTGGAAGAGGAGGAACCGGAGGAAACAACATATCCTAAGCCAGTCTTATCAGAACTAGGCTTTTGAGCACTCAATTATTATCAAGCTTGGCACTAAACATCCTCTCTATTTGAGTTCTAGCTTGACTAAGCTCAACCTTGAGATTCTTGACCTTCTCTTCTAAAGAGGTGTTTTCCACAACAAGAGTCTCAACTAATCTAGCAGTCTCATCTAGTTTAACTAACAGTTCATCTTTTTCAGTTTTTACCTCATTAAACTCTTTTCTACAAAGATGAGAAGTCTTTTCAGATTTTATAAATTCAGTGCATAGCTTATCATAGGCTTCCTGAAAGGTCAACTTCTTGGGTATTTCATCATCAAAAGAATCCTCACTATTACTAGCACTCTCCACAATCACCTTATCAGTTGTGGCAGCAAAAGCCATAAAATGACCACATTCATCCACATACTCATCAGAAGAGTCATTCTCAGTATCACTCTAGGTAGAAACCAACCCTTTATCTTTTAACTTCTTAGTATTTTCCTTCATAAGGTAGTTTGGGCACTCTATCCTCATATGACCAAAACCTTTACACTCATGGCACTGGATAAGGGGTTTTTCACTCTCACCATTCCTAGAAGATTTAGATTTCCTAGGAGGTTTGTCCTTATCCTTTTTCCTAATTGAAGAAGTTTGATAATCTCATTAGCTATGAAGGTTAGATCCTCATCCTCATCATCATCTTCATATTCATCTTCGCTTTCATCTTCATCTTCAGAGTCATCAATCTCTTTCTCTATACCCTTAAGAGCTAAGTTTTTACTCTTTCCACATTTTCCCATTAAATCTCATCTCATCTCATTGGTTTCAAGGTTCCCTACAAGCTCAGTTAAAGGAATTTGATTAATGTCCTTCACTTCTTCAATGGCTGTGATCTTGGCATGAAATCTTTCAAGTAAGGACCAAAGTATTTTCCTAACAATTTTGGATACTGCTATAAATTCTCCAAGGTTGAAGACAAAATTCACAATATCCTTGAGTTTAGCATAAAACTCATCAAAGGTCTCATCCTCCTCCATCCTTATTTTTTCAAAACTACTAGTGAGTCTTTGAAGTTTCACAATCTTTACTGCCTTAGTACCTTCATAGGTGGTCTCAAGAATGGTCCATGCTTCCTTGGCAACTTCTGTGGATGATATTTTCTTGAATTCCTCATTGGTCACCCCATTAAACAAAGCATTCAAGGCCTTACTGTTGAAATTTGCCGCTTTGATTGTTGCTTCATCCCAATCCACCGGCACTTCCTTTGGCTTAATCTAGCCAACTTCAACAACTTGCCATAATTTTTCACCTAGAGCCTGCAAAAAAACTTTCATACGAACTTTCCAGTATGCATAATTAGTGTCATCGAATAAAGGAGGAATCAAAAGAGATTGTCCACGATCCATGACAACGGGGGTCAAGGATCACACTCAGGGAATTAATCTAATCAGAGTGTACCCAGTTTGATACCACTTGTTAGGAAATTTAGACCCCAGTTGATAGAATTAACAAGTTTTAAACCCAAGTTGTTAATTAGATTTATTATGAATAAACCTCGTTAAAACAAACAAACATCAATATCATGTCAATATCATGCACAACAGAATAGTAAATAAGACAAGATATGATGATCCAGGAAAACTAGTGAAACAAACTAGTTTCACAGTAAAAAAACCTAGGAGGAAACCTTACCGAAAAACAATTCACTATAGTAAAGAGAAATTTCAGATCTAGCACAAAACCTTTGAACCTAGATTTTACAATCCCTGTAGATGAACTTACAGCGGAAACCTTCTACTGCTTCAGAACCTTTGAACTTTTCAATATATGAATGCCACTAATGATGCACGGATCTCAGTATGTGACTAACTCCTTTGCACAAATCTCAGTACGTGACTTACTTTAACAACTTGAAGATGTTGTTGACTACAAAGTTCTTCACTTCATCAACAATGAAGATCAAGAAGTATGATGCACGGATCTCAATATGTGACTAACTCCTTTGCACAAATCTCAGTACATGACTTACTTTAACAACTTGAAGATGTTGTTGACTACAAAGTTCTTCACTTCATCAACAATGAAGATTAAGAAGTATTTGGTTACAAAACCCTAAGACGTAAAAGATACAGTAACTTCTTGCAGAGAGAATAAGGCACTAGGTCACTTAAAGCATGTGTTCTACATGTATAGTCACTCAATACATATGTGACAGCCTTTAAAATAAGCCTTATATATGTCTAGGATTGTGAGAAAGGAAACCCTACACATACACATTAGCTTGGACAGAAAATCAAATTTGAAAATTCTGATTTCGTAGATCTCGACAGATTTTCTGTCCAGCCTCTGTCGAGCTTTCTTCATTAAACCTCGATAGATATGAATCTGTCGAGCTATCTGTCGAGATTTAATAAAAAACACTTCTTCACTGTTTCTTGAACAGATTTGCATGGCTTCAATACTAAACTTGAACTCTTGTTCCTTGATGTACTAAACCCATCCTAGATCTACCAAATTACAAGTAAAGTGTGTTTTGTCAAAGGATTAGGCAATTTACATAACATATGTCTCTAACAAGTTCTACATATGACCTAACAAATCATAAAGGCAAAAATTTGGGAACATATGGTTTGGAGGGCATAAAGGAATCTCCAGCAAAACCCTCTGAAGTGGACTTAAACTTTGATACCTAGCTTGAGGAGTTGAATCCTACCTCTTAGGGTCCAAATATCAGTTGCAGCACTAGGATGCCTCCTTAATACCTGCCTTAATCCCATTAGCTGAATACAATCTCAGAATTCTTAATTTTTTTATGTAAGATTATGCTGATTTTTACCCATGTGTGACATTGCCCAAAGAAGCAAAACAGCCCCAAATCCAACTCTCCCATTTTAGGCCAAATCCTAGGATAATTATATCAGCTATTCTGCCCCCTGATCAGTCCTACGTTTTTGGACTTTTGTTAATTAATACCTCCCTTAAACTCCCCTATAAAAGCCTAAGCATACCAGCCCACAAGACACTTAATCCCTCTGGAGTTTCTAATTTTCTTGTCACTTTGCTTGTGGTTTAACTCTTCCTAAGCTCATAAATCATTCCCCTTAGCCCACACTCACCTAGCCTCAGACATTTCCTTTCTTTTTCTGCATATTCACAGCCCGTAAATGCTTCCTAATTACTCATAAACAACCCTTTATCCATTAAAGATTTAGTTTCAGCATTAACTCTATCATACCATCACAAACTTACATACCCACTCACTCAAAACAGCCTATACTACCCCATTCATGCCACACACACACACATATATATATATATATATATATATTCCCTAAAAATCTTAGCTCAAATATGCTGCACTGAACTGGAATCTCTCTCTCTCTCTCTCTCTTCATTCCATCCTATTTTTCCCCTTTTATTTGTAATTATGAAGCCTTTAATCTTTGTCTATTGCTATTATGATAAAAGCCATGGTGTTTTGGATACTATGAAAGTTTTCCCTTATGTTGACTTAATAATAACAAGGAAAACATATGATTTTTATCATGTAAACACACTTATTAATCTGTCAGCATCTATCGCTGGAGGTCTGTCATACTCAATGCTAGACTATTTTTTCTCTTATGTACTTATTATAATGGGCCCACTTTTATATTAACCAACTATGGAGCAAATGCATAATTTTTACTATGCAAATACATTTATTGATTTTCCAAAACATCTACCGTTGGACGTTTCTCTTGCTTATCGCTAGACTATTATTTAAGCACTTATTGTGGTAGGCCCTCCTTTGTGCTAGCTTATCTTTGCAGGAGGTATTTTTAGGGCCTTATTATAATCTTTATTGGATGCAACCTAGACCTTGAGAAAAATGGGTCTTTCACAATTCACTAATAGCCTTTGGGCCATTTTCCAAGCATAAAGTCGAGTCTCGGTCTTGACTCCCCTAACACCATGTGGGCGACGAAGAAAAAACGCCCCCAACACTCTATAAGAATTCTAAGGTTCTATACATATGTTGGATTGCTTTACTGTTATTGTACACATCTAAGAGAAATCAAAAAGATTATAGATGACCACTTGAATACAAGAGTTTATCATTATATATTTCTTGTTTTCTTCTTATTTAGTTTTATCTATTTCTATTATTTCACAACACGTTATCAACACGAGTCTCTACGCAATTTTGAAATTAAGTTGTAATCCTATTGTTCTTGAAACATCAAAGGTTATTTGTGTTGTCCACTTTTCTTACTATATGTTTTCTTTTCCTCCTAAAAATTAGTGTTTATCCTATCTCTTTGTAATTTTAGTGATTATTTTAATTGATAAAAAAAAATTATGGGTTTCACGTTATCTCTCTCTCTCTCTCTCTCTCTCTCTCTCTCTCTCTCTCTCTCTCTATATATATATATATTGTTAAAATGATTAGTGATACACCAACTTAATTATAGCTATAGCTATATGTTACATATATTGATAAATTTTGAATGTGTATGTATTGTTTCATTACAATCAACTTTTGAACATGTATGTGTAGTATTGTTTCATTAAAATTGTGTATAAGATAAAAAAAATTAGTTATTAAATTCCTTTTGCAATTATATATTTTAGGCAATCATTTCTTATCATGGATCCTTGATACTAAGTATGTGTTTGGATTCATGTCCGCATTTTCACTGCGCATTTCCTCTCTTTTCTTTTCTTTTTTTTTCCCCCTACTGCGCACGTTTCGGGAAGCAAAATATACTATTCGGCTACAGTTCATGAACAGTAGCCACACTTTTTGACTATTCAACCCATTTTAAGCCTATTAGTGGGTCTCGTGAACAGTGCACGGTATCCACAAATCTCACTTTTCAGCAACTTTTTCATTAAAACTGGGTCCCACGATAGTATTCACTAAAAGCTCAGTATGACTAATGTTGCAATAAACTAAAGGTGCAAGTGAATTAATCTAGCACTTTAAAATCAGCCCACAATTAAAATTATATAATAGAAAATACATATATTATGTTTCAAATGTGCTCCTGTAATAGCAATATTGAATGCATATGTTCATAAAGTGTTATGAACTAATGTTTTATCTTCTAATGGCTCAACAAAATAATGAGCTATTGCTCAAAACCATCAAAGGGCTATGAAATTAAGTGTTATAGGTGTGGTATAGAAGGTCATTGGTCACGTACTTGTTGTACTCCTAAACATTTGGTAGATTTGTACCAAGCCTCCATAAAAGAAAAGGAATGGGAAGTGAAACGAACTTTGCTAATCATAATGATCTTGAAGATCCTATGAATTATCTTGATTTTTTCAAATGGAGTGAATAAGATTCATCTTGATATGTCATTGATGGAAAATTTGATAATTTGATTAGTGATGGAAATCTCCATACAAATTAATTGTTTTCTTTTATTATATTGTAATAAGTATTTTTATTTTGATACGTTTTATTACGTTTAAAGTAATAAAGTTTAATTTATGTTTTGCATATATGAAGATGCATGGGTCCTACTAGTAAAATCAATTCCAAGATGACTAGGAAAGATTTTTGTCTAGCAGACAGTGCAACAACTCAAATGATCCTTAAAGATAAAAAATATTTTCAAAATTTAAAATTATGCAAAGCCAATGTCAATACCATATCAGGTTCATCGAACTTAATTGAAGGCTCTGGAAGAGCAATTATCATGTTGCCAAAGGGCACAAAACTTTGTATTGATGATGCTTTGTATTCTTCTAAATCAAGCAAAAATTTACTCAGCTTCAAGGATATACGTTATAATGGTTATCATATTGAAACCAATAACGAAAGCAGTGAAGAATTTCTTTATATTACTTCAATAGTATCGGGCCAGAAGCTTATGTTTAAAAAACTGCTTATTTTCTTTTCTGGATTATATTATACTATAATGAGAACAGTTGAAACAAATGTTGCAAGACACTAAAAGTGTTCGGACCCAAAGGTTTTTATGCTTTGGCATGATCGTCTTGGACATCCAGGATTAATAATAATGCGACGAATTATTGAAAACTCTCACAGACATCCCTTAAAGAACCAGAAGATTCTTTTACCTAGTGATTATCCATATAGTGCAGTTGTCAAGGTGAATTAATTACCAAATCATCACATTCAAAGATTGTTGTTGAATGTCCATCTTTCTTAGAAAGAATTCAGGGTGATATATGTGGACCAAGACACCCACCTTATGGTCCATTAAAGTATTTTATGATTTTAATTGATGCATTAACCAGATGGTTACATGTATGTCTACTTTCTACTAGAAATTTTGCATTTGCTAGGCTTCTTGCTCAAATGATTAGGTTGTGAGCACAATTTCCTGATTATCCAATTAGGAAAATTCGTGTTAATAATGCTGGTGAATTCACATCTCAAGCTTTTGATGACTATTGCATGTCAATTGGAATTGATGTTGAATATCCTATTGCCCATACACATACTCAAAATGGTTTAGTTGAATTACTTATCAAGAGACTTCAAATTATTGCTTGACCTTTGCTTATGAAATTAAAATTACCAGTTTCTGCTTAAGGTCATGCTATTTTACAAGCTACATTATTAGTTTGCATTAGGCCAACTGCTTATCATAAATTCTCACTATTGCAACTTATACTTGGCCAACAACCAGATATTTTTCACTTGCACACATTAGGTTGTGCTATATATGTACCTGTTACATCCCCACAATGCACTAAGATGGGTCCTCAACGTAGACTTGGAATTTATATGGGTTTTGATTCCCCATCTATCATTAGATATCTTGAGTCTCTAACTGGTGATGTTTTTAAGGCATGTTTTGAGGATTGTTATTTTAATGAAACAATCTTCCCACCATTAGAGGGAGAAAAATCGTTGCCTAAAGCACGATGCGAGATTACTTGGAATGTTTCGACGTTATCTCATCTTGATTCTTGTACAAATCATTGTGAATAGGAAGTTCAAAGGATTATTCATTTGCAAGGAATTACAAATCAAATATCGGATGCATTCATCGACAATAAGAATGTTAGGACATATGTGGAACTTTTAGAACATATGTTATTGTAAATTGGCTAATCCTTTGATAAAACGCACTTTACTTGTAATTGGGTAGATCTAAGATGTGTTTAATACTTCAAAGAACAAGAGTTTAAGTCTAGTATTGAAGCCATGCAAATCTGTCCAAGAAACAAGTGAAGAAGTGCTGCTCATTAAAGCTCGACAGATGAATCTATGAGGTTTAATGTATAATTCTTGACAGCTCTCGACAGAAGCTGTACCTTTCGAGAATTACGAAATTCAGATTGTCAGATTTGTTTTTACGCATATCCAAGCTATTTGTGTAGGGTTTCTTTTCTCACAACTCTAGACATATATAAGGATTATTTTAAGGGCTGTCTAAGGTGATGCAACTTGATGCAAAGTGTTTATTCACTCAAATTGTGACCGGAGACAATTTGCTCTAGTTCATCTTCTTTGTAGAAGCTATTGCGTTTGTGCGCCAAGGGTTTTGTTACCAAGGAGCTTCTTGATCTTCATCGTCTGGATGAACTGAAGAACTTTGCAGCCAACATCTTTCTTAAGTTGGTATGTTAGTCACGTACTTGGATTCGTGCATCGATTGGTTAGTCACGTACTGAGAGCCGTGCATTGAAAGGAGAGATTGTCACTACATTGCAAGTCCAATTGTGAATTGGGGTAAGGGTTCAACTATAGGTTGGTATTAGGTACTTAGATTCCTTTTACTTGTAACTGCTTGTTTTGATAATAGTGGATTCTCAGAAATGGTGACATTAAATTCACCCGGTGAGGTTTTGCCTCGATGGTTTTCTCTATTCGTAAACAAATCACCCATGTCAAATTTATTTTCCTCTGCATTTAGTTATTTTGTGATTTGTTTGTGTTACCACACTCATTGCATGTAATTGAATCTAATTAATTTCACTTGGCTAAATTAATTGATTAAGTTATCAAAGGGGTCAATACATTCTTGGCCTATTAAGTGGTATTAGAGCGGGCACACTCTGATTAGGGTTAATCTTTGATGTGTAATCCATTGACCCCTGTTATCATGGCTGCAAACGACATGAAAAGACCTTTTATTTCAAATACATCTTGCTTTTTGAACCTCTATTTGATTGAGTGTTTCAGAAAGTGCAAGTCTAAAAGTTATTTGAAAGCTATCTTAAGGATTATTAAAAAAGGTCTGAGTATAACAAAGAAGAAACTAGACTGTCTCAGAATGATAATGTGCAGAGGAGTTTGTTTGAGAAGGGTGAAAGTTAAAGGCTTTGTTCATAAATGGCAGATGAGAGAAAACACCATTCCTACTGACTTGTCATGTAAGCATGAGGCGTGTTTTATGATGAAGTCTGCATTCAAGATAAGGGACACATGTTTGTGGTACCTTGACAGTGGATGCTCACGACACATGACTGGAGACCGCTCTCTCTTTAAGGCTTTCGAGTCTAGAAAAGGTGGAAATGTCACCTTTGGTGATGGGAGTAAATCACAGATAAAAGGGAAGGGAACCATCTCTCGACCTGGATTGCCAGACATCTCAATTGTGCTATATGTAGAAGGTCTGAGGGTGAATTTGTTGAGTATAAGTCAAATATGTGATCAAGACTTCATGGTGCTGTTCTCAAAAGGAAAATGCCTTGATTTGAATGAATCTGAGAAAAATCTTATAAACAGTGTTCGCACTCTAGATAACTGCTATGGATTAGTGTCTGATGTTGATATTGTATGCAATAGCATTCGTCTACCAAATGAAGACCTATGGCACCAAAGGATGGAACATGCTAGCTACAAACATCTTTCGATTGTATCTAAACATGAATCAGTGTTGGGGATACTAAAGCTTAGTAGAGTGAACAATGTTGTGTGTGGACCGTGTCAGCTTGGAAAACAAACAAAAGCAAAACATCCGGGCACTTAGACATCAGCTACATCAAGGCCTTTGGAGCTACTAGATTTGGATCTCATGGGTCTAATTAGAATTGAGTCTCATGGAGGAAAGAAATACATCATGGTTGTAGTAGACGATTTCACCAGGTATACTTGGGTCATTCTTCTAAGATCCAAGTCAAATGCTCCTGAGCACATTGAAGCCTTGTGTACAAGATTGCAAAATGAGAAGAATTTGAAGATTGATCGAATTCAAAGTGATCATGGTAAAGAATTTGAGAACTCATACATAGAATCCTTTTACACTAGATTAGGTATATCTCAAGAATTCTTTGCTCCTATTACTTCTCAACAAAATGGTGTAGTAGAAAGAAAGAATAGAGTTATTCAGGAGATGGCTAGAGCCATGTTGCACAACAAGGATGTGGCTAGAAATTTATGGGGAGAAGCTATCAACATTGCATGTCATACGGTTAACAGGGTATATTTCAGACCCGGTACCTAGAAGACTCCTTATGAGTTGTGGAAGGGAAGAAAGCCAAATGTGAAATATTTTAGGATCTTTGGAAGTACTTGCTTCATCCTTAAGGATAGAGAGAATGTGGGAAAATTTAATTCCTGAAGCGATAAAGGAATATTTTTGGGATACTCCTCCACTGGCAAAGCTTATCGAGTATACAACAAAAGAACCAAGAAAGTGATGGAAACATTCAATGTTGTTATTGATGAAGCTTCAGATTCTGGTTTTGAGAAAATTAGTGAGGAGATACCTAAGTAAATTTTGCCTCTTGAGCCTAAGGGTGTTCAAGAAATAGTTGACCAAAAGTTCGCATCTCCAAGTACTCCAAGTGTTATAGAAGTCTTAGTAGACATTCTTACCTCACCTGATTCTGAATCTCATGGAGAGAAATGACCTTCCTCAAGGATCAAGTTGAATCACCCTCTTGAAGTTATTGTGGGAAATATGAATGAACTTACACTAAAAAAGCGTACAGTTGATAAATGTGTTGCTAACTTTGTGTCTTATTCTTGCTATTTGTCGCAGGTTGAACCCACCAAGGTAGAGGAAGCTCTCTAGGATGAAAGCTGGGTTAAGGCAATGCATGATGAACTGCTTCAGTTTCAAAGGAATGATATCTGGACCTTAGTACCCAGACTGGAAGGAGAGCACATCATTGGCACAAAATGGATATTCCGCAATAAAACTGATGAGGAGGGAAATGTGATCTGAAAGCTCAAAAATGTGTTAAAACACAAGAGCTGTTTAGACCCCCAAATTAAAGATTACGGCTAGGTTGATTTTACTCTTACTTAAACTAAGTGCAGAAAAGAGTAAATGCGAGCGAACAAATAATAAAACTACTCTAAGCCATATTCATCAAAACACAGTAGTAAAATGAAAGCTTAAAGAGTAGGGAAGAAGAATGCAAACACAGGATAACACGCCGATGTGTTATTGAAGAGGAAACCGAAGTACTCAGCGAAAAACTTCTTTGTCGCCCTCCAAGCGGTAAATCGATCCACTAGAGAATAAAGTTGGAATACATGAATAACAAAAGACTCTCCAAGCCTAGTCTACCCAATGTACTTGAGCCCTCCAAGGTCCTGCTACCAACTGACTTCGCAAGCTTTGTCTTCTCTAGCTTTTCGAATCCCGCAATATGCCTGATTGCATCCACCAAGCCTCACCGGCTTCCTTTGGCAAATCTCCAATGCTTCCTAGCTCCAAAACACTCTCTACACTCTGAAAAGGTATGGGTTGTGTTTGGGTAAAAATCTCCTCTCAAGGTATGACAATAGGAGAGGGAGGAGAAGAGGCTAGAATGATTTCTCACTAAGGATGAGTAGCTCTCTCTCTAAAAGATGGGTGTGTGTATTGTTGAAAGCCTATCTAGGGTTTTTCTCTTTGAATGACCTCTTTTACTTTTGTGAGTCATGAGGGTATATATAGTATGGGTGAAGAGTAAGAAAGTCACACTAAAAATTCCTCCAGGCAGAGAGTCTTGCAGGTATCTCGCGGGAAAGCCTTACCCGCGAGACACTCACGAAAACAACAGTCTGGCATGACTCTTCAGCTTTTAGCATGTGCTTCTCACATGACTCTTTTGCGGGTTAGCTTCTCGCGGGCTTCTTGTAAAATCCACTTGTTCTTCAATTCATGCTCAATTCTTCACCAACTTAATACTAATCCCAATACAATAAAATCCCACAAAATATAAGGAACAAAATTAAAGCAATTATAACACTTTTTGTCATGGAATAAACCAACACTAATGTTATGAGAAAAATCATAACTTAACATGATCCGCAACAAGGCTCGTCTTGTGCCTCAAGGATACTCCCAAATGGAAGGAGTAGACTATGATGAGACATTTGCTCATGTAGCTTGAATGGAATACATTAAAATTCTATTAGCCCTAGCGTGTCACTTGAAGTTCAAGCTTTACCAAATGGATATAAAGACTGCATTCTTGAACGAGTTCCTTAAAGAAGATGTCTATATGGCTCAACCTAAAGGATTCATTGATCCACACTTTCCGGATCATGTGTTGTACCTCAAAAAGGTACTCTATGGATTAAAGCAAGCACCCAGAGCTTGGTATGACTAGCTTACACAATACTTGGTCTCACATGATTTTGCAAGAGGAAAAGTTGATCAAACACTATTTATCAAAAGGGAAGATGGCGAGTTGATAGTTGCTCAAGTTTATGTTGATGATATCATTTTCGGGTCTGCAAAGGATGAACTTGCTCATGATTTTTCCAAACTCATGCAAGCTGAGTTCAAGATGAGCATGATTGGAGAGTTGAATCACTTCCTTGGGTTGTAGATCTATCAACAAGAGTGAGATATATTCATATCTCAATCTAAACATGCTAAAAATCTTGTGAAAAAAATTTGGTTTGGAATCGCTAGTTCTGTTAGAACCCCCATGAGCCCAAATGTTAAACTCACTGTTGATTTGTTAGGAAAAAGTATTGATTCTTCTCTAAATAGAAGCATGATAGGTAGTCTTCTTTACTTTACTGCTAGTAGACTTGACATTAGTCTCAGTGTAAGAGTGTGTGCTAGATATCAGGCTAATCCTAAAGAGTCTCATATGATTTCTTTGAAAAGAATCATAAAGTGTGTCAAATCCAATGCCGATTTTTGTGTGTGGTATAGCAAGGACATCAATGATGTCTTAGCTGGGTATTTAGATGTAGACTAGGCTGGAAATGCTGATGATAGAAAAAGTACTTTGCTTGCTCACTCCCAAGTGCAGGAGATCGTAGCAATATAATTCTCGGAGTACCGAAGTCGAACCACAAAGAGCAGGGTAAATTCAAAGACAATATAATTAAATAACAATTTGGGTGAAGAAGAAAAATATTTTTGCTTGGTGATTGTTAACAAGAATAATAATAAAAACTGATTTAAAGCAATAATGGAAGTACCAGGGCATCGGGGTGTTTCCCTATATCGATATGAGATTCTTTGTGATCTAAGAAAATATATATTTCATAATTGATTGTTCTTATACAATTAAAAACTTATGATTCGGTTGAACTGAGACAATTCAAGAATGCATTATAACCTCGATTAATAATGCGGTTAGAAAAGTTTTCAGAAAAACCCATTCACTTTAAAACCTGATTGCTATTTGAAACTATTAGAAATTCATCTAAACAATAAGAAAAACATGATTGAACTTATTGAAAGCATGGAAGAACTAATACATCAAAAAGAAATCTAATTGAACAATCAAATATGTTATTGTCTAAAATCTTAGAGAGAATCACATTGAATATTCATATCGTATAGAAGAAACATAGCCCCTAGCCCTAGCAAAAAGTTTAGGCTGCCATTAGAGAAAGGAAAATACAAGGTTTTCTCTGCCCCAAAATTCCTTCTCACAGCCTCCCTCCCAAACCCTAATGTCCAAGTCTAAGGAAAATAAAACTTTTCTATTTTAATTTCCGTCCAGGTTTACAGCGGTAACTTGTGAGTTAATTTCGGCCTTCAAAAATTCAGAATTTCGGAAAACCCAAAACTAGAAAGTTGTAGATATTTAAGTCACGGTTCCAACCCATCTAGTCTTGCATCAATTGGATTTTTGAGGAAAGAGATACGCCCAAAATACTGATCAGTGCTCAAATCAGATTTTTCCTTTTCAGATTCTACCCCTTTGATTTCTTTCCTTATTTGAAGCTTCCAATCTTAGTGGACAATCCAAGCACTCCAGCTGCACCTCCTTAGACATTTAAACATGGTCCTTTAGCTCCACTTTAATTCTAGTTTGGCCTCCATTCTTTCACAAATTCCTGTAAACTCATCTTTCTCACATAATTTCCTGAAAGTAGAAAATTACACACAATGAATGACATCTTATTCAAGAAATTATATAAAGATAAATAATAGGGACTAATGCAAATCATGACTTAATTATACGAATTAAGCATAGTAATTAGGGGATAACGCCAACATAAACATATAATAAGTATACATTTTAAGGCATTATCACACCCCCCAACTTAAATCTTGCTAGTCCCTAGCAATCCACAAAATACCCATGTCTACTAAAAGTGAAAAATTAAAGCTAAAATACAAGCCACTTTCGTAGGCTACACGACTGCACTTCCCATGTGCAGCAAGTCTTTGAACCCCTAGGTTACCCTAGTGGACGAGTTTACTCTCGTGAGGGTTTGCAGTGACTCTACCCACAAAAGTCAAAAGTTTCCTGAAAATTCCTGCAGCAATGTTAGTCTACTTTATCATTATATCATACAAATAAACTTTCAATTTGAGTTGGGATACTATTCATCATATTAAAGAGTTTTCACTAGCTTCACTTTTGGAATGTGTGTGTGTGCATAGCCCATCCAATCAAACCGGCTTTTCCAAACATGCATAGACCAAGAATAATCTAGATTAGAGCCTCTACTCCAAAACCTCTCTTAAGTCATCAACACTCTGAAAGAACAAACATAGAAGTAATGGTTTCTCTCTTCAAATCACATGTGAACAAAAAGGAAAGAAGAAGTTTTAAGAATATCACATGTGTATACAAAAACAGCCGCTAAAACAACGGAAAAAGATCTCTTGGAAAGGATGTTGGATTCCTAGAAACATGAGGTTAATACCATTCTCATCCCTAGTTTTTATCCAAAACACATACCAGCCATGCACCTTTAGGATCAAGTAGGACTTTAAGCTCAGTGGTAGTATAATCTTATGGCTAGGTAAAGGCAACTGTTCTCTTTGAAATATGAGGTATATGAATCAAATGCAGAAAATTCAAGCCAAACCCAACTCATAGCGATAACAACCAACTTGAATCAAAATAACCCTTACTCAACCATATAACCCTTCTGAAATACATGA
This sequence comes from Lithocarpus polystachyus, assembly GCA_033629205.1. NCBI lineage: Eukaryota > Viridiplantae > Streptophyta > Magnoliopsida > Fagales > Fagaceae > Lithocarpus > Lithocarpus polystachyus. Next base: position 49,882,399 of record CM066168.1, read on the forward strand.
AAGATGTGTAATACACCAATGATTTATTGATTGATTATGTATGTCTCCTCTTTCTTTTCTTTTTTTTTTTTTTTTTTTTTTGGATCTTTCTTTTTTCTTTTTTCTCTTCTTCTTTTTTTGATTTTTTTTTTTTTTGATTTTTTTTTTTTTTTTTTTTGAAGAAAAGAGTGACAATGGTGGTATCTAAACACATCAATTGCTCAAAACTTGAACCCCCAAGAGAATACCCATAAATAAAAATGTTTTGTGGTATGGTAGAAGTATTTCTCAAGGCTCAAATGATGGTGACAATGGTTAATGTCAAGGTAGGCTGAATATTTGTTTAGCTAGTGACAAAAGATTGATGGCCTTAGGTTCTCATCTCCTAAAATTTCACATAAACCAGCATGCCTAAGGACAAAAATAAGTAAGATCATGGTATATCTCCCCATAATGTTTCCAGTAGTCAACCAAAAAATATAGAGATCTTTTACAAAAATTGAAGCATATGAAAGAAATTTAAGAGTTCAAACAAAGATATACTCTCACAAAGAAAAGTAAGGCTCAAGAACTCTCTATATGGGTTGAGTTTCAGCTTATAACTAGCTTGTTCATGATCCATGCATATCCAACATCCAACCGTCCGCTAACTTGGCTATTGTGCTCAAAAGTGTCCAATTATGCTCTTCATGAAAGAATCTTAATATAGCAAATAGTATAACCAACTCAGCATTATTCATTCCATCACATGATATAAAAATAAAGCTTATAACTCTTCTGCATTCAAATTCAGGTTTTTTTTTTTTTTTTTTTTTTTAGAAAAGAAAAAAGAAAAATCATGCAAGGTGCAGCAAAATTTTAAACCTCTCCCCCCAACTAAAATATTACATTGTCCTCAATGTATTAAAGCCAAAATAAATTCAAGTATAAAGGGAAGAAGTTACCTTAAGCATTTAATTTTTTTTTCTTTTTTTTTTTTGAAATTTCTTTCGCACCTGCAGATGTTAGCTCACAAAAAAAATAATAACAAAACAAAAAACAAAGACAAAAACCAAAAAAAAAAAAAAAATGGTACAATTTCATAAGGCTCTTTTAGATTTCACGTAGCATCCCAATAGGTAGGAATCTCAAGTGACATAGTCTCCTCCTCTGGTATAACTCCCCCTAAGTATGGTTTTAACCTTTGTTCATTTACTTTCAAAATCCTACCATCCTTAGGGTCCTCAACTACTACAACTCCATGTTTAAACACTTCCTTTACAGTGAAAGGGCCATCCCATCTAGGTTTTGACTTACTTGAGCCCAAATATGCATATTTAAGATTACCGGGCAGCGGCTTAAGCTCCAACTGTGGTGCCTCTTCACTTGAATGCACGAGCTTTTTTTCATTTTGTAGTAGCTCCTTAAAGCAAGGCTTCCATCCTTCATTAATTGCCATCATCTGTTGTTCTTCCAAAACCTGTGAGGGATCCAACAAAGAAAAATTTTCAGATACATGAATATCACATTCTAAATCATAAGAACCAATAGAATTATTAAGAAGAGTTTCAAGAGGATCAGAAAAACAATTCTTATTAAACTCTTCCATCGCCCCAATGAGGTTCACATAAGCACAATCATCATCATCCTCATGTGGTTGTTTAGCCACATGAAATATGTTTAGCTCCAAAGTCATGGAACCAAAAGTGAGTTGCATCCTTCCATTCCTGCAATTAATTAAAGCATTAGCTGTGGCAAGAAAAGGTCTACCCAAAATAATAGGGGTATGAACATTAGGATGTAAAACAGGTTGGTAATCAAGAACAATAAAATCAACAGGATAATAAAATTGTTCAATTTTCACCAACACATCCTCAACAATCCCTTTCGGCTCCCTTACAGAGCCATCAGCCAACTGTAAAGTTACTGAAGTAGGTTTTAACTCACCAAGTCCAAGTTTTTGATATACACTGAAAGGGATCAAATTAACACTTGCCCCAAGATCTAGCAATGCATGCTCCATGATGTAATCACCAATAGTACAAGAGATTGTAGGACAACCTGGGTCCTTATACTTTGGTAGGGTCTTATGTTGAATAACTGCACTTACCTGTTCTGTTAGGAATGCGGTCTTCTTCACATGATGCTTTCTCTTGATAGTGCATAGGTCCTTAATTACCTTGGCATATGCAGGCACTTGCTTGATAACATGCAATAATGGCAAATTTATCTTGACTTGATGCAAATGCTCTAATATCTCAGATGTAGTGTCCAATTTCTTAGGTAATTTTAAGGCTTGTGGAAATGGTGGAGGGATTGGGCATTGTTCAATGTCATCAAGCCCAAGTGACTTAGTTTTATCCTTCTCTTTTTCAAGAGGGGTCTCCTTAGATTTCTTAGTTATTAAAGGAGCACTTTTATCAATCTCTTTACCACTCCTCAAAATGGTCACAGCTTTTACTTTCTCATGTTTATCCTTAGAGCCAATTTTTAGATTTTGATTGATGGGATTAGGTTGAGTTTGGGAAGGAAGCTTCCCTCTCTCTATCCCACTCAATGAATTTGTAAGCCTAGTTATATGACTCTTGATCTCTCTTACCTCTTCATCTAGCCTAGTGAGCATGGATTCAAACTTTTGATTTTGCTCACTTTGCCTTTGAATGAAAGTACTAAGTGCATCCTCCAAGGAAGTCCTAGATGATGATGATGATGCATGTGGTGAATTGAAATTCCTTGGAGCAGGAGGATTCAACACATTGTCACTCTTATAACTCAAATACGGATGGTTTCGCATATTTGGATTATAATTGTTAGAATGTGAAGAATTATTTGGCCAATATGAATTAAATGCATGTACTTGTTCTTCTGGCACATTTAAGAATGATGAAAGTGATGCACATTCATTTGTTGCATGGTTTATCTCATGACAGATTTTACACACCTCCATTGGGTCCTCTCTAAAGGTAGCACTAACATTCTTACTTCCTTTCATTTTGAGTGCCTCAATTTCTTTAGTTAACATGCTGATTTTTGCACTCATGTTATCATCTTCCCTTAACTTGAAAACACTTCCACTAGAAGTGGTAGTGTTAGTTCTAGTCCTATCAGTGGAGTCCATAGGGCTAGGTCCAGTCCATGTGTTAGAGTTTTCAGCTATCTCATCAAGATAATCCATTGCATCTTCGGGTTCTTTTTGTAAAAAGTCCCCTCCGCATGAGAGTTGAACAAACTGTCGGTCCCTAGGTGTAAGTCCTTCATAAAAATAGCTAACCAACCTCCAATCTTCATACCCATGAGTTGGGCAGAAATTGAAAAGATCTTTGTACCTTTCCCAAGCTTGGTATAAGGTCTCATTTTCTCCTTGGACAAAACTAGCAATCCTTCTTTTTACTTGCTGGACTTTGTGGGGAGGAAAATGTTTCTTAAAAAACTCTTGGGCCATCTCCCCCCAACTACCTATAGACCTAGGTTTCAAGGTGTAAAGCCAACTTCTTGCCTTATCCTTAAGTGAAAAAGGAAAGAAACGTAACTTAGCAGTCTCAATAACATTTTGTGCATAGAAACTACTAATTACCTCTTCAAAAGCTCTGACATGGACATAAGGATTTTCATTTTCTTGTCCCCTAAAGTCAGGAAGTATTGCTAATAAACCTTATTTCAGTTCTACATGTGGTGCATTAGGTGGAAACATGATGCATGAAGGAACAGAATTTTGTGTGGGATGCAACAATTCATACATAGTTCTTCTATTCTCCTCATGATTATTATGTGTTTCATCACCCATGATTGATGAAGAAGGTGAAGGTGAAGGTGTGTCAAAAAGATTACCAAAGTAAGTTTCAAAATTTTCTAATCTGCCTCTCTTATTTCTAACCCAAATGCTCAAGCAATAAAATAAAAGCAAAACAAAATAAATTTAAAACAAACAGAAAAATAAAAACAAAATGAAGGGAAAAAAAATGGAACGAAGTTACCAATAGAAGAATTTCCACTAGTTGTGCTTTGCTCCCAAAAATTGTCTCTGAATACGCAGCAGCTCCCCGGCAACGGCGCCAAAATTGCTTGCTCACTCCCAAGTGCAGGAGATCGTAGCAATATAATTCTCGGAGTACCGAGGTCGAACCACAAAGAGCAGGGTAAATTCAAAGACAATATAATTAAATAACAATTTGGGTGAAGAAGAAAAATATTTTTGCTTGGTGATTGTTAACAAGAATAATAATAAAAACTGATTTAAAGCAATAATGGAAGTACCAGGGCATCGGGGTGTTTCCCTATATCGATATGAGATTCTTTGTGATCTAAGAAAATATATATTTCATAATTGATTGTTCTTATACAATTAAAAACTTATGATTCGGTTGAACTGAGACAATTCAAGAATGCATTATAACCTCGATTAATAATGCGGTTAGAAAAGTTTTCAGAAAAACTCATTCACTTTAAAACCTGATTGCTATTTGAAACTATTAGAAATTCATCTAAACAATAAGAAAAACATGATTGAACTTATTGAAAGCATGGAAGAACTAATACATCAAAAAGAAATCTAATTGAACAATCAAATATGTTATTGTCTAAAATCTTAGAGAGAATCACATTGAATATTCATATCGTATAGAAGAAACATAGCCCCTAGCCCTAGCAAAAAGTTTAGGCTGCCATTAGAGAAAGGAAAATACAAGGTTTTCTCTGCCCCAAAATTCCTTCTCACAGCCTCCCTCCCAAACCCTAATGTCCAAGTCTAAGGAAAATAAAACTTTTCTATTTTAATTTCCGTCCAGGTTTACAGCGGTAACTTGTGAGTTAATTTCGGCCTTCAAAAATTCAGAATTTAGGAAAACTCAAAACTAGAAAGTTGTAGATATTTAAGTCACGGTTCCAACCCATCTGGTCTTGCATCAATTGGAGTTTTGAGGAGAGAGATACGCCCAAAATACTGATCAGTGCTCAAATCAGATTTTTCCTTTTCAGATTCTACCCCTTTGATTTCTTTCCTTATTTGAAGCTTCCAATCTTAGTGGACAATCCAAGCACTCCAGCTGCACCTCCTTAGACATTTAAACATGGTCCTTTAGCTCCACTTTAATTCTAGTTTGGCCTCCATTCTTTCACAAATTCCTGTAAAAACTCATCTTTCTCACATAATTTCCTGAAAGTAGAAAATTACACACAATGAATGACATCTTATTCAAGAAATTATATAAAGATAAATAATAGGGACTAATGCAAATCATGACTTAATTATACGAATTAAGCATAGTAATAAGGAGATAACGCCAACATAAACATATAATAAGTATACATTTTAAGGCATTATCACACTTCGGGGGGTTGTTTTTATATGAGTAATAATCTTGTCTCCTGGATGAGAAAAAAGCAGAATTCCTTCTCTTTATCCATTGCTGAGGCTGAATACATTGCTGCTGGTAGCTGTTGCACCCAACTACTGTGGATGCAAAAACTCCTCCTTGATTATGGTATTCGTCAAGAACATCTCACCATCTATTGTGAGAATACCAATGCCATTAACATCTCTAAGAAGCCTATTCAACATTCTCGAACAAAACATATAGAGATTTGACACCACTTCATTCGGGAGCTTGTCGAAGATAGTACTCTCACTCTTAAGTTCATTCACATTGATGATCAGAAAGCTGATTTGTTCACTAAGCCTCTTGGTAGCAAACGTTTTGAATTCTTATGCCAAAACATTGGTGTGATCTCCATGGAGTGATCTTTTCTCCTTCTCCCTCTTCTTCATGCATTTGCATCTAGTTTTATGCTATGCTTTGTTTAACATTTTTTTGTTTGTTTGCTTACAGTTTTGCTTTATTTTGTTTTTCATAAAAATAAAAAAAAAATTATAAAATAATATATATATATATATATATATACACACAAAAACAGTGTGTGTTTTGTGTACATTGGTACTTATGTACCTTGGACGGCCATTAAAACGAAGTTTTCTAAACTTTGTGTCTTTTGCAACTTAGATAAGTATCTTAATGCACAACTAAGCAAGTGAGCTTTGTGGCTTGTGCTTGTGATGAGTACGATTAAGTAATCTCTTGTACTTAACACTCATGTTGTAGACACTCGATTTTGCACCCATGATTTAATCAAGGAAGATGACTAAAGTGACCATCTATGTACCAAAAAAATCATTCTTGCATTACATGCATAGTTTGTCTTTGCATCATATGCATCAATTTGTTCTTGCATTGCATGCATCAATTCATTCATTGCATATCATAAAAATGATCTTCAGATTCTAACGATCATAACGATGTGTTCGGTTTCTAAATCGAACCATCGGATTGAAAGATATCGCATGATCAAGTTTGCACAGTCCATATGCATTATGTCTAGGTAGAGTCAACCACGCATAATTGATTTAAGTTAATTCTGATTGGTCAAACAATTAAAATTAATTAAATCATTTTGTGATTGGTTGATAATCAGTGTTTAAAGTAGGGATGCATGCATAAGAATAAAAAGGATGATTGGATAACAATAAAACTGTGGATAATCTGAACATTATCAAGATTTATTTTAAGGGATTTATCTACAAGATAATTGTTCAAGATAATTTTTCTTAAAAAGCCAAAATTGTCTAAAAACAATCATAGACAGAGGATAAAAATGCGTCTAGGTACAAGGACCAGCCAAAAAATCCTAGAAGAGGAGTCCAAACACCACCCGAACACAAAAGAGTGTTCGGTGTCAAAAGGCCAATTCAGCACTATTGGAGTGCCAAATGACACTCTAAAAGGGCCAAATTTCCATTATTTGGGCTTTGGCCCAACAACCTTCGGGTGACGATAAGGCACACCCTTTTCAATCTTTTTGCAAAAGGATGCGTCTGGATTCAAACCCTAATTGTCTATACCTATTTTTTAGAATCCTCTAACCTTTATAAATAGAGATTGAACCTCATAATTCAACACTTTTTTTTTTTTTTTACGCTCTGAGAGGCATATGTTTTGAGACTCACAAAATTGCTGAGATTAGGAGATCCTTTCTGAGATTTGTTACAAGAATTAGGGGTTTTAGGTTTCAAAGATAACTGAACAAGTTTCTTTGAACCCTAAAACATCCTCTCAAGTAGAAGAGTGCTCATGCAAGAGATTGCTTTCTAACCTTTTTTTCATTATATTCTCTTATCATGATGATGCATGCTTTCTTGTTTTAAATATTCATATTCTGATCTTTTAATTTAGAATATCAAAATATGATTTTGATTCTTTTATTGTTACTATAATTTGTTTTTTAGTTTTAGAGATCTGCATGTATTAAACTATTTTTCATTAAACAAAAACGGATCTACATCTTTTTTCGATGTAGATCTGAATTTTTTATCGAACAAAAATGAATCTACATCTTTCTTAGATGTAGAACTTAATTTTTCTTAAAATAAAAACGAATTTTGTATCTTTTTTAGATACAAATCTGATTTTGTTTTAATGCATGTAGATTTTTTAAATAAAGAAAGAGATTATATATTGTTGTTTGTTTTGTTTGAGTCATGTAGCATAAAATTATTTTATGAATGAGATCCTCTTCACATAATTTTTTTTAAAATATAAAAACAGATCTGAATTTTTTTTAAGAAAAAAAACCAATCAAAAGACTTTATATTAATTAAATAAAAACAGATCTGAATTTTCTCTTCAAAAACCATTCTTTTTACACATGCAAAATAGATCTGATCTTTTTTTATAAGCCCAAAATCAATTTTTTCTAATCATTAAAACAGATCTGAATTTTGTTAAACAAAAAGAGGATACATTCATAAATGATTTTATGTAATTAGTTTATTTCACATGTTCAACATATCATACATAACATGCATAAATGGTACATTGGTCACAAGAGTTTAGAAGACCGGGCTCTGTCTGGGCGGAATAAGTGACTAACATCTTCCCATTTCGTAACCTAGCTTCCAAATTAAAACTTTTTGGTTAAGTAGATCTAGCTTTATCTTTGTTTTTATTTTGGGTAGATTGTAATTAGGACAAAAAGCCATGTATATTTGGTAGATTGTAACTAGGACACAAAGCTATGTAAAGTTCAAATTTTTAAATTTGTATTTTTTATTCAATCAATGAAACAAAGTAATTTAGTCATGTATTTGTATATTAGTTTTTTTTTTTTTTTTTTTTTTGTACATAAAAAATAAGTGGTGACTCCACACCACTTACCCAAAAAGAGAGGTACCGTAAAAAGAACATCACAAAATCTCTCTCTTTTTTGAGAGGCGACTTGGCTTTTTCGAGGTCTCTCACACATATCACTCTTTTTGACAGAAAGAACTAAAAAATCCTAAAAGAAAGGCATAAATAACCATCTCACCATTAAAGCTCGCCAATCATGAATAACATCTGTATGCTCCAGCATAACAAAATTATGATGTTTAAAGCTTAACATAATTGGTATTTCTTTTCTCTCTCTTATATGTCCATGCATAATATGTTTAAAAAAAATATGCAAAGAAAAATCAAAAGAAAAAAAAGAATAAAAATGCTTTTTAAATATTGTTGCAAATGTGTTTCTAGAAGATGTGGGGGTTATAGGATGTACCTCAAAGGTGATAGTCTCCATCAAGCAATTATGATTGTGTGTGAGTTAAATTGATTTTGTCATATCACAAATCGTCATAACATGAGACACTTCTGCAATCTTGTGATGTTTTCACACACAACACGCTAAATTCTTTGCTACTTTTGATACATATGTAGGTGCAATGTGATTTGACCATCACAAGGAAGACATGTGTTAATGTATACTCACTAAACTGGCTTAACTTGTTCTTAAAATATAAAATTAGCTAGACTTGTTTAGTGTATGCGTGTGTGTGTGTGTTTTGGATCTATGAATGCTTTGCATTTTTGTATTGAGAGATGTTTTTGAGAGCTTAACATGTAAATACGCTTTTCGTGATAATGATTACTGGGTTGGAAGTGGCGGAGCTAGGGAAGGGCCATGGCCACCCCTCACTTTTTAATTTTTCCCTTAATTGTAGTTTGAGTAGGTAATAAAATTACTAGCTTAAACAAAAATTTACACAGCCCCACCCCTAAAATTTTAAAAATTTTAAAATCTCGCCTCTTAAAATCTAAAATTTAGAACTTAAAACCTTTAAAACTGGCCCATCAACTTTTTAAGTAATCTGCGATAGTGGGAAAGAACCCAAAAATAAATAAATAAATTATAAAAAACCCAGATGGCAAATACCCCATCCCATGACCCTCCAAATATACTAACAAAACCCAAATTCCCCTTTAAACACACACCAAGTCAACAGAAATCCACATTAAAAAAAAAAAAAAAAAAAAACAAATATGTCTACATTACTGCGTGTGTGCTGTGCATCTATCCTTTGTTTCGCCAGTCCCCTCGCATGAATCCATGGTTTTCCGCTCAACTCAAGCTCTTGCCTCAATCCAAACCAGCAACCCAACCATTGGTATCTCTTCCTCCACCCCCCCGCCCGCCGCTTCTCTCTCTCTCTCTCTCTCTCTCTCTCTCTCTCTCTCTCGTTAATGCTTAAGAAATTGCAGTTTACTTCGGTAGAACCAACCAAAAAATTAACTAAGACTGAAGTAATTTGCTAGTTTACCGTGGGCTATTTTACTGTGTGCTGTGTTATACTGTTATACAGCTGTGATTCTGTAATTTTTTACGTTTACTTTTACGTTTCACAGTATATAATTTTATATAATATAATATATAACTTCTTATTGGGTGAGCATTTTTTTTTTTTTTTTTGGTTAAAAGGAAATGTATAATAGCAGCAGACTAGGAAGCCAAAATGGCTAATTTGTAGCTGAGAGCCTACAATAATTAACCCCATTTACATCTGAACATAACAACTCCTTAACAAAATTTGGGGCTGAATCAAAAATACAAAAATCTCCCTCCATCATGCTTCCATTCTTTGCAAGCCCATCAGCACAACGGTTTACTTCCCGAAACACATGGTTTACCCTGGCATGAGGGATTCTGTTTAGCAGCAACCTGCAATCCACCAGAAGAGTTGCATATGCTGCATTAGTTTGGGAGTTAGAATTAATCAAATCCACAACAACTTTCGCATCCAATTCAACTTCCAAATTCTGGATGGCGATCGAGTTGGGTAGCTAGAATCAGCCCATCCCTAAGAGCCCAACACTTTGCTAACATACTAGTACCAAATCCTAAGGATCTTGACAAACCCTTGACCCAAATGCCAGAACTATCTCTAATAAGCCCTCCTTTACCAGCCTTCCCTGGGTTCCCCATTGAAGCCCCATCAGTATAACACTAACAATATTGTTGTGAGTAAATCTTTTATTCATAAATATATATATATATATATATATATATATATTTTAAGTGAAAGTGTCTAATTAAGCAAACATATATTGTTTTCTTAGAACTTTGTACTAGATTATGACCATCGATATTTTGTTAATCAACAAATGAAATCAGAAAAGAATTTTTTTTAAATCTAGCCTCCATAGAAAAATTCCTTACTCCGCCACTTGTAACAATGAACCACTACTTAATAGTATTTTTATTCGGTTTGTATGTGTTATATTAGCGCAAGGCCTAACTCAGGTCATAATCGTAAGTATTCAATCATATTGAGCAATTGAAATAGAAGAGGTGTCTATATTTAAAAAAAAATAATTATAATAAGAATCATCGATGATATAAATATGGATGAAATCTAGCACTTACCCTCAATGTGACCTATTCTTTAGAGGTCCATTCATCTATGGACTATTAGAATTTAGAAGAGATCAAGAGAGAAGAACAAGCTAAGTGTCCAGCACATAAAATCTAAAATGTAGTATTTCATGTGAAATGTCAATGAATATAATAATGAAAGCTTAATCCGTGGGGTTCTTGGCTTTATTGTATAGCCAATATGATGATTGTTGCAACCGAAAATTTTGTGATTAAAAATGTTAGTTTTTAAATCCCTGTAAACTAGATTGTTTAACCTAATTAATTAACCAAATAGATACATAGATTTATTATTCAGATCTAGGTCAAACAAACATAAATCATATATGTAAAGCAGCGGGAATATAAAAAACACAATGATATGATCACCTAGGGAAAACCAAACCGGTAAAAAATCTGGGGAGGATTTAACCTAACTATCCTTAAGGTAAAAAGCAAATCCACTTTAGAGAATCGAAGTTTACAATAAGACTTAGACCTCTAATATCCTATTGCTACCACATGTAGAACTTACTAACATGACCACGTGCAAGCTCCGAATCCACGGACTTCTTCTCTATTAGGCTTTTACAACACAAGCACCCATACTTGTAACTTTAAGACTCCACTCAAAGGTTTAGCAACACAAACTTTCCTGTTTGTGACTTCAAGACCACATTTGAAGGTTTAGATCTTCAACTATTATTGATTCTTGATGCAACAACTTCAGATCTACCGGTTCTAAAGATATGAGGGTGATATCCGATAGTGATTTTGATCTCACAAGAGCACCTCTAAAGGCACATAACCTTTTAGATCTCACAAGAGTACCTCCAAAGTCATAATAAAATGTGCCTAGGGTTTCCTTTATATACTAGAAAAAGTAGATCTGAAACCCTAATTTTTTTTGGGCTTGAATTGCTGTTGGGCCAAATTTAAAATTCTGCAGATACATGTTGCGGTCGGTCGAGCCTGTTTCTCGATCGATTGAACCAGGCAGTTTCTAAACTCTTCTTTCTGCAGCTTGTATCCTTAAATCTTGACTTATATCACCTTGAGCATTGCCTAATAATACCTATAGACTCTAGAATTTATATTTAGACAAGTTTGTGTTCATGGTTTGCCAATTATTCTAAACTTTTAGAACCTAACAAAAAAAAAAAAAAAATGACTGACAAAAGCAATGTAGTAATGCATATCAGAATTAGATAGTGAGGCACACTAGATAAGAAAAAGAAGGCCAAGAAAAGGCTGTAGAGTGCCAGGGCATCATTGTTGCTTTGGTGGTAACAACTAACAAGTATATTTGATCAATGATGAACTTGGGTGTGGTATGGCTTGGTGAGGATATTTGCAGACTAGTTGTATATAAGTTAATACGCGTTCGAAACGTATAAGCAAAATAGCATCTCGAGTTTTAGAAACTCGAGATCTATATTAAAACTTGAGTCTCAAAAACTCGCTTTGCGAGTCTTTGTGCTGGATGAGCTGGATAGATCTCGAGTCTTTGAGACTTGATTTCTAAAAAGCAAAACCGAGTCTCTAAGACTCGATTTGGGTACTTGAGAAACCTCAAAACTGAAGAAGAACCAATGATCTGACGAATAAGAAACTTCTGAGTGGGACGATCTGAACGACGAAGAGAGGAGGACGATTTGAACGACGAAGAGAGGAACGATCTGAACGACGAAGAGAGGAACGATCTGAACGACGAAGAGAGGAAGAGAGGAACGATCTGACGATGAAGAACAGCGACAAAGAACAGAGGAACAGATCTGAGTGAGTGATTGGACGATCTGAACGATCCGCACGAAGAACTCAGAAGATCGTGAGGAAGAAGAAGTGAAAGAAAGAAGAAAGAAGGAAACCCAGCAAAGAGAAAGAAAGAAGAAGAAGACCCATGGCACACACAAACCCAGTCTCCGATCCCGATCGTCATGGTCCAGTTCACGATCTCTTCTTCTTCTTCTTCTTCTTCTTTTTATCTTCTTCTTCTTTTTTTTCTTCCAACAAACCCAGTCACGATCCCGATTGTCACAGTGCAACAAACCCAGTCTCCAATCCTGATCGTCACGGTGCAATTCACGATCTCTTCTTCTTCTTCTTCTTCTTCTTCTTCTTTTCTTTTTCTTCTCTGTGGATCTCTTCGTGCAATTGCACTATCTAGAACTCGAGTCTTAGAGACTCGAGTTCCACGTGAAGATTTTATCCACGTCAGTCAGTCAGAAGTCTGGAACTCGAGTTCTTAAAACTCGATTTGCTATTGAACTCGAGTTTTAAAAACTCGAGATGCTAGTTTTCTACTTTCTTTCGCAACTTGTCAAATAACAAAATTCTCCTAATAATAAAGTTAAATGGAAAAAAAATTCATGGCTTGGTGCTAATCCAATGAACTTGGCGCGGTACATATAGCGGTTCATACACTAATTTAAAGGCTAAACGTGATGAAATCTGGACTTGGATTTTCTAGGAATTCTATCGGCTCACTTGCTGGTTATCTTCCATACGGAATCGGGTCGCTACTGCTACTGTGAAGGAAAGAGACTGACACGTGTTACAGTGTTAGTATTTGTTTACAAAACGGGTGCCAAACGTAATAGACTTTTGTATTCAAAATTTAACAACGTGTGAGGTTGAGACGAAGCATCCAGTGTAGTACAGCATGACTAAAAGGTTACGTATAGATATAATATGACTTTAGAAATTTGAAGACAACCGTATCCTTTACTGTAAGTTGTACCAAAACTAATGTCTGATTTCAACATGGAATGGTTTGATGCACTGAACTTGAGGCAGCTGGAGTTATTTGCAGGCCTTAGCGCAGAGACGGAGCTAAGTATTGACCAAGGGAGCTCTAGCCCCCCTGACCTCTTGAAAATTTCCTTGGTAGTATACATGGTAGATAGTTTTTCAACACTAAAAGGGTTGTGGCCTCCCCAAGTTTTTCAAGAAAATTAAATTCGGTCCTCTAACATATTTCTTGGCCTGTTAAGCGAATAAAAATTAGCCCAACCCTACACCGAATACTATATAACCCAAGCGATAACAAAAAAAAATAAAAAATAAAATAAAAAAAAAAAAGAAAAAAAGAAAAAGAAGAAGATAAAATTGGTCCAAATAAACTTATTTCTTGGCTTATTAAGCAAATATCTCCTCTCAAGGCTTTAACATATGTACATTTTTATACCCCTAAACACAAGTTGTTTAATCTAGTTATTTAGCCAAGTGATTACTTAGATAAATTATTCAGTTCTAGGTTAACACAATAAAATCATATTATGTAAATAGTGCGGAAATGTAAAGAACACAACGATATAATAATCCAAAAAAATCTAACTGGTAAAAAACTTAAGGAGGATTTTATCTAGTTATCTTCAAGGTAAAATAGATTCACTATGAAAGAATTGAAGTTTTTATAATAGAACTTATACCACTAACATCCTATTACTACCTCAAGTAGAAAATTTACTACCACGACCACATAACAGGTCTAAGTCTACGGTCTACTTCTTTCTTTGATCCACTGCAACCACAAGTTCCCCTACTTATGACTTTGAGACTCCACTCAAAGGTTTCAGATCTTCTTTAAAGTTCTTTATGCAGCAGCTGAAGAGATCACCAAGTTCTTGACATGAATCTTGAATTGATAACCCTAAGTGTGTGTGTATGAAGGTAAATATCTCTAGATCTCACAAAAGATTTAACACACAACTATCAAAAGACTTCTAAAAAGTAGTTAGGGTTTTTCTTTTTATACTTGGAGTAAAACACAAAACCCTACACGTCAAACGGGCTTAGGCTGAATTGGAAATTCTGCAGAAAAATAAATTTGCACGTGGTTCAATCGATCGAGTCTAATTTTCTATCGATTGAGACTTGTAGATTAAGTCCAATAATTTCTGCAATCACTCGATTCCAATTTTACAAATAAACACACTTTGAGCAAGTCTAAATCTAGAATCTACGTTTTGATCATGGTTTGCCAACACAATACAAATTGAAGTTCTAATACATTAGTTCCTAAATTTTTAGAACCTAACAACATCAATATGCCTATCTATGTCTGGTTCTTCTTTCTGGGTATCTGTGAATTGAATTTAGTGGTATGTCTTATTAACAATCTCAAATCTCTCTCTCTCTCTCTCTCTCTCTCTCTCTCTCTCTCTCTCTCTCTCTCTCTCTCTCTCTCTCTCTCTCTCTCTCTCTCTCTCTCTCTCTCTCTCTCTCTCTCTCTCTCTCTCTCTCTCTCTATTGCATCTAATCAGCTTTGTTTTTTTAACAATACAAGTACCTATAAGTGAGTTGTAGGGACAAATGCCCTCGTCTAATTAGCATCTACAAGGGCCGGCTACAAAGGTGGAGCAACAACAGCAAAACATGTAGCATATCTTCTTATTCTCTCTTTAAAAAGTTAGACTTACTTAGACTAGTTAACATTAGACCCTTAAATTGATTAGGTTAGTAACACAAGAAAATTCTGACTTGGTTATTATAACTAGTTAATAACAGGCTACAAAGGTTGAACCACAACAGCACTACAACACTGCAGAAGTAGCCAATTCGTTTGGCATCTAATCTTGGTTTAGGTTTCGTTTCTTCTCCCTTGGCCAAAAATATGCCATAATTATTATTATTATTATTATTATTTTTAGAAGAGATTATGTCATAATTTTAAAAAGTAAAATTTAAATAGGGAAGGATTAACCGATTAAGATCTAGAGTTCTTAGAGTAATTTTATGGAATAATTTCTAAATTCTTATTCATAAATTTTGAAATATGTGGATTAGATTTACCACATCATCAACATTTAACTATCATCATTTTTGTACCCATTTAAATTATTGCCATTCACTCATAAAAGAGAAATGATCAAATCAAAGTGCTAGTTCTTGCCAGTGTCGGCTCACAGGTGAGGGTGCAAGGCAAGTAGGCAATTGCCTAAGGCCCCTATTGAAAAAATGCCCCCAAACTTTTACCAATAGAGATACACATGTACTAATGGAAGTATTAATTATGCGCCAAATATTCACCAATAAATAAAAAGTGTTTTTTTTTTAATCAACTAGTTAAAGAAAAATATTTTCATTGGATGTGACAATGGCTATTCATTTTTTTTTTTCAGTTTTAGAGTGTAAAACTCATTAATCTCTCACACACAGATGTTGAAAGAACTTTTTAATCTCCTATTAATAAATAAATATATACTCTAATTTTATTTAGAGATATCAAATATATATAGTTTTATTAAAAATTTTAATCATAATTTGTTAGTATTTGGTTGCTTCATTTGATAAATAATGTTTAGTTTAGTTATATAGTCATTGAGTAATAAGATAGATTTGTTTTAATTTGTAATTTTGCATCTAAAAAAAATAGATTTTAAATGAAAAAAATACCAAAATTTAAATAAATCTTTTCTTAATATTCAAAATATAAGAATATGTCACACTTAAAGTAGTTGCCTTAGGCCCCACAATGCCATGAGCCTGCCTTGGTTCTTGCTTAGAGCATAGCTAACAACTTTTTTTCTTTAAATTTTTCAGAAATTTTCTTTATTTTTATTACTTCTTCTTTAGGGTTTTGTTCTTTATCTTTCTTAGCCTTAGTGATTTAATTTTTTCCTAGTTTTAGGTGTTATGACTAGAAGCATGTTTAGGCTAGAATAGGGGTTTCTACCTCAGGATGCATTACACAACCTCTGCCTTAGGTACACACCCTAGGAGGCTTGTGTACACAACCTTAGTCATTCATAGGTAGGCTCTTTTTTTTTTTTTTTTTTTTTTTTTTAAACTTGTCTTTAATTTTAACGTTGTTTATTTGCCCTTTATCTTTCAACACATGTTAGAAACATGCTTAGAATGTTTAAATTGTATTAGAATCATGCTTAGGATGATTGAATTTTGTTAGAAGCATGCTAGGGATTTGGATGTATTGAGAACGTGGTAGCTTTCAAAACCTTAGGGATAGAAATATTTGTTTTTTAATTTGAAAAATGAGTGTGCTCCTGTTTGTGCAAAAATTAATATGTTTGATTTCAACATGGGAATGTTTGATGCTTTGAACTTGAGGCGGCTGGTCCGGCTGGAGTTATTTACAGGTCGGAGGGCTGCAGCATGCAGATGGAGCCAATTCGTAAGGCATCTAATTCTGGTATCTAGTAGGTTCAGTTTCTTCTCCTTTGTCCAAACATAGTCATAATTTTCAAAATTAAAATTAACCATTGAAGGATTAAGATCTAGAGTTCTTAGAGTAAAATTTGTATCTACACATTTTGAAATATGTGGATTAAATTTTACCACATCATCAATATTTAAAAATTAAAATAAAAAGTTCACTATTATCATTTTTTATCCATTTAAATTATTGTCGACGTGGAAAACCTCTTTTGGTTTTTGGTCTTTCACTACATAAAAGGGAAATGCTCAAATCAAAATTTTGGTTCTTGCTTACAGCATAGTTAACAAATTTTTTTCTTTATATTTTTCAGAAAATTTCTTTATTTTTATTACTTCTCATTTAGGTTTTTGCTCTATATTTTTCTCAGCCATAGTATTATTATTATTATTATTATTTTTTTTTTTTTTTTTTTTTTTTAAGTTTTTGGTGTTATGACTAGAAGCATGTTTAGGCTAGAATAGGGGTTTCTACCTCAGGGCGCGTAATGCAACCTTGACCTTACATACGCACCTTAGGAGGCCTATGCACACGACCTTAGTCATTCCTAAGTAGGCTCTTTTAGAAACTTAGGAAATTTTTTTTCTTCTGTTTTAATGTTGTTCATTTGTCATTTATCTTTCAACCTATGTTAGAAACTTGCTCAGAATGTTTAGATCTTGTTAGAAATAGGCTTAGATGATGGAACCTTATTAGAAGCATGCTAAGAATTTGGATATGTTGAGAACATGGTAGCTTTCAAAACCCTAGGGATAGAATATTCGTTTTTTAATTCGCAAATGATGTGTTTAGGATGTGGGCTTTTATTTGTGCCTTACTTTTAATTTTTGCATGCATAGGAAAGGTTCCACTTTGGGGGATCCTTATTGAAACATGACTCTACGAAGTCCATAAGTGGAGAACAGCCAAATCAACCAAGGAGATTTGGGTGACCTATACCTTCTGAAGTCCATATCCTAATTTTGAACCATTTTTGGTTTTAGAGCTCTTTATAAAGATTCAAATTAGTTTCCAAAAAAAAAAAAAAAAAAAAAAAAAAAAAAAAAAAAACAACAACAACAACAACAAATGGTGATCGACTCCCACCCATAAGGCTAGTGGCATACTCCTGTGCCAATTAGGATGGACCCACTCACAAGGCCTTAAAATTCAACTTAGTATGTCACATGGGAATGACATGGTAGTGTTAGCAAACCAAAAACCACCAAATGAAAACAAGACATTGTGGAGATGGAAGCTTTAATATACATTATTGTTTAGTGTTTCTCTGTTTGGTTTAAGTATATTTTGTTAAAATTTAGTTGTGGTTTCTATGACTGGAAAATGAAATTATATAGGACTAGAATTTTGGTTTCTTACTAGTTCTATTAGAAATATATTTTGTTAAAATTTAGTTGTGGTTAGTTTTGTGACTGGGGAAATGAATTTATTATTTTGTGATAATTTGTTAGTTTTTCAAGTTTTTTTTTTTTTCATCCAAGCATTGTCATTAGAAATGATATTAGCCAAAGTTGGTTATGAGTACATTATTGATGCGTGGAGAAACATCCTCCATCTTCACAGATTAACCGCTAACATGTCTAGCAAGATTATGCGTTACATAATTACTTTATCTATAAGTATGATAAAACCAAGAGAACAAAAGACGTGTAAATAATTTAGCCTCAGCGATGAGGTGGCCATAGGAGGAGAATGATTCATCTTTATTACTAAGAGCTTCAAATATAACTTCGAAGTCACCCTAAAAAATAATTGACGAAAGACTAAGGTCTTGAGCAAAACTTAAAAGCCCTCACTACTGCCATGGATTCTACATTAGCAACCAAGTGGGGTAAACGTATTTTCTCTTTCACAGACGCCAAAACCAAGCCCTGAGAATTTCGAACAACCACCTTAATCTATGCTTCTCGACTCCTTAAACACTGAACCATCACAATTAACTTTGACTTTCTATCCAAAAAAAAAAATTAAATAACTTTGACTAAAGGGTTTATCGAAGGAGACCAACAAACCTGATCTGGATTTAAGGCAGTGGGGGGAGAAATTTTACTGGGATGGCCCAAATAAAATCAGAGAGGATTTGCTTTGCCATTGGGATCACATCATTAATAGGAAAGGATTTTTATTCTGCCCGAAGTCTATTTCTACAGAACCAATTGCAAAAACATCCAGATCGTTTTTTTTCCTCAATTATGTGCTGCACCAAATCTAAAAACTTGGAGAAGTGGTTAACTTGGCGAAAACTCCGTGTTGGATCAAAGTCCAATACAGCCGGCCGAAAGCCATAATGCGCGAAGCACATTCTGGGGAAGTTGCTTACAATGTTCACAAACACCTTTAGCTAACACATTCCTTCGGACTAAATTAGTTTTCATTTTTTGTTATAACGTAACTAAGAGTCATAGTATTGTAATTTTTTTGTAAGACAATGTAATTCAAATTTCATTTGAATAATAAGGTAATATATTAAATTGTGGTTTTCTTGATTTAATCCTTAAATAATCAAGTGGTGCTTTCAAATTGTAAAACCCTAGATGTATGGTTAGAATATTGTCAATTGAGTATTCATTTAGGGATACACATGCATTTGACCTAGCATTTTCTTTGGTCATGATTATCACACCCACATTGATGCCTATTGAGTCCAACGATACTTCCCAATAAGAACAAGCTGTAAAGTTTTAAAATATTTCAATACTATTGCTTATTCACATGAATATATGACATCATTTTTTTAGAAAGTTTCAACTTATAGTGGTTGCTTCTGATGAAAGTTCTTTATCATCAAACTAAGACACCAATCAGTTTTTGGCGTATGTGAAAATTGAATCTTAGATCTTTTATACAACTATTAGAGAGTTTACGAGTTGAGCTAACTAGAACCTACGATTATGACATCATTCATCTCATTAGAAATATAGAAATTGCACAATTCACACCATTGTAACATTTGAATCTACCCAATATTCCTTTGCAAGAATTTTTATTTTGTCAAGACTAAAGATACAAAACAGCCGCATTGTTCTATCCTATCAAAAGAGCCAAATGGCTAATTTATGCGGGACAAAAGGTGATACTGAAACTCATTGCCCCATTGCAGCTATAAATTGGAGGTTGATTATCACCAGGATAAGTGTGGGCTAGACCACTGTACACACAATTTTTGTAAAAGATAAATCACACGATCACGAAATAGTGTAACAAATTATCAGCTTGTATTTGATTTGTATATATGTGAGTAGAATCCTCTGTATGAATCTTTACAATGAAAGAATACAATAAAACTCTTCTAATTCGACCTCCAAGTGACTTTACGATCCAAGGGCTATGAAGCTTGATCTTAAATCGTACTTTGATGTATCCAAGTTGAATGAACAGTTGAACGTGCTTGATTTGATGGGAGGGCCATTGGCTTGATCTCGAACTAGGTTAAAGGAGAATCCCCACTTTGATTTGAAGAAGTAGGAAAAGGCTTTGATGAACAATGGAATTCTTGTGAACTTTAGAGTTGACTCTCTATTTTGGCAGAGTGTCAATAGTGTTTTCTCTCTAAAAATGTTCTCCCCTTTCTTCATATGAGAAGCCCCTATTTATAGGCAACTCAATTGTATTTAATTTGAAATTTTCCCTCAGCATTTATTGAGAGTTAAATTATGAATTTAATTTGGTATTTCATTTAATAAGAACTTTCCATATAGGTCTTTTTCTTCTGACGCTGCCATATGGCTTTCTTCATTTGATGTTGCCACGTGATTGGATTTCATTCGCTGATCATCCTTGTCATCAATTGGAGATTAATTTGATCACGAATATTTTATCATGAACAATCGGATGGTCGTGAATACATCATAAAATTTTGATATCTACAAATGCCCCCACTTCAAGGTTCGACTTCGCGTCTTTCGGATGCAAGGAAGATGAGACTTGAAGTATTCTTTCATTTTATTTATTTATTTATTTATTATTTTTATCTTTAATAATGAACTTGGTTTTACAGGTACACAAGGCCTTCATCCAAGTGCTTTATGGGCTTTTTCATCCCAATGCTGCATATTACCACTTTGCCATCGAAGGTGTCTTTTCATCATTTTACCATACGGAGGACTCACTTTTTTTTTTTTTTAACTGGGGCTTCACTCTCATGGGCCTGATCACACACAAAAGACTCCCCTTGCAAGCCCACCTTAGTCTTGTTAAGCAAGTCGGCGCTGCAATTATCTTGTTCGGCAAGCATGTTTTTCCTTTAGCTGCACTCTTGCAAATCACTAGGGCTTCTTGTGAGTGCCACCTTTATAAAAGGAGGTGATGTTTCATGGGTTAGAAGCAATTGAGCACCCCTTTTTTTACCTTGAGTTATTTTTTTTTTCTTCAGCCGTAGCAGGCATCTTCTCTCTTTCTCATTCTTTCTTATGCTTGTTTTTGTATTTTTTTTTTTTTTTTTTTTTTACCCATTGATTTACTCTGTGCAGGTCATAGAAGTTGGCACTGCGTGAGCCAAGGTCATAGAAGCTAGTACTGTGTGAGCCAAGCCTTAGTTTTAAGCGAGTCTACCATCTTGTCCTTCTTATCTTGGCGTCCGACGGATTCGAGCACAGGAGTCCTCTTGCCTTCCTCAGACACGGGGTGTAAGCTTCAGCAACGCATCAATTTCACTGCCTTTTGTCTTGTGACCATTGGTGTGAGAGCTTCATCTGCGCAACCTTCTTAAAGCCTTCGTTTTACGGCCATCATCGGTGCATCCTTCCATCAGTGCGAGAGCTTCGTCGGTGCATTCTTCCGACTGCCTTCATCATTGCCATTGTCTCACAACCATTGGCGCGAGAGTTTCGTCAGCACATCCTCCTCATTGCCTTTGCCCTTGCCTTTGCTTCATGATCATTAGTACGAGAGTTCCATCAGCGCGCCCTTTTCACTGCCTTCTGTCTCGCGACCATTGGTGTGAGTGCTTCGTCTGCGCAACCTTCTCGCAGCCTTCGTCTTGCAGCCATCATCGGTACATCCTTCCATCATTGCAAGAGCTTCGTTGGTGCATCCTTCCATCAGTGTGAGAGCTTCGTCGGTGCATCTTTCCATCATTGCAAGAGCTTCGTCGGTGCATCCCTCCATCAGTGTGAGAGCTTTGTCAGTGCATTCTTTTGACTACCTTTGTCTTGCAACTATCGGCACGAGAGAGTTCCGTCAACACATCCTCCTCGCTGCTTTTGCCCCTACCCTCGTTTCGCGATCATCAGCACAAGAGCTCCGTCCGCACATCATTCCCACAGCCGTCGTTTTGCAACTATCAGCTGTCCTCTCTAAGCCGTGACACGGAGCCTCTTGACTTTAGGTACTCCAACTCCATGTATTTGCCAGACTTAAACTGTCGCAATGTCTTTGGTGCTCCCGCAAGCAACGAACTTGCACTAGTTCTATGTGCCCCACATGGTATCAAGAAATATTTGCTTGTTCCTTGACCCCACTAAGGGAGAAGGCTCCACTTTCGTGATTTCTATCATTTTGTATGTAATAGTTTATGCCATATTATTGACACGTCCCATGCCTTAATTTCATGGGAAGCATGGTGGCATCTTTTTACACACATGATCTTTGCACTCAATAGGCAACATGCAAGCTTCCACTTGTCTTTGTCTTTTCATGCACCTATGGTTATTTCAACACCTACATATGATGTTTGCATGTTAACATTGAATGAATGGTTTACCCGTGGCTTTGAATCTCAATGTCACGTGTCTTCCCTTTTTTTTTAATAATTTTTTTTAATTTATTTATTATATATATATTTTTATTATTTTATTATATATATATTTTATATCAATTTATTAGTAACGGGCATTTGAATGAATAAGGTATTCATCCTTTCCTTTGGTTTGCAATCAGGTGATTCAGGCTTGTCAACCCTTTGCTTGACTTGTGACTTGTCTACGGTTGTTTAAGTCATGACCTCTACGGGCTTCATATTCTCCAAGTGGCTGCAATCAAGTGCGCTCCATCATGGTCATTTTTCATGACTCATCGAGGACTCTCAATGATCAATCCATCACTCTATTGCGCTCTACGAACGAACCTGTGGAGGAAGGCGTCGTCTTGAAAGTCCATCCACCTAGTAACAGTGTTCCTTTATCCTCGTCTACTGCCATTCCTCATCCTCTGAGTCTATCTCGATGGTGGGTCGAGTCATCTGAACTGCACGACCCGACTAGAAAGGATTCGTATGTCGTTTCGAGGACGTTTACTTTGGCCTCCAACCTTCACTCAACCGTGGGCGACATCAATCCATTTCCTCTTCTTGGTCGTCGAATAAGTGCGGGAGAAGTGCAGTGGGCCCTACCTTCTTCCAAGACCCCTCCACTCCAATATAAGGGTGAATTTTTTTACCTCCTTAAATATTAGGAGTGGCTAGAAGACATATTGAGCCGCAATACTAAAGTCTTAAGTGATGCCAATCTTTACGAGCCGCTACTTGCATCGTTATTCACGTACAATCGAAACACCCATGTCTTGCAAGCCTTTCTAGAGTGTTGGTGTACGGCTACGAACACATTGCACACGTCTGTAGGAGAGGTCTCTATTAGCTTATGGGACTTGCATTCGATTGGTGGACTTCCCGTGTACGGCTCATTTTACGAAGAGGTAGTTCCAAACTCAAAAGACATATCATCTCTCCCCTCATGCTGTCGTCATCTATTTGCTGCCTTCCATCACCTGAGTCTTGAGCTTGGTGGTTCGCACTTGGTCACTATGGCCGCATAGGTGAAGTTTTGGTTCCGCGGCGAGTCTAAATATCAGAAACCGCCGACTAGAAGGTTAATAAAGAGGAATGCAAGAGACAAGCAATCTCATAACCCCTCTGGTAAAATCGATGCCCCCAGAATTCTGACTAAAGAAGACGAAGCTCCTTTCAATGTGGTCAAGGTGGAGAGAAGGCTTATAGAAGAGACTTGGTTATCTGCTTTGATCTCGTGTTGGCTGTGTGAGTTCGCTTTTCCTGACGGGAGACCAAACTTAATCAGGCCTGGTGTTTTCAAGAGCGTAAGTGCAATGGCTCATGGTAAGAGATATTGCCTTGCAGTCCCAGTCCTAGCCAACATTTATAGGGGCTTAAATGAAATTGTCTTCTAAGACTCCTAGTAAATGTGATGCCACTTTTCCTGCACACTACTTGAATGCTTGATTGGCCGAATACTTCGACATTGACTTTGAACTCGAAGGGTCTCGCTCCAAGGCTGCTCCATGCATGTTTAAATACTCCAGAGAAGGTGCAGCCAAGCATTAAGATGAGGTTACGGCGCGTAAGCTATTTCGTGCCGTTAGTAGCCTCAATTTTCATCGCTTAGGCCTTTTTAAAGGACATTGAGAGATTCTGGTGGATGATGACAAGCTACCTAGCTCTTATGCAAATTACTTCATTAGCCAACGCTCTAGCTACCTAGCCTCTCGTCGTGGAAGTGTATGTATAGTTGAACCATATAGCCCTCACTGCTTTGGTCGACAGTTCGATTATAATCAACACATCCTTAGGGAGCTTAATGAGGACTTTCGCACCGTCACCTTAGAACAAGTAGTATGCTTCTGGCGCTGATGTCTTCGTCTTGCTACCGGTTCGGAGTTCTTAATCCCTGCCTGCCCATCTGAGCACGGGGCTCCGTGCACGAAGGACTATATGAGTTGGTGGATTAGAAGATCTGATGGTTTCTTTTCAAGTAGGGCTAAGCAACAGATTGAGAATGTTAACCCAAGCAAGATAAGACTCAAGATAAAACAGCCTAATGAAGTAGTTGAGCCCGTGAAGTGCCGAAGCGATGGGAAGCCCTCCTTTGGGATTTCGGAGGCTACTGATGAGTCTTTAGGAGGTGCGTGTGTGGACAAGGCACATTCTCTTAAGCGTAGGCCTTCTTGTGTAGTCTCAACGTCGAGAGATTCTGGTGGATGATGACAAGCTACCTAGCTCTTATGCAGATTACTTCATTAGCCAATGCTCTAGCTACCTAGCCTCTCGTCGTGGAAGTGTATGTATAGTTGAACCATATAGCCCTCACCGCTTTGGTCGATAGTTTGGTTTCAATCAAAACATCCTTAGGGAGCTTAATGAGGACTTTCGCACCGTCACCTTAGAGCAAGTAGTATGCTTCTAGTGCCGATGTCTTCGTCTTGCTACCGGTTCTGAGTTCTTAATCCCTGCCTGCCCATCTGAGTACGAGGCTTCATGCACGAAGGACTATATGAATTGGTGGATTAGAAGATCTGATGGTTTCTTTTCAAGTAGGGCTGAGCAACCAATTGAGAATGATAACCCAAGCAAGATAAGACTCAAGATAAAACAGCCTAATGATGTAGTTGAGCCCGTGAAGTGCTGAAGCGATGGGAAGCCCTCCTTTGGGATGTCGAAGGCTACTGATGAGTCTTTAGGAGGTGCGTGCGTCGACAAGGCACATTCTCCTAAGTGTAGGCCTTCTTGTGTAGTCTCAACATCAAGAGATTCTGGTGGATGATGACAAGCTACCTAGCTCTTATGCAGATTACTTCATTAGCCAATGCTCTAGCTACCTAGCCTCTTGTCGTGGAAGTGTATGTATAGTTGAACCATATAGCCCTCACCGCTTTGGTTGACAGTTCGGTTTCAATCAACACATCCCTGGGGAGCTTAATGAGGACTTTTGCACCGTCACCTTAGAGCAAGTAGTATGCTTCTGGTGCCGATGTCTTCATCTTGCTACCGGTTCTGAGTTCTTAATCCCTGCCTGCCCATCTGAGTACGGGGCTCTGTGCACGAAGGACTATATGTATTGGTGGATTAGAAGATCTGATGGTTTCTTTTCAAGTAGGGCTGAGCAACCGATTGGGAATGTTAACCTAAGCAAGATAAGACTCAAGATAAAACAGCCTAATGAAGTAGTTGAGCCCGTGAAGCGCCGAAGCGATGGGAAGCCCTCCTTTGGGATTTCGAAGGCAACTGATGAGTCTTTAGGAGGTGCGTGCATCGACAAGGCACATTCTCCTAAGCGTAGGCCTTCTTGTGTAGTCTCAACGCCTCAAGACATGGAGGTGACCAAGGGTAAGGATGCATCAGATTCCGAGCGGAATAGTGGCAACTCAGACTCTCACTAGAGATGCAAAAGGTAGAGGGACAATCCTAACAAGAATTTGGATCATGAGGGGGGTCATCCAGGTGCCTGACCGTGGTGTTGATATGGATTTGCTTCCTGACCCTTCTGGTGGCAGTGCACAAGTGAGTCTTAATTCTCTTTTTGATGATTTTGATCTTGAACCCATTAAAGACCTTTGTTACCTTCACAGTGACCTTGAAGCTATTTCTGGTATCCAAGAACTTTTTGAGAATGACAATCTTGGTATTCTTCCAATGCAGGATGACAATTATCCTTCGAAAAGAGCAGGAGGGAAGTGTACACCAGTTGCCGCTAGCCCTTCTACGAGTGAGTTTTCCATTCAAGGTTCGACTGCCTTTGATTTGGCTACTAAGGAAATTGACCCATCACGTTCGGTGAAGACTAACGCCACTCTTTCTTCCGACCTTATTCTCAAGCCTTCAAGGGACTTGACTCGAAATAAACCCATTATGTGTAGTTCGAGCCTCCCGGGCACTTCGACTGTCACAAAGTTTGAACCTGATAATTTGATTTCGAAGGCCGATCGACAGCGTGCAAAAATGTTAGGAAGGGACCTAATTAAGAAGGTCATCAAAACCCTTTTTACTTTTGTGACTTCACTTAGGGATGGAGTCGAGAAGATCCTCCAAGTTATCGCACAGATAAAAGTTGTGGATGCAACGCCTTTAAGAGAGCGTATTTCGAAATATATGGATGATGCAGACCGATATTCTTCCCTCCATCATGCTCTTTCACAAGGCATTGCACCTGAAGACAAGGAACGGAAGCTTACTGACGCTCGGCATCATCTCACTCTTGCCCTCGACTCGGAAACCATTAAGATCAATCAGAAAGTAGCGATCTAGGCAAACTTAGACAAGGCCTTAGCTAGAGAGATTGAATTGAAGAAGAAGCTTGAGTCGCTTTCAATGCAAAAGGCAGAGTTTACAAAGTCGAGCACCCTCTGTGATTCAGAGCTAGCCCAGCAACAAGTGATCATTTCTCAAATCAAGGGGGAGGTTTCCAAGATTGAGGCTGCTCCAACTTTAGAAGCTTCTGATGATGCAAAATTCAGAGAGCTACAAGGGTTACTAGAGACTAGCAAATAGGAGTTGAGGCATTTAGATTGGATAGGCTAATCTTTTTTTTTATTTTTTTATTTTTTTATTAATGTAGTCATTAAAATGTAACGACACTTATCTCATTATTAATAAAGAAATTCATTTATTTCCAAATCAATGTTTGCTCCTTCTTTTTTTTTTTTTTTTTTTTTTTTTTTGCGACTGTGCTTAGCAAAGGATGCTATGCTGCCTATGTACCCAAAAGGGATCAAGTCAT
Source organism: Lithocarpus polystachyus (assembly GCA_033629205.1). Taxonomy (NCBI): domain Eukaryota; kingdom Viridiplantae; phylum Streptophyta; class Magnoliopsida; order Fagales; family Fagaceae; genus Lithocarpus; species Lithocarpus polystachyus. Next base: position 49,909,687 of record CM066168.1, read on the forward strand.
AACATAGTTCAGAGAACTTATTATTATTAATTTTTTTATTCATTCTATATATATATATATATATATAAAGTACATATGCGACTGAACTTAGTAACAAATACCAAGCTACCTATGTACCCAAAAGGGATTTAGTATATATGTGACTGAACTTAGTAACGAATACCAAGCTGCCTACGTACCCAAAAGGGATCAAGTCATAATGTAGTTCAAGGGAGTTTTTTTTTTTTTTTTAGTCCCTAACTTTTGCCTAGGTCGCCTCTTTCAAGGTTTTCAACCTAGCAGGATTTTTTTTTTTTTTTTGTGTCCCTAACTTTTGCCTAGGTCACCTCTTTCAAGGTTTTCAACCTAGCGGGATTCACTTATTTATTTTTAGTGGGTAGTTTAAGCTCTTACTGAGAAGCAACTTCAATTTTTCATGCATAGTATCGCTTCAGGAACTTTGCATTTATGGGACCTACCCTCAGGCTATCTCTGTCGACTATCTTATAAATACCATTAGTGTAGACCTCCTGCACGACATAGGGGCCATCCCATTTTGATGTGAACTTGTTCCTAGTCTTGTGAGAGATGTTGATGGGTCTTCGTATTGCAAGTACTAGGTCCCCTACTTGGAAAGATCGAGGTTAGACTCTCTTGTTGAATGCTCGCGAAAGCCGCGCTTGGTAGCATTCAAGACGTTGTTGAGCTTCCAATCTCTTTTCATCAAGTGCTTCCAACTCTTCAAGTCTTAAACGCGCATTTTCTTCATTTGTGAGCCCTTCTTGGATAGCAATTTGAAGTGATGGAATTTATCACTCCAAAGGCAGGATTGCTTTGACACCATATACTAATGACTACGGAGTGGCTTGCGTGGGTGTCCTATATGTTGTTCGGTATACCCATAAAGCTTCTCCAATATTTTCATGCCAATCCCTCTTCGAGTGCTCTACTACCTTTTTCAACAAATTGCAAAGTGTTTTATTGAAAGCCTCAGCAAGACCGTTGGCTGGCACGTTATACATGGATGACTTGTATTGCTTGAACTCGAACTTCTCGCATAGTTAGGTCATCAAACTATTGTAGAATGGCTTACCGTTATCCGTGAAAATATAGCGAGAGACACCATACCGATAGATCAAGTGAGTCTGGATGAAGTTCACCACATTTTCCTTTTTTACTTCCCTGAACGGTATGGCTTCTGCCCATTTAGAAAAATAGTCAGTTGCAACTAATATGTATAGATGACCCCCCAACGACTTAGGCAATGGTCTTATAACATCAAATCCCTATGCGTCAAAAGGCCAGGACACGACTGTAGGGTGCAAGGGCTCCGGTGGCTGATGGATGTAATTCGCATGAAACTGGCATGCTTCAGATGTCTTTGCATAGTCTATACAATCTTTGACCATGGTGGGCCAATAATAACCCATTCGTTTTATCTGATGATACAATTTGGGGCTAGACTGATGAGCGCTACACATTCCTGAATGAGCTTCTTCCATGGCTTGATAGCCTTTTTCCTTGCCGAGACATCGTAAGAATAGACCGTCAAAAGACCTCCTATATAATGTGCCCTTGTAGTGTATGAAACGAGGTGCCCTTCGCTGTACCTTAGTCTTGTAGTGGGGATCTTCGGGTAGCTTACCGTGTTCCAAGTAATCAATCAAGGGTTGGCGCCAATCCTCATCCTCCACTATAGATATTGATATGGCATTTGTCGCACACGCGTATTCTTCCGTGCAAAAGAGCACCCAACGTTTGCAGACAGGGACATTTGCTTTTTCACCCTTTGACAGAGCCAATGTGGTGGCTAGGTTGGCTAGAGCATCTGCCATCCTATTCTCGTTTCTGGGGATATGCTCCAAGGAAACTCCATCGAACTTCTTAATTAGTCGTGTAGCCATCTGAAAGTAAGGAATCAAACCCTCATGTTTAACTTCATAGTGTGTCAAAAGTTGATTGATTACCAACTTGGAATTGCCGTTGACTTCTAGGTATGAGATCTTCATAACGAGGGCCATTTGGAGGCCGACAATAAGGGTTGATACTTAGTAACGTTTTTTGAACACAGTTCACTAAACATAAAGGCGAATGGTAACACTTGTTTCTATGGCAACACAAAAACAACCCCAGCACTGGATTCTTCTCGTTGAGCAGCCCTATCGAAGAACATCATCCAAGGTGGGAGGACTTCAGTGTACAATACATCTTCATCTAGAAAATCATCTGAGAGCTCCTAATCGGCAGGAATAGGATGATCAGCAAGGAAATTTGCTAGTGCTTGCCCTTTGATGGCCTTTTGGGGCACATACACTATTTCAAACTCTTGAAAGGCCACAGCCCATTTTGCCAACCGTCCAGACATGATTGCCCTAGACAAGACGTATTTCACTGGATCTATCCTTGCAACCAAGTGTATTACATGTGCTTGCATGTAGTGCCTTAATTTTTGAATGGAGAAGAAAAGCGCAAGGCACATCTTCTCTATTGGAGAATACCTCGATTCTACCCCAGTTAGCTTTCGACTAAGGTAATACAATGCCTTCTCTTTCTCTTCTTCATTTTTCTGAGCTAAGAGGGCTCCAAGTGATTGTTCTTGTGCAGCAATGTAGAGCACTAGAGGTTTTCCTAGCATGGGCACTCCTAAGACAGGCGGGTTAAGCAAATACCTTTTAATGCTCTCAAACGCATTCCTGCAAGCCTCATCCCATTCAAAGGTGGTGCCTTTCCTCATCAATCGACTGAATGGTTAACACCGTCCTGCTAGATTCGATATGAAACGTCGAATGTATGCAAGATGGCCTTGTAAGCTTCGAAGCTCTCGTAAGTTCTTTGATTCGGGCATCCTTTGGATAGCATCTATTTTAGATTGGTCCACTTCAATACCTCAATGTCTAACAATAAAGCCTAGAAACTTCCCAAACGTGACGCCAAACGCGCATTTGAGAGGATTCATTTTGAGTTGATATTTCCTTAGTCGATTAAATACAATGCGCAATTCCCGTAAATGATCCTCACTTTTCTTTGTCTTAACAACTAAATCGTCAACATAACATTGAACAATTTTGTGGAGCATGTCATCGAAAATTCGTTGCATTGCCTGCTAATATGTTGCGCCGGCGTTCTTGAGCCCAAAAGGTATCACCTTATAACAGTAGATCCCCTTTGGAGTTCGAAAAGCGGTGAGCTCTTCATTCTCGGGTGCCATTTGAATTTGGTTGTATCCTGATGAGCCATCCATGAATGATAATACTTCATGACCAATAGTCGCATCAAACATGAGCTCCGTATTTGGAAGTGAGAAGTCATCCTTTGGACACGCTCTATTCAAGTCTCAAAAATCAACACAAACTCGAATTTGTTTATTTTTCTTTTTGACAGGGACAATGTTTGCAATCCACTTCGGGAATTGTACCTCCCAGATGAATCTTGCTTGCTCGAGTTTGTTAACTTCTGCCTCAATTTGTGGGAGGAGTTCGGGTCGAAAGCGGCGTTGGGCCTGCTTGATTGGGCGCACTCCTTGCTTTATTGCTAACCGGTGAACTGCAACTTTTGGGTCTAAATCTGGCATCTCCTTGTATGTCTAGGCAAACACATCTTTATACTCTATTAAAAGCTTGAAGTATTTGCTTTCTTCCTCCTGTGTCAAAAGCGAACTCACGTAGATTGGGCGAGGTTCCTCGTCAGTCCCTAAGTTTAATTCTTTGAGCTCATCTACAGTTGCTTGCCCCCCATCTTCTATTGCCCGAAGGCTTCATTTGGTTCATCATCTGATGCGTCTGATTCAGAATCAGTTTCTGCTGTCACGTGGAAAGAAGGAAGGATTAATGTCTCGTGATCCTTCTCCCCATCGTTAACCTGCTTCTCGAGCTATTGTGTGTGCACAATAATTCGCTGCTTTACTTTAAGAGAGTTTCCTGTACTAACTTCTACAATCAACTCACGTTTCATGCGCGAAGGGATAAGGCTGCAGGCTTTGGTACCATTTCTCTCTTGTAGGCCACTTTTCCCTTCCATGGGTCATGGGGTGTCAGTTGAGCCACTCGTAGACCCAAGCCTATCAAATGCCGACCTACGTGTACATAAGGTTCCTTCCTTTGTAGGGAGAGAAATGCTTAATCTATTAAATATTGACTCTCGAGGAGCAGATGTCCCTAAACGGTCAAATATAGAAGATCTCGATGCTGACTTCGGCTTCTCCTCCCCCTCGACTTCAAAGTTGATGTGTTGTGATGTCGCCTTTTTTCCTTTCCCTTTGGCCGAGATTCGAACTGGTTCTTGTGATGAATACCCTAGCCCAATTCTAGGAACCTCGATTACATAGCCTTGTTACTTCAGTTTGCTTTGGGTCGAGTTAAGCCCATGTGACTTCTCTTCCACGTAATCTGAATAAAGTTGCCCCAATTGCGGTGGATTTTTGAAATCATACCCTGATTTTGCAAAAAGTTTATAAGCTTTAAGGTCGAAACCCTCTTCTGTTCTTTTGACTGGCAATGAATCTTCTTCAACAAGGTTACGTGTGGCTCTAGTGAAACCTTTGAGTGGGGGTTTTATAGACGCCACTTGGTCTAACTTCGGTAATGGCAAGGTGAAATCACTTTTAATGATAGCAATATCTTCCTCTTAAATAGTCTTTTTGCACTTATCCTTAGTCTCCATTATCAACCTGAATAGGGATTGCCCTTCCTTCCGTTTAGAAGCTGGCACATATCGTAAGACCATGGGTCCCTCTTTCTCCTCTTCACAAAACTTCTGACTCACTTCGAAGTTAGGTTGGGTACCTTCTGTGAGGGGCTTGCCTCCCTCCTTACATTTTGCCTTCTTCTTTTCCATAAACTCTTTTTGTGGTACATTGGAAGTTGTGTCGCAATCTAAGTAAAACTTGGCGTCTGCGAAGTGAGATTCTGCCGCTATAAACGGTTGCAAATCTGCTGTCACCACTTTTACTTGCTTGTCGTCGCAATACTTGAAGCATTGGTGTAATGTAGAAGGTTCAACACCATTCCCATGAATCCATGATCATCCTAACAACAAATATAAGAAGTCTTTGAATCGATCACATGGAAAAGAGGTCTTGCTTTCAACTCATCAATAGTCACATCTAACCGAATCATGCCAATTGCCCTTTGACCTTCTTGGTTGAAGCCCTGGATGACGAGTCGACTTTTGGATAACTCTTCCACGGATATGTCTAGGTGTCTTATTGTTCCTTTAGGCATTATGTTGACGGCAGACCCATCGTCTATGAGGATGCGGCTTACTTTTTCCCCCCGTGTGTAACCTTAGACAAAAAGTGGTCGATTGTGTGGTTTAGAGCCCAATAGGAGATCCTCATCAGCGAACATCATCTTGTCGCGGCAGTGAGTACATAAAGCATCCGTTTCTTCTGAGGCATGGGTTTTACTTTCCTGTTCCTTTATTCCTTTGGTTTCTTTAAGGTTCATTTTTTCTCCTTTTCAATAAGGTCTTCTCGATCATCAGCATCATGGCAAGAGACCATGTAAGTGGTTGTCATTAGGCCCTCCGTAAGAAAGCCTTTAGGGAAAAACTCATGCAGCGTGACCGGTAGGGGGCCTTCCTTTTACAATAACTTATTTGAACGAGATCCCTTTCTTTGTTGCTTCGGATCATTTGTCCCCTTCCCCTTAAGAGCAACTTTTGAACCGCTTGCTTGGAGTTCCCTTTTCTCGTAAGGAACATGGGGTTTTGGCTTACGTTGCTTTCGAAATTTCTTGTAAGTCACAAAAGTCCAGCCCTCTTCGTCACCTACCAATTCGTCATCAACTCTATCATCATTTTGAGGGTTGAAGCACAACGTATGCATAGGCTCAAGTGTTCCAAATTGGATGTGCTTGCAATATGCCCTTAATGTTGATGGCAAGGTGGACCACGCTTCCGTTGGAGTTGGTGACTTCACAGAAATCGGGGATCCGACAGCGAACGTAGCATGATTCGCCTTAGCAGTTTCATCTAGGTCTAAAAGAATTTTACCCTCCTTTGCAAGCCTTAGGATAAGGTCCTTCAGAACAAAACATTTTTCCACGAGGTGACTTACAACTCGATGGTATACGCAGTATTTTGGGTCATTGATACACCCCATTTCTTCCGGACGCTTGCACTCTGGAAGCTTGATCACATTCTTCTCTAATAAGTCTTCGAGCATGCCTTGAACGCCAGCATCTAGAAACGGATACGTCTTTTCTTCCATCTCCTTCAAAGTCAATCGACGCTTCTCCCGCTCTAGCATTGGACCGGCCTTTTTCTCTATTCTCTTATTCTTTTTATTGGAGATCTTCACAGGCTCCATCGCAACGCCCATAGATTCCTTAACCATGGATCTGGAAGACTTATCCCCCCTCCTCATATCCTTCTTCTTTTTACGCTGCTCATTAACGGGTAAGCCCTTTTCTCCATGGATAGACAGGCTAAGCTCCATATCATGGGCTCGGGTAGCAAGTTCTTCAAAAGTGTAAGGTTTGATTCCTTAGAGGATGTAAAGCAACCCCCAGTGCATACCTTGGATGCACATTGCCACTCCTGAAGATTCAGAAAGGCGATCTTTGCAGTCGAGGCTCAATGAACGCCAACGATTGATGTAGTCTACCACTGGTTCATCTTTCCATTGCTTAATGAGCGATATGTTGCTTCAGATTCCCTTTCCCATCGAACTGTTGAAACTTAGGAGGTTGGTAAATCGCAGGCATCTGTAAAATGTCAATCCTCTTGGTGTATGGTTTTGAATACATCAGAGAGCTTTGTGGTGCCCCACCATATTGAGCTCGAATGGTGTTAGTTATCATGTCTTGTAGTTGCTGGACCGATAGAGATGAAATTGAGGTAGAGCTCCCCTATGCACTGTCAGCCTTCTTTGGGGAAGATGTATGAGCTCCTTAGGATGTATGATGGTGCATGTGAGAATGGCCTTTGCTAGACTCCCCTCGATTTTGAACCTCGAGCTTGTTCATAAGCGTGGCGATTTGAAGGTCTTTCTCCTCCACGGTCTTGGTAAGCTTAGCTATAGCATGTCCCGTTTCAGCAATCTTTTCGTCAATGGTGGTAATCTCTGTCATCATGGCCACCATAGCTATTGTACGAGAAGAATCCTCTAAGAAGATGGATGAAGTGACTTCTCGGGGGGATCCTTGGGAAGAACCTGATTGTGAAGCAGTACTCCACCCAGCATCTGATGCAGAGTAGTGATATTCGCTCCCTATCGTTGAGTCCTCTGGAACGAATGTTGAATCTCCTTTCCAAGAGGAAGTGTGCTTGCTTGTCCTCAAAGTGCTCAAGGAGATGACAGTCTTTGGCTGGGCTGGGGCACTTACAAGTTTCATTACAGGAGCTTCGCCCTCAACTTCTTGCGATGTGAGGAGCCTCATTACCTTAGCTTTGTTTCGAGTCATAGGACCTGTGGAAGTACTGCTGCTTGTTGACCCCCCAACGCTTTTGGTAGCATTCTTGGGAATCTGAGACTTCTTTTGAGGCCATTGAACTTGGTGGATTGGAGACTTGAAGATTTCTAAGGTGGAGAAAGAGATGAGAGGCAGAGAAGTCCCACCGTGCGTGCCAGAAATTTATACACACAATTTTCGTAAAAGATAAATCACACGATCACGAAATAGTGTAACAAATAATCAACTTGTATTTGATTTGTATATATGTGAGTACAATCCTCTGTATGAATCTTTACAATGAAAGAATACAATAAAACTCCTCTGATTCGATCTCCAAGTGACTTTACGATCCAAGGGCTATGAAGCTTGATCTTAAATCGTACTTTGATGTCTCTAAGTTGAATGAACAGTTGAACGTGCTTGATTTGATGCGAGGGCCATTGGCTTGATCTCGAACTAGGTTAAAGGAGAATCCCCACTTTAATTTGAAGAAGTAGGAAAAGGCTTTGATGAACAATAGAATTCTTGTGAACTTTAGAGTTGACTCTCTATTTTGGCAGAGTGTCAGTAGTGTTTTCTCTCTAAAAATGTTCTCCCCTTTCTTCATATGAGAAGCCCCTATTTATAGGCAACTCAATTGTATTTAATTTGGAATTTTCACTCAGCATTTATTGAGAGTTAAATTATGAATTTAATTTGGTATTTCATTTAATAAGAACTTTCCATATAGGTCTTTTTCTTTTGATGCTGCCATATGGCTTTCTTCATTTGATGTTGCCATGTGATTTGATTTCATTCGCTGATCGTCCACGTCTTCAATTGGAGATTAATTTGATCACGAATATTTTATCATGAACAATCGGACGGTCGTGAATACATCATAAAATTTTGATGTCTACAACCACATGCTTTCTTGAAGATACTTGAGTGCTCATTAAGCTAGCAAGTCTTGAGGACTAGCAAAATTTCTAAAGCAACAATGTCTTGGATCCTTTAAAGCATCACAAGCACTAAGACAACCAACATAGCGACTATCCTTGCCCTTGGCCACTAAGTTAGGTGGGCACACATTGCTAAAATCTTGAGCACAATCCACCACAGGGCACCACCAGCTATAGACCCACCAACGGGTTGAATCCGGACCGGCACGTTATGCCCCTGGTTCAAGTTCAGTTCATAGGAGACCACAAGGGGATTGGTCTGTACTGGTTGGTTAATAGTGAAATTGAGTATGGTCACTGGGGAATTGGGTACCGGCCCTTGGCAAATTTTGTTGCCACCACAATCTCCAGTTTCACATGAAATAATTTGAGGCATTGTGGCTGCACTTGGTCCTCCCCCAAATGAAACCCTTCCACTGATCAGGCATTTGGAGTGTTTTTGAAGTTCCTGAAGTGAACTCAGGATCACTATCACCAATTGATGGGGTGGCACCAAGCCATATGGACTCGGAGCATCGGTTCTCGTAGTTGAAGGTTACCGCAGACTGTCCACCTGAAAAATATTGTTTCAAATTTAGAAAGTGTATATTACTTTTGAAAGATAGTGTTTCAAATTTCATGTATGATGTACACATCTTTTATTGATATCCACGATTAAAACGACAAATAAATAATGTGCATGGAATATGTACACTAATGAGTATGAAAGTTACTACTTTACTCGATCATCCCATACTAATTTTTTTTGGTTAAAACATTAAAACCTCTCCCATACATTAACCACTATACTATTAGTCAATAAAACAAAACATAGGCGCAAGGATTATTGAACTTGATACGTTCAAGAACTTGATACGTGAAAAGCAGATATCACTACTTTGCCCGTTTGCGTAAATCACTTACAGTGAGATCTTGATTAAAGTCAATATATTGTCAATTTCACGTTTAAGGTTCTTATGCCGCTCGCTTCTTTGCTTCTCCTCATAAATATCATTATTAAGGTGTATTTAAAATTTACACACATATCTGTTGTTAAATGTAAAATATTATTGGCAACGCGACGTGTTATACCATGCTGTATATGCTAGAATAGATGCGGAAGAAGAAGCATAGAATCGGAAGAAGAAGCATAGAATGGGAACATCAAGAACACGAGGGTTACGTGGTTCAGCCTTGTCGGCCTACATCCACGGAGGAATCCCTTAAGGGCTACATCTTTATTGTATAAGAGTGTAGTACAATAACCTGTGTTACAATGAACCCTAACATGAGTATATATAGGCAACTAAACCCTAGACTACTAGTACAAGTAGGAGTGGGCTTGGGCCTATTACATTGGGCCAATATATCTAATATATATCTCTAACACCCTCCCTCAAACTCAAGGTGAAAGCTCGATGAAGGTTTGAGGTTGGATAAGCATGAGAAGATTACTTGAAGATACTTTTGAAGAAACCACAATGAAGAATGTGCCAATTGACCCATTTTGGAGTTTCAAATGCAGAAACAGAGTCCAAAATCGGAATCTACGCGAAAAACTGAGCAAGATAGGCCCTTTCGGGAATTTTAACTTTTGGTCAAAAGTCAACGCAAAAGTCAACGCAAAAGTCAAAGTCAACGAAGTCAACTGGTCCTGGTCAAAGTCAACGGTAAGTGCTCACGGGTCAGATCCAGTTGGTCCGAGTCGGGTCAGTTCAGGTCAACGATCAACTAGGTGACGCGGTGCTGACGAGGCGACACTGTTGACGTGGCCTTTTGATGCTTGCGTGGCTGCTGACATGGAGTGATGACGTCATCAAGTGACGTCAGATGACATCATCAGGGATATCGGCGCGTGAATGGCACGTGACAGAATCCACCAGCGCGTGAAGTAGATGCCAAATATCCTGAAAGCGCGTGAGAGCACGTGCATGCTCAGATCTGGACCCAAATTTCGTGCTTCGTAGATCGGCAGATGCCAAGGCTGATGGGGCGGCGCGTGTACCGAGAAGAAGAACTGAAAGTCAGGAATTTCGACGGCGCGTGGGAGATTTCCGGAGCAAAGTGCGGCGCGTGGAGGCGCGTGGCAGTTCTTTGGGTAATCAGATTTCTGGGTTATGGTCGCGGGAGGTCGTGGAGCACGTCTGTGGTGTTGGTTTCATCAGGCGAAGCTTGGATTTGCACAAATCTAAGATTGATGTCACGGGTTTGCTTGAGTTTGTGGATCTTGGACATTGCACTGAGCCATGGTGGCTGCGAGATGCCGTGGAGTCTAGATCCAGCAGACAAATATGTGTGACTTCAGATGATGGTGTGCACGTTAGAATCTTCTTTGCTGTGTAGAGACGTTTGTTTGATGCCAAGAACGAAATTTGACTCTGATACCATGTTAAATGTAAAATATTATTGGCAACGCGACGTGTTATACCATGCTGTATATGCTAGAATAGATGCGGAAGAAGAAGCATAGAATGGGAACATCAAGAACACGAGGGTTACGTGGTTCAGCCTTGTCGGCCTACATCCACGGAAGAATCCCTTAAGGGCTACATCTTTATTGTATAAGAGTGTAGTACAATAACCTGTGTTACAATGAACCCTAACATGAGTATATATAGGCAACTAAACCCTAGACTACTAGTACAAGTAGGAGTGGGCTTGGGCCTATTACATTGGGCCAATATATCTAATATATATCTCTAACATCTGTGATATTTTTGTGATATATTACCATTTAGAAAAAGAAAAGAGAAGGGCGTATCAATCGGTTACCTGTGATGAACAAGAGAAGAAGGATGGTGAAAAGAGCTTCGCCAGTCATTGAACCTTTGATTTTGGGTTAAAAATATAAGTTGGAATTACCAAGTAAGTTAAGCAAGGGAGAATTTACATATAGGAAAGGTAGGGTTTGTATTTTGAAGGGAAGCCAAGCGTGATTGGCAAGTTAAAAATTTATTGATTCTATTAAAAGTTGACTTGATAAAAATCAATTCCCGTATCATTTTTATATATATATATATATATATATATATATATATATATATGAATGATACAGGAATTCACAATAGGAAATGGCCCAGACGGGCCAGACCCATCGACTAGAGTCCCACCAATGGGTTCGATCCGGACTGCCACATTATTATGCCCATGGTTCAAGCTCACTTCATAGGACACCACAGATTGGTTTATATTGAAATTGAGTAAGGTCACTGGGTAAGTGGGTGGTGGAGATTGGCAACTCATTGTGCCTAATCCAGAGTCTCCAGTTTAACATGAAAAATAGAATGACTCATTGCTGGTGCACTTGTTCCTAGCCCAAATGCTACCTTGCCATTCATCAGAATTTGTATAAAGGGTCACTGCATTTGTTCTCGTAGTTGAAGATTACCCCAGATTGCCCACCTGAAAAACAATAAAACAAAATAAAATTATGTTAATTATGTTAATTAAACTGTATTTGTTCTCTCTTGTTGATGTATGTTCTATACATATAATTAATGTCCGTAATTTCTCGTGCGATTTTACATTTAAAAAGAGAAGTGGATAATATGTTCAAATGATATACAATGAAAAGAGTGTGAGAATCAATACTCTTAGTTGAGATAACAAGAACGACTAGCATTGCACGAGTAAGATCGAATTCAGTCGTTCCTTGCTTCTCCTCATGATTATCAATATTAAGGCACGTTGACAATTTCAATTTCTTGTGATATTTTTTGTGTAATACAGTGCCATTTCATAAATTCGTTTTAGCTAAGGAAAAGAGAAGGGCGTATAAATATTACAATTTCAATTACAATTTCTCCTCATGATTATCAATATTAAGGTACAAGAGAAGAAGGATCGATGAGAGCTTCGCCCGCCATTGAAACTTAGTTTTTCAGTTAAAATATGTAAATTGGAATAACCAATTAAATAAATAAGTTTGAAGTCTTATTAAAAAAAAAAAAAAAAAGTTTGGAGTGTTTATTACAAAGGTAGGGACTGTATTTGCAAGGTAGCAATTAGCACGTTAATAATTTTTTGATTATTTTCCTTTTATAAAAGTTAATAATTTCTTTTCTTTTTATTTTTTTTTTTTAATAGAGAGAAATATATGTGTGTGAAAATCCTTTCTAAAAGCTTGAATTCTGAACCTTGCTTCTCTCTACTTATAAGAACTTGTACTTGTCGAGGACTATTACATCTAAGATACTCAGTAGAAAAGTTGATAATTTAGAGAAATACTAACGGATGCCCTTAAGACAATGGTTAATAATCTATTTAAAGAAATTTTTTATAGGAAAGAAAAAAAAATTAATATTTTAACAGTTTTTTCATTTCCTATAATTGTGGTGTTAAAATTTTTTTAAAATGAATTGTTAACTATTGCCCTAAGGGCACTATTAGTATGACTCATAATTTATTGATAAGTTGATAATTGGCATGATAATAATTTCTTTACTCTATATTAAATGCTCAATTATGAGTTGTAATGCACATTTTTTCACAAAATTGATGACCAGTGATTAGTCAAACTTTCAATATGGGTACCAATCAATATCCACGTGATTGATTATTTCAAATTTCTTGATTCTATTTTTAGACTTTCATGTGCATTGATTATATTTTCTTGACTTACAAAAATTTTTCAAATGATAATAATTTCTTCACTTACAACCGCAATGTGTGGTTTTTTTTGAATATATGTATAGTTTGACTTTATTCTTTTATCATAAAAATTTAAAAAAAAAATTCTTAAACCAATATCTTTTTTTTTTTTTTTTATACAAGATAGAATTTCTACTCTAGCTTAATCTAAGTGTATATATGTGTGAAGCTCTCTTCTGGAGACCTGAACCCCGACCATTGCCCCCCCATATCTCACAAGCATTTAAACTTGTGAAGTGACCACTGCACCAAGGATACATAGTGGTTCTTAAACCAATATCTTAAGACATCAGTTAATTTTTTCCTAAATATATTATTTAACATTAATAAAGCGTTATATATAATCTAACCATTTCCTATCAGAATCCAAGAATATGCATAAATTAAAGGTATATTCAGAAATAATTTTTTTTTTTTTAAGAAATAAAGTCAATTTGTTCATAAATATTGCAAAAAAAAAAAAAACAAAACAAAACAAAACAAAACAATCATCTTAAATTTATGCATACCTTTACTAAAAAAAAAAAAATTATGCATACCAGCCAATATATCATTAAAAAAATTTGACACATATATGATATACTTCATAACTATTGTAAGTCTGTAACGTAATATCTATTTATTACTACCAAGGAAGAGTTGGCTTAAGATTCTTTAGAGTTTTTAAGATAACTCCTCCATAAAGTTCATAAACACTAATTATTAAGGATTTCTATAAAAACACTAGCTCCTCAATTATCAGTCTATGACTCATTAACCACACGAATCTCCCACTTTTATCATTTTAATTCAACAGATTAATTTATTAAATATATTATTATTAAAATGTTCCAAAAAAAAAAAAAAAAGAAATCTTGACTATTGCAATTGTTTTATTTCTTAAATTATTGATGAGGTTGCAAAATCCAATTTACACATTTCAAAATTGATAAGATTTTTTTAAAAAAAAAAAATTACTAGTAGAATTACCTTGAAATTTTGAAAAAAAAAAAAAAAAAAAACTTATTGGTAACCTGTGCAATGCACATGAAAGTTTTATATAATATGAATTTTATTTTGTCAAAAATATGAAATATGAAAATTATGATAGTTATTAATATGTAATTATTATTGTAGGTACTCAGAATATAAAGGCCCAAGTCCACTAAAAATAGTAATACCTTGTCCTTCAAACCAAGCCCAAACAATAAAATTTTCTTTAGAGAGTGGGAAAATACTTCAAGTGCAATTCTAAGCTAAGTTCAAGTCTAAGGCTGAAGAGCCTAGAGTAATAGAGAGGTGTAATTCAAGTAGTGATTGAGAATAATGCCCTCCTCATGTAGGTCCGAGGATTAGTTTCTTATATATGATTGATACAAGTTTTACACTAGGTAATGCACTGCTCACTTCCTTTTTTATCTGTTTCTTAGAGAAAAACATTCATCCCTTTTTTCAGGGAGGTTCCCTTCCTTTTATCTCCTCCCTCTTTGCATCCTAACCCTTCACCTGTATGCCTCAAGGCATTCCTCTGGATACTTATCCCATCAAAGCTCTGCTGAAGATAGTAGAAGGGGCTACTAGCTGTGAAGTTACTGTTCAGATGTCATTCCACATTAATGCAGTTGATATGATTGGTGTAAGGCATTCAATACAGGGGTGGGAGGTATATCTTTCAAGAAACTTTCCCACACGCTCTTTGCTCCCATTATGGTTTTTTCCCCTCTCCTTGAGCCTTCGTAAGATATTAACTGCCCTGCTTCTACTTCCATCCTCGAGTCAGCAGAATCCTCGAAGCTTATTTAGATCCTTCGAGCTGATTTACGCAAGCTACTCCGTGATCTATTCCTTTTCAGTCCTTGAACTTCCCACAATTATAATTGGGTAAAATTATATATATTCTACCATTAAGCATTTTTTATGATTGTATTTGCATATGGAACTATATATTCTACCCTTGAAAGAAAATATGATGCATTAAAATTCTAGTGATATATATATATATATATATATATATATATATTATAAATTCTTAATCCTACCTAGTCTCAACCTAAATTAATTCCACATGTTACTATCATGTTGAAGTGGTCAAAGTTGTCACTTATCAAATCTAAGCCCAATCACTCTTTCTTTAGTGCTTGTTGAGGAGAGCTTATTTGTATTGGCTTCAAGGGAGTCAATCTCGTACCATAGGCTATTTCAGTTTAGTCAGGAAAACGAAATATTCTGGTACTAGTCAATACCGGTTGAATTTATTAAATTTTATGTTTATCAACATAAAATCTAAAATCCACATATTTTATAAGCCTACATATTAGCTTAAATACATTAACCTACATATTAGATTAAATAAAATGTTTTTTAATAATTTTTTTTTCAATTTTTTATATTTTTTATTATACCGGCCGAAACGCCAATACCAGTCAGTATAGATTGGTACATCTGAAATAGGCCGGTACAACCTAGTATTTTTTCTGGTACGTTTTGTAAGAGTAACGGTACCTGTTTAATGGCTAGTATGATATATTTCTCTGGTACAGTATTGACTTTCTTGATTGGCTTATTTTACAACTTCAAAGTTGCACACAAATTCATGAGTTGAGAAAGTTGGCAAAAATTCATGAGTGCAACAGTATTGTGGTTGATTGAAAGCAGTACAAGCGCTCTTGCAAGCAAGCACGCTCCCATCAGACCCTTTCACTTGCAATTCCGCTGGGCAAACTGCGTTCACGTTGGCTGGACAGCTTGTGGCCTTGCAATAACCAGTGCCACCTCTGGTGGCTAAAGAAACAGGCAAGTTGAAGCCATCTACAAGGCTAACATCGTAAAAGTCCATCCCACGATTGGCTGCTATGTTGATTTCTACTAAAGAAGCTGGTGGGATTGCACCATTACCGTTGCATGCAACCTGACCGGTGCTACAATCAGCAGTCTCGCAAGTGAACTTTCCTGATTTGGTGGTGCATCCAGTTCGGGCCCAGAACCGGCCTTGCCATGGAGCTTGAACATCCAATGTTAATGATGCTTTGGATGCTAACTCAAATCCAGTATTTGAAAGTTGAGGTTTTTGATTCGAAGTTAGGGTTCCTGGCCAGATTGTTCTTGGACAGTTGTTTGTGAAAGTTATTTTAGCAGAGTGTGCACCTGCATGCAAGTAAACCAAACTCTTTTAAACATGAAAAATAAAACCTCTCTTGTAAGCGGAAATTTTTACATGTAGATATAATCACTTATCATGATGATGGTTATGTTTGTAGGTGTTTCATTAGTAAAAGACCTGACGACTCAGGTTTATAACCGTAGGTATCAAAATTATATTGAGCAATTGAAATATAGAGGTGTCCATATAAATAAATAAATAAATAAATAATTAAGAATCATCGATGATATGAATGTACATTAAATCTAGTATACTTGCCTCTATGTGACCTGTTCATTAGAGGTCTATTCCTCTATGGACTATATATTAGAAGAGATCAAGAGAGAACGAACAAGGGTCCAGTACATAAAATCTAAAATATGTTTCATGTGAAAAATTAGTGAATATAATAATGAAATCTTAATCCGTGTAGTTCATGGCTTTATTGTATAGCCGATATGAGATTGCTGATTGCATGTCCAGGAGTTTTCAAGAAAAGAAAAAAAAGTGTTGCAACCTAAAATATTATTGTGATTAGAAAAGATGAAAATTACTGACAAAAGCAATATGGTAATTCATATTGTAGGGAATTAACCCGAAATTCTCAACCTGTGAGAAACAAAAAATAGATAAAATACACGCCAAAGAAAATAATTACACGCACAAGACAATATTTACGTAGTTCGGCAATTTGCCTACGTCCACGTAATTGCAGAGATTTCACTATTATCAGGGAAAAATTACAGAGTTCCCATTAAAAACCACGCAACATTATTCGGGTCGGGTCGTCAACCGGATCAAACATAAACTAAGCTCCACAAAGCCCAACACATATCAGAAGTAGATAGTGATTAATGAGGCATACCAGATAAGAAAAAGAAGGCCAAGGTAAGGCCGTAGAGTGCCAGGGTTTTCATCATTGTTGCTTAATTTTGTGGTAACAAGTATATATGATGAATGATGAACTTGGGTTTGGTATGGCTTGGTGCTAATCCAATGAACTTAGCGTGGTATATATAGTGGTTTATACACGGATTTAAAGGCTAAACATACGGAAAATTGGACTTGGATTTTTTAGGAATTCTAATATTATTGACCCACTTGGTTGTTATCTTTCCATTACGGAATCGGGTCGCTACCGCTACTGTGAGTCGGTGACTAATCTATATGTGTCAGTATTTGGTAAGGGAAGCAGTGGCCAGTGGGAATTAGTCGTTTACAAAACGGGTTTTCAAACGTCATAGTAGTATGACTGTTATGTTCAATAGACTTTTGTTTTCAAAATTTAACAACGTGCATGTGAATGTGAGGTAGAGACGAAGCATCTAGTCTGATTTCAACATTACCATGACTTAAAGGTTACGTATAGAGGTTTATGACCTTGGAAATTTGAGGAGAACCCTATCCAAACTCTAGTTTGTCTGATTTCAACATGGGAATGGTTTGACGCTTTGAACTTGTTGAGGCGGCTGGAGTTATTTACAATTAATTACGGGTAGGAGGGCTGCAGCTGGAGCCAATTCGTAGGGCATCTAATCTTGGTATCTAGTATAGGTTCTGATAGGGATAAAACTCCCGCTAGACGCCGGCAGCCTGCACGAGATGACGGTGCGAGGTATGATGTCGGACGCTAGACCTTGACGACACGACCCTTAAACAGGGTGACGGGAGAGACCATCGACGGGGGGAGGCATGGGGCACCAAAGCCTATCTTGCCATGTACGCTTCCCTGAGAAAATGAGTCTTGTCGCGTACGCTATTATTTGGACAGATATCTTGTGGAGTACGATTGCTCCCAAAGGGGTGTTTTGCCCAACACACTTGATTGCCCAAGAAGTATCTTGCGCTCCACGCTACTCAGGGGCAATTCCGGTAAAGTGGTATCTTCTCCAACACGCTTTGGCCAAGGGCCCCTACTACTATAAATACTTCCAAGCCCTCCCAAATCGAGGTACGCATGATTCTACCCAAATCTGGCACTCTAGAGTTGTGAGCAATACTAACTTAACCTTCAGAGGGTCGTTGGCCGGTATCATGCCGGTACCTCCCTTTGAGGTTCTTTCTACTTGTGCAGGTTCGTCCGAAGTACGTGAAGGCCCTGCAGCTTACTGAGTTGATTCTTGGCATCATCAGTTGGCACCGTCTGTGGGAAAGTACGTAGACTGTGTTCCGTGCTTTCCGGACAAAAAGTTGCATGGTACTCACACATTCAAGGGCAACCACCATGAACGATCAAGGTAATGACCAGCGCACCACGGCACTCGAGAGGCAGGTCCAAACTCTGGCAGCCGCGGTGGAACGCCTCACCAAACGTAACAACGACTTAGAAGAACAGCTGCAACGGAGGAACGCGACGATTGACAACCAAGGAGAGAATCAGGAGGAAAACAGTGCCGAGGAGAGGAACCATGGAGGCCCTGAGAGAAGCAATGCCTTGAGCCGACCCGAAGGACAAGAGACGAACCGTCCGTCGGCCGATGGCTATATCCTGTCCCACGTTGTCGCGGAAATGCAGATAATGAGGAAGTGCATGGATCTCATGATGAACACCCTCAAAGGACGGGTATCCAACGACCTCGACGACCTCGTCCAGAGCACGGATTCCCCCTTCACCACACCTGTCATCTTGTTCCCCACACCGCCAAAGTTTCGCATGCCCTAGATAGAAAGCTACGATGGGTCCAAGAATCCACTAGACCACTTGGAGTCTTTCAAGACATTGATGCACTTGCACGGCGTACCGGACGAAATTATGTGTCGGGCCTTCCCGGCGATGCTAAAAGGCTCCGCAAGGACCTAGTTCGGCAGGCTGACGCCCAGCTCTATCGGTACCTTCAGAGAGTTGAGTGCTCAGTTCGCTACGCATTTCATCGGGGGACACAAGTACAAAAAATCCACCGCATGCCTGATGAACATTAGGCAGCGGGAGGATGAGACGCTCAGATCCTACATAGCCCGTTTCAACAAAGAGGCACTTTCGATTGACGAAGCAGACGATAAGATACAAGTTGCCGCATTCACAAACGGGCTACAGAAGGGTAAATTCTTGTTTTCTCTATACAAAAATGACCCGAAAACCATGTCGGACGTTTTTACAGGGCAACTAAATACATGAACGCGAAAGATGCATTACTGGCCCGGGAAGAGAAGCCTCCCAAGAAGAGGGAAAGACAAGAAGACTGGCGACAAGACAAGGGGCGAAAAGTGCCTCGGATAGGAGAGGGCCGAGACGACCGACGCAAGAAGCTCCCTGCTGGAAAATTCACAAGCTTCACCCCCTTGACGGCTCCAATCGACCAAGTCCTGATGCAGATTAAGGACGACGGGTCCCTGACCTTTCCGGGAAAACTGAAGGGAGACCCTAACAGACGATCCAAAGACAGATACTACCGATTCCACCGAGACCACGGCCACGACACCGCTGATTGTTACAATCTGAAACAGCAGATCGAAGCCTTGATTAGGCAAGGAAGGTTGCAGAGGTTCGTCAGCCGAGAAAGAACAGAAGCACCTCGGCAAGAACAAATCCCTCGCCAGGATAATGAGCGTCTCAAACCACCTATAGGGGACATAAGGATGATCGTTGGGAGTGTGGCAGCCGTCGGCTCAACAAAGAAGGCTCTAAAATCCTACCTCAGAGCAGCTCAGAATGTCCAGACTACGAGCCTTGTCCAGAAGAAGCCGCAAATCAACAGCCCCACTATGGAGTTCACAGAAGAAGATGCCCAACATCTCCATCATCTGCACGACGACGCCCTTGTTGTCAACATTCGGATAGGAGATTACAACACGTACCGGGTCTTAATCGACAACAGAAGCTCCGCAGATATCCTCTACTATCCGGCATTCCAACAGATGCAGATCGACAAAGGACGCTTGGTCCCTACCAAGGCCCCGCTCACCGGATTCGGAGGGACAAGAGTATACCCCCTCGGCTCAATTACATTACCTGTCACTGTCAGGGAATACCCTCGGCAGGTCACTAGGGACGTCACCTTCCTCGTCGTTGATTGCTCCTCCGCCTATAATGCAATCATAGGACGACCCACCCTCAACGCCTGGAAGGCTGCGACCTCAGCCTATGCCTTGAAGGTCAAGTTCCCTACCGAGCACGGAGTAAGAGAGCTATTGGGAGACCAGATAGCCACGCGAGAATGCTACGTCGTAATGGTAGAAATGAATAGCCAACTACAAACAATGAACATCGAGTAGAGAGCAGGGGCAGAACCTGTGGAGGAGCTCGAAGAAATAATCCTCGACGAGTCCAGGCCTGACAGAACCACCAGGATTGGCGTTCTCACCAGCCCTGCGGCACGCCAAGCACTCGTGGCTTTCCTTAAGAAAAACCAAGATGTATTTGGCTGGAGCCATGAAGACATGCCGGGAATCGACCCGTCAGTCATGGTGCATAGGCTGAACGTGTCGCCCACCTACCGGCCCGTACGACAGAAGAAGAGGGTGTTCGCCCCAGAGCGAGACCGAGCGGTAGCAGAGGAAGTCGGCAAGTTGCGAGAAGCAGGTTTCATCTGGGAAGTATACTACCCCGACTGGTTGGCCAATGTGGTGATGGTTAAGAAAGCTAGCGGGAAGTGGCGGATGTGTGTAGACTTCACGGATCTGAATAAGGCATGCCCCAAGGACAGCTACCCCCTCCCTCGAGTCGACACACTGGTAGACTACGGCCCGGCACCAGCTGCTGAGCTTTATGGACGCTTTCTCGGGGTATAATCAGATCTGGATGGACAAGGCAGATCAAGAGAAGACCTCGTTCGTCACCAGCCAGGGACTTTTCTACTACAAGGTGATGTCGTTCGGGCTAAAGAATGCGGGCACCACATATCAAAGACTGATGAACAAGATGTTCGCCGACCAGCTAGGAAGAAATGTTCAAGTATACGTCGACGACATGCTGGTGAAAAGCCGAAGGAAGGAGGACCATTTGAGGGATCTCGAAGAAACATTCGGCACCTTCCGCTCCTACGACATGAAGCTCAACCGGTCAAAATGTGCGTTCGGAGTAACTGCAGGAAAATTCCTCGGCTTTATGGTGTCTCAAAGAGGCATCGAGACCAACCCGGACAAGATCCGAACCATAATGGAGATGGCCCCCCTGAAGAATGCAAAAGAGGTACAAAGCTTAAACGGAAAAGTGGCCGCCCTGAACAGATTCGTGTCAAGAGCAACGGATAAATGCCTCCCGTTCTTCTGTACGCTAAAGAAAACCTTCGAGTGGACGGATGAATGCCAAAAGGCGTTCGAAGAACTGAAGGCCTACCTCTCCTCACCTCCATTGCTGAGTCCTTCGTAACCAGGGGAGGAACTCTTCCTCTACTTAGCTATCTCCCCAGCAACCGTCAGCGTGGCCTTGATCAGAGAGGAAGATGGGATCCAAAAGCCCGTATACTACGCCAGCCGGGCGTTTCAGGGAGCAGAAGAAAGGTATCCGCCCATGGAGAAACTCGCCTTCGCCTTGATTACTGCGGCACGGAAGCTTAAGCCGTACTTCCAAGCCCATACGATCGTCGTTTTAACTGACAAACCCTTGCAGCGAGCGATGCACAATCCTGAAGTCGCTGGTTGCCTGGCCTTATGGGCGATAGAGTTGACCGAGTTCGACATTCGCTACAGCCCACGTACCGCCATCAAGGGGCAGGCCGTTGCCGACTTCATAGCCGAATTCACCAGCACGGAGGACTAGGGGGCAAGCGACTGCCCTTTGTGGAAGGTACATACAAATGGGTCGTCAACCAGACAGGCCGGCGGAGTAGGTGTCGTACTTCACTCCCCCGAGGGAGACCAAATCGAATGCATGATCCGCCTGGACTTCCCCACCACCAACAACGAAGCGGAGTACGAAGCTTTAATAACTGGGTTGGAGCTCGCCAAAGCAGCAGGAGCAGCCCGAGTAGTAGTCTCCTGCGACTCCTAAGTCATCGTCAACCAAGTAAATGGAGACTACGAGTGCAGAGGCGTCAAAATGAAAAAATACCTCCATCAAGCGAAGAGAAGGGTGGACGAGCTGAAGGCAGAGATAGTCCAAATTCTCAGAGAAGAAAATGAGCAAGCCTACCGCCTTGCCAAAGCCACCTCGTCAGAACACATAACTACAACTGACAATGTGCTCTCTTTTGTACAAGTTTCCCTGTTAATAGACTCTGTTGATATGCAAGAAATAGGCTCCGAAAGCGATTGGACCACGCCCTTAGTTTCCTACCTGAAAGATGGCGTCCTGGCGGACGAAAAAGAAGCCGCCAGAAGGCTGAAGGTCCAAGCGGCAAGGTTCGTATTGATGAAGGACGTCCTGTACAAAAGGGGTTTCTCTCGCCCATACCTAAGGTGCTTGGGTCTCGAAAAAGCAGACTATGTCATGAGGGAAGTACACGAGGGAATATGCGGAAATCATTCGAGGTCGCGGTCACTAGCGCATAAGCTGATTCGGGCAAGATACTACTGGCCCACGATGCAAAAAGATACGCAAGCTTATGTCAAAGCCTGCAACAAGTGCTAGAGGTTCAGCAACATCATCAGAAAACCGCCCGAAGAGCTGACCCCCATGACAGCCCCATGGCCGTTCGCCCAATGGGGACTAGACATCATGGGCCCATTCTCAACAGCTATACGACAGCTGAAGTTCCTGGTTGTAGGCATAGACTACTTCATGAAATGGGTAGAAGCTGAAACTTTGGCCACTATCACGAGAAAAACATACGAAACTTTGTCTGGAGATCCATCATATGCAGGTTCGGATTTCCCAGAGTCCTAGTCTCGGACAACGGGAAGCAATTCAACAACAGCGCCTTCTGAGAATTTTGCTCGCAGCTGGGAATAAAGAATCATCACTCCTCCCCCGCCTACCCCCAGGCCAACGATCAAGTAGAGGTAACGAACCGATCCTTGCTAAAGATCATCAAGACTTGGCTCGAGGGGACAAAGGGGATATGGCCTGAAGAGCTACCAAGTGTGCTATGGGCATACAGGACAACGGCAAGGACCCCTACAGGAGAAACACCATTCCGGCTAACCTACGGGAGCGAGGCAATCATCCCGGCCGAAGTAGGGCTCACAAGTTACAGGGTGAACGCCTACGATGAAGGCAGGAATGAAGAGACCTTACACCTACAGCTCGACCTAATCAACGAGATCAGAGCAGAAGTAGAACAAAGGCTCGCATGGTACCAAAATCGCATGGCTAAACACTACAACTCTCGAGTCAAACACAGGGACTTCCAGGTCGGAGACCTTGTTCTAAGGAAAATTATGGGGGCTAGCAGAGACCCCGCCCAAGAAAAGCTTGGCCCCAATTGGGAAGGACCTTACCGGATCACAGCAGGTAAAGAAAAGGCACCTACCATTTGGAAATATTGGAAGGACAAAAACTACACCATCCATGGAACGCCAAGCACCTACGAAAGTACTACCAGTAAGAAAGAATGGCAACCCCCTACTTGTAATCTGCTTTAATGTATTTTGGGAACTCAAAGGGCATGTTTTCCCCTTCTTAAAAAAATTATGCAAGATACAGAGATTTATTCAAAGTCTCTGCTATATTTTGTTAAGTATTGAACATCAGGACTTGTGAAGTACCAAAGTCGACGGTATAAGAACCGACAACCCAAAGCAACGATGGCCTGAGAATCTACATGGCATAAAAGCGTCAAGCACAAAAGCTGACAGCTTAAAGCCAACAACGATATCCTAAACGAATGCAAGGCATAAAAGCGTCAAGCACAAAAGCTGACGGCTTAAAGCCAACGATAATATCCTAAACGGATGTCAGGCATAAAAGCGTTATGCAAAAGCTGACGACTTAAAAGTCACGACGTTATCCTAAAAGGATAAAAAGCCAAAAAAAAAAAAAAAAAAAGCCTAAGTCTAAAAGACGACGGCATAAAAAGGCGACGGCTTTAATCCTAAAGGTTAAAAAGCCTAAGTCTAAAAGACGACGGCATAAAAAGGCGACGACTTTAATTCGAAAGGTTAAAAAGCCTAAGAGAAGAAACCAGTTAAGTAGAAAAGCTGACGGTTTGAAAGACGACGGCTTGAAAGCCCACGACATTACCCTAAAAGGTTAATAGGCATAAAAAGCCTAAGTCTAAAGGACGACGGCATAAAAAGGCGACGGCTTTAATCCGAAAGGTTAAAAAGCCTAAGAGAAGAAACCAGTTAAGCAAAAAAGCTGACGGTTTGAAAGATGACGGCTTGAAAGCCCACGACATTACCCTAAAAGGTCAATAGGCATAAAATGCACAAGTACAAAAGACAACGGCATAAAGATACGACGGCCATTAGCCGACGACATAATCCCAAAGAGAGTATAGAGAGAATAAAATGAACGATGGCCCAAAACCAACTACATTGTCCTATAAGGATATGCAAGGCAAAAAAGCCTAAGTATGAGGGCCGACGGTCCTAAAAGCTAATAGCTTGAAAGCCAACGGCTTATAAAGCTGACGGCTCCACGAAGCTCAAAAGATATACAAAGGGAATCATTCATAAAGCTTAAATAAAAACAAGTAATACATACAAGGACAAGTGCAAAATAGAAAGTACATTAATAAAAATGCCCCCAAGGGCAACATTGTTCATGACGGTCCAAAAATTGATATTTCTACAAAAAATTACACGGTCACTCGACGGGGGAATCAATGACTTTTACTTCGTCATCTTGGCTTTAAGCATGATCTTGGCCGGCTGTCCCTGCTTCGTCTTCTCGGCTCTCGGCACCTTTAGTATTTTGATCTTCATCAAACAAATGATCAGTGCTACCGGAGGCCTCAGGGAGGACAGACGTCTGGGCTTGGGCCTCGTCGATGCTCACCTTGGAGAGATCTAGTTCGGGGTGTAAGGCCTTTATCTAACGAAGGGTGTCATCAAAGCCGTCTGCAAAGGTGCTGCCCAACTCCGTCAGATAAACCTCAGAGTCCTGGTACTCCTTGATGGCGTCCTCTTTGGCTTGACGGAGTTGGTCCTTGACGGATAGAATCTCTTTTTCTTTGTCTCCAAGGACTCTTTGCAGTACCTCCGTCTGCTTCTCCAGTTCACCCCTCTCCTACTCGGACAGAGTCAGCTTCTTTTCAATGCGCACCCTCCAGGTCCTGAACTGGGCTAGTTCATCCTCCGTCGTGGCCACCTTAGCCCGAAGACGGCTCAGAGCCGTCTCCTCATGAACACAACGGTCCATGAGACCTTTCATCATAAAGACAGCCTGGAACAAAGAAATGTTAAGTCAACATGACAATAAACAGAGATGAATGGAATGGTAATGATGACGAGTAATGTGTTTACCTGGGCAAGGTTGAAGAGGCCCGTCTCACCCATTGCCTCCGTCGAGTGGTTTCCAAGGTCCTCGTAATCCTCTGCCATCAGGATTGAGGATAGCTTCTCTATAGCGTACTTGGAATCCTTGCACAAGAGGGCGGGTGGCTTCTCAACGTTGGACACCGGGCCACCCGTTATCAGGCCCTTCCCCTTGCCGTGCTTAACGGGGACTTTCTTCACCTCCGCCTTCAGGCCCACGACGATCTCGGGCGTGACCTTTGCCTTCTTGGCATGACGGTCCGCCTCCTGGCTGGGTTTTCTTTTTGTAATGGACGACTTAAGCGCGCCCGTCCCACCTACCTGGGCATTCTTCTTCTTAGCAGCAGCTTGTTGTTTAATGAAAGCTCTCCTCTTTGCTTCGTCCATTTCTGCAAAAGAGGATGGTACATAAGTTAATGACAAAAAATTACTAAGTGTGAAACTTAAGTGAACGGACTTACGTGTTCGAACTTGTGTCTCGTACTTCAGAGCTTCTGCGAACGGTTCAGGTCCGTCACAGTGCCAACAGATGGTTTTTAGGCTTACTAACTTGGCCCAAGATCTCTCCGCCAACTCAGTCTTTTGGAAAATTTTCTCCAAAAAGCTCCATTGTTCAAGTGACACTTGTGGACGGTCTTTAGCTGAAGAAAGAAGACGGTTAGAAATTAACAGTGCAATTTTGCAAACAAGAAAGAGAACAGATGAATACCAGACGGGGGCAAGACACCTCATGTTGTGTCGACGGGCATGAATTTGGTCTCACCAAGACGACACATCCACTCATCCCCGTCTATGAAAAAGTACCTAGACTTCCAGTCCCTATTGGAATCTGGAGTATCACTCACTAGCCTTAACAATGGGCTCCTGGCAACAAAACTATACATCCCTCGTGATTTTGTAATCTCTACTGGACGGTAGCAATGGAAGAACTCCTCCACTGTTAATCTTTTCTTCCTATTGGACATTGACGGTGTAGCTGACGGTGTAGGAGTTGACGGTGTAGCTGAGTTAAGGGAAACCTAACCCAGCTTTGAGCATTTACTCATAGACCCCGACACCCCTGACACTGTGGTAGTAACACCTCTCTCCTTTGCGGGGTAGACGGATGGGTATGTTGACGGGTATCTAGTATTTGCTCCTAAATGTCTTAAAGTGAGACTCTTTAATTGTGGACAAAAAATCATTCATCGTCCACAGTGAGAGCATTACGAACTTCCTCATCCCATCAGAGCCTATGACGGACTGAACTTGTGGCTCGATGTCCCCTAGACCGTCACTAAGGTTACTTTCTTCCCTATTACTACTTAATGTAGAAGAGCTGGTAGATGAACTGTCTTCACTAGAGGTGTCAAGATCTCTTGGACCTGACGGGTGAACTTCGTCGTAGCTCGCTCCGTCGCGGACAAACGACTAGTTTTTGGACGCGCTAGACATCTGCCACCTACATGTGACGGAAAGCCCTAAGTTTAACTAGTCTAAAGACATTTGATGGTGACAAAAATGAATGAATCAATAAAAGACTTACCGATTACGCCTGCTGGTGGAAGATGTAGTCGACGGTTGCGGAAGCGTGGGCGTAAAGGTTAACAGATCAAACGCTTTTTTGACTGGGTGAACGGATGCGCTCTGATCGCTTGATTTCAGTGAAAAGTGAAAAATGAGGGAAAAGAATGGAGGCTTATATATGAGGAATAGCACGGAAGGCGAGGGGACGCCTCGTTCCTGGCACACGGTCATCAGGTTGACGACATGTGTCCTGCCTTAATTACGCAGCATTAATTACTGAATGACAGCCTATCTATTCAACTCTCTCATTGTGAATGGGAACCGTCATCCCATTAGTCCATCTCCTGTGTGTTCACGGACTGATGGGCTGAGGGGGCACCTGATAGGGATAAAACTCCCACTAGACGTTGGCAGCCTCGCGGGATGACGGTGCGAGGTATGATGACGGACGCTAGACCTTGACGACATGACCCTTAAACGGGGTGACGGGAGAGACCGTCGATTGGGGGAGGCATGGGGCACCAAAGCCTATCTTGTCATGTACGCTTCCCTGAGAAAATGAGTCTTGTCGCGTACGCTATTATTTGGACAGATATCTTGTGGAGTACGATTGCTCCCAAAGGGGTGTCTTGCCTAACACACTTGATTGCCCAAGAAGTATCTTGCGCTCCACGCTACTCAGGGGCAATTCCGGTGAAGTGGTATCTTCTCCAGCATGCCTTGGCCAAGGGCCCCTACTACTATAAATACTTCCAACCCTCCCAAATCGAGGTACGCATGATTCTACCCGACTCTGGCACTCTAGAGTTGTGAGCAATACTAACTTAACCTTCGGAGGGTCATTGGCTGGTACCACGCCGGTACCTCCCTTTGAGGTTCTTTCTGCTTGTGCAGGTTCGTCCGAAGTACGTGAAGGCCCTGCAGCTTACTGAGTTGATTCTTGGCATCATCAGGTTCCATTTCTACTCCTTCGGCCAAAAAGATGTTTTCATAATTTTAAAAAGTAAAATTTAACCATAGACGAGGATTAAGATCTAGAGTTTTTAGAGTAATTTTATGGAATAGTTTACAAATTCTTATCTTTACATTTTTAAATATGTGGATTAGATTTTATCATATCCTCAATATTTTTTTTTAAAAGAAAAAATTAACTATCATCATTTTTGTATCTATTTTATTTAAATTATTGCCGATGTTGACAATGTCTTTTTATTTTTTATTTTTCCATTCACTACAGAAAAAGGGAAATGATCAAATCAAAGCTTTGTTTCTTTCTTATAGAGCATGGCTAACAATTTTTTTTTCTTTAAACTTTTTTGGAAATATTTTTTATTTTTATTATGTCTTCTTTAGTGTTTTGCTATTTATTTTTCTTAGCCTTGGTATTTTTTTTCCCTTCTCTAGTTTTAGGTGTTCTGTCTAGAAGCATGTTTAGGCTAGAATAGGGGTTTCTACCTTAGGGTGTGTTATGCAACCTCTGCCTTACATACACTCCCTTGCTAGGGGAAAAATAATGGGACCCACTAGTTGTGAGACACATGTAACTTATACCCGTTGCAGGGTATAACTCCTTGCTAGGAGGCATGTGTACACATCCCTAGTCATTCGTAGGTAGGCGCTCTTTAAGAAATGCGGCCTTAGGGTGCTTAGAATGTTTAATCTTGTTAGAAATATATTCGTAGGTAGGGCCTACCTCTAAAGGGGCGTAAGCACTTCACTCGTTAGGGGATGGGATTCATTCACTTGCATTCCTGCTAGCACTACAAAAAGCTCCGATCTTAACGCCCCGACTACTGCTGTGCAACCTTTCCTCGAGTTCGTAGAGTCAGGTTTCCCGTTTACCCACAACGGAGGACCCGCCCCCACCAAGCAGGCGACCACGGGTCATAACGCACTCTTCGCACAACAAATCCACATTGAAGTTGACTTATTCGCTCGGCCAATCATCGAAATGTGTACGAGATACCATAAGGGCCCAATATCTCAATAGCACCTTTGTCTAAAGCTTCGAAAGAGACTTCATATCCGAAACATAGGAACGATCTGACTAGAAAGTCATTCAAAACTTGATCGAAGAACCAACGTTTATTAAAGAAGCTATAGAGTCGATTACAAAAAGTACTAGTTTGAAAGGCTCGTTGGAATTGATCCGCTACGGGATTTACATTATACGCAACAAAAGCCCCTAAAGTACTAAAGAGAATAGGTATTAGTTTGGTAATGGTTGGAGCAGCAAACTCGAATTCGGCAAGAATCTCATTTTTTGGTAGTACAAAGAGGGAATTGGCCCAAAAATTAGATAGGGGTCAAGACGCAGTCGGGCGCCAGCGGCTGACTCAAATGCCCCCCGAACCGTGCGAAATGGTCGCCTATTACACGGCTCACTAACTCTGCCTGGGATGGGGGTACCTATTATTCGTCGGCGGTCCGGCGCACCCCTACTCACTTAAAGGATGCTTCTTAATTACAAAGGAAATTCTTTCTTCATCTAGAAAGTTCCCTTTCGTTAAGCACATCGAGCCAGGAGTGGACATCATCATCATCTGCAGACAAATCCAGATCCTGTTTCATCATTAGCTTAGCTAAAGTGGAATAGTATGACTAGCTTTCTGGAAAATGAGACGAAACTTGCTTCTACCCTACATATGATATTCCATTCCGACCCTCACTAGCTCTTCGCTTGGTTATACAAGGAGCATGCCCAAGTGGGGGTTACTATGCCCATCGTGCACTTGCATCACCACCTGAGCTTCGCTATCGCTTGGCCCAACTTCTACGCCTACCACAAACTTGAATAATCACGTGTCTACTAAAGCAAGCTGAGCTTCATATGGCCCTGAGGAGGCCAAAAGACCCTCTCCTCTCACTGCCGAAGGCTCCAAAACACGTTAGAGAGCTTTTAGATCCCGCCCTAAAACGCCCATTCTCCTAGAGTTCCGAAGTGATCCTCATTCTTACCGTAGCCTTCTTAAGCTAAAAGAAAGTCGGGCAAGAATCACATTTTTTGGTAGTACGAAGGGGAAGCAGAATCGTATCTGGCAGTGGTTCTTCGGATCGATCACAGATTTTCGGCCCCGTCATTTAGCTTCCACTCCAGTTTACCTCTCTTGTTCTCCTCCCCCTTACACAACCGGGTGGAGGACTTATGTAAAACTTCTTCCTTTAGGTCCCCATTCAGGAAGGCATTTTGAACATATAATTGGAACAGAGGCCAATCTCGATTTGCAGCAATAGAGAGTAGGAGATGCACAGACTTCATCTTGGCTACCGGGGCAAAGGCTTCCTCGTAATCTATCCCATATGTTTGAGTAAAGCCTTTAGCTACTAGCCTGACCTTTTCCTCCTTTCTCCCATAAAGCTTCCCTTCACCCAGTCCCATATCCAATTAGTAGAGATCGAGATGGGGAGACTCTAAATAATACAAATGCGCATTTCCTCTCTGAATCGAGAGGTATCAGATCTAAGTAAGATAAGTCATGTATGTCACGATCCAGGGCTAGGTGGTGTTTCTGGTTCTGGTGAGTTGAGTTCTTATCCGGGTAGAAGAGGTCGTGGAAGTTTTAAAAAATCCTCGAGAGTGAGTATGGAGAAGTCAGGAGCTCCCCCTACTATTGGTGGTCGAGGGGCTAGTTCTCTGGCAGTGTATGACCAGGAGCTCTCTCGCTCCTCCTGTCCCTCTGGTTATGGGGCCAATCCCACCTCATCTATTGGTCCGAAATCCCCTTCCAAATCTGCCAGTGATGCTAGGCCTTGTGGCCGTCCTTGCCAACATTTATTATGATTTGGGCGCTGTTGCCCAAGAGAAAATAGGTCCGATAAGTGCAATGCGGAATCCCTGGTCCACTACTTCTATGCATGGTTGGACCAGTATTTTCCTAAGCTGTATATGAGATTATCGCTTTTAGACATGGGGAAGCTAAAAGATTATGTCCCGGAAATGTTTGGAATTGAGAACATTGAAGCTGGGAAGTTCGATGCGAAGATAGCCAGGCTCTTTATTTGTCATCCGAAGAGCTTCACGTGGCGACCCTACAAGCATGGTATTTAAGAGATCCCTAAATCTTGTATGATTGGTCGACAAGGTCGATGAAAAAGGCCCTTGCTACTTATTGCTGTTGTGAAAATGCATCAAAGATAGTATCTAATCTGATCTCTATGCGATGTGGCATTCTGACGATGTGGTAGGGCAACGTGCTTCAGGCAGAACCGTAAAATCCCCACTAGTTTGCAAGAGAATTTTGTTTTGACCAATTCATTTCGGCACCCAATCACGACGTCAAGCGCGTCATCTTTAACCTTTCCGAACTGGCAGGGTACTGCGCACATATGATGAGAAAGGGCACTGGGGCTGCTTTCGTGATAATGCCGAATGACAGAGAGGGCAAGATGGTCTTGGAGTATGTCTGATGGTGGCATCCACTGACGTTTTCTTACTTCTCGCAAGGAATCAACAAGCTGTTGACATTCAAAGAGCAGTAATTCCCTGATCAAGAAAGAGTTGGGAGTCGAAGTCCTCTTCCTTTTGAACCCACATATGGACCCATTCCTGAGCAGGGGTAGCCACCCAGATCATCGCAACATCGGAAAGGTCACCAGCCTAGGCAGAAACAAACCCGGACCATGAAAGGAAAGGGAAGTTCCGCACTCGTCAGCCAGCATGCATCCCCCATCAGGGAGGAAAGAAGAAGTCCCATCATTTCTTTAGCATTGTCGTCGGCTCAACGGATGGTGACTCAAAGTATGAGGGCCCACCAAACTCAACCAGCTCGCTCACATCTGAGTTCAAGAGTTGTAAGCCGAAACAGCAGCATCAGAGTTTACAGCTTTAGCTCTACCGACAGGAATCGCCAGCATCACGAGCACCATTTGCAGCACTCAAGGCACTTAAGCAAGAGCAGGCTGCCTCGAAGAAATGGTTGCGCAGAAGGTTTGTGAAGGCCGGCCAAACAAAGGCCAGGAATAAAAACCTCTTAAGGGAGGAAAGAGAGGCGAAGCCAAGATTTGAGACGATCCCAGCAACTATCTACCTGAAGAAGTTGCCAATAGCTACATCGGCTAGCCTACTCGACTTCACACTGCCGGTTGATGGCATCGTAGATCAAATCTAATTGGAAGCGAGAGAGGAGTCAACTTGATCAATCAAATGTGAGGAACAGTTGGATTGCGTTGGTAATGAACTGTGATGCACTTGGAGAGGACAGAAGGTGAAGTTGCTCCCTGGGCTTGGCTTGATGGCCCTTTGTTTTTGTTAGAGACGGAGTGTAATAACAGCGTTGGCCCAAAATTCGTTTGTTTCAATGCCAGGCAACCTGAACGGTTACCTTTCTTCTTGGCTTCTTTTCGCGCTTGCCCATCACTTTGTGGTGTGGTATTGCGCGGAAAAGGTTTATCCAGGTAAAGTGTTTCGCTCTGCTCAATGATGATATCGTTATCGGGGATCCAGAAGTTGCGAGGGTCTATCGTGATGTCATGAATCGTCTCAAGGTTAAATCTCTTTGGCGAAAACGTTGACGTCAGATTGTGGTGGACTTGAGTTTGTGAAGAAATTTCACATTCACGATAGAGAGTTATCTCCTTTGTCGTTGAAAATGATTCGGTCCACTCGACTCAGCGTGGCTTTTATGCCTATATTGAAATCAATTGGATCTTCTTCCCTTTTGGTCTCTTTGAGGCTTAAAGAGGCTGGTTATAGGCGGTATTCGTCTTCGGCTAAGGAATACCTCAATATAACCGACACTGGTATAGGCATGTTTTGGTGGCCTTCTCACCTGGTGGAATCATACCACTACCGTTTCCTTTTGGTTAGGTTTTTTAGATAGGTTAGTAGTTAATTGCTATCACCTTGGTATGGTGTGGTATTTTGGAGTCATGTCATCCAGATGACAAGTATTTGCTGTCTATGCGGGATGATTTGGAGCGTAAGCTCACTAAAGAAGGGGACTTCTACGTGGAGAAAGTCAATAGTCACTTCTGGATCCGCCTCTAGCGCTTCGAAGGCTGCTTCCAATGGGTTAGGGTCTTAGAGAGAATTTAAACAAAGGCCGGGCCCACTTGCTTTCCTTGCGAGGCTAGGCAGACAGGAAGAAGAATGAGATTAGTCGGACCCGGGGAGAGAAATAACATAGATTGGTGCCTATCACTTACTCAAGGAAAGGAACGAAATGCTTTTAACCCTGCCTCGGGACGGAGGGAGAAGGTTGACCGGGGCACCGTTCGAGAGAAATGGAAGACTCTATTGATAGGGATTGGGAGAGGCGTTAGAGGCATGCTTAGCCGCGGATGGAGCCACTAATAGGCTAGTTCGGATGGATAGGTTGAGGGTGGTGGAGAGAACCTTGATTGAAATGGTCTCACTTTCGCTCTTTTTCACTCGATGGGTGGCAAACAAAGGAACTTGGTAGAAAGCCAATTCTGGTTCATGGCTTCCATCCGGATATGGTGATTATGGTGCCCTGAGAGCTACAAATCGAGAGAACCCGCTTCTGATGCCCCTATTCCCGGTACGGGGCAGGGGAGTGAGTTGTGTTTGGCATTTCTCCGCTGTTAGCCCATAGCGGATTCGAGAAGAGAAAGAATTGGATTGGCGGGTTCGTACCGGTGAGAGGCAGGGGGGAGCAGAAGAAAGAGAACGCGAATCGAGTACTTACCTTGTCATACGGATTTTCAAGTAGATGGCCACCTCCTTTCTAACCTCCCCCCGCTAGTCATTGATAGAGCCTACCCGTAATCCCAAGCCCTACTAATGATCCAAGGCCCTGGGTGATACGTTTTCTGATCCGCTGAAGATCACGAGGTCCACCATCTCCTGAGTGGCTTGTTCACCCCTTCCCTCATTCCCTGGCAACAGGGTTCATCGCATGCTCCTCTCGATTAATAGTGGCCCGCTGGGGATGGAACTGTAGATGGAGAGGTCTGGTGATACAAGAGACTCCTGCCTCCGAGAACATGCATTCATTTCAATGGAGTGAGAAAGGGAACGAGAGAAGAGGATGCACGGAAGGGAAAGGGAGAGGAATCGCTTGTCTTGCTTCCTTCAGTCGGCCATGAATGAATCGAAGCCGCCACTTGGCCCAGGGCCAGCTCCGATCCGAAGAAATAATGATTGGAATAGATGGCTCAATGGCTTAGCTGGGCTTCGGAAGGAATGAAACGAGAAGGGAGGAAGGTGGATTACCTGGACTTATGCTTTCTCCAACCACCGGTAGGGGCCTTTCTGATCCCAAGTCCCGACAACTTAACTTAATGGCCCAGCTTGGGATTGATTCATAAAGAGAAAGTCTTTTGAACAACCAACTTGACATAAGGATTTTAGCTCGCCCACTTAGAGCGAATGGAAATTCTCAGACGGGGAAAAGCAGCACTCAACATCTATTAAACAACACCAAGAACAAAGCCATACCATGCCCTTGGGAGAAACTAGTGATGATTGCCACGAATGCTGCCCTCTCAACATGGTGCCCCTCTCAGTAGAGGGGCGTGAAAACGTCGTGGAAACTTTGATCGAATGAATAGGAATCAATTGATAGAAATTTGTATTGAGAAAGAGAATCCAGGATGAACGCTTTTTTCATTTGCTATGCGCTGACTGGATGCGTACTGGCGTGATCGATCGATGGACAGGGGAATTGCGCGAATGACGAGACCGACCTAATAACCTAAAGTAAAGGCTCTTTCCTCTCTTGGTGGCGAATCTTGATTGACTGACACTAGAAACCGATTCGGAGAAACAAAAAGCATCATGAGATACGTGGCAAAAATTTTTCCAATAGCGAATTACTTGACTCGATGGATAGAGGGGGGGCCCTCCAACTCAAGCAAGAAATCAATGTTGAGTCAACAATCACCAAGAGGGGCACCACCAAGCGAGATCGAGACCAGTCCCTTGTATAGGGTTCCAAACCTGCGTTTCTTCAAATATCCCATAAAAAAAAAGGTAAGGGCTTCAAAGCTTGACTAAGAAGCGCAAAACTTGACTTTAAGAAAGAAGCGCCTTATATTTTAATATTATTAAAGGCTCCTTTGCCTATCTAAACATAAGGGGCCTTTTCTTACTCGTTAGCGCTTTAGAAAGATTGCAGGGCGCTAGCTTACTAATAAGAAAAGGCTTTTTCAGCTTGATTGGAATCGATTTCTATGATTGATTAGCAGAAGTGTTACTTAGTAGTAGAAACTCAGAGAGACAAACAGAGAGGGGACTCTCTCATACCTGCTAACTCCTAAGATGAGAAGTAGGTCCCTTGTTTTTAGCAGGAATAGTTCCAACCTTTGTTGCCCCTCGGTAAAGTAAGTCTACTTAGCGAACTGGCAGGACGCGGGGATCGATTGATCAGTATAAATCTTGAGAGTAGATGGTTGACTGCCGCCCCGTTGTCCTGGGGGCTCTCCGGCCGGGGAGGGGCTTGCTATTGTAACCTTTTCTCACGGTGTATGTGAAAAAAAAAAAAAAGAGTGACGAACCCATTTTTGTTCGGTCATTGGTTGGTTCCAAAGAACGAGAGTCAGCTTCCTTAAGTCTGTTTTTCCTCAATAGCTCAGTGGTAGAGCGGTCGGATGTTAACTGACTGGTCATAGGTTCAAATCCTACTTGGGGAGATTTTTGAGTTATTGCTTTTCTGACCTACTAGCAAGCCCTGCCCTTCTCCTTAGTTTCTAAACTAGCAGAATCGTGGGACATAAAAAGTGGGAAGTTGATTGTTGGTTTTTATTCCTCACTCTTGTATAGGTGAACTTGGTTCGTTTAATTCTTAAGGAGAAGAGGGATCCACTGGGAATGAATGGGAAGACTGGAGTAGTATCTTTATTAGCCGGAAGGAAGGTCTCCACTCATTTCATTCATTCAGTGCCGGCGATGAGGCGCAACCCACAACAAACAAAGGGGGAAAGCTTGCTTGCTGTAGTCCTATTTTTGTAGACTAGGCTTGGTAAGTGTAAGCTATTTAAGTAGGCTTGAGAAGGGTAGGCTCGCAGCTTCGCTAGAAGCAACTAGTCATCTCTTTTCCTCCGCCGAAAGATGCTTATTAGCCAGAAGTGACGAAGGGGGGGGGGGCTGGGGAAGGCCGACAGCTACATGAGGGGGAAGCTGCCGTAGAAGCTTTACCCCTTGCTTTACAGAGATTGTTATGAACTGACTAAATTACTAGATTCTCCTAGAACGCTGGCTAAGATAATAAATAGTATTAGTTCTCTTCAATCAAATCAATAAGCTTTTTGATTGATTCAGGGCACCGCCCTCCTTCTTAGAACTCATTGAGAGGGGCCTCGGCCTGGGAAAAGGAGAGTGGCCGAGTGGTCAAAAGCAGCAGACTGTAAATCTGTAGAAGTTTTTCTACGTAGGTTCGAATCCTGCCTCTCCCACTTGTTTGTTGTAGACTTCAGAGAAGAGAAAGGAGGCATTCGTCAGCGTAGGAAGGCCCACTGAGCGAAGCTCTTTCTTTTTTTGGCCGTGCCGTGAAGTGAAATTGTATCGTATGTTAGTTAGAGAGGCTGGCGAACTACTATGATCTATAGATTCCCTATCTATATTCAATACCAACGAGAATAGAAGCGGGTCGCTTTTGGCTTGGCTTGTAGTCGTAGTCTTTTAGCTTATGTAGTGGTCAGCCTTCCTACACGCACGCGCCTGCTAGAATGCCTCCTTGGTTTTGGACGAAGCAAAGCCGATACATACAATAGGCGAAGGAAAGACCCCCCCATTTCATAGCGCCTGGGGAATGCAAGTTTGATCGAGGATTGGAGAGGAGAGGTGAAAGAAAGGGCTCGGGATGGATTTAGGAGTCTTTGTGCGAGCCGTATGCGGTGAGAGTCGCACGTACGGTAACGAGGAGGGTTCGCATCTATACATGTAGTGTGGTGGTTGGGCCTACCCACCCTATTTGTTCCATGATCTATGGGTCTACTAGAGCTACCCACTTGGATCAATTAGCCAAGATTTTGACCGGACATGAAATCACTGGTGCTCGATCTAGTGGTATTTTTATGGGGATTCTATTTATCACTGTAGGATCCCTATTCAAGATCAA
Source organism: Lithocarpus polystachyus (assembly GCA_033629205.1). Lineage (NCBI taxonomy): Eukaryota > Viridiplantae > Streptophyta > Magnoliopsida > Fagales > Fagaceae > Lithocarpus > Lithocarpus polystachyus. The sequence goes on from CM066168.1 coordinate 49,946,570, forward strand.
TGCAGTTCCTTTTCGGGCGGCTGTGGACCTACGAATATATTTCTAACAACATTAAACATTCTAAGCACCCTAAGGTTGCGTTTCTTAAAGAGCGCCTACCTACGAATGACTAGGGATGTGTACACATGCCTCCTAGCAAGGTGTTATACCCTGCAACAGGTATAAGTTACATGTGTCTCACAACTGGTGGGTCCCATTATTTTTCCCCTAGCAAGGGAGTGTAAATAAGGCAGAGGTTGCATAACACACCCTAAGGTAGAAACCCTATTCTAGCCTAAACATGCTTCTAGTCAAAACACCTAAAACTAGAGAGGGCAAAAAATACTAAGGCTAAGAAAAATAAATAGCAAAACCCTAAAGAAGACGTAATAAAAAAAAAAAACATTTCCAAAAGAAGTTTAAAGAAAAAAAAATTATTAGCCATACTCTATAAGAAAGAAACAAAGCTTTGATTTGATCATTTCCCTTTTTCTATCGTGAATGGAAAAATAAAAAATAAAAAGACGTTGTCAACATCAGCAATAATTTAAATTAAATAGATACAAAAAAGATGATAATTAAGTTTTTCTTTTTTAAAAAAAATATTGAGGATATGATAAAATCTAATCCACATATTTAAAAATGTAAAGGTAAGAATTTATAAACTATTCCATAAAATTACTCTAAAAACTCTAGATCTTAATCCTCGTCTATGGTTAAATTTTACTTTTTAAAATTATGAAAACATCTTTTTGGCCGAAGGAGTAGAAATGGAACCTATACTAGATACCAGGATTAGATGTCCTACGAATTGGCTCCAGCTGCAGCGCTCCTACCCGTAATTAATTGTAAATAACTCCAGCCGCCATAATAAGTTCAAAGCATCAAACCATTCCCATGTTGAAATCAGACAAACTAGTTTTGGTACAAATTACTCTCTCAGAGAGAGAAAATGCTGGTTACAATAGTTGCTGGGTTCCACTTGAAAATATATATATATATATATATATATATATATGATATATTTATCTATATATTTTAATTAAAAAAATTTTAAGCACTTTTATTAGCCAATAAAATGTACTAAAAAGGTCTTATTGTATTCTAAAATATAGTAGAATAAAATGCATTAAATTATATATATTTTTAGTTTATTTCACCGTAATTGATGGGACACGATTTTACTATAATAGGACCTTTCTACCCCTCTCTTATTTCACTACACAAGACATTGATGGGAGTAGGACATGTTTATTTATTTCACTGCACAAGCCGGCCTTGGTTTTTAGACATAGGATAGGCTGGGAAAATATTAATACAAAATGTTGATACAAAATTCTGCCTCCCTCTTAATTGGACCCTTTTCTGCTGTGAGAGGACACGTTTTTTGCTTTTACACTTAGCCATAGGAGTACAGGCTAAAAATTCAAAAATTTCATAATTTATTTAGATATGAAAATAGATTTTTAATAAATAAAAAATTTAATATATATTATTTGATTAATATTTACATATAAAAAAAAACTTCACTAAAAATTTTTGCCTAAAGCCTCTAAAATTGTTGAGCCGACCCTTGCTGGGTTGTATCTCTAGGAGGACGACAGGTGCATGAATTTTTAGGGCTTGATTCTGTCATTTCTGCGTTCAAATGTAGAACGTGATTAGCATTTTTTGAGCGTAATTCTGCTGTTTTGGATTCAGTGTTTTTGTCAAGTAATGGCTTTCGAAGTCCGAGCGTTAGATAGTAATGACATGGGTCCTCCAAGGTTCGGTTTTAGTACGTGCTCAATTCTCGTATGTATTGGTGAAAAACCCTTACTTTTCCACTCTAGTTAGTTTTTTGGGTATGTTATATTAGTTCAAAAACCATAATTCTCAATTAGAATTGTCGTTAAAAATGTAAATTTGCCATTTTTCTAATAACTTAAGCTTTTTGGAACATTAATTAATTTATCATGATATCAATAAAACTGTTTGTGAAAAATAAATAAAAATTTCACACACTGGGCTCTTTGGGACAATAATTAATTTATCATGATATCAGTGCAAATGTCTCTTATTAATATATATATATATATATATATATATATATATAACTAAAATTTTCACATGCTGGGCTCTAATATTTAAGAGCAGTTTGGGCCCACTGAGATAGTGTTAGAATTCTCGTTAAATGATTAAATTTAATATTGTTTTTATAGCTTTGGGGGATAGGTACTAATTTATCTTCTTGATTAGAATTACTGTGTGAAGAACTCCATCTTGTTCAAGCTTGAGGCTTAATAGATACGTAGGAATGAGTCTGAATAATATTGATTTTTCCCAATTTCTGGATGGGTTTTACAAGCTTTTTATGCAATTGGAACCATTTGACCATCTGTTGTTTCTATGCAAAAAAAAAAAAAGGACAAAGAACGGTGTCGAATGCTCTTAACTTGAAAGATTTGACTAAGTAATATGTTATGTTGAAGGCAAAACAAGTTAGTCCTCTTTCCCTTTTAGAACATAGTAGCTTGATATTCATGATTGAGCTATCCTATAGTTTAGTAAGTTGGAGAAGATGAGCTAATGAGGGAAATCGGGTTCTTCTCACTGCTTCATGCTTGAGAAGAACCCGATTATCAAGCATGAAGCAGTGGGAAGAACCCGATTGTGGAACGTGATTAGCATTTACAGAGAATTAAGCTAAGACTTATGTATATATAGTAACAGATATAATGAAAATCACTTAAGCAAGCATTTACAGAGAATCACAAGAATTTTCTTTCTTTCTCTCTCTCTTTCTCTCACTCTCTGTTCTCTGTGCTTCTCTGTATTTTGCTTCATAGTTTTTTGCTTGCTTCACAATTGATCTTTTTTTCTGGGACTCTTTTTTTTTTTTTTTGACAAGATTATGCTAAGACTTATGTCTGGGAAATTATATTATTATTATTATTATTATTATTATTTAGTGTTGAGATTGCGTGTACCATTTATTTTCTTGCAATTTACACATTAAACTATTGATGGATAAGGTTGACATTGATCGAGAGAGGTAGATTTTCAGGTTGAATTTTGCTTGACAGGTGCAGACAATATAACCATCTCAAACAGTTGGTAACTACTATTTGTGTTTAACATCGCCATGAGCTTATATGGCCGAGGGTAAAGTGCGCACGCAATATGCCAAGAGTTTTGTAACTCAATTGGTTGACACCTCTTAGTTTTAGAGTTTGCAAGAAAACAATAAATAAATAAAATATTAAAAAAAAAAACTCTTGGTGCTTCCAAGACATTTAAAATTAAAATCCCCTACCCCATTGTAATTATCAAATTATAAAAAAATAAAAAATAAAAATGTTATAGGTAAGGATTTCATTTCCAGTACTATGCATACTACATGAGTCAAACTCGCTCTTTTGTTTCCTCATTATAAATTTAGAATGGCATTTTCTAATCAATTTTACTCATATGGTACTAAAAAAAAAAAAAAAAAAGTTTTACAAAAATGGCACCTCCGCCGATATAAGAAAATGGGTAGAGGGTGAGGTTATGAGTTCAAGACACATTAAGTGCGTGGGTATCTTATCAATAAAAAAAATAAAATAAAAAGGCAGGAATGGCCTTTTGAAATCGGTAACTTTTGAGGATGTCATTCCTTCAAATTTGGTTTATAGTTATCTTATCTCTTGTGCAACTATAGGCACTCCATAGCCAACATCCAATGCAATAATGTAAATACATAATTTTTGTCAAAGGTGTTACTTTAGGAGATTATGTTGCTTGGTGCTCAGATTCACAGGTTTTCTTTACATGCTCAATTATTTTATTCCTGGAACAACTTTTATTACTCTCCTAGGTTGTTCTCTTTTATTTAGGAGCTAAATGCAGACTGGCGAAGAGCATCAGACCTACTTGTTTCAATAGGATCACATTTGGCTGACTTAGTAAGTCTCTTGACTTGTTGCTTATTTTGAACAGTTTCAATAGTAGGTAATACGAAGCCAACGCGTTTAAATATATTTAGTAAAATTGATAATAAATTTTCCTTTCTATATTATAAATAAAAAACTCATCAATCAGCTCAGCTCGAATGACACCTCCTCCCCTTGTAAGAGCAAGGTAGAGAGTGAGTCAGGGAGTTAAAGATCTAAATGGTACATGTGTAACTTTCCAACAAAAATATATATAGGTTGAAAACTCTTGAATTAAAAATTCCTTAATACAAACTAAGTATCTTATGAAAGTTCTTGTCCTTCTACATTATATATAGAAAAAAGTTGTTTAATTAGAAATTTTGTTTGCAAGATGAATGTGTTATGGAATCTTTATTACAAGAGAAGGAAGTTACACATGAAAGCATGGTTGTCAAAATCTAGATCTAGATCTTACGATCCTACAATTTTATAATTCCACCTACTCAAAACGATCCGGATCTTTTGAAGATCTTAGCGATCATCTAGGATTGGTAGGATCGTACGATTTTGACGATCCTAAACAACCTTAGTTTATTATAATCTTTTTTAACTTGACAAAAATTTCAGTTGGACTCAAATGAAAAATAAAATCCCAATAGACCAAGTTTTTCCACTCCGATATAGAGAGAGTATCAGTTGGACCCAAATAAAAAATATCCCAATAAAGTGTCACATTTGAGGTTTTTTGCCTCTTTAAATGATGCTTACAAATGGATGTAGTAATGTATGGAAATTATATCAATGAATGTATAATTTATGTGATTATTTAATATACCAATGTGTATTTTTTGTTTTTTTCTTAAATAATGTAAGATTTTACGATCCACAATCCGATCCTACGATCCACGATCCTACCTATCTCCCACGATCCTACATAAGATCCCGATTCTGATAACCTTGCCTAAGACATTAAAGAAAAGGGACCAATTGGCATATCATAAGACACTTGAGCAATATATTTTTCAAAAGTTGTGGACAAAATCATGAATGTAGCTGTTTTGGTGATGAGTGAGCTTGAAAACATTATAATAGATTCTGCAAGGTTTTAAGATTTCATCCAAAATAGTGATGGGGTTTATTCAATTTGTGTTTACCTTGAAAATGCTGCCAAAGTTTTGCAAGGGTAACCACTTGATATCGTTTGTGATGATTTGCACGTCAGTTTGTGATGATTTGCACGTCAGAGTTAGACAGACAATTAAGAAGATGGTGATAATTGTGAGTTTGGAAACCTACCAGGCAATAATGGTTAAATACGTTTAGGGTCTTCTTATTCTTCTTAAAACCACATTTCCTTGGGAGCACAATAAATCAGAAATTGCTCTTTGCAAATTGCAATCAAAATCTTTTACAACATTGAAACCCTGCCTTTCTTGATTAGCAATAGCGTTAGAAGAAACAAACAAATTAATTTATATTTGTCAGTAAAGTTAAGGTCCGCTAAAACCTAAAGTAACAACCAAATTCAAAGCAACAAAATAGTCAAAACTCAAAGAAGAAACAATGTCACTCACATTGTACATGACAAAAAAAAAAAAAAAAAAAAAAAAAATTTAGACCAAAGATGCCTAAACTAATTAAAAAGCAATCAAAAAATAAAGTATATTAAAAAAAAAAACCTAAACAAAAGGAGATGGTGGCAATAGCATTGAGTTATATGGTCATACTTACATGCTAATTGTTGGCCAAGTACATCTGTTCAGACTTCAAAGCATAAAAAAATTTATGCACAATAGTAGCCAGTAGCAGCAGATTTTGAGTATTGTGAAAATTGAAAAGAGATGATACATCTACAAATATATAGTAGAAAGTGTGAATCTATAGGACAAGGTGCAGGGAACAATGTTTTTTTTTTTTTTTTTGATTTTTTAAGTTTTCTTTTGTTTAAATTACCATATTATTATACATTTAAAAAATAAAAGAGTCAATAAAGTGAATCTATTAATGTAATTTTACACAATTCACAAACCTGGCTGTGTTAATAAAACTCTACCGGGTCACACAAGTTGCTTAAAATCCACCAAATTGTACTGATTTTAACCGGGTCACATATTTTTCCGATCCAATTGATCACCTGGCTTGGTCAATGTGCTAGGTCACCAGTCCGATTGGCCGGGCCGAGTCGGGTTTTATAACACTACCGCCTCAAAAAAATAAAATAAAATAAAATAAAATAAATTGACAAATGCCTTAAATGAATAAACTTGAAATTCAAATAACTAAAATAAATGATAGATAAATTGAGACTAAAATAAATTTGGAAAACTTAGAGCACACATCAATTGGTGTATAATAAAAAATTATATAAAATTTACACATTTTTACTTAAAAATAACGCACAATAATAAGTGTATAATTATGTAAATTTATATAATTACCGTAGCACAAAATGTACGTAAAATTAACCCCTTTTTATGTGTTTTGCATTTTAACATAATAATAATAATAATAATAATAATAATATATACTCCGATAGATTATTATATACTCCGATAGTGAGAGTCCTTACTTTCGTGTCTTTTCACTGCAATCACAGCTTCCGGTTTTGTGTCTCTTCATTGAAAGGTGATTCAAGCTGCTTCTTGTTTTTCTCAGCAATCTCAGATGGGGAAGAAGAGCAAAAAACCCAGGGTGTTCGATCTGAAAGGAAAGAAGAGAGACCTGTCAGGTAAAGAACGTGGCCCGTGCCCTCATTGCAATGACATCTATCAGGGAGACTCCGAGCTAAAAGAGCACATGGATAAGTGCAGGAAGAAGGTGAATTCCCAGATCTACTTGAATCTGATTCCTGATTTCCTCTATACTCTTTCCTGGTAGTAGATTTGTACTTTGATTTGATTTTCTTTATGCATTGCATTTGATTGAATTCATTAATCAGAAATGGGTATGATAACATATTTTATTTTCCTTTTTAGAATAATATCGATTTGAAATCATTGATTTATCAGAGACATTTTGAATAGAACTGGTTGGCAATTTGTTCCGAGTCTTCTTTGCCAGAAAGGGGATCTCCACCCTACATACACTTAACATGAAATTTATGTGAAAGAAGTAGGTCCCTCGATGATCCCTTACATATATGAGGAAACCTAACTGTAGCATTCTACCTAGAAGAGTGTAATGGCTATCTGAATGTGTAGAATTGGGTTGTGTGTGGTATTTTATTATGCCATTGTTCAGCAACTCCAGTGCAATCTTCTTTTTTTTGTTTGATAGGTAATGGATAATTTTATCGGCATGTTTACAAAGTGTACTTGAAACAAGAGAAACAAAAGTAAGCAGATTGAAGGAAATCAAATACAACCCCAGTATGAGACCACACAAACAGAGTCCCAACTAGAAAAGACTTTAGAAGATTAACAGATCTCTCAAACATCTCCCAATTCCAATGCATTCTTGTTCTTTGTCATTACTTTCGTTTCTTTTATTTTGGTGCTTGTCTCGTACTGAAATAAAGCTGGAAAACACGTTTCATTAGATTATGCAATGCTGGCCTATCTGATAAACTCACCAAAGCGTTACTTTATTGTAAACATATGCATATTACCTCATACTTCGTGATATATTAAAAAAATATTGTAACAGTTGTAAAAATATGTGGGAAACTAGAAATATTGTAACAATTGTGAGGTGGAGACAATAGATCTATTGACCTATTGATACTCAGATATGTCCCACCAGACAAGGTGCCATTGCCTTCATCTCTTCAGGGGTCCATTGATTCAGCATCATTAGAATATGGTAGGAGTGGCCAGGACAGTCAATGGAGAAAAATCTAAAGTTAAGGTTGGCACTTCCATGGATAGTGATAAACCTTTACTTGTAAAAGAGGATGCATCAGGTGATTATCCTCTTACTGCAAATATTGCAACAGTTGTGAAGTGGAGACAATAGCTCTCTTAACCATGTCAGTGTGGATTGCATTTACCATGGTAGCAATATCTGTATTCATACTCATATATGTCCCACCAGACCAGGTGCCATTGCCTTCATCTCTTCAGGGATCAATTGATTCAGTATCATTAGAATACGGTGGGAGTGACCAGGACAAATGGAGAACAATCTAAAGTTAAGGTTGGCACTATTATGGATAGTGATAAACCTTTCCTTGTCAAAACATCTACTTCTAGGCAACTGTAAGTTAATTCACCTGCACTCACTTTTCTATCTTATGCATGCTGGGCATCCTTTCCATAAGTTTACACCCTGTCCTCCACTATATCAATCTCGGGCATTAGTATGATGGAGCCAACCCGAGATTCATTAGTCCAGCAAATACATTTAGAAAATATCCAAGTATGAATATTCCTGCATCAATTTTGATTTTAAACAATTAGAACACTAAGGGTATGTTTGACAATTGCTTCTTTTTTCTTTTTCTTTTTTTCCAATTTTCTATTTTAAAAAACTAGGCAAAAATGCAAAACTGACTCTCTAACTCTCAATCTTTTTCATTTCAGTCCTTTAACTTTCAATTTTGTCATTTCAGTCCTCTAACTTTCAATTATTGTCAATTTGGTACTCTGTTAAACTCCGTTAATGTCTTACCGTTAATTGAGCCAAAACGACGTCGTTTTGGCTCTATTAAAAAAAATTCAGAATTAAAAGAAATTTTTAAAAAAATCTGATATTAAAAAAAAAAAAAAAACATTTACTAGGTCAAAACTGAAGAATCATTCCACACCCAAATCCCTAACTTAAAGAAATTGGGGAAACGATTACACTAGGACTCACCTTTTTCATTTCCCTCATTCCCAAACAAATTTCTTCTTCTTCTTTTTAGTTTCAAAACACATAATAATTATCTAATCGATCTGAACACCACCGAGGAGGACGAAACGCCGTCGTCGGGCTCGTCTTCAACATCTTCATCGTCGTTCTCTGTAGCCGGGTTGAATACCAATGGTGGGTCGGGTTCGAATTTGGTGGTGGGTGCATCAGCATCAGCTTGGGCTTCGTCTTCGGTGTGTTTGGAGCTATGGTCCACTGATATCTCTGCTGAAGAAAGGTAGTGAATTTGAGAAAATGGATAGGAATTTGAGAAAAACACGGAACCTGAATCGGCGACGAAACGAAATGGAAAACGAAGTCTGTGTTTGGGGACGAACGCAATCGACGACGGAGAACGAAGTCTGTGTTTTGATTTTGGTATCAAATTCTTGCAGAAAAAGCAAAAAGCTTTTGTGGGTTTTTTTTTTTTTTTTTTTGATAAATTTTTTTTGGGTTTGGGAGGAATTGAAATTGGAGAGGGACGGAGAGATTTTAAGGTTTTGTTTCTCTGGTCAGAATTCGATCCGAGTGCTGCCGATCGTGCTGTCAAGGAGACAGAGAGAGAGAGAGAGAGAGAGAGAGAAATATAATAAAAGAAATTTTTTTAATATCAGTTTTTTTTTTTTAATTTTCTTTTAATTCTGAAATTTATTAAAAAATAAATAAAACGACATCGTTTTGGCTCAATTAACGGCAAAACATAACTGAGGTTTAACGGAATACTAAATTGATAACAATTGAAAGTTAAATGACTGAAATGACAAAACTAGAAGTTAAAGGACTGAAATAAAAAAGACTGAAAGTTAGAGGGTCAGTTTTGCATTTTTGCCAAAAAACTATTTTCTATTTTCTAGACCAAAAGAATTGTTTGCTAACTCAAAATAGACAAAAAACAAAAATTGTTTCCAAATCTCAATTTCCAAAGGAAACTGAGAATAGCTAATAACCTGTTTTCAGTTATGAAAACACGGAGAAGCCTAATGAACTTAATGAAGTCTAGGCTTCGAGGTCTAGCTGAAACAAAAAAGCGAAACCAAAAGCACAATAACAAAGTCCAAATTAAACTTGCGGCCAGACCCAAACCCACCGCTCTCTCCTTCCTCCCTCCACTTTCCTCTCATCATCCATGAAATCCTCTTTAGTTCACAGCGTGACAAGAGGAATTGCCAGACATGACAAACTTGAGCATCAATTACCAATGATATAAGAAGAAACGACCCAAGTCTAGAGTTAAATGAGATTTCATGTTCAGGTTTTGGTCTTAAGTTTGAAAGATACAATGCCTGTGCGTTTAGACTTTAGTGAGCGTGTTTTAGTTTGGCAACAAATGCATGTACCTGCTATGCTGGCATGTGATTGTTTAGACACATCTTTTTTTATATCAATAAAAAACAGTTCATAGATTAGCCTAAAAAACAATATATAATATATAGTTCATAGATTACCAAACATAACCTAATTTTTGTTGGCTTAATGAGAGCTTATACACCTGCATTCTGTAATTAGCATTTTTGAGGTACTTCTCTTGTAAGCAAAATTTCTTCTTTCTTGTTTTCAATGGTGAGTTGTTGTTGTATGTGCTATTGTAGTGGGGACTGGGGAGATAGTTGACCACCTTTTCATACATTGTAGTGAAGCTTTTAAGTTGCGGAGTTTTATATTTGGGCCGTTTGGGATTCAGTGGGTATTACTGGAGAAGGTTCTTGATTTACTATGCAGGTATCATTGGAGAAGGTTCTTGATTTATTATGTGGGTAGGCTCAGACCAATGTTAAGCAAATTGATTGACCCTGCTCTGGTTGCTTTTATTCCTAATAGAAGCATAATAGAAAATATCTTGCTATCCCAAAAAATTGTGCATGCTTTAACTTACCACTTGACTAAATGTGCAGCCTGGACGTGCTAGAGATGCAGCAGAAGAAGCTGATGGGGGGGCGGGAGAAGCAGGGATGAGAGGTGCAGGGGCTTGACGTAGTAGTGTGTCAAGATGGAGATGCAGCAGAAACAGCTGATTAGGGGGGTGGGGGAGATGCAGGGGCTTGACGTAGTAGTGTGTTAAGACTGTTTTTTTTTTTTGGAGTGTTAAGACTGGTTTTGGATTTCATGTACTCACAGAAACTGGTCTAGTTGACTATTCCACTCGTCCAAGACCTATGGTTTACATTTCTTGCGACTAAAAAAAATTTATATTCTATAGCTTGAATGCATTTTTTGTGTAGACCGAAAATGAAAAATCACATTTTCAGCTCATTTTCAAGGTCACTACCAAACACAAGAAAATGAGACGGTTTTCAAGATAATGCTTTTTTGAGAATGAATAATTTTCCAGAAAATTTACGGTGCTGTAGTATCAGGGACGGAGAATAGTGACACTAATATATTAGTCAAGACAACCCAAAAAATACCTTTTTAACAAACACATATACACACTTTTTTTATTTCATAAGTTACATATATACACAACCAAAAAAACACTCAGTATTTTCTATCAAAAATACATTTGTTTCAAATTATATATAAAAAATATTTCAATTGAACTAATGAAATTTTCAAAAACATGAATGATCAAAACTTGGAGGAATATGTTTGGAGCTATCTTATTCTAAACCATTATGTAGCAACTAAAGAGATATTTCTTGTGTGGTTTTAGTGATAAAATTTTTTTGCTAATGATTCAATGACTTAATCACCACATAATGGGTTGAAAAGATAAATCCAAACAAGGTGCCAAACTTTTATAAATAAATAAAAAAAAAAAACAAAAAGAAAAAACTAGCACTATGTATTATGTGTGTGTGGGATATAAGTCATACATCAGGACATCCATAGGAAAAAAATTCACCAAATATAAGATCACATTTTACCATAAAAACTGAAATTGAGAAAAATAAAGAACTATCTTTCTATAAAAAAAATGAAATTGAAAAAAATAAAGGCCAATTATTTTTTTTTATAGCATCGTTGTGCCATTTTTGTATATAAGTATAACACAAAAACACGGTCATCATAGCCACAGATATGAAAAATAATAATAACTTCAATCTACTTTCAGGGTATAACGGAAAAGAATAAGAAGGAAGCATACCTTTGATAGATAGGTCTCGATCGACCAACAAAAGTTCACACCTTATCGATCGGCGATCTACCCATCCACCTTTGCTCTACTCAGATCGGCCGATGTCTGAGCACACAGACATCCATAGCTAACAACCTTGGAGGTGTTCTTATTTTGGAGAAACCGATGTCATGATATCTCTCTCGACTGGGTGTATGTGGTACAAATATAACTCCTTGAAAAAAAAGGTCAACCGCACCAATGAACACCGAACAGCCATGAAAACATAATCTCGAAACGGCGTTCCGATCTACCCCGTCCCCCTTTGCTTCACTCCGATCTGCAACCTCGGCTTTGCGGTAGAGGCTCTTCATCTTAGAGAAAAGAGATGTCATCTCTTCTCTGTGTGCAGTGAAAAAATAAATACCTCCAAAAACCGGTCAACCGCACCGATGAACACATGATCTGATGACAATTAACAAAAAAAAAAAAAGCCATACCTAAGATCTCTCATCTTGCAACAGAGAGAGACACGCAGAGGGTTGAATTTGACGGCTTTTATAGATAGAGAGAGAGAGAGAGAGAGAGAGAGAGAGACGCAGAGAAGGTCGAAGGGAGGATGGAAGATATGGTGTTTAGAGCAGACGGTGGAGATGTGGTTTTTAGAGGCAGAGGAGTGGTTGAAGAGGAAGAGAATGAATGAATGAAAGAAGGAAGATTCGGTCAGAGACATAATATAAAGTACACGCGTAATGTGAACTGTAAAGAGAGGAAAAAAAGGGTAGACAATAAATCTAAAATAAATCTAGGGTTGCAGTTAAACGCACGTAAGCCAATGTGATGTAGAACTGACTGTGTACTTTTTGCTTTTTTTACCTTACAGTAAATATTTCCTTTACAGTCTGTGTGGGATTTTTTTCTTTTTTTTTTATTACATATTTGGCCTAATTTTTTAAGTCATATTTTAATTTAGTCCTCATTTTTTAATTGTATTAATTTAATTTCTAACTTTTCAATGATGTGTTAATTTAATCTTTACCGTTATCTCTTGAATAGAAAGCCTAACGTGTTAAACGGTCTAAATAAAAAAAAAAAATTTGTCACATCAACTACCACCTAGAGTAATATATATATATATATATATATATATATTTTTTTTTTTTTCTTTTTAGAGAACACGTTAGTTTTTTTTTAAAAACCCAAATTAAATCTTTTTAGTGCGTGTTTGGATACCGCTTATTTTGCTGAAATCTAAAAACAATAAATAAAATAATAAAAAAGTTATTATTTAAGCATTGATTACTGTTCATAAGCTTAATTGCATTATCCATGTCTCATAAACAGTACAACAGGCGCCCAATACAAATGTGAGCCAGTTTGATTCAGAATTTTGCTTATTTCATTAAACAGGACAGTCACAAACCCATGTAAAACACTCTTCCTAGGGGTCCGTTTGTTTCGACTGAAAAGCATTTCAGGAAATCATTTTACACCCAGCTGTGCGTTTGGTTACACATGAAAAATTTGGTCAAACGAAAAATCATTTCCGTTGACTATAAAATACACCCCTCAGACCCGGAAATCATTTGAAGGAGTTATTTTACCTTCAAATGAATTACACCTCTCCAAGCTTCTCACAAGCACACGCAGTCTGGCCTCAAGCATCTCACACGCAGTCCGGCCTCAAGCTTCTCACAGGCACTCTCCAAGCTCAGTTGTGACCGAGCTCCACCTTCGAGACGGCGAGATCGCGCCCCAACCCGAGACAAGCCGGCGAGATCACGCCTCACAACCCCAGATCACGCCGGCGAGATCGCCCCTCACAACCCCAGATCGCGCCTCGCAACCCCAAATCGCCGCCCTCTAAATGGCCTCGTCCTCCTCTGGGTCAGATCTCATCGCCACCACTCGCTGATCTTTGATTTTGTTTGTTGTTGTTGTGGTGGTGCGGGTGGTGGTGATTTGGTGGTTTTTGTGTTGTGTGGTGGTGGGTTTTGTGTGTATGGTGTATTTTTTGTGGGTTCTGGAACGTGGGTGGCAGTGGATTTTTTGATATTAGTTTGTTTGGAAGTTAAGAAAATGACCGAGAAAATGTGAAAATTTTGTAAGAATATAGCATTTTCAGAATGTTACCAAACACTGAAAATTGTTTTCTGGACTATTTTCCATTGCACACCCAAACACTCGGATTTTAATTTCCTTACGGGAATTCATTTTCCCTTGTATTCATTTTACACTCGGAATTCGATTTACATCGAGCCAAACACAGCCAAAGTGTTTTTTTACAGCGTTAAGTTTTCTCAGATTTGGACAAGTATTCTTATATTCTTATTTGTGTAAGTTGATCGGGGTTTTATTTTTTTAGGTATGTTCTTCATGTTCAAGATTTATGTGAATTGAGAGAGACAAATACCATTTTTTGTCTTGTTTCTTTTGCATTTTTGTGCTATTTTTTGTTTTGGGAGGAGAGAGACATAAAATTTGAACAAAAATACCTATTTACCCCTGATTTTAACAGATGTGGGTTATGAAAAATAAACGGAACATATCACAGGTGGGTTAAGTGACACTTTTCAAACCACGGGTAAGCAAAGTGATTTTCACCCAAATCATAGGTGAATTATGTGTAATTACCCTTTTTTTTCTCCTTCTATTTCGACAATTCCATTATCACAAATCAATTGCCACAATTTTTTTACCCTCTATGTCGAGACAATGCTATTGCCACAATTTTTTTTTTTTTTTAAATACCTCCCCAAGATTTCGACAACTTGGTTGCCACAATTTTTTTTTCCTCCCATATTCAGCAACTTGGTTGCCACTATTCATATTTTCTCTCTCCTCCCTTCTCTACAATTTCAGCAACTTGGTTGCCACAATTCATATTCCTTTTCGGGCACTCCACCTAGCATAGCACCTAGGGCACTTCACGAGCAGAGCTTGGGGCAGCAAGAATTTCGGTAAACTCATTACTGAAATTCAATTTTTTCTCCCTCCTCCATCATATCACTTATCTTTCCTCTCTCTCATACTTTTTTTTTTGCAATTTTGGAAAAGTGTTGCTGAAATTCACTCTCTTTCCTCATTTTTCCAAATAACTTTGAGCAATACCTATATCACTAATAAAATCAGTTTTTGGCAATATTTAGCCAAAAGACTCATTTTCATATGGTTCTAAAGGTTATGAACTAGACACACAAACACTGATATATACACGGACTCAAACACCCAATATATATGTATACGGGTGATTAAGATCCCAAGACTTTTATTTACCCCTATCCTAGCTGATTGATTTGGTTTAAGTGTCCATCTTCAAGTTGTTGGCCTTCAGTTCTAGAACTCATGTTTGCTGATCTCCAGATTTCTTTTTTCTATATGATTTATTGTTTTAGGAAGATAAGATAAAGAACTCGTCTTTAAATTGCAGGGCAGAGGGTTATTGGAGAAGCAATGGTTTCTAGGTTACCCCTTGATGAATCTGGGGTTTGGGATCCTCTCTTCGTCACTACAACAAAGTAATTCTGCAGGTTCCTACCTCATCATTAGGGAAGATAGTACAATCATAACTGCTGGGACCTTAAAGAAATTGTAACTGTGACTTAGGGATTTTTGTTATTTTTTGAGGAAAGAGATTTTTTTTTTTTTTTTTTGATAGACGTGAGTTAGGATTCAAGTATCTGTTGTTTTTTTTTTTTTTTTCTAATTTAAAATTATGCTGATATTTTATAAAATAAAATAAAATTTAAATTGTTGACATGGTAGTCTAGGTGGTAGATGATGTGGCGATTTTTTTTATTTAGACCGTTTGACACGTTAGACTTTTCCATCCAATAGATAACTACAGGAACTAAATTGACATGATATTGAAAGGTTAAGGACTAACTTGACAAAATTGAAAGAATAGGGACTAAATTGAAATCTGTTGTAAAGGAAAAGGACCAAATACGTAATTTGCCTTAAAAAAAAAAAAAGTGTGAGAATGTTATGCGAATTTTCACTTTTCAGTTTTCACCCTCAATATTTTAAACTTAAATTTTCACCTCACAAATTAGGTACAGACATACAACACTTGCATCAATTAACGTAAAATGGTAAAAAAAAAAAAAGGTATATTTTGAACGTCATTCATTTATATCATGTAATAAGATTGTGTAAATTTAAATTGTTGCTATAATCATCATAAATTTTAAATGATTATTATTTCACATACAAAATTAGTTTTTAATTTTTTTATATGCAAATAAAAAGCGTAATAAAAAATTAAAAAAAATTATTTTAATAAAATATAATGTAAAACAAATAATTTGATATCGGTTTTTTTGAAATGTAGTATAAAATCTACTTGTTACTAGTCATTTTACTCTTTTTTATTGTTGTCCCCTATAGTCTAGGGATTGAAGTCTAGTCCAATACCTAATGGTTGTAATTACTCATTTTCTCTCTTGCAAGCAATAAAAACATTTTCAATCTAATGGCTAAGATTGAAAGCAATTGCATCATGTGCAACATTTATCTCGATCTTCTTATTATAGCATATTTGGTATTTGGCACATTAAACACCAAAAAACCTCATGCATCACATGTTCTAAATGCTAAAAGTTTTAATATTGATTAAGGGTACAATTTTAATATTAGAACTGTATTGATAGAAATGCTAAAACTTTTTAATATTTTTTTATTCTACTTTTCTCTCTCTTCACTCTCACCCGTTTGATTCACTCTCTCAGTCTCTCTTCCTCTCTCATTCATTCTCATATCTCTTATTCACTCTTAGCCTCTCCACTCATTTTTTATAGAATCATCCTCTCCTTTCACTCTCACCTTCAATGTTGTCATCGAACTCTCCTTTAATCTCACCACCTCGTATGTCGCTGATCTCACTCTCAGACGCCACCGCCAATCTTGCTAGACAACTCTCGCCAAGCCCCAACCGTGGCCAACAGCATCTCGCCCAGTTTTCATCGATCTCGCCTAGCCTCCTCTCCCTAAGTTGTCGCCGATCTCGCCCAGCCTCCTCTGCCTAAGTTGCTACTGATCTCTCTTTCTCTCTCTCTCTCTCTTGCGATGGTTGTAGTGGTTTTTTTTTTTTTTTTTTAATATTATGGTTACAATGGACTAATATTGGTTGTGGTGTTTGTTTTTGGGTGTTGCAATGGGTTGATATTAGTGGCCAGCGGTAGATTTTGTGTGGTGGTGGGTTGTGGTGGGTTGTGCTGTGGGGTGGTGAGGAATTTTGTATTTATTTATTTATATATTATACTGTAGGAGATTTTTAAGATTATTTTAATACAATGTATATATTATTTTAACGTGTTGAAGGAAATAATATAATATCTAATGTAAGATGTATTGTAAAATGGTGTGTTGAAATTAAGGAAAAAAAAAATGTTTTATATGTTAAACTAGCATTTGGCATGGCACTGCTGATGCTAATGTTGCTCTTTTATTTGCATTAGAAGAATAGGTTATGTTACTGCCCATATTACAGCTAAGAGTTGTCAGGATTAGTGCCCTTAAATTCTATTGTATGATGCTATGTATGATATTATATATGAAATTATGTATGACATTATGTATGACTTAATATTGTAATATAAAGTTGTTTTATTATTATCTGAAATAATGACAACATGAATATTCGGACATTATCATATAGTTCATGAGATGCATAGTATGTGATTTATGTGAAAAGTCACAGAAGATATAAATCACAAGTTCTTTGTAAAATCAGAATTTTAGTTCATAGTCGATGATTAAATTAGGCGTTCATCTGCGAAGACTGTAACATATCAACTAAGATGATTTTTCTTGATCACGGAAGTGGAGACTTCTAATTGATATATTATTATATTTTAAGAGTTAAGACATATTGAACTGAACCGATATGAGATTTATTATTCTCCTAACGACTGTCAATTGAATAATAAATCTTACGACTTTTATTTACATTAACTCTTAATCATGAGAGAATAATAGACCTGATCATAAAGTGTAGGTTGCTTTGATATATCATAAGTGAGATATAAAATAACGGTCAAAACCAGGCAGTATGTTTGGCAACCACATTTAGTGTTGATGGAACATATATTCTCAAGATGGAATTCATAGTCTTTTAACTGAGATACAAAATATTTCTTTAAGATAAGTTTAATGAGTTTGTTATTCAAAATATTATGCCTAACTACTTTAGTAAATAGTTACTAAAGTATATATTTAAAAAATTGGATTTCATAAATATATGATGAATAACTTAAAGAATTAAACTGGGTACTCAAGGATTAAGATCTAGTAATCTACAAAGTGGTAGTCTATATTTATGACTTTGTGTTATTACGAATATTTTATGAAGGGGTTGCATGTACAATAAGGTCTTGGGATATAATTTCTCAATAAGGCTTAGAGTGCAATTATATTTATATAGTAGTATTAAATATAATTAATGGTAACTTTGAATTTGTCAAGAGTTAACAGAAAAGCCTAAGACCTATTGGAGCTAATGTCTTGTTTGTTCCCTTTTGGTCCTACTCCAAGGCACATACTAATGCCCAATTAGAAAGGCCCAAAAGGCTAGCATAATTAGATAATCAGTTATAAGGAGAGAAACAAACAGAATTTTTGTAATAATATGAAATGATTTGTATGTGAGTGTTGGATATTCTCTAATTTTTTCTTGAACAAACTTATATAACTGACTGAGAAACCACACTTCTTGGGCGTTAGTGGAATTGGAGTGAAAATTAAAAGTGTTTCCAAGTACTTCTAATATTTGTTTTGAAATTCACCACACCAAGGTACACTATCTTGTTCTTATATTCTGAAATTTATATAGTACATGTTATCAATTGCGAATGAAGTAGATCCGTTAATTTTTTGTTGCGTATGTTTTGTATGCAATACAAACATATATTTTTTCAACAAGAGCATTCACAACGTGGGTGTCAAACTCACTCAAAAGATATTTTTAGCATCTGAAACCACAAAAAATCATATTTCATCAAAGATGCCATATCTAAAAAAAAATTTATATCTTGCTATAGTGAACTCTCATAAATGAGAGCTCATTGTAGCGACTTGCTATTATTTTTTTTAATAATTTTGTGGTAATTGGTTGTGGCAGCTGGTTTTTGTGGTGATTGTTTTATTTATTTATTTATTATTTTAATGAGTTGTTTATATTATTATAAATGACATGGTAAAAAAATAGAAACTTTGATGTGGAATGAATTATAAAGTGAGTTGTTAAAATTGATTAAGTAGGTTTTTGAGTTATTAAATGCTATATTTTTTGAGATTCTTGATGTGAATGCTCTAAACATGCCTTAGGTTCTAGCTTGTCTTTGTGTTTCAATAAGGATATCTGCCAGCAACCCGGGCCATTGTTTGTAAGGCAGACATACACTTTGCTCTTTCTTCCTTTTAGTTATATTATGAAATTGAAGCTTATAATATATACTAGGGCTATCAAGAATCATTCGAAGACCAGACCCACCCGAAGAAACCGATCGGATCTGATTTGACATCAGCCGACCCGACTACTCCAATGGTCGGCGGCGGGTCTTCACCACTAGAAACTGACTCTAGCGGGTCGGTTTTGGTTTCAGTTTCCCTCCCTTAAAACCTGAAAAACCCGATCCAACCGAAAGATACACAGATTTTGGCAAAAAT
Source organism: Lithocarpus polystachyus (assembly GCA_033629205.1). NCBI lineage: Eukaryota > Viridiplantae > Streptophyta > Magnoliopsida > Fagales > Fagaceae > Lithocarpus > Lithocarpus polystachyus. Next base: position 49,965,998 of record CM066168.1, read on the forward strand.
TTCCAAATTCTGGTGAAATTTTCCAGATTTCGACGAAAAAACCTAGATTCCGAAGAAAGTTTTCCATATCCCGGCAATATTTCACTTAGACCCGGTGAGATTTTGATCAGATCTAGCGAAATCTCATCGAATCCAGTGACATTTTCGTCGAATATGGCAAAATCTCATAGAATTCGATGAGATTTTCATCGAATCTAAGTGTTTCTCACCGTTTTCTCGCCATCTTCTTAGATCTATAATTCCGACTGACCTGCCCGCCACTCGTTGAAGGTCTAATCTGCCCGACCCGACTACTTTAGCGGTTGGTGTGCGGGTGTAATTTTCTGCTACCTGATTCCGGCGAGTTAGTTCTGATTTGGGCACAAACTTGACTCGAATCAACCCGTGGACAGCCTTAATATATATATATATATATATATATATATATATATATATAACACAAGATTTAAAAATTATCTTTTAATTATTAGTTATTTTTTATTCAACTTAAATTCAGGCTTTCTAAGGTCATAATTTTTTAAATTACTGCTGTTTTTTCACTTATTTAGTCGGTCATCTTTTTTTCTTTTTTCTTTTTTTTTTGATAGGAAAAGCTTGCTTCGTTGTACATAAATTAAAAAAAAAAAAAAATGGTGACGAGCACCTGTTGCCATGTTGGTCCAAAAAGACGCATTAATTTCTCACAATACCACCTTAGAAAAGTTTTAGCCATTTATTGGCGACAATTTATCGAATTGAGCTAGTCGTCACTACCACCAAAGCATAAAAAATTTGAAACTTTGAATTGAAACTCACATAAAGAGGAATAAAAAATTTATAAAAATAATATTTGAATAAAAAATGTAATATAAAATAGATAATTTAATATAGGTGTTTTTGAAAAGTAATAAAAGCATATTCACACACAGTAGTAGCTCACAACGAAAAAAGCTAGTGTTACAAAAAATTTCATAACTTTTGTCACTGACTCAGTGTGATAAGTCGTAGCAAAAGTTTTTTTTGGGTCAAAGCATTGTTGCTCACAATATCAGATCTAAAATGAAAAATCAAAATCCAACCGTTCACCACACCTCCACACACAGTACCGGAATCACCATGCATCGGAATTTGTGGCAGAGCTTTCTTACTATGCCTATCACCTATACCATAAATAGTGACTCTCAAATCCAAAATCGTCACCTCTCTGTCTTTATCTAAGCTCAAATCATTTAAAGTGATCAAACACATAACCTCAAACTCTCACTCTCTCATCAAAGGCCTATTGAGGGTCTATTGGGCGGCTTATAAAAAAAAATGCCGCATCCATTGAATCTCCAACAAAGGACCCAACACCATGGCCCATCTTCCAATCCACCTTTAATGCTTTCTCCCGAGCATGTATCAGATTGGCAAGGGCAATAAGATCCAAAAGTTTGCAATTTCTCAACCAAACCAAATTAAACCATTATTTTTGTTTTATTTTTTGGATTGTCATTTGAGTTTTGTCTAGTTTTTGAAATAGGCTAATGCTCTGTTTGTTTTGTTGAAAAACCTTCTGTAAAAATATTTTTCAACATTTTCTAATGTTTGGTAGCACAAAAAAAAAAAAAAAAAAGGTTTGGTTAACTAAAAACTATCTTTAGTCAACATAAAACACAAATAAAAATAAGGCTTATTTTTTATAGGTTGTTTTCCAAAAAATGTTTTTGGAAAACAATCTCTCTCTCGTGTATTGCATCTTTTATAAATATTATTTTCATTTATAGTTGCGGGAAACTTAATTTTTTGGCGCCTTCTCTCTCATAATAAGCTCTCTCACTTTCTCTCTCTTCCCTTTGCTTTTCCTCTCTCAGTCCTTACACCCTCACTGTCATTAATTTTGATCTCTCTTCTTCCCATAGATCTCTCTCTCTCCCTCTCTCTCTCTCTCTCCATGTTTCTCTTCCCCTCTATCACATAGTTCTCTGATTAGATTTTTCCCCCCTCACTTATCAGTCAATAGCTCTGACTTGCTAAGGAGAATAGATTAGCAGTGGTAATTATTTCATTCCTCTCTACCAAAATCCTAATTCTTTACTTTGAATTTCAAGCTTGATTTTATTTTTTTCTCTAAGAAATTTTTGGTTTGATGGATTCCAGGCATAAGTTAGAGCATTACCATCAGGTGTGTCAAATGCTAAATATTTGACATTTGACACACCAAACACCAAAAACCAACCCTTATCAGATATTTCAAATCTCATAAGATTTGGCATGGAGCTATAGTATGCTCTCAACTATGAGAGCGTACGGTTGAGAATGCCAAAATTTTATATGCTTATTTTATTTACTTTTCCTCTCTCCTCCCAACACATCTCTCTCTTTCTCTCTCTCTCTCTCCGTCTTCTCATCTATGTCTTCTCTATTCCTCTTCCATAGCACGTCGATCTCACCAAAGACCACCACTCGACGTCACGATCTTCGTGCCAGGAGAGAATTCCATGCCATGAACTCGTTCGAGAACCCGACCCAGCTCACATCGATGAACAAGCCTAAGTCCTTGTGTTGGTACAGCCAATCCATGTACCTCCTCCACAAAGCCCTAGGATCTTTCTCCAAAGCTTCAATCTTCTTCTTCGTCTTCAAAATCTCAGGCTTCGAAGACGAAGACGACGATAGCTCAGCGGAGATCTTGCGCGCCACGGACTGAGTCCAATCGACGAGTTTGGGCGGCAAGTGAGTTGGGAATGCCAATGAGTCGCGTCGGAGCGAGTGGATTGGTCTAAGGAGAGGCTTTTGGGGCTTGAGAGATGGGGAAGATGAACAAATGCCAGAGATTGAAGCCATTGGAGATCGTGAAGAAAACAGTGTCGTTTAGAGAAAGGTTTACTAGTAGTAGTGGTAGTACTAATCCATGGCGAGGTTTTGAATTTCTAAGCTGAGAAAATTTGGGTTTGTGTTTGTGTTTGTGTTCGTGTTTTGGGGTTTTTGTTTGATTTGGGATGGGTTTTGAGGTTTGTGAATGTTGTGGGTTTTAAGGTGGCATTGGTGGATGTGGGTTTGTGTCAATGGTGGCTGTTGGTGTTGTTGCGGCAATGGTTGTTGGTGGCTGTTGTTGCGCCAGTGGTGGTTGTTGTTGTTGTTGATGATGATGATGATGATGATAGGGAGGATTTAATACATTATTTTAATGTGTAGTAAATATTATTTTAATATATATAATTGAAGAATAAAACATGTGATGAATGAGATATTGTAAAATGATGTGGTAAAATAATAAAGTAGGCTTTTGGTGTGTTCAAATGACATTTTTTATAAAAGAGTAGATGGGAATGCTCTTACTTCTTTTTTGCACATAAAAGTGCCAAAAGAAGAAGAAGAAGAAGAAGAAGAAGAAGAAGAAGAAGAAAGAATGAATGAAGTAAAGACAAAAATTTTAAATATTGTGGCTATATGGCTCTAAATTGCTTTTACATAGGACAATCTTTATAGTAAATTAATAATATTGTTATATAATGAATGATAATTGCATACTAAACACCAAAAAACATTATTAATCTCATTTTTAAGGTTGTTATTAAACACCAGAAAATGAGATAGTTTTCTAAAAAATACTTTTTGAAAATTGAACAATTTTTTAGAAAATGTTATTTTTGAAACAAACAGTAATATTGATTTTTATATATTTTTTGGTTTTTGGTTACTTTTTTTTTTCCTGGTTTTTGATTACTTATTTGAGATAAGCAATATATAGAAATGAGTTGGGTCTTATGGTTTTTGCTATTTTTGTTTGTAAATCAGGCTAGTGGAGTGGTGGTGCTTGGATTTCTTAGCTAGGTTTCCTTTTCTTGAATTTGCCCATAATAGTGATGTGGTGCGGCAACTCTAGTGTTTTTTAGGCTTTGAAAGTGACTTCGTTGCCTTATTGGCGGCATGTGGGTGGGGTGGGGTAGAATTGTGGAGGTCTGGTTTTCAACATGAAAGGTGGGTTAGGTTTTGAGTTTTGATTTTGTTTTGAATATATATAGTATTGTAAGTTGTTATTGTGTGTAGGTGCTTCTATTCATATTTTGGTAAAATGTTGATGTAACACTCTGTTATTAGATGGTGTAAACTCTTGGTTTTACTCCAAGATCGGATTGAATTTGATAATTATTCTATAAAATAGAAAAAGTAAATTTTAATATTAAAATAGACATAAATTTTAACACGAATGGGTATGAATGCACCAATTAAGATAATAAGATGGTGATTAATAAATGTCATTTCAACAAAAAAAAAAAAAAGAAGAAGTATAAATGTCATTTCAACCAAGAAAAACCTTTTGAATTTCATACAATTTTAATTTACTTTATTGTTATTGTAAGAGCGATAAAGAATTCCCATTTGTTTATGCCAAAAAAATTACATTTTATCTTATAAAAAAATCACTTTATATATATATATATTTTATTTTAAGTAACCACTTTTACAATCCATCCTATGCTCTATTATATATTTCATAATATATTATATTAAAATAATTGAGTATTAAGGAAGAGTATACAAATTGCATGTTCAAAAAAAAAAAAAAAACACTATGACAATTTATTTTAATATTAGAATAAGCATGGATTTTTATACGAACTAGTGTGAATGTATTAAGATAGTATGATGGTAATTAGTAAATTTCATTCCAACCAAAAAAAAAAAAAAAAAAGGTATAAATGTCATTTCAATCTAGAAAAACCTTTGAATTTCATACAATTTTAATTTATTTTTATTGTTAGAGCAATAAAGCATTCCCATTTGTATACATTAAAAAAAAAAATCCTTTATATATTTTATTTTACATAAGCACGTTTACAATCCATCCTACATTCTATTATTTATTTCACAATATATCATATCAAAATAATGGAGTATTAATATTTATTTTTCTTGTTCCTTGGTTGAATTTGAATAGGTCGCTAGCTAGTTTGTACGCGCTATACAGTAGTATACATTGTGTTGTCCATAAATATCTTTAATCAATACTAACCTTGACCATCCAACATGGCCAAGTTGTTGGGAACTTGTGATGCTATGCATATGAAAAACCCAACTCAAATTTCTTAATAAACATTTGAGAGGGGGGATGGGATCCTGGGTTAAAAGAAGTAGGGAAATTCATGGTAGGTATACATGAAGCTGGAGAATCAAGGTGTGCTTTTAAGAAAAGGCAATTTAGGACAATGAACAAGATATGTTTTGAATTTTGACCAATAAGTGACCATGCGATTCTTCTTACGTCCAATTGAATAAAACAATTCATTATGGATTTTTATTACAAAGATTGATTTTGTTTTGTGATGATATTATTCAAAAGAAAATCTGCAATAAAATCATTTCTAATAATCATAAGAAAAAATAAGAAAAAAGAAAAGGTGCTCATTAAAAATAATGTTGAAACTCGAAAATAACATGTTGCAGTTACAGAGTTCCACTTATGAACTCAAAATTTTTACAGTACAATCAATCAATAAAAAAAAAAAAAAAAGATATAACCGATGCCTACAAAAACTAAACTAAACTTTAAACTTGTGAAGTACTTCCCATCTAGCATAAGCTTCTTGGAAGGTCGTCAACCTCTATAAATATTCCACTTCTCACCATTTAAATCCTTCATCCAAATCTATGCAACTGGGTTTAATCCAAGTGCAGTTGGGTAGTTCTCTTCCGTGAGATTTATTTCTACTCGAATAATTAGTAAAACAAGAGTGGTACTTCTTAGTTTCGAGAGAGTAGAATATGTTATTGTTGTCTTGAACACTTGGCACGTAAATCTTATTACTCATACCTTTTGCCACACTCAATTCAAAGAAAGAACCCCCAGAACTAACACATAACATTTTATTTCCAATATTTGTCACCTTATGCCATTTCATCCTTGGTCCAATCGAGGAAAGATTCAATGAGTAAATATGAATACTTGGCTCACTTTCATGGAGCTCAAACACTACAAAAAGCTTTCCATCACTTTCCAACAAATAACTACTTCGGAGTGAGTAATCGAAATCTTCCGGAGGAGGAATATAGGAAAGATATTTCCATCGACATTTGTATTGATTAGGATGACTCAAGAATTCATGCAAATCAAATACTCCCACTTTAACTGGGAGGCCATCCCCTTGTAGACCCAACCGGTAGCAACGACCTTTGTATAGAAGGGGATTGTTATTGATGAAATGACCTATAGGTCGAAAATGATCTATAAATTCGCACAAAGTCCAAGTTACTTCACCACGCCTAATGATGCTGAATTTGGATCCATAATATATGATTCCAATTACAAAACAGTCAGTAGAAGTTGGGGGAGATGAAAAAATCATTGACTCAAATATTTCCTTGTAAGGATAACTTGGAAGGTCTATCTTAATTCTATCAAAGGGATGGAAGAAAAAGACACTTCCATCCATTTTAGACAAGAGAAGCCAACCATACTTTGAATAACGAATAAATGCATCCCGCAACTCTGGAATATCTATTTGATAACTGTCATTATCATGCATTGGATGAAAGAATGTGCATTTGTGTTTAGCCAAGTACATCAGACATGGAGAATGAGAATATGGGGCTTCCAATAATGGTCGAAGTGGACTCATAGGACTACTTAATCGCCATGACTTGCAAATGGCACGAAAAGTATTCAAGTCTTTGAGAATGAGGCGTGCTGAAAATTGACAAAGAAGATGAAGTGGAAGCTCAGACCATGATTTATCTAGCTCTTTTTCCTTCTCTTTCTCTTCCTCTTGCTTGAAAGATTGAACAATATTTTCAATCATATATTTGGAAGATATATCGTTGTCACCTCCTTTAATACTTCTGTTGAGGACGTTGACGAGGTACTGTATTGAATATTTTAGAGAGAAAACAATATGAAAAATTACTCAAACTCAAATGCCAAACAATCATGAAATAAAGTAATTTTTTAGAACTCCAAAATATGAATAGACGACGTGAAGGTTATTGAACAACAAAAGAATATATATTTAGACTCTAAAAGAGTCCAGAGATCAGTTTAGCAGTATGACACAATGAAAACAATAATCCTACTCCCTCTCCTTTAAACTGATGATATTATTAGAAATACATTACAAAAAAGAGTTTTAACTAGTACTGCATGGCAGAATAATTATCGATATAAAAAAATAAACAACTATGGTTTCTGATTTCTTTGAAAAATTAATGTCTAAGACTATAAATCAACAACAAAATTTATAAGAAAAGAAAACGTACCATCTTCAGTTGAGGGTCGTGCTCGTGCAACTGCGAAGGACACAAAGGGTTGAAGGGCATGATGGAGCTGTGTGTGAGAGAACCTTATTACTTGAGAAAAAAAAGAAAAAAGGAAAAGGACCTCTATATATAAACCATGGAATCAGCTTAGTTTTGGAGGGAGGAGTACTTTTGGTTGGGGTTGGGTTTTTTTATAATACAACCTTGAGTCGGTTAGGTACAAATTCCAATACGACTTCAATTAGTAATTGGAAATCCTAATCCCAGTTCCAATTATATATGTTAGGATTAGGAAATCCCAATCCTAATTAATCCAGGATTAGAAAATTCCAATCCCAGTTAATCTAGGATAAGGAATTTTCAATCCCAATTAATCTAGGATTAGGAATTCCCAGACTCCAAGTGATGGTGAGCCTCCAAAAAAATCGTTTATATATAGACCCAACCTAGCTAACAAGAGCTCACGAAAAAATTAAAAGAAAAACTTACAAGAGCTGTATCAAGCGAAACCAAGAGAATCAGAAGGTACGCATATTATTAAAATTTCTATTATTTTCCAAAGACAGTTTAATCTTCATTGTTTATTTATACATCCCAAAATTTGGTTAAGAATAATTTTGATTATTTTGTTCTTTTCATTATAATTTTGACTATCGATTTGTTGTTTGCTTAATTGGTTTTTGTTACGTGCTTCCTCTTCCATTTTTAATTTTACAATACTTATTTAGATTCTAATACTCAATGAATTAGACTGTTGGTTATGTTGTTTTAGAGCCAAAAACCTTAAGCTAAATCTTTTTGACGATCAAACTCGTACAGCGCTAAGGGATGTACTACACATTGACTATAACATATTCTTATTTAACATATTATTATAACAATGATGCTATTGGCTATTGCTACCTTGATGTTATAATGGATTCTGTTTTATTATCCCTTGGATTATGTCTTTCTGTTTTACTATTTTTACGAATTTGCACTTAAATTATCAATGTCTTATGAATTGATTACCTGAAATATTCTTCCTTCCTAAGGCATGCAATAAAGTAACGTTGTTTGATTGAAAGTATTTTAAATTAGGAATGCAACAAATAAGAAGACTCAAAAATTTGCTTTTCATTAGGTTTCCTAGAAGCCAAACTCTATATATATGCTTTCTCAAAAAAAAAAAAAAAAAAACTCTATATATATATATATATATATATAGTATCAGCGTGTTAAAGATCATTAAGACAATATTGTTCTACAAGAATATTGGCATTCTCAAAAATAAAATTTTTTTTTCCAATTAAGTTTGAAAAGTTTTTTTTTTTTTTTTTTTTTGAGAATGCGTTTGAAAAGTTGGTGTTTCTCAACAACAAAAATAAAAATAAAAATAAAAAGAGTTTAAAATGTTGGAATAAAGTTTTAAAATTAGTGCGGCATAACTTGTCATTATAAGAAATAAAGCTTGCAATAAATATGTCAATCATTGTTTAGAAGAATATATCAGTATATATACTTTGATTATTTTATATAGTTGTTATATGAGAATGATTGGTCTCAAGTACACACTCAAATGGACTTAATTCTTGAATGTGTAGTTCAAGGTAGAGGGAAGACGATTTCTAAAAGGCTTGCAATAGTGTACACACTCAAAGGGCCTAACTATTAAATGTGTAGGAAATTCTTACGCACTCAATTAAACCGTGCTATTAAATTAAAAAAATAATAATCTTGACTTTCCTTATCCAAACCTCCTCCTTCTTATTAATTTATGCTTGTTCATTTTGTCATTTTAAAGACTGCTTAGCTTTTGCTTGTTTTTTTTCCTCCTTATAAACAGAGTCTTAAAAATGGAAGGTACAAATCATCCTCCTCACATCCCTCTATCATATCCTTGGCTTATAATTTGTGATGGGAAAGATCAAGAAAGACAAACTTTTGTTGACATATCAAATAATAAGTTTACCACAGGAACGATTTCTGAGATGCGCAATAAAATAATATGCACTAGCACAAGGGAATGGTTGGTGTTGAAAGATCTTGGCTCAAAGGATCTATGCCTTTTGAATCTTACCTCTAAAGAGGTGGTGCAGCTCCCACGGTTAGATTCTATTGCCGATTATGATATCTGTGTTCTATCCTCACCATCAAGCAAATCCAAACGTGATTTTCATGTAATGTTCATTGATCATTCAAGATGCAAATTCTATTTTTGTCAACCTGGAGATATGAAATTTCGTGAACAAATGTTTGAATTTCATTGGGAGAATGGGAAGACAACAATATGTGCAGCAACATTATTTGGAGAGAAGGTTTACTTTTTGGCATGGTTTTCAGGACAATCACCTATTTATGAATTGTTTTGTGCTGAATTTGTGGGTTCGAATCTTCATTTTACAAAGATTACAAGAGAGAACTTGCCTAGTCCGACAACTCCAGAAATAAACTTTATCAATGATTATCTTGTTGAATGTGGAGGTGAGCTCTTATTTATTCATAAGATGTGTGGTGGATGGGAAGCTAAAACGCTTCTTGGTTTTCTCATATTTCGAATGGATTTTTCAAGTCAGGTGTGGGTGCAAGTAAGCAACATAGGAGGGTGGACTATTTTTCTTTCTCAGCATCTTAATGTGGGGCGTAAGGCTATATCTTGTTTTGCAGCAGAAAAGGGAATTAGACAGAACTCAATCTATTTTACGAAGTGTTTTGATAGGTTCCTCTATGTCTTTGATGTAGAAGATCATAGTATTTCAAATTCATTACCTTGTCCCATTGTAAGCAAACATCATTCACAACTTGATTGGGTTATGATTCCTACGATTAGTGTTAGCGAATTATGTTATGATTTGGCTTAGGTTGGTCATTAATTGTGAAGATTTCGAGGATATTCTTATTTGTGAACTCTCTATTCTACCAATTGCTCACCTTCAACTTACATGGTTATGTAGGAAAACACCAATGTTGAAACAATCAGTGCTTCGCTCTGCGTACCCCTCACCTCATTGTTGATCAATTGGTGCGTGTGTAATATTGTTACATAGAGGTGCCGACATTCTTGCTGTAGGAGCATGTTCCTTATTAGCTGATTCTGTTATTTTAGATGTACCTCCCACTACTGAATTAAGTGTAATTGTGAACTCTGATGCTTATGGCCTGTATTTCCTAAGGCTTTCAGCCATTACTTCACCTTTCATGGCTAGGTAATTTTAATGCATTATCCTTTTAACCTAATATATATATATATATATATATATTTTGTTACATTAGCTAGAATCAGCCATTTTGTTTTTTGTTTTTTGTTTTTTATATAAGTGATGTGGTGGTGCAATACTCTTTGGCATGTTGCCTTTCAAAGTAGTGGACCAATTCATTTCTTTGTTCTTGGATACGACTTTTCAATACAATTGTCCTTTACTGTGTATGCACATGTTTAAGATATTTTCCTGTATCAATTTTAAAACTATAAAAGATTGAATGAGAGGAAATACAGGACATACATATGCTACTATCTAACTACCATCCTACTTTTCTTGGTTTAACATGAAGATCATGAATAATACTGATAGCTGTAAATTAGAACAATTAATAGTGACAGTTCACGTTTAGGCTCCGACTTGCTACTACTAGTTTAATCCAAAAATAACATTAACCAAGGGATTAAACAAACCAAACCAAGTTGCAAGCACCAGGAATAAGTAAAAACTGAGCACAATATAAATTACGACTCACTTACGCATAGTCAAAATCTTATTATATAGAGAAGTCTAAGAGAAAAAAATTCTTTAAAGAAATTTAATACTGAGATAGTTGCAGACTTGCATAAAATAACGGCTTACAAAACCTCTAGTCATGCAATTCACTTGAACTTGAGCCTTCAGCTCCTGCTAGCAATAGAGTGCACCTATCAGTTCTCTCCAAAGTTTTAAATACTGGACCGGACCGGCTGGTCCGACCGGTTCAACCGGGAACCGGGAGCCAGTCCGGTCTGGTCCAGTTTAAAACCCCAAAAATTGGTCAAAAACAGGGGTTGAACCAGAAATTAAAAAAAAAAAAAAAAACGGTTCGATGACCGGTTCGGTTTTTAAAACCATGGTTCTCTCCATACTCTCCAAACGCAAGTCAAGTTCCCTGACCGCAAGTATGATTTTTTCAAACACTCCAAGGTATCTTAAAGGCTTATTTTTTTTATTTTATTTTTTATTTTTTGTGTCTTCGTGGTTTTTAGCAAACCAAAGCACTCAAGGTACCAAGGTATTTTGGGGAAGTTTTCCTCACAAGGATGGCCAATGGGAGAAAGTAAGGGAGAATAAAAGGAATTCTACATGAATTAGGGTTTCGCGCATAAGCACTTTAGGTAACAAGGTAATTTGGGGAAGTTTTCCTCACAAGGATGGTCAATGGTGGGAGGAAAGTGGGTTTCAAAAAAAAAAAAAAAAATGAACAACTTAAAAACTAATGAGTAAATCCTTAAATGAAACTAGCCTTTGAGCATGCCCTCATGTGCCTGCTCAGGGACTCTTTTATTTTTTTGGTAAAAGTTAATAATTTGAATCCATTATAATTTGGGATCACTACATTTTCCAAGCACAATATACATAGGGGTGTGATGAAAAAAATATTTCATCTACAAACGTATAACACTCATCACACCCTTAGGTATTTTTTTCATCACATCCCTAGACATTTTATGATTGAAAAATGTAGTAATCCCAAATTATAATAGATTCAAATTATTAAACTTTACTAAAAAAATAGAAGAGCCAATAAAACATTGATTGCTACATAAACAAAATTACCAAAAATTGATGATAATTACAGAATACTAGTCTTTGAGCACGCGTGTGAAGATGATGCTATAATTTAGTATTAATCTTTAGTGGGAGGAAAAAAAAAGATCTTCTTAATAAATCTTATAAATTTCCTTTATATTGAAAATGCATAATGAATTTGTAACTATAAAACTACTTCAAAATACATGTGAAAATATTTACAAAAGCTATTATGAAGAAATTGATAGATCAATGTAAAAAATTTAAATATTTACATTAGGTAAAACTGTAAAATAATTCACTACATTTGAAACATGAAATACGTCAAAAGTTTGATGAATGAAAATTATTCCTTTGGATTGTGAATTTTGTAGTGACATAAAAAGATATATGGGTCATAGAGTGTCACAATTATCATTTGAGAGTTATCAAAAAATTTTTTTTTTTGAAAATCCTAAAAGGCAGCCACTTAGTCCTAAAAGGTAGCTAAAGACTCTTAGTTATTGCACATCCATAACAAAATTTTCAAATGCTAAAGACTCTTAGGTTGTAAACTCAATTTTTTTTAATTAAAATTTTAAAAAAGGTAGTTATTTAATCCTAAGAAATAGGCACTTAGTACGTATCCATAACCACATTCCAAATATGGATTAAAAGAAGTTCACAAATTTCTTCCATGATTCTTAGGTTTCTCATCACATGCACGTTGAGCTTAACTTGGAAACAATTTTATTTTTTTTGGAAAGGGGAGACAATTTCTATAATACTACACCTTGACATTGTAGGTAAGCATCCATTTTTTAAAGACCAAATTTCACATTAAAGAAAAAAAAAGGACAATATTAAATTTCATATAGTAGGATATTTACAAAAAATGGTCATTAACAACTACTTGATAGATTGACTACTTGTGACGGCCCGCCCCTGTGTGCATGATATTGTCCTCTTTAGGCGACCTGAAGACTTTCTTAGTCCCTCAAGGTTTTGTTCTTCCCCAGGTTACGCTGGGGAAAAGGCCTTATACACAACAAAGGAGGGCATTCCTTATAAGCACATCCCCATGTGCTTCCTTAGGCAATATGGGATTTCATGAAATGCAAGACTCCCTTTTAGGTCACTACAATCCACTTCCCTTACGGGCACACGTGTCCTCGCGTGTAGGGCTCACACTTCTGACTAGAGCATGGGTCTGATACCATCTGTCACGACTAGAGCATGAAGATGTGCTTATAAGGAATGCCCTTCTTTGTTGTGTATGAGGCCTTTTCCCCAGTGCAACCTCGGGAAGAAAAAAACCTTGAGGGACTAAGAGAGCCTTCGGACCGCCCAAAGAGGACAATATTATGCACACAGGGGCGGTGCGTGACAGATGGTATCAGAGTAATGCTCTAGTCGGAAGTGTGGGCCCCACACGCTAGGACGCGTGTGCCCGTAAGGGGGGTGGATTGTAGTGTCCCAAAAGGGGGTCCTGCATTTCATGGAATTTCACATTGCTTAGGAAAGCACATAGGGATATGCTTATAAGGTATGCCCTTCATTGTTGTGTATGAGCCCTTTTCCTCAGCCAACCTGGGGAAGAACAAAACCTTGAGGAATTAAGAGAGCCTTCGAGCAGCCCAAAGAGGACAATATCATGCACACAGGGGCGGGGTGTGACACTACCATTTTGTTCACCTGAATTCATCCGATGTGCCAGCTATGCAATCTAACAAAATTGTTGATATGTCACCCTAAAAAAATACAAAAAAATAGAGAGTAAGGCTTAAATGTAAGAAAAACAACAGACAAAATAATAGGAGGAAAAGAGTGTTAGGTTCTAAAAGTTTAGAACAATTGGCAAATCGTGAACATAAACTTGTCTAGATATAGATCCTAGAGTCTATAGGTATAATTAGACAATGCTCAAGGTGACTTATGTCAAGATTCAAGAACATACAAGCTGCAGAAAGAGGAATTTGAAATCTGTCTGGTTTGACCGATCGAGAAACAGGCTCGACTGATCGAAACACGTATCTGTAGAATTTTAAGTTAGCCCAAACAGCAGTTCAAGCCTATTAAGGATTAGGGTTTCAGATCTACTTCTTCTAGTATATAAATGAAACCCTAAGCATGTTTTTATAAGGCTTTTCAGAGAGAGAAGAGTGTGCCTCTTTTGTATTTAAGGTTTTGTACCTAAAAAGTTCTCTTATATCTTTTACCAGTGTTATTCCTTGAAGAATCTCAAGATTCGGTGTTGTAGAAGTTGCTGCCTTCTCTAGTCATCAAAGGTGCTGATGATCTAAACTTTCAAGGGTGGTCTTGGAGTCACAAACGGGAGAGTTTGTGTTTTTTGTCATAAGTGTGGGTGCTTGTGTTGCAAAGGCCAACCAAAGAAGTAGTCCCTGAACTCGGAGCTATCATTGGGTCGTGGTAGTAAGTTTTCTACTTGAGGTAGCAATAGAATGTTTGTAGTCTAAGTTCTATTGTACAAACTTCAATTCTTTCATAATGGATTTGCTTTTTACCTTGAGGATAGCTAGGTTAAATCCTCCCCAGGTTTTTTACCGGTTTGGTTTTCTTGGGTCATCATATCATTGTGTTCTTTATTTTTCGTTGCTTTGCATGATATGATTGTTTTGTTTTAACCTAGATCTGAATAATAAACTTAAGTATTCACTTGGTTAATTAATTAGGTTAAACAATCTAAGTTTACAGAGATCTAAAACTGTACAAAGAGAGTACCACTTAGAATACATACACTAAAATAATTAGTCAAACTTGGTAACCATAAAAAAATAGACAAAAATATATATCATTCCCACTCTTTAAAAAAGAATCTTTAATTAAAGAAAATATTAAACACTTATCAAACTGACTAAATAAAAGAAAAGATTAAAAAAAGAAAAGTGTGGTCCTATTTTGTAGGCAGTATTTTATGTGGGAGTTAAAAGATTTTTTTTTTTCTTTCTTTCAGACTCTAAATCACATAAAAGAATTAGTTTTTTTTTTTTTTTTTTTTTTTTCTAAACTCTAAGTCAGCGTTCAACTAATATTTTTTTTAAAAAAATATCAATTTGAGTTTTAAAAAAGTAATTTGATTTCAAATAGAACTCATATTTGAAAATATGAATATAAGAAAACTTAAGTTCAAATAGTATTCTTTCTTTTTTCTTTTTTTAAACGTGAATATAAGAACTCATATTCACGTTTTCAAATATGATTTCATGCTAATATGATTTCTTATATTAACGTTGTCAAATATGACTTCAAAATGTGAATATAAGAACTCATATTTGAACAAAACAATAGGAATTCAAGAAAATGTGAGTGTAATAGGAAAATAAGAAAACGTGAGTTTTTTTTTTTTTTTTTTTTAAAGATTAGATAATGATATGGAAAGAATAATGATAACAAAATAAGGAAACCAAATACAGGAAAGAAAATACTAAATGGCAACTCATAAAAGCAAATGTAACACAGAGAACCCAACACACATGAAGCATCTAAATAGAGGTGATCATAGATACTTACATTTTTGTCATTGACTACACTTCAAGTCCAAAGTCCAACAATCCATTGGAGTTGGAGGATAGAGTACATGAAAATCTTGCAGATCAACACTCCAGTGCATGCTCTTTGAAGTTTAGATACGAAAATCTTGAAGATAGACACCCCAGTGCACGTTCCTTGAAGAAATATGTAAAAGAAATTAAAGGTGAGGTTGAAATATAAGGGCTATTTTACACAAATATTTGATTTGTTTCTAGAATATAAGAAGTTGTTCATGAATAAGAAAACCAAAATGGAAAAGACCCATGTACATTGACATACACATATTATTGAGCAAGAGCAAATTTGAGTAGAAAAATAGAAAAAAAAATGATGATAATGGTGAAAAGAAGATTAACACAAAATTAAGAGAATTGAAAAACTGAAGAAGAAGCAATTTGAGTTTGAAACTGACGTGAGTGTATTGGGAGTGTGGTCCTATTTTGTAGATAGTATTTTACATAGGAGTTAAAGAAGCATTTTTAATTACCAAGTTTTGTACCTACTTAAATGTAGGCTGTAGGAATATTTTGGCACAAAAAAAAAAAAAAAAAAAAGGCCCAAACAGGGAAAGCTCATTAAATAGTAATATAGATATAGATAATCAAAAAGCAATTATTTCCCAACTTGTACCCCTATCTTTTTCCCAAGTCCCAATTGCCCCTTCTTTTATTTTTCCTCCACATATTTATTTATTTTTGTGGATTTTAGTTGTAAATATGGCTGAATTTTTGTTTGGGTTGGGTTTTTTTGGATATATGATTGTTGTTGTTTGGGTTAGATTTGGATTGTGGTGTTATTTGGGTTGGGTTTTAATTTTAATTTTGTGGGGGGGGGGGGGGGGGGGCAACCTTTTGGAAGCAAAGGGGCCTAATCCTATTTTTACTTGGGCCCAAGTTGAAGTGGGTATACTACACACACACACACACACACACACACACACATATATATATATATATGGTAGAGCCAAGGGGGGCTCAGGCCCCCTACTGGTTCCGTCCTTATTCAGTTGGAATCGAATATAAAAAATAATATCATTTCAAGTTGCTTATTATCAGGGACCTATGATTTGGTGACAATTTTGAGTTGCAAAATTTTTTTTTTTATGGCCAATAATGGGTGAACAGGGGCGACCATTGTGGCGGACCCCATGGGCGTGACCATTAGGGCACTCACCCGTTAGGGAATGTTTGATTGAGCCATAATTACTATTGTCTGGGGTGATAATAGACCTCACCCTAACCCCACAAGAAGGATAGTACCCTTGGGCTAGCTATCGGAGTGAATTCCCACGTTTCGTCCATTTGGGTTCGAACATGGGATCTTAAGTAGCGCTGCACTCTTGCGTTTGCGCCAAGACTACTAGACCACCTTTTTCGAGGGTCGAGTTGCAAAAACATTAAAACAAGGTACTACTTCAATGCAAATTTTGCAATTGACTATTTCGATACTTGGATAAGTGATTTGGTGATAAGTTATTTCCTGCAAACTCAGATTTGATTTCATATTTTTATGTGATTGAACAAAAAATATACAACTAATTGCTAGTGTTTTTAATACTTAACTTGTAAACAACAATGATCAAACCCTTAAATCAGTTAGTATCATTGTTTTAATACCAAAAATGAAATGTCAATTTTAAAAATGCAAAAGAATGAAAATATAGACGATTGCTCTCCCATTACCAAATCTGGCTCTACCACAATCAATTCTACATATATAACACAACCCTCACACCTCTTTGCAAAGTCTCACTCTCTTCATTCTCACCTCTTAGTCATAACAAATGAAGCCTTCATTAGCCCATATGGAGCTCTAATTCTTTAGAATCAGAATAGTTTGAATAGCAGTCATAACATATTATTTTGCCTTTTCTGATTTTTGTTATAGACGATCATTCCATGGGATTATATTGGTGCAGCTGCCGCAGTAATAATTTTTCTACAAACTACTCTAAACCATAATTAATCATAACACAGTAGCAATTAAAAGGCAAGAATAAGGGTTAGAGAGATGCAAACACAAAGATAACACTAGCACGTGTTATCGAAAAAGAAACCTAAGAACTTGGCAAAAAACCTCTCCGCCGCCCTTTAAGCGGTAAAATGATCTACTAAAGAATAAAGTTGAGATACACGAATAGCAATAGACCCTCCAAGCCTAATCTACCCAATGCACCTAAGCCCTCCAAGCTTCTTGCTTCAACAAGGTTAAGCCTAACCATGTCTTCTTTAGCTTTCGAGATCCTACAATAAGCCCATTGCATCATCCAAATGAATTGGTCCTCTCTGAACTGTTTCCCAAGCACCAAAAAACCTCCTCATTGATATGGGCATGGCGAGATAAAGATTTGGCTAATGAACCTCTCAAGGGTATGTCAATGGAGAGGGTGAGAGTAGAGGAATTTGAGAATCAAAGGTATAAGATTGTGGATGAGTCAATCTTGTTGTGCTCTAGGGTTTCTCTCTCAAAATTCTCTCTAGAAGCTTTTTACTTTTCGTGGGTATAAGGGTATTTATAGTAGGGTATGTAAGGAATGTGAAAAGTCATTTTTCTGCAAAACATGGTGTTTTGGCGACTAACTCTCGACTGGGATGAGTTGAGAGTTTAAGTTGTGAAATAATTGATTGGCCCGACTGTCCTATTTTGTCCTGTAGTGCTCCAGCTATCATGACCCTTCAGCTTCCTACATGCTTCACAATGTGGCATTTTGGCGAGTCATCAGTCGCAGGCCACTCGCGAGTTCCAATTGCGAGAATGGTTTTGAATGCACACATACTTGAATTCTTCACACTCTCACACACACAACCCTTACATGATTCCCACCTAAATATAG
Organism: Lithocarpus polystachyus; assembly: GCA_033629205.1. NCBI lineage: Eukaryota > Viridiplantae > Streptophyta > Magnoliopsida > Fagales > Fagaceae > Lithocarpus > Lithocarpus polystachyus. The sequence goes on from CM066168.1 coordinate 49,984,331, forward strand.
GGTATCTAATTGCTGAAATACAAGCAAATTTGGCACGGAATAAAGCCAGCACATGATTGAATAAATTCAACCTTACAGATTCTTTGTAAGCTAGTCAATCACCAAACTTAGCTGTACTTTTCAAGAGAGATTTTGATTAAGATTGCATAATCAAGAGGGTGTTTGGATTGGGTGAAAACTAAGGTATATAATGATAGGACTCAATTGAATTTAGTTATGTTACTCTCAATCTTGTAGTTCTTTGAGGGAGCTAGGCCTCTATGGATTCTTCGAGGGAATCAAACTCCAATAGCATTTCAAGAATAACTATTCAATTGTATTATTCATTAATCAAAATCCTATTACAATCAGAATTGAACCTTATATTCTACTAACTAACTAACAAGGTACAACACATCTCAGCCTTAACTAACTAACTAACTACAACTCTTAATGCATCGACAATTAACCAACTACTTGTAACTAACTCTGTACAAGCATCCCCTGCCTCTCTGTATGTACAAGCCTTCCACTGCCCTGCCTACAACAGCACACAGTAATACACTTCCTTGCACTACACAAGCACCCATCACTGCACTACCTAGCCATAGCTGTACCATATAGCAATGCACCCTAATCAGAGTCCTAACATTGCCCCCTCCTTTAAAGCACCTTGCCCACAAGGTAAGGGTACTGATTCTGCAGTACATGAAGAAATTCCCAAGTTGCATCAGCTAAAGATAGGCCTTCCTAATGAACCAAAACCTCAGTAGCAGTCTTGTATCTTCTTAGTTGATGTGGCCTTTGCTACAAGATAGCCTTTGGTTCAGGAGTGAGATGGCCTTGAGCATCTACTGGTGGAAGTGTTGGAATTAGAGTGACTGTTTGGCACGAATACATGAAAAATTGTTGCAATAAGAAACTTTGGCACAAAATCTGCCAATAATAAATATGATCCAATGATGCTTACAAAAATATATTTTCCCATATTGCAATTAATAAATTTGGATTTAGAATAAGTTCTTTCAACCTAAACATATATTTTCTCATTATGTAAGTGCACAAAAAAGGATTGAAGTGGATCAAAATGTACCAAAATTGGACCAAATGGAACAAAGTGGACTGAATAGGACTGAAGGGGACCACATAGGACGCCAAATAGGACTAAAGTAGACTGAATAAGAATGAATGAACAGATTAGGACCAAAGTGGACATAATGAACAGAATAGGACTAATGTGAAATGAAAAGGCCGAAGTGGACAAAAATAGGATCAAAGTAGGACCGAAGTGGACAAAACGGGACCAATATGGACCGAATAGGGCCAATACAGACTGAATGGACCGAATAGGACCAAAGTGGACTGGATAAAATTGAATTAATAGAATATAATTTTAGTGGACAGAGTGGACCAAATATAACCAATGTGGATCAAATAAGAATTTTGAATATTTATTATTTTTTAGCATTTTTAGGGCTCATATTTTTAAGTTTTAATAGCTATTTTCTTTGTATTTTTTAACTCAAAACTAAAGAGTTTAGCCCAAATATAATAAAATTTTATACTTTTCAACCCAAAAATTAAGGAAAAAATGAATTTTTAAGCTAAACTTGAAAATGGATTGAAGGGGATTTAAATTGCCAAAGTGCACCAAATTGGACAGAAGTGCACTTAATTAGATTGAATAGAAATTGTTTAATTTTTAGGGAGAATAGTTATCTTCAAAAAAAAAAAAAAATAGGGAAAAAATTAGACGTTATATTACAATACAAATTATTTTTTTTATCCGAATAGTGTAAATAAAAGCCACTATCATTCAATGAGGCGCTATTTATAGGGGTGGGTTAGTGGGTAGTATGGTTTAAATTTCCCTCCTTTTAATCACTCTAGAAAATTTTTTAACTTGTTTTAATCCTCAAGCATGTTACTGAGTTTTTGAGTTGGTAAGAGTTGCCACAATTCGAATTCGATAGGATGCTAGACACAATCGACACTAGTGTCCTAGGAAATCTCCAATTTTGTTGTTTGTGTTAGAAATAAAGTCTGATCGGAATGTGTAAAGTTTGGGCAATGAAAGGGTTATTTGGGATGTGTAAAGTCCATAGGGGAGATGTATATTCATAATTGTACTCATTATTGCAACCTTATCCCATGAACTCTATGTTAGGGTACATTTTTTTTTACTTCTAATCTTATTTAAGTACCACCTATTTATTTTCAAACACCGCTAATAAGTTATTAGGCTTTCCCAAATATTTTTTGCCCTATTATGATGTTAACCACAAATATTTCATATCTTATTATTTAAATTGGTTCATGATATACACTATCACAAAAAACTCAAAAAACTCGTATTTTATCCAATTTTATTATCATTATTTAGCTAAGCCCAAAACTGGCCCTATGAGCCTAATACACACATCCTATTCTATTTAAAGCCTATGAATACTTATGCTTGGCGATATTTGAAAAGCCCACGATTCAAGTCCAGGGCAAAACAATTTTATCAATGGAATTCAAATCCATAATCAAAGCCCATGGTTTAAATCCATGTCAATTTATTTATCCAAAACCCAATTCACATTGGGAATATCAAAGCCCAATTCTCATTGGAAATATCAAAACCTAATTTTCATTGGCAACATCAAAGCCCAATTCTCATTAACAATATTAAAAGCCCAATTTACGTTGGCATTATTAAAAGCTCAAGCTAGTAAAAAGCCCAAAATTATCAATACTTGGCAAAATACTATATCAAAGTATTTCACTTAAAGTCCAATGATTAACAATGTTTTAAGTTCCTAAAACTATTACTATAATACTAAAAGCCTATGACATCTATCTTATAAAACCCATGGTAACCATTTATGTTACGTATATACATTTTTCCAAAACCCATGGCAAACATATATCAAGCCCATGGAGAATGATGAATTTGTTTTTCTAATATAAAAACCCATGGAGAGTTATGATTTATTGTAAACCCATAATATTTATTTATTTCATGCCATATTATAAACCCGTGGAAATTATTTATGTTACGTAACACTATTCATTTTTCCAAAACCCATGGCAAACATATATCGCGCCCATGGAAAATTATAAATTTGTGTTACTAATATAAAAGCCCACAGAAAATTATAATTATTTATTTCAACCATAATATAAACCTATGGAATTTATATAAGAATCCATGGTCACTATTTATCTTACATCACAACATTCATAATATCTATTTCCAAAACTCATGATAATTATTCACCTTACAAGCATATTATGATTATCTATAGAAAAACCCATGAGAATATCACATTATTCCACTATAGTGGTTGTTACCATATTTTATTTGAAACCTATGGATATTGTCTCTATTTAAAACTCATGGTAAATATTATTTTCAAGAAATATTAAAGGTCATTATTTAAAAGCCCCAAAGAAAATATCATTTACAAAAATAATCCATAGCAAAAATTATGAGAAATTATACAACTTGTTATTTAAAGCCCATGGAAATTAATACCCAAAACCTATCATAAATATTTATTAAAGCTTATGGATATATTTTATTTCTACTAACAACTAAAGCCCATGTGGAATAAAAATCCATGGCAATATATGGTAGTTTTGTCCGTTTTATAGGGCTAATAATGAGAAAGCAAAAGGATAGGCCCAAGTGGAGAGAACCACCAAGTCAGAGGCCCACCAAAGTACTCAGCCCTCATGGCCAAGTCTAACATGAAATCTCAGCCAAAACAGCCCATGTGTGCAAACTGACCTCGCTAGAGAACTCTATTCAGTTCTGCCTTCTGCTGGAGGTCACCTCAAAAAGCAACCAAGCTCCCAAACCAAATTAGGACCTGGCCACCTGTCCCACTGCCAACTCTAACGTGAACAGTACCAGAGGCTAGCACCAGAGGCTAATGAACAATAAATACTATTCTTCCCCAAGTTTTGGTCACAACTTAAGAAAGCCACAACCAATACCTCCAAGCTTATGAAATCCTCAACCACATAGTTTATTTTATTACTAAAAATGTATGCAATTGGTTCATGAACCAAGCCTATGAATCCTGTTAGGAAATTTAGATCTCGGTTGATAGAATTAACAAATTTTAAACCCAAGTTGTTAACTAGATTTATTATGAATAAACCTTGTTAAAACAAATAAACATTAATATCATGCACAACGGAATAGTAAATAAGACAAGATATGATAACCTAGGAAAATTAATGAAAAGAAAAAGTTTCACAGTAAAAAAACCTGGGGGGAAACCTTCCCGAAAAGCAATTCATTATAGTAAAGAGATACTTTAGATCTAGCACAAAACCTTTGTCCCTAGATTCTACAATCCCCATAGATGAACTATAACAGAAACCTTCTATTGCTTCAGAACTTGTGAACTCTTCAATATATGAATGCCACCAACGATGCACGGATCCTACTAACTCTTTTGCATGAATCCCAGTACGTGACTAACTCCGGCAACTTGAAGATGTTTTTGGCTGCAAAGTTCTTCATTTCATTAACAATGAAAATCAAGAAGTACTTGGTTACAAAACCCTAAGGCGCAAAAAACGCAATAACTTCTTGCAGAGAGAATAAGGCACTGGGTCACTCAAAGCATGTGTTCTTCATGTACAATCACCCAATACATATGTGACGGCCTTTAAAATAAGCTTTTTTATATGTCTAGGGTTGTGAGAAAAAAAACCCTACACATACACATCAGCTTGGGCCGAAAATCAGATCTGCAAATTCTGATTTCATAGATCTCGACAGATTTTTTGTCAAGCTTCTGTTAAGCTTTCTTCATTAAACCTCGATAGATATGAATCTGTAAAGCTATCTGTTGAGATTTAATGAACACTTCTTCACTTGTATCTTAGATAGATTTGCATGGCTTCAATACCAAACTTGAACTCTTGGTCCTTGAAGTACTAAACCCATCCTAGATCTACCCAATTACAAGTGTGTTTTATCAAAGGATTAGCCAATTTACATAACATATGTCTCTAACAAGTTCCACATATGTCCTAACAATCTCTCCCTTTGGCAATTCGTGATAAAACCACAACAAATAAATGAATTATGAGAGAAGTCCTAAATCACTAAACTCATAACCACTAGTTGAATACAATAAAATCTAACCCTAACACAAACCCTTGAAAAACTTTGCAAGATGAGAGTTCATGGCATGGTAGATTTTCACAACTTGTCTTTCTGAAATACTTTAAACAAAACTCATTAAGGCATTTTAGTGTGAAACAAAAATAAAGATTGCATACATTAAGAAACATGTGTATTAAGAGAAAAAAGAAACAACACATGGAGAGATAGATGAAAAACAACATTCATCATCATAAATATATATATATATATATATATATGTGTGTGTGTGTGTGTGTGTGTGTGTGTGTGTGAAAATAAATACAATGTATGTAAAAATGGTCACAAGACCGGTGTACAAGAAGCCAAAAGATGCTCCTAAAAAAACAAGGAGGTAAACACTCCCCCTAACAAGATGAAACACAACTCCCCTTACAAAGGCATGTATTTCTCCTCCTAATATTTAGAATCTTAAAAAGAAACCACATTTTCTCCCCCTTTTTGTCATGACTGACAAAGGGTACAAAAAGCCATAAAACTTCACCCAAGACACATAAAGATGATCAAAGATGATCAAAGGGGCACAAAGAATCCATATAAAAGCATGAATGTAATGAAGCAAGATGCTATGGATGATAAGATAATAGAAAGATACAAAACATGTGAAAAAAAAATGCATGCAAGAAGGTCCCAATAGATCGAGAAGTTGTTGAGCTGTTATCGAGTAGAAGCCAACCTCAATGGATCGAGAATCTGTCGAGAATCTATTGGCTAGGCAGAAAGTTTCTTGATGGATCGAAGAAGCTGTCAAGATTCTATGGAGAAGAAATCCGGAAGCCTTGATGGATTGAGATTGCGTTAACTTCTATTGAGAAGAGAAGAAAAAGGGGCTCAATAGAAACGAATTTGTCGAGGATCTATAGAGAAGCTATCGAACTTGAAGAAAAGAGGTTTTTCAAAGAGAGGAAAAACATAAAGAGATGAATGCAACAAGCAAGAAACTCAACCAAAGATCCAATTAACATATTAAGTTCTCAACACATCTCTCAGCATACCAAAAAAAAAGCAAAGCATTCATGATCCAAAACACACACACACTCACTATACAAGTCTAACCAATTTTATATTTCAAAAACAAGTTAAGACAGTTTAGTGAGTATACATTAACACATGTATTCCTTGTGATGGTCAAATCACATTGTACCTGCACATGTATCAAAAGTAACAAAGAATTTGCGTGTTGTGTGTGAAAACATAGCAAAAGTACATAAGTGTCTCATATTATGACGATTTGAGATATGAGAAAATCAAATACACTCACACCCAATCATAACTGCTTGATGAGGACTATTATCTTCGAGGTATATTCTAAAACTCTCACATCTTTTAGAAACATGCTTGCAACCTTATTTAAAAGTATTTTGATTCTTTTTGATTCTTTTTGCTTTTGTTTTTCTTTGCATATTTTTTTTTGAGCATATCATGCATGGACATATAAGAGAGAGAGAGAGAAAGAGAGAGAGAGAGAGAGAGAGAGAGAGAAGAAATACCCAATTATGTAAGCTTAAAACATCACAATTTTGCTATGTTGAAGCATACAGATGTTATACATAATTGGCGGGCTTTAGTGGTGAGATGGTTATTTATGCCTTTCTCTTAGGATTTTTTAGTCATTCTCGTCAAAAAGAGTGATATGAGTGTTAAGTATAAGAGATTACTTAATCATACTCATCACAAACACGAGCCACAAAGCTCACTTGCTTAGTTGTGTATTGAGATGCTCATCTAAGCCACAAAAGAAACAAAGTTTAGTAAACTTTGTTTCAATGACCATACAAGATACATAAGTGCCAATGTACACAAAACACACTATTTTTGTATTTTTCTGATTTTTCAATTTTTTTTAACTTTTATGAAAAACAAAATAAAGCAAAACTGAAAACAAACAAACAAAAACATGTTAAACAAAGCAACACATAAACTAGATGCATATGCATAAAAACAAGATTCCAAAAACAGATAAGAAATCAAGCAAGAAAGTCTTACTTTAGATAAAAAGAATTAAAGTAGAGGACAACAGAAAAGACAATTAAGTCTTACGCTCCTTTCTTACCCACATAGCACGAGACTTTGGCTGTGAAGATGAAAATGCATGTATCCTAGTATGTTTACTAAAGGACATAGAAGAATTACATTTCTCCTAAAATTGAGTTAAAAAGCTCAAAGTTTTTAATAACTCTCCAAACAAAGGTGTATGTCCTTGAGAGGAAACTTGTTGTAAGTTCGTTTAGACCCCTTAAACCCAACAGATTAACCTAGAGAATTAGCCAAGTGATTAACTTAGGTAATTTAAACAAGACTAGGTTAACACAAATAATCAAAAACAATAAAGCAGCGGAAAATAAATAACACAAAGATCTGATGACTTAGGAAAACCAAACCGGTAAAAAACCTGGGGAGGATTTAACCTAGCTATCCTCAAGGTAAAACTGAATTCACTATGAAAGAATCGAAGTTTACACAATAAGACTTAGACCACTAACATCCTATTGCTACCCAAGTGTAGGAAACTTACTACCACGACCCCATGATAGCTCCGAGATCCACGGACTCCTTCTTTCTTGAATTCTTCAGCAATCCACAAGCGCACCTGCTTGTATTTCTTTAAGATCTTTGATTCTGCAACTGTATAATTTACCAAGCTCTTGACATAAGTCTTGAGTTTGGAAACCCTAAGTGTATGTGAAGGTAAACACCTCTAGATCTCACAATGAGATTCACAAACACAGCAAAACAGAACTCTAAAAACGTGGCTAGGGTTTTCCCTTATATACTTAGGGCAAAACATAAAACCCTATACATTAAATGGACTAGGGCTGAGTTGGAAAATTCTGCAGAAAAACAATCTGCACGAATTTCAATCGATCGAGTCTAATTTTCGATCGATCGAGTCAGGCAGAAAGTGCACAGTGAATTCTGCATAAAACTCGATTCCAACTTTACATTAAGAGCCATACTTTGAGCAAGTCTAACACACAACTTAAAGAATGTTTTGATCATGGTTTGCCAACATTACAAATTGAAGTTCTAATACATTAGTTCCTAATTCTTAGAACCTAACACTTGTGACCGTTTGGACACTTGCTTTTAAAGATACAACTTAAAGCAATTAGGACGAATGTGTCCAGAAACACCACAATGGTGACAAACATGAGGTCTAACAAAGGATTTAGAATTAGTCAAATCAGTTTTGGATTTAATACCTTTATCATATTTCTCAGATTAGGGCACAAAGACAGTCTTTGATCCAGAAGTTATCGAAGAGGAGGGACCGGAGGAAACAGCATATCCTAAGCCAGTCTTATCAGAACTAGGCTTTTGAGCACTCAATTATTATCAAGCTTGGCACTAAACATCCTCTCTATTTGAGTTCTAGCTTGACTAAGCTCAACCTCGAGATTCTTGACCTTCTCTTCTAAAGAGGTTTTCCACAATAAGAGTCTCAACTAACCTAGCAGTCTCATCTAGTTTGACTAACAGTTCATCTTTTTCAGTTTTTACCTCATTAAACTCTTTTCTACAAAGATGAGAAGTCTTTTCAGATTTTATAAATTCAGTGCATAGCTTATCATAAGCTTCCTGAAAGGTCAACTTCTTGGGTACTTCATCATCAAAAGAATCCTCACTATTACTAGCACTCTCCACAATCACATTATCGATTGTGCCAGCAAAAGCCATAAAATGACCACATTCATCCACATACTCATTAGAAGAGTCATTCTCAGTATCACTCCAGGTAGAAACCAGCCCTTTATCTTTTAACTTCTTGGTCTTTTCCTTCATAAGGTAATTTGGGCACTTTATCCTCATATGACCAAAACCTTTACACTCATGGCACTGGATAAGGGGTTTTTCACTCTCATTATTCTTAGAAGATTTAGATTTCCTAGGAGGTTTGCCCTTATCCTTTTTCCTAAATTGAAGAAGTTTGATAATCTCAGTAGCTATGAAGGTTAGATCCTCATCCTCATCCTCATCATCATCTTCATATTCATTTTCGCTTTCATCTTCATCTTCAGAGTCATCAATCTCTTCCTCTATACCCTTAAGAGCCCAGTTTTTACTCTTTCCACATTTTCCCATTAAATCTCATCTCATCTCATAGGTTTGAAGGTTCCCTACAAGCTCAGTTAAAGGAATTTGATTAATGTCCTTCACTTCTTCAATGGCTGTGATCTTGGCATGAAATCTTTCAAGTAAGGACCAAAGTATTTTCCTAACAATTTTGGATTCTGCTATAAATTCTCCAAGGTTGAAGGCAAAATTCACAATATCCTTGAGTTTAGCATAAAACTCATCAAAGGTCTCATCCTCCTCCATCCTTATTTCTTCAAAACTACTAGTGAGTCTTTGAAGTTTCACAATCTTTACTGCCTTAGTACCTTCATAGGTGGTCTCAAGAATGGTCCATGCTTCCTTGGCAACTTCTGTGGATGATATTTTCTTGAATTCCTCATTGGTCACCCCATTAAACAAAGCATTCAAGGCCCCACTGTTGAAATTTGCCGCTTTGATTGTTGCTTCATCCCAATCCACCGGCGCTTCCTTTGGCTTAATCTAGCCAACTTCAACATCTTGCCATAATTTTTCACCTAGAGCTTGCAAAAAAACTTTCATATAAACTTTCCAGTATGCATAATTAGTGTCATCGAATAAAGGAGGAATCAAAAGAGATTGTCCACGATCCATGACAACGGGGGTCAAGGATCACACTCAGGGAATTAATCTAATCAGAGTGTACCCGCTTTGATACCACTTGTTAGGAAATTTAGACCCCAGTTGATAGAATTAACAAGTTTTAAACCCAAGTTGTTAATTAGATTTATTATGAATAAACCTCGTTAAAACAAACAAACATCAATATCATGTCAATATCATGCACAACAGAATAGTAAATAAGACAAGATATGATGATCCAAAAAAACCAATGAAACAAACTAGTTTTACAGTAAAAAAACCTAGGAGGAAACCTTACCGAAAAACAATTCACTATAGTAAAGAGAAATTTCAGATCTAGCACAAAACCTTTGAACCTAGATTCTACAATCCCTGTAGATGAACTTACAACAGAAACCTTCTACTGCTTCAGAACCTCTGAACTCTTCAATATATGAACGCCACTAATGATGCATGGATCTCAGTATGTGACTAACTCCTTTGCACAAATCTCAGTACGTGACTTACTCTAGCAACTTGAAGATGTTGTTGACTACAAAGTTCTTCACTTCACCAACAATGAAGATCAAGAAGTACTTGGTTACAAAACCCTAAGACGCAAAAGATACAGTAACTTCTTGCAGAGAGAATAAGGCACTAGGTCACTTAAAGCATGTGTTCTACATGTATAGTCACTCAATACATATGTGACAACCTTTAAAATAAGCCTTATATATGTCTAGGATTGTGAGAAAGGAAACCCTACACATACACATTAGCTTGGACAAAAAATCAAATTTGAAAATTCTGATTTCGTAGATCTCGACAGATTTTCTATCCAGCTTCTGTCAAGCTTTCTTCATTAAACCTCGATAGATATGAATCTGTTGAGCTGTCTGTCGAGATTTAATGAAAAACACTTCTTCACTGTTTCTTGAACAGATTTGCATGGCTTCAATACTAAACTTGAACTCTTGTTCCTTGATGTACTAAACCCATCCTAGATCTACCAAATTACAAGTAAAGTGTGTTTTGTCAAAGGATTAGCCAATTTACATAACATATGTCTCTAACAAGTTCTACATATGACCTAACAAATCATAAAGGCAAAAATTTGGGAACATATGGTTTGGAGGGTATAAATGAATCTCCAGCAAAACCCTCTGAAGTGGACTTAAACTTTGATACCTAGCTTAAGGAGTTGAATCCTACCTCTTAGGGTCCAAATCTCAGTTGCAGCACTAGGATGCCTCCTTAATACCTGCCTTAATCCCATTAGTTGAACACAATCTCAGAATTCTTACTTTTTAATGTAAGATTATGCTGATTTTTACCCATGTGTGACATTGCCCAAAGAAGCAAAACAGCCCCAAAACCAACTCTCCCATTTTAGGCCAAATCCTAGGATAATTATATCAGCTATTCTGCCCCCTGATCAGTCCTACATTTTTGGACTTTTGTTACTTAATACCTCCCTTAAACTCCCCTATAAAAGCCTAAGCATACCAGCCCACAAGACACCTAATCCCTCTGGAGTTTCTAATTTTCTTATCACTTTGCTTGTGGTTTAACTCTCCCCAAGCTCATAAATCATTCCCCTTAGCCCACACTCACCTAGCCTCAGACATTTCCTTTCTTTTTCTGCATATTCACAGCCTGTAAATGCTTCCTAATTACTCATAAACAACCCTTTATCTATTAAAGATTTAGTTTCAGCATTAACTCTATCATACCATCACAAACTTACATACCCACTCACTCAAAACAGCCTATACTACCCCATTCATGCCACATATATATATATATATATAAATATATATATTCCCCAAAAATCTTAGCTCAATATATGCTGCACTGAACTGGAATCTCTCTCTCTCTCTCTCTCTCTCTCTCTCTCTTCATTCCATCATATTTTTCCCCTTTTATTTGTAATTATGAAGCCTTTAATCTTTTTCTATTGCTATTATGATAAAAGCCATGGTGTTTTGGATACTATGAAAGTTTTCCCTTATGTTGAATTAATAATAACAAGGAAAACATATGATTTTTATCATGTAAACACACTTATTAATCTGTCAGCATCTACTGTTGGAGGTCTGTCATACTCAATGCTAGACTATTTTTTCTCTTATGTACTTATTATAATGGGCCCACTTTTATATTAACCAACTATGGAGCAAATGCATAATTTTTACTATGCAAATACATTCATTGATTTTCCAAAACATCTACCGTTGGACGTTTCTCTTGCCTATCGCTAGACTATTATTTAAGCACTTATTGTGGTAGGCCATCCTTTGTGCTAGCTTATCTTTGCAGGAGGTATTTATAGGGCCTTATTATAATCTTTATTGGATGCAACCTAGACCTTGAGCAAAATGGGTCTTTCACAATTCACTAATAGCCTTTGGGCCATTTTCCAAGCCTAAAGTCGAGTCTCGGTCTTGACTCCCCTAACACCATGTGGGCGATGAAAAAAAAACGCCCCCAACACTCTATAAGAATTCTAAGGTTCTATATATATGTTGGATTGATTTACTGTTATTGTACACATCTAAGAGAAATCAAAGGGATTAAGGATGACCACTTGAATACAAGAGTTTATCAATATATATTTCTTGTTTTCTTCTTATTTAGTTTTATCTATTTCTATTATTTCACAACACGTTATCAACACGAGTCTCTGCGCAATTTTGAAATTAAGTTGTAATCCTATTGTTCTTGAAACATCAAAGGTTATTTGTGTTGTCCTCTTTTCTTACTATATGTTTTCTTTTCCTCCTAAAAATTAGTGTTTATCCTATCTCTTTGTAATTTTAGTGATTATTTTAATTGATTAAAAAAAAATTATGGGTTTCACGTTCTCTCTCTCTCTCTCTCTCTCTCTCTCTCTCTCTCTCTCTCTCTCTCTCTCTCTCTCTATATATATATATATATTGTTAAAATGATTAGTGATAAACCAACTTAATTATAGCTATAGCTATATGTTACATATATTGATAAATTTTGAATGTGTATGTATTGTTTCATTACAATCAACTTTTGAATATGTATGTGTAGTATTGTTTCATTAAAATTGTGTATAAGATAAAAAAAATTATTTATTAAATTCCTTTTGTAATTATATATTTTAGGCAATCATTTCTTATCATGGATCCTTGATACTAAGTATGTGTTTGGATTCATGTCCGCATTTTACTGCGCGTTTCCTCTCTTTTTTTTTTTTTTTTCCTACTGCGCACGTTTCGGGAAGCAAAATATACCATTCGGCTACTGTTCATGAACAGTAGCCACACTTTTTGACTATTCAACCCATTTTAAGCCTATTAGTGGGTCTCGTGAACAGTGCACGGGATCCACAAATCTCACTTTTCAGTAACTTTTTCATTAAAACTGGGTCCCACGATACTATTCACTAAAAGCTTAGTATGACTAAAGTTGCAATAAACTAAAGGTGAAAGTGAATTAATCTAGCACTTTAAAATCAGCCCACAATTAAAATTATATAATAGAAAATACATATATTATGTTTCAAATGTGCTCCTGTAATAGCAATATTGAATGCATATGTTCATAAAGTGTTATGAACTAATGTTTTATCTTCTAATGGCTCAACAAAATAATGAGCTATTGCTCAAAACCATCAAAGGGCCATGAAATTAAGTGTTATAGGTGTGGTATAGAAGGTCATTGGTCACGTACCTGTTGTACTCCTAAACATTTGGTAGATTTGTACCAAGCCTCCATAAAAGAAAAGGAATGGGAAGTGAAACGAACTTTGCTAATCATAATGATCTTGAAGATCCTATGAATTATCTTGATTTTTTCAAATGGAGTGAATAAGATTCATCTTGATATGTCATTGATGAAAAATTTGATAATTTGATTAGTGATGGAAATCTCCATACAAATTAATTGTTTTCTTTTATTATATTGTAATAAGTATTTTTATTTTGATACGTTTTATTACGTTTAAAGTAATAAAGTTTAATTTATGTTTTGCATATATGAAGATGCATGGGTCCTACTAGTAAAATCAATTCCAAGATGACTAGGAAAGATTTTTGTCTAGTAGACAGTGCAACAACTCATACGATCCTTAAAGATAAAAAATATTTTCAAAATTTAAAATTATGCAAAGCCAATGTCAATACCATATCAGGTTCATCGAACTTAATTGAAGGCTCTGGAAGAGCAATTATCATGTTGCCAAAGGGCGCAAAACTTTGTATTGATGATGCTTTGTATTCTTCTAAATCAAGCAAAAATTTACTCAGCTTCAAGGATATACGTTATAATGGTTATCATATTGAAACCAATAACGAAAGCAGTGAAGAATTTCTTTATATTACTTCAATAGTATCGGGCTAGAAGCTTATGTTTAAAAAATTGCTTATTTTCTTTTCTGGATTATATTATACTATAATGAGAACAGTTGAAACAAATGTTGCAAGACACTAAAAGTGTTCGGACCCAAAGGTTTTTATGCTTTGGCATGATCGTCTTGGACATCCAGGATTAATAATAATGCGTCGAATTATTGAAAACTCTCACAGACATCCCTTAAAGAACCAGAAGATTCTTTTACTTAGTGATTATCCATATAGTGCAGTTGTCAAGGTGAATTAATTACCAAATCATCACATTCAAAGATTGTTGTTGAATGTCCATCTTTCTTAGAAAGAATTCAGGGTGATATATGTGGATCAAGACACCCACCTTATGGTCCATTAAAGTATTTTATGATTTTAATTGATGCATTAACCAGATGGTCACATGTATGTCTACTTTCTACCAGAAATGTTGCATTTGCTAGGCTTCTTGCTCAAATGATTAGGTTGTGAGCACAATTTCCTGATTATCCAATTAGGATAATTCATGTTAATAATGCTGGTGAATTCACATCTCAAGCTTTTGATGACTATTGCATGTCAATTGGAATTGATGTTGAATATCCTATTGCCCATACATATACTCAAAATGGTTTAGTTGAATGACTTATCAAGAGACTTCAAATTATTGCTTGACCTTTGCTTATGAAATTAAAATTACCAGTTTCTACTTAAGGTCATGCTATTTTACAAGCTGCATCATTAGTTTGCATTAGGTCAACTGCTTATATAAATTCTCACTATTGCAACTTGTACTTGGCCAACAACCAGATATTTTTCACTTGCGCACATTAGGTTGTGCTATATATGTACCTGTTACACCCCCATAATGCACTAAGATGGGTCCTCAACGTAGACTTGGAATTTATATGGGTTTTGATTCCCCATCTATCATTAGATATCTTGAGTCTCTAATTGGTGATGTTTTTAAGGCATGTTTTGAGGATTGTTATTTTAATGAAACAATCTTCCCACCATTAGAGGGAGAAAAGTCGTTGCCTGAAGCACGATGTGAGATTACTTGGAATGTTTCGACGTTATCTCATCTTGATCCTTGTACAAATCATTGTGAATTGGAAGTTCAAAGGATTATTCATTTGCAAGGAATTGCAAATCAATTATCGGATGTATTCATCGACAATAAGAATGTTAGGACATATGTGGAACTTTTAGAACATATGTTATTGTAAATTGGCAAATCCTTTGACAAAACGCACTTTACTTGTAATTGGGTAGATCTAAGATGTGTTTAATACTTCAAAGAACAAGAGTTCAAGTCTAGTATTGAAGCCATGCGAATCTGTCCAAGAAACTAGTGAAGAAGTGCTGCTCATTAAAGCTCGACAGATGAATCTATGAGGTTTAATGTATAATTCTCGACAGCTCTCGATAGAAGCTGTACCTTTCGAGAATTACGAAATTCAGATTTTCAGATTTGTTTTTATGCATATCCAAGCTATTTGTGTAGGGTTTCTTTTCTCACAACTCTAGACATATATAAGGATTATTTTAAGGGCTGTCTAAGGTGATGCAACTTGATGCAAAGTTATTATTCACTCAAATTGTGACCGGAGACAATTTGCTCTAGTTCATCTTCTTTGTAGAAGCTATTGCGTTTGTGCGCCAAGGGTTTTGTTACCAAGGAGCTTCTTGATCTTCATCATCTGGATGAACTGAAGAACTTTGCAGCCAACATCTTTCTTAAGTTGGTGTGTTAGTCACGTACTTGGATTCGTGCATCAATTGGTTAGTCACGTACTGAGAGCTGTGCATTGAAAGGAGAGATTATCACTACATTGCAAGTCCAATTGTGAATTGGGGTAAGGGTTCAACTGTAGGTTGGTATTAGGTACTTAGATTCCTTTTACTTGTAACCGCTTGTTTTGATAATAGTGGATTCTCAGGAATGGTGACATTAAATTCACCCGGTGAGGTTTTGCCTCGGTGGTTTTCTCTATTCGTAAACAAATCACTCATGTCAAATTTATTTTCCGCTGCATTTAGTTATTTGGTGATTTGTTTGTGTTACCACACTCATTGCATGTAATTGAATCTAATTAATTTCACTTGGCTAAATTAATTGATTAAGTTCAAAGGGGTCAATACATTCTTGGCCTATTAAGTGGTATTATAGCGGGCACACTCTGATTAGGGTTAATCTTTGATGTGTGATCCATTGACCCCTGTTGTCATGGCTGCAAACGACATGAAAAGACCTTTTATTTCAAATACATCTTGCTTTTTGAACCTCTATTTGATTGAGTGTTTCAAAAAGTGCAAGTCTAAAAGTTATTTGAAAGCTATCTTAAGGATTATTAAAAAAGGTCTGAGTATAACAAAGAAGAAACTAGACTGTCTCAGAATGATAATGTGCAGAGGAGTTTGTTTGAGAAGGGTGAAAGTTAAAGGCTTTGTTCATAAATGGTAGATGAGAGAAAACATTCTTCCTACTGACTTGTCATGTAAGCATGAGGCGTGTTTTATGATGAAGTCTGCATTCAAGGTAAGGGACACATGTTTGTGGTACCTTAACAGTGGATGCTCACGACACATGACTGGTGACCACTCTCTCTTTAAGGCTTTCGAGTCTAGGAAAGGTGGAAATGTCACCTTTGGTGATGGGAGTAAATCACAGATAAAAGGGAAGAGAACCATCTCTCGACCTGGATTGCCAGTCAAAAAATAAAAGCCCAAGTTCACTAAGAATAGTGATACCTTGACCT
Source organism: Lithocarpus polystachyus (assembly GCA_033629205.1). Taxonomy (NCBI): domain Eukaryota; kingdom Viridiplantae; phylum Streptophyta; class Magnoliopsida; order Fagales; family Fagaceae; genus Lithocarpus; species Lithocarpus polystachyus. The sequence continues at coordinate 50,001,247 of CM066168.1, forward strand.
TCAAACCAAGCCCATACAATAAAATTTTCTTTAGAGAGTGGGAAAATACTTCAAGTGCAATTCTAAGCTAAGTTCAAGTCTAAGGCCGAAGAGCCCAGAGTAACAGAGAGGTGTAATTCAAGTAGTGATTGAGAATAATGCTCTTCTTGTGTAGGTCCAAGGATTAGTTTCTTATATATGATTGATACAAGTTTTACACCAGGTAATGCACTACTCACTTCCTTTTTATCTGTTTCTTGGAGAAAAACATTCATCCCTTTTTTCAAGGAGGTTCCCTTCCTATTATCTCTTCCCTCTTTGCATCATAACCCTTCACCTGTATGCCTCAAGGCATTTCTCTAGATACTTGTCCCATCAAAGCTCTGCTGAAGGTAGTAGAAGGGGCTGCTAGCTGTGAAGTTACTGTTCAGATGTCATTTCCACATTAATGCAGTTGATATGGTTGGTGTAAGGCATTCAATGCAAGGGTGGGAGGTATATCTTTCAAGAAACTTCCCCCCACGCTCTTTGCTCCCATTATGGTTTTTTCCCCTCTCCTTGAGCCTGCGTACGATACTAACTGCCCTGCTTCTACTTCCATCCTCGAAGCTTATTTAGATCCTTCGAGCTAATTTATGCAAGCCACTCTGTGATCTATTCCTTTTCGGTCCTCGAACTTCCCACAATTATAATTGGGTAAATTTATATATATATATATATATATATATATTCTACCATTAAGCATTTTTTATGATTGTATTTACATATGGAACTATATATTCTACCCTTGAAAGAAAATATGATGCATTAAAATTCTAGTGAAATATATATATATATATATATATATTATAAATTCTTAATCCTACCTAGTCTCAACCTAAATTAATTCCACATGTTACTATCATGTTGAAGTGGTCAAAGTTGTCACTTACCAAATCTAAGCCCAATCACGCTTTCTTTAGTGCTTGTTGAGAAGAGCTTATTTGTATTGACTTCAAGAGAGTCAATCTCGTACCATAGGCCATTTCAGTTTAGTCAGGAAAACGAAGTATTCTGGTACCAGTCGATACCGGTTGAATTTATTAAATTTTATGTTTATCAACATAAAATCTAAAATCCATATATTTTTTATAAGCCTACATATTAGCTTAAGTACATTAACCTATATATTAGATTAAATAAAATGTTTTATAATAATTTTTTTCAATTTTTTATATTTTTTATTATACCGGCCGAAACGCTAATACCACCCGGTATAGGTTGGTACAGTTGAAATAGGCCGGTACAACCTAGTATTTTTTCTGGTACGTTTTGTAAGAGTAACGGTACCTATTTGATGGCCAGTTTGATATATTTCTCTGGTACGGTATTGACTTTCTTGATTGGCTTACATTACAACTTCAAAGTTGTACATAAATTAGCGAGTTGAGAAAGTTGGCAAAAAATTCTACCAAATGAATTTTCAATTCTTTGAGAATCCATTCATGTTTGAATCAGTTAAAATATGTTGAGTAAGTTAACACTTAACAAACACATTTGCAAAGTTAAGTCTGCCAATTAAAATGACCCCTAACATTAGCAGAGTGGATCTAGATACTACAACAATTTGTATTTTTAGTGACGAAAATTAGTGAGGAAATATTTTTCGTCGCTAAAAATACAGCTTTAGGGACGAAATATGAATTTCCTCACTAAAAATGAAAAAAATTATAACTTTTAGCGACGAAAAATAAATTTCGTCGCTATTGTAATCTAAAATAAAGGCGCTAGTTGAGGGAAAATATGGCTGGAGTTTAATTAATCTATAGTGACGAAATATTTCGTCACTAAAAGTTTATATTTTTAGTGACGAAATATTTTGTCACTGTAGGTATTACTGTAGATAGTTTTAGTGACGAAAATCTTTTCGTCGCTATAAGGAAGTATTAGCGACGAAAAATATTCGTCACTAAAAATAATTATGGTTTTGTAATTTCACAGTTTTAGTGACGAAACTTTAATTCGTCACTAAAAGTATGCTATAGCGACGAAATGTGAATTTCGTCGCTAAAAATCTTAACAAAATATAATTTCTTTAGTGACGAAATTTGAATTTCGTCACTAAAAGCTTAACAATTCTGGTTCCTTTTGTGACGAAACCTAAATTCATCGCTAAAAGTGGTCAATAGCGATGAAAACTTTTTGTCACTAAAGACCACTATATAGACTCCTAAACTAATCCCATTTCACTTTCTATCAGAGCCCTAGAGTTTTCGGTCAAAACAAAAAAACACCAAAACAAAAAAACTTCCAGTAGCATCGCCTCCTAAACTGCTGCCTTCGGAGCTCGCCGACCAAGGAACCGTCGCTGCCAGAGCTCGTCGACCCAGGAACCGTCGTCGCCAGAGCTCGCCGATCAAGGAATCGTCACCGCCAGAGCTCGCTGACCCAAGAATCGCTTCGCCTTCCTCCGGCCGCGCTTCGCCTTCCCTGCGCATCGGCGACGCTTCGCCTTCCTCCGGTGACGCTTCGCCTTCCTCTGGCGACGCTTCGCCTTCACTTCTGCCGGCGACGCTTTGCCTTCACTTCCGCCGGCTACTCTTCGTCTTCTCCTCGCACCAGCGACGCTTCGTCTTCTCTTCGCGCCGGTGCTGCACTCCAAGAAAGGTATCAGTCCATTTTTTTAATATTAATATTAAAAAATATCTAATAATAATTATCAATATTAATATTAATAATAATTCATTTTTTAATATTATTATTAATATTACAATTTTGGATTTCCATTTTTTTTTACATGTGATCTGATTATTATTAATATTAATATTAATTCATTAATTATTTTTTAATATTTATTCATTAATTAGATTCATTCATTAATATTAATATTAATTAGATTCATTCATTAATATTAATATTTATTAATATTCATTCATTAATATTCATTAATATTAATTATTCTTTAATATTCATTCTTATGATTCAATAATATTCTATTCATTAATATTCATTAAGTAGCTTTTATGATTCTGTCCATATTTTGCTATATCTTGTGTGCATTGATTGTGCATGCCTTCGTATTTCTCGCAGTCTTGATTGGGCTTATTGTCTCTCTTCTTCTATTGGTTTCTTATATCCTTTATCAGGTACGTGTGCCTATAATTATATTTTCTTTGCTGGTTGGTAACCCAATTCCATCTCCAAATTTTTTATTCTTTTATAGATAATATGAAGTGATCAAAAAATTTGTCTAATCATATGGAATTTTTTTTTCAACAATTTTTTAGATTTTGTTATTTAATCTGCACTGTAGCTGGTTAGAATCAGTGACCTCTCTTCAAGCTCTAGCTCCTGTTCTGGAATATGTCCCTAATAAGCAGGTGATTATGCCCATATTTGGATTGTTAATTTTGGACATATTATGACTGAAGTGACCTAAACTAATTGTAAACCTATATACTTGTAGCACAGACATATTAACATTGGATTAGTCTATAGTTATCCTAGGATTAGTCTAGGGTTATTTAATATATAAACTCTATATTGGGTTCATTGTGAATAGAAGAGCTTAATAGATGATATATATCCATCATGGGCTTTTCACCGTAAACGTAGACTGTTAGGTTGAACCACGTAAAACTTTATATTTGCTCTCTCTTTCATGCTTCCACTCATTACTCAATCATCCACAATCACATAACATCTTTAACAATTAAAAAGTGTTGGTTTTTCTATTGATACTATGTTTAATCTAAAATGTGAATTGATCAAATGATTGGGGTAGTTAGGAGTTGAACTTAGGCCTTTCAAAAGGCATAAGGACATTCTCAATCATTCATATTTTCCTTTCTTTACCCAAAAGGATCAATTATTTTGAGATTATTGGCTCAGTTTACTGAAAAGATTGTATCTTATCTAGTGGAGGGAGAACATTGGCTTCTTAAGAGACTTAAAAATTCTAAATGGTAGTTTGTATGGATAAATGTGAATTTATCCATGACTTTTTAATGGATAAATTCACATTTAGATGACAATATTAGTTGAAACTTTACCCTCACCACCGAGAATTAGGTATTTTTTTTTCCAAATAGGTGCATTTGTATAAGTTCTTGGAAAATTGTGTTTTGATTTAAAATGACTGTTTTTTAAATTAAAAAATATATATATGAGTAGTTGTGGTTGTAAAACATAGTTTTAAATTTTAAAAACTCTTTTAATTTCTCAAAACACCTAACCAAACAAACCCAATGCTGGCACCATACACAGAATTCAGCTATCTGGTTTCTGGAGCTTAATGAATGGAGCAAATTTTTAGTTCCCCATCTCTTCCTTTTAATTCTTCTTTTTTGGGAACTTTCTTATCCTTCCAATTATTATGAGTTTGAACTCTTTTGGCAGTGCTTGTCCTTAGTTACAAAGTAGATATGGGAATATAAAAACTTGGCAACTTGGTACAATTTGCTGGGAAAAAAAATAAAAAAAAAAAGGAAAAAGGAAAAAAGGCATTTCACCTGGACTCTTCAAAATGTCGTTTATAAGTTGCTCTTCAAATGCACTATGTTAGCTTTCAAAATTTGTTAAGAGAGTTTATGTAGATGCTCTATTATACTAGTGATCACAAATTCAAGTAGGTTGGAAAAACTTTTTCGTCTCTGCCCTGCACCTTGTGGGGCTGCATGGGCAAGATCATGTAAGTAGGTCAAAGATATTTTGGTATTTGGCCTCAAAATATTTGAAGCACCTTCCTAAAGCTATTTACATAGAGTAGTTGCTTATGTATTTTAAATTTGGGTTTACTTAACTATTCCTTAAAAGTTATCTTTCTTTTATCTCCAGCTTTCTCTCTTTTGTGGCTGAAGAAATTGTGAGGAACAAGGTGAAGAACACAAGTTAACTTTGTATTTTTTCTGAAAGTTGTAAACTTAGCTTGAGCAAAGTAAGTATATTCTAGTTAAAAACTTATAAAACACTATATATACTTGTGATGTTGGAAATTGGTTTTGTGGTGGGTTGTTGTGTTGAAGCAAGCGAGTAGCTTGCATGGTGTTATAAGGTGGTTTAAATTCATATTGGAAGTGTTTTTAATTTCTTGCAAATGTAAATGAAACTTGTTAATTAGTAGCAATTGTGTTCCTTTATTCGATTTTAATACTTGTAAGCATTGTATTTGTGATGTTTGAGATTGGTTTTGTGGGTTTAAATCCATATTGGTAGTGTTTTTAATTTCTTGCAAATGTGAATGAACTTTGTTGATTAGTAGCAATTGTGTTCCTTTATTCGATTTCAATACTTGTAAGTATTGTACTTATGATGTTTAAGATTGGTTTTGTGGTGGGTTGTTGTGTTGGAGCAAGCGGGTGGCTTGCATGGTGTTATAAGGTAGTTTAAATCCATATTGAGAGTGTTTTTAATTTCTTGCAATGTGAATGAACCTTATTGATTAATAGCAATTGTGTTCCTTTATTCGATTTCAATACTTGTAAGACTTGTACTTGTGATGTTTGAGATTGGTTTGTGTCGGGTTGTTGTGTTGGAGCAAGCGGGTGGCTTGCATTATGTTATAAGATGGTTTAAATCCATATTGGGAGTGTTTTTAATTTCTTGCAAATGTGAATGAACCTTGTTAATTAGTAGCACTTGTGTTCCTTTATTCGATTTCAATACTTGTAATTCGATTTCAATACTTGTAAGAATTGTACTTGTGATGTTTGAGATTGGTTTGTGGTGGGTTGTTGTGTTGGAGCAAGCGGGTGGCTTGCATTGTGTTATAAGATGGTTTAAATCCATATTGAGAGTGTTTTTAATTTCTTGCAAATGTGAATGAACCTTGTTGATTAGTAGCAACTGTGTTCTTTTATTCGATTTCAATACTTGTAAGTATTGTACTTGTGATGTTTGAGATTGGTTTTATGGTGGATTGTTGTGTTGGAGCAAGCGGGTGGCTTTTATGGTGTTATAAGGTGGTTTAAATCTATATTGGGAGTGATTTAATTTCTTGCAAATGTGATTGAATCTTGTTGATTAGTAGCAATTGTGTTCCTTTATTCGATTTCAATACTTGTAAGAATTGTACTTGTGATGTTTGAGATTGGTTTGTGGTGGGTTGTTGTGTTGGAGCAAGCGGGTGGCTTGCATGGTGTTATAAGGTAGTTTAAATCCATATTGGGAGTGTTTTTAATTTCTTGCAAATGTGAATGAACCTTGTTGATTAGTAGCAATTGTTTTCCTTTATTTGATTTCAATACTTGTAATTCGATTTCAATACTTGTAAGCATTGTACTTGTGATGTTTGAGATTGGTTTTGTGGTGGGTTGTGTTGGAGCAAGCGGGTGGCTTGCATGGTGTTATAAGGTGGTTTAAATCCATGTTGGAAGTGTTTTTAATTTCTTACAAATGTGAATGAACCTTGTTGATTAGTAGCAATTGTGTTCTTTTATTCGATTTCAATACTTGTAAGCATTGTACTTGTGATGTTTGAGATTGGTTTTGTGGTGGGTTGTTGTGTTGGAGCAAGCGGGTGGCTTGCATGGTGTTATAAGGTGGTTTAAATTCATATTGGGAGTGTATATTTGTGTGTGTAATGTATATTTGTTTAAGTATTAATATAGACTTGTGCATTCATGAATAGGATAAAATTTTATCGAAGTAGCTTATAGACTAGATGTTAGAATACATTATGTATGAGTTGTCATTATTTTACTAAAGTAGCATTCAACTTGTAATTGTAGTCAAACATTGATAAAAGTTGGATGATAATGGGTAAGACACCCGATGGCAGATTAAGTCATCCATATATTGAAGGGGTCAATGCATTTATTAATTTTGCAAGAACGGTTGTGGACTTAAGTGGTAACATTCCGTGCCCGTGTATTCATTGTGTGAATTGCTATCGACAATCTCTTCATACTGTGCACATCCATTTGCTTCATCGTGGGATTATGCAATCTTACATTAATTGGTATAATCATGGAGAACCTCGTGTATTGAACGAGAACATTCATGATAATGAAATGTCGGATGATGATCATATAGATGGTCTCGATGCCTTGGTAGGTGACCGAATTAGAGGGGAACCAAGAAATGCAACCGAAGATGAGGAGGTGTGCCATTTTGGCAAACTTGAGGAAGATGCAAAACGTGAGTTGTATCCGGGTTGCACTGATTATAGTATTTTGAAGTTTGTTATTGAGATGTTGAATGTAAAGGTAATGACCAACTTGAGTAATAAGGGGCTTGATATGATGCTAGAATTGTTGACAAAGGTTTTACCGAAAGGTAATTTAGTTCCAAGGTCAACTTATGAAGCAAAGAAGATATTACGTGATTTAGGCATGTCATACGAGCATATAGATGCATGCAAAAATGATTGTGCACTATTTTGGAAGGAAAATGAAAATCTTGATAGATGTTCGGTGTGTGAGGTGCCTAAGTACAAAGATACACGTGCCCAAGGTAAGAAGATTCCTCATAAGGTATTGCATTACTTTCCGTTGACACCGAGACTGAGGAGATTGTACATGTCAGGCCAAAGAGCTAAGGACATGAGATGGTATATAGACAAACGTGTGGACGATAGGATAATGAGGCATCCGGCTGATAGTGAGGAGTGGAAGGAGTTTGATTTGCAACATCCTGATTTTGCCCTCAAACCTCGCAATATAAGATTGGGATTGGCTACAGATGGATTTAATCCTTTTGGGAATATGAACAACAACTATAGTATGTGGCCTGTCATACTTATCCCCTATAACCTACCGCCTTGGTTGGTTATGAAGGAGCCATATTTTATGTTGTCTTTGCTTATTCTTGGTCCCCTTCAACCGGGAAATGAAATTGATATTTACTTGAAACCATTAGTTGACGAGTTGAAGGAGTTGTGGGAAGAAGGTGTAGAAACTTATGATACTTATAGTAAAGAACATTTTCAAATGCGTGTAACTTTGTTGTGGACAATACATGACTACCCTGGATTTGGTAATGTGTCCAGGTGGAGGACAAAGGGTTATCATTCTTGTTACACTTGCAAATGAACCATATTCAAAAGCTTTATAAAGTAAAATTGAATTCATTAACCATCGAGCTTATTTGCCTATGGAACATCGTTGGAGACATAGTTGGTTGCATAATGGTTTACCGGAGAAACGGAAGAGATCTTTAGAGTTACAAGTGGGAAAGATACAAGGGCAGCTAGATAGAATGCCAAATATAATTTTAGGAAAGCATCCAAGTAATAAGAAGAAACAACTCATTGGGGAGCCAAATTGGTTAAAGTTAAGTATTTTGTACAAGCTTCCATATTGAAAAAATAAGAAGCTTAAGCACAACATTGATGTCATGCATGTGGAGAAGAACATTAGTGAGAGTACTTATGGTACTTTGTTGGGCATTGAGGGGAAAAACAAGGACACTGAGGGGAAAAATAAGGACACTGACAAGGCACGGATAGATTTGTAAAATATGAACTTCAGGCACGCGTTGCATTTGAAACAACGTCTTGATGGATCATATGACAAGCCTCGGGCTTTCTTTTCATTAAGCCCCAGTGAAAGGGATGTTTTTATGACTTTTTGAAATCAGTCAAGTATCCGGATGGCTATGTAGTCAACATATCAAGGTCAGTGAACGCAAAAAATGATAGATTATCTGGTTTGAAAAGCCACGACTGTCATGTGCTACTACAACGAATTCTTCCAATTGGGTTGCGAGGGTTTGCAGATAAAGACATTAGTATTGTATTGTTTGAGTTGGGCAACTTCTTCTAAGACTTATGCTCAAGGACCCTAGAGCGAAGTGAATTGGAGAAACTAGAAGAACGTATAGTTCTTATACTATGCAAGCTTGAGAAGTTCTTTCCTCCAGCATTCTTTGATGTTATGGTCCACCTCGCTGTTCACTTGCCTCGAGAAGCAATTCTAGGAGGCCCGGTACAATATCGGTGGATGTATCCAATTGAATGGTAATTAGATCCTTTGATGCATTCATCAATTGCATCTTTCCCACATGGTATAAAATCAGATACTGTGTATTTTTTCCTCGTAGGTACCTTAGAAAATTGAAAAGATACGTTTCCAACCGAGCTCGACCAGAAGGTTCGATTGCAGAGGCTTACATTCTTAAAGAATGTATTAACAATTGGTCTTTGTATATTGATGGTATTGAAACTGTGCATAATCGAAGAGAAAGAAATGAAAATTTTGGTGAATCTAGCGAAGGATTGATAGTTTTTTCACAGACTGCCCGACCTACAGGTGGTAGGCGAAATGATGGCAACTTGTCTCGTGCATTGCTTGATACTGCTCATTGGTACTTGTTGTACAATAGTCCTGAGTTAGAGCCTTATTTAAAGTATGTGATTCTATATTCATATATTGTTTGATCAAATTTTGAATATTATCTACAATGCTTAACTGAAAATAAATCACTTTATTTTTAACAGCGAACACAAAAGCACATTGCGTAATTCTACTGGAGATGCCATAACTCAAATCCAACAACAAGAGTTTCCCAAGTGGTTTAGAGAACGTGTAAGACATTTTAAATTTAATCACACACTAATGAATTTACATCACGGTAAATTTATTAGTCATTGCTTATTACTAATTAATATCACTTGTTATATGTCATTATAGATGAATAAATTGAAAGTTAACGAGTCATCAGAAGCTACTAAACAGTTATGGTCATTAGCAAATGGTCCTAAGCTGCATGTGAAGGAGTACATAGTTTGTATGGTCAATGGTGTAAAGTTCCATACAAGAGATCTAGATAATCGTCGTGTAACCCAAAACAATGGTGTATGTACCGAAGGGGACCATGAGGGAGAAATGCACAACTTCTATTGTCATGTGTGCAAAATTTGGGAATTAGAGTATATGTTTCGTCATAAAGTTGTTTTGTTCTAGTGTGAATGGTACAATATTGGTACCAATAGTCGAAGGAAAACGATAAGAATCGATGCACACTGCACGAGCATTGATGTTACAAGTCGGTGGTATCAAAATGACCCTTTTATACTTCCTAGTCAAGTGAAACAAGTTTTCTACCTTCAAGATACCAAATTACGTGACCCTTGGAAAATTGTGCAATGCATCCAACATAGGGGAGTGTTTGATGTCCCGGAAGTCGGGGGTAGAGAATCCAATGATAATACAGAAGATAGTGACGCATTCCAACAAGAAGCAATTGTTGATGTTGTCCCTATTAATGTTGAAGACAATATTATTGAGTACTGTATGGGTGATGTTGAAACTGAGGTTGTTCCTGAAGGTGGAACTTCACGAGACGCTAATCAAAATGAAGAGCAAGACATACCTGATGTTGATCTTGATATGGATTATGATATGTAGAGTTCATAATAATTGTCTTAAATGGTGTGTGCTTGTTTTAAAGTTTTATACTTGTTTAAGTTCAAATTTTGCACTTGTGAATTGCTTGATATGGATAATTGTGTGGATTATGATATGTAAAGTAAGTAGTAATTATTATTGAGATGTTTTGTGCTTATCTTGAACTTGATATGAATATTGATGTGGTCATTTGTTGTGTTGAGTTAGTAGCAACTGTGTTCAAATTTTGCACTTATTGTGTGGACTATGATGTTAAGTTAGTAGCAATTATACTTATATTTCATGTCAATACATAGTTTCAAAAAATGTCAAAAAGGCCAAATACACTCATAATATACCGAGGTATAAGATGACAAGATTGAATAGAATGAGGCAAAATCAAGAGAGATTTGATGCTTTGGGATTGAAGCACATCTCAACTTCTCTAAAGGATTCTGCTCAGTCCAATTGTGCAAAAGGAAAAAGAAGTAGAGCTAATGTTGTGGTAGATGATGATTATGTACCACCTATTGGTGACGATGACGATGATGATGAGTCATCTAATTCTATAATCCATAAGGTACAATAGATGTTCCATAGGGTACAATAGATGATAATAACTTTATTGTTTCATTATTTGTAATGACTTTGTCGTTCTATTATATGCATGTTTGTTAGTTACAGATGGCACTAGGACGACTTACACGCTCACGAGGTGAGGCATCTATCCTGGTGGTTCAATCTGCGGTCCAATCTACGGAAACACCTCCTGAAGCAAATCCTCCCGCCCAAAGTTCTTCTAGTACGGATGCTACCAACACATTAACTAGCACGACTGGTAATTACATAAAACATACTTAATTACAATTACACCTTGTCTTTACTATTGAGATTATACTTAATGTACATGGAATTTATATTTTTTAACATTGATAATGTATAAATAGGATCTACTAGCAGAAATACCCGTGGAACAACACGTGGTATAGCAGTATGGGCACTTGTTGAAAAAGGTGGTAAGCTGCCAGTACGTATAGCTGCAGAGTATGATGCTATTGTTGGGAAGAATGCGTGCAAGCTTGTCAATCAAATTGGCGTATAAGTACGAAGTAATTTGTCCAGTTATAACGTAAAAAATTGGAAAAGTGTTGATGCTGCTACTAGAGATGTGGTGCTTCAAAACATCGCGATAAATTTACATTGATAACTTTTAACTCATCTTTGTTGTCACTAAGCATATTAAATTCATATAATAATATTTTTATAATACATATACATTTCATTTTATAGGATCAGTTTGAGCTACAAGGAGATTCGAACTTGGTAACGAAAACATTAAATACAAAATGTGGAAGATTATTGAGTTGCATTTCTAACAAGTTGCATCTCTAACAAGTTGCATCAGGCTTATAAAAAACTTGTACAATCTATGGTGCTGACTATGCAAGAAGCCACCCGCCAAAGAATGCCACACTTGAGCAGTGGACTGGACTCATTGATGGGAAATGGACCAATAAGGACTGGCTGGTAAATTATTTATGCGTATATTATTATTATCTAATGTTTACTATATTATGTTGTTAAATGATTAGATTTATACTTAGATGAAATAAATGTATACTGTTTTATTCATGATCTAATAAATATCTTGAATGTTCTTTATTAGGAAAAATCAAGAAAGAACTCTGAAAATAGGAATAAAACTGTAGGCAAACATAGATGCGGGACAAAAGCACTTGCTGTTAGGGTTGATGAGGAGGTGCGTGTTTTTTCATTTTCTTAAACCTTAATATATTACATGTTGTGATTAATTCACTATATTTATCTAACACTTGAATGTTAATTAATCAGACAAATAATAATGGCGGTCAAGTTCCTGAATTGGCAAAAATCTACAAAGATGTTCATTTCAATCCAAATACAAATAGCTGGATACACCATGAGGATGAACCAACATATGTATGTGTATCATTTTATCCCTATCATGTTTGTAAAGCTATAACATATGTAGTATTAATGTTGTGATTGTTTTTCTCTCTCTCTTAAATGATAGGAAACTTTTCTCAAAGTGCAAGAGGATCATTGTCAAGATCCTAATGCAATTCCCCTTACACAAGAGGAGATCTCAAACTTGGTTTTTAAGAGGAAGTCCGGTATTGTAAAAGGGTAGTTCCTCTTCTCTAGTAACAACCGCCTCATCTAGTTCCTCGGTGAAATATATTCATCGATTAGAAAATGAGATAATTGAGCTCAAAGAGGCAAGAGCTAGGGACGAAGAGGAGTGAGCTAGGGAGCAAGAGGCGCGAGCTAAGCAAGAAGAGATTTAAAAAAATATTCTTAACTTTTTGAGGAGCAAGGGTTATGATGATGCTCTTACCTATGGGGGTGGTTCATCTTCAAGTTAAAACACTTATTGGTTAGTACTTTATTTTAGAAACTAATTCTATTATATTACACTTGAAAATTTATATTTGCTTTCTACAACTTATACATTAGGAGTTGTGATTTTAATTCATACCTACATTAGGAGTTGTGATTTTAATTCATAGGTGTGATTACTCTTAATGTATTGTTAGAAATTGTTAATTTGTTTAGACCCCTTAAACACAACAGATTAACCTAGAGAATTAGCCAAGTGATTAACTTAGGTAATTTAAGCAGAATTAGGTTAACACAAATATATTAAAAATAATAAAGCAGCGGAAAATAAAGAACACAAAGATCTGATGACCCAGGAAAACCAAACCGGTAAAAAACCTAGGGAGGATTTAACCTAGCTATCCTCAAGGTAAACTGAATTCACTATGAAAGAATTGAAGTTTACACAATAAGACTTAGACCACTAACATCTTATTGCTACCTAAGTGTAGGAAACTTACTACCACGACTCCATGATAGCTCCGAGATCCACGGACTCCTTCTTTCTTGTATTCTTCAGCAATTCACAAGCGCACCTGCTTGTATTTCTTTGAAGTTCTTTGATTCTGCAACTGTATGATTTACAAAGCTCTTGACATGAATCTTGAGTTTGGAAATCCTAAGTGTATGTGAAGGTAAACACCTCTAGATCTCACAATGAGATTCACAAACACAGCAAAACAGAACACTAAAAACGTGGCTAGGGTTTTCCCTTATATACTTAGGTCAAAACATAAAACCCTATACATTAAATGAGCTAGGGCTGAGTTGGAAAATTCTGCAGAAAAAACAATCTGCACGACTTTCAATCGATCGAGTCTAATTTTCGATCGATCGAGTCAGGCAGAAAGTGCACAGTAATTCTGCATAAAACTCAATTCCAACGTTACAGAAAAAGCCACACTTTGAGCAAGTCTAACACACAACTTAAAGAATGTTTTGATCATGGTTTGCCAACATTACAAATTGAAGTTTTAATACATTAGTTCCTAATTCTTAGAACCTAACAAACTCCTCCTTTGGCAATCCGTGACAAAACACAGACTCACAAAAAGCTCAAAGTTTACAAAATGAAACAGCCCATTACAAAATTAAAAAGCCACTTAACAATTCAACCTAACTACTATCTAACAGTTGCAAAGTAGACAGCAGCATGACTGAATCAACTTGTATATTCTTGTAACACTTAACAAACACATAAATGCATGTGTGGAAAGGAAAAACAGTAAAATAACAAATATGCAAACTAACTCTCCCCTTAAGTTTATTTCAACTCCCCCTAAACAGAACATTCTTGTATTTTCCACACATATTCCTACATATCATCTAAAACTCCCCCTTTTTGTCACGTATTGACAAAGATAACTCAAACGAAGAGTAACAACTCAACAGAGAACAAGAGGAAATAGAGAATTAAGGGAACAAAAAATTCAACTCTATAAAAAATAGAGACAACTCCCCCTATGAACAACAAAGGTTAAAAAAAAACTTTTCTCCCCCTATAAAGATAGGAAAAACAAAACAAGTTTTGGGAAAAACAGTTTTGGGGAAAATTTTAGGAGGTGGGGATAAAAAAACACACAAACCTAAAAAAAAGTTGAGGATACACATGAAGAAAAATATTCTCTCTTTCAATAAATGCAAACTTGACACTATGTGACCCATAAACAGTTGCATGAGTAGAGAAAATATTTGCACATTGATTATCCATCATATCTCTTAAGAAAAAATATTTCTTGCAAATCACACATCAAGAAAAATAGCATATACTAAAATGTACAAAGGACTCAAAAATTAATCAATCAATTTTTAATTCAAGTTGAGTACCCAATTTAGCAAAGTGTATGCATGGTATGTGTGAAAGCAATGAGAGATATGACTACAAAACTGCAAGATGGACACAGAAAAAACAATGCAACTCATGTGAATCCTAAACATAAATGATGCAAGAAAAAATTTGGACAAAAACTTAGAAACTGAAAATTTTTTTAGTTTCGATCGATTAAGTATCGATCGAATACCAATCGAGTTAGACAGAATCAAACCAAAAATTTTAATCGCAATTTCGATCGGTCGAGCAACAGCTTCGATCGGTCGAAATTCTGGAAAACTCAAATTTTTGAAAAACAGAACAATTTAATGCAGAAACTCCTCAAAGCACAATATTTCATGAATGAAATGCATGAGTATGAGACTAAAAGTTTTTCAAAAACACATGAATACAGCTTAAATCTTCCAAAATTAAGATTTTCAATCAATTTGTCCTTAAAACTCAAATTTAGCATCAAAATCAAGGAACACATAATCTTGGATGGCCACAATAAAATCACACACAATAACATGTACAAAGTTTAGCAAAGAGTAACTTTGTGTAGTGTGTGCAACTGACAAAAGCTTGAGAGACATGTGAGGTGATATGTGAATAGTAATCAATCACCAAGTCTACAAAATTCATCACATAAATTTGAAAGAGACTATCACCTAAAGAGTTACATCATATAACTCTCACATCTCCTAGAATAAAAGCTTGCAATCATGTAAGTTTCTTGATTTGCCTCATAATGTACACACCAATTTTTATTGAATTGTGAAATTATTATAGCCCAATAATGTACACACCAATTTTAACAATTTAACCGAGGCTACACCTTATATTCTTTTTGTGCATGTGCTACACTTTCTCGAGTGCAAAATCTTACGATATGCACTAAGGTGTTCATGATTGACTAATAAACAGTGGTGAGATGGTTATTTATGCCTTTCTCAATAAGTTCAAGTCCAACAATCAAAGGCATGTGACTTCAAGATCAAAATCATGTGATCAAAAACTATAAACATCTTTCCACACAACATGCACTACAAAGCTTAAACTAGTAAAGTGCAATAAAATAAGCTTATCCAAGCTAAACAAAGTACATAAACATGTGATGTAAAGATAATATAGCCAACCTTGATTATAAATCCAAGATCTATAATACAAAATACAAAAATCTTTTTGGTTAAAAAAAAATTTATGGCCAAAACTAAAAGCACACATTATGCTAGATGATTAAAAATGCAAATGCAATGCATGACAGTGCTTAACTAAGCTATAGAGGGTACACAAACAAGAAATATCAATTTCTTAATTAACCCATGAGTACATGTACAAACTAGTACATACTCATACAAAATCATAAATAGCTTAGCACTTATATAACACATGCTATTCAAGTTTCTCCACAATGTCAAGCATGTTCTAAATCAAGAGAGAGATATCATAGTTTATGTAATCCTCAAGAAAAATAAAACTAGACACAAAATAAAATATTTTTGTCTTTTTGAAAATTTTCAATGTTTTTGGATTAAAAAAAAAAAAAAACTAAAAAACAAAACAACCAAAAACAAAAAGAAAACATGTCCACAATTAATTGAAAGAATTAAATTAGGGACAAGTAAGCAACACTCACCTTAGAGAATCTTTTGTCACCCATATAGCACGAGTCTTCGACTTTGTAGGTGAAAATCCATGTGAAGCAGAGTGTATTTGAGGGATTACACCAATCTTCTGAGAAAGACTAAAATCCTGCAAATTCCTTTCACAAGCCAACAAGCTCAAATTTTTCAAAAGAATATGAAACAATTTATATGGACTTCTGGCAGGAGAAATATCATCACATATCCTAGATTGAAATACAGAATTTTTAAATTTCAATTTATGACAATTAGGACGAATGTGACCAGAGACACCACAAAAGTGACAAACAGGAACAAATTTAGGAACATCAGTATTCCTAATAGCAAATCTAGTCTCAGATTTTGGTTTTTGCCTCAACAAAGAACAATTTGGTCTAATATGACCAACAACACCACAAAGGTGACAGGTAGGCACAAAAACAGATTTCTTATGCACACTAGCAGTAGGTTTAGACATAGGTTTAGAAACTTCAGCATCAACATTAGAACTTTTACCTTTGTTTAACCTAGCAAAATAAGCCTTTTCTTTATTATTCCTCTTGAAAGGAGGGATATAAACTTTCTCAGTTTTAGGCTTAAGAGAAACAGAAACACTTCTGTTATCAACAGCAGGCTTGGTACTAGTCAAATTTTCAATTTTAGCCTTAGATTCAACTAACTCTTGTTCCAAGCTTTTCATCTTTTCATCTTGAGAGGAAATTTGATTTCTCAAAAATTCATTCTTTTTATTAGATTCATCTAATCTAACAATCAATTCCTCTTTTTCAAGATTAGCCAATTTTAACTCTTCCTTGAATTTCTTAGCAATTTTCATAGATTTCAATAATTCCTTACGAAGAGTTTCACAGGCATTAATAAAATCAACAGAAACAACAGTGTCCTTTTTATTCAAATCATCACAATCAAAAACAGTAAGACACTTAAAATTATCCATGATAACAGGGATCAAGGATCAGCTCAAAGATCAAAAACAAAAGCTACCCGCTCTGATACCACTTGTTAGTTCGTTTAGACCCCTTAAACACAATAGATTAACCTAGAGAATTAGCCAAGTGATTAACTTAGGTAATTTAAGCAGAACTAGGTCAACACAAATATATTAAAAACAATAAAGCAGCGGAAAATAAAGAACACAAAGATCTGATGACCTAGGAAAACCAAATCGGTAAAAAACCTGGAGAGGAATTAACCTAGCTATCCTCAAGTTTAACTGAATTCATTATGAAAGAATTGAAGTTTACACAATAAGACTTAGACCACTAACATCCTATTGCGACCCAAGTGTAGGAAACTTACTACCACAACCCCATGATAGCTCCAAGATCCACGGACTCCTTCTTTCTTGAATTCTTCAGCAATTCACAAGCGCACCTGCTTGTATTTCTTTGAAGTTCTTTGATTCTGCAACTGTATGATTTACAAAGTTTTTGACATGAATCTTGAGTTTGGAAATCCTAAGTGTATGTGAAGGTAAACACCTCTAGATCTCACAATGAGATTCACAAACACAGCAAAATAGAACACTAAAAACGTGGCTAGGGTTTTCTCTTATATACTTAGGGCAAAACATAAAACCCTATACATTAAATGAGCTAGGGCTGAGTTGGAAAATTCTGCAGGAAAATAATCTGCACGACTTTCGATCGATCGAGTCTAATTTTCGATCGATTGAGTCAACAGAAAGTGCATAGTAATTCTGCATAAAACTCGATTCCAACTTTACAGAAAAAGCCACACTTTGAGCAAGTCTAGCACACAACTTAAAGAATGTTTTGATCATGGTTTGCCAACATTACAAATTGAAGTTCTAATACATTAGTTCCTAATTCTTAGAACCTAACAGAAATGTTTCTTATAACATAGTTAATGTTTTTACTTTACGATTTTAATGTAGTATTGTTTTTATATTTGTGCAGATTTCTTATTGGTGACTTTAGGGGATATACTTTTGGCAATTACTTGAAGACATATGAGGACATTTTCTGTTCGTTCTAATTATATTATGTTACACTTTTTGTATTATTATAAGACATTTTGAGTTATTGTATGTGTTGTGAACAATTATTGTATAGAAGAAGTTTGAATTGGATACTTGTTTTAGTTGTTATTTGTGGAATGTATGGATCGATTTTTTATAAATGTGTTGTTGGAATAAATGTGTTATTCAAATGTGAAGTTTTAATAATGTAATGACAGGGTATATGTTAATATTAAAGCTATTAAAAAAATAAAAACAGAAAATAAGTTTTAGCGACGAATTTTTTCGTCACAAATATAGCAATAAAAAATTGTTTTAGTGACGAAATATTTCGTTGCTAAATGTAGTAGAATTTTGTAAGAAATGGTTTTAGTGACGAAAATTTTCGTCACTATATGTGCTTAGATTTTCTTAAAAATACTTTTAGTGACAAACTTTTTCGTCACTAAATGTACCCGAAAATAGTTTTAGTGACGAAATTTTTCGTCACTAAATATGATTTAATAAACTGAAATGGTTTTTTTTAGTGACGAAATATTTTTGTCGCTAAATAGTGTTTTTAGCGAGGAAAACTTTTAGCGACGAAATGTTTTCGTCGCTAAAAGTTTTTTTTATTTTATACGAATCGGACTTTTAGTGACGAAATTTTTCGTCGCTAAGACTTTTAGCGACGGGGCTACAGTGACGAAATGAGTTTCGTCGCTAATTAGTAGATTTCGTCGCTAAAGGTTATTAGTGACGAAAAACTGAACTTTTAGTGACGAATTTTTTCGTCACTAAAAGTACTTTGAAACATTAGAAGAAAAAAACAAAATGGCCCCGAACTTGAGAGGTGTGATTTGTAATTTACTTTTTAATTTAAATTTGTCTGCTTACCCTTAAGAATAAAAATCCTCTGTTTTAGTACAACATGAATAACAAGTGATGAGTAGCACGAAAAAACTTCCTTTTCATAACTCATAAGCACAACCACACTTTTCTCAAAAAGATCTGTAAAATTTTGAAGTATTTATTTGGTCTATGTTTTATTCAAATAACTATTTCTTTGACACATACATACATGTACCTTTGTACTTGAAACATATCAGTTTCTTATTACCAATTTGGGAACGCATAATTCCTCTCTATAATTCATGGACAAAAAGTGATTACATAGCCGGGTGCACCAGAGCAGGTAAAGGTGCTGGTAGAATCATCATAAGCATAGCTATAAGCTTGAGGACATTGTTACTTAAAGATGAGAGAATATTTTGTGGGTGGACATGTTTTCGCAGTGTTAAATGCACCAGTGCAACAGTATTGTGGTTGATTGAAAGCAGTACAGGCGCTCTTGCAAGCAAGCACGCTCCCATCAGACCCTTTCACTTGCAATTCCGCTGGGCAAACCGCGTTCACGTTGGCTGGACAGCTTGTGGCCTTGCAATCACCAGTGCCACCTCTAGTGGCTACAGAAACAGGCAAGTTGAAGCCATCTACAAGGCTAACATCGTAAAAGTCCATCCCACGATTGGCTGCTATGTTGATTTCTACTAAAGAAGCTGGTGGGATTGCACCATTACCGTTGCATGCAACCTGACCGGTGCTACAATCAGCAGTCTCGCAAGTGAACTTTCCTGATTCGGTGGTGCACCCAGTTCGGGTCCAGAACCGGCCTTGCCATGGAGCTTGAACATCCAATGTTAAGGATGCTTTGGATGCTAACTCAAATCCAGTATTTGAAAGTCGAGGTTTTTGATCCGAAGTTAGGGTTCCTGGCCAGATTGTTCTTGGACAGTTGTTTGTGAAAGTTATTTTAGCAGAGTGTGCACCTGCATTCAAGTAAACCAAACTCTTTTAAACATGAAAAATAAAACCTATCCTGTAAGCAGAAATTTTTACATGTAGATATAATCACTTATCATGATGATGGTTATGTTTGTAGGTGTTTCATTAGTAAAAGACCTGACGACTCAGGTTTATAACCGTAGGTATCAAAATTATATTGAGCAATTGAAATATAAGAGGTGTCCATATAAATAAATAAATAATTAAGAATCATCGATGATATGAATGTACATGAAATCTAGTATACTTGCCTTTATGTGACCTGCTCATTAGAGGTCTATTCCTCTATGGACTATATATTAGAAGAGATCAAGAGAGAAAGAACAAGGGTCCAGTACATAAAATCAAAAATATGTTTCATGTGAAAAATTAGTGAATATAATAATGAAATCTTAATCCGTGTAGTTCATGGCTTTATTGTGTAGCCGATATGAGACTGCTGATTGCATGTCCAGGAGTTTTCAAGAAAAAAAAAAAGTGTTGCAACCTAAAATATTATTGTGATTAGAAAAGATGAAAATTACTGACAAAAGCAATATGGTAATTCATATCAGAAGTAGATAGTGATTAATGAGGCATACCAGATAAGAAAGAGAAGGCCAAGGTAAGGCCGTAGAGTGCCAGGGTTTTCATCATTGTTGCTTAATTTTGTGGTAACAAGTATATATGATGAATGATGAACTTGGGTTTGGTATGGCTTGGTGCTAATCCAATGAACTTAGCGTGGTATATATAGTGGTTTATACACGGATTTAAAGGCTAAGCATCGGAAAATTGGACTTGGATTTTCTGGGAATTCTTATATTATTGACCCACTTGGTTGTTTTCTTTCCATTAAGGAATCGGCCGGGTCGCTACCGCTACTGAGTCAGTGACTAATCAGTCTAATCTACCGCAGTGGCGGCGCCACTTATAGTTCAGGGTGTTCCTAGGAACACCCTGACTTGAAATCTCTTTTTTTTTTTTTTTTTTATGTATAATAATTTAAATTTTTTTTATTTGTTTATCCTTATAAAAAAAATATAGGAACACTCTCAAACAATATCAGGAACACCCTCAAAATTTTTATGCCAACAAATTTTGAATTAAAATCTAATACTATACACAGTGGGGTGTGTGCTAGTGTGTGCTAATGTAAAATGGGATGTATGCTAGCATGTGCTAATGCACAGTGGGGTGTATGCTAGACTGCTAGTAGTTAGTAAAAAAAAAAAAATAGGAACACTCTTAAGCAATATTAGGAACACCCTCAAAATTTTTTTGCCAAACAAATTTTGAACTAAAATCTAATGCACAGTGGGGTGCGTGCTAGTGTGTGCTAATGCACAGTGAGATGTATGCTAGTGTGTGCTAATGCACAGTGGGGTGTGTGCTAGACTGCTAATAGTTAGTAAAAAAAAATTAATGAAGCAACTAAATATCAATAATTAATAATTTAATTAACTAATACATTATAAAAGACAAACAAATTAAATTATGTTAGGCTAAATAACAATTAATAATTTAATAATTAATGAAATAACAATACAACAAATTATAGTTTATAAAAGACAAACAAATTTATGAAACAACTAATAGTTTATTATTAATATTTCAAATGAATTTATAGTTTATTGTACAGGTACTTTTGTTCATTTTTTTGTTCATTTTTTTTTTCCTTTTGAGGTTTTTTGGTGTATTGAATGCAAATTTGTTTTGGTTTTAAGAATATTTGTTTTTTTTTTTTTTTAAGCACAAACTTCATGCTGGCCAAATCTTGAATTTTAGCCGGTATTTACCAAAACGTCCCCAAACAGACTGAAATGACCCAAAATTTTTTCAAAGTAGAATAGGAACACCCTGGACAAAATTTCTGGAGCCGCCACTGATCTACCGTGAGTCAGTCGTTTACAAAACGGTTTTCAAACGTAGTAGTAGTATGTACTGTTATTTAAAAATAAACAACGTGCATGTGAGGTAGAGACGAAGCATCTAATCTGATTTCAACACATTACCATGACTAAAAGGTTGCGTATAGATTTATGACTTTGGAAATATGAGGATAACCCTGTCCAAACTGTAAGTTGTGCCAAAACTAATTTGTCTGATTTCAAAAATTGAAGATAACCCTGTCCAAATATAAATTGTGCCAAAACTAATTTGTCTGAGATTTCAACATGGGAATGGTTTGACGCTTTGAAGTACTTATTGAGGCGGCTGGAGTTATTTACGGGTAGGAGGGCTGCAGCTGGAGCCAATTTGTAGGGCGTCTAATCTTGGTATCTACTATAGGTTCCATTTCTAGAGTTATTGCCGACATTTACAACATCTTTCCTTTTTTGTCCATTCACTACAGAAAAAGGGAAATGATCAAATCAAAGCTTTGTTTCTTTCTTATAGAGCATAGCTAACAATTTTTTTTCTTTAATTTTTTTTTTTAGAAATGTTCTTTATTTTTACTACGTCTTCTTTAGGGTTTTGCTATTTATTTTTCTTAGCCTTAGTTTTTTTTTTTTTTTCCTCTCTAGTTTTAGGTGTTATGACTAGAAGCAAGTTTAGGCTAGAATAGGGGTTTCTACCTTAGGGTGTGTTATGCAACCTCGGCCTTACAAACACTCCCTTACTAGGAGGCATGTTTACACATCCCTAGTCATTCGTAGGTAGGCTCTTTAAGAAATACAGCCTTAGGGTGCTTAGAATGTTTAAATCTTGTTAGAAACATTTCGTAGGTAGGGCTTGTTTGATATGTGATTCCAAATAACAGTTTTCAGTATTTAAATATTGAAAACTGTGATTCTTGAAAAAAAAAAGTTTGGTAAGGGTGTATTTTTAGGAGTGTTTGAGTTATGTTGCTCATTTTAGGGCGTTTAAACACTGAATTTGGAAAATTCCTCATACTAATTTTTAGATTTCAAATAACGTTACTCAATGATACTTTCGTAAATATTTTAAAAATTGTAGGTCCCACTTATTAGACATGTCATAACTTAAAAAAAAAAAAAAACACACACACACACACAAACCAAACTAACAATTATATATATTTTTTACCTTTGAAAATACATTATTAAAAATATGATATCAAACACATTTTTTTCATTGTGAGTACATTAAATACGTATTTTCAGAATACTTTTTAAACTATAGTTTTCACATCATTTTAAGCAACAATACTCAAGCACCTCTACAAGGCTCTTTATCTTTCAAGAGGTTTGGGTGCCCTATACCTTTTCATAGTACCATAATTTCAAACACATTTATAGTTTGTTAAACCTCTATATAAAGATACAAATTTGTTTCTGAACCTAAATTAAGTGGTGACTTCCCCGCCCATAAGGTTACTGGCATACTGCTGTGCCAATTTGTGCCCATACTGATACCGAATTGCACCTTTACACATGAGGGTGCTCACAAGGCTCAACTTAGTATGTCACAGGGGAATGACATGGTGGTGTTAGCAAACCCAAAACCACCAAATATATGATAACCAAGAAATGTAACACACCAACTGAATTTATTATTTTGTGATAATTTGTTTGTTTTTCAAGTTAATGCTGAGATGATTGCTCTAGTTTCATTGGGGAACGTTTTGTATTTGATGATACTTATTATTGGTGATGCATTATTGTCAATTTACGTTGTTTATACGCTGGTGCATGTATTTTGTTTAACATTTTTATTGTGATTGTATAAACTGGCATTACAACCTCCCACGCAACCTACATATAAAGGTCCTCCAACGGGTGGGGGTACGTGGTAAGGCACAATGGACAGTTTCAATATCTAAGGCGTTCATTGAGATATGTTATGATAAGGTGTTGAACGGTATAGGTGAACTGGTAGTTTAGTAAGAAAGAATGTAAACATATCAAAAACTTTTTTTAATTTTTTGGAAAAAGAGAGGCTAAAAATATTAACATAAGCAATTTAAGAAAGGTGGTGTCTATTTCACACACCCAATTATACATATCCATAAGCACAAATGCTGCATGGCAAAATAATGGTGAAAAATAGACATGTGAAATTACTGAGGGATAATGGAACGCCATATTAGCATGTGTGTACTTTGTTTGCAATTGTGATTATCCATTTAAGAATAAGTTTTAAGTTATGAAGAGAATTCATAGTTGGTGAAATTTCGACTCGCACATATATCTAATCTAATACTATATATAAAAGCAGAAGCCTTTAAGGAGGTGCTGCCATGTTAGGAAAAATGCTCCCTTAAAAAACTGACACGTACACAACTTAATTCTAAAAAAACCGCACGGTGCCATAGGTGAGGCACCCTTTCAGACACCAATCCGCCTATCTAAAAAACAAAAAAACAAAAGAATAACGCAGCCCCTTATAAAATACCAAGCCGCTTATAGCACTGTGCGGGTAACAAAACAAAAAAGAAAAGAAAAACACAAGCAAACCCTAAAACCCAAACCGTATTTCTCGATCAAACTTCAGACTCAAACTTGCGATTCTTCACTGCATCTCCAAATACACGCAGATCGGACTATCGTCTTCCAACCCATCAAATAGCCGGAAAAAAAAAAAAAACCTCTACAACAGTGAAAACCTCTGTTCGTAGTTTGCAAGAGTGAAAACTGAAAATTTTAGTTTGAACTCCGCAACAACAGGGGATTAAAAAGCTATCCTGTCTCTGCTCTTCAACAACTGACAATGTAGAAGGTAGGCATTTTTCCCCTTTTTTGGTTTTCTATTCAATAACCGTTTCTAAGGTTTTCAAAAATTAATGGGTTTAGTAGAAGGTAGGCATTCTTTAAATTTCCCTTTTTTTCCCATTCAATTAGCGTTTCAAACAGATAGATAGATAACAATTTTGTTAAATCCCGTCTTGCCGCATTGCTCAAATAAGGTTTAAGGTTTGCATTCCTTTTCCCCTAATTTCCCATTTTTTTTAACAATTTCTAGAGTCCTGTTTTGTTTGATTGTAGTATTGATTAAATTTAGTTTTAGTTCAGTAGATTTTTGTTTAGTTTGTATTAAAAAAAAAAAAAAAAAAACTGAATGCTTGGAGAATACAATTGCCTTTGTTGTTTTCCTTTTTTGATATTTAATTTTATTATTATATCTCTATTGATATATGTCTTTATTGATATTTATTTTCATTTTTAAATTTAATAGAAAGTAGGAATTGCTTTAATTTTTTTAACCCTGTTTCCAGAAGCCTAATAGAAGGTTGGAAATCTCCTCACTATGCTTTCTAATCATTTTCACTTATTTGTGTTTGTGTTGGTTGATTTTTGAGACATTTTACTTTGTAATGGTGAGGGTTGTACAGTAGCTGTTGTAGGTTTCACAATAGTAACTTTTTGTAATACAGTTTCTAGAATTTCAAAACCTACTTAAATTTTAATGGCTGGTTTTCGCTCTTACCTGTTCTGTTATTTGTAAGGGAAGTGAGATTGTGGAATTTTGAATATTTGCTTAAGGTTATTTTTTGTTTTCCATGAAGAGATTGTTAATGACCATATTTATGAGACAGATTCTTTAAGCGACATGCATAGTTTATGTGGAGGGAGTATTTTCTTGCAACTGCATTCTTCATATCTGTTTGGTTCTCTAATCTGTCTCTTCAACTGTTTTTTTTTAAATATTATTAAATTTAGGGATTCTAATCGTAGCATACTTTGACAAAAGATTTTTGTTTAAAATTTTATTTCTTAAAACCTTTTTGTATAATTGATTCTTGCATTTGTAATTAGTGTTTTGCAGAAAACAGTTTTACACTTCTTTTGTAATAAAGGAATTCTCTTTGTTGGTGTAAAAGCAAAGCCTTTTTGGTTGATGTGCTCATCCAAAAGTACGCATTTATAGGCTTTCAATTACTATTATAAGTGTGACGAAAAAAATTAAAATATAGCAACATGCTAACTTCTGTTTTTTGCTTGATTTTGTGATTCATTAGATTAATTAGCAAAGCTTTGACAACTTAAAAAACTTTATTTGGTTTTTGAAGTGGTGCTTCAGTTTTATTTGTGTCTACATAATTTCAAAATTATATAATTATGATACAATTTTGTTTCTGTTTTGATGAAGTAATTTAAATTGAAGTATTTCACGATGTGTGCATGAAGGATTGCCTAATATACAACAAATTACTTCCTTAAAATACTAATGGAGGAAATCATGAAATTCCATTAACTCATTCTATAACTCACTGGTAGAGACTTTTTAAGTAATAAATCAATCAGACATATAGATCATGATAGCATATTTCAATATCATAATTACTAAATCAAACGGTACCAAAATATTTTACCAACCAATCCAAAGAAATTAAAAAATCAATACAAATACTGTTAGGTTCAAACAGTAATAGTAATTTTCTTCTTACTACTAAATCTGAAATATCTTGCACATCATCAGCATATATTATATGAGAAAGATAGAGTAAAATTGGTGTATACACAAATTATAGTTTCATGTGAAGTGTATATATCAATACTAAAATCATCAATAACTCCCTATAGCAGATATGGTAAACGTTTTTTAGATTTCTGTATCCTTTTTTTTAAATATTATTTTCTGTTTTAAAAAAATAAAAACTTTTAAACTTACCTATTAGTCAACCGAAATCATAGCAACATTGATCAGACCATGGGAAGCATTGATAAGTCCTTTGTTGTACTTGGGATCCCTAAGCAAAGAATACCCACTGCACCACAACCATACACATCCCACAAAATTTAGTTCAAAATAAAATCAATAGGATGCAAAAGGAAAAAAAGAAGTGTATTAATCATATGATCACAAAAACGAACCACTCATTTTAAGTAGACAACAACTTTCAGATTCTTAGAGGCCAAAAAACTACACTTTAAATCATATTATAAACAAAACAAAAGCTCTCCCCTTTTACAATCAAATTTAAGAAATTTTTGTAGACATTTAATCTGGCCCAAGCAACTATAGGTATTGACTCACTCCCAAAATGTGTAAACAATTGTACCAGAACTATAATAATTTTTTAAGGATGGGGGGGAGGGGCTACTTTCTTAAACCTCCAACATTATGGTTGCTAATATTTGGTTTTTGAAGTTCCAAGTTAAGAAAATTCGAGCCTCTAACATCGCTAGAGCTCATAAACCAACCTCAACATTAGAGTATTACAAATGTAGTTTGACCTCCTAAAAAATTGAATCATTCTTTACTTTATGTTGAGTTTTGCTCTTTACTTTATGTTGAATTGTTCTTTCCCATGTCTACATATCACCCTTCACCCCATTCCTAGAAGGCATGGAGATGCCATTTGAGCTAAGAAGCTGCATCAGGTACTGCATCAAGTCTGCATCAAGTGCTGCATCAGACTTGCATCAGGTGCCACATCAGGTTGTATAGCTGACATGTGCTGAGATTGTATTTAGACATGTGATTGATTGGAAGGGTACTTGATTGTAATAATTATGTGCTAATTGCAGGAAGCATGTGTTGATGCATTGACAGTAGGTAGTTAGGCAGTTAGTTAGTTACTTCTCAGTTAGAAATGGCAAGAGGGTATAAGAATAGATTGTAAGGTGAGGCAGGGGATTGTGTGTGAAATATAATACTTCTTTGCTCTTAACCAAAGCTCAATGTCAAGTTTTGCTTGCCTTCTACAAATCTGCTCTTAAAACATTGTGGCATTGGTACTCATAAAACCTATATGTGAGGTATCTACTCTGACAAATCAAATCCTTCTCTGCTGTAATTCCTTTGTGTTATTGGCCAGATTCAATGATTTTTTTTTAATGAATAAAGTCAATATAAATAGATCTTTAATCACTGATTTTTCCCTTTTTTGGGATGATTATCATGATTACATGCCTTTTTTTTTTTTTTTTTTGGTCAATATGGTGTTTGTTGTGTCAAAGTTCTTTTACTTTAATTCTATTTTGGACTCTTGATTTTTTTAGCCTCTATAGTACATTGCCAGTGTACTTGGAGTGGCTTTGGTTCTTTCCTAACAAGATGAAATACTATTAGGTTCTAAGGAATTAGGAACTAATGTATTAGAACTTCAATTTGTAATGTTGGTAAACCATGATCAAAACAATCTTTAGTCTTGTTTTTAGACTGGCTCAAAGTATGTCTTATTATGTAAAGTTGGAATCGAGTTACTGCAGAATTCACTGTGCAGATCTGTCAGGCTTGATCGATCGAGAATTAGACTCGATTGATCAAAAGTCGTGCAGATCGTTTTTCTGCAGAATTTTCCAACTCAGCCCTAGCCCATTTAACGTGTAGGGTTTTATGTTTTGCCCTAAGTATATAAGGGAAAACCCTGGCCACGTTTTTAGAGTTCTGATTGCTGTGTTTATGAATCTAATTGTTAGATCTAGAGGTGTTTACCTTCACATACACTTAGGGTTTCCAAACTCTAGATTCATGTCAAGAGATTAGTAATCATACAGTTGCAGAATAAAAGAGCTTCAAGATATACATGCAGGTGTGCTTGTGCTTTGCTGAGAATTCAAGGAAAGAAGGAGTCCGTGGTCTTGGAGCTGTCACGTGGTCGTGATAGTAAGTTTCCTACAAGCAGGTAGCAATAGGATGTTAGTGGTCTAAGTCTCTATTGTGTAAACTTCAATTCTTTCATAGTGAATTCGTTTTACCTTGAGGATAGCTAGGTTAAATCCTCCCCAGGTTTTTACCGGTTTGGTTTCCTAGGTCATCATATCATATGTTCTTTATTATTCCGCACTTTTGCATGATATGATATATTTGTGTTAACCTAGTTTTGTTTAATTTACCTAAGTTAATCACTTGGCTAATTATCTAGGTTAATCTGTTTGGGTTTTAAGGGGTCTAAACTTCTTACAAATACTGCTATGGCCTCTGGGTACTATTGAGTGGTAGAGTGATGAATATTGATACTATATATAGACATATAACCTTTTTCTTGTGGATACATATGATCTTATGTGACCATACTTGGTTGATTTTGTGCAACGTCTTACATCACATATTTCTTTGGAGAATGGTTCTTATGCTGTATGATTTTCTTCATCAGGTTAAATTTGCTAGCTACCTTTTCAATGCCTCTTGAGGTTTTAGGCCATGAATTGCAGTTCTCTCAAGTATGGATTTTGCTTTTATGAATTGCCTAATATTCAGCAAATTACTTCCTTAAAATACTAATGGAGGAAATCATGAAATTCCATTAACTCATTCTATAACTCACTGGTAGAGACTTTTTAAGTACTAAATCAATCAAACTGACTCTTATTCTAAAAAAAAAATGTGTTCTTACCAGATGTGATTGGCATTTTGGACTACGTTGGAACCATTGAGGAGATCAAAACAAGAGGGCGTCCAACAAAGAAGAGAAACATTCAATTGTTGTTAGAAGAGTAAGATATATATACATTTTTAAAAACTCATATGTTATAATTTTTAAATAACTCAAACTTACATATAAACAACTTCAGGGACAAATCAGTTCAAACAACTTTATGGAGAAATACTGCACAACAAATAGATGATGATTTCTACAAAACAAATAAAGGGCCATTCATTGTAATATTCACTTCAACCATTGTGAAAACTTTTAGAGGTAACAATTGATTAACTCATTTAACAAATTCATAATATTTATGTATCTAAAATGCTTATAAATTTTACAACTTTTTTGTAGGTGACTATCAACTATCATCCACTTTTGCAACAAAGCTATATGTCAATTTAGATATTCCAGAAGTTGCAGAAATTAGAAACAAGTAACTACTATTACTCTTTTTCTTTTTGAGGATGTGCCTACTCAGCAATATTCCTTAAATGATAGATAGCATAAAATTGTATAAAATAGATGGTATAGAAGTTAAAAAAAAAAAAAGAAGACCAGTAGATATTGTTAGGTTCTAAAGATTAGGAACTAATGTATTTAGAACTTCAATTTGTATGTTGGCAAACCATGATCAAAACAATGTTTAGTCGTGTGTTAGACTTGCTCAAAGTATGGGTCTTAATGTAAAGTTAGAATCGAGTTTTTATGCAGAATTACTGTTCACTTTCTGTATGACTCGATCGATCGAAAATTAGGCTCGATCGATCGAAAATCGTGCAGAACGTTTTTCTGCAGAAAATTCCAACTCAGCCCAAGCCCGTTTTAATGTATAGGGTTTTATGTTTTGCCCTAAGTATATAAAGGAAAACCCTAGCCACGTTTTTAGAGTTCTGTTTTGCTGTGTTTGTGAATCTCTTTGTGAGATCTAGAGGTGTTTACCTTCACATACACTTAGGGTTTACAAACTTGAGATTTATGTCAAGAGTTGTGTAGATCAATACAGTTGCAGAATCAATAGAGCATAAAGATATACAAGCAGGTGCGCTTGTGGATTTGCTGAAGAATTCAAGAAAGAAGGAGTCCGTGGATCTCGGAGCTATCATGGGGTCATGGTAGTAAGTTTCCTACACTTGGGTAGCAATAAGATGTTAATGGTCTAAGTCTTGTTGTGTAAACTTCGATTCTTTCATAGTGGATTCAGTTTACCTTGAGGATAGCTAGGTCAAATCCTCCCCAGGTTTTTACCGGTGTGGTTTCCTGGGTCATCATATCTTTGTGTTATTTATTTTTCCACTGCTTTGTTATTTCTGTTTATTTGTGTTAACCTAGTTTTAATTAAATTACCTAAGTTAATCACTTGGCTAATTCACTAGGTTAATCTGTTGGATTTAAGGGATCTAAACGAACTTATAGATATCTTTAAGAAAGGCATGTTTATTTCAGTTTGTTTAGATATATATACATATTAAAAATGATGAGGCAAAAAAAAAGTTTTGAATGCAATACTAGATATCAATAATTAAATATATAGAAACTGTCCTGTTATTGTTTTACTGAGTTTTACCTAATTTTTGGTTAGATACATCACAATGGACATAAACGTAAAAGAAATACTGCCAAAGAAACTACCTAAAGTACAAGATGGAGAACTTGCCTTACATAATAAAAAAACAGTTGCTGAAATAAAGGACTTGGAATGGAACTCAGAGACAAAGGTATCAACTATACTCATACATTATAAATTTATCATAATTAGTAATTGATTATGTGTTTGTAATAAGATATAATTTTATAAACTAACTAAACTTTGTACTATAGGACTTGCTGGTAACATGCAATGCCAAAATCAGTAATATCAATAACAAATATGGATGGTATTATGTTGCATGTCTTATATGCAAGACGAAAGTGAAACAAGTCAAAGGAGTTCTATGGTGTGAACGTTGTAAAAATGAGCCAAAGTTTGCAGTCCCAAGGTAATTAAAAAAAAAAAAAAGATTTGTAAATTCTCAAACACACACAAAAAATATATAATATTCTACTAACAACTTTGTATCTAAAATAGTTATAGAATACAAGTCCAAGTACAAGATGAGACCCGTTCAACCACATTCATATTGTTTGACAAAAGAGCTGAGAAAATTATATCCAAAACTGCAAAAGAATTTGCAAAGATGCAAGAAAAGGTAATTTCATATATAAATGTCAGCCCTATATCTTTATTATCTGAAAATTGAAGTTTAATATTTTTTTACCAAAGTTATACACACACACACACACACACACACATACACACACACACACACACACATATACACGCACCATTTTTTGTATTAAAAATTTTCTTTTAAATAATTGTATGATACTTTGTTCATACAGATTTTGAAATTAGATGAGAATATTTTGCCAAAAGAGATTCAAAAAATAATTGGCAATGAATATTTGTTCCAACTGCATCTTGATGAATATAATTTGAAGTATGGAAAAGAAAATTACACGGTTTCAAAGATTTTGGAGATGGAAATTTCACATAAGCAAAATGACTCAAGTAAAGTTGAAGAACATCAGGTAATTGAAGCATATTCTTACTTCACCTTGCTTGCTATATGATTCAAGCATTAGTCTACACATAATTTACTATAAATATCTACCTGATACATAAGAATGCAAATTATTGCAGGACACAATGGAGGAAATTGTAAGAAGATCAAGGAAAGACAAGTACATAGCCAGTCAAAAAATAGAAATAGGACAAACATCTGCTGAAAGACCTGAAAAAATGCCAATCCAAATGCTTCAAAAACGTCAAAAAAGTACTAAGCAAATTGCATCAAAGAAGAAAAAAGCTGAACTCTAATTTATATACTACCTTACTCTATGGGTCTTTATGTATTTCATTGAATTGTTATTTATTATTATTTTTTCTTTAGAAGAGTAAACTGATTGTACTATTAAGTTACTGCGACTGTCATGTTTCCTTTACGAATTATCATATTAAATCTCCAATATACATATGTTTTTGTTTTAAACTATTTAAAATTTGGAAACTTGGTAATTTTAACAAACTTTCTTGTCCTGTTATTTTGTTAAAATTCAGATTTGTAACATTCATCAGGTGTTCTCAAGAAACATTGTTGGATAAAACTGACAGGTTAGCACAGCCTTACTATCATTCTTAGCCTTTTGACTTCTACTTTTTTCAATTCCATGTTAATATGATAAGTGTTAGGTTCTAAAAGTTTAGAATAATTGGCAAATCGTGAGCACACAAGAACATACAAGCTGCAGAAAGAAGATTTCAGAATCTGCCTGGTTCGATCGATCGAAAGACAGGCTCGATCGATCGAGAATCGTATCTGCAGAATTTTAAGTTGGCCCAAACAGCAGTTCTAGCCCATTAAGGATTAGGGTTTCAGATCTACTTCTCCCACTATATAAAGGAAACCCTAAGCACGTTTTTTACAAGGCTTTTTAGAGAGAGAAGAGTGTGCCTCTTTTGTATTTAGGGTTTTGTTCCTAAAACCTCTCTTATTACTTCTACCGGTGTTGTTTTCTGAAGAATCTCAAGATCCGGTATTGCTGAAGTTGCTGCCTTCTCTAGTCATCAAAGGTGCTGATGATCTAAACCTTCAAGGGTGGTCTTGGAGTCACAAACAGGTGAGTTTGTGTTGCTAAACTTTTGAGTGGGATCTCAAAGTCACAAGCGTGGGTGTTTGTGTTTTGCAAAGATTAAGGAAAGAAGGAGTCCGTGGATCTCGGAGCTATCATGGGGTCGTGGTAGTAAGTTTCCTACACTTGGGTAGCAATAGGATGTTAGTGGTCTAAGTCGCTATTGTGTAAACTTCAATTCTTTCTAGTGGATTTGCTATTTTACCTTGAGGATAGCTAGGTTAAATCCTCCCCAGGTTTTTTACCGGTTTGGTTTTCCTGGGTCATCATATTGTTATGTTATTTATTTTTCCGCTGCTTTACTTGATATGATTGTTATTGTTTTAACCTAGATCTGAATAATAAACCTAAGTATTCACTTGGTTAATTAATTAGGTTAAACAATCTAGTTTACAGGGGTCTAAACGAACTGACAAGTGGTATCAGAGCGGGTAGCTCTTCTGTTGTGGATCCTTTGATCTAAGAGTTGATCCTTGATCCCTATTATCATGGATAATTTTAAGTGTCTTACTGTTTTTGATTGTGATGATTTGAATAAGAAGGACACTGTTGTTTCTATTGATTTTATTGATGCCTTTGAAACTCTTCGTAAGGAATTATCTAAGTCTTTGAAAATTGCTAAGAAATTTAAAGAAGAGTTAAAATTGGCTAATCTTGAAAAAGAGGAATTGATTGTTAGATTAGATGAATCTAATAAAAAGAATGAATTTTTGAGAAATCAAATTTCCTCTCAAGATGAGAAGATGAAAAGCTTGGAACAAGAGTTAGTTGAATCTAAAGCTAAAATTGAAAATTTGACTGATACCAAGACTGTTGTTGATAACAGAAGTGTTTCTGTTTCTCTTAAGCCTAAAGCTGAAAAAGTTTATATCCCTCCTTTCAAGAGGAATAATAAAGAAAAGGCTTATTTTGCTAGGTTAGATAAAGGTAAAAGTTCTGATGTAGACGCTGAAATT
This sequence comes from Lithocarpus polystachyus, assembly GCA_033629205.1. Classification (NCBI taxonomy): domain Eukaryota; kingdom Viridiplantae; phylum Streptophyta; class Magnoliopsida; order Fagales; family Fagaceae; genus Lithocarpus; species Lithocarpus polystachyus. The sequence continues at coordinate 50,035,090 of CM066168.1, forward strand.
TTTAAACCTATGTCTAAACCTACTGCTAGTGTGCAAAAGAAATCTGTTTTTGTGCCTACCTGTCACCTTTGTGGTGTTGTTGGTCATATTAGACCAAATTGTTCTTTGTTGAGGCAAAAACCAAAATCTGAGACTAGATTTGCTGTTAGGAATACTGATGTTCCTAAATTTGTTCCTGTTTGTCACTTTTGTGGTGTCTCCGGTCACATTCGTCCTACTTGTCATAAATTGAAATTTAAGCATTCTGTGTTTCAGTCTAGGACATGTGATGATATTTCTCCTGCCATGAGTCCAAATAAATTGTTTCATATTCTTTTGAAAAATTTAAGCTTGTTGGCTTGTGAAAGGAAATTGTAGGATTTTAGTCTTTCTCAGAAGATTGGTGTAATCCCTCAAATACACTCTGCTTCTCATGGATTTTCACCTACAAAGCCGAAGACTCGTGCTATATGGGTGAGAAAAGATTCTCTAAGGTGAGTGTTGTTGACTTGTCCCTGATTTAATTCTTTCAATTATTTGTGGACATGTTTTTGTTTTTGTTTTTGGTTGTTTTGTTTTTTAGGTTGTTTTTTATTATAAAAAAAAAATCCAAAAACATTGAAAAATTTCAAAAAAACAAAAATATTTGTTTTGTGTCTTGTTTTATTTTTTCTTGAGGATTACATGAATTATGATATCTCTCTTGATTTAGAACATGCTTGACATTGTGGAGAAACTTGAATAGCATGTGTTCTATAAGGCCAAAGCTATTTTTTGATTTTGTTTGAGTATGTACTATTTTGTACATGTACTCATGGGTTAATTAAGAAATTGATATTTCTTGTTTGTGTACCCTCTATAACTTAGTTAAGCATTGTCATGCATTGCATTTGCAATTTTTTTTAATCATTTAGGATAATGTGTGCTTTTTGTTTTTGGTCATAAAATTTCTTTTAAACCAAAAATAATTTTGTGTTTTGCATTAATTGTTCTTGGATTTGAAATCAAGGATTGGCCATATTATCTTTACATAACATGTTTATGTACTTTGTTTAGCTTAGATGAGCTTATTTATTGCACTTTACTAGCTAAAGTTTTGTTGTGCATGTTGTGTAGGAAAGATGTTTATAGTTTTTGATCACTTTGTCTTGATTTTGAAGTCACATGCCTTTGATTGTTGGACTTGAACTTATTGAGAAAGGCATAAATAACTATCTCATCACTGTTTACTAGCCAATCATGAACACCTTAGTGCATATCATAAGATTTTGTGTTCGAGAAAGTGTAGCACATGCACAAAAAGAACATAAGGTGTAGCCTCGGTTTAAATATTAAAATTGGTGTGTACATTATTGGGCTATAATTAATTCAAATTAAATAAAATTGGTGTGTACATTATGAGGCAAATCAAGAAACTTACATGATTGCAAGCTTTTATTTTAGGAGATGTGAGAGTTATATGATGTAACTCTTTAGGTGATAGTCTCTTTCAAATTTATGTGATGAATTTTGTAAACTTTGTGATTGATTACTATTCACATATCACCTCACATGTTTCTCAAGCTTTTGCTAGTTGCACACACTACACAAGTTACTCTTTGCTAAACTTTGTACATTATATTGTGTGTGATCTTGTTGTGGCCATCCAAGATTATATGTTCCTTGATTTTGATGCAAAATTTGAGTTTTAAGGACAAATTGATTGAAAATCTTAATTTTGGAAGATCTGGGCTATATTCATGTGTTTTTGAAAAACTTTTAGTCTCATACTCATGCATTTCATTCATGAAATATTGTGCTTTGAGGAGTTACAGCATTAAATTGCTCTGTTTTTCAAAAAATTTGAGTTTTCCAGAATTTCGACCGATCGAAGCTGTTTCTCGACCGATCGAAATTGCGATTAAAATTTTTGGTTTGATTCTGTCTGACTCGATTGGTACTCGATCGATGCTCGATCGATCGAAACTGAAAATTTTCAGTTTTTAGAGTTTTTGACCAAATTTTTTCATGCATCATTTATGGTTAGGATTCACATGAGTTGCATTGTTTTTCTGTGTCTATCTTGTAGTTTTGCAGTCATATCTCTCATTGTTTTCACACATAACATGCATACACTTTGCTAAATTGGGTACTCAACTTGTTTTAAAAATTGAATGATTAATTTTTGAGTCCTTTGTACATTTTAGTATATGCTATTTTTCTTGATGTGTGAATTGCAGAAAATATTTTTCTTAAGAGATATGCTGGATAATCAATGTGCAAATATTTTCTCTACTTATGCAACTATTTATGGGTCACTTAGTGTCAAGTTTGCATTTATTGAAAGAGAGAATATTTTTCTTCATGTGTATCCTCAACTCAATTTTTTTTAGGATTGTGTGTTTTTTATTTATCCCCACCTCCTAAATTTTCCCCAAAACTGTTTTTCCCAAAACTTGTTTTGTTTTTCCTATTTTTATAGGGGGAGAAAAGTTTTTTGTAACATTTGTTGTTCATAAGGGGAGTTGTTGCTCTTCATAGGGGGAGTTCTCTCTATTTTCTATCTCTTTTTTCTCTCATGTTTACTGTCACTTTACTCTTTGTTTGAGTTGTATTTGTCAATACGTGACAAAAAGGGGGAGAAATAGATGAAATGTGAGAATTCTGTTTGTCTTGTTTAGGGGGAGAATATAAAAACTTTTTGATGTATCTAACTTAGGGGGAGAGTTAGAATTTATTTTTATTTGTGTTTTTATATTTCTGTTTCATATTATTGTTTATATGTCTTTCTTTCCACACATGCGGTGATGTGTTTGTTGAGTGTTTCATGAAAGACAGGTGCATTATAATCAAGACCTTCTACCTCTTCTTGGCAACTTCTAGGTTAAGAGTCTTAGATTGGGATTTGTGATGTAATTGGGCAATTTTATTGTATTGGGTTGTTCTTGTATTTTAACATTTCATTTTGCATGAAAGTTTTGTCACGAATTGCCAAAGGGGGAGATTGTTAGGTTCTAAAAGCTTAGAATAATTGGCAAACTGTGAGCACACAAGAACATACAAGCTGCAGAAAGAAGATTTCAGAATCTGCCTTGTCAATTCGTTTAAACCCCTGTAAACTAGATTGTTTAACCTAATTAATTAACCAAGTGAATACTTAGGTTTATTATTCAGATCTAGGTTAAAACAATAACAATCATATCAAGTAAAGCAGCGGAAAAATAAATAACACAACGATATGATGACCCAGGAAAACCAAACCGGTAAAAAACCTGGGGAGGATTTAACCTAGCTATCCTCAAGGTAAAATAGCAAATCCACTAGAAAGAATTGAAGTTTACACAATAGCGACTTAGACCACTAACATCCTATTGCTACCCAAGTGTAGGAAACTTACTACCACGACCCCATGATAGCTCCGAGATCCACGGACTCCTTCTTTCTTTAATCTTTGCAAAAACACAAACACCACCGTTTGTGACTTTGAGATCCCACTCAAAGGTTTAGCAACACAAACTCACCTGTTTGTAACTCCAAGACCACCCTTGAAGGTTTAGACCATCAGCACCTTTGATGACTAGAGAAGGCAGCAACTTCAGCAATACCGGATCTTGAGATTCTTCAAGGAACAACACCGGTAGAAGTAATAAGAGAGGTTTTAGGAACAAAACCCTAAAAATAAAATAGGCACACTCTTCTCTCTCTAAAAAGCCCTATAAAAAACGTGCTTAGGATTTCCTTTATATAGTGGGAGAAGTAGATCTGAAACCCTAATCCTTAATGGGCTAGAACTGCTGTTTGAGCCAACTTAAAATTCTGCAGATACGACTTTCGATCGATCGAGCCTGTTTTTTGATCGATCGAACCAGGCAGATTCTGAAATCTTCTTTCTGCAGCTTACATGTTCTTGTGTGCTCACGATTTGCCAATTTTTCCAAGCTCTTAGAACCTAACAATCTCCCCCTTTGGCAATTCGTGACAAAACTTTCATACAAAATGAAATGTTAAAATACAAGAACAACCCAATACAATAAAATACCCAATTACATCACAAATCCCAATCTAAGACTCTTAACCTAGAAGTTGCCAAGAAGAGGTAGAAGGTCTTGATCAGAATGCACCTGTCTTTCCTGAAACACTCAACAAACACATCAACGCATGTGTGGAAAGAAAGACATATAAACAATAATATGAAACAGAATATAAAAACAAAAATAAATTCTAACTCTCCCCCTAAGTTAGATACATCAAAAAGTTTTTATATTCTCCCCTTTTCAAAAAAAATTTTCTCCCCCTAAACAAGACAATCAAGATTCCCACATTTCATTTATTTCTCCCCCTTTTTGTCACGTATTGACAAAAACAACTCAAACAAAGAGTAAAGTGGCAGTAAACAGGAGAGAAAAAAGAGAATCAAGGGAATATAAAACAGGTTAACTCTATAGAAAATAGAGAGAACTCCCCCTATGAAGAGCAACAACTCCCCCTATAAACAACATAGGCCAAAAAAAACTTTTCTCCCCCTATAAAAATAGGAAAAACAAAACAAGTTTTGGGAAAAACAGTTTTGGGGAAAATATAGGAGGTGGGGATAAAAAAAAAAAAAAAACACAATCCAAAAAAAAGTTGAGGAAACACATAAAAAATATTCTCTCTTTCAATAAATGCAAACTTGACACTATGTGACCCATAAACAGTTGCATGAGTAGAGAAAATATTTGCACATTGATTATCCATCATATCTCTTAAGAAAAATATTTTCTGTAATTCACACATAAAGAAAAATAGCATATACTAAAATGTACAAAGGACTCAAAAATTAATCAATCAATTTATAATTCAAGTTGAGTACCCAATTTAGCAAAGTATATGCATGTTATGTGTGAAAACAATAAGAGATATGACTGCAAAAATACAAGATGGATACAGAAAAACAATGCAACTCATGTGAATCCTAAATATAAATGATGCATGAAAAAATTTTGGTCAAAAACTCTAAAATCTGAAAATTTTTCAATTTCGATCGATCGAGTATCGATCGAATACCAATCGAGTCAGACAGAAACAAACCAAAAATTTTAATCGCAATTTCGATCGGTCGAGAGACAGATTCGATCGGTCGAAATTTTGGAAAACTCAAATTTTTGAAAAACAGAGCAATTTTATGCAGAAACTCCTTAAAGCATAGTATTTCATGAATGAAATGCATGAGTATGAGACTAAAAGTTTTTCAAAAACATATGAATACAACCCAGATCTTCCAAAATTAAGAATTTCAATCAATTTGTCCTTAAAACTCAAATTTTGCATCAAAATCAAGGAACATATAATCTTGGATGGCCACAACAAAATCACACACAATAACATGTACAAAGTTTAACAAAGAGTAACTTTGTGTAGTGTGTGCAACTAGCAAAAGCTTGAGAAACATGTGAGGTGATATGTGAATAGTAATCAATCACAAAGTCTACAAAATTCATCACATACAATTGAGAGAGACTATCACCTAAAGAGTTACATCATATAACTCTCACATCTCCTAGAATAAAAGCTTGCAATCATGTAAGTTTCTTGATTTGCCTCATAATATACACACCAATTTTATTTGATTAGAACCTTATAGCCGGGATAATGTACACACCAATTTTATTTGAATTATGTGAAATTATTATAGCCCAATAATGTACACACCAATTTTAATAGAGGCTACACCTTATGTTCTTTTTGTGCATGTGCTACACTTTCTCGAGCACAAAATCTCACGATATGCACTAAGGTGTTCATGATTGGCTAATAAACAGTGGTGAGATGGTTATTTATGCCTTTCTCATTAAGTTCAAGTCCAACAGACAAAGGCATGTGACTTCAAGATCAAGACAGAATGATCAAAAATTATAAACATCTTCCCACACAACATGCACTACAAAGCTTAAACTAGTAAAGTGCAATAAAATAAGCTCATCCAAGCAAAACAAAGTACATAAACATGTTATGTAAAGATAATATGGCCAACCTTAATTATAAATCCAAGATATATAATACAAAACACATAAAAAATATTTTTGGTTTTAAAAAAATTTATGACCAAAAACAAAAAGCACACAAATGTAATGCATGACAGTGCTTAACTAAGCTATAGAGGGTACACAAACAAGAAATATCAATCTCTTAATTAACCCTTGAGTATATGTACAAACTAGTACATACTCACACAAAATCAAAAAATAGCTTAGCACTTATATAATACATGCTATTCAAGATTCTCCACAATATCAAGCATGTTCTAAATCAAGAGAGAGATATCATAATTCATGTAATCCTCAAAACAAATAAAACAAGACACAAAATAAAATATTTTTGTCTTTTTGAAAATTTTCAATGTTTTTGGATTTTTTTTTAATAAAAAACAACCTAAAAAAAACAAAATAACCAAAAACAAAAACAAAACATGTCCACAAATAATTGAAAGAATTAAAATAGAGACAAGTCAGCAACACTTACCTTAAAGAATCTTTTCTCACCCATATAGCACGAGTCTTCGGCTTTGTAGGTGAAAATTCATGTGAAGCAGAGTGTATTTGAGGGATTACACCAATCTTCTGAGAAAGACTAAAATCCTGCAATTTCCTTTCACAAGCCAACAAGCTTAAATTTTTCAAAAGAATATGAAACAATTTATTTGGACTCATGACAGGAGAAATATCCTCACATGTCCTAGACTGAAACACAGAATGCTTAAATTTCAATTTATGACAAGTAGGACGAATGTGACCGGAGACACCACAAAAGTGACAAACAGGAACAAATTTAGGAACATCAGTATTCCTAACAGCAAATCTAGTCTCAGATTTTGGTTTTCGCCTCAACAAAGAACAATTTGGTCTAATATGACCAACAACACCACAAAGGTGACAAGTAGGTACAAAAACAGATTTATTATGCACACTAGCAGTAGATTTAGACATAGGTTTAGAAACTTCAGCGTCTCTATCAGAACTTTTACCTTTGTCTAACCTAGCAAAATAAGCCTTTTCTTTATTATTCCTCTTGAAAGGAGGGATATAAACTTTTTCAGTTTTAGGCTTAAAAGAAACAGAAACACTTCCGTTATCATCAGCAAGCTTGGTACTAGTCAAATTTTCAAGTTTAGCTTTAGATTCAGCTAACTCTTGTTCCAAGCTTTTCATCTTCTCATCTTGAGAGGAAATTTGATTTCTCAAAAATTCATTCTTTTTATTAGATTCATCTAATCTAACAATCAATTCCTCTTTTTCAAGATTAGCCAATTTTAACTCTTCCTTGAATTTCTTAGCTATTTTCATTGATTTCAATAATTCCTTACGAAGAGTTTCACAGGCATCAATAAAATCAACAGAAACAACAGTGTCCTTTTTATTCAAATCATCACAATCAAAAACAGTAAGACACTTAAAATTATCCATGATAACAGGGATCAAGGATCAGCTCTTAGATCAAAGGATCTACAACAGAAGAGCTACCCGCTCTGATACCACTTGTCAGTTCGTTTAGACCCCTGTAAACTAGATTGTTTAACCTAATTAATTAACCAAGTGAATACTTAGGTTTATTATTCAGATCTAGGTTAAAACAATAACAATCATATCAAGTAAAGCAGCGGAAAAATAAATAACACAATGATATGATGACCCAGGAAAACCAAACCGGTAAAAAACCTAGGGAGGATTTAACCTAGCTATCCTGAAGGTAAAATAGCAAATCCACTAGAAAGAATTGAAGTTTACACAATAGCGACTTAGACCACTAACATCCTATTGCTACCCAAGTGTAAGAAACTTACTACCACGACCCCATGATAGCTCCGAGATCCACGGACTCCTTCTTTCTTTAATCTTTGCAAAAACACAAACACCACCGTTTGTGACTTTGAGATCCCACTCAAAGGTTTAGCAACACAAACTCACCTGTTTGTAACTCCATGACCACCCTTGAAGGTTTAGATCATCAGCACCTTTGATGACTAGAGAAGGCAGCAACTTCAGCAATATCGGATCTTGAGATTCTTCAAGGAACAACACCGGTAGAAGTAATAAGAGAGGTTTTAGGAAGAAAACCCTAAAAATAAAAGAGGCACACTCTTCTCTCTCTAAAAAGCCCTATAAAAAACGTGCTTAGGATTTCCTTTATATAGTGGGAGAAGTAGATCTGAAACCCTAATCCTTAATGGGCTAGAACTGCTGTTTGGGCCAACTTAAAATTCTGTAGATACGACTTTCGATCGATCGAGCCTGTTTTTCGATCGATCGAACCAGGCAGATTCTGAAATCTTCTTTCTGCAGCTTACATGTTCTTGTGTGCTCACGATTTGCCAATTTTTCTAAGCTCTTAGAACCTAACATGCCTGGTTCGATCGATCGAAAGATAGGCTCGATCGATCGAGAATCGTATCTGCAGAATTTTAAGTTGGCCTAAACAGCAGTTCTAGCCCATTAAGGATTAGGGTTTCAGATCTACTTCTCCCACTATATAAAGGAAACCCTAAGCACGTTTTTTACAAGGCTTTTTAGAGAGAGAAGAGTGTGCCTCTTTTGTATTTAGGGTTTTGTTCCTAAAACCTCTCTTATTACTTCTACCGGTGTTGTTTTCTGAAGAATCTCAAGATCCGGTATTGCTGAAGTTGCTGCCTTCTCTAGTCATCAAAGGTGCTGATGATCTAAACCTTCAAGGGTGGTCTTGGAGTCACAAACAGGTGAGTTTGTGTTGCTAAACCTTTGAGTGGGATCTCAAAGTCACAAGCGTGGGTGTTTGTGTTTTGCAAAGATTAAGGAAAGAAGGAGTCCGTGGATCTCGGAGCTATCATGGGGTCGTGGTAGTAAGTTTCCTACACTTGGGTAGCAATAGGATGTTAGTGGTCTAAGTCGCTATTGTGTAAACTTCAATTCTTTCTAGTGGATTTGCTATTTTACCTTGAGGATAGCTAGGTTAAATCCTCCCTAGGTTTTTTACCGGTTTGGTTTTCCTGGGTCATCATATCGTTGTGTTATTTATTTTTCCGCTGCTTTACTTGATATGATTGTTATTGTTTTAACCTAGATCTGAATAATAAACCTAAGTATTCACTTGGTTAATTAATTAGGTTAAACAATCTAGTTTAAAGGGGTCTAAACGAACTGATAATAAGATTTTTAAATGTTCCAAACCACAAACTCAGATTGAATGTCCCAATATGGTATGTTAGAGACTATAATGGTCCCAAAGTGGTTGATTTCAAGTAAGTTTTTGATCTGCTGTGATTCAAGTTTATGAATTTTTTGGTGAAGTTTCTATTTTTATTTTTTAATCTATGTTACTTTTTCCTGTGTATCAATTGCTAATTTAGATCTGTCAAAACTTGATTTATACAAATTACTAAATTTTTCCTGTTGAGAGATTTCTTGAATATGAAAGTCCATATATCCAAATTTAGAACAAGGCTGTCAATGATTGAATAAAATATTGTATTCTCTTCTTCATTTTTAGTTGTTGATAGACCAGGTCAGGATACATGGGCACAGATAGTATGTGTGTTCGGCTATCTGCATAAGCTCATTATATTAGTGGATATGTAAATGATGCTGTATTGAGTCATTTGGTGAATAAGTACAGCTTTGGTGAAATTGAATGTCACAAATCTTTTTTGTTTTTTTGTTTTTGTTTTTTTTTTTCCTTTGATTTGGTTATGAACTAAATTTGTGGGATGTGTATGGTTGTGGTGCAGTGGGTATTCTTTGCTGTCATGCTAACAAAAAAAGGGTTTCAGCTGGTTTTTCCTTTATTGGATTTGAACCAATGACTTACTGCTTACAATTCAAAGGGGGCCAAAGCACTAAGAAACAGAAAGTGTTACCACTGTTCAAAATGATGCAGCGACTAGCACACTAAGATTAGAAGGGAAAATAGCAACTACAAAATTCAATTTAGTTTTCAGTTTTTGTTTTCCATCCTACCTAATTTGCTGTTTTTTTAAGAGTGATTGAAATTGTAGAACTTTGAAATCTGAAAGTGTAATATTTTTTATACACAGTTGATTATCCCTTAGATTTTAGTTAATGTTCCACTCTATCTACATAATTATTAGTGTCATTGATCATATGGAATTTTTAACTTAGTGCTATTTTCACCATGTTTTTAACATGTGGAAGCAATCAGCTAGATATTAAAAAAATAGTGTGTTGAATGAGATTTCAAATGATCCCACGCATTGCGCGGGTTAAACACTAGTAGTAATAGTAGTGAAGGATCCAAAAAATTGGGGCTATTTTATATGATGAACAAACCTACACAAGAAAATCCTAATTATGCCAACTTAATTTTGGGAGAATCCAGTTGCACTTGAAGGAGCTAAGTACCATTTTTTGTGGGACTGCACGTTTGGTAATATTGTTCTAATAACATTGTTAAAGTGTCGTGGAAATATGTGTAGATGAAAAAGTATTACAGAAATGCGTGTTGTGTTATTCAAACAATGAAAATTGTTATTCAAAAAACGTTGTCAAAGGAAATTTGTAATATGATGAGGTAGACCCTATCACACTAATGATCTAGTTGATCATGTAGAGCATCTTGTCCCAGTTACCCGGCCCATTTGTAACCTGAGCAAGGTCTAGAATCTGATGATGACAATGCTAATAGTAATGGCTATAGGTGTAGATATAGAATAGCACTAGATGAGACCAAGTCCATTAGAGACCAAGTCCGTTAGACGCCACTGAATTTATTATTTTGTGATAATTTGCTTGTTTTTCAAGTTAATGCTGAGATGATTGCTCGAGTTTCAATGGGGAACTTTTGGTATTTGATGATACTTATTATTGGTGATGCATTATTGTCAATTTACATTGTTTATACGCTAGTGCATGTATTTTGTTTAACATTTTTATTGTGATAGTATAAACTGGTCCGTTAGAGACCAAGTCCGTTAGACGCCACAAGTTTCACTAGATTAGTTGGTGGCCGACGCCATAGACGTCGTGATGCAAAAGAGATTGATAGGGATAATGTTAATAAATATATTGGTCAACATTGTGATGCACTCCTAGCCTGAGAATATTGGGGACAGGCCATAAAGCTTTACAAGTTGGATAAAATAACAAAATTGAAGTCCAACAGAATGCAAGAGTGCATTGTTGTTATTCTAGAATCCCGTTAATAGAGAGAAATGGATGACTTTTCAAGACTGGTTTGTTTGGTTGGATGGATTTTAAGAATGATGGAAGAAAATAAAAGAGAAAATAATATTTTGGTGTATTTGGTAAGAGAAAAAAATGGGAAGGAAAATTGGGGTCCAAGAGGGTTTTCTCCACTGACTCACCAAATTGCAATCTCCCCAATTTGAAGAGTAAACGGAGAGAAAAAAAAATCTCACTTGGAGATACCAAATTGCCCTGTGCAACAAATGTTCACTCTCACTTTGTCCAAAAATTTTTTTCCAGACTCTTTCTTCTCACTTGTCCTATTTTTTTCGTTCCTACTTTTTTTTTTTTTTTTGGTGCACTTTTCACCCCATTTTCCTTTCATATGTTGTTTTTTTTTTCAATCCTTTTTTTTCCTCATTTATTTTAGATTTTTGTTCTCTCTCTCTCTCTCTCTCTCTCTCTCTCTCTCTCAATGAAGTGCACTCCATTTTTTTAATAAATGTATAATTCGTTGCTTTTTATATCTAACTAGTCGCGAATTCACGCGTTGCGAGTAATAATTATTTTTATGGTGGTTTTATTAAATTTTTTTTACAATTTAAACTAATCTAATAATGAGTAATGTATTTCGTAACTATATTTTTATTTATTATAAGAACAATCATAAATGTAATATAGGAACAATCCAAAACACCAAAAAAACGTAAACTAAAAAAAATTAATAAAACTTAACAATGATTAATTGAACCAATATTAGGATAAAATTTTGTTTTTGATACTCTATTAAAGTTATTTTCTTTGTAGAAATTATAATTTCGGCCACCTAAAACATATTATCAAATAAAAAATTATTAGCAAAATCTAATAATTAAATTTCTATACATGCATTGTTATAAGATAATAATAATTAAAATAAAATTGCAAAAGTTAAAATTTGTCACCTATCTAATTATTTTCGTTTGGCTAACTTTTTCTTTTCTTTAAATAAATGGCATTATAGAGTACTTCTAATACAACTATTAAAAGTACTTTGTCCACCACAAAGGATTAGAAAATAAACAAAAATTAGTAAAGTCTCATAGTTTAACATCTAAATTGAGCACTATAAAAAATCATGATATGTAACAAAATAAATATCAAATTATCCAAATCATGCTATGTAATAGAATAATATTATATTTTTATATGCTATATTTAATTCTTTAGAACGCAATAGGATAATATTTAACAATCAAAGAGAATAAAAAATAATAAAAAAAACAACAATTAAAAAAAAAAAAAAGAACTAAATCGCATTAACCTAAAATAGAGTTTTAAAGAATATAAAAAATTATCAACCTAAGGTAGAGATGCAAGATAAATAAAAAAATCCACCAAAAAATTTATAGAGAGAGAGAGAGAGAGAGAGAGAGAGAGAGAGAGAGAGAGAGAACCATTTTTTTTTGTGAGGGAAAACTCTGCATAAAATAGAAAAGATAGTGACAAATTTATAGTAAGAGGGTGTGAATAAGAAGAGACAAAAATAAAGGAAGATGAAGGGAAAAAAAAAGAATGATATTAATGTAGAGGGTAGTAGGGAGATGAAAAGGTAAGAGAGGGAGAAAGATTGAAGAAGTAGTGGGGAAATGAAATGGTAAGGGAGAGAGAAAGGTTGGAGAAGTGTAAATATTAAAAAAAATGTTAAAAAGAATTATAGGAAAATTGGAAAGAAGAAAAAAAAAAAACCCTAAAGCTTGAGAGGCTTCAACCTTTTTTTTTTTTTTTTTTTTTTTTTTTCTTTAAGCTGAAAAAACTCACACAAAACTCTAAAACTGAACTGAAAAGGTTTTGGGTTGGGCTTGATAGTGGAACTAAATAAATAAGAGGTGGGCTGGATTAATTATACAGATTTATTATAAGGTGATAGTGGAAGTAATAAATAAGTAGTGGGCTAGATTTATTATAGGGTAATAGTGGAAGTAAATAAATAAGTAATGGGCTACATTTATAGGGCTGAAAATTGTAAAAACTATTTTAAAATTGTAGGAAAAATTATATTTTTTAAAAAAATAACATAGCAGCTGATGTGGCGCAACGTGAAAGCAGCAACATTAAAAGCTACGCTTCAGCTTTTAGTAATACTAGCCGCAGACCCACGCGATGTGTGGGAAATTGAGAATATTATTAATGATCATTTTATGGCTTAGATCTTAAAAGAAATTATTCCATTGCAATGACCATCAACAACCTTTTCAACAAACTTTAACACCTATTTCTCTGTTTAAAAGCCAAAAAATTAAAAGAAACGATTAATTTCCATTAGTCAAATGACTAAACTACAACATTCAAGCTTTAACTACAACTTTTAATAGTGAACAAAGATAAACCATCTAAACCTAGGAAACAAAGCAAAAACCATTAAAAAAATTAAAACAAAAATAAATAAATAAAAAACAATAAAACACATAGGTTCGCCACTGCACCTTAATGAGGAAAAAAAAAAATATGAACCTTCTTAAACTATTTACCCAAAAATCTTTGCTACTTTTATAACTTAATATATTAGGTTACTAATTCAAGAAAATCATTTGCACTTGCACAACAACACAAGCACATGCTATGCACAGAGTGGAAGATCGTATAAGAGTGAACAAAGTTATATGGTGTTTAAATAAGAAAACAAACAGGAAAATTCAAAATTTACCCATTCAATATCATAGGATTACTGCTTTGTGTCAAAATTAAAAGAAAAAAAAATCCTTTTGCTTTCCAAAAGCAAAGAAAAAGTCTTTGAAAAAACTATTGTTTAAAACACACACACACACACACACACACACACAAAGCGAGGTTTTTTTGAAATTGAGATTACCCAAAAACCATTTAGTCCACAAAAAGGGAGGGGAAGACTAATTTAGTAATTAAGAAATCATATCAACTTTAGTGGGGAAGACTAATTTAGTAATTAATATCTTTGTTCAATTTTCTTCACACCTTAGCTAAAAAGCCCTTCATTGGGGGATGCAGAGGAAAAAGAAATTGTGACTGCAAAATATGCAAAGATGTTCACCTGCAAATATCATAATGATCAAAATAAATAAAACCCATTATACAAAATTTAACACTTAAATAAATAAATAAATAAAGCAACACCTAGTGTTGCATTCTAGAGGCCACGTGGCATCCACCTAGTTTTAGTGATCTCCAAGGATTATAAATGTAAACAACTTGCGTCTCACACTTAACCCTAATTCATAGAGTCCTAATAGGAATAGAATCCAAACATGAGAAGGATTCCGTAATATACGCTCATTAATGATGATCCTATAAGGAAACGCCTTCCTACGCAAGAAACAAAGGTCGGTTTTACACTACTATAAAAACCCAAAGGCTCTCAGATAGCAAGGTACGCATAATTTCTCCAACTCTGGCACTTTAGAGTTATGAGTATTCTCTAACTTAACCTTCGGAGGGTCTTTGGCCGGTACTACACCAGTACCTTCTTAAGGTCATTTTTGTGTTGTGTAGGTTGTTTGGAGTACATGAGGACCTTGCAGCTTACTGACGATCTTTCGGCATCATCAGTTGGCGCTGTCTGTGGGAACGCGAAGAAGGAAATGCCATACTCCACACTTCCCGGGCGAAGAGTTGGATGGTACTTACACGTTCGATGGCAACCACTACAAACAATCAGGGGGACGAACCACACGCCATGGCTCTCGAGAGGCAGGTTCAAACCCTCGCAGCAGCAATAGAACGCCTCACGAAGTAAAACCATGACCTAGAGGAGCAATTGCGCCAGAAGGATGCAATACTCACTACAAAAAACAAGGGCTATAGCCACGCCTGAAAAACGAAGCTATAAACCCTAAAAACGCAACTATAGGCTATAGTCGCGTTTCCAAATGCGCCCTATCCTGCGTGACAATAGCCCCCTGCGGGATCTATAGTTGTGTTTTTCTAAACACGGCTAGAGGTCCCCCTATAGCTGCAATTTTTACCCCCTATAACTGCGTTTTTCCACTCCCTATAAGCTGAGACCTATAGCTGCATTTTGTAAAAAACACAACTATAGACCCGCTTTGAGCTGCGTTTAAAACGCGGCTATAGGTTTAGTTTTGGCTGCGTTTTAAAAACGCAACTAAAGACTCCTACAGCTGCATTTTTGAAACGCAGCTATAGGTTTATTTTAAAACAAAAAAAAAAAAAATTCTGGGTTTTCTTTTTCCCCAAAAAATTCAAAATTCAAACCAAAAAAATTTGAAATTAAATAGAAACCCAAAAAATTCAAAATCAAACACAACATACTCACAATACAAACACACCCAAAAAATTCAAAATCAAACACAATATACTCATAATACAAACATAATGTGCTCCAAAATATAAGAACACAAACCCATGAATCTCCTCTCACTCAACAAAACCAAGCCAAATCTAACACTAAATTCATTCAAGAAACACAAAAGCACAAGCTCAGAAACACAAAAGCGCAAGCTCAAGAACACAAATCCATTTAAACATAAGCACAATATCAGCTACACTATAGCACAAATTCAAGCACAGATCAAAAAAATTCAAAATCAAATAATTCCACCAATGTAAAACCCATACATATAAACACATAAATATTACTCTCAATACTCATAAATCATGTGGGTTTTATTATTAAAGCATAGATAAAAAATAACCTCTAGCAAAAGTATTGTACCCATAAAAAGATTAGAAATTTTTTACCTCAAATAGTAGAGATGAGTGAGCCTTAGCATTTCCTATGAAGCTTTCAGTGATCATTGCTGGAAAAATGAAGTATATAGAAAGGAGTGTGCGCGTTGTGTTGAGAGAAAACAAAAAGAAAAGAAAAGAAAAGAAGTGCATGTGTGGCCGGCCAAAGAGAGAAAAGAGATATTTTGAAATTGAGTGGTAGGGAGCAAATGGGGTAGGTGGGGGGTCAGGTCATCCTTTTTTTTTTTTTTTTGTGTTACCTATAGCCGCGTTTTTTAAAACGCGGCTGTAGGTCCTCCACTAAAAAAAATATTTCGGTTGGACCTATAGCTATGTTTTTTAAACACGGCTATAGACCCTTCAAAAAAACACAGCTAAAGACACTACAAATGCGGCTATAGACTTTACCTATAGCTGCGTTTGTAAGAAACGCGGCTATAGGTCCTCATTCAAAAAAAAAAAATTTATTCGGCTACATATTCAATGCCATTGTTTTAAAATATATATTATTTAATTGGACCTATAGCTGCGTTTTTAAAAACGCGGCAATAGATCCTCCTTAAAAATTTATCCTGGGTAGCCTAAGTTTTGGGTGTTACCTATAACTGCGTTTTTAAAAACGCGGCTATAGGTCCTCGATTTAAAAAATTATTTCGGTTGGACCTATAGTTGCGTTTTTCTAAACGCGGCTATTGGTTCCCTTTTTTTTTTGTGTTACCTATAGCCGCGTTTTTAAAAAACGCGGCTATAGATCCTCCTAAAAAATATATATCCCGAACAGCCTTTGTTTTGGGTGTTACCTATAGCTGCGTTTTTAAAAACACAGCTATAGCTCCTCCATTAAAAAAATTATTTAATGGGTTGGACCTATAGCTTCGTTTTTAAAAACGCGACTATTGGTTCCCTTTTTTTGTATTACCTATAGCCGCGTTTTTAAAAACGTGGCTATAGGTCCTCCATTAAAAAAATTATTTAATGGGCTAGACCTATAGCTACGTTTTTTAAAAACACGGCTATTGGTTCCCTTTTTTCTGTGTTACCTATGGTTGTGTTTTTAAAAACGCGACTATAGATCCTCCTGAAAAAATATATCCCGGAAAGCCTTTGTGTTAAGTGTTACCTATAGCCGCGTTTCAAAAACGCGACTATAGCCCCTCCATTAAAAAAAAAATTATTTCAGCTGGGCCTATAGCTGTGTTTTTTCAAATGCGGCTATAGGGCATTTCAAAAAAACGCAGCTAAAGACACTACAAACGTGGCTATAGACGTTACCTATAGCCGCATTTTAAAAAACGCGGCTATAGGTTAAGTCTATAGCCGCATTTGTAAGAAACGCAGCTATAAGTCCTCCTTTGGCCGCATTTTTTAAAACGATGCTGTAGCCTGCGTTTTTTGTAGTGACTTAACACCCAAGAGGAAGACTAGGAGGCTAGCAGCACTGAGAAAAGAGATCAAGAGGGGCCAGAAGGAAGCAACGCCATAAGCAGGCCAGAACGGCAGGACATGAGCCATCTGTCAACTGCAGACCCGATCCCATCTCACGTGGTTGCAGAAATGCAGATGATGAAGGAGCGCATGGATTTCATGATGAACGCCCTCAGAGGATGGGTGTCCAACAACCTTGATGACCTGGTTCATCGACCGGACTCCCCATTCGCCGCATCTGTCAATTCATTCCCCCTCCCACCAAAGTTCGGTATGTCGCAGGTGGAAAGCTATGACGGATCTAAGGATCCATTTGATTATCTAGAATCCTTCAAGACATTGATGCACCTACGAGGGGTAGCAGACGAAATCATGTGCCAGGCCTTTCCAACGACATTAAGGGGCTTCGAAAGAGTTTAGTTCAGCAGGTTGACGCCCAGCTCCTTCAGTACCTGTAAGGAGCTGAGTGCTTAGTTTGCCTCACACTGAGGTCTTACATAGCCCGTTTTAACAAAGAGGCACTCTCGATCGACAAAGCTGATGATAAAATACTCATTGCCGAGTTCACAAACGGGCTACGAAAGGATAAGTTTCTATTTTCTCTATATAAGAATGACCCGAAGACTATGTCAAATGTGCTTTACAGGGCAAAAAAGTACATGAACGCAGAAGATGTGTTATTAGCCTAAGAGGAGAAGCCCTCCAAGAAAAGGGAAAGACAGGAAGACGCACGGCAAGACAGACGGCGAAAGATGGCTAGGACAAGAGAAAGGCGAGACGACAGGCGCTCAAAACCCCCTACTACAAGGTTCACAAGCTTTACCCCGCTTACAACCCCGATTGACCAAGTCTTGTTGCAAATCAAAGACCAAGGAGCCCTAACATTCCCAAGCAAGCTGAAATGAGACCCCAATAAAAGGTCTAGGGACAAGTACGATTTGTACCTTATCTTCTTTTCTAATCAAGGCTGCATTGATGGCGACAGGGTATACAGCCAAGTAGAGGAACAGTTCTTCCCTTGGTTTTGAGGGACTCAGCAATGGCGCGGAAGAGAGATATCCATCGATGGAAAAGCTCGTCTTCGCTTTGATTACAGCGGCTCGCAAACTCAAACCATATTTTCAAGCCCACACAATAGTCGTCCTGACTGACAAACCCCTAAGGCGAGCGCTGAGCAGTCCTGAAGCTGCCGGACGAATGGCACTATAGGCAGTGGAGTTAAGTGAATTCGACGTGCAGTACCGCCCACGTACTGCCATTAAAGGACAGGTGGTCACAGACTTCATCCCAGAGTTCACAAATGTGAAAGGCCAGGGGGCAGAAGAACGTCCTTAGGGGGCAGAAGAACGTCTTGCTAAGGCCGCGTTAGCAGATATTGTGATTATCCCTTCCAAGGTACTTTCCTTTGCTCAACTAGATTGTTTAACCTAATTAATTAACCAAGTGAATACTTAGATTTATTATTCAGATCTAGGTTAAACACAAATAATCATAAACAATAAAGCAGCGGAAAATAAAGAACACAAAGATCTGATGATCCAGGAAAACCAAACCAGTAAAAAACCTGGGGAGGATTTAACCTAGCTATCCTCAAGGTAAAATAGCAAATCCACTAGAAAGAATTGAAGTTTACACAATAGCGACTTAGACCACTAACATCTTATTGCTACCTGCCTGTAGGAAACTTACTACCATGACCACGTGACAGCTCCGAGACCATGGACTCCTTCTTTCTTTAATCTTTGCAAAACACAAACACCCACGCTTGTGACTTTGAGATCCCACTCAAAGGTTTAGCAACACAAACTCTCCTGTTTGTGAGTCCAAGACCACCCTTGAAGGTTTAGATCATCAGCACCTTTGATGACTAGAGAAGGCAGCAACTTCAGCAATACCGGATCTTGAGATTCTTCAAGGAACAACACCGGTAGAAGTTATAAGAGAGGTTTTAGGAACAAAACCCTAAAATACAAAAGAAGCACACTCTTCTCTCTCTAAAAAGCCTTGTAAAAAACATGCTTAGGGTTTTCTTTATATAGTGGGAGAAGTAGATCTGAAACCCTAATCCTTAATGGGCTTGAGCTACTGTTTGGGCCAACTTAAAATTCTGCAGATACGACTTTCGATCGGTCGAACCAGGCAATTTCTGAATCTTTCTTTCTGCAGCTTACATGTTCTTGAATCTTGACTTGAATCACCTTGAGCATTGTCTAATAAAACCTATAGACTCTAAGATCTATATCTAGACAAGTTTATGTTCACGATTTGCCAATTGTTCTAAACTTTTAAAACCTAACAATCTCCCCCTTTGGCAATTCGTGACAAAACTTACATACAATATGAAATGCTCAAATACAAGAACAACCCAATACAATAAAATGCCCAATTACATCACAAATCCCAATCTAAGACTCTTAACCTAGAAGTTGCCAAAAAGAGGTAGAAGGTCTTGATTAGAATGCACCTGTCTTTCCTGAAACACTCAACAAACACATCACTGCATGTGTGGAAAGAAAGACATATAAACAATAATATGAAACAGAATATAAAAACACAAATAAATTCTATCTCTCCCCCTAAGTTAGATACATCAAAAAGTTTTTATATTCTCCCATTTTAAAAACAATTGCATCTCCCCCTAAACAAGACAAACATGATTCTCACATTTCATCTATTTCTCTCCCTTTTTGTCACGTATTGACAAAGACAACTCAAACAAAGAGTAGAGTGACAGTAAACATGAGAGAAAAAAGAGAATCAAGGGAACATAAAATAGTTTAGCTCTATAGAAAATAGAGAGAACTCAACCTAAGAAGAGCAACAACTCCCCCTATGAACAACAAAGGCTAAAAAAATAGGAAAAACAAAACAAGTTTTGGGAAAAACAGTTTTAGGGAAAATTTAGGAGGTGGGGATAACTAAAAACACACAAACCAAAAAAAATGAGTTGAGGATACACATGAAGAAAAATATTCTCTCTTTCAATAAATGCAAACTTGACACTAAGTGACCCATAAACAGTTACATGAGTAGAGAAAATATTTGCACATTGATTATCCATCATATCTCTTAAGAAAAATATTTTCTGAAATTCACACATCAAGAAAAATAGCATATACTAAAATGTACAAAGGACTCAAAAATTAATCAATCAATTTTTAATTCAAGTTGAGTACCCAATTTAGTGTATGCATGTTATGTGTGAAAACAATGAGAGATATGACTGCAAAACTGCAAGATGGATACAAAAACAATGCAACTCATGTGAATCCTAACAATAAATGATGCATGAAAAAATTTTGGTCGAAACTCTAAAAACTGAAAATTTTTCAGTTTTGATCGATCGAGTATCGATCGAATACCAATCGAGTCAGACAGAATGAAACCAAAAATTTTAATCGCAATTTCGATCGGTCGAGAAATAGCTTCGATCGGTCGAAATTCTGGAAAACTTAAATTTTTGTAAAACAGAGGAATTTAATGCAGTAACTCCTCAAAGCAAAATATTTCATGAATAAAATGCATGAGTATGAGACTAAATTTTTTCAAAAACACATAAATTCAACCCAGATCTTTCAAAAACAAGTTTTTCAACCAATTTGTCCTCAAAACTCAAACATTAAACACATTTTGTATCAAAATCAAGAACATATAATCTTGGATGGCCACAACAAAATCACACACAATAACATGTACAAAGTTTAGTAAAGAATAACTTGTGTAATGTGTGCAACTAGCAAAAGCTTGAGAAACATGTGAGGTGATATGTGAATAGTAAGCAATCACAATTTCCACACAATTCATCACATACAATTGAGAGAGACTATTACCTAAAGAGCTACATCATATAACTCTCACATCTCCTAGAATAAAAGCTTGCAATCATATAAGTTTCTTGATTTGCCTCATAATGTACACACCAATTTTATTTAATTTGAATTAATTATAGCCCAATAATGTACACACCAATTTTAACATTTAATTCGAGGCTACACCTTATGTTCTTTTTGTGCATGTGCTACACTTTCTCGAGCACAAAATCTTATGATATGCACTAAGATGTTCATGATTGGCTAGTAAACAGTGGTGAGATGGTTATTTATGCCATTCTCAATAAGACCAAGTTCGACAATCAAAGGCATGTGACTTCAAGATCAAGACAAAATGATCAAAAACTATAAACATCTTTCCCACACAACATGCACTACAAAGCTCAAACTAGTAAAGTGCAATAAAAATAAGCTTCATCTAAGCAAAACAGAGTACATAAACATGTTATGTAAAGATAATATGGCCAACCTTGATTACAAATCCATGATATGTAATACAAAAAACAAAAATCTTTTTGGTTAAAAGAAATTTATGACCAAAACTAAAAAGCACACTTTATGCTAAATGATTAAAAAAAAATGCAAATGCAGTGCATGACAGTGCTTAACTAAGCTATAGAGGGTACACAAACAAGAAATATCAATTTCTTAATTAACCCTTGAGTACATGTACAAACTAGTACATACTCAAACAAAAAAAAAAAAAAAAAGCTTAGCACTTAAAGAACACATGCTATTCAAGTTTCTCCACAATATCAAGCATGTTCTAAATCAAGAGAGAGATATCATAATTCATGTAATCCTCAAGAAAAATAAAACTAGACATAAAATAAAATATTTTTGTCTTTTTGAAAATTTTCAATCTTTTTGGATTTTTTTTTAATAAAAAACAACCTAAAAAAACAAAACAACCAAAGACAGAAACAAAACATGTCCACAAACAATTGAAAGAATTAAATCAGGAACAAGTCAACAACACTCACCTTAGAGAATCTTTTCTCACCCATATAGCACGAGTCTTCGGCTTTGTAGGTGAAAATCCATGTGAAGCAGAGTGTGTTTGAGGGATTACACCAATCTTCTGAGAAAGACTGAAATCCTGCAAATTCCTTTCACAAGCCAACAAGCTCAAATTTTTCCAAAGCATATGAAACAATTTATTTGGACTTATGGCAGGAGAAATATCATCACATATCCTAGATTGTAACACAGAATGCTTAAATTTCAATTTATGACAATTAGGACGTATGTGACCGGAAACACCACAAAAGTGACAAACAGGAACAAATTTAGGAACATCAGTATTCCTAACAGCAAATATAGTCTCAGATTTTGGTTTTTGCCTCAACAAAGAACAATTTGGTCTAATATGACCAACAACACCACAAAGGTAACAGGTAGGCACAAAAACAGATTTCTTATGCACACTAGCAGTAGGTTTAGACATAGGTTTAGAAACTTCAGCGTCTCTATCAGAACTTTTACCTTTGTCTAACCTAGCAAAATTCGCCTTTTCTTTATTATTCCTCTTGAAAGGAGGGATATAAACTTTTTCAGCTTTAGGCTTAAGAGAACTAGAAACACTACTGTTATCATCAGCAAGCTTGGTACAAGTCAAATTTTCAAGTTTAGCTTTAGATTCAACTAACTCTTTTTCCAAGCTTTTCATCTTCTCATCTTGAGAGGAAATTTGATTTCCCAAAAATTCATTCTTTTTATTAGATTCATCTAATCTAACAATCAATTCCTCTTTTTCAAGATTAGTCAATTTTAACTCTTCCTTGAATTTCTTAGCAATTCTCATAGTTTTCAATAATTCCTTACGAAGAGTTTCACAGGCATCAAAAAGATCAACAGAAACAACATTGTCCTTTTTATTCAAATCATCACAAACATAAGCAGAAAGACACTTCAAATTATCCATGATAACAGGGATCAAGGATCAGCTCTTAGATCAAAAGATCTAAAACAGAAGAGCTACCCGCTCTGATACCACTTGTAAGTTCGTTTAGACCCCTATAAACTAGATTGTTTAACTTAATTAATTAACCAAGTAAATACTTAGGTTTATTATTCAGATCTAGGTTAAACACAAATAATCATAAACAATAAAGCAGCGGAAAATAAAGAACACAAAGATCTGCTGACCTAGGAAAACCAAACCAGTAAAAAACCTGGGGAGGATTTAACCTAGCTATCCTCAAGGTAAAATAGAAAATCCACTAGAAAGAATTGAAGTTTACACAATAGCGACTTAGACCACTAACATCCTATTACTACCTGCCTGTAGGAAACTTACTACCACGACCACGTGACAGCTCCGAGACCATGGACTCCTTCTTTCTTTAATCTTTGCAAAACATAAACACACACGCTTGTGACTTTGAGATCCCACTCAAAGGTTTAGAAACACAAACTCTCCTGTTTGTGACTCTAAGACCACCCTTGAAGGTTTAGATCATCAGCACCTTTGATGACTAGAGAAGGCAGCAACTTCAACAATACCGGATCTTGAGATTCTTCAAGGAACAACATCGGTAGAAGTTATAAGAGAGGTTTTAGGAACAAAACCCTAAAATACAAAAGAGGCACACTCTTCTCTCTCTAAAAAGCCTTGTAAAAAACGTGCTTAGGGTTTCCTTTATATAGTGGGAGAAGTAAATCTGAAACCCTAATCCTTAATGGGCTTGAGCTGCTGTTTGGGCCAACTTAAAATTCTGCAGATACGACTTTCGATCGGTCGAGCCTGTTTTTCAATCGGTCGAACCAGGCAATTTCTGAATCTTTCTTTCTGCAGCTTACATGTTCTTGAATCTTGACTTGAATCACCTTGAGCATTGTCTAATAAAACCTATAGACTCTAAGATCTATATCTAGACAAGTTTATGTTCACGATTTGCCAATTGTTCTAAACTTTTAGAACCTAACACCCGTGACTAAGCCTCAGAGTACTAATGAATAAGTTGGGTATTAGAGTATCAGAATACCAATGAATAACCCCCATTGGTTTGGGTATCAGAGTATTAACGAATAACCCCCATTGGCTGGGTATCAGAATAAATTCATAATCAGACTGTTTATAATCATATATCTGAAATCATAGTTTCTAACAAAAATATATCTTATTTAAATACATATATATATATATATATATATAATCATATATTCAATATTCAAATCTATTTGGGATATATCTATAATTCTTTACTTTAAATCAATATAGCTAAAAACGATTAAATAAAATACATCATATATTTAGTAATCAGATATATTTGTGATAATTCTTTACTTGAAATCAGTAATACAATAGAAATAAAAATTCTAACAATTATAAACAATTTTCAATAGTTAAAAATATATTATTATAAGCAAAATAAAACCCAATTAGGATAAGGTTACTTACCTCCAAAAGCCATACAAAAAGGAACTTCTCCCTAACACTTCTTCTAAAATCCTTAGATATCACCTGATTGAAGTATGGCTGTGTGAACTTCCTAGCTCTCTGAATGTAAGGATCTGCCATCTTTTGTACCTTTATAACATGTGGTACTACAGAACTCCTAGATGCATGGTAGGCCTCAAAAGTTTTAGTAGTAAGTGAATGAATATGTGGTTCAAGAGAGGTTACAAATGTCAACCATTGTTCCATCATACTTGGTAGCCATTTAGTCATCATTGTTTCAATTTAAGGCTCAGCTCACTTTTCAACTTGACTTTTATTTTCCTATGCCTTTTGGATTAACAAATCCAAGGCTGGCATTCCATTATCATTCCAGTGAGTCACTATATAGGACTAGAAATAGTGTAAATGGACTGCAAGCCAACATGGAACCCACCATCTATGGACCTTCACTAACTCTTCAGATATTGAAGCAGCCTCCAATTTTGCCATCAACATCTCTTCCTCCGTCACTTTCAGAAGATGTTCAACTTTACGAACTCTAGTCTTCTGTTCATCACCAAATTTTTTTTTCTTTTTGAAGATTTTCTAGTTTTAAATTCAGTTCATGGATCTTTTTCTCAGCTACGTTTTCCCTGGCTTCCAACACATCTTTTTATCAAATTTTGTGTTTCAATTTCCTTTTTAAGTCTTCCAACTTGCCAAGAACTGTTGAACTTGGAGCATGTGTGCTACCCCCCATAGGCTCCTTAACATGTAGTGATCCTTTTTGCTGGAGCAAAAATGCAATGCTATTTGATTTCTCTTCAATGATTCTCTCCATTTGTCTGATACCCTCATCCTTGCTTCTCAATTCACGGTTTCTCTCTTCAACGCTAGAGTTGAAATCTTGGAGTTGAGGTGGTGAAGTGAAGACAAGTGTGATGGCTCCACAGTAATTATGGTGACATATAAGGGTGAGAATATGGAAAAGGAAAAGGAGAAGAGGCAGAAGAGGAGCTTCTTTTCCGCCATTACAAGACTGCCCAGGCAGAGTTTTAGTCTCTACTCTCCCAATGGAAATAGATTATCAAAGTCTCCTCCCTCAAAAATATCTCTCCATATACGTTGACTTAATAAGCTTATATAGCTAGGGTTTCAGCCCTATTGTTCTAAAAAACTCCCTTATAATTATAAATTATAAACTTAACCCCACAAAAGATTTACTTAAATACCTTTTTTTTCTTTTCTTTTTTTTTTCCGGGTATTACAGTCTCCTACCTGAAAGACGGCACGGTAACAGACACAAAGGAAGCCACAAGGAAGCTGAAAGTCTAAATAACAAGATTTGTTCTAATAAAGGATGTCTTGTACAAGTGGGGCTTCTCGCACCCGTACTTAAGATGCTTAAGCCCCGAAGAAGCTGACTACGTCATGAGAGAAGTACATGAGGGGATTTATGGAAATCACTCAGGGTCATAGTCGTTAGTGCACAAGCTGATCCAAGCTGGATACTACTGGCCTACTATGCAGAAGGACGCCCAGGCGTACGTCAAAGCTTGTGACAAGTGCTAGAGATTTGGCAACCTCATAAGACAACCAACGGGGGAACTTACCCCAATGACAGCCCCATGGCCGTTCGTTCAATGGGGTTTGGATATTATGGGTTCCTTCCCAACAGCAGTTAGACAGTTGAAGTTCTTGGTAGTCGGCATTGACTACTTCACCAAATGGGTAGAGGCGGAAGCCCTGGCTACCATCACAGAGAAGAATGTGTGTAACTTTGTATGGAAGAACATTATCTACAGGTATGAAATACCCAAAGTCTTGGTCTCAGGAAACGAGAAGCAGTTCGACAACGACTATTTCAAGAAATTTTGCTCACAGTTGGGAATCAAGAACCACTACTACTCCCTCACACACCCTCAAGCCAACGGACAAGTTGAAGTCATGAATCGATCTTTACTAAAAATTATCAAAACTTGGCTCGAGGGGACAAAGGGTATATGGTTAGAAGAGCTACCAAGCGTGCTATAGGCGTATAGGACAACAGCCAAAACACCTACCGGGGAAATGTCGTTCAAGCTAGCATACGGAAGCGAAGCAATTATCCCAGCTGAGGTCGAACTCACAAGCTACAGGGTGGAAAATCATGATGAAGGGAGGAACCATACCATGCAATTGCAGCTCGATCTAATAGAAGAAGTCAAGGTGACAGCTGAGCAGAGACTTGCACGATATCAAGACCTCATGGCCAAGCACTATAACTCCAGGGTCAAACACAGAGACTTCAAGGTTGGAGACCTGGTTTTAAGAAAGGTGATGGGCGCAACTAAGGACAACACTCAAAAAAAACTCAGGCCTAATTGGGAAGGCCCTTACAGAATCACTTCATGGTTGAAAAAAGGCACCTACCACCTGGAGACGCTAGACGGACGAAAGTTAAACCATTTATAGAACACCGAGCATCTTAAAAAATACTACCAGTAGATAGCAGCAGATAGAGCGACGCTTCTTAGTTTATTTCCTTATTTAATTCAAGACATCTTATTTTCCAATTTATTTCTTTAGTTAAATTTTTGCTATAATACCTCTTAAGCCTAAAAGGAAGGTCTTTTTTTTTTCCTTTAAAGAACAATTTTTTCTACATATGCATACATTTATCATAATAAGAGGAATTATTCAGTCAAGCATGACTTTTTCTTTCTACTGTAATTACTAAGTCCTCAAGGGGACTCATCTCAAGAGTCCATAAACTGGACAAATCCAAGTAGACGAATCTAGGTGATCGAGTCCACAAAGTGGATAGGAAGTCTTCCATTATTCAATGACTAAAATAAAGTCCACAAAGTGGACGGGTTTCCTTAAAGGATGACCAACTACGAGTCCACAATGTGGATGGGTAGGAGTCCATCTAATGGACGGACCCAAATAAGGACCGTAACTGGATGGATCCATCACCATGATCTGAAGTCCATATAATGGACTGACACAACTATAAGATAGGACGGGTTCATCCACATTGGCCTAAAAAACGAAATAATAACTGGCTGATGGCAATCAGTCTAGAACTGGCCCCATTCAAGTCCATATAGTTGATAGGTTCAACAAAAACGATGGAATAAAATCTACATGGACGGGTTCATCCAATAGGATGATAAGCATATCCACAATGTGGACGGGCATAACAACGTGTTGGACTAAAGCGTAAATGGCAACTATACAGGGTCCGTATAGTGCACGAGTGTAATAGTAAAGTCCATAAACAGGACGGATTCAACTGCTTGGATGCGTATTAAATTATGAGTTATACATTAGCATAAAAGTTGAACAAAATTATCCAAACATAAGAGTAGATGGATAATAGAGAAATAATATGTTACTTATAGAAAACCCATGAAGGGAAATTGTCCACAAGGCAACAAATACATAAATGGTTCTTGAAAACTTTACAACTTAAAAAAAAAAAAAAAAAAACTTTTGGGCTGGAGTTTCATCTTTTTCCTCGACGATCTTAGGGCGACAAGAGCTATCCTCGGTGTGTTTGGCTTGAGTCTCCCTTCTGTCATCTTGAGCATCGTGGGCCTCAGCAAACAAATCTTTAGTGCTTTCCTAGGTGACGGGCAGAACTGAAGCTTAGGCCTAGGCTTCATCAATGTTGATGTGAGACACATCTAGATTAGGATAGGAAGCCTTAACCTGACAAGGGGCATCATCGAACCCGTTAGCAAAGAGCTTCCAAGCTTGGCTAGGAGGGCGTCAAAGTCGCGATACTCACGGATCACCTCCTCCTTCGCCTGACGGAGTTGGTCCCTGGTATCATGGATTTCTTCTCTTTGTCTTGCAGGACCGTCTTCAGCAGCTTCGTCTGCTTCTCCAGCTCCTCCCTTGCCTCCTCTGACAGGGTAAGTTTCTTTTCTTGGACAGCTTTCCAGGCCTTCAATTCATTCAGTTCTTCCTCCGTCAAGGTTGCCTTCTCCCTGATACGGTCTAGAACCGTCTCATGGTTCAGGCAACAGCCTATCAACCCTTTCATCTTCACCATTGCCTGAAATAAGAGGACTTAGATACAAGGAAAGATGAATGAAAGGAAATAAGGCGACGGGCATAATTTACCTGAGCAATGCTAAAGAGCCCCGTCTCCCCCATGGCCTTCATAGCGTGGTTGCTCAAGTCCTCGTAGTCGTCAAGAGTAATAATGGACGAAAGCTGTTCCAATGCATACTTCGAATCTTCACAAAGGAAGACGGGTGGTTTCTCTGTGACGGAGGGGCCCTTCATCAAACCCTTGCCCTTTCCTTGCCCAAAGGAAGGAACTGCTTTCTTAGTCTCCACCGTAAGACCCACAACGGGTTCAGGGACAATCTTGGGCTTCTTGGGAAGACGGTCAGATTTTTCCGACTGCTTCCTCTCTGTGGACGGATGGGCCGAACCCATCCCCTTAGAGGGCTGACCCCCTTCCTATTTCTTCTTTATAGTGACTTGCTGCTTAATAAAGGCTCTCCTCCTAGCATCATCCATCTCTGCAAAGGTGGACGGGTACACAGAGTTAAAAGAGAAAAAGAAAAGAATTTATCAAGTGTATGGTGACGGCCTTACATTGGCGCACTTGAAGTTCATAACAACGAGCGGCTTGGGTAGGTTCTGGTTGTTCGCAGTACCAGTAGAGGGTGTCAAGATTGACCAGCTTGGCCCACGTCCTCTCTTTTAACTTTGTTTTATGAAAAATCTTCTCCAAAAAGCTCCACTGCTCAAGTGAAACCTATGGACAGTCTCGAACTGTAAAAAGAGGACGGTTAGAGTAACATAAAGAGTTAAAACAATTAAAAGGCTTAAATAAAGATGGATGCATAATAGACAGGGGCATTATGCCCCATGTTGTGTTGACGGGCATGTATTCATTATCCTCGAGATGACACATCCACTCATCACCCTTCATGAAAAAGTACCAACTCTTCCAATTTCTATTGGAGTCGGGGGTATCACACATAAGCCTCAACAACGGACTCTTAGGCTCAAAGCTATACATATCCCTTGACTGGTTAATCTCTGTTAGATGGTAACAGTGAAAGAATTCTTCCACCGTCAACCACTAAGCTCCGTCAAACATAGCCCCGTACAAGACCTCTACGCCAAGGAAAACCCTCCAGGCGTTTGGGGAAATCTAGGTGACGGACAAACCAAGGTACTGAAGGAGGTGATGGTGGAGCGAACTAAGGAAAAATCTAAGCTCTGCCTTCAGCAACTGCTCATAAACCCCAATGCCATCCACCCCCTCGTAGTAGCACTTCTCTAACTAATAGGGTAGACAGATAAGAATGATGTCAAGAATTTGGTACTTAGCCCTAAGTGTTTTGAAGTGTGAGTCTTTGATTGTGGACTTGAAATCATTAACCGTCCACAAGGGCAGCATTATGAATTCCCTTAGTCCGTTAGGACTTATGAAGGACTGGATTGGGGGCTCAGCTCCATCTAGGCTGTCACTAAGGTCACTCTCTGGCCTATTCGTCTCCAAATCCTCATCCCTTGAGGAAGGAGAGGTGGCGGACGGATTCATCTCTTCACTTGAATTGTCAAGGTCTTTTTGACCTGACGGGAACACTTCATCGTAGCCCGCTCCATCGCGGACAAACGATTGGTTACTCGACGTACTAGACATCTGTCACCTACACGTGACGGTAAACCCTAAGACACTGACGAATATAAAATAGATGACAGTAGTATAGATTTTAGAAAAATGAATAATAGTTCATTAATAAAAGGAGAAGAGTGCTTACTAGTAGAAGACGCGTAGCCAAAGAGTGTAGGTGACAGATGAACTAATGGAACGGTATGATTATCTGACAAGGATGACGATAGCGCTCTGATCTTATGATTTCTGCGGAAATTAGAAAACGAGGGATGGAAAGGCAAGTTTATATAGAGGGAACAACACAAAAGACGAAGGGACGCTTCGTTCGAAGAGATTAGCCACTGAATAGACGACACATGTCCTAGGTTTTTAATGACCCTAGGCTAGCCTGTCAAGCTAGGTATGTTTCTTAGGAGACAAATTGAACCATCACTCCATAGGTTCATCCACCCAGAGATCACGGACCCATGAAGTGAGAGGGCAGCTGAAGAGGGTAAAATTAGATACAATGGGTATATTTCAATAAAGATGACAATATTTGAACCAGTGGGATGATGGTGGACGGATACAGAGTACAAGGACACAAGGTGGACGAGTCAAGGGCACACGGACATAGGGTGGACGGATCTAGAGGTCACGTGGCATCCACCTTGTTTTAGTGATCTCCAAGGATTATAAATGGAAACAACTTGTGTCTCACGCTTAACCCTAATTCATAGAGTCCTAATAGGAATAGAATCCAAATGTGAGGAGGATTCCGTAATATACACCCGTTAATGATGATCCTATAAGGAAACGCCTTCCTACGCAAGAACAAAGAGAAAACATAAGGTGGATAGGAATGAGGAAGATAAAGTTGTATAGGTAGCTACCTGGAGTGGTTCCTTGGATTTTTAACTTTCTGTTGCAAAACACATTTTCTATATGAGTTAGATGAAAAATAGGTTCTTTGAAGACCCGGCTACCTCGAATTAGTCAGAAATCCTGTTTTAGTTTGCTTCCTTGGTTCAGTATGGGTGGATTTAGAATTTTATTTATTTATTGAATCTAAGTTGTTCCAGTTGGTGGTGGAGGAAAGAGGGAACTTTTTCTCTCTCAGGATTTTTGAACTGGGAAAATATTACATGCAATCGGTTTTTTTGGGCAAGAGTGTAGCATGGTGGGTAATGCGGAGTCTAGAACACACTGTGGTTGGGGTTAGTCTGAAGCAATTTTTCACATTCAAGGATGGTGATACTGCCTACACTTTGCAACGGGGGTCCAACTCGTTTGGACAGTACTTATCTGTGACAGAACTTAAGGTAGGGGGTTGCGAAGAACCATCATTATTCCTGCTGGTAAGCTACAACAAGGTTGGAGAACTTTTGGGATTGAATTATGAAGAATATTGGAACCTTCCCAATATGCATTGGGTGGATTGAATTTATTATTGTACAAGTATAAGCAAGTGCCAAAATACCATGATGCCAGGTCCTATGTGGAAACTTTCAAAGCTCTAGTGCAGGCAAGGTTGAAGTCTGTTCAACAACCTTTTATCAAAGAAAAGGTAAAGGATGGTGTAGTGAAGAATAATAATTTGAAGCCTCCAAGGGACAATTCCCGCACACAGGTAGTAGTTTCTAAAACTCAGGCGGGAAGTTTTCCCCAGGCAGCCGTGGGAGGTGGTGAGGGTGGAAAGGGTGGTATTAATGGTAAGAATATCATAGAGGAGAAAATACCGGATGGAAATAAATTCAGTATTCCTTTGAAGTTTAATTCAAATTCAAATTCAAAAGTTGTTGAATTTGGAAAGTTGCGTGATAATAGGAAGTCATGTTGGTTAGGGAGAGGGCTGATTGTGGATGTGAATGAGTTTGGAAAGAGGTGGGTCT
The DNA here is from genome assembly GCA_033629205.1 of Lithocarpus polystachyus. Lineage (NCBI taxonomy): Eukaryota > Viridiplantae > Streptophyta > Magnoliopsida > Fagales > Fagaceae > Lithocarpus > Lithocarpus polystachyus. The sequence continues at coordinate 50,067,039 of CM066168.1, forward strand.
CCTGGGATAGAGTTAAGGATGGTAAACAGGCTGGTAATTGGGTAGCAAAGGAAAATAAGGATGTTCAGAAACAAACAGTGGGGTTAGACCCATGTAATCAAAAAGCCCACGGAGACTTGAGTACAGTAGTGGGTCTTTAGGGAAGTGTAAAGTTTACTTTGGGCTAGGGTTTGTCAAGCCCATGTGATTTTGAGGCTAGAGAGTGTTCTATTAGTAGCCCAAAGGCTCTGGAGACTTCTTATCAGAACTGTATAGCTAACCCGAGCTCAGGTAGGAGTGAAATGAATGCAGGTAAGGCTGGTCAGCACAGCCCGACCCTTTTCGCTCCAACACCCACCGTGCCGATAGGACCAGAGGTGGTGGCCCACATATCCCACGACTTGATATCGGTGATCGGCAACTCGAGTGGGTCGATGTTGATGCCAATGGTGTCCTCGGCCACCATGTCCTTTACTATTGCACCGGAAATGATAGGTGCTGATGGTTGTGGACGTTGGAGTAATCAGACCCAGCCCTCCACCATGTCAGTCAAGCCAGTAGGGGTGGTCCAGGCAGCCAGTGAATTGGTACCAACCTATTGTGATTTGATGGTGTCGAAGCTGATGTCATTGACTCCTCAGATGGCAAAGGAAGATGGGGAAGAGGATTTTGTGGGTTCAGAAGGTTCGGTCACTACAAATTATTTTTGAGTTTGAGGGAGTTCATTTACCTGGCCCCACTATTAAGGAGCTGGTTGGAGACTTGGATAAGTCTTGGGATAATTCCAAAGACTGGATATTACAATGGTGTGATGGCAGACAATTAGTGCTCACATTGTCACTGCATCGTTCTCCAGACTGTATGTCAGTCAGCTCTAGTTTGGAGGGAGAATGTGTACCAGGTAATGTTTCTATTACTGTTGAAGGGTAGCGGGTTAGTTGGGCAGATGAGGGTGAGGGGCTAGTGGAGTCTTCGTCGATGGTTCCTGGGTCAGAGGGTGAGATGTGAGAATTTGATGAAAGGTTGAGCTCTTGTGAGAAAGGTGATGAGCCATTAGTTGCGGTACCTTTGGCCACGGAAGGTCCGATGGAGTTGGTGTCTAATCATGTGAAGGAGATTGGGTGTAAAGAGAGTGTGGATAATTGTCAATTATCACAATGGGTAACCAATAGGATCAAGGCTTTCAGGAAGTCTGTGGGCACTTTGCTAGAAGGTTTTGAGGAGAAGATTACAGGATTATTACTAGCTATAGAGGCCAGAAAGAAAGAGAAACAGAAACTTGTGGTGGGTGATCAGATGAAGTTGATCAAGTCAAGTCAAAAAGGTCAGCGGGAGTTGAAGAATTTGTTGTCATCTTTGAATGTTGAGTATGATCCAAATAAAGCAAGGAATGCAAGTTTTGAGCGGGATATTGTGCCTTATCAATGAATGTGAAGATTATTTCTTGGAACGTTAGAGGGTTGAATGAGCAGGATAAAAGGTTCAGGGTGAGAAATTTGATTAGGAAATGGAGGCCAAATGTGGTTTGTCTTCAAGAAACCAAAATGGGGCTGATTAATAGAGCGGTGATTCGTAACTTGTGGGGTGGCCAACATGTTGACTGGTCTTATTTAGGTTCTTGTGGAGCTTCTGGTGGGGTGTTAGTGATGTGGGACACTCAGGTAGTGAATAAAATGGAGGAAGCAGTAGGGAGATTTTCAGTTTCTTGTAAGCTTACAAGTGTGTCAGATCAGTTTGTTTGGGCGTTTACTGGTGTTTATGGTCCTAATTTACTTCGAGACAAGAGGTTTTTATAGGAGGAACTATGTGGCTTGAATAGCTGGTGGAGTGTCCCATGGTGTGTGGGTGGTGACTTTAATGTGGTTAGGTTCCCTTCTGAATGATTGGGATCTAATTCTTTCACTACTGCTATGCAGGAGTTTTCCAATTTTATTTCGAAACAGGGTCTAATTGATCTGCCATTGTAAGGGGGTATTTTTACTTGGTCAAATGATAGAGAAGTTGCTTACAAGGCTAGGCTGGAGAGATTCTTGTTCTCAGCAGATTGGGAGGATAAGTTTCCAACAGTTTCACAAAGACAGATGTCTAGGTTGTTCTCGGATCATTTCCCAATTGTCCTTGAGGGTGGCTCTTTTCAGAGAGGGAGTATGCCGTTTAGATTTGAGAATATGTGGCTTAAGGATGAAGGTTTTGTGGATAGAGTTCGGTCTTGGTAGGATTCCTACCAGGTTCACGAGGCACCGAGTTTTATTCTGGCCAATAAATTAAAGCTCCTTAAAAATGATTTGAAAAGATGGAATGTGGAGGTGTTTGGTCATGTTGAAGTTCAGATTAAAAAATTGTGGAATGACTTTAGTGTTCTAGAGAATATAGAGGAGAGTCGGGGATTATTAGTGGAGGAAATGGTAGAAATGGGAAGAATTCGTGATGAGTTAGAAAAAGCTACTCTGTTGGAAGAAATATGTTGGAGGCAGAAATCTAGAGTTCTCTGTGTTAGGGAAGGAGACAAGAATACTAAATTTTTCCACCGTATAGCTAACTCTCACAGGAGGGTTAATTCTATTGATAGGCTTATGGTGGATGGGGTGTTGTCTTCGAAACCGGCTGCTATAGTAGACTGTATCTCTCAGTTTTATAAGCAGCTTTATTTTAAGGACGTGGCTCACAAACCTGTCTTAGATGATGTGGATTTTTCTAGCATCTCGGTGGAAGATGCAAGTTGGCTAGATAGGCCTTTTGAGGAAGAGAAGGTGTTTGAGGTGATTCATGATTGTAATGGTGATAAGGCACCTAGCCCGGATGGCTTTTCCATGGCATTTTTCTAGTCTTGTTGGGGTGTTTTGAAAACAAAAATTATGGCTGTATTCCACAATTTCCATACTCAGGTGGTGTTTGAGAAGAGTCTTAATGCTTCGTTCCTTGCCCTTATTCCTAAGAAAGTGGATGCTATAGAGGTTAAGGATTTTCGGCCTATCAACTTAGTTAGTGGGACTTATAAGATTATTTCTAAGGTGTTGGCTAATCGGCTTCATAGGGTGGCACATAAGCTTATTTCGGATTCACAAAATGCTTTTGTGAAGGGTAGACAAATTTTGGATTCCATCTTGATTGCTTCTGAATGTATTGATAGTAGATTGAAGTTAAGAGTTCCGGGTGTGCTGTCTAAATTGGATGTGGAGAAGGCGTATAATCATGTGAGTTAGGATTTTTTAATGTATATGCTGCAGCGTTGTGGTTTCTCAGAGAAATGGAGAAAATGGATAAGGTATTGCATTTCAACTGTAAAGTTTTCCATTTTGATCAATGGTAGCCCAACTGATTTCTTTGGAAGTTCTAGGGGGCTTCGGTAAGGGGATCCTTTATCTCCATTTTTGTTTGATATTGTGATGGAGACATTAAGTCGTATGTTGGATGTGGCTGCCTCCGCTGGGCAATTTTCAAGCTTTTCTATGGGTAGTACCATTGGTCCATCAGTGATGGTGTCTCACCTTTTATTTGCAGATGACATTTTGATTTTTTGTGATGTTGAACTTTCTCAGATTGCTAATTTAAGGGAGATTCTTGCTAGATTTGAGGAGGTGTCAGGGCTTTGTATTAATTTGGGGAAATCTGAGTTGGTACCTGTTGGTGGGGTACCCAATTTGGAGGCTTTGGTGGGTCTGTTAGGGTGTGAGCAGTCTTCTTTGCCCTTGAAATATTTGGGCCTTCCATTAGCTGCAAAATTTAAGGACTTATCTAATTGGAATCCTATCCTAGAGAGAATGGAGAGAAGATTAGCAGGTTGGAAGAGAATGTATTTATCTAAAGGGGGTAAGGTGACGCTCATTAAAAGCTCACTATCGTCTTTACCTACATACTTTCTTTCCCTTCTTCCTTTACCGAGTAAGGTGGCTAAGCATATGGAGAAATTATAGAGAGATTTTTTGTGGAATGGGATTGGTGGTGAACCTAAAATACATTTAGTTAATTGGGCCAAGGTTTGTAAGCCTTTGCAGGTTGGGAGGTTGGGTATAAGACGGTTGGGTAACTTTAATTCTGCCTTACTAGGTAAAATGGTTATGGAGGTATGGCTCAGAGACTGATGCTTTATGGAAGAGGGTTATAGAGGCAAAATATGGGAATATTTGGGGTGGTTGGTGTATGAAGAAGGTGACAAGTCCTTATGGGGTCAGCTTGTAGAGATACATTAGAAGTGGTTGGTTGAACTTCTCTAAACTCCTTGTTTATGATGTGGGGGATGGTACTAGAGTGAAATTTTGGAAGCATGTGTGGTGTGGGGATTATACTCTCCAAGAGGCCATTCTGGAGCTTTACTGTCTTAATAGGTTAAAGGATTCCTCGGTGGCTAAAGTTATGGGTTGGTCTGCTGAGAGGTTTCATTGAAATGTGCAATTTCGTCGTCCACCTCAAGATTGGGAAGAAGAAGCCTTTGACCGGTTTATGGAATTTGTCTATTCTTCATCAGTGCGAAGGTTTGCCCAGATAAGGTTTGTTGGAAGCTTGCAAGGAATAGAGGTTTTGAGGTTAAAGGTTATTATAGCTCCTTTTACCCTCCTAATCTTATTTCCTTTCCATGGAAAATGATATGGCAATCGAAGGTTCCTCCAAGGGTAGCTTTCTTTTCTTGGTCTGCTTCCTTAGGTAAGATCTTAACAATAGACAATCTTCGTAAAAGACGAGTGATAGTGCTTGACTGGTGTTATATGTGTAAGAGGTGTGGGGAGTCGGTGGATTATCTTCTACTTCATTTCTCCATAGCTTGGGAGTTGTGGTCTTTGCTTTTCTGCTTGTTTGGTATTCAATGGGTTATACCTCATACTGTTCTTGAGTTGTTTGAGGCTTGGCAAGGAAAGTTTGCGCGACATCAACACTTTGATGTTTGGAAATTAGTGCCTCACTGCTTGATTTGGTGCATTTGGTGTGAAAGGAATGCTAGAAACTTTGAGGGTTGCGAACGCTCTTTGTTAGAGATTAAGTCTTTTTTCTTACACACTCTCTTTGAATGGAGTGTGGTTTTTTCTCATTTTTCTTGTTCTTCCTTTTTTATTTTTCTTGACCGTTGTTCTTTTGTTTCTTGATTTGTGCCCCCACAGTACATCCCCAATATACTCAGCTTGGCAATCTTTTTATTATTAACTAGTTGCATACCCGCACGTTACACATGATAATTTTTTTAGGATGGTCTCATTAAATTTTTTATTAATACTATAATTTTAGTTATTAACCATTGGTTTTTCATTAGTTTTAAAGTTAATAAAAACCTTAAATATATATATATATATATATATATATATTTAACCTTTATACACACACACACACATATATAGAGAATCTTTACACATACTTTTAAGAAAACTCTATATATTCCACTTTTTTGGATGTGTAAAATTATAGACTACTACACCATAATGATGTGGCTAATTAACTTTATATATATTTTTTAGTGATCTTTTTTTTTTTTAGAATACTAAGTATTTTTAACACACACACTCGGGAAGAGAGGAGAAGGTTTTTGGTGATCTCATTTGTAACGCTTCTTACCATTGTCATATATTTGCTAACTAATGATTTTCATAAAAAAAATAAATGAGAGGTAGCATTGTTTATTAGATTTTGGAAAGTAATAATTTATGAAAATTATATATAATAATTATAAATAAGGTTAAATGAAATGTCAAAAAATGGATTTTTAAATTTTCTAACTTTATTTCTTATGTAATTTCTTCTACTATCAAAGAACATCTCTTTTTTAGTTATGATTAATATGGTTTCCATAGTTAAAGTTTGATTAGTTTTAAATTTAAATTTAGTACTATGATTGTATTTAATTGTTGATTGTTGATTTAATTTTTTAAGTGAATTTAACAGTTTGTGTTACTACACTGTAAAGTTTTTAATGTTCTCTACACAGTAATCTCTATTTTATTTTTTACTTCTCCTTACAACCTCTTTGTTTTCCAATCAACAATTACTAATTGACGTTTGGTTTTTTTTTTTCCCCTTTATCTACTCTTTATTACTTTGTATTGGTCTCTCTCTCTCTCTCTCTCTCTCTCTCTCTCTCTCTCTCTCTCCATTGGCAACCTATCGTTTTCCTAAATTTGATGATAATTCTATGACATTAAATATGCATTATTAGTTATTTTTTTATTTTTTTATTTAGTGTTTCTTACTTGATTTGTTTTGTATTTCATTCTTCCTTTGATGCATTGGGTGTGAGAATGAGTGTTTCTCTAACATTACTCCACTTAATGTGGACAATTTTATTTATTTAATTTAGGCAAAATATTATATTTTAAATTTTTTAAAATAAAAAAGGAGTGAAAATATAAATAATTTAATGCTATATATGGGGGGTTGTAGCTGAATTTAAATGTCAAATAAAATGATATGAGAAAAAAAAATAAAAATAAAATACATAACAATAAACACTAACTTATCTAAATAATTCTATATAATATAATAATAGTACATTCTTATATACTATTTTTAATTATTTATAATGCAATATGATAATATTTAACAATCAAAGTCATAAAATAAAAAACTCAAAAAACAAAACTAAATCCCATCAACCAAAATAGAGTTCAAAAGAACAGAAAACTTTATCAAGCTAAAATAGAAATGCAAGAAACATAAAAATAAAAATACACCAAAAAATTGAGGGAGAAAGAGTGGGAAATAACCATTTTTTGTGAGAGAAAATTATGTAAAGAATGGAAGGGTGAATGTCAAATTTATACTAAGAGGATGATAATAAAAAGAAACAAAATAAAGGAAGATAAAAGGAAAGAGAAAGAGTGATATCAAGGTAGAATGTTTGGGGAGATGAAAAGGTAAAGAGAAGGAGAAAGGTTGGAGAAATTGTAAATGTTTAAAAAAAATGAGTATGATTTGATGAGCACAATTTTCTTTTATTTGAATTTAAGTAAAATATTACATTTTTTATTTTTTAAAACAAAAAGAGAGAGAGAAAATATAAATAATTTAACGATAAGAAGGACGTGGTTGAATTTCAATATTGAGTAAAATAGAAGAGAAGAAAAAAATAAGAAAAATTAAAAGATATAACAATAAACACTAAATTATCCAAATTATGCTATGTAATGAAATACTATTTTATTTTTATCTAGTATCTTTAATTTTTTATAATGTAATTGGATAAAATTTGATGATCAAATAGCAAAATAATAATAATAATAATAATAACTTAAAACACAAAACTAAATTGTATCAACCTAAATTAGAGTTCTTAAAAACACAAAAATTTATCAACCTAAAGCGGAGATGCAATAAAAAATAAAAATTCACCAAAACATTGAGAGAGAGAGAGAGAGAGAGAGAGAGAGAGAGAGAGAGAGAGAAAACTTTTTTGTGAAAAAAAACTATGAAATGAATGGAAAAAAAAGTGACAAATTTATAGTAAGAGGGAAGGGACAAGAAGAGACAAATAAAGAAAGATGAAGAAAAAAATGAATAGCAATATTAAAGTAAAGGGTAGTGGGGAGATGAAAAAATAAAGGAAGAAGAAAGATTGAAGAAAGTGTAAATATTTAAAAAATAAGTGAATGTAAAAAAAAATTATAGGAAAATTGGAAATAAAAAAGAAATATATATAGATGTTAAAACCGACAAAAATGAATATGTAAAGTCAATAATCTATTTATAGATGTATATATATATATATATATATATATTGTAAAAAAAATTGAAATAAATAATAAATAATAATTATGTGGCAAATGACGTGGCAATGAGGTGGCGCAACAGGAGCTTAGCAGTAATAAATGCTACGCTTCAGTTTTTAGTAATACTAGTGTTTAACCCGCACAATGCGTGGGATTGTTTTACATATTAATGAACTTTGCATCTAACATAAACTTATCATACTTCTACTACATATATTCAAACTTTAATAGCGTAGTATATTTAAACATATAGTGTCCAATACCTAAAACTATATTCATTAAGTTGTTATGAATATAAGGACATACAGGTTCAAGCATGTGGGTCAATGGTGACAGAGGAGTAGCCCCATGATATGTTAATATCATTGGAGTACTTCCTCATGGGATATGACTTGTACCAGCCATCTCAATTAAGTGTGCCCAAGGAGTCTCTTAAGTCCATCTTGCATTGCCCCGGAACTTCTCTCACCCAAAAGTATGGGCCTAAAGTTGGTACATAAAAGGGGGAAAGGAAAGATGCAAGGAAAAATTTTTTAGAAAAAGAAGTATATATGGTCATTCTTTAATTCGTAATCATCTATGTATGTTAGTTGAGGTAGGCTAAACTGTTTGTAAATCCACAAATAATTATTCATCAGTGACAAACAAATTGTGATAATAAGAACAATAATTGATGGTGACTTTGCTTTTTTCAAGTTTTAAAATATGCCTTTTTCTTGGCACATTATTTAATTGCAGCTTCATGGTAAAACAATAAACCAAACATAAGGATGATCTACACACACGCACCCTAAGAGCATTCAAATCAGTTAGTTGGATAATATGAAGTTATCATCAAAGAATAGCTGCAAGGCTATCATAGCAATAGAAATTTCACGAACTATAAACAAAAAATTAACCAAAAGATATTGAGATGATACCACTAAAAACTTGTCAACTTAATAGCAATCACGTTCATTGTTTTATTATTGAAAATTCACCCACCAACAACCATAAAATTACAACAACAAAATACATTTTCTACAATTTTCTACCATTAAAATAAAAGTTTAAAGTAGCTAACCTTGGTAATTATGCAGATAGGGTGAAATATTGACTAAAATCTATGAAATAATCAACTTTGTATAAAGAACATTACACTTTTAGATTTCAAAGTTCCACAATTTCAATCCCTCTTTAAAAATAGTAGAACAGGTAGGAGGGAAAACAAAAACTGAAAATTAAATTGAATTCTATAGTTGCTATTTTTCCTTCTTCAATTTTTCTTCTTCTTTGATGCATTTGCTTATTAGCATTGTTTCGTTTGCAAAGCATTTGAATAAGCATGCTATCATCTTCTCATTTTCTATCTTCAGCAGGTTTATAAGCTGCAAATAGAGAATTGCTGTGAGGATCAACATGATATTTTCTTTCATAGTAGTTAATTTTCTCAAAAGCTAAACAAACAAAAGTTTTTTTTTTTTTTTAAACTCAAGCTAAATTATATTATTTTCAAGCTTGCACAGCCCCAAATCTTGCAAACAAAAAATGGTAATTCTCTGGCTTTCTAACATTTTTTTTAGCATTCAAGAAGCCCCAAAGGAAATTGTGAAAAAAAAAATCTGTTAACTAATTGAAAATGTAAAGACTCATAGATTGAAAAGCTTAAAAATCAATTCTTGCAAAGAAAATGAAACATGCCCATCAAACCAATATGCTCAAATTCCATATCAAATTTTGTGGAACATTCTCCCCTCCCAAGTCAAAGATTAACTTATGACTGAATAGAAGTTTAGCAATTATATATTACAAATCAAAACCAAATCTTACACAAATACCCACAGCAAAACTGCTTCTAACCTAAATACGTACCTTAATTACAAAAAAATTCAGATTATTTAAAATAAATAAATCTAACCCAAATACATAAAACAAAACCAATCCAATCAAAATACCCATGATATATATCACCTAAGAGATTAGTAGTTTATAAAAGAGATGAGATGATTGCATACGGTATTACAGTTTTACCACGTACTAAACACCCAACACATATCTCCATTTATAAATCTAATTACATACACCATAGGCAGATACCAAAAATTAATTTAATCCAGATCTAATTCAAATACTCAAAACAAAATTTATTTTAAACCCAATACCATAATTAAAACCAAATCTAACTCAAATATCTAATCTAAAACAATCCAACCAAGTGCATTTGAAGATGCTGATTCAGCATTAGCTAACTTTTTTTTTCTTTTGAATTCCAATGTGCCTCTAACATTTATATACAGCACAAAGTAAATGTATCTTAGGAGCTTGATAAGGAACTTAAAAAAAAAATCATAAATGCATATAAACTACAAAGTTTGATCATAATCTATGTTTTGTTTAAGCTACCTCAACATAAATTTTCTCAACCTCATTAATTTTAGACACATATTTTCCTTAGTCTATCCATTCAATAGATGGTTAATTCAATTTCACAACTCCTACTAAACCATTCTAACTAACAAAATAAAATAAATATTTCATATTGAAGTCTAAACTTATATGCATTTTATAATGCATAGCATACATGCCAACCAAAAAACTTGACTATCATTTAAATCATCATTGATCCAAATATATTGCATACGGTATTACAAACCTTTTTAAGCCCTTTGAACATATCTGTAAGCTTTCTATAAACCTTGAAGATAGAAAAATTACTAAGCACTACAGTGATTGTCCCAAAAAAATGCATCTAAGACTTTTCTTTTGCCAACAAATTTCTATGTACAAAATATAAATTTCTACACTAAGCCAGGAAGTCTCAAATGTCTTCCATCACAGCTGTTATTTGCCAAGGCAGAGCCCCTTTCTTAGAAATATCTCCCCACCAATCTTTTTTTTTTTTTTTTTGGTAGAACAGATTGTATATAGTAGAGATGAACTATATGGTTGTTACTTCTAAGTTTCCTACTATAGAAATACAAAGAGTAGTACAACCTCAACAACCATTATGATTTTAATCAACAATTTTGTACACTAACACATCAGGCATAAACTGTCAATATGATTGGTTAGTAATAGGGAAGAAGAAAACCTAAGAGCTCATAAATTTAGCAAAGTATACATACATACATAATGATTAACGCTTTGCATGAGATTCTATGTGTTTTTTGAAGAACAAAATTGTTTTTGAAGGTTGGTCTATTTCACTTAATGTAATAGTAAAATATGGAAGGGGGTGGATGGTTAATTTTTTAGATAATGAAGCTAATAAAGTGCAGGTAAAAACATTATAAAAAATAGTTTCTCTGTTGCTTAAGAGTATAGGGTTTGAGCCCTGACTTTCTCGCACTGTAGAATAGATTGTCCCTTCTTGTGAAGGTGCTGATAGGTTCCCTGGAGTTCCACGTGATCTCCACGGCTTGTTGGGTTTTTTTTCGAGGGTTTTGGGAAACAGTTGTGAGAGTGGTGAGTCTGGAAACAAACTCAATGGAGGACTTGGCATAGTCTTGGCAGCACCTTTCTCTATCAGAAAGGGAAGGGCCGGGTTGCTGCCTTACGTCTGAAGAGAGTGTCAAACAATTCTCCATTGCTACAAAGTTCACGACGAAGAGAGCTCTCAATGTTGACTCAATAGCAAGGACTTTCACTCCCTTGTGGTGTGCAAAGAGAGGCTTCAAGATCCAAAAGATTGGAGACCACGAGATGCTCTTTTCTTTTGACACTAAAGAGGAGGTAGACAAAATCCTCAATAGTGAACCATGGAGCTTCGACAAGCATCTGGTGCTCATGCAGCGTTATGATCATGATTTACCGTTAGAAGATATCAAGCTCAAGAGGACCAACTTCTGGGTGCAAGTCCATGGATTACCAATAAAGTATATGACCATCGCAGCAGCGGAAAAAATATGTGGAGTTGTGGGGGAGGTTATCAGCCAATCGGAGCCGAAACTTTACGATGGAGGCAACTTTATCCGAAATAAAGTTGCAGTGGACATTAGCATACCACTATGTTGGGGTTGTCTTGTTTCCTTGAACGATGGGAAGCAAGTGTGGATTTCCTTTAAGTATGAAAGATTACACAATCTTTGCTACTGGTGTGGTCGCCTCACACACGACGATCGGGACTGTGAGCTTTGGATTGAAAGTGAAGGGATCCTCAAGAGTGAACAAAGGGAATTCGGTCCTTATTTGCGAGCACAGCCATTTATGGCCTAAAAAAGACACACTGTCTCTGTACCAGGTTATTATGCGAGCATGAAGAAAGCCAACCTCGATCAGGACGGCAGTCGGAGGAAGAAAGACAAACTAGCGCAGCCCTTCCAATCTGAACCGATTATCATGTTGGAGAATGAACAACAGACAAAGAACCGTTACAGGTAGAGAATTGATTCACAATCAATGTGCAACGGTCACAATGATTTACCCCCCATAAATGACGCAATCCCACCTATCACGCACGCGTATAATTCTGAGTTTAATGCCTTGCCAAAAACGTTCACCAACGTTGAGAAACCAATTAATAGTGAAACGGTGAATTCAATGGGAGACCACGTAAATGAGATGTCAGGGAAGGAAAAAAATCAAGATGGGGAATCAAAGACACGTGAGAGAGTTAATTATGGGAATCCAATTGAAGAGATAAACATTCAACTTAGTCACGTGCCGGCTACAACTGTGCCTGCTAGGGTGTCGGATAATGCAAAAAGAGTCCTCCCTTCTTGGACACGCAGATGCAGGCCGGCCACCCAAAGCCTGAATACTCCAACTGAAAATATTATAGGGAAGAAAAGAGAGTATGGGAATCTAGATGACCCTGTGGATTCGTCTTCAAAGCGCCTTCAGATTTCTCAGAATGGTGAGGCAGCATCTAATATATTGGTGGAGGCTGATAGTCAGCCCCGCTAGGAGCAATGAGTTGTCTAGCTTGGAACTGTCGTGGGCTTGGGAACCTACGTACAGGGAGAGAGCTTGTGGAGTTCACACGAGTAAAAGATCCCTCTGTAGTGTTTGTGGTTGAGACACTTACAGATGATGCAAAGCTGGAGATTATACAAAGAAGTATTGAACATGATCACCGTTGGGTGGTCCCAAGGGAGGGTAGAGGTGGTGGTTTGGTTCTGTTTTGGAAGTCTTCAATAAATTTGTCGGTAGTGGGATCTTGCAAGTATTATATTGATGCTATCATAGATAGGGGTTCAAAAAACGAATGGCGTTTGACTGGATTCTATGGTGAGCCTGAAACAGCAAGAAGGTCAGAAGTGTGGAAAAAACTCAGGTATCTTAGGGGTTCTAGGGGTTCAAATACACTCTGCTTCACATGGATTTTCACCTACAAAGCCGAAGACTCGTGCTATATGGGTGAGAAAAGATTCTCTAAGGTGAGTGTTGTTGACTTGTCCCTGATTTAATTCTTTCAATTATTTGTGGACATGTTTCTGTTTTTGGTTGTTTTGTTTTTTAGGATGTTTTTTATTTTTCTTGAGGATTACATGAATTATGATATATCTCTCTTGATTTAGAACATGCTTGACATTGTAGAGAAACTTGAATAGCATGTGTTCTATAAGTCCTAAGCTATTTTTTGATTTTGTTTGAGTATGTACTAGTTTGTACATGTACTCAAGGGTTAATTAAGAAATTGATATTTCTTGTTTGTGTACCCTCTATAGCTTAGTTAAGCACTATCATGCATTGTATTTGCATTTTTTTAATCATTTAGCATAATGTGTGCTTTTTGTTTTTGGTCATAAAATTTCTTTTAAACCAAAAATAATTTTGTGTTTTGCATTAATTGTTCTTGGATTTAAAATCAAGGATTGGCCATATTATCTTTACATAACATGTTTATGTACTTTGTTTAGCTTGGATGAGCTTATTTGTTGCACTTTACTAGCTGAAGTCTTTGTAGTGCATGTTGTGTGGGAAGATGTTTATAGTTTTTGATCATTTTGTCTTGATCTTGAAGTCACATGCCTTTGATTGTTGGACTTGAACTTAATGAGAAAGGCATAAATAACCATCTCACCACTGTTTACTAGCCAATCATGAACACCTTAGTGCATTTCGTAAGATTTTGTGCTCGAGAAAGTGTAGCACATGCACAAAAAGAATATAAGGTGTAGCCTCGGTTAAAATGTTAAAATTGGTGTGTACATTATCCCGGCTATTTTAATAAATTTCTAATCAATTAAAATTGGTGTGTATATTATGAGGTAAATCAAGAAACTTACATGATTGCAAGCTTTTATTCTAGGAGATGTGAGAGTTATATGATGTAACTCTTTAGGTGATAGTCTCTTTCAAATTTATGTGATGAATTTTGTAGACTTTGTGATTGATTACTATTCACATATCACCTCACATGTCTCTCAAGCTTTTGCTAGTTGCACACACTACACAAAGTTACTCTTTGCTAAACTTTGTACATGTTATTGTGTGTGATTTTGTTGTGGCCATCCAAGATTATATATTCCTTGATTTTGATGCAAAATTTGTGTTTTTTAAGGACAAATTGATTGAAAATCTTAATTTTGGAAGATCTGGGATATATTCATGTGTTTTTGAAAAACTTTCAGTCTCATACTCATGCATTTCAATTCATGAAATACTATGCTTTGAGGAGTTTCTGCATAATATTGCTCAGTTTTTCAAAATTTTGAGTTTTCCAGAATTTCGACCGATCGAAGCTATTTCTCGACCGATCGAAATTGCAATAAAATTTTTGGTTTGTTTCTGTCTGACTCGATTGGTATTCGATCGATACTCGATCGATCGAAACTGAAAAATTTTCAGTTTTTAGAGTTTTGACCAAATTTTTTCATGCATCATTTATGTTTAGGATTCACATGAATTGCATTGTTTTTGTATCCATCTTGCAGTTTTGCAGTCATATCTCTCATTGTTTTCACACATAACATGCATACACTTTGCTAAATTGGGTACTCAACTTGATTTAAAAATTGATTGATTAATTTTTGAGTTATGTACTTTTCTAGTATATGCTATTTTTGATGTGTGAATTGCAGAAAATATTTTTCTTCAGAGATGTGATGGATAATCAATGTGCAAATATTTTCTCTACTCATGCAACTATTTATGGGTCACATAGTGTCAAGTTTGCATTTATTGAAAGAGAGAATATTTTTCGTCATGTGTATCCTCAACACATTTTTTTTAGGTTGTGTGTTTTTTATTTATCCCCACCTCCTAAGTTTTCCCCAAAACTGTTTTTCCCAAAACTTGTTTTGTTTTTCCTATTTTTATAGGGGGAGAAAAGTTTTTTTTCTTTGTTGTTCAAAGGAGGAGTTGTTGCTCTTTATAGGGGGGTTATCTCTTTTTTCTATAGAGCTAATCTGTTTTATGTTCCCATGGTTCTCTTTTTTCTCTCATGTTTACTCTTTGTTTGAATTGTATTTGTCAATACGTGACAAAAAGGGGGAGAAATAGATGAAATGTGGGAATCTTGTTTGTCTTGTTTAGGGGGAGATAAAATTGTTTTTAAAAGGGGGAGAATATAAAAACTTTTTGATGTATCTAACTTAGGGGGAGAGTTAGTTTACTTTTGTTTTTATATTGTGCTTCATTTTGTTTATATGTCTTTCTTTCCACACATGCGTTGATGTGTTTGTTGAGTGTTTCAGGAAAGACAGGTGCATTCTGATCAAGACCTTCTACCTCTTCTTGGCAACTTCTAGGTTAAGAGTCTTAGATTGGGATTTGTGATGTAATTGGGCATTTTATTGTATTGGGTTGTTCTTGTATTTTAACATTTCATTTTGTATGAAAGTTTTGTCACGAATTGCCAAATGGGGAGATTGTTAGGTTCTAAAAGCTTAGAATAATTGGCAAATCGTGAGCACACAAGAACATGTAAGCTGCAAAAAGAAGAATTAAGAATCTGCCTGGTTCGATCGATCGAAAAACAGGCTCGATCGATCGAGATTCGTATCTGCAGAATTTTAATTAAGCCCAAACAGCAGTTCTAGCCCATTAAGGATTAGGGTTTCAGATCTACTTCTCCCACTATATAAAGGAAACCCTAAGCACGTTTTTTATAAGGCTTTTTAGAGAGAAAAGAGTGTGCCTCTTTTGTATTTAGGGTTTTGTTCCTAAAACCTCTCTTATTACTTCTACCGGTGTTGTTTCTTGAAGAATCTCAAGATCCGGTATTGCTGAAGTTGCTGCCTTCTCTAGTCATCAAAGGAGCTGATGATCTAAACCTTCAAGGGTGGTCTTGGAGTCACAAACAGGAGAGTTTGTGTTGCTAAACCTTTGAGTGGGATCTCAAAGTCACAAACGGTGGTGTTTGTGTTTTTGCAAAGATTAGAGAAAGAAGGAGTCCGTGGATCTCGGAGCTATCATGGGGTCATGGTAGTAAGTTTCCTACACTTGGGTAGCAATAGGACGTTAGTGGTCTAAGTCGCTATTGTGTAAACTTCAATTCTTTCTAGTGGATTTGCTATTTTACCTTGAGGATAGCTAGGTTAAATCCTCCCCAGGTTTTTTACCGGTTTGGTTTTCCTGGGTCATCAGATCTTTGTGTTGTTTATTTTTCCGCTGCTTTGTTATTTTTGCTTAACTGTGTTAACCTAGTTTTAATTAAATTACCTAAGTTAATAACTTGGCTAATTCTCTAGGTTAATCTGTTGGGTTTAAGGGGTCTAAACGAACTGACAAGTGGTATCAGAGCGGGTAGCTCTTCAGTTGTAGATCCTTTGATCTAAGAGTTGATCCTTGATCCCTGTTATCATGGATAATTTTAAGTGTCTTACTGTTTTTGATTGTGATGATATGAATAAAAAGGACACTATTGTTTCTGTTGATTTTATTGATGCCTTTGAAACTCTTCGTAAAGAATTATCTAAGTCTTTGAAAATTGCTAAGAAATTTAAGGAAGAGTTAAAATTGGCTAATCTTGAAAAAGAGGAATTGATTGTTAGATTAGATGAATCTAATAAAAAGAATGAATTTTTGAGAAATCAAATTTCCTCTAAAGATGAGAAGATGAAAAGCTTGGAACAAGAGTTAGTTGAATCTAAAGCTAAAATTGAAAATTTGACTAGTACCAAGCCTGCTGTTGATAACAGAAGTGTTTCTGTTTCTTTTAAGCCTAAAGCTGAAAAAGTTTATATCCCTCCTTTCAAGAGAAATAATAAAGAAAAGGCTTATTTTTCTAGGTTAAACAAAGGTAAAAGTTCTGATGTAGACGCTGAAGTTTCTACACCTAAGTCTAAACCTACTGTTAAAGAGCATAATAAATCTGTTTTTGTGCCTACTTGTCACCTTTGTGGTGTTGTTGGTCATATTAGACCAAATTGTTCTTTGTTGAGGCAAAAACCAAAATCTGAGACTAGATTTGCTGTTAGGAATACTGATGTTCCTAAATTTGTTCCTGTTTGTCACTTTTGTGGTGTCTCCGGTCACATTCGTCCTAATTGTCATAAATTGAAATTTAAACATTCTGTATTTCAATCTAGGATATGTGATGATATTTCTCCTGCCATAAGTCCAAATAAATTATTTCATATGCTTTTGAAAAATTTAAGCTTGTTGGCTTGTGAAAGGAAATTGCAGGATTTCAGTCTTTCTCAGAAGATTGGTGTAATCCCTCAAACACACTCTGCTTCACATGGATTTTCACCTACAAAGCCGAAGACTCGTGCTATATGGGTGAGAAAAGATTCTCTAAGGTGAGTGTTGTTGACTTGTCCCTGATTTAATTCTTTCAATTATTTGTGGACATGTTTCTGTTTTTGGTTGTTTTGTTTTTTAGGATGTTTTTTATTTTTCTTGAGGATTACATGAATTATGATATATCTCTCTTGATTTAGAACATGCTTGACATTGTAGAGAAACTTGAATAGCATGTGTTCTATAAGTCCTAAGCTATTTTTTGATTTTGTTTGAGTATGTACTAGTTTGTACATGTACTCAAGGGTTAATTAAGAAATTGATATTTCTTGTTTGTGTACCCTCTATAGCTTAGTTAAGCACTATCATGCATTGTATTTGCATTTTTTTAATCATTTAGCATAATGTGTGCTTTTTGTTTTTGGTCATAAAATTTCTTTTAAACCAAAAATAATTTTGTGTTTTGCATTAATTGTTCTTGGATTTAAAATCAAGGATTGGCCATATTATCTTTACATAACATGTTTATGTACTTTGTTTAGCTTGGATGAGCTTATTTGTTGCACTTTACTAGCTGAAGTCTTTGTAGTGCATGTTGTGTGGGAAGATGTTTATAGTTTTTGATCATTTTGTCTTGATCTTGAAGTCACATGCCTTTGATTGTTGGACTTGAACTTAATGAGAAAGGCATAAATAACCATCTCACCACTGTTTACTAGCCAATCATGAACACCTTAGTGCATTTCGTAAGATTTTGTGCTCGAGAAAGTGTAGCACATGCACAAAAAGAATATAAGGTGTAGCCTCGGTTAAAATGTTAAAATTGGTGTGTACATTATCCCGGCTATTTTAATAAATTTCTAATCAATTAAAATTGGTGTGTATATTATGAGGTAAATCAAGAAACTTACATGATTGCAAGCTTTTATTCTAGGAGATGTGAGAGTTATATGATGTAACTCTTTAGGTGATAGTCTCTTTCAAATTTATGTGATGAATTTTGTAGACTTTGTGATTGATTACTATTCACATATCACCTCACATGTCTCTCAAGCTTTTGCTAGTTGCACACACTACACAAAGTTACTCTTTGCTAAACTTTGTACATGTTATTGTGTGTGATTTTGTTGTGGCCATCCAAGATTATATATTCCTTGATTTTGATGCAAAATTTGTGTTTTTTAAGGACAAATTGATTGAAAATCTTAATTTTGGAAGATCTGGGATATATTCATGTGTTTTTGAAAAACTTTCAGTCTCATACTCATGCATTTCAATTCATGAAATACTATGCTTTGAGGAGTTTCTGCATAATATTGCTCAGTTTTTCAAAATTTTGAGTTTTCCAGAATTTCGACCGATCGAAGCTATTTCTCGACCGATCGAAATTGCAATAAAATTTTTGGTTTGTTTCTGTCTGACTCGATTGGTATTCGATCGATACTCGATCGATCGAAACTGAAAAATTTTCAGTTTTTAGAGTTTTGACCAAATTTTTTCATGCATCATTTATGTTTAGGATTCACATGAATTGCATTGTTTTTGTATCCATCTTGCAGTTTTGCAGTCATATCTCTCATTGTTTTCACACATAACATGCATACACTTTGCTAAATTGGGTACTCAACTTGATTTAAAAATTGATTGATTAATTTTTGAGTTATGTACTTTTCTAGTATATGCTATTTTTGATGTGTGAATTGCAGAAAATATTTTTCTTCAGAGATGTGATGGATAATCAATGTGCAAATATTTTCTCTACTCATGCAACTATTTATGGGTCACATAGTGTCAAGTTTGCATTTATTGAAAGAGAGAATATTTTTCGTCATGTGTATCCTCAACACATTTTTTTTAGGTTGTGTGTTTTTTATTTATCCCCACCTCCTAAGTTTTCCCCAAAACTGTTTTTCCCAAAACTTGTTTTGTTTTTCCTATTTTTATAGGGGGAGAAAAGTTTTTTTTCTTTGTTGTTCAAAGGAGGAGTTGTTGCTCTTTATAGGGGGGTTATCTCTTTTTTCTATAGAGCTAATCTGTTTTATGTTCCCATGGTTCTCTTTTTTCTCTCATGTTTACTCTTTGTTTGAATTGTATTTGTCAATACGTGACAAAAAGGGGGAGAAATAGATGAAATGTGAGAATCTTGTTTGTCTTGTTTAGGGGGAGATAAAATTGTTTTTAAAAGGGGGAGAATATAAAAACTTTTTGATGTATCTAACTTAGGGGGAGAGTTAGTTTACTTTTGTTTTTATATTGTGCTTCATTTTGTTTATATGTCTTTCTTTCCACACATGCGTTGATGTGTTTGTTGAGTGTTTCAGGAAAGACAGGTGCATTCTGATCAAGACCTTCTACCTCTTCTTGGCAACTTCTAGGTTAAGAGTCTTAGATTGGGATTTGTGATGTAATTGGGAATTTTATTGTATTGGGTTGTTCTTGTATTTTAACATTTCATTTTGTATGAAAGTTTTGTCACGAATTGCCAAATGGGGAGATTGTTAGGTTCTAAAAGCTTAGAATAATTGGCAAATCGTGAGCACACAAGAACATGTAAGCTGCAAAAAGAAGAATTAAGAATCTGCCTGGTTCGATCGATCGAAAAACAGGCTCGATCGATCGAGATTCGTATCTGCAGAATTTTAATTAAGCCCAAACAGCAGTTCTAGCCCATTAAGGATTAGGGTTTCAGATCTACTTCTCCCACTATATAAAGGAAACCCTAAGCACGTTTTTTATAAGGCTTTTTAGAGAGAAAAGAGTGTGCCTCTTTTGTATTTAGGGTTTTGTTCCTAAAACCTCTCTTATTACTTCTACCGGTGTTGTTTCTTGAAGAATCTCAAGATCCGGTATTGCTGAAGTTGCTGCCTTCTCTAGTCATCAAAGGAGCTGATGATCTAAACCTTCAAGGGTGGTCTTGGAGTCACAAACAGGAGAGTTTGTGTTGCTAAACCTTTGAGTGGGATCTCAAAGTCACAAACGGTGGTGTTTGTGTTTTTGCAAAGATTAGAGAAAGAAGGAGTCCGTGGATCTCGGAGCTATCATGGGGTCATGGTAGTAAGTTTCCTACACTTGGGTAGCAATAGGACGTTAGTGGTCTAAGTCGCTATTGTGTAAACTTCAATTCTTTCTAGTGGATTTGCTATTTTACCTTGAGGATAGCTAGGTTAAATCCTCCCCAGGTTTTTTACCGGTTTGGTTTTCCTGGGTCATCAGATCTTTGTGTTGTTTATTTTTCCGCTGCTTTGTTATTTTTGCTTAACTGTGTTAACCTAGTTTTAATTAAATTACCTAAGTTAATAACTTGGCTAATTCTCTAGGTTAATCTGTTGGGTTTAAGGGGTCTAAACGAACTGACACACTTATATCATCCTTTCCATTGACGGGCTTTGAGAGCTCAAAAGTGGAGATCCTCATCAATCCAAGCAGGAGGCAATGGGATGAAGACATGTTATTTGGGCTGTTCAACATGGAGGAAGCTGAGCTCATCAAGACTATTCCTTTAAGCAGTGAAGCTTCAGAGGATGTCCTGTTCTGGCCACACTCAAGCAATGGCCAATATAGTTGCAAGACCGGATACAGGTTCTTAAAAATGGAGGACGAGTTGTCTAGTGTGCCACAGGTAGCCACAAATGATGAGAAGCAGCTGTGGAATGGAGTTTGGTCTATGCAAGTCCCCCCTAAGGTAAAAACTCTGCTTTGGCGTGCTTGCCGTGAAGCTTTGCCGACGAAAAGTGCAATGTTCCGTAGAACCATCTCAACGGACTCTTTGTGTGCTAGATGCCATGCCCAGGCTGAAGATTCACTGCACGCATTGTGGTCTTGTCCAGAGTTAGATTCGGTGTGGTCGGAAATGGAGCTTGGGAGGTACCGGTCTTCAGTTCAGTTCATGTCCTTCAAAGAGCTGCTATCATGGATAATTAAAAACAACCATTTGCCAGAGCTCTTTGTTGTTACGGCTTGGACAATCTGGAACCAGAGGAATCGGACTCGCCTCAACCAGCCAGCGGACTCACTTCATCAGATTCCCAACATCGCAAAGTCTTGGCTAGTTGAGTACAGAGCTAGGTAAGTATCTATTGCTACTCCAGTGCAGCAGACTCACCGCCCCAGAACACGTTGGAGGCCACCACCATCAAAGCTATTCAAAATCAACTTTGATGGTGCCGTCCTCCCACACGTTAAAAAATCTGGCATTAGAGTTGTAATAAGAAATCATCAAGGATTAGTTATTGCTTCATGCTCAAAACTGGTAAACCAGGAGTTATGCAGTGAAGACATCGAAGCAAAGGCTGCGAGATGGGCTCTCTCTTTTGCTTTGGATGTAGGAGTGAAACGGGCTGTTTTGGAAGGTGACTCTATGATCGTTATTAAAGGGTTAAGGGAGGAAGAAATGCTGCTAGTCCCAATGGGTTTGCTCATTGCGGAAGCCAAACAATTATCTCAACATTTCGAAAAATTACTTTACTCTCATGCAAAAAGGGATTGTAATGTTTTAGCTCATAGTCTGGCTAGACATGCCACTAGCATTCCAGATTTGTTGGTTTGGATGGAAGATGTTCCTCCACAATTTCATGATGTATTTCAAGCCGATTTACTAGGCTTATCTGAATAAAAGTCATTTATATGGTTCTCTCAAAAAAAAAAAAAAAAAGTGCAGGTGTTTTGCTAAAAGAAATAAAATTGATTGGCATTGTTTTCGAGTGCAAGGATAGATTGGGGATAATGAATGTAAGAGGAAAAGCTATGGAAATAGAATTGATATTTCTAATTGAAATTACCTCTGCTTATTTCTCTGCAAGTTCTTTTACAGTCTTAGATACAAATTTCTCAGTCGCTTTGTCAAACAAAATGAATGTTGTTGAATCGATTTTACTTTCTACTTGGACATGTATCCTATACTTGTTTCAGTTGCAAAGTTGTTAGTATAATGTATATTTATATTATGTGTGCATTTGTCACCTACAAGCCTGTTGGTTCTTAAGTGTCTTTCTTGTATTATTTATGTTTTATATATCAATTGGCTATTAAAACTTCTAGAATTTCATGATACAATAATAGAAAATATTAATGCCATAGTGATGCAATAATATCACAATTTAACCTCTAAATTTTAATTGAAATAAAAGTAGCCAAAAATAGATCCTTACCAAGTATATGCATCATACTAAAAACCAAAAATATAAAATTGGCATATAATATGAAAAAATAAGCCTAAATAAATTACAATGCTATATTAGTAAAACTATATACATAAAATCTAAACAAAATATTTAAGACGAACGTAATATTTTGAAAATTAACATACCTCTCAGAAAGAAAAACAAAGATATTGTGAGAAAATTATGGAAGTTTAATTTTTAAGTCCAATGGAAATGGAGATTTATATTGGAGAAATGTGGAGAAAATAATATTTGTCCAATTCATTGAATTTGACTCTTGCAATTCTGCATTAAAGTTAGTCTTATCCAGAAAATTGAAAAGCTTTTTTTTGATTCCTACATTTCCTATGACATTTTAGATCCATCCGTATCAATTCAAAGCATGTAAAGTTATAAATGTATCCAAATTCTTTGAATTTTATTCCTACATTTTCCACGACTTTTTAAATCCATCCATATCAATTCAAAGCATGTAAAGTTATAAATGTATACAAATTCTTTAAATTTATTAATACATTGAAATAAATGCATTTATCATTAATTAATAATTTGACATAAATGATAAATTTAGATGAGGTGAAAGCCTAAATGAAAAGGATGACATATAATGTGCCATTTAGTAGAACATCATACTTTCCCAAGTGTACTAACAAAACTCCATTATCACATACAATTATGGACTGCCAATTCAAGGTTGAATAATTTAGAGAGTGCATACCTCCTCAACGCCGCCATCCTTAACATAAGTAATAAGAGAATTGATAATAAACTTGTCAAGTATAGCTTCTAAATCATCAATATATGGAGGCCCTAGTGGGAAAAAAAAAAAACCAATTTTATCAGTGAAAGAAATGAAAAACAACAGTTCAATTGTGAAGTCCATAACAATGGGGATTACAGGTTCCTCACCTACATCTTAAACAAAATAAATAGAACAATCAAGCTCGACAACAGTGCCTTTTCATCAATAACACTAGAAATAGAAAGAACCTGAAGAATTCTATATCAGAGTCAAAGTCCCTTTTTTCCCACGTACACACCACCTGTATGAGAAAAAGAAAATTAGAACCTTAAAGAGGAGATATTACAAAACAATCATCATATTCAAAATATTGTCACTTTATTTTAAGTAAAAAGTTGAGATTCTTCCAAACAGAGGTATATTTTTTCTATTTCTTGTTTTCTTTGTAGCTTAATTTTATCATCAATTTTCAACTATTTTCCTTTCATCAACTTAATTAACCTGAATTTTCATGGAATCAAATGGCTAAATGTAGAGATATGTTGCTAAATTACATGCTCTTTCTAAAGATAACTCCATCATTGCCCAACCTGTCATTAAGCTTTGACCTATATCACATTAAAAGTAAGTCCCTCTCTCCCACCGTCAGTTTCACAATGATTATAAAATTAACACAATTATTATATAATAAGAAGTAAATTACTAATTCCATACAAACAAAAACAATCTATAAAATAAACTGATACAAACCCGAAGGAGAAAGAAGAACTTTTGTAGAACTTGTATTCAGACTCTTTGAAGGATGTATACTTGTAGTTACTTTAAAAGGTACCATCAGTTCCTTAGAGACCTTCTCGAACGGATAAAATGGAGGAAGTCGTGGTGGCAAGAACTCCATATCAATGTCACTCATGACTGAATCATGATTCTTCTTGGGCAGCAAAACTGCTGGTGTGTTTTTCACATCTACCTCCTGCTCATTCTGAAACTATGGAAAGATTATCATAGTTCTTTGTCTTGTACTTCAAGTGGGATCTCCTTGGTATAGTCTGTGTAACATTAATGTCCATTGTGGTGTTCAATCTATGCATCACCATTTCAGATGTTTTTCTGTTAGTTTGCTGAATATTTAATATTCTTATATTTAAAAAAAAAAAAGAGTAAATAGCATGGCAGTAGTTACTTCCATTATAATTTAACCCTCCAAAATTCTATCAAGATTTTTCCAAAATGCATTTTATTCACATGTTGCAAGGGCAAAACTAAAACAAAAGAGAGACTATTACACATTGATGGGTGACTGTAAGACCGATTTCTTAATGCAATCATAAGTAACAGGTTGGAAATTAAGGATCGTTTGTCAATAGATCAAGTAATTCACAGCCACAACAGCTGAGCCAAACATCTCATCATTTTTCTCTTTTATGCTAAAATTTTCTCAAAATTAGTACTCTTCTTCTTACTACTAAATCTGAGATCTCTTACTAAAAAACTTCAGGATTAATATAGCACAACTGGAAATATGAAACAAAAACAGAATATCATGCCTACTGTCAAATTGTAGTACATTGTCAGACTGTAGTAAGACCAAGCACCAAAGTTTACTAAAGACATATAACCCCTCTATTTATGATAATTTTCATTACATAAGATTAAATGTGGATTATAATATTCAAAATATTACCTACAGCCATCAAAAACTCATACTTTAAGAAATGATAATATGTATTTGGACAATGATCATTCTATTCTTCATGGTTAGGATTAATTGCATTTTGTCAAGCGGAATGTTCAACAACAATTGCTGCTCTACTATTGTTTTCTCTTCACATTTAAGTGCCAAAAGGAACTTTAAAAAAAAAATACATGGGAATATAGACATTATCCATCACCAACAACTTTATTATACCCCTGTTTTGTCCTCTATATTCAACACTTATAAGAGGCATAAAAATAAAATAAAAAAACTCAATAAATCTTCATGCTAGTCATGCCAATATGCACTAAAAATATGAAATAAAATAACATTTTAAAATAAGATAAGTTTGAAGAAACAATTAACAAAAATAATATAAGTCCTATAAACAAATAGAAAGAAGTACAAAGTGTGCCATATAAGAAAGGTGAAAAAGAATTAAAAGATTAAAACCTGTGTTAATGACAGATTGTTGTAGACAATAAAGGCTATCCTACAAATAAGATTAGCCAGCCGCATTGGGTCTACCAATCATGTTGAAATTGCATCCTTTGTTAGTAACACTTCTGATTCTCTCATGTCTCATTGCCTCCCTACTCTTTACTCTCTTCGTAGATTGAAATATAAATAACACAAACAAAAACAATAGACACCGTAGGTTAAAATTCAGTCATAACTCTAAAACAAAGAAATTAAGAACTGATGAGGTATCGAAAAAAAAAAAAAAAAAAAAACTTGAGGAACATTAATAGGTCTATGCCAATTAAAAATAACTGACGTCCACACCGTTATAATTCCACACAATCCTGGGGCTCTAACAAAAGGCAAACACAAATAGAGAAACCAAGATTTTGAATTAGGAATTTAACAAAAATCCAAAGTCACGAATTTAAAAACTCTCATTATGGGAAAAAAAATTTCTAACCCAATTACTATAGACAAATCCAAATCTAACTGAAATACATAAATCCAAACCTATCCAACCAAATGACTAAACATAAAATCAAGTTACGGCATAATTTAAAAATGAATTAAAAAAACCTTTACCTATAGTGGTTCTGGCTACATGACAGATTCTCTACTTGTCTTCACAACTTACTGAAATTTCATGGTATTTAAATACCAGAAGTAATCCACAATTAGAAAAGTATACTAACAAAATCTAAACCCGTTAAAATCGAACATCAAAAACAACATCAAGACTTAAAAAGTCTCTTTTTAAAAAATATATAGAGAGAGTTATTCTATCAGATTTCAAAATTCCACAATTTCACTCCCCTTAAAAAAACAGAACAGGTAAGAGGCCAATAAAACTCAGGTAGGATTTTCATATTGTGAGCGCTTTCCCTGATTTTAACAAATAGAGAGGAAAAGGGTTATGAACCCAAATTCCTAAATTGACAGCAAACCATAATCGAAGAGAATATAAGGAAAAGAAATTAATACCTTTGCTTTGATTAAATTAGAGACTCTAGATGTACTAGAGAAAGAAATTGAATGATTTAAATCCAAAAAAGAAGAATTCAAACAAACCATTACCGAAGATATTTAATAAAAAAATAGTCAAATATCATAATTCCAATTTCCTTAACCCTAATTTCAGGAAACAAAATCTCATTGCAATTGTATAAGTGGAAAACATATAACAAAACTAATTTAACTTTAAATTTGTGGGGAAAAAAAAAAGTCAGAGAAAGAATAGGAACCCATCGGAGGCATTGTTAATCAAAAATCAGAGGGAACTATTGTTAATTTCTAAGTTTTAATTAGGAACCAAAACGTAGCTTTGAAAATAGATAAAAGGTCAAATCTTCCTTCTAAATTTGGGAAAATTTTTGAAAGAAAAAGAATAGGTACCCATCAGAAGCATGTTGTAATGGGAGGGGTAGACTCCTCTTCGTTCTTGACGCTTCATCTTGCTTACTTCTTCTTATTCCGGGGAAAGAAATTAGTGGACAGAGATGAAGAAATCTGACAGGAAGTGAGAGACATCTTTTCATTCCTGATTGCAAACCACAGTTTTTGATCTCTTGATCTCTCTCTCCTTCTCCGTTCTCTATTTCTCTGTCTCTCTTTGTTAGGTTCTAAAAGTTTAGAACAATTGGCAAATCGTGAGCACACAAGAACATGTAAGCTGCAGAAAGAAGATTTCAGAATCTGCCTGGTTCGATCGATAGAAAGACAGGCTCGATCGATCGAGAATCGTATCTGCAGAATTTTAAGTTGGCCCAAACAGCAGTTTTAGCCCATTAAGGATTAGGGTTTCAAATCTACTTCTCCCACTATATAAAGGAAACCCTAAGCACGTTTTTTATAAGGTTTTTTAAAGAGAAAAGAGTGTGCCTCTTTTGTATTTAGGGTTTTGTTCCTAAAACCTCTCTTATTACTTCTACCGGTGTTGTTCCTTTAAAAATCTCAAGATCCGGTATTGCTGAAGTTGCTGCCTTCTCTAGTCATCAAAGGTGCTGATGATCTAAACCTTCAAGGGTGGTCTTGAAGTCACAAATAGGTGAGTTTGTGTTGCTAAACCTTTGAGTGGGATCTCAAAGTCACAAACGGTGGTGTTTGTGTTTTGCAAAGATTAAAGAAAGAAGGAGTCCGTGGATCTCGGAGCTATCATGGGGTCGTGGTAGTAAGTTTTCTATACTTGGGTAGCAATAGGATGTTAGTGGTCTAAGTCGCTATTGTGTAAACTTCAATTCTTTCTAGTGGATTTGCTATTTTACCTTGAGGATAGCTAGGTTAAATCCTCTCCAGGTTTTTTACCGGTTTGGTTTTCCTAGGTCATCATATCTTTGTGTTCTTTATTTTTCCGCTGCTTTAATTGATATGATTGTTATTGTTTTAACCTAGATCTGAATAATAAACCTAAGTATTCACTTGGTTAATTAATTAGGTTAAACAATCTAGTTTACAGGGGTCTAAACGAACTTACAGTTTGAACCAAAACTTATTGGAATGAATAAATTGTCCCTTCTAATTCAAGTTTCATCTTCTATTTTGACATTGCCCAAAAACGTATTATAAGTGATAATCATAACTGTAAAGGGCTTTGTATCATCACTTTTTTATGTTTCTAGTAAAAGCGTCAAATATTTAAATCGTTCACCCTAATAGTGAGTTAGTGATAATCATAATGGTAAAGAACTTTGTATCATCACCTTTTTAATGTTTCTAGTCTAGTATATAAAAACGTTCAACGTTCAAATCCTTCCCCCTAATACTGAGTTTGGTTCAATATTTTGATTTAAAATTTTTTAAAAAGTGGCAATCTGCAATTGTTACAAAAATGCACTTTCTTACATTTACAAGACTAAAAAGCGCAATTTCAAGATTTTACCAAATGCCTAAAAATAACAATTTGAAACTGTCATCACTCTAGCCAAACGATCACTAACTATCAAATTATATTTAAAAAAAAAAAAACCCAGAACACTAGTTCTCAAGTCGCTTTAATTTCAAAATTTTGGTTTGTTCGGTGCTTATATATATATATATATATATAGATAGTTAGATAAATTCAAAATACTTGAAACACTTACAGCAGTAGTAGTTACATGATTACATGTTAACAACAGGATAAGCAATAAGGCTTGAAGACTAGTTCTAGTTACAAGCTTTATGAACAGGGTAGCAGTGAGAACTCTAGAGGGAAGTTTAAGAGAGAACACTCTTAGAACTCTCTAAACTAGCTCTAAAGGATTCTCAAGTAGTAGAGAAAATCCTAAAAGGAATTTTGAATTGCAATAAGGGACATCCCCCCTTATATAGGTAGAAAAAGAAAAATTTGAACAGTAAATGGTAACAGTGAATAGTGACTTTTTTCACTATTCATAACAGGGCCCGTGAGGAACAGCAGAAGCTTTATCAAAAGCCGGGTATTAACATTTTGGCATTTTGCACTGAAAGCAGTCAACAGTAAGGGCAGTAGCTATAATGAAAGTAGTATCAGTCTGAGCAAGTAAAGCAATAGCTGAAACTTTAACCATGGGTAAATAATGTAGCAATTTGACCGTTATGCAGGTCAGACAAATAGCAAAGCAACAACAATTATCATCATTTTGGCCTTTGTGCAGGCTAGACAAACAGCAAATTATTGGCCTTTGTGCAGATTAGACAAACAGTAGATCCTCAATTATCCCCTAGATCAAAAGTGTCTTCTACATCATGTCTGAATAGTTCCTGGTCATAAGGGAAATAGGGATTGTTAGAAACAGATGCTTCAAAAGATGCCTTAGAACCTTCATCTTTTGAATCTCAGTTAGCAGCTTAATCTTCTGCCTATTAGAGCAGGGCAAACAGAGCATCATGGTCCTTGCATAAGTTGTCAAAAGGAGAATTCTTCGTTTTGGACTTAGCAGGTGGTTTAGTATTTTTTGTGGATGAGGTGGTGGGTGCCTTAGCTTGAACAGGGGGTTGGGTTGGTGAATAATCTTTAGCAATAGGGAGAGTAGCAGAGGCTGAAAATTCTCTGGAAACAGTGGCAACAATACTTTGAGTATGGGGAAACTTATCCCACCATTTAACACACTAGTAATGAGCAAGAACATCACCATATTTTTTATATTGCCATTTTAGTATCCATGGGATCTTATGGCGCTTAACAAAGTGAAGCAAAACAGGAGATTTAGCACCATGAGAGTCAACTTTGAAACCTCTTGAGAAACATCGGGAAGCATCCATTAATGGCTCCAAAAGTATGTTAGAAATATGGCCAAATTGAGGCCACCAGTGGTTGAACCAAAGAGGCAAATAACCAGTGAAATGTTTGTCAAAATTAACAAACCAGGAATGAGTCATGTTATCATTCTGGTGAAGCATGAATCTGAACCAAGCAATGATATAATCATGATATGAATAAGGAATAGGACATTTTGGCATTAATCTGGTATCATTAGGGGTAGGGCCCCACTTTTTCTTAGAAATAACGTCAACTATGAAAACACTATGGTAAATAATTTTTGAAGGATTAACTTTATCAATTATGGTTTTGATAACAATAGATTTCTTATAACGCAAGAGATCACAGTAGTATTGTAAATTCTTTTCTCCATGCTCAGGGATCCAATGGAATCTTGGAGGGAAATAACATTTAGCAAGCTTAAGGGGATCATCAATTGAGGATTTATTGGCTTCAATAGAAAACAGCTTTTGGAAATATTGTTTTTAACATATTGGGAAGCATTGGATTTTCTGGGAAAAGCAGTTCTAACAGGTTGGTGAACAGGGGTTAAAGCATAAGGATCATAGGATGCATAAGATGAGGCTAAAACAGAAGAGTAGTTGGGCTTAGGTATGGTACCTAAAGTGGTAAACCGGTTAGCAATCTACAAGGGGGAAGCAGGTTCTTTTTTAACAATTTGGTTTTCAGTGGCAGGGCTTTTGTCTTTCGACTGCCTACTTGCCATTAGTGCTCTGCAGAAATTCATGAGTGAGGAAATCAGGGATAGTATTTTGAGAACCTTTAATATATTCAATATTAAAATCAAAAACACTTAAAATAGCTTTCCATCTAGCAAAAATATGTTTTGAAGCAATATTTTCAATATCTTTTTCAATAACATATTTAGCACTTTTGCAATCAATACACAGCAAAAACTTTTGGTTTAGCAAATCACTTTGAAACTTTGAAATACATAGTACTATAGACAAAATTTCCTTTTTAATAGTACTATAATTTAGCTGTGCAGCAGTCCAAACTCTAGGATAGAAATGAACAATTTGTTCAGATGAGCCAGGGGAAACTCTTTGTTTCAGAATACCTCCATAACCAACATCAGAGGCATCGGTTTCAACAATTTTGAAAGCATTGGGAGTAGGAATACCAAGACAAGGCAGGGTCCTAACATGAGACTTGATTTGTTTAACAAGGGAAGTATGAGTATCAGTCCAAGGGGGAGGATTACTTTGTAACCGATCAAAAAGAGGTTTACATTGTTTCCTCAAATCCTTGTAGAAATCAGCAACATAATTCAATGACCCAAGAAATCTTTGGAGTTGGGTCTTATCAGTGATCACATCAGGAAATTTATCAGCAAATTGGATGGCTCTATTAATAGGACGAATTTGTCCTAGAGTTGGAGTAAACAAGCACATCATCAATATAAACAATGGTGAAATGGCTGAAGGGATTGAAAATATCATTCATAATATTTTGGAACTCACTAGGGGCATTCTTAAGACCAAAAGGCATAATATTCCACTCATTGTGTCCAAAAGGAATGGTAAATGCAATTTTGTACTTTTCATCCTTTCTAATTTGGATTTGCCAGAATCCAGATTTCATATCAAACTTAGAGAACACCACAGCATCACTCAATCTATGAACTAAGTCATTCTTGTTTGGAATAGGGTACCTAATCCATTCTAAGACTTTGTTAAGAGGCTTGTAGTTGATAACTAGGCAAGGGGTTCCTCTCTCAATCTCAACATTTTTTTGAACATAGAAAGCAGCACATGACCAGGGAGACTTGTTGTTTTTAATCAAATTTTTGTCAAGTAAATCTTGAATTTCCTTCTTACAGAACTCAACCGTTTTAGCATTCATCTGAATAGGACGAGCTTTAGTAGGAATGTTTTTCTCATCAAAATCTTTAACATAAGGCAGGTTAACAATATGTTTCTTCCTATGCCAAAAAGCATTAGGAATTTCAGAGCAAACATCATCAACCAAGGCCTTCTGAAAATTATCAATTTTTGATTGTAACAATTTATCAAAAAGTTGTTCAGCAATTTTCTTGTATCTAATTTTTTGGTTAAGGAAGTTCAAATGTTTGACTTTAGCATGGATTAAATTCAAAGCATTATCAGTATCAATCTCAAACTTTGAGGCAAATTTGAATTTTACTTTCTGCCCAAAAGGATCAATAGTAATACCATCATGTTCAACAAGAAAGGGGTACAAAGCACTGATAAATGGAAGACCAAGTATCACTTTATCAGTCATGTTTTTAACAAGCACAGAAGGAATCTTAAAGCAGATATTATCATGGCAAACATGAGCATTATTTAATTCATATTTGATTTTCATTTGAGTACCATTAGTAGAAATCAATCTCTCAGTAGATTTTTCAAAATACTTGGAAGGGAATCAGTCCTTCCTGGATACAATTTATATCCACACTAGAATCAATCATAGCAATAACATCGAAAGCATAATCATGGGAAACAATAATCTTAACTTTTGTAAACCATTTTGGAGAAAGCATTTTGTTAACAAGAGCAATCTGAGAATCAGTAAAAACATTAGCAATACCTTTATCAGAAAGAAGATCCTGTTGATTGGATTCATCTCCATCTTTGATTTATACATTATAGCTTTTTCCTAGGTGCATGTGTGTGTGTGTGTGTGTGTGTGTGTGTGGAGGGAGGGAGGGAGGGAGGGATTTGGGTGTGGAGGACCTTGCCAAAAGGTATCACTTCTTAATTTTCATCATATCAAAATGTTAATGAAGGTAATTTTATTAGACATCTTCTTTTATATTAATTACATAATTATCTACCATTTAATTAATTTTGGACTTATATATAATTTTTTTAAATAGAAAAACTTTAATTTAGTTTTATTATCTATTTTGTTATTTACTTTTAATTAAATTAATAAAATATTTTCTTTAGTTTACACATGATTCTTGATCAAGTTGTGTGTCGCATTGGCATAATGCTAGG
This sequence comes from Lithocarpus polystachyus, assembly GCA_033629205.1. Taxonomy (NCBI): domain Eukaryota; kingdom Viridiplantae; phylum Streptophyta; class Magnoliopsida; order Fagales; family Fagaceae; genus Lithocarpus; species Lithocarpus polystachyus. Next base: position 50,099,580 of record CM066168.1, read on the forward strand.
TTTTTTAAAGTTTGACACCAAACATGTTTGGATCTATCTTTTCAACCCATTATGTGGCGACTAAACAAGTTATTGACTCATTAACAAAAAAAGTTTATGATTAAAACTACATAAAAAAAATTCTCTTTAGTTGCTACATAATGGTTTAGAATAAGATAGCTTCAAACATGTTTCTTCAAGTTTTGGATCATTCATATTTTTGAAAATTTCATTAGTTCAATTGAAATATTTTTTACATACATATAATTTGAAACAAACATAATACTACTTAGCATACTACTCAACATCAGTTAACACTCCAAATAAAAGTAAAAAAAAAAAAAAAAAAAAAAAAACCAGTCCTAACACTCTCCTTGGTTTTCTCATACATATTTCAAATGGATTTTTCAAGTTAGGTGTGGGTGCAAGTAAGCAACATAGGAGGGTGGACTATTTTTCTTTCTCAGTGTAAGAATGGAAACAGGGAGTAATAGAAAGACGAACAGAGAACTATGGAAACTGAGAGAAAGAGAGAGAGAAGCTTCAGGAAAACTTTCTATTATAATTGAAAAATGAATTGCTTTGTATATGTACATAGGTCCTACATATATACTAACTGGAAGCTAACTGAAAGAAAAACTAATTTCCAAACTATGCGCTGGGTAGTTACATCAGTTACAATATGGTAGTTACAATATAGCACGTGTGACTCTCATGTGTGAACATAAATAACTAATGCAAACTAAAACTATAGGTAGTATAACTTCTTGTGTCGTTTTGTGTATTACACTGTCACTTGCTTCACTCTATTTTACTCCACAAGCACTTCACTCCACAATCACTTCATTTCACTGCTGCAGCATTTGCTTCTTGCCTCACTGCTGCTCTAACCTTGATTTTAGTATCTTTACACTCAGCATCTTAACGTGGGGCATAGGCTATATCTTGTTTTGCAGCAGAAAAGGGAATCAAACAGAAGACTATTTTACATAGTGTTTTGATAGGTTTCTCTATGTCTTTGACCTAGAAGATCATAGTATTTCAAATTCATTACCTTGTCCCGTTGTCAGCAAACATTATTCACGACTTGATTGGGTTATGATTCCGCTTAGGTTGGTCTTTAATTGTGCAGATTTAGCTGATACTCTTATCTATGAACTCTCTATTCTACTAATTGCTCATTTTCAACTTAGAAGGAAAATGCCAAGTTTGGAACAATCAGTGCTTCGCTCTGCGTATCCCTCACCTCATTGTTGATTAATTGGTGCATGTGTAATATTGTTACACTAACTAGAATCAGTTTATTATTATTATTATTATTATTATTATTATTATTATTATTAAGTGATGTGGTGGTATATAAGTGATGTGGTGGAGGAAAACTCTCTAGCATGTAGCCTTTCAAAATAGTGGAAAAAAATCATTTCTTTGTTCTTGGATACGATTCTTCGATACAAGTGTCCTTTATTGTGTATGCACATGTTTCAGTTATTTTCTTGTATCAATTTTAAAACTACAAAAGATCGAATGAGAGGAAATAGGGGGCATACATATACCCCTATCTAATTATTTTGTATGTATTATAGCACAACCCTTTCGAAGAAGCATGATGCATATGGTTCAACCGCCATCTTACTTTTCTTGGTTTAACATATAGTTGTAAATTAGAATAGTTATAGTGATAGTTCATATTTAGGCTGCAGCTTGCTACTAGTTTAATCCCAAAATAACCTTAACCAAGAGATTAAACAAACCAAACCTAGTTGCAAGCACCAAGAATAAGAAAAAACTGAGCAGAATATAAATCACAACTCACACACACAAAATCTTTTATAGAGAGAAGCTTAAGAGAAAAAAACTCCCCAATGAAATTTACTACGTAGATAGTTACAGTACAATATGACTTACAATCTCCAGTCATGCAATGCACTTGAATTCGAGCCTCCAGCTCTTGCTAGCAATAGAGTGCACCAACTGTTTCTCTTCACACTCTCCGAACGCAAGTCAAGTTCACAAACCACAAGTTTGATTTCTTGAACACTTCAAGGTCTCTTGAAGACTTTTTTTTTTTTTGGTTTTCAGTAAACCAAATCACTCGAGCTAACAATGTATTTTGAGAAATTTTTCCTCACAAGGATGGTCAATGCTAGAGAAAGTAAGTGAGAATAAAAGGAATTCTCTATCAATTAGGGTTTCAATTTTGTAAGGGTTTTAAACCAATGGTTGGATGGTTGCACTCAAAATAGAAGAATTGATATGGAAAATTTTTTGGGCACGTTCAGTTGACCCCACGTCAGGCTAGGGACAAGAAGACTGCCTCTGTAACCCTGAACTTGACTGCTCGTTTAACAACTCAGTTGACCTAACTTAAATTGAATAAACTCTTTAGAATCTGCACTTAAACTTTCGACTCTTTTTCTTCTTGAAGACCAAAAGAACTAACCCAAATGACACAAATACATGAAAATTTGTTGCAATTAGAAACTTTGGCACGAAATTTGCCAACAATAAATATGATCCATTGATCCCAACAAACAGGGAGTCTACAGCATATCGTTGAACAATTAATTTTGATAATATCAAGATTATCAAGAACTTAAAATTTACAAGTTATTGCAACGCTAGAACGACAAGCCTCTTTTCAAAATTTTAGTTGGACATCCAAACTCATACTTGGTTTTTTAACCGAAAAAGGTTTTCAACTCACGTTCATGGCTGCTAGTAAACAGAAAAAATGAAATAATTTTCAAAAAATGCTTTTTGGAAAAATTGACTTTTTTTTTAGAAAAATATTAACCACAAAAAAAAAATGAAATAATTTTCAAAAATGCTTTTTGGAAAAATTGACTTATTTTTTAGAAAAACATTAACCACAAAAAAAAAAAAAAGGTTAATAGTAGATTATAAGAGTATTCACATTATTCTCTTCAAAATTTTAACCAAATTAGTTTTAAAAAATCAACATTTTTTAATTTTTCTATACATACCGTCAAACTCAATATTCTATCTTATACTTCATTTAAACACATTTTTTTTTTCTCGTGGATTCTAGTTAACTAATTGATAAAGTCTCATAAAGAGCTATTATTAAAAGATGACGTCATACATTGAAACTCTCTAAAATATATATATATATATATATTTTTTTTTTTTTTCTCTCTCTCTCATACCTCAGTAAATTTACACAAATCACAGGCATCACAACCAGCCATCACTGCAGCACGGCCAGACAACAAAACCCAAGATCAACCCAAACTCAACCACCCCCATGGCAACACCATATACAAAAAAAATAAATAAAAAATAAAAAATAAACAAACAAACAAACACAACTACAACAAACATCCAAATCAAACAACTAGATCTAGGAACTGAACCAAGATTCGTACTTGGGGGGCCAAAGCTTAAAACCAAAAAATATTTATGAAAATAAAAACTAACATCTATTTCACATTCAACAAAATACTACATATAAAATAAGTATTTTTTAAATATTTCATATTATAAAAAACATCAACAAAGTATAACATATAAAATAAGTGTTTTTTATTTTGTGCGTAATTTTTATTTAGTTCATATTTATTTTTATATTTTGTTTTTGTAGTTAAAAGAGCATAAATTTTATTTATTTATTTCTTTTTTTGTAGGTCAATATCTAAATATTTAGAAAATGAGAGACAAAATATATATATATATATATATATTTAAGGAAAAATCTTAATTTTTGTATACTACGTTTTTTTTTTTTTAATTTATTTTATAGCTTGGATGCACTATGCATATATTAGTAGGTCCGTACCTGACTAGATCCACTCGGAATAAGTTTTACTTTTAAAAAAATCCGGCAACTTCCCTAAGCCAAGTTCTTCTGTGTCTCTGGTGGAATGTGTTCCCTGATCAGGTTGTGGACTTGGATTATACTTTCCTACATTCAATAAAGTTCTATCTTTTATCTCAAAACAAAACAAATAAATCCAAGATCAAACCCAACAAACCCAATGAACCACAGACCCAAAGGGAAAACTTTCACTCTGCTTACACAAATTCAAATGACAAGAACCCAAAAACTTTTAACATTTTAAAAGAAGGCGAAGAACCACATCTCAACCCATTAAAAGTCACAACAGAGCATGACATCAAAACACTACTTAGGAATTTTATCAAACCCACTTCAAAATCCCATTAAAAATCTAGATCCAATTCCTGCAAGTTGAAGAAAGGTCAAATCGTCAGCGCCGGTTGAAGAAGACTGAAATTATCTTTACCGATGAAAACCCATCCTTGCTAGCACCAACGTGGAAAACCCAGATTCTCTTTTTAACTAACCCACACCCAAGTTTTACCTCAAATTTGTTTTCTTTTGTTGCCACCGATTTGACTCATTATTTCCTAGGTGTATCTCAATGGTCACTGTGAGGGCTTGGTGATGCAATTGTGGGAGACCCATTGTTGTTTTGGCATGTTGCTTTCGGAATAGACACGAGGAGGGTGAACAGAGAGAGAGAGTATTGAAGCAGAAAAATAGTCTAAAAAATAGAGGTTTGGCTTTGGCGCGTTGCTCGCTTAAGATTTTCTACCAGTTTGATGAGACTGACACGTTGTTGTTGTCGTCGTCGTCGTTGTTGTTGTTTTTTGTTTTGTTTTGTTTTTTTTTTTAAGTGTTTAATTATATGTTTGCTGAAATATTAAAATACTTACACGTTATATGCCCTAATCATATACTTATTTCTTGCTGAAGCCACTTCTCGTCTCCTCTATATTTCCAAAAAGAGCATTATAAGCTCAAAAAACCAAAATTCAAATAATCACATATAAGTCGCAATTCATACTTGCTCCATTCTTGCAGCTACAATTCTAGTGGACCATACTTTTTCTTTTTTTGAGAATAAAAAAGGGTAGCTCACGTGTAATATCATAGCCGATCACACTCCACAGATACATCGCCTGTGAGTACCACCAGCACATAATTGTGCCAGCAACTTGGACTCCACCCTTGTGCTTTGCTTTTTTTTTTTAGAAACCAAAGTCCAATACTTTTGCAGCTTCCACTCACCAATTTCTGCAAGGGCAAAAATGCCCAAAAAGTCGCAATATATGAAGATCGGTAATGCATTGTAATTAAGCAAACATTAGTCAGGACTTTTTTTTTTTTTTTTTTTTTTGAGAGAAAAAATTAGTCACGACTTGATAGGGTTTATGATCGCTATAACAAAATCAAAAGATCAATATTATATTTTAGTTATTTCATTGTTATTTTAAACTTTCTCTTTTTTTTTTTTTTTCCTGTTTCTTTTAGCCATTGATTTGTAACAAAGAATATTAATTGAATAATTAAAATCATTCATTCTAGTAAAACAATTAATAATCCGCAAGAAAAAATTGCATATCGTATGAGTTATATGCTTAAGTGATTTTCATTTCCAATAGAAATGAAATAAGTAGAAAATTAGTTGACTTGTGGCTAGCTAATCTATATATATATATATATATATATATATATATATATATATTAAATGCCAAAAGTTTAGAGAAAATCAAATTAGAATTAAAATTGAATTTCAATTAGAGTCCAATTATGCGCTATGTGTCTCATCTAATTTTAAATTTTTGTGCTAAGTGAATTATTGAGTATAAAAATTGAAAAGTTCAAATTCAATTAGATTCTATATTGGATTTCAATTAGGGTTCAATTTCGCACCATTTGTCCATCTAATTTTTTAATTTTTGTGACAAATGAATTATTGGGTACAAAAATCGATGAGTCTAAATTTAATTAAATTCTAAATCATATATATATATATATATAATGACAAACAATTACATATTTTAGAAATACATGGTTTAAAAAAGGTGTAAGCTAATACCATGTATAATTTCAACATCTTCTAAAAAAATGTACGATTTGAATCGTATAATTGTGATTATTTTTAATTGTACCCGTGCATACAAATAACTGAGTTTTTTTTTTTTTTAAGAATCTTTTGTTGTATGTGATTTTTGAGTAATTTGAGGAATTATATTGTTGATTTGGGTTATTGGATATATCTCATCACACTTTTATGTGGCGTTTAGTACAGGGTAATGTTTTAGGATTCTCAGGAATGTTCGAAGATCCCATATTTGGTTACAAATCACACAAGGGAATCAGATGTCAGGGGAATCTGGATTCTCCCCTTAAACCCCTTTCAGTAGGAATGTGAATTTCTTTTAAAACAGATGGGAATCTAGATTCCCAAGTTTAAAGGAAATTATATTTTTTTTATAAATTGACAATTTTAATCATTTTTCCTTATCATTTAAGCAATTAAGATAAAATATAAAACAAATCATCAATATCTTTTCCATTGTCTTTATCTTTTCCTGCCAAAATAACATAAATAGGATAGACAACTCTGTTGATATATTCTTTAACAAAGTTTTATTTAGGTTTCACATGTAAAAAAAAAAGTTTGAAGGGGACTTTTTATTATTGCCAAGTATTCACTTTTGCTGTTATGTGTGCGTGTTGCTATCTATTTAAATAGTTATTTTTGTATTATACTTGTCATTTTGAAATGTTAGACTACAATTTTAATGAATTTGTCATAATCAATAGTTTATATATGGTTTTTCATTATTTATTTAGAGGAAGATTTGTTTTTTAAAAGAGTTGGTAGATCACATTCAAATCTAAGGATAAAATGGGAAAAATAAATAATTCATTTAAAATTTCTGGGAATAAACCAAACATTATCATCTCACATTCTTAGAAATCTTAAGAGATTTCCAATGAAACCAAACATAGGAATCTGAATGTCAGGAGTAATGTGGATTTCCTCATACTAAACGCCACATTAGGTATTTTTATGATTAGAAAATGTATCAACCTTGAATTATGATGATAAAAAAGTATTGACCTTTAAATTTTTTTTGGAAAAATTAGAAGAGGCACTCGCTTGGAAGCTAGTACTAATAGATTTCTATACAGTCTATTAGTCATTGATAATTCATTTGATTGCTGTTGAACGCAAGGCAAAGCAGTGAGTGATGGGTTTAGGTGTAACTGGGTTTGGAGATTTGTATAGACAAAAGTTGATTGTGATGACTGATGATGGATTGAACTCTAACTATGGGTCGGTGACATGGTCTCCCTAGAGGTAGATTGGAGAAGAGAAGAGAAATTCTTTAGAGATCGGCAGTGTGAATGTAAGTAGATCGGTGGTTGACAAAGAAAAGACAGAGAGGAGAAATGCCACATCCCAAATCCGATACTCAGATTTATGACCATGACCGGCATGTTAATATCAAGCTTAAACCTGATATTAACAAGAACTAACTAAACTTTTTACAAAAGCTTTCCTCTTTCTTTTCATTCTTGTTTCTTTACTTCTTGATATAACTTTTCACTTGATATTCAGAGCATCTATATTGTATTGCAAGGGATAACACAATCCACCTATTACTCAAATTCTAAATTTCACATAATGCTTCTCTTAATACTTTAAGGTACACAACTTTTATTAGATCCTAAAATACACAATACTACAAGGCCAAACATCGAATTGCTAATTTGAAATCTATACATTTAAAACTAAACCCAGCTCCTTCCAAAGCTCAACTAAGACTCCCTCTGCACCAAAACAGAACCTGTTGACTGAAAGAGTGGAAGGGGTGAGCTACACCGCTCAGTAAAGGTAAGATACACGAGAATTTAATAAGAATGCATGTAAATCAAATCATTACATTTTATGATTATTCAGATAGGAGAACATCTTTTCATGCACAATTTTATACTCTTCATAATAATAACTTATACATTTTTCATTGGAAAATAATTGTTCTCCTTTTCTTATCAGAATAATATTACCAAAACCTTTCAGGTTGAATTTCTTTTATTTTTTACAAAGCCACCAAATATAATATTGATTGTTTAAAATCATATATATAGTCTTATTACAAAATAATCATTTTGACTTAAATTAGATAATTGGTAACTTTATCTTAAATTAGAAACATCTTGACAAATAAGAAAACTTTTCTTTATAAATTTCTTCTTATAAAATATTATAACTTTCATAGTCATAAAACTTAAAGTTTCTTAAAGAACATATATCTGATAACTTTTTAACATAAGCTTCCATCAGAAGCTTTATTTTTAACATAATAAAACTTCAGAAACTTTTATCTTTAAAGAATAGCTTTTCTTTTCATCATAAACTTCTTTTCATGAGAGCTTTCAACTTTTCATAATGCATTCTCTCATGATCAATAAAATAATATAGTTGGTCATAACATATTGGTTAGTCCATATCTGATAAGTCCGTACTTATTTGGAGGCTTCTAGCACCACTGTGCTAGGCATCCAGCATTCTTCACAATGTCAGTTATTCTCGGGATCACATCATAATACATATCTTCAACCATAGGGGTAGGTTGGCATCCTCCACTAGTTGGTGGTTACCAACAAGAGCGGGTACAGCAGAGCTCTCCACTTTTAATGGCCAATCAGATAATATTTTCTATGGAAAGCCAGTAATTTAACCCCTACTGGCCAAGTTTAGATCACCAGAGGACATAACCCGAAAACATTTCATAATAATAGCATTTCCATTCTTTTTTTTAAACATCATGTTTGTGGAATTAGTAATAGCATCAATATGCTTAAATCATATACATAAGGTTTCGAAAGCTCACGAGGATATCTTTGTCTGAAACATGATTATATGTCATACCTCTAATCAAAAACCTTTTAATGCATAATTTACTTTAAAATAACCTCATGACTTACCAAATGCTCATATAACTTATCCCTTACTTGAAAGCAGAGGAATCGAAAGCCTACAGTCAAAAGAGCTTAGACTTGGGTACCGGTAACACCTAAACCAAATATCAAAACTTATTACTATCAATTACTCTTTATCATAAACTTACACATTTATCTCAAAGCCTATCTTTTATAATCAATGAAATCCTAATCCCACCTCAACGAGGTTCCCCAAACACAAGATACATTCATCAAACAACATGATGTTCCAAATCATAGATAAACCATTATTTTAATGTTCATATTCTAATCATGTCAAACAGCTTTAAAATCAATTCAAAATGTGTTTGAGATTGGAAGCAATGGTACATGCATAAACTTACACAAGGCAACATACAGCATGAACAAAACAGCTTTATAAAAATAACAGTTGAATGGTTTAGAACTCCTTTAGAGTAACCCCTCCTTTAAAGTACTAAACCTTGAACCAAATTATACAAAATTTATCTATGTCCAAACATACCAAATGATGAGTATATTAATTTATAACTCAAGACATTCACTCTAACTTTAGAATTAAATCCTCAAAGTTAGGTATGTCACATACTGTTCACTGTTTATTCCAGCAACATATATTCCACTTATAAAATACAAATGGGTTATCAATTCACATCCAATTTTCATGTTAATTTACAGAGCCACTCCTATGGATATCTAGTAGATTCCATATCATTTTCAGAACTAAATAATAAATCCATGATATTCTAAAAATCCTGCAAGACAGCATACTTGAATCTGTCCTAATAGAATTTCAATTAACTTAGAAATTAAATCATTATTTTTTATATTGATCCAATGGCTGTGAGATCACTTCCATTAGAACCATATGTGTCTTAGAAATCATAAGAACTACTCCTAGCATCCTAATTCATTGTATACAATTTAATACATAATTTATCATGCGTAAATACAGAATCTATCACAGTGACAGCTTTGCAACATTTTCTTGTAAATTCACATACAATTATCAAACGATGATATTTTCATATGAAATTTAATACACACATACTAGACATATTAGAATACGTGAATAAACATCCAATTGACCATAATATCTTCAATCTTTCAAATTACTAACACAAAACCACAATTTAGCTTCTAGCAATCAGATTAGAGAACATAGAGGGAAACTAAAGAAAACAATCACTCCATCAAATACCCAAAATAAGATGAGGTTTTATTTACTTACCCACAAACTTGAAGCTGAAATGTTAGGGCTAATCTTTTAATTTCTTCTTTAGAGAGAGATATATGGTTTTGATGAGAGAGGGAGCGTTGTTGGTGAGAGAGATGGTGCTGCCGTGTAAGAACAAGGGAAGATGAACAAAAAAGAGAAAAGAAAGAAGAACAAAGAGTCTTCTAGTGCAGCCAAGAAGACAAGAGAAATGGATTTTGGATGGGGCACGTGTTTGCTAAGGGGAAAAAGGGCTGATGACTCACCCTTACCACTTTTCAAAATTTACTTACCACCCCTCCATAACCTTGTATTCTAGATAGGCCCAAATAATAAAATAACTTTACATATAAACCCTTACCTTTACACGCTTAATTAAACACTAGCAACTATATATCTAATAACTTAACCATTTAATATAGTTTTGTACATACTTAGTATATATTCGTAATACAATTAGCTATTCAGTTATATATAATTTTCACAATTCTTATTCAATGGAATTATATAATAATATGCTTATTAAATACTCTTATATTAATTTTAGAAAGTAAGCGACTCAAAATAATAATTAACCACTTAAACACATAGGTTAACTATAAAGTTGGGTGGGGGTGTTACAAGAAACAAAGTTTTCATGTTTAAAAATTGAGGTAGAGGAATTGAAAGAGAGTTTTTCTTTGCTTCAAGAATCTCTGTTTGATTCAAAGGAAAGTTGCTTTTGAAATTCCAAGATGTTTTGAACTTGAAATGACATTTCTTTGTACTTATTGTTGTGTTTGGTTGCCAAGAAAGTGAGAGAAAAGAAAATAATTTTTTATTTTTTGTTCATTTCATTTTATTTTTGTTATTTAGATTTTTAAATTTTAAAAACTAATGTGGAATTTTTAAACATATTTTAAAATTTATTATTATTATTATTTCATTGGCCACATAAGTTTCAAGTGTACCAACTACCAATGATGCACATTGTTTGCTACATAAGTATTTTCCATAATAATGAGTTAATAGTAGGGATCAAATTGATTACAAGTTGAAAGTAGTAGAGATCATATTGATTGCTACCAAAATGTAGGGATTAAAATGGTATTTTCGCCTTTATATATAATTTATATTACAAGTTTACAACCTTGAGTCCTGTGAGCCGAAACCAATAGGTCCAAAACGACTTCAGTGATGGTGAACCTCCAAAACATCCTCTATGTATAGACCCAACCTACAAGAGCTCATGATAAAAAATAATAAAATAATAAAAATAATAATAATAGTTAATTTGAAACAAGCTTGGACATGGCTAAGAACAAGGTTACTAGTTTATTGGATGTGTTAGACGTGAAACAATATAAAAGTTTTTTTTTCTTAAATTATGATTATCTATGTCACTTAAAATCAATGTCGAGGACTCAATTCTAACGTGCAACTTGGACAGTTTCATGAAAACATGCTATTAGGTTCTAAAACTTTAGGAACTAAATGTATTAGAACTTCAATTTGTAATGTGTTGACAAACTATGATCAAAACTCAGAGTCTAGGTTTAGGCTGCTCAAAGTATGTTTATTTGTAAAATTGGAATTGAGTGATTGCACTAAATTTGCAAGGCTCGATCGATCGAAAATTAGATTCGATCGATCGAATCTCGTGCAGATTGTTTTTTCTGCAAATTTTCCAATTCAGCCCAAGCTCATATGTCGTGTAGGGTTTTATGTTTTACTCCTAATATAAAAGGAAAAACTCTAGCTACGTTTTAGAAGTCTTTGATGTACTGTGTGTTGAATCTCTTGTGAGATCTAGAAGTGTTTACCTCCATACACACTTAGGGTTATCAAGATCAAGATTCATGTCAAGAACTTAGTGATCGCTTCAGTTGCTGCATAAAGAATTTAAAGAAGATCTGAAACCTTTGAATGGAGTCTCAAAGTCACAAGTATCAGAACTTATGGTTGCTGTAGATCAAAGAAAGAAGTAGTTCGTGGACTCAGAGCTATCATGTGGTTGTGGTAGAAAGTTTTCTATTCGAAGTAGCAATAGGATGTTAGTGGCCTAAGTTCTATTGTACAAACTTCCATTCTTTCATAGTGGATCTGTTTTACCTTGAGAATAGCTAAGTTAAATCCTCCCTAGGTTTTTTACCGATTTGGTTTTCCTGGGCTATCATATCATGTGTTCTTTATATTTCTGCATTATTTACATGATATGATTTTCTTGTGTTAACCTAGATCTGAATAATTTATCTAAGTAGTCACTTGGCTAAATAACTAGGTTAAACACATTGTGTTAAGGGGTCGTACAAGTGGTATCAGAGCAGGTTAGATCTTGAGTTTTTAGATCTTTTGATCTAAGAGTTGATCCTTGACCTCTGTTGTCATGGAACACGATCACTCTCTTGTGATCTCACTTCACTTTGATGGGAACAATTATGCCTATTGGAAAGTAAGGATGAAAGTTTTCTTGAAATCTATTGATGAGAGAATTTGGAATTCCGTAAAATACGGATGGGAGAAACCAACTACTCCTGCAAGCAAATGGTCAACTTCTTAGAAAGAAGCAATCGCTTTTAATAGCAAAGCCATGAATGCTATTTATAATATTGTTTCTATGGAGGAATTTAAAAGAATCTCTAATGTTGAGATTGCTTATACTGCATGGAATATTCTCCAAACTGTGCATGAAGGCACAAAGACAGTTAAGATTAATAAACTACAACAGTTAACTACTAGATTTGAAAGTATTAGAATGTCTGATGATGAATGTTTTAATGAATTCTATGCTAAACTAAATGATATTATTAACTCTGCTTATAATTTAGGTAAAATTTATGATCAACTTAAGATTGTTCGGAAGATTCTTAAATCCTTAACTGAGGGCTTTAGACCCAAAGTGACTGCCATTACAAAAAGTAAGGATGTGGACTCCATCCCTGTTGATGAACTTGTAAGATCTCTCCAGTCCTATGAGTTAGACCTACCCAAGATAAATAAATCCAAATCAATGGCTCTTAAGTCTGTTGATGATGTTGATGGGAATGAATTTGATAATGAACTCTTTTACAGATATTACTTATCTTGCCAAGAACTTTAGAAACTTTCTTAAGAACAACAACAGAAGGGCAAGAGATAAAAATAATGCTGAACCTAGAAATTTTAAGAGGAATGAATCTACAAAAGTGAACAATACTGATAAATCTAAAGAGAAAGCAGGTCAAACCTCTAATAACTCTTTAGGTCAACAATGTTTTGGTTGTCGAGGATATGGTCATGTGAAATCAGAATGTCCTACATTCTTGAGATCAAAGGGTAAAGCTATGGCTGTAGCTTTTAGTGATAATGAGATTTCTGATCATGAGTCTAGTAGTGATGAGGATGGAAATTTCATTGCTTTCATAGCCACTGCTGTAGTTGATGAAAGTGTTGTGGTTAAAGAGAACTCTTCTGATGGGAAACTCTCTGAATGTGTTGGTTTGCAAGAAGCTTTTAATAAGTTTTGCAAGATTACTGCAAAGGATGCAATGAATGTAACTTGATAAGAAAGATTTGTTGTTGAAATTTCTTAATGCTAATACTTTGATTGAAAATGTGAAGACTGAAAACATGTTATTGTTTGAAAAGATTAAAAACTTGGAGCTAGAATTATCTGTTGCTAGAGAACAAACTAATAGGTTTGCTAGTTCTAAACTTGATCACATGTTGAGTATTCAAAAGTCTCCCTTAGTCAAGACTGGTTTAGGTTTTTTAGATAGCATCTCTGTGTCTAAAACTCATTCCACAAACTTTATTTCTTCTTCTAGACCCCCCAAGAGTGAGACTGTCAAACCAATAGAAGTTACACCACCTCCTAAGAAGATTAGGATTAATCTTAAAGAGTCTAAACCTAAGAATCCTAACTTTCCTAAGGATAAGTTGCATGATAGACCTGTGTGGGTTTGTCATTTTTGTGGAAAGACTGGACATATCCGTCCAAATTATTTCAAGCTGCAAGTTGCAAAGTAAGCAAATAATCCAAAAGTACATGTACCTCAAGTACAAGATCCAATGGTACTTATCGGTGAATTGGTAAAGACTTTAAACATTTATACCAATCCTGGAGTTGGTCATCATTCTCATATGAATAATAACTCCAATGCTAGAGTTGCATCTAAAAAGTTTTGGATGCTAAAGACTCAATCTAATTGAGTCTTTCTGATATGGTCCTTGTACTTCATCTCTTTACTCTTTGTGACCATTATTCTATTGTTGTTTTGGTTTCTTTTGTTTTTAGGATTTGCATTGCATTACATTCATGCATTTCATAATAGGTTGTTTTTGTTTTCTTCAAAAAAAAAAAAAAAAGAAAAGAAAAGAAAAGAAAAGAAAAAAAAAAAGGAGGAAGGAAAAATGAGTTTTGTATTATTTATCTTGGATTTATAATCAAGGTTGGTCATATTTCTTTACATAACATGCTTGTGTACCTTGTTTAGCTTAGATGAGCTTAATTTTACTGCACTGTGCTAGTTTGTAGCTATGTAGTGCATATTGTGTGGGAGTTGTTTATAGTTTTTAATCACATGATCTTGATTTTGAAGTCACATGCTTTTGATTGTTAGGACTTGATCTTAATGAGAAAGGCATAAATAACTATCTCACCACTGTTTACTAGCCAATCATGAACACCTTAGTGCATATAATATGATTTTGTGCTCGAGAAAGTATAGTACATGCACAAAAAGAATATAAGGTGTAGCCTCAGATTAATAATAAAATTGGTGTGTACATTATTGGGTTATAATAAATTCATAATGAAATAAAATTAGTGTGTATATTATTTGGCTAATCTAATAATTTCCAAATGAAATAAAATTGATGTGTATATTATGAGACAAAACAAGAAACTTACATTATTACAAACTTGTTTTCTAAGAGATGTGAGAGATATATGATGTAACTTTTTATGTGATAGTTTCTTTCAAACTTATGTAATGAATTTTGTAGAAATTGTGATTAATTACTATCTGCATATCACCTCACATGGATCTCATGTTATTGCTAGTTGCACACACTACACAAATTACTCTTTGCTAAACTTAGTACATGATATTGTGTGTGAATTTGTTTTGGTCATCCAAGATTATATGTTCCTTAATTTTGATGCAAAATATGTTTAATGTTTTAGGGACCAATTGGTTGATAAACTTGTTTTTGAAAGATCTGGGTTGAATTCATGTGTTTTTTAAAAACTTTTAATCTCATATTCATACATTTCATTCATGAAATACTATGCTTTGAGGAATATTTGCATAATATTGCTCTGTTTTTCAAAATTTTGAGTTTTCTAGATTTTCAATCGATCGAATTTGTTTCTCAACTGATCGAAAATGCGATAAAAATGTTGGTTTGAATCTGCCTAGCTCGATTGGATAAGGGGTGAAGAGTATGTCATTACTTCTTCTGTATTGGCCACTACTCTTGGTATACCTTTCGTACAACAACCTGTGTACCCATATACTGAGACCCCTCCTTTTGATGACATTATATCTTACATTACCAGTACTTCCATTAGTTGGGGTATTGATCCTCGTGTCACCTTTTAGGAGCTCACTGAGCTCAATTATCTCTTTTTCTGGATTTCATGTCATTTTATCTGGCCTATCACTCATTTACACACTATTCCCATTGAGCAGTGTGCATTTATGTATGCTCTTGTCACCGATGTTCCTATGAGTTTTCCTACTCTTTTCATTCGATCTCTTGTTGAAGTTTATAGGAGTAGTGCAAAATCTCATGGACTTTTCTTTTCGGTTTTTATTCATAGGATTTTGTTACATTTAGTTTAGAGGATTTTCCCACGTTTGAGCCGGTATATATCATAGCTCCTATAAGTGCCACCTTTCTTAGGCGAAAAGCAGCTCAGTTGAAAGCTAGCTCTAAACGCCCGAGAGTTGAGTCTTCTTCAAGTGATGCATCTAGGCCTCCTGCTTTAGATTATCATGTTGCTGAGGAGTTTGTCGACCTGAAACCTGCTGTTGATCCTCCACATTCTTCATCAAGCAATGCTTCCATACGAAGTATACTGGATACCGTGATGACCGTTCAGGCGGCATATAGACAGATTTCGGTGGATGTGCTTGCTGAGCTTCAGGCTCTACAAGCTGATTTGGCAGGTGCTAGACATTCTACTCCACCTCTACCTTTTGATGATGAGTCTTGATTGCTCTTTGCCAATTCGTCA
The DNA here is from genome assembly GCA_033629205.1 of Lithocarpus polystachyus. Taxonomy (NCBI): domain Eukaryota; kingdom Viridiplantae; phylum Streptophyta; class Magnoliopsida; order Fagales; family Fagaceae; genus Lithocarpus; species Lithocarpus polystachyus. Next base: position 50,115,738 of record CM066168.1, read on the forward strand.
CAAAAAGGGAGAGTACATATGCACGGAGATAGGAGGAGTTTTTTTTTGTTTTGGAGTACATAGATTGTATCTAGAAGCTTCTTTGATATATTTCTTTTTTTATTTGGCTCATGATGTATTTATCTTCTATGGGCTGTATATGATAGGGGGAGATACTATGTTTTATGTTTTATTTCTTTTATTGTTTCTTGTTTCACATATGCTACATTGGTTATTGATTTATATTATGAGGTTATTCATGGTATACGTCTTTTATTTTCTATTTTTTGAAATCAAGAATTTATTTTTGTTTTACTTGTATTTTTCATACATGCGTTTATGTATTTGTTAAGTGTTTCAAGAATATACATATTAATTTAGTCGTGGCTACTGACTATATTGGAAACTGATAGATAATAGTTAGGTTGAATTGTGTTTAGGGCATTTTAAATTTAAATTGGCTATTTTGTAACTTTGAACATTTTATTTTTGTGATGTGTTTTGTCACGGATTGCCAAAGGGAGAGTTTGTTAGGTTCTAAAACTTTAGGAACTAAATGAATTAAAACTTCAAATTTTAATGGGTTGGCAAACTATGATCAAAACTTAGAGTCTAGGTTTAGGCTACTCAAAGTGTGTTTATTTGTAAAATTGGAATCGAGTGATTGTAGAATTTATTGGACTAAATTTGCACGGCTCGATCGATCGAAAATTAGACTTGATCGATCAAATCTCGTGTAGATTGTTTTTTTTTTTTTTTTTTTTTTGCAGAATTTCCAATTCAGGCTAAGCTCATATATAGTGTAGGGTTTTATGTTTTACTTCTAGTATAAAAGGAAAAACTCTAACTACGTTTTAGAAATCTTTGATGTACTGTGTGTTAAATCTATTGTAAGATCTAGAGGTGTTTACCTTCATACACACTTAGGGTTATCAAAATCAAGATTCATGTCAAGAACTTGGTGATCACTTTAGTTGCTGCATAAAGAAGTTAAAGAAGATCTAAAACTTTTGAGTGGAGTCTTAAAGTCATAAGTAGGAGAACTTGTGATTGCTGTAGATCAAAAAAAGAAGTAGTCCGTGGACTTGGAGCTATCATGTGGTTATGGTAGTAAGTTTTCTATTCGAGGTAGCAATAGGATGTTAGTGGTCTAAGTTCTATTGTACAAACTTCAATTCTTTCATAATGAATCTATTTTACCTTGAGAATAGCTAGATTAAATATTTCCCAAGTTTTTTACTGATTTGGTTTTCCTGAGTTATCATATCATGTGTTCTTTATATTTCCACATTATTTACATGATATGATTTTATTGTGTTAACCTAGATCTGAATAATTTATCTAAGTAATCACTTGACTAAATAACTAAGTTAAACATATTGTGTTAAGGGGTCTAAAAATGTGCACATGCAAGGCCCATCTAGACTCAAGAAGAACGAGTTAGTCAAATAATTAACTTTCACTAGCCAAGTTGAAATTTCCAAGCTTCAACATTATGCCAAAAACTGAACTTGATAGAGGACAGAGACAGCGAATATACTTTCTTCCCTTCCAGATTTAAGTCCAATGAAATGCTATTATTTTCTATATTCCAGTTCAACTGAACTAAATTCTATCTGAGTACATACAATGTTCATTGACAATGGAAAACTCAATTACAGAAAGAGACTCACACTCATCTTGTAGAAACAATACACTACTTCATTGTGACAATTGTTTGTTATCTGGGACCCCTGATTGGTAAAAATTTTGAGAAGCAAAAACAAGGCACGACATCTTGATGATGGTGCAAAACTATTACAATATTTAATACAAGGTCACTAATTAATACCCCTTGCATATATTCTCGTTCCAGGATTGGAATGTTTACCTCAACCTCCTTTTCACCACTTTCTTGCACAAACTCAGTTAACCCTAATTACGAATCGTGTCCAATCACTTTCTCAATCGATACCTCTAGATTCCAACGCCTTTCCAGGGAAACATTTATGTTGCAAGACTGCTCTTAATAACAAGCTTCCCTTGGAGAGCTTTTGATCAGATGAAGCACGAGGTAAATTAAAGTTCTTGTACAGCAGGGAGTCAGCTACCTTTTGGATAAAATGATCTTTTTTCCATCCTTCAAACCCCGTGTCCAAGTTCCTACATAGCAGCCTCCATCACTCCATGTAAATGCTTCAAATCCGTATGTGCATCATGCCATTTAACCAGCTTCCTTCAAATGAGTCTCCATTTGTCCAAGTAAGAGTTCCTTCCACTATATGAACTTGGCGTGGTATACATGTGGGTGAAAAAGTGTGTCAAAATATATGTAATATTGTTTAATAACTGAAAATTGTTGTTTAAAAACAAAAACCAAACACCCCTAAACATGTGGAAAATTGGACTTGGATATTCTAGGAATTCTTATTGACCCACTTGGTGATTATATTCCGTGCGGAATCGGGTAGCTACTGCTACTGTGAGGGAAAGAGACTGATCTAGATTTGTGTAAGTATATGGTAAGGGAAGCAGTCGGAATTAGCCGTTTACAAAACGGGTTGTCAGATGTAATAGTAGTATGACTGTTATGTACAATAGACTTTTGCATTCAATATAACATGTGAGATTGAGACGAAGCATCCAGTCTAGTACACCATGACTAAAAGGTTACGTCCATAGTATTTTTACTTGGGAGATTTTAAGACAATCCTATCCAAACTGTAGGTTGTGCCAAAACTAATTTGTCTGATTTCAACATGGGAATGGTTTGATGCTTTGAACTTGAGGCGGCCGGAGATATTTACAGGTTGTTGGGCTGCAGATGGAGCCAATTCGCAGGGCATCTATTCTTGGTATCTAGTAGGTACCGTTTCTTCTCCTTCGGCCAAAATTATATTGTCACAATTTCAAAATGTAAAATTTAACCACGGAAGGATTAAGATCAAGAGTTCTTAGGGTAATTTTAACACATCATCAATATTAAAATTAAAAAAAAAAAAGTTTATTATCATCATTTTTTTACCCATTTAAATTATTGCCGACGTGCAAAACTATTTTGGTTCTTGGTCCAAAAGGCTAACCCAATTAGATAATCAATTTTTATTTAATAAGAGTTATTAAATAAAGTAACTAAAAAAAAGATAGTTAGAATCTACGTATGATGAAAAAGAAAAGAAAACAGTTTTTCTCTACAAGGAGAAGAAGAATAAGAACTTTCTTTGAGAATCAACATACATAAAGACTGATTGAGAAACCACACTTCTTAGACACCATGTGGAATTGAGATGAAGATTAAAGGTATTCTCAAGTCTTGGTTTTGAATTTCACTGCATCAAGGTACGTTTTCTATTCTTTGTTCTAGAATTCAAAGTTACATGTTATCTCTTATGAATGAAGTAGATCCGTGATTGTTGCTTCTGCTATGTGTTTTGTATGTGATACAAAACCAGATTTTCCAACAATTACCTCTCAAAATAGAGGTTCAACTGATTATATTTTCCCATTTAGATTAAGGATTTTATAATGGAGTCTCCACTTATTTAATTATTGGAATAAATAAGAAAACCAAAATGGAAAAATTCCTCATTTTATTGATTTTCAAATGAATTTACATTGATCATTAGAAATTACATGGCTTTGGTCCTAGATACAATCTAAGATAAAGTATATGGTTTTGTTTCCTAGTTACAATCTAGAAATTGAAAATTACGTGGAAAAGCATTGATCTATCAACCCTTAATTTAAGTTTGGAGGCTATGTTACAAGATGGGAAGGTGTTAGTCACCCATCTTGCCCAGTGAAAACAGTCTTCCAAATTATGGTGGCCAACATTTATATCATATTATCCAATATGTTAACAATCAATTGGTATGTTGAATTTAATATGTGGACATGTGATAAACCTAAATTCAATTTATTAAGCTTTGCATTTGGATTGAAAAATAAATTCTAGTGAATGTGTGTGGATGGTGATATCCTAGATTTAAGGATTTGAGAGAATTATGAAACAAACATGTTTTTCATATTTTTTAAGTAGATTTAAGATCAAAGTTAGTGTTATGCATGAACATGTAATGAACAACCAAGAACACGTGAAGAATGCATTTGAACATTTAAGAACATTCAAACATATTCAAGGAATTTAAATAAACACTAGCATGCACTAATCCTAATCTCATCATAATAATATGAAAAAAAAAGTTGGGGAAAGGGATTATGCCTGCATGCAAGATCTACACAGTGGAGGATGGGACTCTTGATAGAGGTCCTAAGTGTGGCGTAGAAAAGAAGAACTAGGAGAGGGAGAGGGAGAGTGAGAGTGAGTCTCACTCAATACCTTGAGTCTCAAGAAGACCAAGATATGACAAGACTACTCTACATCACTAGAACTCAAGAGAGGAGAATAAAGGGGGCTTTTTTGTATGTCTTAGAATAGAGAAGAGGAGGGGTTTATATAGTAGTGGTGGAGAAAACTATTTTCTTTTGTTTTCTTTTAGTTTCAGCAATTTTCTTTATTTATTTATTTATTTATTTATTTTTACTTCTTTAGTTTTCTGCTCTTTATTTTTCTTAGCTTTAGATTTTCTTTATTTTCTTTTCTAGTTTGAGATGTTATGACTAGAAGCATGCTTAGGTTAGAATAGGGGTTTCTACCTCAGGGCGTGTTATGCAACCTTAATTTTGCAGATGCACCTTAGGAGTCCCTTGTACAGTGTACACAGCCTTAGTCATTTGTAGGTACGTAGGCTTCTTTAGAAACTTAGGAATTTTTTTTTTTCTCTATTTTCAACACATTTTAGAAACATGCTTAAGATGATTGAATCTTGTTAGAAGCATGCAAAGGATTTGGATGTGTTGAAAACGTGGTAGCTTTTGAAACCCAAGGAATAGAAATTTTATTTTTTAATTCGAGAATTTAGAATCTGTTCTTTTGTTTATGCCTTTCTCTTAATTCTTGTATGCATAGGAGGAGGTCCCTCTTAGGGGGTGGATCCTTATTGAAGCATGACTATGAGGTCCATTAGTGGAGGCCAGCCCACTCTGTAACGGCCCAGCCCACTAAACAAAAAAGAAAAAAAAAAAAGAAAAAAGACAAAAGAAAAAGGGGAGGGGTCAGATTTTAAATGGGGTTCCACGTGACCCCACCTAACCACTTAATTCCCCACCACTCATTCATACAAATAGCTCTCCTCTCTCAGCCAGCCACCTATCTTCTTCATCAGGGTTTTTTTTTTTTTTTTTTTTTTTTTTTTTTTTCACAAACACGCGTACACACATACACATACTCCTCTCTTCTCTTCCTCACACTCTCCCACGGTACCCACTCCAAACCACCACATCCACCATCATTTTTTTCAGCAAGATCACCAGAATACTCTTTAGGAACCTCTAAGGCACCTTCATCTCTTTTGATTTAAGGTAAGACTCCTAATCTTTTTGATGTGTTTTATATGCTTTTGCTAGAAGTTTTCTTTATCTAAACTTTGATAATGATACCCATATAATGTATGAGTTTTGAAAGTAATATTCATATGTTTATATGTATGAGTTTTGTGTTAGTAGAATTATTTGATGAGTGGTTTTATAATTTTCATAATGGTAGCTAGCTAAGCAGTGAAAATTTAGGGGTTTTTGGCTTTTTTTTTTTTTTTAATGTGAAATAGATGGTAAATATAATTTTTATTAATTATTTAGAGTTAGTTAAAGTTCTAAATTTTTTGTCTTGGAGGATATTGTGATTTTGCTTCCACGAGTCTCTTGATGATATTATATAAATTTTATGGAAGCTAGTCATAATGTTGGAGATGATATTGAATGGGTTAACTTTATAAATTGGAGCCTATGCCTTATGAATTAAATTGTTGAGAAATTTTGGAAGTGGAATACATTATTGATGAGGTTAAGTGCTAGACTTGCCTAATTAAGTGTTTTTTTGGCAATTTCTAATTTGTAGTTAGATACAATTTCAAGTTTTATGCTTATCGTGATACGTTTGTTTGGTAATATTTAGGTCCTAGCTAATCTTCTTTGGAGTTTTAGAACTAGGCTTTTTGCTGGTTACAAGGTAAGTAGCTTTTTAATGGGATTATTTTGGAAAATAACTATGTTGCATAAAACATTGTTTTTAATGGGATTAAACACATTTTGGGAAATTGTTTATGGAAACTAAATTTTCCTAGAAAGCTTTATGTTGTAACTTTAATGTGTGTGATTATTTGTGAAAAGGGCATCATATTTTGTAATGCATATGGGGAAATGCATAACTTGTTAGCATGAAAAAGATAAGCATCTTTTATAAAATTCTTGAGAATGGATTTTATGAATTTATTGCATTATTTGCACATTCTAAAGATGCTTTATCTTAGCTTGTATTATTTGTGAAATTTATGCAACATATTTATGGAAAAATATTTGTGACAATAAATAATTTTGAGGACTTTGAGAATATTGTGGATATTTGGTTATTAAAATATTTTATGAAACTACTTGAAAGTAGACTGTGTATTTCAAATATGTTAACTTGTGAGCTTTTGATGTGGTTTAGCCATTGTGTCATGATATTGGTGATTACCTAGTCTGTGTGACGACCCCATCTGTGTCTGTGTCTGTGTGATGACCCGGTCTGTGTGACAACCTTGTCATGTGGCCTTGGGTGAGATTTCTGGTTTTGAAATGGTATTGGATATTTTATGGCTCATAGTGAATAATTATTTGTTTCATAGTTACTTTGGGAAGCTTAGTGCTACAGTATATCTATCATTTTTGTCATGATGTTAAGGAAATTCCCAAATTATAGCATGTTTGTAAAAATGCTCATTATCATGAATTTGCATTTCCCCTACCCTCATTAATTATTCTACTTACTGGGCTCTGTCTCATCCCATTATTTTACAAACTTTTCAGAGTAGGCAACAATAACTTTGAGACAGCTTTTTGGAGGCTAACAGTAGTTAGACTAACTACTGAAGGGGACTGAACTTTTGTAATGGAGTTATTTAGATGACATACATCATAAAGTAGACTTGACTCTTTTTTTTTTTTTTTTTTTTGGTATACTATAGTGGTTATGACTTTATTTCCACTAATAGGACAAGTTATTGATATGTAATTGTATTTATTCAGACCTCCATTCTTTTGTGGCCAATGATCCTTGTAATTATTGCATAGAGCTCTGACTTATTTTGGGAATATTTTTAATGAAATTATTATGACAATTCTTTATGTTGGTACTTGATACAAATCATTTGGATTGAATTGTAAAATAAAAAATAAAATAAAAATCTACAGGTACCTTTAAAATGTTTTTCTCACGCTTTGGACCCTTTTGGGTTTAGGGCGTGACAGTTATGGTATTAGAGCGCAGGTTATGATTCTGTAGACTTTGAAAATAGGAATTGATTTTGATCTAAGTTAGAGCATTAGAGTTTGATGAATTCTTTATTCTGTAACTTTGTTTCGGCTTCCACCTGCTATTCCTTTATCCTTATCTATCCTTTCTATGCTAACCTTCTATGTTGCCTTGTGATTTACTTGCTTTGTTTCTTGGGTATAGGTATAAGTACCTTTGTACATTATGCCTCCTAAAAAGAAAGCGTGTAAAGTAAGGCATATAGATGAGGTTGCAACTCCAGAGCATAGCCATAAGCAATGCCGAGAGCGTGAGAGATCTGTCACTTCTGATGGTGGTGAGATTGATGAGGTGGCAGACAGGATTTATGCTAGGATTGCTAGAGCGGTTTAGGGTGGTGAACGTAGGAAGGAGGGTTGCTCTTTTGGGGTCCATAAGCAAAACCCTCCAACATTTAATAGAGAGCCTGATCCTATGGCAGTAGAGAATTGGCTACTAAAGATGGAAAAATTATTAAGAACCCTCGAATGCACTTATGCTCAGAAGGTGGTGTATGCCACCTTTGCTCTTCAGGGTTCTGCTGAGAGATGGTGGACAAGCACTGAGCACTTGTTAAGGATGGAGTTAGGAGAGAATACTCCTATTACTTGGGAGAAGTTTAAGGAAATTTTTAATGAGACATATTTCCCCGATGTAGTGAGGGACCGAAAGGTAAGAGAATTTTTTGATTTGGTTCAAGGGACTATGACTGTAGAAGAATATGCTGCAAAGTTTGTTGAGCTTTCTTACTTTACTCCTTACTTGATTTCGGATGAGCCCAAGAAAGTAAGTTTTAGAAAGGTCGAAGCTTTGCTCCCGTTGTGATAGATTTCATAATGGTCATGCTTATGGTGGAGTTAAGTTGTGCTACAATTGTAAGCAACCTGGTCACTTTGCTAGAGAATGCCCAATCGCAGGCTCAGGTTCCTCTTCTTTGCCTCAGTTTGTTAAGGGTAATGATGATGGGAAAAGGGTGCAGGGTAGAGTGTACACCTTGACTACCCACGATGCCCAGGCCACAGATAAAGTGGGGACAGGTATGCTTCCTTTGCTTTCCACATATGCTAGTGTTCTTTTGATCTTGGTTCGATGCATTATTTTGTTTCTAGTGTCTTCCTAAAAGTTGTGATAAGAGCCTAAAATTACTTGATCTTAAGTTATTATCTTTTACCCCAATTGGTGATATTATATGGAATAATCTCGTGCTTAAGTCTTGTATCTTTTATTGGAGGTAGAGAGTTATCGGCTAAAATGGTGTTGCTAGATAAGCATGATTTTTATGCTATCTTAGGCATGGATCGGTTAGCTTCTTATCATGCTTGTATGCATTTTTAGGGAGAAGGATGGGTCTATAAGTTTATGTACCAATTACCATGATCTAAATTGAGTTACTGTTAAGAGTAAATATCATTTTGCCTTGCGTTGATGACTTGTTTAACTAGTTGCAAGAGCACAAGTACTTTATAAGATTGATCTTGTTCTGGTTACCACTAGTCAAAAATTTAGGACATACCAAAGGCAACACTTTTGGATTAGGTATGGTGATTGCGAGTTCTTGATGATGCTATTTGGATTAACTAATGCCCCTACTACCATTATGGAATTGATGAATATGACATTTCAGGATTACTTGGATCTCAGTAGGATATAAGAGTTACGAGGAAGGTTACCCCATATGACTAGGATTTGGCTGCAATTGTGTTTGCTTAAAATTGTGGAGACATGGTTTGTATGAGAGATATGATATTTGTATGGATCATAAAAGTTTAGAGTGTTTATTTAACCAAAATGAGTTAAATTTGAGACCATGAAATGATTTGAATCATTTAAGGACTATGATTACTTTATTAGCTATCATCTCTGTAAGAAAATTAAATGGTTGCAAAGTAGTGACTCACAATTGATGATAATAATGGATAAAGTGCATAAAAGAAAGAGACCTAAGTTTAACGTATGCAATTTCAAGGACGAAATTTTTATAAAAGAGGGAGAATGTAACGGCCCAACCCACTAAAAAAAAAAAGGGAGGGGTCAGATTTTAAATGGTGTCCCATGTTACCCCACCTAACCCCTTAATTCCCCACCACTCATTCACACAAATATCTCTCCTCTCTCAGCCGACCACCTATCTTCCTCATCAATTTTTTTTTCTCACACACACACACACACTCATCTCTTCACTCCCTCGCACTCTCCCACGGTACCCACTCCACGCCACCACATCCACCATCATTTTTCCAGCAAAATCATCGGAAAACTCTCTAGGAACCTCTAATGCACCTTCATCTCTTTTGATTTAAGGTAAGACTCCTAATCTTTTTGGTGGGTTTTATATGCTTTTGCTAGAGGTTTTCTTTATCTATGATTTGATAATGATACCCATGTGATGTATGAGTTTTGGAAGTGATATTCATGTGTTTATATGTTCGAGTTTTGTGTTGGTGGAATTATTTGATAAGTGGGTTTATCGTTTTTATAATGGTGGCTAGCTAATCGGTGAAAATTTGGGGGTTTTGGCTTTTTTTTTTTTTAATGTGAAATAGATGGTAAATATAGTTTTTATTGATTATTTAGAGTTAGTTAAAGTTCTAAATTGTTTGTCTTGGGGGATATTGTGATTTCGCTTCCACAGGTCTCTTGATGATATTATATAAATTTTATGGAAGCTAGTCATAATATTGGAAATGATATTGAATGTGTTAACTTTATAAATTGGAGTCTATGCCTTGTGAATTAAATTGTTGAGAAACTTTGGAAGTGGAATACATTATTGATGATGTTAAGTGCTAGGCTTGCCTAATTAAGTGCTTTTTTGGCAATTCCTAATTTGTAGCTAAATACAATTTCAAGTTTTTTGTTTATCCTGATAGGTTTGTTTGGTAATGTTTAGGTCCTAACAAATCTTTTTTGGAGTTTTGGAACTAGGATTTTTGCGGATTGCAAGATAAGATAAGTAGCTTTTTAATGGGATTATTTTTGAAAAAAAACCATGTTGCATAAAGCATTATTTTTGGGTTAAACACATTTTGGGAAATTGTTTATGGAAACTACATTTTCCTAGAAAGCTTTATGTTGTAACTTTAATGTATGTGATTATTTGTGAAAAGGGCATCATATTTGGTAATGCATATGAGGAAATGTATGATTTGTTAGCGTGGAAAAGATAAGCACCTTTTATAAAATTCTTGGGAATGGATTTTATGAATTTCATGATTTGCACATTCTAAAGATGCTTTATCTTAGCTTGTATTATTTGGGAAATTTGCGCAACATATTTATGGCAAAATATTTATGACAAGAAATAGTTTTGAGGATTTTGAGAATATTGTGAATATTTGGTTATTGAAATATTTGATTATTGAATATTGTGTATTTCAAATACATTAACTTGTGAACTTTTGATGTGGTTTTGCCATTGTGCCATGATATTGGTGATTACCCCATCTGTGTGACAACCCGTTTATGTGACAACCTTGTCATGTGGCCTTGGGTGAGGTTTCTGGTTTTAAAATGGTATTGAATATTTTATGGCTCACAGTGGATAATACGTAGTTTCATAGTTACTTTGGGAAGCTTGGTGCTACAATATGTCTGTCATTCTTGTCATGATGTTAAGGACATTTATATTGCAGAAGTCAAATGAAAATTTCCAAATTATAGCATGTTTGTAAAGTGCTCATTATCATAAACTTGCATTTCCCCTACTCCCATTAATTATGCTATTTACTGAGCTTTGTCTCATCCCATTATTTTACAAACTTTTCAGAGTAAGCAACAATCATTTTGAGACAGCTTTTTGGAGACTAACAATAGTTAGATTAATTATTGATGGAGGTTGAACTTTTGTAATGGAGATATTTAGATGACGTACATCATAGAGTAGACTTGACTCATTCTTTTGTACATTATTGTGGTTATGACTTTATTTCCACTAATGGGACAAGTTATTGATATGTAATTGTATTTATTCAGACCTCCATTCTTTTGTGGCCAATGATCCTTGTAATTATTACATAGAGTTCTGACTTATTTTGGGAGTATTGTTAATGAAATTGTTATGATAATTCTTGATGTTGGTACTTGATACGAATCATTTGAATTGAATTGTTAAAAAAAATCTACAGGTACCTTTAAGATGTTTTTCTCATGCTTTGGACCCTTTTGAATTTGGGGCGTGACACACTCAGCTAAGGAGGTTTAAGTGACCTATACCTTTCTAAGCTCATCCACTAATTTCATACTCATTTTTGGTTTGTTAGACCTGTAAGAAGTTTAGACCCCTTAAACCCAATTAGATTAACCTAGATATTGAGCCAAGTGATTAACTTAGGTAAACAATTCTAGGTTAACACAAATATATCATATCATACAAAGTGCGGAAAATAAAGAACACACAATATGATAACCCAGGAAAACCAAACCGGCAAAAAACTTGGGGAGGATTTAACCTAGCTATCCTCAAGGTAAAACCGAATTTACTATGAAAGAATTGAAGTTTACATAATAGCGACTTAAACCACTAACATCCTATTGCTACCTCGAGTAGGAAACTTACTACCATGACCATGTGACAGCTCCGAGTCCACGGATTACTTCTTTCCTTGAATTCTCAGCAAAGCACAAGTACACTTGCTTGTATATATTAAAGTTCTTGATTCTGCAACTGAACGATCACCAAGCTCTAGACATCAATCTTGAGTTTGGAAATCCTAAGTATATGTGAATGCAAACACCTCTAGATCTCACAATAAGATTCACAAACACAGCATCCAGAACTCTAAAAATGTGGCTAGGGTTTTCCCTTTTATATTTAGGGCAAAACATAAAACCCTACACGTCAAACGGGCTTGGGCTGAGTTGGAAATTCTGCAGAAAAAACAATTTGCACGACTTTCGATCAATCGAGTCTAATTCTCGATCGATCAAGCCAGGCAGAAATGCACAGTAAATTCTGCAATAATTCGATTCCAACTTTACATAAAAACCTCATACTTTGAGCAAGTCTAAACAAGACTAAAAACGTTTTAATCATGGTTTGCCAACATTACAAAATGAAGTTCTAATACATTAGTTCCTAATTCCTTAGAACTTAACAAGACCTCTATATAAAGATTCAAATAAATTCCTGGATCTAAATCATGTGGAAACTCCCGCCCATAAGGCTAGTAGCATACTCTTGTGCCAATGTTTAAGATGGGCCTTACATGACAAACAAACCTAGAAGCTCTACACAAGAAAATCTTAATTAAGGGCCTTTTTTGGGGACAACAGCTATTGGGAAATATTCATGGGCATCCTTGATGGGTACTCCTTGCAAAAGGAGTAATGCTAAGATCATATAAAATGACACAAATAAGGATAAGACAACTACTTTGTGATGCGCAGCTGAGAATATTGAGGACATGACCCAATTTTGTATAGTACGTTTGTCTATCTTAAAGCTTTACAAGTTGGATGAAGTAACAAAAGGTTCAATAGAATACACGATTGCATTGTTGTTGTTCTAGAATCCCATTAATAGAGAGACATGGATTACTTTTCAAGACTGGTCTTAGAGAGTTCATCAAAAAAAAAAAAAGAAGACTGGTCTTAGAGTTATTTGGTGGGATTTCATGCAAACCACAATCTCCACCCAACCTCCTACTCCAACATTTCCTAGCAATCATTCAAACTTACCACCATAGCTATGTACTGCCCAACACATGGCTGCAGCATTATGACAATGGTCCTTGCCAAAGACTGCTGGGTGTTCATACATGTCATAATCAACGTTGCTCATCCTCTAACTCCGATAAGTTATGAAATTTTTATCTTAATTGATTCTCATTTTACGGTTACCATTACTGTATTTGAACTTTGATGGCATATCAAACAAAGTATTCTGTGTGTGTGTGTGTGTTCTGTTTGTAGACAATTATAAATTTAAAATTGTCTATGATTACAAGCTATGCATGGTAGTAGCTGAGATTTTATTTTGATCACATTGTATAATTATGTTAAATGCAGATATATAGGTATGTCTAAGACACCATTATGTACATGTAGAGGTGGCCACATGCGTTTTTCATGGCTAGGATCAGACAAAACCGTGTTATATGCTACATTTTGAAAGAAATATTGTGAATGATTTAATATTTTATATGTGCAAGTTGTGAAACATTCGAGCTAAGAAGAATGGACATGGACACAACACGATATGAGATACAATGACATGAGCATTCTTGAAAAATTAATACATATGAATATGACAATAAATTAATTAATGTCTTTAGGTATATTTTATTTACATAAATATTTTTTATGTTCATTATTCAAAATAAATAACAATCATCAAAATCTTTAAACCATATCTAGAATGAAATGATTCTATTTTTTTTTTGTTCTCCCAACACATCGAGACAACGAATATAGAGGTTTCCCCTACATGTCTGACACATACATGCTGAAGATTTTAAAGTTTCAATTATTAGGAGAAGAGCAAATGTCGATAAAACACCAAAAACATACATGCCAGTTAGAATAAATAAAAAGTAAGAACGTTGCTGGCATGGTTGTCTTTGGACCAATGGTGGACTTAAGACTCCCAGCAGAACTCGTTTCGAGTAAACCTTGAAAGAATGTTTAATTTCCCAACACCCGAGTCACCAATCAAAACAATCTTGAAGAGATAATCATATGCATGATCCCCTTTGAATGCCATGTGTTCTACTTTCTACACCTCTTCATATTAGGAAATTGCCTCAAATTCCAATTGTGGTTTTGATAGTCAATTAGGTTTCCTAGTTGAAGAAGAAAAAATTAATTTGAGTTTCCTTGTTATAAAAGGAAAGACTATTCCTTGGTGTGGAAGGAAGTCTATTCCTTATTAAAAAGGTAATGTATTCCTGGTCCAAGAGAGAATAGACTCATTGTTAAAGAGGTAATGTATTCCAAGTTCAAGAGGGAATAGCAAAAAAGTCTTATAAATAGATAATGGTACAAAGAATTTGATGGCTTCGGCTTCGGCTTCAGCTTTGGCCCAAAGATCCTTCCTATGGGGAGAGGAAAAATAGAGCGTGAAACCAGGAGAGAGAAAAGAAATTTTCGCTTGGAAGGAACACAAGAGGAAGGAGAGAGCAATGTAGTGCCACCTTTGAGAAGACACAAAGAGAGTATGTGCAAGAGCAAAAAAAGAGGTGCCGCACAGTGAAAGAAGAAAAGAAGAAAAAGCAACAGGGTGCCGCATATTGAAGAATAGAGAAAAAAGATTGCTGCTTTTGAGAAAGATAATTTGTGTGTGTGAGAGCAAAGAAAAATAAAAGAGATTTTTTTTCTTTAGCCGTGAGAAATTATTCAGAGTTTGTTCTATGGTTTTTCCCGAGTCCAAATCTTTTGTCCCACTTTTTCTGTTCCACTCTATACTCCACCAATAAAAATATGCCATGTGTTCACTTAATTAATTAAATACTATCATTATTGATTTATTAATACTACCGTTATTAATTAATTGTAGTATTTAATTAATTAGGTGAACACGTGGCATGTCTTTATTGGTGGAGTATAAAGTGGAACAGGAAAAGTGGGACAGAAGATTTGGATTCGGTTTTTCCCTTCAAAGAGAAAGAGTTTTTCGAGTCCAAATCTTCTGTCCCACTTTTCCTGCTCCACTCTATACTCCACCAATAAAAACTTGCCACCTGTTAATTTAATTAATTAAATACTATCATTATTGATTTATTAACACTACCGTTATTATTCAATAGTAGTATTAAATTAATTAGGTGAACAAATGGCAAGTTTTTATCGGTGGAGTATAGAGTGGAACAGAAAAAGTGGGACAGAAGATTTGAACTCTACATTCTAAGACATCCAATAAAATTGGAATGATACTGAGAGATTGATAATATGTATAAATTGTTGGCTGGCAGGTTTCAAGTGTTGAGTCCCAAATAATATTATTAAAAAAAAAAACTATCAATTCTAAATAGCAATCACACACAACAACACAAATATTTAGGTCAAAAACTCGAGTCCAAATCTTCTGTCCCAGTTTTCCTACTCTACTCTACGTTTCACCAATAAAAACTTGCCACCTGTTCACCTAATTAATTTAATACTACTATCAATTAATAAAGGTAGTATTAATAAATCAATAATGATAATATTTAATTAATTAAATGAACAGATAACAAGTTTTTATTGGTGAAGTATAGAGTGAAGCAAGTTTTTATCAATCTCAGTATCAAATACAAAACCTTAACTATCCACTTGTATGACAAGAAGGAAAAAGAAATTTGCTAAATGTGGCTTCTTTTCAATATGCATTTTTTGCCGCAATGATTTTTTTTTTTTTTTTTCTTTCCTTCTTCTTGAGAAACAAACGTGTGGTCAAAGAAAAGACAAGGAGAAAAGAAGTACTAACCAAAAAAAGATGGTGAACTGGTTTATTATGAGAGAGATTATGGGATTGGAATCTTTCCAATTGTTGAAAATTTGCAGGAAAGTTTAGGGGAAGAGAAGAGAGAGAGAGAGAGAGAGAGAGAGAGAGAGAGGGGACAAGAAGAGAGAGAGAGGACAATTTTTCAAAGCCAATGAGAATTAACAGAATAACGGACGAAAAGATACTTAAACCGGCATTCATGTGGGAAATAATGAGCGAAAGTTGGAAACTTTAAGAAGAAATATACGTTATTCTTAGCTTGAAAAATACTATAAAATTTTGTTTTTTATTTCCGAAAATTTTCAGTTCTGAGTCTGTTCGGTTCCAAATTTCCAATCTTGAGGCAGAGTAAAATTTATTTATTATTAATATAAATTATAAAGTATATTTGTAGAGATATGTTACAAGAGCTGTAAATAGAGATAGGGCACATGCTGAACTCTTTTCAGTCTTGGGTGGCTATTGAGAATTTTAAATAGATTCTTGAGAGTTTAAATTCACGAAAATTACAAATTTTGAGTCTTAAAGTTTATGTTATTTAAATTTTGAGTCTTAAATTGTCATATTAACGGATGCTTTTAAGATAATTATTAATATGTATCAAAAAAAGATAATAATTAATAAATTATAATGAGAAAGTTTTGACATCACTTTCTAATGGTCATCAAATAGCCCACGGCCCATAGCCCGGCCCAGAAACCTAATGGCCCACCGGGCTAATGAGCGGTCCAGCCCGTTGTTATTGAGGCCCATGAGTAGCCCACTAACCTAGTGAGTCAGGCCGTGGGCTAGTTTTTATGCCCATGAGTACCCAGTGGGCTAGCCCAGTAGCCCAACCCGTTGGCCTAAGCCGTTGGCCCAGCTCAATAACTCATAATTCATTATAAAAATATATAGGAAGTGTATGAAGGATTGATCTTGAGATATTATAGAGGAATTTCTTAAGAGAACTCTCTCAACCATTAAGATACTCAAAGTAATTGTACTAAACTTAGTTTATTAAATATATATTTTTCTAGTAGTCTAGCAATTTTGAATTAACCATTTGACATTTTTTTTAATAAAAGATAAAAATAAAAAAACTATTTAAAGCCTTAATAAAGAAAATTAAATAGGTTTCCATCAACGAAACAAAAAATTAAATAGATTTGACTATAAAAAAAATTGTAATTAAGTATTAAATTTTTTAATTCTTTCCTTTAAAAAAATAGATTGATTATTCCCTTATAAAAAATTGATTCTTTCCTTATAAAAATAATAGAATAATAAGCTAATATAAGCCCATGGGTAGCCCATTAGGCCCAACCCAATAGCCCAGTTCGCTAAAGACAAAATGGACATTGCATGGGCAGGGTTATGGACTGAGGTTTTCTCTTTCGGCCCAGTCCGACCCGGCCCATTAACTAGTTAATAGCCCATTGTGCCCAGCCCATTGATGACCCTTATCACTTTCATAAGAAATATAAAAAACTGTCAACAACATTTGTTGTTTTATCATTCTTCCAATAAAATGTTTCTAAAATTTGTTCCTAAACAAATACCCTAAGGCCCCTTTAATATATATCATATTTTGGTGGGAAAAACTTAGGTACAGTACTTATGTGTTATTTCTTAATTTCTTGCTTAAAATTCAACCATGTGGCTACTTAACTAAATATATACTAATATCCTATGTGAAAAAAGCCACATGACTTAATTTTAAAAGATGAATCTAATGAACAGCACCAAAAATACTGTATCTAAGTTTTGTCCTATTTTGATTAACGTTATATTTAAAAGATGAAAAAATCCATGGTACATACTATTTTTTATACGTACTATACTTAATTTTGAAAGATATAAATATGATGTTTAAGATGATTCGTTATATATAAATATATATATATATATATATATTTTTTTTTTTATATAGAAAAAGGTAGAAACAAGATGATCTTATACTTTCTCGTTAAGTAACTAAATAATGGATAATTTGATAATTATATATAATTTTTTAAATAACAAAAATACATTTTATTTATTTTCTTCTGGAAAAAAAAATACTATTTTTTGTTATAAAATCAATTTTATAAAATTATTTTTTAGGAAAAAAGTGAAAATTAATTTGATTTTAGGAGTCGCATTAGTAATTCTCACAACAATAAGATAAGTGAGAATTGAAATTTTTCACCTAATGTGTTAAATTTAGAATTTTTGCAATTCTTGAAAATTATCTATTGAGAGATGTTCATAAAAATTTTAATTCTCCAGATTTTGTCAAACTACCAACTAAATTTTTTATAAATTTTTAAATATTAAAAAAAAAAAACCATCTCAATTCTTCTGTAAAAAAAACACATCATTGTAGTTACTCAAAACTGATTTTATAAGTCACCACATAATGGCTTAGTGGATATTCCTCCAAACTAATTTAGAGGAAAACTTTTTGTTTTTTTTTTTGGGCATTCTTTTCCATATTGAAAGATGGAAAATAGTTTAACTAAACACCCCCAATTAACTGTTGTTTCATAACTATATTATGGAGGGAGCTTCACACACACACACACACACAAACACACACACACACACACACACACACACACATATATATATATATATATATATATTAGACTAGAGTAGAATTTCTATTTCATTTAATAAAAAAAAATTGTTATTACAAAACTATATTATTTTAGATCAATATTGCATGTGCATTTTCTATATTTCTAAATTCTTACAAATTTTTTTAGAGATAGTTATAATATATTGTTAATCTCATAGCTCAAACCCTATCCCCCAAACCCCTAATCATTTTGTGTATGGAAATATGTTGATTCAGCTATAAAGCCCTCGACTAAATTCCTACAATTAGATAGAGTGGAATTGCTCTAGAATATGTCCTTATTCCAACTTTTACTAATTTTGGACGTTTAATATTAAGAAAATAGTGTGTTTGGATGGGTTTATTATTTTTATTGGCTTATTTTATATATACCTTTTTTTCTGTTCCAGTGAATCTCATTAAAATGGTCTTTCCTTCCCTCCGAATCAGCTCATTTTTGGCCCTAAATTGTGGGCCTGACGGGGAGTAGATATCACCCAAGCGGCCTAGCTTCCTGAAAAATATCTGTTACCCCACAAAAGTTGGGTCTTATTTGACCAGCATTGCAACCCAAGTTATCATGAGCTAATTGGGCTCGTCCAAATAGGCAATTTTTTTTATTTTTTTTGGGGGCTTGTAACTTGTTTTACATTCGTGCTTAAGACTTATGGTCCAACAGCTTGTTAGTTATTACAAGTTTCTATCTTTTATTTCAAAAAAAGTTATTACAAGTTGTAGATGAACATGAAGTAATAGTGATTATAACATTATCAGGATTCTTGCGCCTCAACTAGCATTTTTTAATGTTTTCAATGAAGATATTTAGGTTTAAATCTCTCAATCACCAACCATCGAATCATTAAAAAATTATTATAATATCCAAGAAGCTTGCCTACGTGGTAATTATTTATATGCAATATCAAAAGAAACATGCGAAAACTTAGCATTGAGGTAGTATATGTCACTTCCAACCAAAAAAAGAAAAAAAGAAAAAAAAAAAAGAGAGAGTGAAATATATATATATATATATATATATATAATGATCATCAGGCTAAAACATCAATCGATGAATGTAGATAAAAAAAAATACACTTATATAATATTCTTTTATATCTAAAAAAAATTGAAAATAAAAACATAAAAAAAGAAGAAGAAAATTCCTGACTAAGGGTATAACAAACCCACACACTAGTTTGTATACCCACTTTTTAAAGAGATAATACTGTTCTCAAACAAGAAAACATCAATTTTTGAGAAATCAATTTTATTTTGGTAGGTTACAAGTTATATATGATCGTGTACTTGATTAGGTTCACAATGTTTTTATATGGAATTAGGTTCACAATGTTGATAATATAGTTTTAGACTAGTTTCTGTTATTCATTCGGGTTTGCAAAGCTTTTCATGAGCCCACCAGTGGCCTTTTAGCCGGCCTCGGTGCTAAACTTCGGAAGAAAAGACAGAACGTTCGTGTAATACAAAATCTGACAAAAAGAAGAAGAAGAAGAAGAGAAGAGTACTTGTTTTGGACCACTTGCGGATAAGAGAGCTATTAATGTGTATAGTGTTATTGGGCTTTAGGCCCAACCTAGTTTACTTGTAGAGCACATTATATTACTTGTACAGCACATTATATTACTTGTACAGCACACATCTTGTACTACACTCCGACTTGTACTGCACTCATATGCCTCCTATATAAAGGCATACTCATGTGTATTCCCATTAAGAAATACAATACAATTATTCAGTATTTCTAACATAGTATCAAAGCCACTGCTCTGATCCTTTTCTTAGCAGTCTTGTCTTCCTTGGTGTTACTCCACCCTTATCGCTTCCGCCCTCACAATGACCTGTAGCCGTCGTCATTGAGGAGTCCCGCACCACAGACCACTGCACTCACCATCTCCGTCGTGCTTCCTGCTCCGATCAATTTTTTAAAGGCACCACAGTGATCGTCTCGCCTCGATCTACTCAGTCGTGGAAGCCTTGCAGTGATTGGAGCCCTCACGCGCCGCCCAAAGAAGCAGCGTCTCAGCCACGCGCCTCACGCGCCTACCTCTGATCTTGCTGACGTCATCAGTGACTTTATCTAAGGCTGACGTCATCAAACAGCCTCTGCTGACGTCATCCATCAGGCAACTGACGTCATCATTGACTTTGACCGCTGACCAACGTTGACCGGCCATTGACTTTGATCGTTGGCCGTTGACTTTGACTGTTGACTAGTGTTGACCAGACCGTTGACTTTGACCGTTGACATTTCCAGGGTTGACTTTTGCTGTCCAGGTTCACCTTACCCAGTTTTTCACGTAAATTTCATTTTTGCAGTCTGTTTTTGCATATTGTGTCTCTAAATGGATAAAATGATATTTTTCTTCCTCGCCCCATCAATACTATATTGGAGGGGAATAGGAATTACTTGTCTTGGTCTCAAACTATGCGCAGTTTTCTTAAGGGTCGCATGCTCTGGCAATATTGCACTGGTGCAATCACTATTCCTATCAAGGGGGCAAGTGAAGAAGATGCTGCCTTCCTCGGTTGCATGATTGAATGGGATAGTCACAACCACATGATCCTTACGTGGATTCGGAACACTTCCATTTCCTCTATCTCCAATCTATTGGGCAGCTTTGATGATGCTAAATCGGCATGGGATATGTTGGCCAAGAGATACTCCACTACTCACGGATCTATGAAATATCAGTTAGTGGTTGAATTACATCAACTCAGGCAAGAACCAGGGCAATCTATCAATGACTACTATGATCAGCTTCGCTTCATTTGGGACCAAATTGACCTTTCTAATCCAACCTAGGCATGCTCAACAGATGCTCAACAATATGCTGCTATTAGAGATGAATTTCGTCTCTATGAGTTCCTGATGTCACTTCATAAGGACTTTGAGCCCATCCGAGGTCAGCTTCTTAATCGCAGTCCTCCTCTCTCTCTTGATACTGCTGTAAATGAGTTGGTTAGAGAAGAAGCTCGCCTTGCAACCCTTCAAGCCCAGAATAAGCTTAATGTTCTGGCCATCACTCCTTCTGCTCCACCCATTGAGCAACCTTAGCAATCAGGTGATCCCTCTGGCTCTAGCAGTCGTTGCAAGACCAACAAGAAGTTCTGCAACTATTGCAAGCGTCCTGGCCACACTATTGAGACTTGCTACCGTCGCAACAAATCTACTGCTACTGTTGCTAATACAGAGTCCACTCCGCTAATGCCTTCCATTTCAGCTAAGTCCCAGTCTTCTGGATCCACTATCAACCTCTCCCCCACTAAACTACAGGACATCATTGCTCAAGCTGTTCGTATGGCTGGTAATGCATCTCTTTCCAATGCTCTCTCAGTGTTACCTGGTAAGTCTGACACATGGCTTTTTGATTCTGCCTGTTGCAATCACATGACACCTCACTCGTCCTTATTCTCCAAACTTGACCCTGCACCACATCCTCTTAATATTCATATAGCCAATGGTTCCACCATGCATGGAAATAGTTTAGGTTTTGTTTCAACCTCTAACCTCTCTGTTCCTAATGTCTTCCATGTACCTGACCTATCCTATAATTTATTCTCTATGGGACAATTAGCTGAACTAGGATATCGCCTTATTTTTTACTATTCTGGATGTATTGTGCAGGATCCGAGGACGGGGCAAGAGCTTGGGACCGGTCCTAGAGTTGGGCGTATGTTTCCCGTGGACAATCTTCATCTTCCACCTGTTGCTCCTGTTTCTGTTACTGCTGCAGTTGCTGCGGTTTCTTCCTTACCTTCTCTCGCACTTTGGCATTCTCGCCTAGGTCATGCACCCTCTTTTCGAGTACAACAGTTAGCTTCTAAGGGTCTGTTAGGTTCTGTGACCAAAGAAAATTTTGATTGTACTTCATGCCAATTAGAAAAACAGCCAGCTTTACCTTTTAATAATAGTGACTCTATCTCTAATAGTATTTTTGAGTTAATTCATTCCGATGTTTGGGGACCTTCTCTTATTGCTAGTATTGGTGGATCTCGATATTTTGTTGTTTTTATTGATGATTATTCTCGTTATAGTTGGATCTTTCCTATGAAATCCCGTTCTGAAATTTTGCCAATATACAGTAACTTTGCAAAAATGGTTGAAACACAATTCTCCAAACGTATCAAAATTTTTCGATCTGATAATGCTCTTGAATATACTCAATATGCTTTTCAAACTCTGTTACATTCCTATGGCACTGTACATCATCTAACATGTCTAGGTACCTCTCAGCAAAATGGTCGAGCTGAACAAAAACTTCGTCATATTCTTGACACAGTTCGTGCTCTTCTTCTTTCTGCCAAAGTTCCTGCCCCATTTTGGGGTGAAGCTGCCCTTCAAGTTGTCCATGTTATTAATCGCATACCAAGCACTGTCATTCATAATCAAACTCCTTATGAGCGCCTTTTTGGGTCACCTCCTGACTATCATCACCTTCGCTCCTTCAGTTCTGCCTGTTTTGTTCTTCTTCAGCCTCATGAGCACAACAAACTTGAGCCTCGATCTAGACTTTGTTATTTCCTTGGTTATGGAGAAACTCAAAAGGGGTATCGGTGCTATGATCCTGTCTCTCATCGTCTTCGTGTTTCACGTAATGTTGTCTTCTGGGAACACCGCTTGTTTGTTGAACTCTCTCACTTTCGTTCTTCCCTAACTACCTCCTCTGTTTTAGAAGTCTTTCCAGACGAGTCTCATGTTCCTTCTACAAATACTCTTGATGCCCTTTAGATTTCTCTATTCATCCTCCAGATATTTTTGATGTTTCTCCTAGACAGGTTGAAGATAAACAGGTTGATGACGAGCTACCCCTTCTTGAGACTGGGTCCCTTGCTCCTGCTCCGTCTGATGATCCTCCACAAGACATTCCACCTCGTCACTCAACCCGGGTAAGATCCATTCCTGCACATTTACTTGACTATTATTGTTATACTGCCCTTGCTACACTCCATGAGCCTCACACCTATCGTGAGGCCTCCACTGACCCTTTATGGCAGATTGCAATGAAAGAGGAACTTGATGCATTAACCAAAAACCATACTTGAGATCTAGTTACTCTCCCTCCTAGATAGTCTGTGGTTGGTTGTAAGTGGATCTACAAGATCAAGACTCGCTCTGATGGGACCATTGAGCGCTATAAGGCTCGTCTTGTTGCAAAAGGTTTCACACAGGAGTATGGGATTGATTATGAAGAGACATTTGCCCCGGTTGCTCGTATCTCATCTGTTCGTGCCCTTTTAGCCGTTGCTGCTGCTAGTAAATGGGATCTTTTTCAGATGGATGTTCAAAATGCCTTCCTCAATGGAGATTTGAGTGAAGAAGTTTACATGCAACCTCCTCCTGGTCTCTCTGTTGAATCAAACAAGGTTTGTCGTCTTCGACGTGCACTTTATAGCCTTAAACAAACTCCACGAGCTTGGTTTGCCAAGTTCAATTCCACCATCTTTCGCTTGGGTTACACTGCCAGTCCTTATGATTCTGCCTTATTTCTTCGTCGCACTGATAAAGGCACTATTTTACTTCTCTTATATGTGGATGATATAATCATAACTGGTGATGACCTCAGTGGCATTCAAGAACTCAAGGATTTTCTCAGTCAGCAGTTTGAGATGAAAGATCTTGGACATCTCAGCTATTTCTTGGGTCTTGAAATCACTCATTCCACAGATGGTCTTTATATTACTCAGGCTAAATATGCTTCTGATCTTTTGTCTCGTGCAGGACTCACTGACAGCAAGACTATTGACACTCCAGTTGAACTTAATGCGCATCTGACTCCCTCGGGGGGGAAACCATTGTCTAATCCTTCTCTTTACAGACGATTGGTTGGCAGCTTAGTTTATCTCACAGTCACTCGTCCAGACATTTCCTATGTTGTTCATCAAGTAAGCCAGTATCTGTCTGCTCCACGATCGACTCACTATGCTGCTGTTCTGCACATTCTTCGATACTTGAAGGGCACTCTTCTATGGCCTTTTCTACTCAGCTCAATCTCCACTTGTACTTCGTGCATTCTCTGATGCTGATTGGGCAGGAGATCCTACTGATTGCAGGTCCACCACTGGTTATTGCTTCTTCCTTGGCTCTTCTTTAATTTCTTGGTGAAGTAAGAAGCAAGCCTTTGTGGCCCGCTCCAGTACTGAAGCAGAATATCGTACCCTTGCTGATACCACATCTGAGCTCCTTTGGCTGCGATGGCTTCTTAAGGACTTAGGTGTGTCCACATCCTCTGCTACTCCTCTTTATTGTGACAACCAGAGTGCCATTCATATTGCTCATAATGATGTCTTCCATGAACGGACTAAACACATCGAGATTGATTGTTATTTTATCCGTTTTCATCTTATCCATAGTGCTCTCCAGCTCTTCTCCGTCTCCTCCAAAGATCAACTTGCAGATATTTTCACCAAGTCACATCCTAAAGGACGCCTTCGTGATTTAGTTGACAACCTCAAGCTGGTCTCACATCCACCTTGAATTTGAGGGGGGCTGTTAATGTGTATAGTGTTATTGAGGTTTAGACCCAACCTAGTTTACTTGTAGAGCACATTATATTACTTGTACAGCACACATCTTGTACTGCACTCCGACTTGTACTACACTCATATGCCTCCTATATAAAGGCATACTCATGTATATTCCCATTGAAAAATACAATACAATTATTCAGTATTTCTAACAAGAGCATTGGCCATCAATTAAACCGTGTTCTATCATCTATGTACAAGTGCATTGTTCTTATCTCTCTCTTTCATCTGCATGAGTGGTTGCTCGATGGTCTATCATAGATAGAACAATTGCAAACAAGAAATAAATGACAAGTTACTGATGTTTATGTTGGGAATAATACACAAAGTAATAAAAGAAAAACAAGGATAACACAAAAAACAAACAAAATAGATAACTTGGAGGTACAAAATTGTTATCTTTAAACAATATTTGCCCCCACACTCTTGTTGCTAAAGGGTTAACGCAAACTTGTCCCCAAGATACAACCAAGTTGTTGAGTTCTACAAATAGTAGTTTTGGAGAATGACCACAAGATTTCTTATGTTTTTTTAAGTGAACATAAATCTTTATTTATACCCATAAGGTTATATTCCTTCAAAAAGCATATATGGAGAGTTAAAAATGTTTCATAAAACCGTTCACAAGGCTTGAAACATCTTCAAACATTAAGAACGGTCATTAGAAAATTCTGCGGAAAGTTCAGTTTTACGAGTCTCGATTGATCGAGTATTGATTGAAAGCTCTTTTCAATCGATCGAACAGGAATCAAATAGCAATCAAATCATCTAGAGACTCCAGGATTATTTTCTTCATCATTTCGATTGATCGAACAAGAGCTTTAACCAATCAAAAATCCTTTAATTTGAATTTCACTAAGAAAATTCCAGAACTTGAATTTTTACTTTATAAAAAAATATTCTCCAAACTCAAACATTATTATTACAACCTATTTATGTATATACTTATATATACAACAGTTTACAGGACCAAGCAAAAGAGAAAGGTTTCTTCCTATAGAGGTAACAATAATTGGCTTAGAAGAGGAAAAAAAGCAAAAAGCATCAAACATGTTACTTTGCTCATCAAACATGTTAGTTGCTTATCAAACATGTTATTAGGCAAATAGACACAATTTATGTTCAGTGTATCAATGCACTTGACACGTTGAGATGTGGACAAATATCTAATTCAGATATGCGTTTGCATCCCAATGTGTTTAGTGCATCAGTATCCGTATTTTAATATGTTTAGTGCATTGATGTATTAGACTTAAACTATACCCTGTACAAATATGCTTGGATTGCTTGCTGCACGAATTTCATAGCTAGCATTTCAACTAGAATTTGCTCCAGACTTCAGACTTCAATTACTTGATTCTTGAAATACTAAAGCTTTGTTTGGATAGCTTGTTTGCGTTTGTGGCGTTTTTTTTTTTTTTTTTTTTTTTGGTTAAGTCAGTGTGTTTGTCATTGTTTATTAGTCATAAACAGTAATTTTAGGCCAATGAATACTAACAAATACTGTAACAAATAGTAAAAAAAATATGTTTTTATTTTTTTATTTATTTTCAATTTTTAATTTTCAATTTTTAGCCAAATATGTCATATTTAATCGCATACTTAATCCAGCAGATGCGTGTGAAGTTAAAGAGATCATTCAAAGTGGTCCTATCATGTCAACATCTTGATTTAAAGATGTGGACCAACTACTTAGGGGACACTAATGTTGATGTGACCGTCGTGAAAGTAGAGATACCCGCACTGTAACTTGCTTCTAACTAGGTATTGACCAATGTTAGCCATAGCTGACAGAATATGCCAATGCACCAACTTATGCTACACAATGAATCTATTGTCAGCTGCAAATAGAGCTTATCGCAGTGCTAACTATGAGTTTGTGCTCACATGTACAGCTAAAACAACCATAAAACATTCTATTTCTGTATATTTTTAGCAACAAAATCCAGACCAGCTGAATTGAGAGGCCCAATCAGCCAAATAGAAACTTTTTTTGAATTTGTTTAAACCTTTTGCCTGCTATTTTCCTGTCTTATTTATTTATTATTATTTGTTTGGTTATTCTTAAAACGGTTAAGGCACTAAATGGAAATAGGAATGGCACACTTTTAGTGGATTATAAATATTAATATATGTGGAGTCTCAAATATAAATAAGGTTGTTATTTTAGAAGAAGGGATCTTTACCACCATACTAAGGATACCCAAATTCTGCTTGCTTATAGCATCCGTAGCCCACATGTTATATGCCATATGCTGAGACATTTTACCATCAAACCTTCCAAATGTTGCTCCAACCGGACTTGCAAAATATGCTAATTGTAAAAATTTTTACAATACTGTTACAGTACCATCTTATTAATAAGATGGTACTGTAACAACATTGTATAATTTAAAATATTATTATATTATCTCACTCTCCTCTCTCTTCCGTTTCTCTTTATTCTTTTTGCTCTCTCTGATTCTCTTCCATTTTTCTTCTTCTTGCTCTCTCTGATTCTCCTCATCTTTACTCTCTCCAGCAACTTGCGCTATTGGGATTTATTGGCGAGATCGGCGTGGTGGGATATATCGGCGAGATCGGTGGTGGGTCTCCGTGGTTAGGATTTATTGGTCAATCGGTGCGGTTGTGGGTTTCAAGCTTCCCAGCGGCGCGGTTGAGTTGGAGATCGGTTGAGTTGGGTTTCAAGCTTCCCAGCGAGATCAGTTGAGTTGAAGATCGGTGCGGTTATGGGTTTCCAGCTTCCTAGCAGCAAATCTGCTTCCTTCGAGCTTCGGTGGTGGTGGGTCTGGTTTTTCACCATGGGTTGTTGTGTCTTTTTTTTTTTTTTTTTTTGGTGTGGTGTTGATGGGCGCAGAGGGTGGTGGTGGTTGTGTTGATGGTCGAAGGGCAGTAGGTGCAGGGGCGTGATTTTGGTCTTTTCTTTGGGTTTTTTTTTTTTTTTTTTTTTTTTTTTGGTGTTGACGGTAGATTATGGGTTGCCGGTGGTGGTGGTGGTGATGTGCAGCAGTGGTGGTGATTATGGTTCTTGAACAGAAAGAAAGAGAGAGAAAGAATAAATAATATGTTGTATTGGATGATGGTAATTGTGAGATATATTATTTTATTGTGTAAAAATATTATTTTAATAAGTAGAATTGGAAAATAAAAGTTGGGATGCTGGAGTATTGTAAAATTGTATGGTATAATTGATAAAATTGTTTTTTGAGATGGCAAAATAAGATGAGATAGGAAAACCAGTTGGAGATGCTCTTATCATTGTATCTTCCTTCTAGTAGATTTAGTTTGATTGTAGTTGGATTGTTGAATTATTAAAAGTGCATTTCCTTCCAATATTTTTAACTTTCCATAATTAAGTTGTATTTAGTTTAACTTAGCCTCAAATTTACTTTTCTGCAAATCTTTAAGTAGTTTTTATCCTTGAGTTAGCTTATTCTCGGTTTACTTTATCTTAAATTCTGCCCTTATGAACTCTAAAATTTCATAGGGTTTTTATGTCCAGGTGCAAGCAGTTTGCATCTTGTTTGATTTTTTTTGGAGAAAAACGTCTTATTTAATTTATATGGATTTTTAAAGACAATTTTTTTTTTTTTTAAAATGCCATGCATCTTATATTTGGCTAAAAGTATGAGGAAATGGGAGGAGATCCTTTCCTGATTGATAAATATGATTTATTTGTCTCATATTGCTTCTATTCTATTTTTCCCACTTTTATACACTGCTAATATTTTGTGGGTCTAAATAAGAGAGTAATTTTAGTCAATTTTTTTACCCTTTTCCGGTCAAAAAGAAAAAATCAATTCATTCTTTATTTCCTTTACTCTAATTATTAAAGTATCAAACCTAAATCTTTCTTTCCATGCCCTTTAAAGTGGATTTACATCTCAATTAAAGGCTCCTTTTTCACTTACATCCAAGACTCAAATTCTCTAATTATAATTATTGAATTATTAAAAAAAAAAAGCTTCCTATTTGTTTCCCAAAAAATAGAAAAAAATAAAAAAGAGCAAGAATTTGTTACAAACTAAATTACAATACTTCTTGCAAAATGCACACATGTCAAGTGGCCATTTGGTAAAAAGTTCAATCTTGACAATGGAATTTTTATTTAAATATAAGCTTGAACAAGTGTCTATTTAAGACATTGACGTATACGGACTTTTGTAAAAATTGCTATAACTTATTCTGCAAAAATTACTGTAATTTAGTTTGCAACAAATCATTTTCCAATCAGAAAACAAGTCTCCTTTCCGTGTCTGATGGATTACATTCTCCCTTCTTTTAACACTGGCAAGCATAAATAATGAAACGTACAGTAGTGGTTTCTCAATCAATCAAGATTCAAACACAATTGCCAGTGAACATACAGCACATGGAAACCACTTTTGACACGAAATAAAAGAAAAAAAAAAAACGTGAATAGCTGTCTAATTTTTTGATAGGATTGAGATCAAATCCACCTGATGCAATTGTAAAAAATGGTAAAAAATAGTTGAGATTAAAAGTTAAAAAAATAAATTTTAATCTCAATCATTAAATAAAATATATTAAATAAAAATTAAAAAGTTAAAGTTAAAAAGTAAAAAATATTTGTGAAAGAAAGTGGTGAATTACATTAGGTGTAAATTGTGTAATACCCTAAATAATGCACCTGATCTCAGTTGCTTTTGATAATGCAACACAGCCTCTCTGTGGGACACTTACAGGATTATGAAAGAAACGTTTTGGCATAACAACATTACATTTATAATAATCAAACAAATCATATAAATGACTAATGAAATGTATCCCATGGAATCACGCAAGTGACTATGTTTGCTCATAGGAGTCAACTTCAAGTCAATTTGGTTGATATCTAAGCTTGTGTGTGTGTGTGTGTTTTTTTTTTTCATGTGAATGCATAAAAAAATGCCATGGATCAACCAAATTAAATATTCGTATCAATCTAATAAATTAATAATCATAAAACTTGGGTTTGGGAAACAAGAGGATGAATAGGATTTTGATTGTCAAAAGTTATGAAAAAAGAACAGGAAAAAAAGAAGAAGAAGAAGAAGAAGCAAATGACCATTATCATTTTTATTCCAAATTAACCTGATTGCATCTTTCTGAGGAGTGCACTCCTCAAAAAGCATTTCTCTTTTCTTCTTTTTTTTTTTTCTTTTTTTTTTTCCCTATGTTCACATGAGCTTGAATTAAATTTAAGAAAGATAATAATAATTGAGGAATCGGGAGGAAGAATAGGATTTTGATTGTCAAAAGTTATGAAAAAAGAAAAAAAAAGTAAATGACCATTATCATTTTTTTTCCAAATTAACCTGATTGCATCTTTCTTTTTTTTCCTATGTTCACATGAGCATGGATTTAATTTAAGAAAGAAAATAACAATTGAGGAAGACTTTGTGACGTGGGCTACCATAATAGGTGATCAAGAGTTTTTTTTTTTCTTGAAGACTTAAACTCTAATCTTGATCCTGATTTTGATCATGCGCAATACTTCAAACAGAAGTTAATGTTGTTGTAAGAGTTTTACTACCAATTAAGGAAATTTTGTTTTGAAAAAGTGATTAATTTTTTTTGACAACTTTTTTAAATTTTTATAAACAATTTCAAAAAATAAATAGTTAATGGTTTACTTATGTATGCCATATATTAGTAAACCATTTTTAAAAATCTTTTAAGATAAAATAAAAAAAATGATTAACTTTTTTGATAATTTTTTAATTTTTCATAAAAATTTTTTAAAATCGATAACTAACAGGACACTAATTTTTTTTTTCTTTTTGACAATTTTTCAAATTTTCATAAACAATTTTAAAAAATAAATGGATAATGGATGCATGCATTGACCAAACTTCTTGTAATTGTCAAAAATCTTCCTATGTTGTCAGACTCAGATAGCACCATCAATCCGTGATTTGCATGGCATCTTTCACTTTGATTTTTTCCTATGTGCACATTCTCCGGAGTAGTTATCGGATAGTAAATTCTAAATTGATTGAAAATTTGAAATCTCTTTCATTTGGCCCACCCCTTCAATAAACTTCATACATAAGGAAACGCGTCGTGGAACGTCGGCTACTATTGGTTCTAAAAGCTTCACAGTCCAGTCCACACACGGTAGCCCATTTCAAACACAAAGACTCAAAGAGTTGTACTGAGCATTCTCGTTAAAAATGTTAAATGTTATAAATGTTAAATTTTAATATTAAATTTGTGATTATTTTATAAAAAGCAAGCTACGAAAAAATGTTAAATTAAAAAAAAATAACAATTGAGTTGTTAAAATTGATAAAGTGACTTTTTAAGATGTGTTAAATACTAAAATTTTTAAAAGTTTTAATTGAAATGCTCTCTGAAGCTAAATTCTGTTTTATCAAGACAATTTTCTCATGGCTCTTTTGAGGAGCCTTCCTCTGCCAATAGATAGATTTTCATTTTCTATGCAAATTAAAAATTGATAGTTTCTATCGTTCTTGCAAAAAAAAAAAAAAAAAAAAAAAAAATTGATAGTACAGTTCCGTGAACTTGAGCAAATAAAAATACTATTTGAATTATAGGTGGAGTTAGTGGGTGCCAAAGGGGTTATTAATCTTCTTTTACATGTGGTAATAAACTTAAAAAATACACAAAAATGTATTCACCAGCTCCCCCAGCAAGTTTCTTGGGTCTACCACGGATTTGAATGCCCAAATACCAAAAAATCCTGTGTGTTATAGATTTTTTTATTTTTTTATATTAACTTGTCACTACAATAGACTGCTAGCAACAAGTTAAACACAAGAAATTGTTTTTTTTTTTTTTAATATTCAGTTCTCTTTTTCCAGGAATAATGAAATAAAAAAAAATTAAAGAAAGAATATTTAATTGAAGTAGTAAAATAATATAGTATGGATGTAAGGTATATTGTTAGGTAGTATGCTAAAATTGATAAAGTAATTTTTAGCCTTACTAAATGCTAAATTTTTAGCAAATCAGATGTGAATGCTCTAAGAAAGTTATTATTATTATTTTCAAAAATGGGAATAAGTTCTTCTATGAACATAATTTTTGTGTCATATATATATATATATATATATTAATTTTGACATGGTAGATTATAAGTCATTGCCTACTATTTTCATATAGAACCACAACTTTTTTGTCACCACTCAAAATCAACCACATTAGATTGATAACAAAAGTCGTGACTTGTGAGACTGTGTACGATTGACATTTTCTACTCATTACTAACTTATACAGCCCACAACTTTTTGTTAATCAATTATAATTGCACAAATCAATAAGTTGTGAAATGAAGTATGAAAATGATTATATTTGTATTATTGTTGCAAAAGTTGTCTCCATATTTTCTCTTCTCAAATCTCTAATTCCCAACTCTCGATAGAAATCCAAAGCTTTTTATGCATGATTAGAAAAAGAATCACATTTTAGCCAATTAATCTCAAAGTTTACTTACATCAAGTCATTAAAAGTTGTGTAAAAATACATGATTAATGTAAAAACAATGTATTTTTACACTATCACTATTAATTTTATACTTATTTTCTACGTGTATCCCGAGAATTAAAAATAAAAGTAGATGGTGGTTTTTATATGTGAAGAAAGGAAAAAAAATTAAAAATTAAGAAAAATTAATATTTTAATAAAATATAATATAAAAAAATAAACTAATTTAGGGTGTTTAGAAAAACGAGTATTTATAATAAAAAAAAACATAGATTTTTTTTTACTAAAATAGATATAAATTTTTGCATCAACCAAGCAAACAATCTTTCCATGTCAATTTAGTGTTTGTTTGGATTTGGCGTCTATGTTTTCTAAGTCTGCGTTTTTGGTTTTTTTTTTTTTTTAGTCCAGCGCCTGTTGCACTGTTCATGCGACATGAACAGTGCAATCAGGCTTATGAACAGTAACCAAAGCTCAAACAATAACTTTTTTTTAATGTTTTCAGTTTTCAACAAAATAAGCCGTATCTTAACGTACACTTAAATGACAAAATATTTGGCAGATCACAAATCCCAATAAATAATTTAGAAGCACCAGAATCCCTGAATAGTGATTAGTTTGATCATAATCACATAAGACAGTCTGTCATATAAAAATGTAATTTTGTTTCATCACCAAATTTTTATTTTATTTTATAAAAATGTCATTATCAACTTTGGAAATTAGTTTCAGTAATTTTTTTTTTTTGGAAATTAGTTTATATGGAACGTTGACTCGGTCTTCGTCTTCGTGAAGACTTTTCCACTTCCATTGTCTTAGAAAAATTATCTCATTTTTTTTGTTGGCTTTCAGTGGTGTGTAGCTTTCTGATGAAGGAAATAATTAAAGTGGTTGCGTTTATGTCTGTTTTTTGTTTTTATTGAGAAAGACGTTGGATCCTAAAGATAGTTTTTTATCATCATTGATCACTGTTTTCAAACCCGGACCGAACTGAGAGGTCCGATCAAAAAAACCAGGAACCAGGATGAAAACCGATTTTTTAAGCATAGAGAACCAGAATTATTGTTAATTCTGTGAACCCCTTAAACTGGGGTTGGACCGCACGATTCATGCAGAACTGATGGCATGAACCATGCAATCTAACCCCAGTTCAAATTTTTTTATTTTTTTATAAAAACAACTTAACAGAATTTTATTCTACTTAATTAAATTATCCATCTCTTACAAGGAATATAAAAAAAATTTATAATTAAAATCCTTCAAAGATATTCAACTTTACTTCAAAAATTAATCATAAATTTTAATGTTTTCATGGTTATTATTTTATTTTATTAACTTTCTTATTTAATTATTAAATATGTGCTTGAAAATCATTAAATTTCCCTCACATCTATAGATATATTAGTCTATTTTGCTAGTTTTATAAATTTAATATCTATATTTAGGCTTTAATTAATTATAAAATCAATTATGACGTTATCACGATTTGACTCCGGTTCAACTTCGATTTGACCTCAAAAACCTTGAACCTCTCCCTTTTACGGTTCAATAAATGGTCCGGGTTTCAAAACCATGTCATTGATAGGCCCAGCAAAATCCTCGTCCATTAGAGGAGACAGTGGATGAAGGCAACGTCAATCTTCATCCCTCATAGTATCCACCAGATGAGGATGAAGCCATTCATTCACAATCAATTACATAACAATAATGAGTCTCCGTACTATTGGAGAAACGAAGATCATATCATTAACACCTTATTGAGGCATTACAGATACCACATTGAAACCACCATTAAAGCAACTCCAATGGCTAGGAGAAGGAAACAAGTGTATATAGACAAGCACCCTAGGACTTGAGAAGGTACTGAATCTCTAACTAATACACCCTCATTCTTTGGCACTGAATCTTCTTTTCTCTTCCAACTATCTGACTTTATCATTGGAGGCTTTGTGGCAGGCACCACATCGATAACCCATATTTCTTCCATTCTTCATTTACCTCGCAGGACCTTTGGCGCCTGTGGACTACTTTTCTTCTGGACGATCATTTTGACTGATGATTTCAGCATCATCAGTTTGGCACCGTTTGTGGGGAACGACATTTTCGCGTTTAGGTTCAAGAACGTAGTTCCCTTCAACTCACAAATCCAGATGGAATCCAACGCTCCCCAAGATTCTACAACATTAGCTCTGCAAATCCAAACACTCACTGCCAGTGTAGAGGAGCTTACTTGATAGAACCAGTAGATGAGGCTGCGACTTCAATAAGACAATTGTTCCAGGACCAACCGGGATGATAAGGGAGACAGCCAAAGAAGGAGTGACCGCCGATGAGCAACCACTCCAAAAAAAGCAAGCTTGGACCTTCTTCGAGAAATGAGAAAGGAGATGGACAAGCTAAGGAATGCAATTAAGGAGAAGATAGACTGGAGCCTAGATAGGATGGTCAGGAGGACGAATTCACCCTTCACCACGGCGGTCCTAAAGTGCCTAATGTCGTCAAAATTTCATCTACCTCAACTCGAGCCGTTTGATGGATTGAAAGACCCTCTGGATCACCTCAACACTTTCAAGATAACTTAAGTTCTTTAGCAGCCCCGTGATGAGATACAGTGTCGTTCCTTCCCTACTACTCTCAAAGGAGTTGCGAGGGAGTGGTTCACGAAGTTACCAACGTCATCCATTGATAACTTCGAGTAATTAGGTTACTCCTTCCTACACCACTTCGTCAGTGGACAACGCCCAAAGAGGCTAGCAGACCATCTGCTTACCATTAGACAAGGAGAAAAAGAAACTCTAAGGTCGTACGTGAAGCATTTCACTTGAGAAACCTTGGAAATGGACGAGGCGGATGACAAAGTATAGCTGACAACTTTTAAAGCCGGATTGAAGTCTAGGGAGCTCATGGTCTCACTTGTGAAGAATCCTCCTCGGACGATGGCAGAAATGCTCCTAAAGGCTCAAAAGTACATGAACGTTGTAGACGCCCTAGCGGGAATAGAAGGGGTAGAGAAGCCTAAGGAGAAGGAGAGAAAGGAAGACGATCGAAGAGGACGAAAAAGAAAACGAACGGATCGTCAGAATATCGACGGGAACAGAAGGAAAGATGAAAAGACCCCTCGGACGGTAAAATTCACTCCTTTAGTTATGCCTGTTGATCAAATTCTGACACAGATTAAAGATGAGCACTACCTCAAATGGCCCTGGCCATTGCATTCGTCACTCAATGTGCGCGACAAGAAGAAATATTGCCATTTCCACAAGGATCACGGTCATTACACTGAGAATTGCATAAATCTGAAGGAGCAGATAAAGAAGCTCATATGAAAAGGGAAGTTACAGAAGTTTGTACAGAAGGGAGATTCTAGTAGGTCCAGGGACAACAGCAAGGACAAGCACGAAGCTATTCAGAGGAACGAAGACCATGTGCCCCTTCGCCCACAGAGAGTGATAGGGGAGATAAAGATGATCACAAGACGACTGTCCACAAGAGGATCGTTCGATCCCTCAAGAGGTCACATCAGAGGAAAGTAAATAGCGTCCATGAAAAACCACCCTTAAAGCAGAGATGAACGGAAAGGGGTATCTTGTTCTCGGAAGAAGATGCTAGTGGAGTGAAACAACCCCATGACAACCCTTTGATCATTATGCTCATGATTGAAGGATTCAATACAAGGAAGGTTCTGGTAGACAATGGGAGCTCGACGGATATTATCTACCTTTCTGCCTTCCAACAATTAAAGATAAATCTGAAAAGACTTCGTCCATTCAAATCCCCCCTTGTTAGTTTTAGCGGAGACAAGGTGTACCCAAGGGGAATAGTAACATTGATGGTCACAGCTAGTTCATACCCCCTCCAGGTAACCAATCAGTATAACTTCTTGGTAGTGGACTCACCTTCGTCCTAAAATGTAATTATAGGAAGACCTACCCTTAGTCGTTGGAAAGCAACCACTTCCACGTACTTTTTAAAAGTAAAGTTCCCAACAGAAAAAGGGATCAAAGAGATAAGGGGAGACCAAGTGTTGGCGTGAGAATGCTACCAGGCAATGCTAGCGTCAAAAGGAAATCATACATGGATAATTGAGGAGAAGACGTAAGAGATCGTAGAAAAGCTAGAAATGATTGAATTGGTGGAAGAAGATCCAGCAAAGACGACCCAGATAGGGACAAGTTTGAACCCTCAGACGAAGAAGGAAATCATTAGCTTTTTGAAGGGTAACTTGGATGTGTTTGCCTGGAGTCATGAAGATATGCCAGGTATACCAGCTGACATCATTCAACACCGCCTGAACGTGGATCCCGAGAAGAATCCTGTCCAGCAAAGAAAAAGGGTCTTCGCCCCTGAAAGAAACAAGGTAATCATGGACGGGGTGGACAAATTGCTCGCCGCTAACTTCATCAGAGAAGTCTACTATCCCGAGTGGCTAGCCAACGTCGTCATTGTAAAAAAGGCGAATGGGAAATAGAGAATGTGCGTCGGCTTCACAGATCTGAATAGTGCCTACCCGAAGGACAGCTTCCCCTTACTCAGAATTGACCAGCTCGTGGACTCAACAGCTAGGCACAAGCTTCTCAACTTTATGGACACCTTATCCGGGTACAACCAAATACAGATGACAGAAGAAAATCAAGAGAAGACTGCCTTCGTCACCAGCTAGGGGCTTTATTGCTACAGGGTCATGCCCTTTGTTTTGAAGAAAGCAAGAGCCACGTACCAGAGGCTGGTAAACTAGATGTTCAGCAAGTAGATTGGGAGGAACGTAGAGTTATATGTGGACGACATGCTCGTCAAGAGTAAGGAAGAGGAGAATCATTAGGACGATCTTAAGGAGACGTTTAACACACTCAGGTACTACAATATGAAGCTAAACCTAGCTAAATGCGCCTTTGGGGTCTCCTTTGGGAAATTCCTCGGCTTCATGGTGTCACAGAGAGGAATAGAGGCAAATCCAGAGAAGGTGAAAGCCATCCTCGAGATGTCTTCCCCAAAGACGATCAAGGAAGTGCAATCCCTCACGGGAAGGGTGGCAGCCCTCAATAGATTCTTCTCTAAAGCAACAAACAAGTGCCTCCCTTTCTTTAAAACCTTGAAGCAGGCTTTCGTCTGGACAGACGAGTGTCAAGCGGTGTTCCAAGAGCTAAAGTGTTACCTGAGCAATCCTCCACTCCTAAGTCCATCTAAAGAAGGCGAAGACCTGTTCCTGTATCTAGCAGTATCTGCAACTGTAGTGAGTGCAACCTTGATCAGGGAAGAGCAAAGGGTGCAACGCCCAGTGTACTACATCAGCCAGGCCTTTCAAGGAGTTGAAGCATGGTACCCACGAATAGAGAAAATCACCTTTGCCCTGATAGTGGCATCCAGAAAATTCTGTCCATATTTTCAGGCAAACCCGATCATAGTCATGACAAATTAGCCCATTAAAAAAACAATGAACGAGTCCAAAGCTGTAGAATGGATGATCTAATGGACCATCGAGCTTAGCCAGTTAGACATAGAGTACCGACCTAAGATGGCCATAAAGGCCCAAGCGTTGGCAGATTTCATAGCAAAGTTCACCTCCCCCGAACATGAAGACAACCCAGAAGAACTCTGGACAATCCATACGGACGGGTCATCCACGCAGAAGAGAGGAGGAGCAAGTGTCGTTATCACCTCCCCTGAGGGGGACACTTTGAAGTATGGAGTCCAACTAAAATTCCCTGTAACCAACAATGAAGC
This sequence comes from Lithocarpus polystachyus, assembly GCA_033629205.1. Lineage (NCBI taxonomy): Eukaryota > Viridiplantae > Streptophyta > Magnoliopsida > Fagales > Fagaceae > Lithocarpus > Lithocarpus polystachyus. The sequence goes on from CM066168.1 coordinate 50,153,796, forward strand.
AAAGTACAAAACCATATTGATAGGGTTGAAGATCGCCTAGGCGCTGTGAGCTAAAACTGCCATGCTAAGGAGCGATTCACAGCTCATCATAGGGCAAGTTAAGGGAGATTTTGAAGTGAAGGAGTTAAGGATGCAGAGATACCTTAAGCTGACCAACCAATTGGTTAGCACATTTGATCGCATAGAGTTTGCTCAAATTCCACGAGATCAAAATATAGAAGCTGATGAAGTGGCTAGGAGTGCGTCATTAGATAATCAGGCGAAGGTGACTGATTGGAGATTGGATGAACAAAGCTCTCCCAGCATCGAAGAATTCCAGACTTTCCCAGTGCACACCCGTGGTGGCTGGACTAGCCCAATCTTGTCCTATCTTAAGGATGGACGATTACCACCAAATCCTGACGAAGCTAAGAAGATCAGGAAACGGGCTGCCAGATTCACTATGCTAAATAACGTGCTTTACAAAAAAGGCTTCTCACAGCCTTACTTGAGGTGTATTGAAGAAGAAGAAGCCAAGTACGTTCTGGAAAAAGTTCATGGGGGCATTTGTGGTGATCACATGGGAGCAAAGTCCCTCATAAGAAAGATCATGAAGGCAGGTTATTTCTAGCCTACAATGCAACAAGACACTGCAGATTTCGTCAAGAAATGTGACAGCTGCCAAAGATATGGGAACGTCTAGTGAGTCCTTGGGGAGAAAATGACGGCTATCACTTCACCCTAGCCATTTGCTCAGTGGGGAATTAACATCATGGGGCCACTTCCACAAGGAAAGAGGCAAGTAAAGTTCTTGCTCATCGCTATCGACTACTTCACGAAATGGGTGGAGGCAGAGACACTAGCCACGATCACAGAAGCAAAGGTACGAAGTTTTGTGTGGAAAAATATTGTATGCAGGTTTGGGATCCCACATACGATCATCTCGGATAATAGTAGTCAGTTTAACAGTTAAGGATTCAGATCGTTTTGCTCAAGCATGGGCATCAAGAATAAATATTCATCACCAGGACATCCTCAAGCCAATGGACAAACTGAAGTAACAAATCGAACATTGCTGAAGATAATCAAGGCCCGATTAGTGGGGGCAAAGGAAGCATAGCCCGAGGAGTTACCAAGCGTTTTATGGGCTTACAGAACTACAGCAAGAACCCCAATAGGAAAAACACCCTTTAACCTGACATATGGCACAGAAGCAGTCATCCCCGTCGAAATAGGGCTTACTAGCTTCAGGAAGGAATTTTTCGACGAACTCAACAATGACGACCAATTGAAGCTGAACCTGGATTGTTTAGACGAAGTTAGAGACCAAGCCTCTCAAAGAATGGCCAAGTACCAGCAGAAGATGGCTGAGTACTATGACCAGAAGGTAAAGCTCAAAAGGTTCCAGCATAAGGCAAGTTAGGGCCAAAGTGGGAAGGACCCTATAAAGTCGTCCACTACTCTCGACGTGGAAGCTATCAACTAAAATACCTGGACGGGAACAAGTTACCTCGTCTTTGGAATGTTGAACATCTAAAGAGGTCTTACAAGTAGGAGCTATAGTTCATTTGTAAGCAATCAGTGTTGTCTTATACTTTTTAAAGAGGATTAATAAATGTATTATTTAGTGTTTAACATATTTGGGCTATCTATTTCCTCACGTTTGAACTAAAATCGCCAATTGGACACAAAAATTCCCAACCAAGTTAAAATGATAAGATTCCTTAAGAGGATGTAAATCGTTTTAACCAAAGAAAAAACGATAAGATTCCTTAAGTGGATGTACATCGTCCACATAAAAAAAGGACGATAAGATTCCTTAAATGGATGTACATCGTCCACACCAAGTAAGGACGATAAGATTCCTTAACGGATGTAAATCGTCCCAACCAAGTTAAAATGCAAAGATTCCTTAAGAGGATGTAAATCATTTTAACCAGAGAAGACGGTAAAATTCTTTAAATGGATGTAAATTTTCCCCACTAAGATGATAAAATTCATTAAAATGATGTAAATCGTCTAAGCAAAAGCCAAGTCAATAAGATTCCTTGAACTAAAGAAGGTCGTCTAACTAAAAGCTAAAGCTGAGGTAGTAAAACGACGAGATAAAATTCATAAGTGGGCAAAAAAATTTTTGAGTCCCAAAATGGATGAAGAGCACACCCCAGCAAAAAAAAGAAAAAAAAAAAAACAAAGCACGAGTCATAGCAAAACAAGAAGGGCAAACCAGAAACATTCACAAACAACATGAACACAAAGAAGGTAAACACACACACACACTCACACACACACACACACACATATAAAAGTTGTAAATTGTTCATAAGCCCCAAAACAGGCAAGGCACCCAAAAAAAAAAAAGGGGAAAGCAAATACTAAAGCTACGCGGTAGGAGTGTCACTCCCTTCCTTCTTAGCACTAAAGGATCCTCGCCTGTAGCTGCAGTAGCTTGGGAAACCTGCTCCGCCTCTTCTGCCTCGATCTCCTTATCAATAGCTTCAAAATCCAGGTCCTCCAAGTCCGTCTCTACGCCGTGTTTCACCAAGTATCTTCCCAACAATTCAAAACCTTTGAAGTACCAGCCAAACAAAATTGCATTATATTCGTCCGTAAGTTGAAAGGCATGGACGGCCTTAGCAATGACGCTCTTCATCTTTTGGTTGGTCGCCACGAGTTGGTCATCTTTCTGCTTCATCAGCAGCTTCTCCGCGTTCAGCTACTCAGACAAGGCCTGGATATTTTCTTTGGAGCTATTGTTAGCATCCATCGCAGCTATTAAGTCCTTCCTCAGACCAGAAGCCTCGACCTCTAGTGCCTCTACCTTGGAAATGGCCACCACGGCCTTCTCTACATTTGCCAAGTATTGGGAGGTAATGTGCATTGTCTCCGCCAACACCTGGCAATCAAAATTACACAATAGTCAAGATCAGCTAAGGCAATTGACGCTTAAAGACAAAAGAAAGAAGAAAAGGAAGACAATTACCTAGACGAGTTTATGAATATGGCGGCTCACCATCTCGTGAGAGGGCACACCTGAAATTTCTTTCAGCTCCTCGAGCATCAAGACCTCATTAGCCCGAGCCAAAGCCGTTCCAACATCCGCCTAGAAACTGGTCCCTACTTTCTCCTTCCCTTTCCCTCCCGTCTTTCGTTTCTTTGCAAGAGGGGTGACCTCCTCGATGGAGACACCCAGAGAAGTAACACATCCTTTGTCCAGGGCAAGGGTGGACAAAACTTTCTTCGCCACTTCTTTGTCCTTTTCCTTCTCAATGACCCTCAGCCTTTGTTAGCCAATAATAGAGAGGATCTCGTTCTTCTTCTGCTTGATCTTTGCGTATAACTCCTGGTTAAACTTGGCCATCACTTTACAAAAAAGGGGGAAACAACGGGAAAGTCAAAAAAAAAAAAAAAGGAAAAAGGAAGGAAGAAAGGCAACCCACTTTCGTCTTAAGATAACTTACTCTTCTTTTCTTCTTGGCGAATGGCACGAAGGACGTAATGAGAAGGGTCTGGTCCCAAACAATGACGAGCTAGAGTGTCAAAATCTTTGATGGTACCCACGTACTTAATAGCTTCTTGGACACGCTCCTCGAACCTGCTTTCAAGATCGGGACGCTCTTTAATTGCAAAAATTGAAAAACACACAAAGTTAGAATGGACGATCAAAGAAAGTAATAAATTGAAAGAAAGGCGTCACTTAAGAGGCAAACGCATTAAGTTGAGGGGTCTCCCACCGATGCAGCAGCCTAGGGACATCCCCCCAAAAGTCGTTAGGAGTCTCCTAACCATCTCCCGACACAAAGAAATATCTAGACTTCCAGCAATGGAAGGACAAAGGGAGATTGACAATGAGACGAGACCTTCTATCCCAGGGCACAAGCTCATAGTACCCAAACTCTTTAGATTCTTTCAGACAGTAAAGATAGACGAACTCATTTAATGTAATCATATCCTCGTCAGCTATGGTCGTCCAAATCAACATACAACTTATGACGATTCTCCACGAATTCGGCATAAGCTATCCTGGAGCTATGTTCAGATGATGAAGGAGTTCCATTATAAATGGATGGATAGGAAATCTAAGGCCACACTAGAATGCAACCTTATAAAAACAAACCCCACCATGGGCAAAAGCACAATACTTCTTGGCCTTTCTAGGAAGACAAACCCTAGTCTCCTCAGGGAATTGGAACCTATCCCTGAATCTACTAAGGGTATCTCCTTTTAGAGAGCACTCTTCTTTGAGGGCGTGAAAGGGTCGGGATGTGGCAAAAATGGAAGGGTGGGAAGATGAGGGTACAGAAGAGGGCACGGAGGTAGCTGTGTCCATCTCAGCCCTAGCTGTGCCAGCACTAGATGACAGGCCGATCTCTAAGGCACCGGATCTAACCTCAGAATCCATATTCTCCCTCCTTAAAGACTCTCGCACACCCCTAAACCAATCCAAGGATTGACGCAACAATGGGTATAGATTACCCAACACTAGACTTAGGCTACTATCACTAAAAACAAAATCCCCAACCCGCAGATAATGGTCACTAGAGGAGCCTAAAAACACACCTAAGCGAGCAAAAAAGAAGGCAACAGAGGGGGAAGTGTGCCTAATATTAGAATAATCAAACATCAAGGGAGGAAATAAAGCTCTAAAAGGAAAAAAAGCACAAAGAAAAAGAAGAAATAAAGCTCTAAAAGGAAAAAAGCACGAAGAAAAAGAAGAAATAAAACTCTAAAAGGAAAAAAGGAGTAGAAAGGGGCGTACACGAGAGAAAGGAGGAATTGAGAAATCAAAGAGCAATGCGCAGAAGGAAAGTGAAGAAATGATTAGGGAAAGACAGAGGGTTAAAAAGGGTTGCCTCAAAAAATGCGAGAAAGCTGAAAGGTCTCATCGGAATTGAGACTCCTCAGCTAGTCTAGACGTGACACGTGGCCACGACGCACTTCACGCCGCCACTGAGCAATTAATGCGGAGGGGTGGAACCCCAAGCGCTATAACCGCTAAAAGAAAAATAAAAAGCTTTTCACATTCCCATGGTCGTCCCAAAATTGGACGACCTCGGAATTGGGGGGGGGGGGGGGGAGGGACAGCTGATAGGCTCGGCAAAATCCTCGTCCATCGGAGGAGACAGTGGACGAAGGCAACATCAATCTTCGTCCCTCATAGTATCCATCAGATGAGGATGAGGCCATTCATTTACAGTCAATGGCGACATAACAATAATGAGTCTCTGTACTATTAGAGTGACGAGGATCTTATCATTAACACTTCACAGAGGCGTTACAGATACCACATTGAAACCACCATTAAAGCACCTCCAACGGCTAGGAGAAGGAAACAAGTGTATATATACAAGCACCCCAGGACCTAAGAATGTACTTAATCTCTAACTAATATACCCTCATTCTTTGGCACTGAATCTTCTTTTCTCTTTCAGCTATCTAACTTTACCATCGGAGGTTTTGTGGCAAGCACCACACCGGTGACCCATATTTCTTCCATTCTTCATTTACCCTTGCAGGACCTTTGGCACTTGTGGATGGCTTTCCTTTTGGACGATCATTTTGACTGACGATTTCAGCATCATCAATTATATTAAAACACCAAACAGTTATTGGTGTCGGTAGATATCTTATATGTCTGTTTTTTGTTTGTGCGAAATAAAAGAACACAAAAAGTTGAACAAAAATTGCCGAAGGTCCGTCACTTTTGTGCTGCCACTTGAGTTACAAGCTCGCATGAGTCATTATCGAGCTTTGCAAAAGTTGAACACATGCAACTGAATGATGAAGAAACGAATAAAATGTGGAACTATTTATTGCGTCTTGGTGCTAAGAACCTTTTTTTTTTCTTAAAAAAAAATATCGATTACTTCTTATGAGAGATATTTTTTGTACTTATGCTTGTTTTTGTTGAATAGCATCACAAGAATATATAGTTTCGTTTAAACCGCAGATTTAGGGGAAATACCAATATTATGAATACCGTTTCGGAACCCATTTCAGTTTGCTTATTGGAACGGAATGTTTCGGTACTGGCTTATTTTGGCATACCATTTCTAGGTGTTTCGGAGTTACCGGTATTTTATAATAAAAGATATGTATTATTAATAAAAAAACCCATATAAATTATTAAGGTTTTAAAGAAGTTATAAATACATATTTCAACTAATATGTAATCTTTAAGCCCAAATAATAATAATAATAATAAGTATCAGTTCAATCATTTATAAAATATAATAAGAGTAATAATATGTATAAAAAAATAAAGCCTAGGTGTTAATATTAGTAATTGGAATAGTAGAAGAGGGTTAACGCTAAAACATTTTATTTTTATTGTTAGTCTGGTAGGGCTCACTAAAACATAACAAAGAAAAAATTCAAAGTGGCAAGAGAGAAGAGTATCACACTATCACGTGGTGGGCTGGCAAAACAAACAAAAAAAAATTTAAAACAAAGGACATAGCATTTAAGGAAGAGCATTTAAAGTGGCAAGAGAGAAGAGTATCACACTATCACGTGGTGGGCCGGCAAAACAAAAAAAAAAAAAATTAAAACAAAGGACATAGCATTGAAGAGCATTTAAAGTGGCAAGAGAGAAGAGTATCACACTATCACGTGGTGGGCTGGCAAAACAAACAAAAAAAATTTAAAACAAAGGACATAGCATTTAAGGAAGAGCATGGAGGCTGAAAAACACATTACCATTTACCTGTACAGCACACAAACAACAAACAAAAGGGAGAGTGGTACTGTGGTAGGATCGAAACCCACCAGAAGAAAAAAATGAGGAAGATGGGTTCGCACCAGAAGAAGAAAAAAACAAGAAGAAGAAGGGTCTGAAACCAAGAAGAAGAAGAAGAAAAAAAAAAAAGAATACAAGAAGAAGAAGGGTCCGAAACCCAGAAGAAGAAGGAGGTAGGATTTTTTTTTTTTTTTTTAAGCCAAAATCTAGTACCGGCTGAAATTTGCCGGAATTGGCTGGAATGGCCGGAACACCCCGAAATAGGCCGAAATTTGACCCGAAGTGGAATGAGGAGTATTATGGTACTGGTTTTCATGCCGGTACGAAATATTCCAGCCGGAACGTAACGGAATCAATAACAATGGGAAATACAACATCACATTGGGCGCACACACAATGCAAGCAGATCATATTGAGTACCTTATAAGGAGAGCAATAAAGGCTTATATATTGTTGTTGTGTGCCTTTGTAATTTCACTAGCATGATGTATTATGTTATTATTATTCCTATTATTAAAGGTGATTTATGTATTTTGATATTATTATTCCTATTATTGAAGGTGATTGTATTTAAGTAGATATCAATTTTTTTTTTTTATAAATTTGATTAATCTTTATAAAATTTTATGTGCACAATTTATTTATAAGAAATCATTAATTTTATTTTTTGGTTATCATGTAGTCATCTTATTATAATTTAGCTTAATCTGGAACAGAAAATGCATTCTACACTTCAAACCAAATCTGATTTCATTAAGAATAATTACTTTTTAGTAAGAATTTCAACATAATACGAAATGTATTTTTTCAAAAAAAAAAAAAAAAAAAAAAAAAAAACCGTTTGGTCGGTTTGCATTCTCGACTACAGTTTCAAAATCTAGCATTGATTCATGGAATTAGTTTCTTATTACACGTAGAGAGAAAGGAACTCATAATTCCTCTTCGTAGTACATAATTCATAGAGAGAAATAATGAAACTTATTATATAGTTTCTTATTACACTAAGAGAGAAGGGAACTCATAATTCCTTTTCGTAATTCATGGACAGAAAGTGATAACGTAATTGGGTCTATTAGAGCAAGTAAATAAGCTGTTCTTATCATCATAAGCATAGCTATAAGCTAGAGGACATTGGTTCTCAAAGATCCGAGAATAGTCTGTGGGTGGACATGTTTCAGGTTTGTCATGTTCGCCAGTGCAGCAATATTGTGACTGATTGAAAGCAGTACAAGCACTCTTGCAAGCAATAACACTCTCATCAGACCCTTTCACTTGCAGCTCTGCTGGGCAAGCCGCATTCACATTGGCTGGACAGCTCGAGGCATTGCAATTCCCAGTTCCGCCTTGTGTGGCTACTGAAATAGGCAAGTTGAACCCATCTACAAGGCTAACATCATAATAGTCCATTCCACCATCGGGTACTATGTTGATTTCTACCAAAGAAGCTGGTGGGACTGCACCTTTACCGTTGCATGAAACCTGACCAGAGCTACATTCTGCGGTAGCACAACTGAACCTTCCTGCGCTATCTGTAGAGCATAAGGTTCGGGCCCAGAACCGGCCTTTCCATGGAGATTGGACATCCAGGGATTGGTATGCTTTGGATGCTAACTCAAATCCAGTATTTGATAATTGAGGTTTTTGATCCGCAGTTAAGGTTCCTGGCCAGACGTTATATGGACAATTGTTTGTGAAAGTTATTCTAGTAGAGTCAACACCTGCATACAATATATATAAACCAAACTCATTGTCACCATTTCGAACATGAAAAACAAAGCTTATCTTGTAAGCCGCAAAAATAAGGAGATCCACCATTTTTACATGTAGATACACTAATCTTAATAAAAATAAATAAATAAGAATCAACTATGATAGGAATACGCATGAAATCTAATACTAGCCTTTGATGCGACCTCTTCATTTGAGGTCCATAGCTCTAAGAAGTGTTGGGGAGAGAGCACAAGAGAATATCTCAGTAAGTAAAATCTAAAATTTAAGTGTTTCATGTGAAGATTAAATGATTGTAGTACTGTAGAGTGCAGATTGTAGAAGTGAAAGCTTTCGGAATTCGTGGGGTGCATGATTTTATTGTACAGCGATGAGAATGAAACATTTTTCACAGCTTACTAAGGAAATAAATTGTGATCGGAGTAACATCTATCACATTAACAACGGTCTTACCATACACAAAAGGGAAACAATTATTTAAAAAAAAAAATTGAGAAATTTTTTGGATCCCTGCAGAGCTATTGAGTAGCCGATAATATGAAGAAGGCAAAGCTACTAGCTTGATGATTGATGATCAATTTTCAAGAAAGTGATTGTTGCAACCCCAGAATTTTTTATCGTTTGGGGGATATATAGCATATTAAAAGAAGATACTACGTACGGCATACCAGATAAGAAAAAGAAGACCGAGGTAAGGCCGTAGAGGACCAGTGTTTTCATCATATATTGTACGATTTCGTTGCTTAAATGGTAACAGCTTATAAGTATGAAGAGCTTTTGGAGTGGTATGGTGATACTAATCCGATGAACTTGGTGTGCTATATATAGATGTTTATACACGTACGGATCCCAAGGCAGCACATGAGGGAAATTGAGCTTTGGATTTGGAAAATGTTATGACTTTAGACTACTTAGAAATTTTATTACAAAAGTTTACAAATTAAAATGGAAAAGCACGGATTACTTTCACTTTGAGATATTAAATGACTAAGTAAAAAATTAGTTGTAATTTACAACATATCATTTTATAAGACTTATATCGTAAACTTTGTAGTATTTGTAACGTTATTTTAGAATTGTTTATTTAAAACTGAAAAATACTAAAATTACTACAAATTTTAATAAAATTTTATAAAGTGATATACAAGAATGTGACACTTAAATAATATAATAGATGAATTTTAAAAAAAAAAGCTTAGAAACACAACCAAATGTCATAATATTTTCACAATGCTCTTGTTTTAATTATGGTGGGTCCTTGTATGATATATTTTATTTTATTTTAACCTAATGACATCTTAATTGTTTACAAAATGTTGTTACATTTTGTTGTGTAATTTGTTATTGACCTATTTTGTCTCGGTGGTTAAATTAAGTCTTTAATACAATAATAAGCATTGGGTCGCTTTGGATTTTTTCATTTGGAATTGATTGTTACTAACCTACTTTGTGTCTTGATCGGTAGAGTGCTCTTTCATTCGGCGCCATTGGATCCTACTATGGCTCTATGGAAGGAAAAAGCTGAAGCATTGGCATGTCACCAAAACTCCCACAGGGACCAAAAATTGAATCTAGCCAATGATATACATGCGATGTGTTACGATAATTATAGTGTGGTGTATATTTGAAAATTGAAAGGGTGCAAGTCATGGCTTGGTTCAACTTTAGGCTCTGTGGGAGCTAGTTTTAGTGCCCAGCCAATGCTATAGCATCAAGGATCGGGTGCTATATATCTACTCGTACTGTTGCTATAGGCAAGCAATTTGTGATTTGTCTTGGCGGCCAAATAGCAAAGAGCTAGGGTGAACCTGTTCATATTCCTTTGTGAAAGGTTAACGATTAGGATATTCCATATTTGTTTTGGGCAAAATGAGATTCGTGATATCTTTGTGCTTATAAGAGCAATGAGGCAGTTTTCAATGGACTCTTGTATTCAATTGAACAGCGTGTGATGATTGTGAGGTTGAGAGTTGAGACAAAGCGACCAGTCTAGATCAGTATCTTCACTTTTGAAAATTGAAGACAATTAACCCCATGTGAACTGTACGCTACTTGTCAACAGTAAGTTATCAGAAATAGGACCCTGTACATTGTTTGAACTTGGGGCGGCTGTAGTTATTTACAGGAGGGCTGATAATGAATTTGGAGTGGAATAATTCAGGGCATCTAATCCTAGTATCTGGTAGCTAGCTCCTTCCTTTTTCGCCACAAAGATCTTGTCACATTTAAAGAGTTAAATTGAACCATTAAAATAGTTGAGATCAAAGACTCGAAAATAAATCCACTGTCTAGAATACTAGTGAAATTGAACAAGAAAAGAATTTTAAAAATAAAAATAATACTATAGTTATAAACTATTTTACAATATTTTTACAAACTTTTGTTGTAGCAAATTTTTACTCATTCTTATTTGGGCCCACCACTAATATAATTTTTTTAAGGATAAAGGTTTGACTGAAATTTATTTTAGTCCTTTAACTTTACTTTCGTTTCATTAAATTCGTTAAGTTTTAAATTTATTCAATTCAGGCATTTTGTCCAATTTCGTTAAAAAAAATTTGCTGTTAAGTATGCAATTAACAAATGAAAAAAATTTCAAAAAAAGATTCTCACATAAAAAATCTACAAAATATTTATATTAATTTTATAGATTTTTTTTCATGTGAAAATAATATTATTTTTTAATTGACAATTAAAAAAAAAAAAAAAAGACAATACTTGAATTTAATAAATTTGAAACTTAAAGAATTTAATTAAACAAAAGTAAAATTAGAGGACTAAAATAAATTTTAACCAAACTTATAGCAATTTTCTTTTTAGCCTTTTTTTCAATTACCAATAATCACTCATCACACAAACATATTGTAAAAAATTAGTAACTCTAGCATTTTCGTTTAAAAAAAAATTTTTCCATTTGTGGATTGAGAAGGTAAATGAGGAGCATAAATAACTTCTTCCACCTTTTACATTTAAGGTATGTTTGGTTGGGGTGAAAATAGTGAGGACGGAAAATAGAGTGAAAAATGACATTTTTTCACTGTTTGGTCAAGAGGGGGAGGGGGAGAGAAAAGTGGTGGGCCCACAAGTTTTCTCTCCTCCCCCTTCAAAATACAATCTCTCCAAATTGGAGAGAAAATTGGAGTGAAAAGTGGAAAAAAATATTTGGACAAAACTGTTCCCACCTCTTTTAACGTTTCTGGCTTTTTTTTTTTTTTTTTTTTTTACTTTTCCTTTGTAACACTGTCTTTTTTTTTTTCTTTCTTTCTTTGGTTTTGTTAGGTGGTGGGTTCTTCTTAATTCTTTTCCTTCTTTTTTTTTTCTTAATTTTTATTTTTATTATTTTTTTAAGAAAACACTTTTGGATGATTTCTTATGCTATTTTTTGAAATGTCCACTTTCATCTATACACAATTTTTTAAAAAAGTATAATGTATTACTTTTTGTTTTATTTAAGAGGGACATGATGGTAAATTTATACAAACCTTATTTTCAACCAAACCAAAAAAATTTTCATCTCTCCACTTTTCCATCCTCTTAACCAAACACAAATGAGAAAAACTAAAAACTTTTCTATCCTCTCATTTTTCTCTCCTCTCATTTTTCTCTTCTCCTTTTATTTTCTATCTTCTCACTTTTTTATCATCCCTATCAAACGGACCTTAAGAGACTGTTTCAACTGAACAGCGTGTGATGATTGTGAGGTTGAGAGTTGAGACAAAGCGACCAGTCTAGTTCGATCAGTATCTTCACTTGCGAAAATTGAAGACAATTAAGCCCATGTGAACTGTACGCTACTTGTCAACGTGTGGCGAAGTAGTGGTAGTCTAGTTCTCCCATGACTTAAGGTTACGTGCATAGATTCTTAATAGGGAAATTGAAGACAACCCCATATGCGACCTGTAAGTTATGCAATACTAATTTGTCTGATTTCAACATGACTTTCTGTGCACGCTATGGACTTTGAACCCGAGGCGGCTGGAAATGCTTACGAGAGTTCTGCAGATAATTTCAACAATAAAACATTTGGCGAAAATACTATTTTCATCCTTACATTTTCATCTCATTTTCACTTTGGTCCCTATTTTTATTTTTACTGTTTTTAGTCATTATTTTAAAAAACACATTTTGTTTTGATCCTTATCGTTATCTCACTAACAGAAATATCCTATGTGATAAACAGATTATAGAGTTGGCAAACAGATTGATGAGGTGACCAATAAAATAATAATAAATTTTGTTATTTGGCATTTAAATAATGCCACGTCAGCATTATTTAATGTTTACAAGCTGTATCTAAATAATTGTGTGTATTTTTTTTTTTTAAGAAAGGGGTAAGATAATGTGGAATAATGTTTAAAAATGAAATAAAAAAAAACATAAGAACCTGAAATCCAATGGGACATTTGAATTTATTGATTAGCATAAGAATTCTGATAAGTTCAAAAATTTGAATTTAAACAAAAGATATATGATATATGTTAGTGTGGATGGATGGAGATTTGTGATAACTGTATAGAATTTGGATAAAAAAAATTTTGGAATGTTTAAATTTTTTTTTTTAAATATAGAAATTTTGAGACAAGAATGAGTAATTTTTATGTGAGATAGTGGGCTTTCTTTTTTGAAGAAGTAATTTTGTATTTTTTTTTATAAAAATAATTGAAGTATCTGAATATAAATAGATAAAAAATATAAGTAGGAATCAGACATTTAAATACAAATAAGTGGTGAGAATATCGGTTTTTTCCCCCCCTTTTTATATGTGAGATAGTATTACTCTTTTAAAAATTTTGGAAGAAGTAATTTTATGATTTTTTTTTATAAAGATAATTGAAGTATTTGAATTTAAATAGATAAAAAAAAATACAGATAATTATAGATAGGAATAAGAAATTTGAATACAAATGAGTGGTGAGAATAACAGTTTTTTTTTTTATTCTATTGTATATGATATAGTATTACTGTTTTAACATTTTTTACTTTTTTGTAGGAAAAGAAATCAAACTAAAGGGTATGTTATTTCAGAATTTGTATGAGTGTATTTTGGTACGCCTAAAATTAAAGATAAAACAAGGGAATCTGCTTATTAATATTATAGATGATTTTGAACTTTTAATTTAAAATAAGCCAAATTAAAGATTTTATGATTTTATGATAATTTTTAATTTCCTTCTTTGTCTGAAAATCAAATCATGAGATTTTGACATGAACAAAGTTTCTCTTCAAACTAATTTAGAGAGAAACTCTTCAAAATTCTCATATATCTTTATATTTAGTGTGAATTTTGAAAATCTAACCGTCGGATTACATGTTCTTATTATATCATTCATATTTGCAAAATTTCAACAAAATCAAATATATATATATATATATATATATATATATATATATATAAAAGAAGTTTGATGAGTTTCTCTCTAAATTAGTTTAGAAAGAAACTTTGGTCTTTTAATATGCAATTAATTTTGATTAATTCAATTAAAGATAACCTTGCATGCGATCAATAGTATACACTATGAAGATATCCTTGCTTTGAGGGTGAGTCATCCGGTAAAAGTTAAAGGGTAATTGGAAGGGTGCACATATATAGTAAATGTAAGGATGACAGAAGCCATCTCTGAGGATATTAATTGTTTCGTTTTATTCAAATATTTATTTTATTGACACAAACATATATGTGCCTTAGTACATGAAACTTATCAGCTTCTTATTACTATTTAAAGAGAAGGGAACGCATAATTCCACTCTCTAATTTATGGACAGAAAGTGATAACGTAGTTGGGTGCACCAGAGCAAGTAAATGTGCTGTTCTGATCATCATAAGCATAGCTATAAGCTTGAGGACATTGCTGCTCAAAGATCTGAGAGTAGTTTGTGGGTGGACATGTTTCAGGCTTGTCAAATGCGCCAGTGCAACAATATTGTGGTTCATTGAAAGCGGTACATGCACTCTTGCAAGCAATAACGCTTCCATCAGACCCTTTCACTTGCAGCTCTGCTGGGCAAGCCGCGTTCACGTTGGCTGGACAGCTTGAGGCCTTGCATTCGCCAGTTCCACCTTGTGTGGCTACTGAAACAGGCAAGTTGAACCCATCTACAAGGCTAACATCATAGAAGTCCATTCCACCATCGGCGGCTATGTTGATTTCTACCAAAGAAGCTGGCGGAACTGCACCGTTACCATTGCATGAAACTTGACCAGAGCTACATTCTGCAGTAGCGCAACTGAATCTTCCCGAGCTATCTGTGGAGCATAGGGTTCGGGCCCAGAATCGGCCTTTCCATGGAGCTTGGACATCTATTGCTGAGGATGCTGTAGATGCCAACTCAAACCCAGTAGTTGATAATTGAGGTTTTTGATCTGAAGTTAAGGTTCCTGGCCAAACGGTATATGGACAGTTGTTTGTGAAAGTTATTCTAGCAGAGTGAGTACCTGCATGGAATGTATATAAACCAAAATCATCGTCACCGTTTTGAATATGAAAATAAAACCTGTATTGTAAGCTGCAAATATAAGTAGGAGATGCAACGTTAATTTTAACGTGTAGATCACACGTATCATGATGATGCATGGTTATAATTCAACGGGCTGCAATTATAGGAAATACCATATTATTTTTTAAACTATCAAAAGTAAATAAATAAGAGTCGTGATAAGAAGAATATGCGTGAACTCTATGCCTTATTAGTGAGGTTTCACGAGTTTATCGTGTAACTTCCCATATGATGAAGAAAGGGGCAAGCCAAAACTGCCAGTGTGATGATTGATGTCTACGAGAAAATGACTTGTAGCAACCTAGAATTTTGTGATTCTTTTGGCTGTATATTAAGCACTTCTAGAGAGAGAGAGAGAGAGAGAAAGAGCAGGTGTGATGCTGTAAATAGTGATTAGTGAGGAGGCATACCAGATAGGAAAAAGAAGGCCAAGGTGAGGCCGTAGATCGCCAGAGTTTTCATCATCGTATGATATAGTTGCTTTAAATTGGTGGTATATAAGAACTAAGTATGATAGAACTTGAGTGTACGTGGTATGATGGTGAATGGTGCTAATCCGAAGAACTTGGTTGGCAATATATATAGACTTATACGCTGTTGCGGATTTCAAGGCGGTCCATGCGGGGAACTAGACTTGGACTTTTCTTCTTTCTTCTTTATTATTATTATTTTTTATTTTTGTTGAGAGCAAGCTTGACTTTTCATTTTCACTGTATAATTATTTGTTACGTAGGAGAAGCATGTACCTGAGGAACTTAGTATATTTTACAACAGCGGGTTGTCTAGAATGGCTAATAGCCTAATTGTTATGTTCAATAGACTTTTGTTTTTTATTCAATTTCACAACGTGTGAGGTTGGGACGAACTAATGGCAGTCTAGTTCTCCCATTACTTAAGGTTACGTGCATAGATTTTTTACTAGGGAAATTGAAGACAATTCCACATGCGACTTGTAATTTAAGTTATGCCATTACTAATGTCTGATTTCAACATGACTCTCTGTGCACTGTTTGAACTTTGAACCCGGGGCGGCTGGAAATGCTTATGAGAGTTCTGCAGATAATTTCAACAGTAAAACTTTTTTGTTGTTCATATATTGAATAACTATAAATTGATAATGTAATCTTAAATTTCAAATGACATAATACCCTATAAGACCTATACATTGTTAGACATAAGAAATAAATTCATAACCATGACTTTTTCAATCTTTAATGTTGTACTTATTAAACAGTTTTTAACGAAGAACATTGTAAACGTTGATATGGTGGCTAATTGTAACTATGATTCTCATGACTCCCACTCTAATGTTAACAAAAAAAGCACCATTTCTATTAACTTTAAACCAGTCCCTAGAAGGAAGAGGTCTGGGTTTGAGGGCTTCTTGTAATTGCGATTGAGAGGAAATGATCAAAAGAATTGTATAGTAGAGATGTTAATCTAATTTTGGAACAATCCTCGATAGTCTACCACGGATTACATTATGCAAGCCAAATATTGAGCGCCTAGCTATAATCTATATCATCTCCAGCATCAGCACCAGATTTTTATATAAACCAACCCATACTGGCCCGATCATGTTGGGCTAGAATCAATGAATGGTATCGCTTGGCTTTAATTTTCTCCTAGGTTGCCTAACAAACCCTCTCTCCAAGTCCAGTAGACCACTCATTTGCAATTTGGGCAGAAGGTCTGATTCTCACTCTAAAGTTTTGATCGAGACACTAAAGAAGTACACTAACGGAACTGGGCCCATATAAACGGGAACATCAATCAAGCCTCATTACGTAATGAGTAATGTTGTCAAACAATGTGTTTTACAAGGTGTGTATAACAATTTTTATCCTAATATAATTTGAAAATTCTTTTCTGCTTGGGGTAAATTAACCTAGACCTAGCAAATGCGTTGGACCGATAGATTTTAGGTTCACCCGGCTCTAGTTTTAGTGAGAAACAAGTTGTCCAAAATAGGTTGCAAGACCTATGAATCTTAACTGATCTTTGTACGGTCTTGTCATTCGATATGCCACGTATTTTTTCACATGCAAAAAATGATATAAAAATATAAATGAAACTTGATAATATTGCCTTTGCTCTCTTTCAAAGCAAAAAAAGAGAACAATAAACAAAAAAAAAAATCAAAAAATAAAAGTCAAAATAATATATAAATTCTTAAGTTTACACATTTTCTAAACTAAAGCCTTCAAACCTCGACTTCATTAGGAAAGAAACTATGAATGTTTCTAAAAAAAAAAAAAAAACACTTGAAAAAGAAGGGAATAAAGAAAATGGTAAGAAGTGAAAGTAAGAAACATGTTTATATAGAGTTAGAGGGCCAAAAAGGGGGGAGGGGCAAAAAAAATTTACTTAGAAAGTAAAAAGGATTAAATTTTGTGACTAGGAACGACCCAACTTGACTCGACCTGACATTTCAACAAGTTGACTCGTTTTTTCATTGGTCTAAAAATTCCCTATCCATATTCATATTTTTCCTTTCAATTTGAGTTTGGTTTAGACCATCTGGTATAAATAATGCCAAGCTATTCACTTATAAAATAATTTAAAAAAAAAAACAGATATTATTTTGAAATAATTATATAGTACTTTGAGAGTATAGTGATGCGATACTTCTTCATTTCACACAATAGTGGACTCTATTAATTAAATTCATATTGGTTTACCATTCATGGGAGAAGATAGGGTACCGCATCATGATACTCTGAAAATATTTAATGATTTTTTGTAAGCTAGTCAATCACCAAACTCAACTAACTCAGCTGTACTTTTCGAGAGAGACTTTGATTAAGAGATTGCATAATCAAATATTTCAAAATTTCATTCCATATTGTTCAATTTCGGTTGTTATTGCACTGATAATCATTTCTTTATTTGGTTAAATTCTTCTTCTATTTAGGATCCATTTGCTTGACCGAAACTTTTTTTATGCCTTTCATTTTCTACTGCTTTTTGGTATGGTGAAAAAAACACTTAAGCAAAAACAGTTTTATTTGTTGTCAATAGGGGGGAAATTCCAATAAAGAGGAAAATGTTTTTTTCAAAAACTTACATAATATTAGTAAATATGTGAATCATGTTAGGAACATATGTCATTTATAATTGGCTAATCCTATGACAAAACGCACTTTATTTGAAATTGAGTAGATCTAGGATGTGTTTAATACTTCAAGGAATAAGAATTCAAGTCCAAGTGTTAAAGCCATGCAAATCTGTCCAAGAAACAAATGAAGAAGTTCTGGATTTTAAAGCTCGACAGCTATCTCAATAGATAACATCTATCGAGGTTTAAAAGGGATCTTCTACCTAATGCTCGACAGCTGCTCGATAGATAACCTATCTATCGAGATTTACGAAAATTAGTTTTTCAGATCTAATTTCACACATATCGTGTATACATGTTCAGGCTTTCTTTTTTCACAACCCTAAATATATATAAGGATTATTTTAAAGGTCGTCACAGAAGATACAAGTGAGTGAAACTTGATGCAAAGGTTTTCACAAACATAGTGTAACCGGAGACATATGCCCTAGTTCATCTTTCTTTTGAAGAAGATGTTGTGTTTGCACGCTGTAGGGTTTTGTAACCAAGGAGCTTCATGATATTCATTGTGTTGATGAATTGAAGAACTTTGCAGCCAATATCTTTCTCAAGTTGGTGTGTTAGTTATGTACTCGGATCCGTGCATCAATTGGTTAGTCACATATTGGAAGCTGTGCATTGAAAAGGAGAGATTGTCACTACAAAATAAGTCTAATTGTGTATTATGGTAAGGGTTCAACTGTAGGTTGATATAAGGTACTGAGATTCCTTTACTTGTAACTGCTTGTTATGATAATAGTGGATTCTCGAGAGTGGTGATCTTAAATTCACCTATTGGGATTTTCCTTGGAGGTTTTCCCCATTCGTAAACAAATCACCATGTCAGCTTTATTTTCCGCTGCATAATAACTTAGTTGGTGATTTGTTTGTGCTACCATGCATATTACATGTTAATTGAATTAATTAATCAATTTGGCTAATTAATTGGTTAATTTATCACAAGGGATCAATACATTCTTGATCTATCAAGTGGTATCAGAGCAGGCACACTCTGATTAGGGTTAATCTTTGCTGTGTGATCCATTGACCCCTATCGTCAAGAATAGAGGACAATCATTGATTGTACCTCCTTTATTTGATGGCACTAACTATGCATACTGGAAAGTACGTATAAGAGTTTTCTTGCAGTCATTAGATGAAAAAGTTTGGTAAGCTGTGAAAATAGACTGAACCAAGCCAAAGGAAGCACCAGCCAATTGGGATGATGTTAAGATCAAGGCAACCAACTTCAACAGTAGGACATTGAATGCTTTATTCAGTGCAGTCACGAATGAGGAGTTTAAGAAGATATCCTCTACTGAAACTGTTAAGGAAGCATGGATCATCCTCCAGACAACCAATGAAAGAACCAAGACTGTCAAAGATTCGAAACTTCAAAGACTTACTACAAGATTTGAAGAGATCAATATGAAGGATAAGTTGTTCGATGAGTTCTATGCCAAGCTTAAGGACATAATGAACTCAGCCTTTAATCTTGAGGAAACCATTCCCGAACCCAGGATTGTTAGAAAGGTGCTCAGATCTCTACCCGAGAGATTTCATGTCATAATCACCACAATTGAGGAATCAAAGGATATTGACAAAATTCTTTTGACAGAACTAGTTGGCAATCTGCATACCTATGAGTTGGGCTTGACAAGGATCAGGAAATCGAGTAAGGGAAAGAGCATGACACTGAAGGTCAAGAGCAGTGACATTGATGAGTCTTCAGACGATGAAGATTCTAAAATGAAATTCTACATTACAAGGTAGTTCAAAAATTTTATGAAGAATGCCATTGCTAAAGGATTTGACAAAGACCGTAAGCAGTCCAATTCATCCCAGTTCAAGAGCCAAGACAAAGGGAAGAAGGATGCTAGTGATGGCAATCAATACACTATTCCCTCAGGACCTAAGTGTTTCAAATGTCAAGGTTTTGGACATATGAAATAGGAGTGCCCTATGTATCTTAAGACCATTGGGAAAAGCAAGGCACTTGCTGCTACCTTGAACGACACCGAACCTAAGGATGATTTGAAAAATAAGGATGATGAAATTTTGAATGCTTTCACTGCCGCTGTAAATCCTATTGAGGGGATTGTTGAAGATGTGGATGAAGAAGAGAACTTAGTGGAATCTAAGTTTGAAAAGATGGATGAACAAGATGACATCCACGTAGCCTATGTAAAATTATACAAAGTCTTGGAAAAGTATGAGAAGTTGTATAGGTTGGTCACCAAGAAGCTCAATGATGTGGAGCTTGAACGAGAAGAAATCTCTATGGAATTTGATGAAGCTAATCAAACCATTGGAGCACTGAAATTTAAGAATAATTTCATGGCTGGAAGACCAAGAAGCTTGAGGCAGAGCTATTCTAAGTTAGATTTCAGTTGGAGAGGACTTCAAGTGCAAAACTTGATGAGATGCTCATCTTTCAGAAATCTGCTTCTGATCGAACCGGTTTAGGGTATGATTTCTCTTCTCCTAATATTACTTCCTCTAGTACTATTGTTTTTGTTTCACCTGCTAATAATCTTGAATTTGAGAACAATAATGTCAAAACTGCTTTAGCTAGTGAGAACACAAACAATGGGAAATATATCTTAGGAGCATCCCCTAAGCTTGATAAGAAAAAGTCTAAAAACACTAGGGCTAAGAAGGGCAATACTCAAAAGTCTAAACAAAAGAAGCAACATCTTTGTCATCACTATGGAGCAATTGGACATACTCAACTTAATTGCTATAAGTGGTTAGCCACTCAACATAGCAATAGTATGATCTCATCAGGAAATCAAAATCAGTTTCCATCCTCTTTTGCTCCTCTTGGATATCTACTCAAAGCCCTCATATTCCTTTCGAACTTGAACGATTTCATTTTTTCCCCTCACTGCCGAATTAAGGGTTTGCTAAACGGAAAGGTTCTTCTAAGGTGTGGAAGGAAAAAAGCTCCAAGTGTTTTAGTCACCTTTTCTCTCTCTCCATATCTTGTTTTTAAGTATGCATTACTTGTGTATTTTGCTTTCTTATTTTGAGTCAGTCTAGTTTTATATTTTTCTTTGTTTAACATGTTTTCTTTTCTACTTGTTTTCAGTTTTGCTTTATTTTTTTTTTATAAAAAAAATTGAAAAAACAGAAAAATATAAAAAACAATGTGTTTGTGTATATTGGTACTTGTGTACCTTAGATGGCTCTTGAAATAAAGCTTTTCTAAACTTTGTATCTTTTGTAACTCAGATGAGCATCTCTATACACAACTAAGCAAGTGAGCTTTGTTGCTCATGTTTGTGATGAATAATATTAAGTAATCTCTTGTACTTAACACTCATATTACTCTTTTTGATGGGAATGACTAGAAATTCCTAAGAGAAAGGTATAAATAACCTTCTCACCATCGTTGCCCGCCAATTATGAAATGACATTTATATGCTTTAGCATAGTAAAAGTGCAATGTCAAAAGTTTAACATCATTGGGTATTTCTTTTCTCTCTCTTATATGTCTATGTATGATATACTTAAAAAGAAAAATATGCAAAGAAAAATAAAAGCAAAAATAATCAAAATGCTTTATATATGATTGCAAGCGTGTCTCTAGGAGATATGGAAGTTATAGGACGTACCTCGAATATAATAATCCCCATTAAGCAGTTATGATTATGTGTGAGTTAAAGTGATTTTCTCATATCTCAAATCATCATAACAAGTAAACACTTATGCAATCTTGCAATATTTTTCACACACAACACGCAATATTCTTTGCTACTTTTGATACATATGCAGGTACAATATGATTTGGCCATCACAAAGAATACATATGTTAATGTATGCTAACTAAACTATCTTGAGTTTTTTTAAAAACAAAATTGATTAGACTTGTTTTGTGTGTGTGTGTGTGTGTGTGTGTGTGTGTGTGTGTGTGTGTTTTGGATCTATATGCTTGTCATTTTTTTCCCTATTGAGAGATGATTTTGAGAGCTTAAAATGTTGTTTGGATTTTTGGTTGAGTAGCATGTTTGATTGTATTCATGTCTATGTTTTTCTCTTCTTTGAAAAACCGTTTTTGAGCAATCTCGACAGCTTCTCAATACCTCTTGACAGTAAGGCTATCTATCGAGCTACTTGATCTTCCTTTCTCGATATCTATTATCACATTTTCAATCCATCAAAGTTTTTGAGAATTTGTCTTGATAGCCTCTTGATAGCTTCTCGATCCATCGAGAAAGTTTCTGTATGCTCGATAGCTGTTTGATAGCTTCTCGATCCATCGAGGTCACTTTGCTGTTGATACCTCTCAATAGCTCCTCGACAACTCCATCCATCAAGAATTAAAGCTTGACACCTCTCGAGCTTCGTGTTTTCTATATATATATATATATATATATATATATCTCAGCGCGATATTTTCTCTCATTTTATCTGATCTCTCTCGACAAAAAAATGTCTCTCCCTCTCCTAAACTCTTCTCAATCACACTCTTCATCTTCCCCACTCATTTTTTGACCTAATCCTGGCATTTTTACTCTGGTATGATTTATTTTCTATCTTTTTATCATACATTTCATTCATTCTGACCTAACTTTTGGGGTTTTTTAAAATTTTTGGGGCTTTTTAAAATTGATGAAATTTTTGTGAAATTCTTGGGATGGGTTTTGTTTAAATGATCTTAAATGTTCGTGCATTGCATCACATTTACATTTTAATAATGATTCATGCATTTTAGATGTGCGTTTACTATGTTGAAATGATGTGTTCTGGTAGGATTGGATTGAGCTGAGCCCATGATGTTTTTATCGTTACATGTCACATGCTCATGAATTTTCATGCATATGTACCATTTTTCTCTATCTTATTGATATTGATCTGTTTTGGTACTTTTCTGTTTCACTCACTCTCTCTCTCTCTCTCTCTCTCTCTCTCTCTCTCCTTTCGGTTAGTTGCTCTATGGCATCTTAGCGTAAGTCTGCTCCGTCCCGGAACCCTCTTCGTTCCAGTGCATCTACTTCTGATTCTACCCCCTCTCATGTTTGGTTCTGTGATGAGAAGACCCATACGGACTTCTCGGAAAACTTTTCATGATGCAGCATTCATTCGAAACGCCAAGTCGTTCTATTGAACTTTCCCGATACTGACCTTCCCACTGTCATCTACAGTAGGGGTTGGGAGTCACTTTGTGACATCCCGGTTACTTGTCGTGATCATATAGGAGTTTTACTCCAATATTCATGAATTTGATTATTCTATACCTCATTTTATTACTCACGTTTGAAGTATGCGCATTGTAGTCACTCCAGATCTTAAATCCGAGGTGTTACACATACTGAGGGTAGCGCATCCTAACTACCTGCTGTGATCATCTTAGGACTGTGTCCAAAGATCAACTCTCGACTCTCTTCTATGAGACACCTTCATCTTGGGGTGACCATCAAAACACCCTTTACTCAAGCTTTGCAAAATGTCTGAGGTTCCTTAACATGGTGATGACATTTGTTCTTTATCCCTTATCTCACTATAACTTCATTACTGAGCCTCGTGCTCGCTTTTTGTTATCCCTCATTGAGAGGCATACCATAGACTTTCCCTGTCATTTTATACTCTCTCTTATAGATGTCTATAAGAATACAGCAACCCGTGATAAGCTCATTTTTCCTTTAGCTATCACGCGGATTTTCCGCCATGCATCTGTCTCCGATTCTGAGTCTACACACTTCTCTGTCATGTGTGTCATAGATACAGCGACCATTCAACGAAGTGAGGCCCAGCTTCGACCGAAACGGCCACGGATTGAAACGGCGACTCCTCCAGCTTCTTCCGCTCCATCCACCTCCGCACCTTCTTCTTAGAGTTAGTATAAGAGATATTTTTGGTAGGGGAGTGTTTATCTTTTGAGGGATGTAGTGAGGACTATTTTGTATCTTTTCTTTTCTTTCTATTTTAGATACATTGTTCTTACTTTGTAATAACAAACCTTGTACTCATTTTGATATATATAAGGTTGTTATTACATTCTTTCACCTGTCTATTCATGTGTTGTTTTTCTTTTCTCTCTTTATGCACATACTTTTTATTAATTGTATGCAATCTTTTATATTTCTGTTTCACACTAAGATGCCGTGATGAGTTTTATATAAAGTGTTTCAGAAATACAGATTATCAAAGTCTTTCTTGCCATGAACTCTCTTCTTGCAAAGTTATTCAAGAGTTTGTGATAGGATTAAATTTTATTGTATTCAACAAGTGAATATGAGTTGAGTGATTTATGACTTCTCTCATATTTTCATTTGTTTGTTGTGGTTTTGTCACGGATTGCCAAATGGGGAGATTGTTAGGACATATGTGAATCATGTTAGGAACATATGTCATTTAGAATTGGCTAATCCTATGACAAAACACACTTTTCTTGTAATTAGGTAGATCTAGGATGTGTTTAATACTTCAAGGAACAAGAGTTCAAATCCTAATATTAAAGCCATGCAAATCTGTCCAAGAAACAAATGAAGAAGTACTGGATTTTAAAACTCGACAGCTATCTCGATAGATAGCATCTATCGAGGTTTAAAAGAGAGCTTTAGCCCATT
Source organism: Lithocarpus polystachyus (assembly GCA_033629205.1). NCBI lineage: Eukaryota > Viridiplantae > Streptophyta > Magnoliopsida > Fagales > Fagaceae > Lithocarpus > Lithocarpus polystachyus. Next base: position 50,178,406 of record CM066168.1, read on the forward strand.
GCTCGACAATTGCTCGATAGATAACCTATCTATCGAGATTTACGAAAATCATTTTTTCAGATCTGATTTCACACATATCCGTGTATAAATATTTAGACTTTCTTTTCTCACAACCCTAAACATATTTAAAGATTATTTTAAGGGCCTTCACAGAAGATATAAGTGAGTGAAACTTGATGCAAAGGTTTTCACAAACATAGTGGGACCGGAGACATATGACCTAATTCATTTTTCTCTTGAAGAAGTTGCTGCGTTTGTACGCCGCAGGGTTTTGTAACCAAGGAGCTTCGTGATCTTCATCAAGTTGATGAACTGAAGAACTTTGCAGCCAACATCTTTCTCAAGTTGGTGTGTTAGTGATGTACTTGGATCTGTGTATCGATTGGTCAATCATGTGCTGAGAGCCATGCATTGAAAATGAGATATATATTGTCACTATAGAACAAGTTCAATTGTGTATTGAGGTAAGGGTTCAACTGTAGATTGGTGTAAAGTACTAAGATTCCTTTACTTGTAACCGCTTATTGTGATAATAGTGGATTCTCAGGAGTAGTGACCTTAAATTCACCCAGTGAGATTTTGTCTTGAAGGTTTTTCCTATTAGTAAACAAATTACCGTGTCAACTTTATTTTCCGCTGCATATTAACTTAGTTGGTGATTTATTTGTACTACCACGCGTATTGCATGTTAATTCAATTAATTAATTAACTTGGCTAATTAATTAGTTAATTTATCACAATGAGTCAATACGTTCTTGGCCTATCACATACCAAATAAGCTACCACAAAAAATACATTTTAGTGATAACTTCTCTCTCTTCACCCGGTCTCTCCACATATTGATTGTTGATCAAATATCGACCAACAATCAAATTTTTCCGTAATGACATTTCTTGCTCATATCAGTCATTTCTCACCTATATTTTTACTTGGATTCCGAATTTGGGATATATTTGATTATTTTCCGGTTTAATGTTCTTGAATGACAAAAGAAAAATCATTTAGGACATGTTTTCGTGAATAATTTTTTATATTATTATTTGTAATTACAAGAATAATTCATAATTTCATGCAAGAAAAATAAATAAACATGCTTCGTAGCTCATTTTCAAGGTCACAATCCAACGTACGCAGGAAAATGCCCCTTTAAATGTACTTTTCCCTAATAAAAAAGTGTTAATTAAATTTTCTAGAGAATAAATTCAAAATGCAAATGATGTACAATAACGAGCATGAAATGATGAATGTCCATCTGGTAAATGTTAAAATGGGAGTTGGAAAGGTGAACAACATAAATGTAAGGATGATAGAAGCCTCCAGTGGGATCGTGATACAAGGCCAACCCAATTTGTTAGTATAGTATTACACAAGGACTTTTTATTGTTTGTTTTATTTTTTTTTACCCTCTCTTTCTGCATCATTGCTCATTAATTTGCTCCTAATATATATTAAGCTTAACAGTTTAGACCCTGGCTGTTAAAGATTCAGACTATTTTAAACAATGGTGAAGCCAGGATCTGACTTGAGAGGTGGGGTGGAAATTACATTTGACATCACATTTACGCACGTGCAAGCAAACGCGCGCACACACTCACACATAAATATAGTATTTGAGATCAATTTGCAAAATAACAATTCATTCAAATGTATATTAAGCAATATTTGAATACAAGAAAATTGAAAATAAAATAACATATTTAATCTATTATTTTTCTATTAGGGGTTTATTTACATAAAAAAATCATTTTGAAATTGTAATTATAAAAAAATGTTATATTAGGAGAGTATTGGTTTTGGTTTAAAAACCATCCTATTTATTAACCATTTATTTATATAATTTTTAAATGCATTTACTGTATATATAATATAATAGAAGAAATGCATTTAAAAAGTCAACAAAGAAAGAGGAGAAAAATCAAACAATATTAGATTATAGGTTAGATATGTGTTATGGTATCCATTTGTTTTGTTTTATTTTTATTTTTTTATTTAATAGAATTGGGCTATGTTAATATAGGATGGACTACTTTGAGATGGCATAAGTGGGCTACGCTCTCAATCCTCCCATGAAAGCAGCTGCTTGTATTGTGCATACGGTTTTATAGCTTTTCATCATTAATAATAATTTTACATTTTTACCTAAAATACATCTAGACTAGTTAGTAAGTAAATATTAATAGATTTTTTGGGTTGGGCCAAGGGGCAAGTGCCCCCCTCGACCCCCCTGGCTGCGCCCCTGATTTTAAATGTCTCGGTACAACACGAAAAAGCAAGTGAAAGAGTATTCTTTTGTAGTATCCATTTGTTATGTATTATTCAAATAAATATTTCGTTGACACATACATACATGTGCCTTAGTACATGAAACTGATCAGCTTCTTATTACTATTTAGAGAGAAGGGAACGCATAATTCCTCTTCTTAATTCATGGACAGAAAGTGATAACATAGTTGGGTGCACCAGAGCAAGTAAATAAGCTGTTTGGATCATCATAGGCATAGCTATAAGCTAGAGGGCATTGGTTCTTAAAGAACTGAGAATAGTTTGTGGGTGGGCAAGTTTGTGAAGTGTTATATGCACCAGTGCAACAATACTGTGGCTGATTGAAAGCAGTACAAGCACTCTTGCAAGCAATAACGCTTCCATCAGACCCTTTCACTTGCAGCTCTGCTGGGCAAGCCGCGTTCACATTGGCTGGACAGCTTGAGGTCTTGCATTCGCCAGTTCCGCCTTGTGTGGCTAGTGAACTAGGTAAGTTGAACCCATCTACATTGCTAACATCATAAAAGTCCATTCCACCATTAGCAGCTATGTTGATTTCTACCAAAGAAGCTGGTGGAACTGCACCGTTACCATTGCATGAAACCTGACCAGAGCCACAGTCTGCAGTAGCGCAACTGAACCTTCCGGAGCTGTCTGTGGAGCATAGGGTTCGGGCCCAGAATCGGCCTGTCCATGGAGCTTGGACATCTATTGCTGAGGATGCTGTAGAAGCTAACTCAAACCCAGTAGTTGATAATTGAGGTTTTTGATCCGCAGTTAAGGTTCCTGGCCAGACGGTATATGGACAGTTGTTTGTGAAAGTTATTGTAGCAGCGTGAACACCTGCATGCAACATATATAAACCAAAATCCTTGTCATCATTTTGAAAATGAAAACAAAACCTGTATTGTAAGCAGCAAATATATGAAGCAGATGCAACATTAATTCTAACGTGTAGATACACGAATGTATCATGATGATGCACGGTTATAATTCAACGGGCTGCAATTATAGGAACTACCATATTATTTTTTAAACTATCAAAAGTAAATAAATAAGAGTCGTGATAAAAAGAATATGCGTGAACTCTATGCCTTATTAGTGAGGTTTCATGAGTTTATCGTGTAAGTTCCCATACGATGAAGAAAGGGGCAAGCCAAAGCTGCCAGTGTGATGATTGATGTTTTCGAGCAAATGACTTGTAGCAACCTAGAATTTTGTGATTCTTTTGGCTGTATATTAAGCGCTTCTAGAGAGAGAGAGAGAGAGAGAGGGTGTGATGCTGTAAATAGTGATTAGTGAGGAGGCATACCAGATAGGAAAAAGAAGGCCAAGGTGAGGCCGTAGAGCGCCAGAGTTTTCATCATCGTATGATATCGTTGCTTTAAATTGGTGGTATATAAGAACTAACAAGTATGATGAACTTGAGTGTACGTGGTATGGTGGTGAATAGTGATAATCCGAAGAACTTTGTTGGCTATATATATAGGCTTATATGCGGTTGCGATTTCAAGGCGATTCATGCGGGGAAACCAGACTTGGACTTTTCTTCTTCTTCTTCCCTATTATTATTATTATTATTATTATTATTTTATTTAGAGCAAGCTTGACTTTTCATTGCGACTGTATCATTATTTATTACGTAGGAGGGGACAGACCTACAGTAGGGCAGGGGGGGCCTTCGCCCGCAACCCACCCCCCAAAAGGCTAGTATGTTAAATTTTCATCCTAATAGCTCCCCCCCCGGCCCCAAAGGCTAATATATTAAATTTTCATCCTAATAGCCCTCCCTCCGCCCCCCCCCCCCAAAAAAAAAAAAAAAAAAACTAAACTAAATTGGTATACGAATCAAAAACTCTTAGACAAAAAATAAATAAATAAATAACCAACAAATTAAAAACTACAGAAAAAAAAAAAAACTAAACTGGTATACAAATCAAAAACTCTCAGACAAAAAAAAAAAAAAAAAAAAAAAAAAAAAAAAAAAAACCTCAGACAAATTAAAAACTACAAAATAAAAATAATTATAAGTGAAAACCTTAATTATAACTCACAAATTTTTACCTTAATCAAACTCTTCCTCCACTCAACCTTATCATGCATCAACGCCTCCTCCATCACTACTGGATGGTGCTGCTACTGCTGCTCTTTTCCTCAAATTAAATCCGGATTGTTGCTGTTGTTGCTCCTCCTCAGATCCTTGATCACAGTCACACACGGTAAATCTAAGAAATCTCTCCTCTCTCAAGTTCATATATATATATATATATATATATTTTTTTTTTTTTTCTGTCTTAGCTGGTTAGTCTTTAGGCAGTGCCCTTTGCATTTTTTTTAATGAACTGTGGTAACTGTGTTGAGTCTGTTGACTAGTATTTGTGAGTTCATTGAGTTGTGGCTTTTTAGTTTTTATGGACTGGACTGTGTTGTGTCATCATGTGTGGACCGTGGAGTTTGTCTTTAATTGACTACAGGGACGGAACCAGGATTCAAACTTAGGGGGGGCTGAAATTCTTTGTTCAAAAATTTAAAAAAATTAAAATATCAATACTAGAGGTTAACAAAATTGCATTATTAGCATTAATTTATTAATTATTCTTTGAATTTTTTCTTTTGAAAAAAAAAATTAATAATAGGATTTTATAATCAAGAATTTTGTAAGTCAATTGGCACTTCTAAATATTTTCAGGGTCTAACTAATGTGTGAATGAAGCAATCAATATGGCATAAGAGTTGTCTCTATAACTATAAAGGTGGAGTTATTTGAGAGGGGCATAGAGCTCTCAAGTGAGAGGGAGAAATTGGATAAAGCTTATTGGGTTTTTGTGAATTTTTTTGCTAAGATTTATAATTAATTTGTTGTTATTATTTTTGCTTAGACCAGATTTATGATTTGTCCAAAGATTTTCATATACTTTGGATATGTGCATTTTTTTATAGATTTTTTTTTGTTATCTATTTGTTGGATTTCTTGGGTTAGTTTGTAAATTTTTTGAAAAATAGAAGTCAAGTATATAAATTTAAAAGATAGAAATAAAATTCTTTTTTGTTAAATATTTTTTCGGGGGGGGGGGGGGGGGGGGGGGGGCCCCTCTCCCCTTGAATAGTTCCGTCCCTGATTGACTACTGTGTAATGTTTGTAGCTTTTTGTGATTGTGTGGACCGGTGACTTTGTGTTTGTAACTTTATTTATTTATTTATTTTTTTGTTGTTTTGGTTTTATCTATAAAGAAATAAAGTGGAGCAGGACAGATTATTTTGTCATTTGTGAGTATGGTAAACTGTCAAGACTAGTTTTGGTGAGTCATAAGTTACTTTTTTGTGAGACCAATTAACCAAGTCTTTGGTCTGATTCATTATTTTGGTTTTAGATTTTTTTTTTTTTTTTTGGTTGAGAAGTCCCTTGTTTTTTAGTTGGTGTATAGAACTACAAAATATGGACTCTATGATTTTGTACATTGAAAAGGAAATTGTTGCAAAATTTGGTACATAATCAATCATAGACGACTTTCGAGACTTAAAAGAGCGTCGAGTTCCATTTTGATAAATGTGTTGAAATGTTTAAAAAACACTTATTTTGTATGTTATACTTTGTCGACATTTTTATAATATCAAATATTTAAGAAACACTTATTTTATATGTAGTATTTTGTTGAATATGAAATAGGTGTTAGATTTTATTTTCATAAAAAAAAAAAAAAAATTAAGCTTTAGCGCTCCCCCTCCCAAGTTCAAATCTTGGTTCCGTCCCTGCATAGGAGAAGCATATACCTAAGGAACTTGGTATATTTTACAACAACGGGTTGTCTAGAATGGTTAATAGCCTCAGGATATGTTTGGTTGGGGTGAAAATAAGGAAGATGGAAAATAGAGAGAGAAAAATAAGGTGAAAAATGCTGTTTTTCACATTTAGTTGAGAAAGGAAAATGGAGAAGACAGAAAACTCCGGAAAAATTTTTCTCTTCAGAGCCCACATTTTTTATCCTCCCAAATCGGGAGGAAAATTTGGAAATAAAAATTTTTGTAAGAGCACTTTTACACAAATACCCTTTCCCACCTACCCTCATTCATGACTTGATGACCCTCTCACCTACCCCACCTGATAACTTTTGCCCACAAATCATCCTTATCACTTTTGCCTCTTCTCATCTTACCTTCATAGCACACCAACGTCCAGCGGTCCAGGTTCTCTTCTCTTTTTTTTTTTTTTTTTTTTTTTTTTTTTTTCAACGTGACCTAATTAAGTTGATACATTCTATTTTTTCTTGTCCTCATTATACTCCTCATTAATCTATTGTTTCTTGTTGATTTTTTGGTTTTGTATGACATTCAATTTTTTTTTTTTTTTTTTTCATTCGTTCTCATGAAGCTCAATGAACTGATCAGCATGGTTAAAAATATTGGAGATGAAGTAGTTACTGTGATTTAAGAGTTGGGTGTTTATGTCTTTTTGTCTAGATTGTGTGTTCTTGAACATTGGGTTATTGTTTTATTCCATCAGGCCTTCCCTTCTAGCTTGAAATAATAGAAAAAAGGTCCAACCGTCCAAGGTTGGGAAGTCTTTGCTCTAATGTCTTTGGCGATAATCTCGAATTTTATTATGTATTCCTTTTCTTATAGCCTCGTTCTTTATATATTAGATTTCAAAAAAAATAATAAATAAATAAATAAATAATTGTTACTAAACTTTTGATTACGACATAAAAGGACTCTATTGTCTCTTTAAGGTGTGTAGCATGGTGACCACGTTTTTGTGGGCTGAATGTAGTGTAAATTTGCTAACCACCTTTTTGCTGGTTACAAAATCCTTTGCCCAATTAAATTTATATGTACACGATTGTAATTTTTATATTATAATAATAAAAATAATAATATAAATTTATATATATGATGTGGTAAATTTTATATTATTTAATGAGTACAAATAAATCTTTTTCTTACATATTATGTAATAATGGTATAATAGTCAATTCATATAAATTACATTTTCCATCCTTCCTTTTTTCTCTCCAACCAAACAAAAAAGTTTTCCACCCTCCCACTTTTCCACCCCTCCAACCAAACACACCAGAGGGAAAACTAAATATTTTCCATCCTCCCACTTTTCCATCTTTCCATAATTTTCCATCCTCTCACTTTTGTTTTGTATTCAATTTAACAACGTGTGAGGTTGAGACGAACGAATGGCAGTCTAGTTCTCCCATGACTTAAGGTTACGTGCATAGATTTTTACTAGGGAAATTGAAGACAATTCCATATGCGACTTGTAATTTAAGTTATGCCATTACTAATTTGTCTGATTTCAACATGACTCTCTCTGCACGGTTTGAACTTTGAACCCGGGGCGGCTGGAAATGCTTATGAGAGTTCTGCAGATGATTTCAACAGCAAAACTTTCTTTTTGTTCATATATTGAATAATATAAATTGATAATGTAATCATAAATTTCAAATGACATAATACCCTATAAGACCTATACATTGTTAGACATAAGAAATAAATTCAATACCATGACTTTTTCAATCTTTAATGTTGTACTTATATTAAAGAGTTTTTAACGAAGAACATTGTAAACGTTGATATGGTGGTTAATTGTAACTATGATTCTCATGACTCCCACTCTAATGTTAACAAAAAAAAGTACCATTTCTATTAGCTATACACCAGTCCCTAGAAGGAAGAGGTCAGGGTTTGAGGGCTTCTTCTAATTGAGATTGAGAGGAAATGATCAAAAGAATTATATAGTAGAGATGTTAATCTAATTTTGGAACAATCCTCGATAGTCTACCACGGATTACATTATGCAAGCCAAATATTGAGCGCCTAGCTATAATCTATATCATCTCCAGCATCAGCACCAGATTTTTATATAAAACCAACCCGTACTGGCCCGATATGTTGGGCTAGAATCATAGAATGGTATCGCTTGGCTTTAATTTTCTCCTAGGTTGCCTAACAAACCCTGTCTCCAAGTCCAGTAGACCTCTCATTTGCAATTTGGGCAGAAGGTCTGATTCTCACTCTAAAAAAGTTTTGATCGAGACTCTAAAGAAGTACACTAACGGAAATGGGCCCATATAAATGGGAACATCAATCAAGCCTCATTACGTAATGAGTACACTAACAAGGTGTGTATAACAATTTTTACCCTAATATAATTTGAAATTTTTTTTCTGCTTGGGGTAAATTAACCTAGACCTAGCAAATGCGTTGGACCAATAGATTTCAGGTTCACCCGGCTCGAGTTTTAGTGAGAAACAAGTTGTCCTAAATAGGTTGCAAAACCTATGAATCTTAACTGGTCCTTGTACGTTCTTGTCAATTCGATATGCCATGTATTTTTTCACATGCAAAAAATGATATAAAAATATAAATGAAACTTGATAATATTGCCTTTGCTCTCTTTCAAAACAAAAAAAAGAGAACAATAAACAAAAACAATCAAAAATAAAAGTCAAAATAATATATAAATTCTTAAGTTTACACATTTACTGAACTAAAGCCTTCAAACCTCGACTTCATTAAAAAAGAAACTATGAATGTTTGTGAAAAAAAAAAAAAAAAAAAAACTTGAAAAAGAAGGGAATAAAGAAAATGGTAAGAAGTGAAAGTGAGAAACATGTTTATACGGAGTTAGAGGGCCACAAAGGTGGGAGGGGCAAAAAAACTTACTGAGAAAGTAAAAAGGATTAAATTTTGTGACTAGGAAGTTGACCTGACCTGACATTTCAACAAGTTGACTCGTTTTTTCACTGGCATAAATATTCCCTATCCAAATTCATATTTTTCCTTTTCAATATGAGTCCAATTTTGTTTGGTTTAGACCCTCCAGTAAAAATAATGCCTAGCTATTCACTTATAAAATAATTTAAAAAAATAGATATTATTTTGAAATAATTATTTAGTACTTTGAGAGTATAGTGATGCGATACTTCTTCATCTCATGCAATAGTAGGTTCTATTAATTAAATTCATACTAGTTTACCATTCTTGGGAGAAGATAGGGTACCGCGTCATGATACTCTGAAAATATCTAATGATCTTTTGTAAGCTAGTCAATCACCAAACTCAACTAACTCAGCTGTACTTTTCGAAAGAGACTTTGATTAAGAGATTGCATAATCAAATATTTCAAAATTTCATTCCATATTGTTCAATTTCAGTTGTTATTGCACTGACCATCATTTCTTTATTTGGTTAAATTCTTCTTCTATTTAGGATCCACTTGCTTGACCGAAACTTTTTTTATCCCTTTCATTTTCTACTGCTTTTTGGTATGGTGAGAAAAACACTTAAGCAAAAACAGTTTTATTTGTTGTCAATAAGGGGAAAATTCCAATAAAGAGGAAAATTTTTTTCAAAAAATTACAAACTGTTAGGACATATGTAAATCATTTTAAGAACATATGTCATTTAGAATTGGCAAATCCTATGACAAAACACACTTTACTTGTAATTGGGTAGATTTAGGATGTGTTTAATACTTCAAGGAACAAGAGTTCAAGTCCAAGTATTAAAGCCATGCAAATCTGTCCAAGAAACAAGTAAAGAAGTGCTGGATTTTAAAGCTTGACAGTCGTCTTGACAAATAACATCTATCAAGGTTTAAACGGGATCTTCAGCCCGATGCTCGAGAGCTGCTTGATAGATAACCTATCTATCGAGATTTACGAAAATCAGTTTTTCAGATCTAATTTTACATATATCCATGTATACATGTTTAGTCTTTCTTTTCTTACAATCCTAAACATTATAAGAATTACTTTAAGGGCTGTCACAGAAGATACAAGTGAGTAAAACTTGATGCAAAGGTTTTCACAAGTATAGTGTGACTGGAAACATATGCCCTAGTTCATCTTTCTCTTGAAGAAGCTGCTGCATTTATACGTTGTAAGATTTTGTAACCAAGGAGCTTCGTGATCTTATCGTGTTGATGAACTGAAGAACTTTGCACCTAACATCTTTCTCAAGTTGGTGTGTTAATCACGTACTTGGATCCGTGCATTGATTGGTTAGTCACATACTGGGAGCCGTGCATTGAAAATGAGAGATTGTCACTACAGAACAAGTCCAATTGTGTATTGGGGTAAGGGTTCAACTGTAGGTTGGTATAAGGTACTGGGATTCCTTTACTTGTAACCGCTTGTTATAATAATACTGGATTCACGGGAGTGGTGACCTTAAATTCACTCGTTAGGGTTTTACCTTGAAGGTTTTCTCCATTTGTAAACAAATTACCCTATCAACTTTATTTTCTACTGCGTATTAACTTAGTTGGTGATTTTTTTGTGCTACCACGCATATTGCATGTTAATTGAATTAATTAATTAACTTGGCTAATTAATTGGTTAATCTATCACAATGGGTCAATACATTCTTCGCCTATTAAGTGGTATCAAAGCAAGCACACTCTGATTAGGGTTAATTTTTGTTGTGTGATCCATTGACCCCTGTTGTCATGGATAAAGGACAATCGTTGATTATACCTCCTTTATTTGATGACACTAACTATATATACTGGAAAGTACGCATAATAGCTTTCTTATAGTCATTAGATGAAATGTGTGGCAAGCTGTGAAGATAGGCTGAACCAAGCCAAAGAAAGTGCCAGTTGATTGGAATGATGCTAAGATGAAGGCGGTTAACTTCAACAGCAGGGCATTGAATGGTTTATTCAGTGCGGTCACGAATGGGGAGTTCAAGAAGATAATCTCCACTGAAACTGCCAAGGAAGCATGGACCATCCTCTAGACAACCTATGAAGGAACCAAGGCTGTCAAGGATTCGAAGTTTTAAAGACTTACTACAAGCTTTGAAGAGATCAAGATGAAGGATGAGTTGTTCGATGAGTTCTATGCCAAGCTCAAGGACATAGTGAACTCAGCCTTTAATCTTAGTGAAACTACTCCTGAATTCAAGATTGTTAGAAAGGTGCTCAGATCTTTACCCGAGAAATTTCATGCCAAGATCACTGCAATTGAGGAATCAAAGGATATTTACAATATTTCTTTGATAAAGCTGGTTGGCAATCTGCAAACCTATGAGTTAGGTTTGACAAGGATTGAAAAATGGAGTAAGGGAAAGAGCATGGCACTAAAGGCCAAGAGCAGTGACGTTGATGAGTCTTCAGACGATTAAAATTCTAAAGTGAAATCCTACATTACAAGGCAGTTCAAAAAGTTTATGAAGAATGTCAATCCTAGAGGATTTGACAAAGACCGCAAGCAGTCCAGTTCGTCTCGATTTAAAAGTCAAGACAAAGGGAAGAAAGATGCTAGAGATGGCGGTGAGTACATTATTCCCTCAGGACCTATGTGTTTTGGATGTCAAGGCTTTGGACATATGAAACAGGAGTGCCATACGTATCTCAAGACCATTGGGAAAAGTAAGGCACTTGCTACTACCTTAAGCAACACCGAACCTAAGGATGATTCAGAAAATGAGGATGATAGAATCTTGAATGCCTTCACTACCACTATAAATTCTACTGAGGGGATTGTTAAAGATGTGGATGAAAAAGAGAACTTGATGGAATCTAAGTTTGAAAAGATGGATGAACAAGATGACATCCACACAGCCTATGCAAAATTATACAAAGTCTCGGAAAAGCATGAGAAGTTGTATAGGTTGGCCACCAAGAAGCTCAGTGATGTGGAGCTTGAAAGAGAAGAAATCTACATGAATTTAATGAAGCTAATCAGACCATTGGAGCACTGAAATTTGAGAATAATTTCGTAGCTAAGAAGACCAAGAAGCTTGAGACAGAGCTATTCCAAGTTAGAGCTCAGTTGGAGAGGACTTCAAGTGCAAATCTTGATGAGATGCTCAGCTTTCAGAAATCTGCTTCTGAACAAACCGATTTAGGGTATGATTTCTCTTCTCCTAATATTGCTTTCTCTAGTACTACTGTTTTTGTTTCACTTACTAATAATGTTTGTTAGGTTCTAAAGATTAGGAACTAATGTATTTAGAACTTCAATTTGTATGTTGGCAAACCATGATCAAAACAATGTTTAGTCGTGTGTTAAGACTTTCTCAAAGTATGGGTCTTATTATAAAGTTGGAATCGAGTTTTTATGCAGAAGTACTGTTCACTTTCTGTATGACTCGATCGATCGAAAATTAGACTCGATCGATCGAAAATCTGCAGAACGTTTTTCTGCAGAAAATTCCAACTCAGCCCAAGCCCGTTTTAATGTATAGGGTTTTATGTTTTGCCCTAAGTATATAAGGGAAAACCCTAGCCACGTTTTTAGAGTTCTGTTTTGCTGTGTTTGTGAATCTCTCTGTGAGATCTAGAGGTGTTTACCTTCACATACACTTAGGGTTTACAAACTTGAGATTTATGTCAAGAGTTGTGTAGATCGTTACAGTTGCAGAATCAAAGAGCACAAAGATATACAAGCAGGTGCGCTTGTGGATTTGCTGAAGAATTCCGGAAAGAAGGAGTCCGTGGATCTCGGAGCTATCATGGGGTCATGGTAGTAAGTTTCCTACACTCGGGTAGCAATAAGATGTTAGTGGTCTAAGTCTATTGTGTAAACTTCAATTCTTTCATAGTGGATTCAGTTTACCTTGAGGATAGCTAGGTCAAATCCTCCCCAGGTTTTTACCGGTGTGGTTTCCTGGATCATCAGATCTTTGTGTTGTTTATTTTCCGCTGCTTTGTTATTTTTGCTTATTTGTGTTAACCTAGTTTTAATTAAATTACCTAAGTTAATCACTTGGCTAATTCTCTAGGTTAATCTGTTGGGTTTAAGGGGTCTAAACGAACTGACAAGTGGTATCAGAGCGGGTAGCTTTTTGTTTGATCCTTTGATCTTTGAGCTGATCCTTGACCCCTGTTGTCATGGAACACGGACACCCTCTTGTTGTTCCACCTCACTTTGATGGAAACAACTATGCATATTGGAAAGTAAGGATGAAAGCTTTCCTAAAATCCATAGATGAGAGAGTTTGGAATTCCGTTGAATACGGATGGGAGAAGCCCACTACTCCTGTGAGTGAGTGGCAAACTTCTCAAAAGGAGGCAGCCGCTTTTAATAGCAAAGCTATGAATGCTATTTTTAATGCTGTTTCCATGGAGGAATTTAAGAGAATCTCTAATGTTGAGGTTGCTCATACTGCTTGGAAAATCCTCCAGACTGTGCATGAAGGCACGAAGGCAGTTAAAATTATTAAGTTGCAGCAATTAACTTCTAGATTTGAAAGCATAAGAATGAATGATGATGAATCTTTTGATGAATTCTATGCTAAATTGAATGATATTGTTAATTCTGCTTATAATTTGGGTGAAATCTATGATCAACCTAAAATTGTTAGGAAGATTCTTAGATCTTTGACTGAAGATTTTAGACCCAAAGTGACTGCCATCACTGAGAGTAAGGATGTGGACTCCATCCCTGTGGATGAGCTTGTAGGATCTCTTCAGTCCTATGAGTTAGACCTCCCCAAGACTAACAAATCCAAATCAATGGCTCTTAAGTCTGTTGATGATGTTGATGATGGTGGATTTAATGATGATCTCTCTGCTACAGAGATTGCCTATCTTGCCAAGAACTTTAGAAACTTTTTGAGGAATAATAACAGAAGGGCAAGAGGCAAGAACACTGTTGAACCTAAAAATTTTAGGAAGAATGAACCCACTAAGGTTAATAACTTTGAAAAACCTAAGGAGAAAGTAGGTCAATCTTCTAATAATACTTTGGGACAACAATGTTATGGTTGTCAAGGGTATGGTCATTTAAAGTCTGAATGTCCTACTTATTTGAGGTCTAAGGGTAAGGCTATGGCTGTAACCCTTAGTGATGACGAAGTTTCCGATAATGAATCCGCTAGTGATGAGGATGGAAACTTCATTGCTTTCACTGCTACCACTGTAGTCAATGAAAGCATATCTGTTGAAGAGAACCCTTCTGATGGGGAACTCTCTGAGGATGCAGATTTACAGGAAGCCTACAATAAACTTTGCAAAGTTGCTGCAAAGGATGCCATGAATGTTGAGTTAGGCTTGAAGAAAATTGCATTTTTGGAACTTGAAAAGAAAAATTTACTTGTTAAATTGTTTGATGCAAATGAGCTTTTGAATAATGTGAAAACTGAGAACATGCTCTTACTTGATAAAGTTAAATGTTTGGAACTTGATTTATCTGTTGCTAGAGAACAAACTAATAGGTCTGCAAGCTCCAAACTTGATCACATGTTGAGTATTCAAAAGTCTCCTTCTGATAAAACTGGTTTAGGTTATGAGGAAAGTATTTCTGTACTTGAACCATCTTCCACTAAATTTGTTCCTTCTTCTGAACCTCCTAAGAGTGAGATTGTCAAACCTGTGGTGAGTGAACCTGTCAAACCTGTTAATGTTCCTCCACTTAGAAAGATTAGGGTTGATCTTCATGCTTCTCATTCTAGAGCGTCTACTGCTACTAAGGGCAAATTGCATGATAAGCCTGCTTGGGTTTGTCATTTTTGTGGAAAACCTGGACACATTCGTCCAAATTGTTTTAAGTTGCAAGCTGCGAAGCGAGCAATTAAAACTAAAGTACCTGTGCCTCAAGCACATGATCCTATGGTACTTATTGGTGAATTGGTAAAGGCGTTAAACCTTTATTCCAATCCTGGAGTTGCTCAGAATTCTAATGTGAATCATAACTCCAATGCAAGAGTTGCATCTAAGAAGTCTTGGATGCAAAAGGCTCAATCTAATTGAGTCTGTCTGACATGGTCCTTGTGCTTCATTGCTCAATCTTTTGTGACCTTTGTTTCTAGGATTTGCATTGCATTGCATTCATGCATTTCATTCTAGGATGTTTGTTTCTTTGTTAAATAAAAAAAAAAAATTTTTTTTTTTTGCAAATTGTGTTTTGCTATTTTTCCTTGAATTTGAAGACAATGTTGGTCAATCAAAATTTATATGTCATATGTATGTACCTTGTTTAGCTTTGATGCACTTATTTCTATTGCACTTTACTCGCTAAAGTCTTGTTGTGCATGTTGTGTGGGAAGATGCTATAATTGTTGATCACATGATCTTGATTTTGAAGTCTTATGTCTTTGATTGTTGGACTTGAACTTGTTGAGAAAGGCATAAATAACCATCTCACCACTGTTTATTAGCCAATCATGAACACCTTAGTGCATATCGTAAGATTTTGTGCTCGAGAAAGTGTAGCACATGCACAAAAAGAACATAAGGTGTAGCCTCTAAATAAAATTGGTGTGTACATTATTGGGCTATAATAATCTCACAAACTCTAAATAAAATTGGTGTGTACATTATCCTGGCTTTTATTAAGTTTCTAATCAATAATTTTGAATAATGAGGCAAATCAAGAAACTTACATGATTGCAAGCTTTTATTCTAGGAGATGTGGGAGTTATAGGATGTAACTCTTTAAGTGATAGTTTCTTTCAAATTCATGTAATGAATTTTGTAGAAATTGTGATTGATCTCTATATGTATATCACCTCACATGTGTTTCAAGCTTATGCTAGTTGCACACACTACACAAGCTATTCTTTGCTAGAATTGTGTACATGATATTGTGTGTGTTTTTGGCCTGACCAACCAAGTTTGAGAATTTTGGGAATTTGATGCAAAACATGTTTGCTTGTTTGTTGTTTTTGGGTATATTGAGAGAAAATTATGCTTTGGGAAATCTGGGTTGAATACATGTGTTTTTGGAAAACATCTCATCTCATACTCATGCATTTGATTTTTAAAATCTGTTGCTTTGAGGAGTTTTCGATCTAAAATGTTTGGTTTTTCAAAAATATGATTTTTCCAGAATTTCGATCGATCGAAACTGATTTTCGACCGATCGAAAATGTTTTAAAATGTTCAGAAAACTCTCTGGTTGAATCGATCGATCCAAGCTGTTTTTGGATCAATCGAATAAGTTTTCGACCGATCGAATGTAATATTCGATCGATCGAAAATCGGGCCGGCTATTTTTTAAAAAGGAGTTTCTCAAGTGTCTTTTCACTTTTTCCAAATTTTTCAAAACTTCTTTTGGTTTCCTACCAACCGGTCAACGATTCTCTTGGAGTTTTTGTCGTTTTCCTCCGATTCTTTTGCACAATCTCTCTCTCCCAAGTGTGGTAAGTCCTTTATACCCTTTCCTTTGCATTTATTTTCTAATTTCATGCATTATTTTCATGCATATTTGGGTATTTTCGGCATTTAGGAATTTTCTATTTTTGGGATTGTTTTTGAATGTTTCTTTCTCAAATTCTTTATGGGTTTTTGTGGGGTCACCTTACCTAAGCTCTATATGTGGTTTAATTTGAGTATTGTGGTGGTTTGTGGAAAATTTGAAATTCTAGGGCTTGTAATTGAGTAAATTGGGGATTTTGTTCAATTTGATTGAAATTGATGAAATTGGCTTGTTAGATTGATTAATTTGATCATTATATTGTGTTAATTAACTATTGTGTTGATCAATTTATCAATTTGTTGTGTTTTGAAAACTAGGGTTTTTCAAATTGGGTATTTTTGATAAATATTGCTTGCTCAAACCAATTTTGTTAATTTGGATCACAATTGAACATGTCACTGCATTAGTACATGCATCATGTTATGTTCATGCTCATGCATCATATAGATTTTTTATATTCTATTTTTTTTGCTGTGCTAACTTGCAGTCTGCCCTTGGTATTGTTTTTGCTCTTTTCTTTCTGTGTCTATCTTTTCCTTAGCACTATGCCTAGGAAAAATAGAGCCCATAGGACTTCTGATCCTTCTCCTTCTTTTGACACTGAGCGGTTCCCTAGTGAGTCAAACCAAGTCACCTATGAGACTCTGAACCTTAGGCGTCAGATTTGGGCTGAGCGTAGGGTTATCTTAGATGAGTTGGATCCTGAGGTGCGTCGTAACTTTTCACGTCGGGGTTGGTTACCTTTGCTCGAGTATGAGCATTCTCCTCCTCCTGCCACCTTGATTAGAGAGTTCTATTCGAACCTCTCTATTCATGTCTATGATAACGACACCTTAGTCAAGGTGTGGTTACGTGGTGTGGAGTATCGCATTACCCCTTCGGTAGTGTCTGATGCTCTTGGGGTGCCCATTGTGGACCATCCCGTTTTTCCTTACGAGGAGTCTCCTCCCCTTGATGACGTCTTGTCATACATCACTGGGTCTTCTATCCAGTGGGGTTTTGATCCTCGGATCACTTCTGCTGAGCTGTCTGAGCTGCACTATCTTTTCTTTAAGATAGCGTGTCATTCTTTGCGGCCTATTTCGCATGTCCACACCATTCCTCTTGAAAGGTGTGTCTTTTTGTATGCTTTGGTCACTGATGCTCCTATCAGTTTTCCGCATCTGTTCCTTCGTTCTTTGAACGAGGTTCATCGGTCTAGTTCTACGGTTCATGCTTTGTTTTTTCCTGTTTTTATTTATAGGATTCTCCTTTTTCTTGGTTTTGGTGAGTATCCTGCTTCTGAGCCTGTACATGTTGTCGCTCCTATCGGTGCTACCTTCTTGAGGCAAAGGGCTGCTCAACTTCGAGCTAGCTCTAAGCGTTCTAGGGTAGAGCCTTCCGATGTCACTCCACCCCCTTCTTCCTTTACAGATACTCATGCAGCTGGGACTTCTTCTGATCCTGCTGTTGTTGCTGCTGCTGCTGATGTTCCTCCACCGTTTGATGAGGTTTCTGACCTTCGTCGGACTCTTGATACTGTCATGACCGTTCAGGCGGCTCATGGTCAGCTTTTGGTGGACATCCTTGATGAGCTACGTGCGTTGCGAGCGGATTTGGCGAGCTCTCGTCGATCTCCTCCACCACCTTTTGATGATGAGTGAGTGCCCTTTGGCAATTCGTCACAAAAAGGGGGAGTACATAGTTCATTGTATCTAGGAGATTTATTTTGTTTGTGGAGATTTATATTTTAGGGGGAGTTTTTGTTTACTTGGTAGTGATACTGCGGAGCTTGTGGAGTTATTAGATTGTATCTAGATGCTTCACTGTGTATTCTCATTTTTAGCTCTTGTTTAGGAGATTTATTTTGTTAAGATACATTTGTATATGTATGTGTTTCTTATTTCACTATGCTACTACTCTGCTTATTGATTTATATTGATGATGTTATTCATGATATATGTCTTTATTTTGTGTCATGTGAAATTAAGAAATTTTTATTTATGTATTTCCTGTTTTTTTCACACATGCGTTTATGTGTTTGTTAAGTGTTACAGGAATATACATGTTGCTTTCAGTCGAGCTGCTGTCTACCTTGCAACTGTTAGATAGTAGTTTAGGTTGAATTGTTTAAGTGGCTTTTTATTGTAATGGGCTATTTCAATTTGTAACTTTGAGTTTTTTGTTAAGTCTGTGTTTTGTCACGGATTGCCAAATGGGGAGTTTGTTAGGTTCTAAAGATTAGGAACTAATGTATTTAGAACTTCAATTTGTATGTTGGCAAACCATGATCAAAACAATGTTTAGTCGTGTGTTAAGACTTGCTCAAAGTATGGGTCTTATTGTAAAGTTGGAATCGAGTTTTTATGCAGAAGTACTGTTCACTTTCTGTATGACTCGATCGATCGAAAATCGTGCAGAACGTTTTTCTGCAGAAAATTCCAACTCAGCCCAAGCCCGTTTTAATGTATAGGGTTTTATGTTTTGCCCTAAGTATATAAGGGAAAACCCTAGCCACGTTTTTAGAGTTCTGTTTTGCTGTGTTTGTGAATCTCTCTGTGAGATCTAGAGGTGTTTACCTTCACATACACTTAGGGTTTACAAACTTAAGATTTATGTCAAGAGTTGTGTAGATCGTTACAGTTGCAGAATCAAAGAGCACAAAGATATACAAGCAGGTGCGCTTGTGGATTTGCTGAAGAATTTCGGAAAGAAGGAGTCCGTAGATCTCGGAGCTATCATGGGGTCATGGTAGTAAGTTTCCTACACTCGGGTAGCAATAAGATGTTAGTGGTCTAAGTCTATTGTGTAAACTTCGATTCTTTCATAGTGGATTCAGTTTACCTTGAGGATAGCTAGGTCAAATCCTCCCTAGGTTTTTACCGGTGTGGTTTCCTGGGTCATCAGATCTTTGTGTTGTTTATTTTCCGCTGCTTTGTTATTTTTGCTTATTTGTGTTAACCTAATTTTAATTAAATTACCTAAGTTAATCACTTGGCTAATTCTCTAGGTTAATCTGTTGGGTTTAAGGGGTCTAAACGAACTGACAATGTTGAATCTGAAAACAATGATGTCAAAACTGCTTTTGCTAGTGAGAACATAGAAAAGGGTAAATCTACCTTAGGAACGCTCCTAAGCTTAAAAAGAAAGAGACTAAAAACCCTATGGCTAAGAAGGGCAACACTTAAAAGTCTAAATAGAAGAAGCAACATCTCTGTCATCACTGTGGAGCAACCGGACATACTTAGCCTAATTACTATAAGTGGTTAGCCACTCAACAGAGCAACAATATGATCTCATCGAGAAACCAGAATCAATTTCCATCCTCTTTTACTCCTCTTGGAGATCTACTCAAAGCCCTCATGTTCCTTTCGAACTTGAATGGTTTCAATTTTTCCCCCTCACCGCCGGATCAAAAGTTTGCTAAATGGAAAGGTTCTTCCAAGAAGTGGAAGGAAAAATGCTCCAAGTGATTTAGTCACCTTTTCTCTCTCTCATTTTCTTGTTTTTGAGTATGCATTACTTGTGTGTTTTTTTTTTTTTTTTTCTTGTTTTGAGTCAGTTTAGTTTTATGCTTTGCTTTGTTTAACATATTTTTATTTTCTTGTTTTCAATTTTACTTTATTTTGTTTTTCATAAAAAAAAAATTTGAAAAAACTAACAAATATAAAAACAATGTGTGTTTGTGTACATTGATTCTTGTGTACCTTGGATGGCCATTGAAACAAAGTTTTTCTAAACTTTGTATCTTTTGTAGCATAAATGAGCATCTCTATACACAACTAAGCAAGTAAGCTTTGTGACTCGTGTTTGTAATGAGTAAGATTAAGTAATCTCTTGTACTTAACACTCATATCACTCTTTTTGACGGAAATGACTAGAAAATTCTAAGAGAAAGGCATAAATAACCATCTCACCACTGTTGCCCGCCAATCATGAAATGACGTATGTATGCTTCAGCATAGCAAAAGTGTAATGTCAAAAACTTAACATCATTGGTTATTTCTTTTCTCTCTCTTATATGTCCATGCATGATATGCTTAAAAAGAAAAATATGCAAAGAAAAATAAAAGAAAAAAGAATCAAAATGTTTTATATATGATTGCAAGCGTGTCTTTAGGAGATGTGAAAGTTATAGGATGTACCTCGAATGTGATAGTCTCCATCAAGCAGTTATGATTGTGTGTAAGTTAAAGTGTTTTCTCATATCTCAAATTTTCATAACAAGTAGACACTTGTGCAATCTTGCGATGTTTTTCACACACAACACGCAATATTCTTTACTACTTTTGATACATATTCAAGTACAATGTGATTTGGCTATTACAAGGAATACATGTGTTAATGTTTGCTCACTAAACTATCTTGACTTATTTTTGAAATATAAAATTAGTTAGACTTGTTTAGTGTGTGTGTGTGTGGTGTGTGTGTTTTGGATCTATATGCTTGTCATTTTTTTCCTATTGAGAGATGATTTTGAGAGCTTAAAATGCTATTTGGATCTTTGGTTGAGTAGCATGTTTGATTGCATTCATGTCTGTATTTTTCTCTTCTTTGAAAACTATTTTTGAGTAATCTCAACAGCTTCTCAATACCTCTTGACAGCTAGGCTATCTATCGAGTCTCTTGATCTTCCTTCCTTGATAGCTGTTATCGCATTTTCGATCCAACGAAGTTTATGAGAATTTGTCTAGATAGCTTCTCGACAACTTCTCTATCCATCGGGAAAGTTTATGTATGCACGATAGCTGTTTGAAAGCTTCTTGATCCATCGAGGTTACTTTGCTGTAGACACCTCTCAATTGCTCCTCGACTGCTCTATCCATCGAGAATTCAAGCTTGACACCTCTCGACACCTCTCGATCCATCAAGCTTCGTGTTTTCTTTTATATATATATATATATATATATATATCTCAGTGCAATATTTTCTCTCGTTTTATCTGATCTCTCTCGACAGAAAAACATCTCCCTCTCCTAAACACTTCTCAAACACACTCTTCATCTTCCCCACTCATTCTTCGGCCTAATCCTTGCATTTTTACTCTGGTATAATCTCTTTTCTATCTTTTTATCATACATTTCGTTCATTCTGACCTAACTTTTGGGGTTTTTCAAAATTGATGAAATTTTTGTGAAATTCTTGGGATGGGTTTTGTTTATATGATCTTAAATGTTCGTTCATTGCATCACATTTGTATTTTAACAATGATTCATGCGTTTTAGATGTGTCTTTAGTATGTTGAAATGAAGTGTTCTGGTAGAATTGGATTGGGCTGAGTCTATGATGTTTTTATTGTTGCATGTCACATACTCATGCATTTTTCATCCATAGCTACCATTTTTCTCTATCTTATTGATATCGATCTGTGTTGGTACTTTTCTGTCTCTCTCTCTCTCTCTCTCTCTCTCTCTCTCTCTCTCTCCTTTCGATCAGTTACTCTATGGTACCTAAGCATAAGTTTGCTCCATCTCGGAACTCTCTTCGTTTCAAGGCATCTACTTTTGATTCCACCCCCTCTCACGTTCGGTTCCGTGATGAGAAGGCCTGTATGGACTTCTTGGAGAACTTTTCATGACACGGCATTCATTGGGAACGTTAAGTCGTTCTATCGGACTTTTCCGATACTGACCTTCCCACTGTCATCTATAGTAAGGGTTGTGAGTCACTTTGTTGCATCCCGGTCACTTGTCCCTCCGTGATCATATAGGATTTTTACTCCAATATGCATGGATTTGATTATTCTGTATCTAATTTTATCACTCGCGTTCGAGGTACACGCATTGTAGTCACTCCGAATCTTATATCTGAGGTGCTACACGTACTGAGGGTAGCGCATCCTAACTACCCCAACTATGATCGTCTTAAGACTGTGTCCAAAGACGAATTCTCATCTCTCTTCTGTGAGACACCTTCATCTTGGGGTGTTCATCAAAACACCCCTTACTCGGGCTTTGCAAAAGGTCTGAGATTCTTTAACATAGTGATGGCATTTGTTCTTTATCCCTTGTCTCACTATAACTCCATTACTAAGCCTCGTGGTCGCTTTTTGTTATGCCTCATTGAGAGGCATACCATAGACTTTCCCTCTTATTTCATACTCTCCCTTATAGATGTCTATAAGGATACGGCAACCCGTGATAAGCTTATTTTTTCTTCGGCTATCACGGGGATTCTCCGCCATGCGTCTGTCTCTTATCCTAAGTCTACACAATGCTTTATCATGTGTGCCATAAACACAGCGACCGTTCGACGGAGTGAGCTCTAGCTTCGACCGAAGCGGCCACAGACCGAGACGGCGACTCCTCTAGCTTCTTCTGCTCCTTCTTCTTCTGCAGGTGGAGTGACTCTCGAGGGCATCATGGCACAGCTTATGTGCATGGATGCTCACCTTGACACTCTCAGTGATGAATTGTGTTAGGTGAACACCCGTGTTGGTCTTATCGCACGACGACAGGCTGTCATGGGTAGTTTCATTGCTTCTTCATCTTTATCTCCACAGGCTTCCGAGGTTGAGAGTGATAATGGCTCTAGTAGTGATGATGTTGATGAGGATGATGGTGTTAGCTCTTCCGGTGACGAGGAGATGACTGCTTCTCAGTAACTTACCCTTTGTCATTCATGACAAAAATGGAAAGTAATTTTGAGTATGAGAATAGTTATGTGCATAGGGGGAGAGTTAGTATAGGAGATATTTTTGGTAGGGAAGTGTTTATCTTTTGAGGAATGTAGTGAGAACTTTTTTGTATCTTCTCTTTTCTTTCTATTTTAGATACACTGTTCTTACTTTGTGATAGCAAACCTTGTACTCATTTTGATATATATTGAGGTTGTTATTACATTCTTTCACCTGTCTCTGCATGTGTTGTTTCTTTTCTCTCTTTATGCACATGCTTCTTATTCATTGTATGCAATTTTTTGATTGCAGTGATGAGTTTTGTTTAAAGTGTTTCCAAAATATAGGTTGTCAAAGTCTTTCTTGCCATGAACTCTCTTCTTGCAAAGTTTTTTAAGAGTTTGTGTTAGGATTAAATTTTATTGTATTCAACAAGTGAGTATGAGTTGAGTAATTTATGACTTCTCTCATATTTTCATTTGTTTGTTGTGGTTCTGTCACGGATTGCCAAAGGGAGAGATTGTTAGTGTCACACCCCAAACCCAAAAAGGTTCAACGCATGCCAAACCAAGCCTTAAAGAGATATTGTAAGAGATTTTTTTTCCATTTGATAAAATAAATAAATATATTGTGAACTCTCCACAATATAAGTCAGAGCTCTATGAGACATTTACAAACAATAAAAATAACAAATGATGCCTCCAAATACATAAAATTCCAAAACTCCAAATGGATCAACATATAATGACAATTCTTCATAGGATAGGCAACCTCAATGACAGAATCTTGGCCAACTATATATGCCCAAGGCTAACAAATCTCAAGAGCCCAACCTCCGATGGAATTAGCTATAGCCTCGATAAATTTACCAAGTTGAGTCACCAACCAAACATAGCGTAAATCTCTCAATTAGCATAATTCCAATCACCACCAATAAAACAAGCTCCGTGCTCGAGGTATAGCAAATTTATCTGAAAAGCTGTTGGAGAGTGGGATGAGCTAAAGCCCAGTAACTAGCATAATTAATGGGGGTGGGGGAAATGCAAGTTTCATGATGATAACAATTTACAAATCATGTTTTAATTTGGGAATTTCCAAATAATTTCTACAAAAACCATTTCCAAAAATAATATGACAAGAATGAATAAAATGACATGGCACAAAGCTTCTCAAAATGCTCTCATGAAACTACGTACTATAATTTGTAAGCAATATTAATAAAATTCCAAACCCAAGGCCACATGATAATGCCATCACAAATACAAAACTAGTATGCCGTCACAAAGACGGAACTCATCGTCGTCTCAAAGAGGGAATCAATATGCCATCACAAAGATGGAACTCATCACCGTCACAAAGATGGAACTCATTAACCATCACAAAGGCAGGTGCTAAGATGCCAATGTCACACAGACTATAGTATCTAGCTAGGCAATCACCGGGTAATCACATGTCACGGCACATGGGTAGAGCATAAAGAGCTCACAAATTACCTTTAATTCAAAATACATAATTCACTTCCAAGTAGTTTCATAAAATATTGGAATGCCCAAGATATTCACAAGGTTCTCAAAGCCCTCAACTCATTTCTTGTCAAAATGATTTTGTATTAACTTCCCAAATAACATAGGTCAAGATAAAGCATCTTTATATTTTGCAAATATTGCACTAAATCCATAAAATTCATTCTCAAGAATTTAATCAAGATGCTAATCTTTTCCATGCTAACATATCATGCAATTCCCCACATGCAATAAGAATATGCACTTTCACATATAATCATAAATAGTAGGATCACAACACAACACTTTTTAGAAAAACATAGTTCCACAATTAATTTTTCAAAATGTGTTTGACCCAAAAATAATGTTTATGCAACATGGTTATTTTCTAAAAAAAATCTCATTAAAAAGCTACTTACCTTGGAAGCACTACAACAAAATGTATTTTTAATGACGAAAAAATTCGTCACTAAAAGTCCAATTATTCATCACTAAGAAACTTTAGCGACGAAATTGGACATTTAGTGATGAAACTCATTTCTTTTCTGAAACCCCGTCACTAAAAGTCCTGGCGACGAAAAATTTCGTCACTAAAAGTCCAATTTTTTTTTTTTATAAAAAACTTTTAGTGACGAAAACGTTTCGTCACTGAATGTTTTCCTCGCTAAAAACACCATTCAGTGACGAAATATTTCGTCACTAAAAACACCTTAATTTATTAAATCATATTTAGTGACGAATAATTTCGTCGCTAAAACTATGTTCGGGTACATATAGTGACGAAAAAGTTCGTTACTAAAACTATTTTTAAGAAATTCCAGACACATATAGCTACGAAAATCACTAAAACTATTTCTTACAAAATTTTGCTACATTTAGCGACGAAATATTTCGTCACTAAAACAATTTTTTGTTGCTATATTTGTGACGAAAAAATTCGTCCCTAAAACTTATTTTTTGTTTTTATTTTTTTCATACCTTTAATATTAACCTGTAACATGTCATTACATTATTAAAACCTCACATTTCAATAGCACATTTATTTCAACAACACATTTATAAAAAAAGATCCATGCATTTAACAAATAAAAAATAAAACAAATATCCAATTCAAACTCCTTCCATACAATAATTGTTTACAAAACATACAATAACTCAAGATGTTTTATAACAATACAAAAAGTGTAGCATAATATAATTAAAACTAACAGAAGATGTCCTCATATGTCTTCAAATAATGCCAAAAGTAAATCTCCTAAAAGCCACCAATAAGAAATCTGCACAAATATAAAAACAATACTACATTAAAATCGTAAAGTAAAAACATTTACTATGTTATAAGGAACATTTCTAACAATGCATTAAGAGTAGAAGCATATTCATGCTATAAAGTACCAACCAAAAAGTGTTTTAACTATGTTATAAAATTAAGTACTAACCAAAAAGTGTTTTAACTTGAAGTTGAACCACCACCATAGGTAAGAGCATCATCATAACCCTTACTCCTCAAAAAGTTAATAAATGCACAACTGCTCTTGCAAAATTAATAAATACATTAACCCTTTCAATATATGGATGGCTTAATCTGCCATCGGGTGTCTTACCCATTGTCATCCAACTTTTTTCCATGTTTAACTACAATTACAAGATGAATGCTACTTTAGTAAAATAAGGACAACTAATGCATAATGTATTCTAACATTTAAGTCTATAAGCTACTTAAATAAAATTCTATCCCATTCATGAATGCACAAGTCTATATTAATACTTAAACAAATATACATTGCACACAAATATACACTCCCAATATGAATTTAAACCACCTTATAACACCATGCAAGCCATCCGCTTGCTCCAACACAACAACTCACCACAAAACCAATCACAAGCATCACAAGTATAGAGTATTTATAAGTATTGAAATCAATTAAGTACTATTCATCACATCTAATCAACAAAGTCCATTCACATTTGCAAGAAACTAAAAGCACTCCCAATATTAGTTTAAACCACCTTATAACACTATGCAAGCCACCTGCTTGCTCCAACACAATAACCTACCACAAAACCAATCACAAACATCACAAGTATAGAGTATTTACAAGTATTGAAATCAATTAAAGTAATATTCATCACATCTAAACAAGCATAGTCATTTACATTTGCAAGAAACGAAAACACTCCCAATATTAGTTTAAACCACCTTATAACACCATGCAAGCCATTCGCTTGCTCCAACACAACAACCCACCACAAAACCAATCACAAATATCACAAATATAAAGTATTTACAAGTATTGAAATCAATTAAAGTATTATTCATCACATCTAAACAAGCATAGTCATTCACATTTGCAAGAAACGAAAAACACTTTTAATATTTGTTTAAACCACTTTATAACACCATACAAGCCACCCACTTGCTCCAACGCAACAACCCACTCAAGTATAGAGTTTTACAAGTGTTTAACTAGAATTTACTTACTTTACTCAAGCTAAGTTTACAACTTTCATAAAAAATCCAAAGTTAACTTGTGTTCTTCACCTTGTTCCTCACAATTTCTTCAGCCACAAAAGAGAAAAAGAGCTGGAGATAAAAGAAAAATAACTTTTAGTTAGCTTTAGCCCACATAAAAAAAAAAAAAAAAAAAAAAAAAAAAAACTTTTAGTTTACTAAGGAACGGATAACCCACCAAAAAAAAATCAATAATCAACTCACCACCTACCACCCACTGTCACAGACTCACAATAAAGCAAAGCATTAAACTAACTTGATTTGGACCAAGCCATGCTCAAAAAGAAGTCACACCCAACATTTCTTTCTCACTCAGATTCTCAGAACATACAAGACACAACATATAAACAAGCATTTGTAGCTCAAATTAGGCAATTAAACAAACCAACCCCTTTACTATACAATCATGAACTTAAAAGAAGAAACAACACAATAATCTCAAACTTTTATGCACAACCCCAATAAACAAAAGACCTTTCATGATTCATCACTCAATGCACAGTTTACAAAATTGGCATTCACTTGAGAAGCATTATTAATATTAGAATGATGGTGATACAATACAATGTTCATTTTGATGACACTACACTAAGAATAGTTGTACTGGGGTGGAAAAATCTAGACAAAACAAAACTTTATTTTGTGACAAAAATATGGTCAAGCAAATGGTTTCACAATTATACTGAATCTTTAATTTCTATTTGGGCTCCATATATGAGTAATTCCAACTGTATCAAAAATCAAAAGAGTAAAATGTGCAAAAAACCAGATATAATCCCAAGATGAACCCAAAAGCAAATAAGTAGCTATTATATGCAAAGGACTATAACCTAGGAAAACTATGCAAAAGGATGTTAGTGTTAAAACAGTTTTTAGTTTGATGTTTTTATGTGCAGGTAAAATTGAAATTTCATTGCAAACGTCTCAATAGAAACTAAAAATCTAATCAATAAGATTCATTCACATTTGCAAGAAACTAAAAACACTCCTAATATAAATTTAAACTATCTTATAACACCATGCAAGCCACCCGCTTACTCCAACACAACATACCACCACAAAACCAATCTCAAACATCACAAATAGTGTTTATAAGTATTGAAATCAATTAAAGTACTATTCATTACATCTAATCAATAAGATCCATTCACATTTTCAAGAAACTAAAAACACTCCCAATATAAATTTAAACCACCTTATAACACCATACAAACCACCCGCTTGCTCCAACGCAACAATCCTCCACAAAACCAATCTCAAACATCACAAATATAGTGTTTATAAGTATTGAAATCAATTAAAGTACTATTCATTACATCTAATCAATAAGATCCATTCACATTTGCAAGAAACAAAAAACACTCCCAATATAAATTTAAACCACCTTATAACACCATGCAAGCCACTCGCTTACTCCAACACAACATACCACCACAAATCCAATTTCCGACATCACAAGTATAGAGTTTTATAAGTTTTTAACTAAAATTTACTTACTTTGCTCAAGCTAAGCTTACAACTTTCAGAAAAAATCCAAAGTTATTGCAAATAATGTGTATTTAGCCTACAAAAGAAAAGTTAAATTTATAAATACTTCAATCTTGAAAATGATCCTCTCATAATAAAAAGAAGCGAAGGCACCAGGCCAAGAGTGGTCAATCACTAGTTTTTGCCAAAGGGACGCTTACTGTTGAAATGTTTTCCTGAAACAAAATTGGAAATTGAAGAACACAAACAATAATCTAAAATAACTAACTAAACCATAAAACATAGAGAAATCAAAAAAATAAATAACTAACTAAACCACAAAATTTTCTCAGAATTCTAACACAAGCATCATAGCAAACAATTTTTTTCTCAAAACCCATATAATTTCTCCTCTTGTTCACAATGACAACTACCTATCTATCATTTCTCAATCAAATTTCTCACCTAAACCAAACGAAAATTTCTCATAATCTAAACACAGCTTAAATATTACACCAAATATTACCCATTTGAAGACCCAAAGCTCTAATAAGTTTAGAGTAAACATCTCTGGCTTTATCAAAGTGAAGACCCAAAACTGAGACCCAAAAAAGGGTACCATCAAAGTCACCAAAATGCTATAACAATCACCATTCCACAACCACAACCATAAACAACAATAGCACAGCCCTCATCCAAAACAATCTGTACAAAATGAGAACGGTTTCTATATGGGATTCACAACTTAGACAAACCGTCCTACGACAGAGAACAAATCTCAAACAAAAAAAAACAAAAAAAAAAAAAACAAAAAAAGATAGCACAAACCCAATGGGAGGCGAAGGGTCGCTGGTGCAAAGGGGAGGCAAAAGGTTGCCGGCGCGAAGGGGAGGCGAAAGGTCGCTGGTGCGAAGGGGAGGCGAAGGGTCACCGGAGGTGTCACCAACAGCGAGCTGAATCATCACGATCGACGAGCTAAAGCGTCGCGGTTGAGCTCGATCGGCGACAGTTGAGCTCGACCGGTGACAGTTGAGCTTGATCGGCGACGGTTGGCGACGTTGAGCTCGATCGGCGACGTTGGCTTGATCAAGCGACGTTGGCTTTTGAGCTGAAGCGTCGCCGTTGAGTTTGATCGGCGACGTTGAGCTCGATCGGCGACGGTTGGCTTGATCAGCGACGTTGGCTTTTGAGCTGAAGCATCGCAGTTTTTTTTTTTTTTAGGAAGCAAATGGTTTTTTTTTGTTTGGTAGCAAGCAAATGGGTGAAGTGGTGTGTCAACTTAAAAGCAAATGGCTTTTAAGTTTTGTATGGGTTAGCTGGGTATTGAGCTTTTAAGTTTTTAGTGACGAATTTCAGTTTCGTCACTAAAGACCCAGACTTTGTTAAGATTTTTAGAGACGAAATTCATATTTCGTCACTAAATCATACTTTTAGTGACGAATTGTGATTTCGTCACTAAAAACATATAAGTGCAAAACTATTATTATTTTTAGTGACGAATATTTTTTGTCGCTAATTCTTCCTTATAGTGACAAAAGAATTTTTGTCACTAATACTATCCACAGCAATACCTACAGTGACGAAATATTTCTTCACTATAGATTAATTAAACTCGCACCAAAGTTTCCTTCCACTGGCGCCTATTTTTTAGATCACAATAGCGACGAAATTTATTTTTCGTCACTAAATGTTATAATTTTTTTCATTATTAGTGACGAAATTCATATTTCGTCACTAAAACTATATTTTTAGAGACGAAAAATATTTCCTTACTAATTTTCGTCATAAAAATACATTTTGTTATAGTGAAGGCCAACCAATTTTACCTCAACTGGGCATCACAAAATCAACTAATTCAGTCACTAGGTCCATCACCAAGAATATCAGAAAGTACCATCGCACTTATCTCCATAAATCGTAACGAAATCCTAAAATCAGACCAAAGGCCCTAAAGTCTAGCTTGCCTATCCTAAGACAAGTACCCTTCCCAAGCAATAACCAAACAAGTATCCAAGAAACTCATAGTGCTGACACAACCAAAACATTTTAAATTCATTACCTCAATAATGTGCATAAGATAATATAGCACACTCATAAATCTCTTTGGGTACTATATAATATATTTAAGCTAAGATAAGATCAATCAAGGTTTGGGATTAATTCCACAATTTCTCAATGTTTTAGTCTTACTTTCAGATTCAATACATAGCAGGGCAGCCATTTTGTAAAAATTGTTTGATCAATGAAAAGTTATCCGATTAATTCAAAACTTTAAGTGAACATTCCCCCATATGTATACAATGTAATTTATTAAAAATCATGCATTGTGGCTGACTCAAATCTGTCTTAACAGCTTTAGAAAATTGCTATAGTTGTAAGACTAGCCCAAATTATTTGAGAATTTACTCACATTAAAACCACCAGATTTAAAGCATATTAAAAACAAGAAATCAAACCCAAAATTTCATATAAAAAAACTTATCAAACACTTGGTACGCAACAAGCAAATGCCCACATTCACATATGTCAAAGTCACTCAAATGCAAAGGAAACACACTCTATAACCAACTCACATCAACGCATGCAACAATAAGACCCATATAGTTGATCTAGCAAACCAACCCTCAAATACCCATTAGAAAACTAATCAACCAAAAACCTTTTACCAAAGCAAAAACTCTCAAATGATATAAAATTTTCGGATTTTAACAAAACCTTTGCTACTCAAATCATCTTAACCCTCTAATCTTCCATTATTCACCAAAACCCATCCAGTATTCACCATAATAATCATTAAATAGCAAAACCCAAAGGATTTCATAGAAGAAATTGAGATAAAAGCTTAGATTTTTACCTTGGGTTTAATGCACTCCAAAATCTCATGGAGTTTTAGCTATTAGGAAAATCAATGGAGACATAATCCTCCGTAACAAGGAGGTCTCGACTAGGGAGAGAAAGAAATGAGGAAAGAGACATGGAGGGCGGTGAGAAACAAGAAGAGAGAAAAAAAATACAAAAGAGAGACAAGGCGGAGTAATAGAACTTGTAGACTTTGGGGGGGAAGGGGGGTGGCTAACTTATGGGAGGAGTGGCTAACTTATGGGAGGAGCTTAATTACAAGTTTGCCCCCAAAATATCTTGTGGTAAATTACCACTTCACCCTTAAGGTTCCTCCCATATTTCATTTGGCCTCATAAATAACTTAAGTATTCATAAGTCCTCCATAAAATAATCAAACACACAAATAAAAAGATAAACTCCAATTTAGATATTATTCCCTTTCAAAAGTAAATTGCTTTAAAAATATTTGGGGTGTTACAGTTAGGACATATTTGAATCATGTTAGGAACATATGTCATTTAGAATTGGCTAATCTTATGACAAAACGCGCTTTACTTGTAATTAAGTAGATCTAAGATGTGTTTAATACTTCAAGAAGCAAGAGTTCAAGTCCAAATGTTAAAGCCATGAAATCTGTCTAAGAAACAAGTGAAAAAATGCTAGATTTTAAAGTTCGACAGCTATCTCGACAGATACCATCTATCGAGGTATAAAAGGGATTTTCAACCCAATGCTCGATAGCTGCTCGATAGATAATCTATCTATCGAGAGTTACGAAAATCTGTTTTTTAGATCTGATTTCACATATATCCGTGTATACATGTTTAGGTTTTCTTTTCTCACAACCTTAAACATATATAAGGATTATTTTAAGGGTCATCACAGAAGATATAAGCGAGTGAAATTTGATGCAAAGGTTTTCACAAGCATAGTGTGATCGGAGACATATGCCCTAATTCATCTTTTTTTTTGAAAAGCTGCTGCGTTTATACATCGTAGGGTTTTGTAACTAATGAGCTTCGTGATTTTCATCGTGTTGATGAACTAAAGAACTTTGCAGTCAACATCTTTCTCAAGTTAGTGTGTTAGTCATGTACTTGGATCCCTATATCGATTGGTTAGTCACATACTGGGAGCCATGCATTGAAAATAAGAGATTGGTTAGTCGTATACTGGGAGCCATGTATAAAGTACTATGATTCTTGTACTTT
Source organism: Lithocarpus polystachyus (assembly GCA_033629205.1). Lineage (NCBI taxonomy): Eukaryota > Viridiplantae > Streptophyta > Magnoliopsida > Fagales > Fagaceae > Lithocarpus > Lithocarpus polystachyus. The sequence goes on from CM066168.1 coordinate 50,210,955, forward strand.
GTAACTGCTTGTTGTGATAATAGTGGATTCTCGGGAGTGGTAACCTTAAATTCACTCGATAGGGTTTTTACTTGGAAGTTTCCCCATTTGTAAACAAATCACTGTGTTAATTTTATTTTCTAGCTACATATTAACTTAGTTGGTAATTTGTTTGTACTACCACGCGTATTGCATGTTAATTGAATTAGTTAATTAACTTAGCTAATTAATTAGTTAATTTATCGTAATGGCTCAATACATTCTTGGCATATCACATACCAAATAAGCTACCACAAAAAATATATATAGAGATAACTTCTCTCTCTTCACCCAGTCTCTCCACATATTGATTGTTGATCAAATATTGACCAACAATCAAATTTTTCCCTAATGACATTTCTTGCTCACATCAGTCATTTCCCACCTATATTATTACTTGGATTCCGAATTTGGGATATATTTGATTATTTTCCGGTTTAATGCTCTTGAATGACCAAAAAAAAAAAAAAAAGTTCATTTAGGACGTATTTTCGTGAATAATTTTTTATGTTATTATTTGTAATTACAATAATAATTCATAATCTCATGCAAGCGAAATAACTAAACATACTTTGTAGCTCATTTTCAAGGTCACAATCAAACGTACGCAGGAAAATGACCCTTTAAATGTACTTTTCCCTAATAAAAAAATGTTAATTAAATTTTCTAGAGAGAATAAATTCAAAATGCAAATGATGTACAATAACGAGCATGCAATGATGAATGTGCATCTGGTAAATGTTAAAATGGGAGTTGGAAGGGCGAACAACATAAATGTAAGGATGATAGAAGCCTACAAGGCCAACCCAATTTGTTAGTATAGTATTACACAAGGACTTTTTATTGTTTGTTTTATTTTATTTTTTACCCACTCTTACTGCGTCATTGCTCATTAATTTGCTCCTAATATATATTAAGCCTAACAACTTAGACCCTGGCTGTTAAACATTCAGACTATTTTAAACAACGGTGAAGCCAAGATCTGACTTGAGAGGGGGGGGGGGGGGGTGGGAATTACATTTCACGTCACATTTACGCACGTGTAAGCAAACACACACACACACACACACACACACAGTATTTGAGATCAATTTACAAAATAACAATTCATTTATGTGTATATTAAGTAATATTTGAATATAAGAAAATTCAAAATAAAATAACATGTTCATTATATATTTTTCTATTAGGGGTTTATTTACATAAAAAACTCATTTTGAAATTGTAATTATAAAAAATGTTATGTCAGGAGGGTTTTGGTTTAAAAACCATCCTCTCTATTAACCATTTATTTATATGATTTTTAAATGCATTTACTCTATATATAATATAATAGAAGAAATGCATTTAAAAGTCACCAAAGAAAAAGAGGAGAAAAATTAAACAATATTAATTAGATTATAAGTTAGATATGTGTTATGGTATCCATTTGTTTTATTTTATTTTTATTTTTTATTTAATAGCTAGAATTGGGCTCTGTTAATATAGGATGGGCTATTTTGAGATGGCATAAGTGGGCTATGCTCTCAATCCTCCCATGAAAGCAGCTGCTTGTATTGTGCATACGATTTTATAGCTTTTCATCATTAATAATAATTTTACATTTTTACCTAAAATACATCTAGACTAGTTAGTAAGTAAATATTAATAGATTTTTTGGGTTGGGCCAGGGGCAAGTGCCCCCCTCAACCCCCGCCCCTGATTTTAAATGTCTCGGCACAACATGAAAAAGCAAGTGAAAGAGTATTCTTTTGTAGAATCCATTTGTTATTTATTACTCAAATAATTATTTCGTTGACACATACATACATGTGCCTCAGTACATGAAACTGATCAGCTTCTTATTACTATTTAGAGAGAAGGGAACGCATAATTCCTCTTCTTAATTTATGGACAGAAAGTGATAACATAGTTGGGTGCACCAGAGCAAGTAAATGTGCTGTTTTGATCATCATAAGCATAGCTATAAGCTTGACGGCATTGGTTCTCAAAGATCCGAGAATAGTCTGTGGGTGGGCAAGTTTGTGGAGTGTTATTTACACCAGTGCAACAATACTGTGGCTGATTGAAAGCAGTACAAGCACTCTTGCAAGCAATAACGCTTCCATCAGACCCTTTCACTTGCAGCTCTGCTGGGCAAGCCGCGTTCACATTGGCTGGACAGCTAGAGGTCTTGCATTCGCCAGTTCCGCCTTGTGTGGCTACTGAAATAGGTAAGTTGAACCCATCTACATTGCTAACATCATAAAAGTCCATTCCACCATCAGCAGCTATGTTGATTTCTACCAAGGAAGCTGGTGGAACTGCACCGTTACCATTGCATGAAACCTGACCAGAGCTACATTCTGCAGTAGCGCAACTGAACCTTCCCGAGCTGTCTGTGGAGCATAGGGTTCGGGCCCAGAATCGGCCTTTCCATGGAGCTTGGACATCTATTGCTGAGGATGCTGTAGATGCTAACTCAAACCCAGTAGTTGATAATTGAGGTTTTTGATCCGAAGTTAAGGTTCCTGGCCAGACCGTATATGGACAGTTGTTTGTGAAAGTTATTCTAGCAGAGTGAGCACCTGCATGCAACATATATAAACCAAAATCCTTGTCATCATTTTGAAAATGAAAACAAAACCTGTATTGTAAGCAGCAAATATATGTAGCAGATGCAACATTAATTCTAACGTGTAGATACACGAACGTATCATGATGATGCATGGTTATAATTCAACGGGTTGCAATTATTTTTAATTATCAAAGTAAATAAATAAGACTCGTGATGAAAAGAATGTGCATGAACTCTATTCCTTCGCGGGGTTTCATGACTTTATTGCGTAGCCCATGTGATGATGAACGGGGCAAAACAACCAGAATTTCGTGATTATTTTGGGTGCATATTTAGCACTTCTAAAGGATGAGAGAGAGTTTTTGACAATGCAATGTGAGATAGTGATTAGTGAGAGCCTGAGAGGCATACCAGATAAGAAAAAGAAGGCCAAGGTGAGGCTGTAGAGTGCCAGAGTTTTCATCATTGTATGATATCGTTGCTTTAAATTGGTGGTATATAAGGTATGATGAGCTTGAATGTGGTATGGTGATAATAATCTGAAGAACTTGGTTGGGTATATATAGAAGCTTATACGTGGTTGCGGATATCAATGCGGTCCATGCGGGGAAACTAGGCTTGGATTTTTTTTTTTTTTTTTTTTTTTTTTGTCATTTTCTTTGAGTGAAGGCTTGGACTTTTCAGTAGGAATGCTTATTGGCCTGGTGATCGTTAGAGTTTTTTATACGGCACCAAGGTCGGTATTACTGCAACTCTGTCATTATTTGGTACGTAGAGGAACTTGGTAATTAGAACGACTGTAATAGTATTATGTTGAATAGACTTTTGTTTTGTATTCAATTTAACAACGTGTGAGGTTGAGACGAAGTAACCAGTCTAGTTCACCCATGACACTTAAGGTAGCGTCCATAGGTTTTCACTAGGGAAATTGAAGACAAACCTATGCAATCTGTAAGTCATGCCAACTCTAATTTGTCTGATTTCAACGTGAAATTTTGCGCATTGATTGAACTTTGAACCCGGGTGGCTTGAGATATTTTTGAGAGTTTTGTGGATGAATTTGGAATGAGAAAAATATTCTTTCACACTTGTTCATATAACACATAAAAGTAGATATGAAAAAAAGGACCTGAAATAGTGGATGTGTAAGAACCAAAACCCTTTGGAGTGAACCAATTCGTAAGGCTTCTAATCCTAGCCAAGGCCGGCCCTTCCCTTAGGCGAGTTAGGCAAATTGCCTAAGGCCCCCAAGTGGAAGAGAGGCCCCAAAATTTTAGAAAATAAGAGGGAGTAGGGGCAAAAAAAAAAAAAAGTTTCAGATGAATTACAAAAATCTGGTATATCCTTTTAACCAAAAAACAAAAATTTTGGTAAATCAAACATTATTATCCTCTAGACAAACCAGAAATCAACCAGATAAACTACAGATCCGGTCTAAGATATTAACCACAAAACAATCACAAATCAAAACAAATAAAACAACTCAAATTCCTAAAAATTTTACCTTTCTCTCTAGTCTCTGCTCTCCACCTCTCTCTGTCTCTCATTCTCTCTAATTCTCATTCTCTCCCCTGTTCTCATCTGCTCAACGACTCAAGCAAGGGCGGCAGCAAGCTTCCTCCGCCTGGACCGCCTTTCTCATTCTTTCTCTGAATCGGTTTCTCCGCCTCCGGCCTCTCTCATTCTTTCTCAGTTTCTTTGAATTGGTTTCTCCGCCTCTCTATTAGGTTCACCGTTCACTGGTTCAGCCGTTTTGTTCAGCACTCAGCAAGTATAAATATTTGCCACTTTGACTTGTAATAAGATTGGGCCCTCAGCCCTGGTTTGTTTATCAGTTTTGGGCCTTTAATTTTTTTTTTTTTAAAGCTTGTTTTTTTTTTTTTTTTTTTTTTTTGGGTTATAGATTGCCGCCTTCAGCCTTGGTTTTGTTTATTAGTTTTGGGCCTTCAAGTTTTTTTTTTTTAAAGCCTGTGTTTTTTTTTTTTTTTTTTGGGTTATAGATTAGATAGGATTTGTTTTGTGTTTTTTTGTAGGTGGGTCTTATTAATAAGCCTTGTGTTATAGTTGTGCTTAAATTTTTATTATGCTTGTGCTTGATGACGAGTGGATTCGTCGGTCGTTGTATGTGCGTCCGGGTGGAGTCGTCCTTTCCGCGATGGCCCTCCTACAAAGTGAGAATATCAATCTTTCAAGTGGTCACCGATGTGGTGCCTGCCACCACGCCTCCGATGCCTAAGTTAGTAAAGAAATTCTGGGAAAAGGAAAGTGAATGAGTTGTATGCTCTTTTGGATGTATCTCTCGTACCTGTTCGTTTATGTGGTGAGGGCTTTATATATGCCTCTGTAGTCCTAGCTGTTGTAGCTTTTAATGTCCTGCTTGGTAACGCCTGAGGCTCAGTAATGTGGATCTTAAAGGGGCCATTAACGGCCTGCATGGCTGACCCTTAAATGACTGCATTGAAGAGTACCGCTTTATCGGGCCTGGGTTCATCTTTAAAGATGGGCTCGTCTGTCCTGGTGAGCTCGTAGGGTCGTCAGTCCCATCAGTTGCCCCTGAATTCTGGGGTCGTCATTACGTGTATGGACGATCTCGGAATTTAAAAAGTCTATGAGCTGTACATGTTTCTCGGGATGTTGACCGTATTAAATGCTTAAGGGCGGCACCACACGTATTGCGGCCACGTGGCCTGTTGTGATTCAATGCTAGGTGACCCTTGGATTTCCCGCTGAATTTCAGTTTATTTTGAGCCTGTTGGTTTTTCCTTCCTTTAAACTTTTTCTCTTCTCGCTTTTCCCAAAATCTCCAATCATTGCTCTGAGTGTTACCTTCTCCATCTTCCTTTCTGCAAATTTCCTCCGCAACGTGGTGGCGCTGCTTCTTACATTTGCCCCTTTTCTTTTTGAGGTATGTTCCCTTTCCTTGCCCCTACCTTTTCTTTTTCTTTTTCTTTTCTTTTTTTTTTTTTTTTTTTTGCTGTTGTGATATGGTTACATTTTTTATTTTCCTTTCTCTTCTTCTTTTTTTCCTTTGAACTCTTTTGGGGTTGTAGTGTCCGTTTCTCATGGTCGATAGTTCTGTGGTTAGGGAGGTGTGCCCCTCGGTCTCTTTTGTGTTTGCTCGCTTAAGGGCTTCTTTGGGTACTTCTAGTGTTTTTCTTCCATTGCTTGGGAACTTTGTTTTTGAGGGTTGTAGTTTGCGGGTTGTAGTGGGCGAGTTGTTTCCAGTGCTTAGCCAATCAATTAATTGGTTTGGGGGTTTGGTAGAGGGAGGTAAAAGAATGTCGGAGGTACGATCCAGTGACCTCGAGACTGGGCTATCGTCTAGCGATGGCCCAGTGGAAGAAGACACAGCTGTCTCTTCTCCTCGAGAAATTAGGGCTTTTCATGCTCAGGAGGAGGTGTGCGGGTTGGACGCGAACACATTGGGCCGTTTTAGAGATAGGTTCCAATTCCCAGAACGAGTGAGGGTTCGTCTGCCTTGTGAGGGAGATCGGGCCTGTACCTTCTTCCCCGGGGAGGTATGCTTTTACGAGGCTGCCTTCATCTGTGGGCTGAGATTCCCCGTCCATCCATTTCTCATGGAACTGCTGGATCGGTTCGGTGTTGCTCCAGGGCAACTTATGCCCAATTCTTGGAGGATCGTGGTCAGCTATATGGGAATATGGCTGGCCGCGACTGACGGCGGTATGCTCAAGGTAGATGAGTTTGTTTATATGTATCGGTTGAAAGAGTCTAAGGAGCATGGGTATTATGAGTTGGTGCCTTGGGAGAGAAGGACCAGGATCATCCGGGGTTTGCCATCGTCCTTCAGGTACTGGAAATCAAGATTTTTCTTTGTGTCCGGGGACGATTTTGAGACCCCTTCTGGTGAGGTGTGGGGTGATCTCCCGAGGTTGCGTCGTCAGTAGGGGACCCCACCCTTAGGTGCGTCAATATTCTTCCTCGTCACTGAGTTTCTTTTGTGTTTGTTTCCCTCCATATTGTTGACCTCTTCGTCTTGTGTTTTGCTCAGTCAAGAGTCGGCCTAAGCTCAAAGGCAGGTATAAAGATTGGGTAGATAAGGCAATTGAATACGCGAAGACGATCGAGGATTAGGACGATTTGGTGGATCCGAGGACACTTTCATTCTATTATTTGGGCCCCGAGCCTTCTGCTTTTGTTTTGTGCATCATCGATATTGAGGGAAAAAAAGAGTAAGTGTGTAACGTCTGTTGTTTGTATTCGTCGTTATTTTCTCTCGCTCCCCTTTTTTTTCTCTTTTCCTTTTTGACTTGTCTTCGTCTTTGCAGAGATGACGACCAAGTTCAATAAGGACATGTACGCTAAGATGAGAACAAAGAAGGACGAGCCGTTGTCGAGCCTAGGGAAGAGGACGGTCTAGATTACCAGAAAGGGCTCTCCTGCTCCTCCTGTGCTCGTTACTCCTATCATGTCTTGGACCGAGACTACGCGGGCGGCTTCTCCAACCACGTCAGTGGAAGAGATTCCTACTCCTACATCTAAGAGGACGCGCCTATCCAAGAGGGAGAAGGACTCCCGTCAGTCTACGATCTGGAGTGATGAGAAGCTTTCTTGGGAAAGGGCGCAAGAGGCTGTGACTGCCGATGACCTGAGGGCTCTTTCTGATAAGCGCTTCAATGCGACTGCTGCCCATCATGTCCATAAGTTGGTTCAGGTGAATAGTCCTTGAGTCTCCAAAAAAAAATTTTTTTTTTTTTTGAGCCATGGTGTTGACGATCTTAACTTCCCTTTTCAGTTGTTGGGGGAGAGTCTTCACATGTCTGCTGAGTATGCTGCCCAGGAGGTCAAGGTGGCGTCTCTGTTGTCCCAGACGAACGCTCTGGAGGCGGAGAATTCAACATTGAAGAAGGACCTCATCGATTCCATGGGCGAGGCAAACTCCTTGAAGGAGAAAGTTAAGTCTTTGAATGACGATCTCCGGGCAGAGCGTCAGCTGTGCATGGAAAAGGATGATCAGCTTTTGGGTGCTAAGGAGAAGCTCAAAACCATTGCCGCGAAGGCCGTTGAAGCCTTCCAGCAGACGAACGAGTACAACACCATCCTCTTTAGCTGGTATTTTAAAGGTTTTGAGCTCCTGAGAATGTATCTGGTCAAGCATTCCTCCGGAGTCGACTTGGAGAGTTTAGACCTAGAAGAGGTGGACAAAGAAATGGCTACTGACGAAGCTACTCCATCCTTTGCCCCAGAAGGTGACATTCCCGAGACTACCAACCCTAGAGACGATTTTGCTGGAGATGTTTGAAACTGTAGTTTTTAAGGAGCTCTCTTTTTTTTTTTTTTTGGATGCCCATTGGGTCTTGGGCTGTAAGATCCACTCTCAAAACAATTTTATTTTGCAAGTAGTGTTTGCAGGTCTAATGTTGACCTTGCTTTAGCTGCAGAAACAATGATAACTGCCTCTTAAGTTAAACTGAAAATTTTATACTTATTGCTTGTCTCTTCTTTAGTTTGTCGGTTAGCCTCTTTTTGTCTTGTGACGCACTTAGTTTTTGGCAATTCGCATTTTTACGTTCGTGAGCAAGTTTGATCAGCACTTTGGCATACTCTTTTCGGCGTACTCGTCCGTCGAGACTGAGTTTCATTACTTGGCCAAAATCTGTTAGCTCTTCTCCCTCTTTATAGGGTCCGTCAGTAACTTACATCCGTCGAGGCAGAATCTTGTTACTTAGCCAACATTTGTTGGCTTTTTCCTTTCTTTAAAGATTCGTCAGTAACTTACATCCGTCAACCCGGAATCTTGTTACTTAGCCAACATTTGTTGGTTTTCTTCCCTTCTTTAAGGGTTCGTCAGTAACTTACATCCGTTAAGGCGGAATTTTGTTACTTAGCCAACATTTGTTGGTTTCTTTCCTTCTTTAAGGGTTCGTCAGTAACTTACATCCATCAAGGCAGAATCTTGTTACTTAGCCAACATTTGTTGGTTTTCTTTCCTTATTTAAGGGTTCGTCAGTAACTTACATCCGTCAAGGCGGAATCTTGTTACTTAGCTAACATTTGTTGGTTTTCTTTCCTTCTTTAAGGGTTCGTCAGTAACTTACATCTGTCAAGGCGGAATCTTGTTACTTAGCTTTCGTTTTTTGTTTGTCAAGCATTCACTGAATGGTTCCTTTATTACTTTTGAAAATTGTGAGTACAATATTTTGTTACATCGCGGGGTGGTATCTCTTTAGGTGCTCGATGTTCCAGGGTCAGGGAAGCTTCTGTCCGTCCAGCGTTTCCAGGTGGTAGCTGTTAGGATATGTGCCCTTAAATCCTATTGTTTGATGCTATGTATGATATTATGTATGACATTATGTGAGAAATGATGTATGACTTAATATTGTGTTTAATAAAGTTGTTTTATTCTTATCTAAAATAATGGTAACATGAATATTCGGACATTATCAAATAGTCCATGAGATGCATAGTATGTAATTTATGTGATTTAGTCACAGAAGATATAGATCACAAGTTCTTTGTAAACTCAGAATTTTGGTTCGTAGTCGGTGATGAAATTGGGCATTTCATCTGCGAAGACTATATCATATTAACTTCGATGATTTGTCTTGATCATAGAAGTGGTGACTTCTAGTTAATATGTTGATATGTTTTAAGAGTTAAGACATATTGAGCTGGACCACTGTGAGATTTATTATTCTCCTAACGACTGTCAATTGAATAATAAATCTCATGACTTGTATTCACATGAACTCTTAATCCTGAGAGAATAATGGACTTGATCAAGAAATGTAGGGTGCTTTGATATATCAGGAGTGAGATCTAAAGTAACGGTCAAAACCTCAGTATGTTGGGCAGCCACATTTAGTGTTGATGGAACATATATTCTCAAGATGGAATTCATAGTCTCTTAACGGAGATATAAAATATTCCCTTGAGATAAGTTTAATGGGTACAGTTGTTCAGAGAGTTAGGCCTAACCACTTTAGTAAGACTAAAGTATATATTTATGAAATTGGATTTTATAAATATATGGTGAATAACTCAAAAGGATTAAACCGGATACTCAAGGATTAAGATGTAGTAATTTACAAAGTGGCAGTCTATATTCATGACTTTGTATTACTACGAATATTTTATGAAGGGGTGGCATGTATAATAAAGTCTTAGGATATAATTTATTAATAAGGCCTAGAGTGCAATTATATTTATATAGTGGTATTAAATATAATTAATGGTAACTTTGGATTTGTCAAGAGTTGACAGAAAAGCCCGAGGCCCATTGGAGCTAGTGTCTTATTTGTTCCCTTTTGGTCCCACTCCAAGCCACACACTAAAGCCCAATTGGGAAGGCCCAAAAGGCTAGCCCAATTAGATAATCAATTATGTGGAGAGAAACATACAGAATTTTATATAGAATAAAATGGTTTGTATGTTTAAAAAAAATGAAAATAAGGGAGAGAGATACTCTTTCATATTCTCTCTAGAAAACATAGAACTGATTGAAAGACCACAAATCTTGGGCATCAAGTGGAATTGAAGTGAAGATTGAAAGTCTTCCCGAGTTCTTTTTCATTCGGTTTTGAATTTCACCGCATCAAGGTACACTCTCTTGTTCTTATATTCTGAAACCTACATAGTGCATGTTATCAATTGCGAATGAAGTAGATCCGTTTATTTTCCGCTGCGTATGTTTTGTATGCGATACAAACATGATGATTTCCTAACATTGGTATCAGAGCGATTTTCATTTCGAATCTGTATAACATGTTTTGTTCGTTTTGGAATTAGAGATAATAGTTTCAAGTTGATAGAGGATTATACATTTAATTTTCTGCATGGTTGTTGAAACTATGATTTGATAAAAACTGATATTGATGTTATGATGTTGTTTAAATATGAATTTAAGAATGTTAAATTGATCTTTAAGGCTATAGCATCAATAGATTTCAGTTTTGATATCAATCTCTGTCTATCATTTTCGTATGACGATTGTTTATTCATGCAAAACCGTTGAAAACTGCCTTAGAAGAATTTCTGGAAATTCGAGTTTTACGAGTTTCGATCGATCGAAATTTATTTTCGATCGATCGAGTAAGACAGTGACCAATCTTTTTGGATCGATTGATATTCGATTGCTAGTCGATCGATCAAATTTTCTTTTCGATCGATCGAGAAGCGATCGAGCATCAATCGAACAAGTCAGAAGGTTAAGTTCGAAGTGTTTAATTTTTTCGACCGATCGAGAGGCACATTCGATCGATCGAAAGAAAGAAAATCTGAATTTTTCTAAGTGTTTTCAAACTTAAAAGTGTGTGATTAAATTTCGAGTTTTCACTATTTTTTCTTACGCCTTTTTCGTAAGAAAAAGTGCTTAGTATAAAGTGCAAGGCTGTGTATAATTAGTTTATGCATGTTTAAAAGATAAAAACCTTTAATTTAAAACATCTAGTGGGAGAGAGATTCAAGGGTTGGATCTCACGGCCTCCATTGTCAGTTTATAGTAGTGTGATTAATCACCTCGCCTTTGCGTATATGCCTTGCTCCCTACGGAGGGTGTTTTATTCATGGTACTACAGGTTAAACTTCTTAATGATAGATGAAGTGTGTTTTTACATTAAGAGTGACCACGCTACCGTGGAGTTACTTGGTGACTCACATTGATTCTAGACAATGGTGTACACTAGACTAAATATGATGTTAACCTCCCTACGAAACTATGTCATTATCACTTAGAGGCTAAAGAATAAGCGGCACATTATTTTTGTTTGGTAAGAGTTACCATGATAACATTAATAATGAGGATAATCATTGCTTAATCATAGTGATTGGTATGACCTCGCTACCGAGGAATATTAATTGCGAGATTAGATTGTCGTTGCATATATTATATTATGGTTTTATTAAGGTTCCATATTATATGTTTATATACTAAATTGATAATGTCCAGTATACTTATTATATTCATGTTTATTATTTTCAGATTTGAACATGGCATCATTTAGCCCACTTGTTAGCATTCTTAATCAAAACAAACTGACTGGAACCAATTATGTTGACTGGAAAAGAAACTTGGACATAGTTCTCACAGCTGAAGAGCACAAATATGTGCTTACTCAACCATGTCCTAGCTTTCCTTCATTAGATGCTCCTCCTGAGGAAAAACAACAATATAATCGTTGGCAGAAATCTAATGAAATGGCCAAGTGCTACATCCTAGCGTCCATCTCAAATGTTCTACAGCATCAAATGCAGGATGTAGAACTTGCTTCGGACATTATGCTAAGTCTGAAGGAGATTTTGGTGAGCAAGGCCGTTCTGCAAGGCAAGATATCATGAGGCAAATTTATAATACCAAAATGGCTGAAGGTAGTTCAGTGAGAGAACATTGTCTTACAATGATCTCTAATCTGAATACATTGGAAGTTTTGGGTGCCGACATTGATGGAGAATCCCAAGTGGATATGATACTCCAGTCACTACCGGAATCATTCAAGGAATTCAGACTTAATTATAACATGAACAAAAAGATTTATTCTTTGTCTGAATTAATGAATGAGTTGGTGGCGGCGGAAGGCATCCTTGGTACTTCTAATGTTGAATCCAATGTGGATGAAGCTTCTACTTCTCAACCTAAGTCGAAAGGCAAGGGTAAGAAGAAGAAGAAGAAGAAGAAGGACTTCACTAAGCAGGAGGGTAAACAAATTGTCTTAAGGGTTGCCAACAAAGGAAAGAAGCTGAAAGGAAAATGTTTCCATTGTGGTGAGAAAGGACATTGGAAGAGGAATTGTCCAAAGTTCAAGGCTGCCAATAAGGGTATGAAAATTTCATTCCTTCTTGAAATATGTTTCGTACAAAATCCCACGGATTCCTGGTGTGTGGATTCAGGTTGTACTAATCATATCTGCAATTCTTTGCAGGGGTTCCAGGAGACCAAAAGACTTAAAGAAGGAGAGTTGTTTCTGACCTTGGCTGATGGGAGTAGGATTCCAGTTGTAGCTATTGGAGTGTTTAATTTATATTTTGAATCAAGAGTTTTAATATTAAATGACTGTCTATATGTACCTAATGTTCGTAGGAATTTAATTTCTGCAACTTATTTAGGTAAAAATGGATATTGTGTTATCCTTAAAGACAATGTTGTAATAAAGAAGGATAAAATGTTTATCTGTTCTGGCAATATTATGGATGGTCTTTATATTTTAACTCCTGATAAGCATGAATTATACAATTCTGAATTAGATAATAACTCTCATGTAAAATCATTAAAGAGAAAGTTTCCTTCTACTAATGAAGCATATCTTTGGCACTTGCATTTGGGTCATATTAATCCAAACAGAATTCAAAAACTGATCAAAGATGGTCTCTTAGAGCCATTGGACTTTGATGAATTTCTAGTTTGTGAATCTTGTTTAGAAGGCAAAATGACCAAACGACCTTTTAATGCAAAAGGTAGAAGAGCCCAAGAGTTGCTAGAATTAGTTCATACAGATGTTTGTGGTCCTATGTCAACCCAAGCAAAAGGAGGTTATGAGTACTTCATCACTTTCACCGATGATTACTCTAGATTTGGTTATGTGTACCTAATGAGACGGAAGTCCTAAGCTTTTTAAAAATTCAAAGAGTTTAGGGCTGAAATTGAGAATCAATTGGGTAAACACATAAAGGCCACTCGATCTGATCGTGGTGGCAAATACCTTCTTGGGGATTTCAAGGATTACTTAACTTAAAATGGAATTGTATCCCAATTGACTGCACCTGGAACTCCCCAACAAAATGGTGTAGCAGAAAGAAGGAATAGGACTCTTTTAGAAATGGTTAGGTCCATGATGAGTTACTCAACTTTACCTATTTCTTTTTAGGGTTATGCCTTAGATACATCAATACATCTTTTGAATTTAGTTCCATCAAAATCTGTTCCCAAAACACCCATGAAATTGTGGAGTGGGCGTAAGCCTAGTATGAAATATCTCCACATTTGGGGTTGTCCAGCACATGTGTTAAAAGGGAAGTAGATAAGTTGGAACCAAAATCAGAAGTATGTTTGCTTGTGTGTCATCCAAAAGAAACTAGGGGTTATTTATTCTATAGTCATAAAGATAACAAAGTTTTTGTTAGTACAAATGCTAAATTCTTGGAAAATGACTATGTGAATAATTTTACTCCTAGAAGTAGAGTTGTCTTGGCTGAAATGAATGAACCTGTAATTGAACAACCAATAGTTGCAACTAGGGATGATGTGGCTGTATGGGATACACCACAAGATACTACTCATGAGATGTCTAGTACACAGTTGCCTCGTCGTAGTGGGAGGAATGTTAGGCCACCTATAAGATTCATAGGTCTTGGAGAGACTTATGAGGCTATCTCAGAGGAGGCCGAAACTGATCCTTACACTTATGAAGAAGCAATGAATGATATAGATGCACATCATTGGGTCCAAGCTATGAAATCAGAATTAGATTCCATGTATTCCAATCAAGTTTGGGATCTTGTAAAGGCGCCTAACGGCATTAAACCTATTGGTTGCAAATGGATTTACAAGAGGAAGAGAGGGATAGATGGAAAGGTTGAAACCTTTAAAGCAACCAGAAGGTTTCATAGCAAAGAACTAAGAGCATATGGTATGCAAGTTGAATAGGTCCATTTATGGACTTAAGCAAGCATCTAGGTCATGGAACATCAGATTTGATCAAGCAATCAAATCATTTGGTTTTGAACAAAATCTTGATGAACCATGTTAGGTTCTAAAGACTAGGATCTAATGTATTTAGAACTTCATTTTGTATGTTGGCAAACCATGATCAAAACAATGTTGAGTCGTGTGTTAGACTTGCTCAAAGTATGGGGTTTATTGTAAAGTTGGAATCGAGTTTTTATGCAGAATTACTTGTAACTTTCTGTGAGACTCGATCGATCGAAAATTAGACTCGATCGATCGAAAATCGCACAGAACGTTTTTCTGCAGAATTTTCCAACTCAGCCCAAGCCCGTTTTAATGTATAGGGTTTTATGTTTGCCCTAAGTATAAAAGGGAAAACCCTAGCCACGTTTTTAGAGTTCTGTTTTGCTGTGTTTGTGAATCTCATTGTGAGATCTAGAGGTGTTTACCTTCACATACACTTAGGGTTTACAAACTTGAGATTTATGTCAAGAGTTGTGTAGATCGTTACAGTTGCAGAATCAAAGAGCACAAAGATATACAAGCAGGTGCGCTTGTGGATTTGCTGAAGAATTCCGGAAAGAAGGAGTCCGTGGATCTCGGAGCTATCATGGGGTCATGGTAGTAAGTTTCCTACAGGCAGGTAGCAATATGACGTTAGTGGTCTAAGTCTATTGTGTAAACTTCAATTCTTTCATAGTGGATTCAGTTTACCTTGAGGATAGCTAGGTCAAATCCTCCCCAGGTTTTTACCGGTGTGGTTTCCTGGGTCATCATATCTTTGTGTTGTTTATTTTCCGCTGCTTTATTGTTTTTATATTTATTTGTGTTAACCTAGTTTAATTAAATTACCTAAGTTAATAACTTGGCTAATTCTCTAGGTTAATCTGTTGGGTTAAGGGGTCTAAACGAACTGACAAGTGGTATCAGAGCGGGTAGCTTTTGTGTTTGATCCTTTGATCTTTGAGCTGATCCTTGACCCCTGTTGTCATGGAACACGGACACTCTCTAGTTGTTCCCCCTCACTTTGATGGAAACAACTTTGCCTATTGGAAAGTAAGGATGAAAGCATTCCTAAAATCCATTGATGAGAGGGTGTGGAATTCCGTTGAATACAGATGGGAGAAGCCCACTACTCCTGTGAGTGAGTGGCAAACTTCTCAGAAGGAGGCAGCCGCTTTTAATAGCAAAGCAATGAATGCTATTTTTAATGCTGTTTCCATGGAGGAATTTAAGAGAATCTCTAATGTTGAGGTTGCTCATACTGCTTGGAATATCCTCCAGACTGTGCATGAAGGCACAAAGGCAGTTAAGATAAATAAACTGCAGCAATTAACTTCTAAATTTGAAAGCATTAGAATGAATGATGATGAATCTTTTGATGAGTTCTATGCTAAGTTGAATGATATTGTTAATTCTGCTTATAATTTGGGTGAAATCTATGATCAACCTAAAATTGTTAGGAAGATTCTTAGATATTTAACTGAAGATTTTAGACCCAAAGTGACTGCCATTACTGAGAGTAAGGATGTGGACTCCATCCCTGTTGATGAACTTGTAGGATCTCTTCAGTCCTATGAGTTAGACCTCCCTAAAACTAACAAATCCAAATCAATGGCTCTTAAGTCTGTTGATGATGTTGAGGATGGTGGATTTGATGATGATCTCTCTGCTACAGAGATTGCCTATCTTGCTAAGAACTTTAGAAACTTTCTGAGAAATAGTAATAGAAGGGCAAGAGGCAAGAACACTGTTGAACCTAGAAATTTTAGGAAGAATGAACCCACTAAGGTTAATAACTTTGAAAAACCTAAGGAAAAAGTAGGTCAATCTTCTAATAATTCTTTGGGACAACAATGTTATGGTTGTCAAGGGTAT
This sequence comes from Lithocarpus polystachyus, assembly GCA_033629205.1. Classification (NCBI taxonomy): domain Eukaryota; kingdom Viridiplantae; phylum Streptophyta; class Magnoliopsida; order Fagales; family Fagaceae; genus Lithocarpus; species Lithocarpus polystachyus. Next base: position 50,227,028 of record CM066168.1, read on the forward strand.
GATCATTTAAAGTCTGAATGTCCTACTTATTTGAGGTCTAAGGGTAAAGCTATGGCTGTAACCCTTAGTGATGACGAAGTTTCCAACAATGAATCCGCAAGTGATGAGGATGGAAACTTTATTGCTTTCACTGCTACCACGGTAGTCAATGAAAGCTTGTCTGTTGAAGAGAACCCTTCTGATGGGGAACTCTCTGAGGATGCAGATCTACAGGAAGCCTACAATAAACTTTGCAAAGTTGCTGCAAAGGATGCTATGAATGTTGAGTTAGGCTTGAAGAAAATTGCATCTCTTGATCTTGAAAAGAAAAATTTACTTGTTAAATTATTTGATGCAAATGAGCTTTTGAATAATGTGAAAACTGAGAACATGCTCTTGCTTGAGAAAGTTAAATGTTTGGAACATGATTTGTCTGTTGCTAGAGAACAAACTAATAGGTCTGCAAGCTCCAAACTTGATCACATGCTGAGTATTCAAAAGTCTCCTTCTGATAAATCTGGTTTAGGTTATGAGGAAAGTATTTCTGTACTTGAACCTTCTTCCACTAAATTTGTTCCTTCTTCTGAACCTCCTAAGAGTGAGATTGTCAAACCCGTGGTGAGTGAACCTGTCAAGCCTTTGAATGTTACTCCACCTAGAAAAATTAGGGTTGATCTTCATGCTTCTCATTCTAGAGCTTCTACTTCGACTAAGGGCAAATTGCATGATAAGCCTGCATGGGTTTGTCATTTTTGTGGAAAACCTGGACACATACGTCCAAATTGTTTTAAGTTGCAAGCTGCGAAGCGAGCAAATAAAACTACAGTACCTGTGCCTCAAGCACGTGATCCTATGGTACTGATTGGTGAATTGGTAAAGGCGTTAAACCTTTTTTCTAATCCTGGAGTTGCTCAGAATTCGAATATGAATCATAACTCCAATGTAAGAGTTGCATCTAAGAAGTCTTGGATGCAAAAAGGCTCAACCTAATTGAGTCTGTCTGACATGGTCCTTGTGCTTTATTGCTATATCTTTTGTGACCTCTGTTTCTAGGATTTGCATTGCATTGCATTCATGCATTTCATTCTAGGTTGTTTTTTTTATATAAAAAAAAAAAAAAAATTTTGTTGCAAATTGTGTTTTGCTATTTTTCCTTGAATTTGAAGACAAGGTTGGTCTATCAATTATTGCATAACATGTTTATGTACCTTGTTTAGCTTTGATGCACTTATTTATTGCACTTTACTAGCTAAAGTCTTGTTGTGCATGTTGTGTGGGAAGATGCTATATTTGTTGATCACATGATCTTGATTTTGAAGTTGTATGTCTTTGATTGTTGGACTTGAACTTAATGAGAAAGGCATAAATAACTATCTCACCACTGTGTATTAGTCAATCATGAACACCTTAGTGCATATCATAAGATTTTGTGCTCGAGAAAGTGTAGCACATGCACAAAAAGAACATAAGGTGTAGCCTCTATTAAAATTGGTGTGTACATTATTGGGCTATAATAATTTCACAAATTCATAAAATTGGTGTGTACATTATCCCGGCTATTATTAAGTTTCTAATCAATTAATTTGAATAATGAGGCAAATCAAGAAACTTACATGATTGCAAGCTTTTACTCTAGGAGATGTGGGAGTTATATGATGTAACTCTTTAAGGGATAGTCTCTTTCAAATTCATGTGGTGGATTTTGTAGAAATTGTGATTGATCTCTATGTGTATATCACCTCACATGTTTCTCAAGCTTATGCTAGTTGCACACACTACACAAGTTAATCTTTGCTAAAATTGTGTACATGTTATTGTGTGTGTTTTTGGTCTGACCAACCAAGTTTGAGAATTCTTTGAAAATTGATGCCGAACATGTTTGCTTGTTTATTTTTTTTTTTGGGTATATTGAGAGTAAATTTTGGTTGAGGAATCTGGGTTGAATACTTGTGTTTTTGAAAATCATATCATCTCATACTCATGCATTTGATTTTAAAAATCTGCTGCTTTGAGGAGTTTTTTTTTTGGTTTAAAATGTTTGGTTTTTCAAAACACTGATTTTTCCAGAATTTCGATCGATCGAAATTGATTTTCGACTGATCGAAAATGTTTAAATTTGTTCAGAAAAATCTCTGGTTGGTTCGATCGATCCAGGCTGTTTTTGGATCAATCGAATAAGTTTTCGACCGATCGAATGTAATTTTCGATCGATCGAAAATCGTGCCGGCTGTTTTTTAAAAGAAAGTTTCTCAAGTGTCTTTTCACTTTTTCAAAACTTTTCAAATCTCTTTTTGGTTTCCTACCAACCGGTCAGCACTATTCTTGGGATTTTTGTCGTTTTCCTCCACTTTCTTTGCATAATCTCTCTCTCCCTCAGCTGGTAAGTCCCTTATACCCTTCCTTTTGCATTTATTTTCTATTTTCATGCATTTTTTCATGCATATTTGGGTAATTTCGGCATTTAGGGATTTTCTATTTTTGGGATTGTTTTGGAGTGATTCTTTCTCAAATTCTTTATGGGTTTTTGTGGGGACACCTTTCCTAAGCACCTCATGTGGTTTAATTTGGTTTATTTGGTGCTTTGAAGAAAATTTGAAATTCTAGGGCTTATATTTGAATAAATTGGGGATTTTGTTCAATTGGGTTGAAATTGATAAAATTGGCTTGTTAGATTGATTAATTTGATCATTATATTGAGTTAATAGACTATTGTGTTGATCAATTTATCAATTTGTTGTGTTTTGAAAACTAAGGTTTTTTCAAATTGGGTATTTTTGATACGCTTTGCTTGCTCAAGCCAATTTTGTTAATTTGAATCAAAATTGAACATGTCACTGCATTAGTACATGCATCATTTTCTGTTCATGCTCATGCATCATATAGATTTGATATTTTCTATATTTTTTATGCTGTGCTAACTTGCAGTCTGCTCTTGGTTTTGGTTTTTGCTCTTTTCTTTCTGTGTCTGTCTCTTTTCCTTAAGCACTATGCCTAGGAAAACTCGAGCCCATAGGACTGTTGATCCTTCTCCATCTTTTGACACCGAGAGATTTCCTAGTGAGTCTAACCAGATTACATATGAGACCCTTAATCTTAGGCGTCAGATTTGGGCTGAGCGTAGGGTTATCTTAGATGAGTTAGATCCTGAGGTTCGTAGGAACTTTGAGCGTCGGGGTTGGTTACCTCTTCTAGACTTTGAGCATCCTCCTCCTGCTTATTTAATTAGAGAGTTCTATTCGAACCTCTCTATTCATGTCTACGATAACGACACCTTAGTCAAGGTGTGGTTACGTGGTGTCGAGTACCGCATTACCCCTTCGGTGGTGTCGAATGCTCTTGGGGTGCCCATTGTGGACCATCCCGTCTTTCCTTACGAGGAGTCTCCTCCCCTTGATGACGTCTTGTCATACATCACTGGTACTTCTATCCAGTGGGGTTCTGATCCTCGGATCTCGTCTGCTGAGCTCTCTGAGTTGCACTATCTTTTCTTTCGGATAGCATGTCATTCTTTGTGGCCGATTACTCATGTTCACACCGTCCCTCTTGAGCGATGTGTGTTTCTGTATGCTTTGGTCACTGATGCTCCTATCAGTTTTCCGCATATGTTCCTTCATTCTTTGAATGAGGTTCATAGGTCTAGTTCTCAGGCTCATGCTTTGTTTTTTCCTGTTTTCATTCATAGGATTCTTCTCTTTCTTGGTTTTGGTGAGTATCCTGCTTCCGAGCCTGTTCATGTTATTGCTCCTATAGGTGCTACCTTTTTGAGGCAAAGGGCTGCTCAACTTCGAGCTAGCTCTAAGCGTGCTAGGGTAGAGCCTACCGGTGTCACTCCACCCCCTTCTTCTTCTTCTGCAGATCCTTTTGCAGCTGGGACTTCTTCGGATCCTGCTGTTGCTGCTGCTGCTGCTGATGTTCCTCCACCGTTTGATGAGGTTTCTGACCTTCGTCGGACGCTTGACACTGTCGTGACCGTTCAGGCGGCTCATGGTCAGCTTTTGGTGGACATCCTCGATGAGCTTCGTGCATTGCGAGCGGATTTGGCGAGCTCTCGTCGATCTTCTCCACCTCCTTTTGATGATGAGTGAGTGCCCTTTGGCAATTCGTCACAAAAAGGGGGAGTGCATAGTTCATTAGTAGCTTGTTTTTGTGTTGAGGGGATTTACATTTTAGGGGGAGTGTTTGTTTTCTTAGTAGTGATACTGCGGAGCTTGTGGAGTTATTAGATTGTATCTAGGTGCTTCACTGTGTATTTACATTTTTAGCTCTTGATTAGGAGATATTTTTGTTGAGATACATTGTTATGTATATGTTTTCTTATTTCACTATGTTACTGTGCTTATTGACTTATATTGATGATGTTATTCATGATATATTTTTTTTTATTTTGTGTCATGTGAAATTAAGAAATTTTTATTTATGTATTTCCTGTTTTTGTTCCACACATGCGTTTATGTGTTTGTTAAGTGTTACAGGAATATACAGGTTGTTTTCAGTCGAGCTGCTGTCTACCTTGCAACTGTTGGATAGTAGTTTAGGTTGAATTGTTAAGTGGCTATTTTTGTTGTAATGGGCTTTTTCAATTTGTAACTTTGAGCATTTTGTTTAGTCTGTGTTTTGTCACGGATTGCCAAAGGGGGAGTTTGTTAGGTTCTAAAGACTAGGATCTAATGTATTTAGAACTTCATTTTGTATGTTGGCAAACCATGATCAAAACAATGTTGAGTCGTGTGTTAGACTTGCTCAAAGTATGGGGTTTATTGTAAAGTTGGAATCGAGTTTTTATGCAGAATTACTTGTAACTTTCTGTGAGACTCGATCGATCGAAAATTAGACTCGATCGATCGAAAATCGCACAGAACGTTTTTCTGCAGAATTTTCCAACTCAGCCCAAGCCCGTTTTAATGTATAGGGTTTTATGTTTGCCCTAAGTATAAAAGGGAAAACCCTAGCCACGTTTTTAGAGTTCTGTTTTGCTGTGTTTGTGAATCTCATTGTGAGATCTAGAGGTGTTTACCTTCACATACACTTAGGGTTTACAAACTTGAGATTTATGTCAAGAGTTGTGTAGATCGTTACAGTTGCAGAATCAAAGAGCACAAAGATATACAAGCAGGTGCGCTTGTGGATTTGCTGAAGAATTCCGGAAAGAAGGAGTCCGTGGATCTCGGAGCTATCATGGGGTCATGGTAGTAAGTTTCCTACAGGCAGGTAGCAATATGACGTTAGTGGTCTAAGTCTATTGTGTAAACTTCAATTCTTTCATAGTGGATTCAGTTTACCTTGAGGATAGCTAGGTCAAATCCTCCCCAGGTTTTTACCGGTGTGGTTTCCTGGGTCATCATATCTTTGTGTTGTTTATTTTCCGCTGCTTTATTGTTTTTATATTTATTTGTGTTAACCTAGTTTAATTAAATTACCTAAGTTAATAACTTGGCTAATTCTCTAGGTTAATCTGTTGGGTTAAGGGGTCTAAACGAACTGACAAACCATGTGTGTACAAAAGACATCAAGACAAAGTAGTAATGTTCCTAGTGCTTTATGTTGATGATATTTTACTCATTGGAAATGATGTAGGTGTAATGTCATTAGTAAAGGTTTGGTTGTCAAGTCAATTTGATATGAAGGACTTGGGTGAGGCTAACTTTATTCTAGGGATCAAGCTTTGGCGAGATTGTAAGAATAAGATGTTAGGCTTATCACAAGCTGGATATATAGATAAGGTACTAGAACAGTTTAGCATGCAAAACTCCAAGAAAGGATTACTTCCTTTCAGACATGGAGTTCCTCTGTCTAATGACCAAAGGCCTAAGACTCAAGAGGAAGTAGATATGATGAGACAAGTTCCTTATGCTTCTGCAGTAGGAAGTCTCATGTATGCCATGCTTTGTACTAGACCGGATATCTTTTTTTCAGTTGGGATGGTCAGCCGATATCAATCAAATCCAGGACCACAACATTGGCAAGCTGTAAAGCATATTCTCAAGTATCTACGGAGAACGAGAGATTATATGCTTGTTTACCATTGTGAGGATTTGATTCCCATTGGCTATACAGATTCAGACTTTCAATCGGATCTAGATTTCAGAAAGTCCACGTCAGGATGTGTATTCACCTTGGGAGGTGGAGCCATAAGTTGGAGGAGTGTTAAGCAATCTTGTATTGCAGACTCCACCATGGAAGCTGAATATGTTGCTGCTTGTGAGGCGGCAAAGGAAGCTGTTTGGCTCAAGAAATTCCTTTCTGATCTTGGTGTAGTGAGAATGGAGCAAGTTCTTATCACATTGTTTTGTGACAATAGTGAAGCGGTTGCACAATCCAAAGATCCAAGGAATCACAAGAAAGGAAAGCACATTGAGAGAAAGTACCACATCATTCGAGACATTGTTGCTCGTGGAGATGTGGTGGTAGCAAAGATTGAAAGTGCAAATAATCTAGCAGATCCCTTTACCAAAGCTTTGCCTCAAAGGACCTTCGAGTCACATTTGGAGGGAATGGGAGTTAGATTAGTGCACAATAGTCTTTAGGGCAAGTGGGAGATTGTTAGGATATGTGCCCTTAAATCCTATTGTATGATGCTATGTATGATATTATGTATGACATTATGTGAGAAATGATGTATGACTTAATATTGTGTTTAATAAAGTTGTTTTATTCTTATCTAAAATAATGGTAACATGAATATTCGGACATTATAAAATAGTCCATGAGATGCATAGTATGTGATTTATGTGATTTAGTCACAGAAGATATAGATCACAAGTTCTTTGTAAACTCGGAATTTTGGTTCGTAGTCGGTGATGAAATTGGGCATTTCATCTGCAAAGACTATAACATATTAACTACAATGATTTGTCTTGATCATGGAAGTGGTGACTTCTAGTTAATATGTTGATATGTTTTAAGAGTTAAGACATATTGAACTGGACCGCTGTGAGATTTATTATTCTCCTAACGACTGTCAATTGAATAATAAATCTCATGACTTGTATTCACATGAACTCTTAATCCTGAGAGAATAATGGACCTGATCATAAAATGTAGGGTGCTTTGATATATCAGGAGTGAGATCTAAAGTAACGGTCAAAACCTCAGTATGTTGGGCAGTCACATTTAGTGTTGATGGAACATATATTCTCAAGATGGAATTCATAGTCTCTTAACGGAGATATAAAATATTCCCTTGAGATAAGTTTAATGGGTACAGTTGTTCAGAGAGTTAGGCCTAACCACTTTAGTAAGACTAAAGTATATATTTATGAAATTGGATTTTATAAATATATGGTGAATAACTCAAAAGGATTAAACCGGGTACTCAAGGATTAAGATGTAGTAATTTACAAAGTGGCAGTCTATATTCATGACTTTGTATTACTACGAATATTTTATGAAGGGGTGGCATGTATAATAAAGTCTTAGGATATAATTTATTAATAAGGCCTAGAGTGCAATTATATTTATATAGTGGTATTAAATATAATTAATGGTAACTTTGGACTTGTCAAGAGTTGACAGAAAAGCCCAAGGCCCATTGGAGCTAGTGTCTTATTTGTTCCCTTTTGGTCCCACTCCAAGCCACACACTAAAGCCCAATTGGGAAGGCCCAAAAGACTAGCCCAATTAGATAATTAGTTATGTGGAGAGAAACATACAAAATTTTATATAGAATAAAATGGTTTGTATGTTTAAAAAAAAATGAAAATAAGGGAGAGAGATACTCTTTCATATTCTCTCTAGAAAACATAGAACTGATTGAGAGACCACACATCTTGGGCATCAAGTGGAATTGGAGTGAAGATTGAAAGTCTTCCCGAGTTCTTCATTCGGTTTTGAATTTCACCGCATCAAGGTACACTCTCTTGTTCTTATATTCTGAAACCTACATAGTGCATGTTATCAATTGCGAATGAAGTAGATCCGTTTATTTTCCGCTGCGTATGTTTTGTATGCGATACAAACATGTATATTTCCTAACAGTAGCTGCCCTGTCTGGAGTAATGTGCTATCTTGTAGGGGCCTTCCCAGGTGGGGCTGAGCTTTCCTTGGGCAGGATTCTTGGTCGCCGGGGAGACTCTTCGTAGGACGAGGTCCCCGATGTTGAGCCGTCTAAGTTTCACCCTCTTGTTGTAGTATTCAGCCATCTTTTGCTGGTACTTCATCATTTTGTTTAAAGCTGTGTCTCTGACTTCGTCGATACAGTCTAGGTTGACTCGTAATTCTCTGTCGTTGCTTTCTTCCTGAAACATTTCTCGCCTGGTGCTCGTCACTCCCACCTCGACCGGGATCACAGCTTCGGAGCCATAAGTGAGTCGAAACGGGGTTTCTCCCGTTGGGGTTCTCGCCGTAGTCCTGTATGCCCACAAGACATTAGGCAACTCTTCCGGCCATATCCCTTTGGCTTCGTCTAGCTTTGTTCGGATGATCCTTAGCAGCGTTCGGTTGGTTACCTCTGTCTGTCCATTCGCCTGAGGGTGTCCCGGGGACGAGAATTGGTTCTTGATTCCCAACGTCGAACAAAAGTCTCTGAAGCCCTGGTTGTCGAATTGGCGTCCATTTTCTGATACGATCGTCTGTGGGATCCCGAACCGGTAGATTATGTTCTTCCACACGAAGCTTTGGATTTTTGCCTCGGTGATGGTCGTTAGTGCTTCTGCCTCGACCCACTTGGTGAAGTAATCAATGGCAACAAGCAGGAATTTTACCTGTCCCTTTCCCTGGGGCAGTGGTCCGACGATGTCGATCCCCCATTGAGTGAAGGGTCATGCCGAGGATATTGTCGTCAGTCTCTCGGCCGGGAGGCGTTGCACGTTCCCAAACCTCTGGCATCTGTCACATCTTTTGACGAGCTCATGCACGTCCGTCTGCATGGTAGGCGAAAAGTAACCAGTTCTAATGATCTTACTTACCAAGGATCTTGGGCCTGTGTGGTCTCCACATACTCCCTCATGGACTTCTCTCAGGATGTAGAGTGCTTCCTCTTCGTCAACGCATTTCAAATAAGGCATGGAGAAGCCTCTTTTGTACAAGGTGTCGTTCAGGATCGTGAATTTGGCTGCTCTTTTCTCTATCTTCTTGGCCTCCTTAACGTCCGATGGAAGGTGTCCATCTTGAAGGTAAGATATTATTGGCAACATCCAGCTATGAGTGCTTTGGACCGTGAGCATGGGAACTTCTTCTATGCTGGGGTGTGCCTGGATCTCTATGTAGGCGTCAGTTCTTGTGGGCTCTTCTTGTGAGGAGGCCTGTTTCGCAATCTCGTCTACCCTCGTGTTTTGGTTTCTTGGAACTTGTTCAAATTCTACTATGTCGAGCCCTTGTGCCAGGTGCCTCGTCAGTTTGAGGTACTTCTGCATCCTTTCCTCCCTCGCTTCATATTCTCCCTTTATCTGTCCTACTACCAGCTTTAAGTCGCTCTGGAGAAGTAGGCTTTTTGCCCCCAAAGCTCTCACTATTCTTAGTCCCATAAGTATTCCCTCATACTCGGCTTCATTATTGGTAGCTGGGAATTTTAATTGGACCCTATACTTCAGGGTTTCTCCTTCAGGGCTGATGATGATAACCCCTACTCCCCTTCTCTTTTGAGATGATGACCCGTCAATTTGTACCGTCCACCGTTCTAAGTTGTCAGTGTTGTTGGCTTCGTCATCACTGGTGAATTCGGCGATGAAGTCTGCTAGAGCCTGTGCTTTAATGGCGGTCCTTGGATGGTACTCAATGTCGAACTGGCTCAACTCAATTGCCCATTGAACCATCCTCCCAGCTGCCTCTGGTTTATTCATAGACTTTTTGATGGGCTGGTCCGTCATCACCCGGATGGGGTTCACTTCAAAGTATGGTCGTAGCTTACGCGAAGCTACTATAAGGGCGAATGCAATCTTTACGATCCTAGGGTACCTGGCTTCAGCTCCTTGAAAAGCCTGACTAACGTAGTACACCGGAAGTTGTCTCTTACCCTCTTCGCAAACTAGTGCTGCACTGACGGCCGTATTTGACGCGGTTAGGTACAGATACAGGTTTTCTCCTTCTTTGGATGGGCTCAGTAGAGGTGGATAGCTCAGGTAGTGCTTAAGTTCACGAAATGCTGCCTCGCATTTTTCAATCCAGACAAAAGCTTGCTTCAGCGTTTTGAAGAAAGGCAAACATCAATCCGTCGCTTTTGAGACGAACCTATTGAGTGCAGCAATTCTTCCTATGAGCTTCTGGACTTCTTTAGCATTTTTAGGAGATGCCATGTTGAGTATAGCCTGTTCCTATCTGGGTTCGCTTCTATCCCTCTTTGGGACACCATGAACCCTAGAAACTTCCTTGAAGCTACACCGAATACACATTTGCTGGGGTTCAATTTCATCTGATACTCCCTGAGGGTAGCGAACGTCTCCTTCAAGTCGTCCAGATGGGAAAGCTCTTCTTTAATTTTAACGAGCATGTCGTCTACATACACCTCCATGTTCCTACCGATTTGCTTGCTGAACATCTTGTTTACTAACCTCTGGTAGGTTGCCCCCGCGTTCTTTAGTCCGAAGGGCATCACTTTGTAGCAATACAGCCCTTGGCTTGTAATGAAGGCGGTCTTCTCTTGGTCCTCCTCGGCCATCTTTATCTGGTTATACCCCGAAAAGGCGTCCATGAACTTTAACACCCTATGCCCGGCTGTGGAATCTGCTAATTGGTCTATCCGTGGCAGGGGAAAACTGTCTTTTGGGCAAGCCTTGTTTAGGTCCGTGAAGTCCACGCACATTCTCCACTTTCCACTGGCCGTCTTTACCAAGACGACGTTAGCGAGCCATTCTGGATAATGAACCTCCCGAATGAAGCTTGCGGATAGCAACTTACTGACCTCGTCTGTGACTGCTTGGTTTCGTTCAGGAGCAAATACTCGTCGTTTTTGCTGGATGGGCTTTATGCTTTGGTCTACATTGAGTCTGTGCTGGATGACGTCTCGCGATATGCCAGGCATATCCTCGTGGCTCCATGCGAAAACGTCTAAGTTTTCTCTGAGGAACTGGACGAGATTAGCTTTCATTTTAGGAGTTAGTGTCGTCCCTATTCGGGTCGTCCACGCAGTTCTGCCATCCACCAGTTCGATCGTCTCTAGGGGTTCCATTTTTTCCTCCTTTTTCTCTTCTATCATCCAGGTGTGGTTTTCTTTGGCTACGAGCACAGCCTGATAGCATTCCCTAGCCAAGACCTGATCACCTTTTACTTCGCCTACACCGTCTTCGGTTGGGAATTTCATTTTCAAGCAATAGGTGGACGTGGCTGCCTTCCAACGATTGAGTGCGGGCCTTCCGATGATTACATTGTAGGACGAAGGGCAATCTACCACCAAGAAGTCTATCTGACGGGTCAACTGTCTAGGGTGAGTTCCAATGGTAACTGTTAACATCACTATGCCTTTAGGATATACCCTGTTCCCACTGAAGCTGACGAGCGGAGAGTTAAATTGCCGCAACCTCTTTAGGTCCAGGTTTAGTTGTTGGAAAGCTGAGAGGTAGATGATATCTGCCGAATTGTTGTTATCTACAAGGACTCTCCTCGTGTTGAACCCTTCAATCGCGAGCATAATTACCAATGGGTCGTCATAGGGTTGCTTCACTCCCCTGGCATCGTCTTCCGAAAAATACACATCCTAGTTCGTCCGCCTTTGCTTGAATGAAGGCGCCATATGAATGCTGTTCACCTGTCTCTGATGTGCTTTCTTGAGGGACTTGAACGAACCACCTGTGGACGAACCACCCGCGATTGTCTTTATCTCCCCTACAATACTCGGGCACTGCGGGGGGTTACCTTCGTCCCTGGACGCAACCCCGTGCTGGTTCCTGTTGTCGCCCTCGGGCCTGCCGGGTTCTCCCTTCTTGACATACGTCTGCAGCTTCCCTTTCCTAATTAGCTCTTCTATTTGTTCCTTCAGGTCCCTGCACTCTTTTGTATAGTGGCCATGATCCTTGTGGAATCAGCAGTATTTCTTTTTGTCGCGGACATTGGGAGATGAATGCAACGGCCTTGGCCACTTCAGGTAATGCTCGTCTTTAATCTGCGCTAAGATCTTGTTGATGGGCATAATTAAGGGGGTAAATTTTACCGCACGCTGGGTTCTATCATCCTTCCTCCTACTTCCGTCAGTACTTCGACGGTCTGGCTTGTCTCTCTTCCTTCCCCTACAATCGTTCTCTTCTTTTTTCATCTATCCTGTTTGTTCCGTGTCTCATATAGTGGTTAGCGCATCTTCTGCATTCATGTACTTCTGTGCTTTCAGAAGCATCTCCGCCATTGTTTTCGGAGGGTTTTTCGCAAGGGAAACTACGAATTCTCTGGACTTTAATCCTGCTTTAAAGGTAGTTAGTTGTACTTTATCGTCTGCTTCATCTACCTCCAAGGTTTCCTGGGTGAAGCGTTTCACATATGACCTCAATGTTTCTTTCTCCCCTTGCCTGATGGTAAGCAGGTAATCTGCTGGCCTTTTCGGGCGTTGGCCCCTAACAAAGTGGCGTAGAAAGGCGTTACTCAGCTGTCCGAATTCGTCGATCGATGATATTGGTAGCCGAGCAAACCACTCCCTTGCAACCCCCTTGAGGGTGGTTGGGAAAGATCGACACAGTATCTCATCGGGAGGTTGCTGCAGGCCAAGCGTCGTCTTGAAAGTGTTGAGGTGGTCTTGAGGATCTTTGAGCCCGTCAAAGGGTTCCAGCTGGGGCAATCTAAATTTCGACGGGACTGGGCATCCCAGGACCGCCGCCGTAAACGGTGAGTCCGTCGCTCTGATCATTCTGTCTAAGCTTTGGTCTGTTCTGTCCCGAATGGCGCTCCTGAGCTCGTCCATCTCCTTCCTTATTTCACGGAGGGGATCAGAATTCTGTCCATCAAAGGTGGCCTGCTCCTGACGGTCGCTCCTTCCGCTGCTGTTTTCTTCACCCTCCTGATTTGCTCCAGTCCGATTCTTTCCCTGTTGAAGCTGTTGCCTCATTTCCTGATTCTGCCTAGTAAGTTCTTCCACGGTGGCCGCTAGGACCTGGACTTGTTGGGCTAGGGCCACCGAATCCTGGTTAGGCTCCATCCAGATGCAAAGGTTGATGGAAGATCAAGATAAATCGATCCCCACAGACGGCGCCAAACTGATGACGAGTGGATTCTTCGGTCGTTGTATGTGCGTCCGGGTGGAGTCGTCCTTTCCGCGATGGCCCTTCTACAAAGTGAGAATATCAATCTTTCAAGTGGTCACCGGTGTGGTGCCTGCCACCACGCCTCTGATGCCTAAGTTAGTAAAGAAATTCTGGGAAAAGGAAAATGAATGAGTTGTATGCTCTTTTGGATGTATCTCTCGTACCTATTCATTTATATGGTGAGGGCTTTATATATGCCTCTGTAGTCCTAGCCATTGTAGCTTTTAATGTCCTGCTTGGTAACGCCTGAGGCTCAGTAATGTGGATCTTAAAGGGGCCATTAACGGCCTGCATGGCTGGCCCTTAAATGACTGCATTGAAGAGTACCACTTTATCAGGCCTGGGTTCGTCTTTAAAGATGAGCTCGTCTGTCCCGGCGAGCTCGTAGGGTCGTTAGTCCCATCAGTGCTTAATTATTTTTTAAAATTTTAATCTTGTGTTTTTATATATATATTTTAGTTAGTAGTAATATATTGAATAAGTCATTATTTATACAGGTTGAGATTGCTAAAAACTTGTTATTATTCGGTGAAACTACAACAATAATTTTTTATATAAATCAGGTTCTATTTCTCATTTGCTCTACACTTGAAAGTTATTTTATATTTTGGGCTTTATAAACATATTGTTTGATTAGAAATGTCTACTAGAAAATATGCATCTGGATATGAAAAACTTAAAAAAGAAAAAACGAAGAAAAATTAATTGAGTCTCGAAAAGGATCAATGGATAAATTTGTTATTAGTAATAAACAAACTATAACACAAAATTTAGATGAAATATCACAAATGAGCAAGAAATTCACCAAAAAGAGTTAGAAGATAATGAAATGATACAATTGCAAGATAACAATGATGTTCAATTTTGCAATATAACAAATCTTGATAATGAACTTCAAAATAATTTAGAAGAAAATGAAAATAATGATGAAAATGTCACAAATGAACAAGTTCACCATAATGATGTTCAACTAGAGGAAAATGAAAATAATAATGACATGTTGAATTATATTCCTTCAAATATTTATGATCCAGGTTATTGGAAAAATATTGACACAAAATTAAGAGATTTATTAGTAAAAAGAGGTTCAATTAGAGACAATGATATAATTTTTCCTAGAGGTGATGACACTAGACATTTTTCTACTATTCATTACACTTGAATATTATCAAATGGGGAGAAGCATGATAGAAAATGGCTAGTGTATTCAAAAGAAGCGGACCAAGTATTTTGTTTTTGTTGCAAGTTGTTTGAGTCTAAATGTACTGGCCAACTATGTAATGAAGGAACTCGAGATTGGAAAAATATTAGTTCTAAAATTAGAAAGCATGAAACAACTAAAGAGTATATTACTAACATGAACACTTGGCTTGATTTGGAAATGAGATTGTCAAAAAATAAAACAATAGATAAAAATATCCAAGAACAAATTAACAAAGAGAAAGATCATTGGAAAAATGTTTTATTAAAAATTATTGTTGTAGTAAAGAATCTTGGTAAATGTAATTTGGCATTCCGAGGAAAAAATGAAAAGATGTATGAAGAAAATAATGGAAATTTTTTAAGTCTAATTGAAATAATTGCAGAATTTGATCCAGTTATGCAAGAACATATTAGACGTATTCAAAATGGTGGAATCCATAAATATTATCTTGGACATAAAATACAAAATGAATTGATACAATTGTTAGCAAATGAGATTAAATGTAAAATTATCAAAAAGATCAAAGAAGCAAAATATTTTTCAATTATACTTGATTGTACACCAGATGCAAGTCATCAAGAACAAATGTCTCTCATATCACGATGTGTTGATAGTAGAACATTTTGTTGAATTTGTAAAAGTTGATGACACTACCAAAAAAGGTCTTTTTGATGAAATTATAAATGTAATAAATATTCTTGAGCTTGATATTAATGATATACATGGACAAGGATATGATAATGGGTCTAATATGAAAGGAAAACATCAAGGAGTACAAAAAAGACTTCTTGATATAAATCCTAGAGCATTTTACATACCATGTGGTTGTCGTAGTCTTAACCTTGTACTATGTGATATGGCCAATTCTTGTCCAAAAGCTATATCATTTTTTGGAGTTATACAACACATATATACATTGTTTTCTTCATCTACAAAAAGATGGAAAATTTTACAAGATAATATGTTAGGTTTAACTCTTAAGTCATTGTCACAAACACGCTGGGAAAGTCGCATTGAAAGTGTAAAAGCAATAAAACTCCAAGCTTCACAAATAAGAGATGCTTTGTTACAATTAGCACAAACAAGTGAAGATCCTAAAATAAAAAGTGAAGCTGATTGTTTAGCAACATATGAAAGTGAAAGTTTTGAGTTCTTATTGGGTATGACTATTTGGTATGACATATTATTTGCTATCAACTCTGTTTTTAAAAACTTACAATCAAAAGACATGCACATTGATGTTGCTATAAATCAATTAAAAGGTTTTATTTCTTATTTTAAAGAATATAGAGAAAATGGATTTACATCTGCAATGAATTCATCTAAAAAAATTGCATTGGAAATGGAAATAGAACCTGTATTTCGTGAGAAACTTATAATTCATAGAAAGAAACAATTTGATGAAAATGTTCATAATGAGACAACACATTCTGCTGAAGAATCTTTTAGAATTAATTATTTCTTATATATAGTAGATAAAGCAATTAGTTCAATTGAGAATAGATTTGAACAATTTCAAATATATGAAGATATTTTTGGTTTTCTATTTAACCTCACAAAATTGAAGTCACTAGATAATGATAGTTTACAAAAATACTGTCTTAAACTTGAAGATTTTCTCAAACATAATGTTTATTATGATATTGATGGTTTAGATTTATTTTCAAAGTTAAAGGTTTTAAAAGAAATTTTACAAACAACAGATTATACTCCAATTGACATACGAAATTATATAAAAAGATTAAATTCATTTCCAAATACATGCATTGCTTATAGGATTTTACTAACAATACCGGTTACAGTAGCTTTTGCAGAAAGAAGTTTTTCAAATTTAAAATTAATAAAATCATATCTAAAATCGATAATGTCCTAAGAAAGATTAAGTGGATTAGCTATATTATCGATTGAAAAGGAGATGTTAGAAGAACTTGAATACAAAAATTTAATTAATCAATTTGCATCTCAAAAGGCAAGAAAAATAGATTTTAAATGAAATATATTATAATATAAAAATATTAAATAAAATTTTTAGTTCTCGCCTTAAGCCCCAAAATGTCTAGGGCCGCCCCTGAGCTAGGATCTGGTAGGTTCCTTTTTTAATTTCTTTTTCACCAAACTTATGTTATCATAATTCAAAGAGTAAAGCTAAACCATCGATATAGTTGGTGATCAAAGACTTTGTTAATACATTCACATTCTAGGATATAGTACATTTTCTAGTAATGTTGTGGTATATTCTTTTCGTGAAAAAATACTAAAGAACAACTTGCTTTTGTGTATAGAGAAGTGAGCAAGGAGCCTAACTTCTTTCGGTTTTTACATTTGGGGTCTGTTTCTTCAAGATTTTAAGAGATGGACTACATCGTAATAAATAATAATAATAATAATAATAATAATAATAATAATAATAATAACAATAACAATAACAACAGAATTGGCTTAATCCAGTGTCCTATGCATTGAACAAGATAGGATGTTACCATGCGTCCAAAAATTGCCATATGTTAGCATCCTATCAGGTGCAGTGACCCAAGTCTCTTCCAACAAAAATGATAACAATAATAGTTTATAAAGTATATCAATTATACAAAAAAATGTTATATGTTAGCATTGGTGCAGTACACAGGACAAAGTAAACCCAAGTCTCTCCCAACAACAATGATAACAATAATAATTTATAAAGTATATCAATTATACAATTTAGCGTCTGCATCTATATCATAAAACACTAAATAGGTACATCTTACTATTGAAATTTATATATTATATTGGATCCATGGAAGGATACAAATAGTATGAGCTATGCTAATAGTAAACTAATTAGGACTACGTGTCAACTAGGACCAGAAGTCCCAGTATAGTTACGACTAGGGTAAAATAATGTGCTTAGTTCTAAACCCATATATCTAACACATAGACTATGTCATGTGACTATGCTATCACGTACACTTAAGCAATTAAGGCGCCATGTGATTTGGATCAAAGGCAGTTACCAGTTACCACGTGGTTGTGAAATGTAAAAGTTAAGATAGTAAACAAAATTAATCTTTTATCTTTTTAACTTTTGACTTTTTTACCGTTTTAACTTTTGCATCTCACAACAAATAATAATTATATGGATCTAAATCTGTGGGTGCCTGACCAAAAGCTATCTCACTAATTTAAATAAGGTACCACAAGCCCTTGTAGGCTATCATAACTTCTCCTTTGGCATTAATTTAAATGTAAGACATGACACCATGAGAGGAGGTTTAAGAAGTCAATTGTATTACCACCATGATTAGGAAATCTTGTGGAATGGCTTTGAGAAAAGTTAAAACAGACCGATGAGGTATGAGAGAGAGAGAGAGAGAGAGAGATTCCAAACAAAATATATTGGAAGCTAGACCCATGAGATAACACTTATCTATAGGTAGGTAAACTAAATCCTGTTAGAGCATTCCCATTGGCAATTGTAAATGGTATATGTAGGGAAAATTTAACATAAAGGCATAAAAAGAGCCCAGCAGCCGGACTTGTAAAATCTTACAATTGCAAAAAATTTGCAATTGTGCTACAGTGTCGTCCTACATTTAGGATGGCACTGTAGCACTTTAGCAAAAATTATAATATATTTTAATTGATAAAGTGGAAGAGAGATGGGGGAGAAGAAAGAGAAAGAGTTGTATTGGAATATATTATATTATTTTAGTGGGTAATATATATTATTTTAATGAGTAGAATAGGAAAATAAAAGTTGGAATGTTAGGTGTATTGTAAAATGGTATGATATAATTGATAACATAATTTTTTGGGATGGTAAAATAAGATAGGATGACTTTTTCATTGTGAATGCTCAACCCTTCTAGAATGCTAACTGCTTATGTTCAATGTTTTAAAGCCTAAATGTTCAACAACACACTAATTCACAATGTTCTGCCATAATGAGATCATAAATGAGGTTATTTAAAGGCAGAGATTTCCAAGAAATAAGGACACTCCCTTCATGGATCCAATGACACTTGTCACTAGATCTTGAGGGGCTACATGATACTCAGTAAAACATTGTTAACGTCTCCTCACTCATAAGGCCGGGCTTGTCAAGACTAGACATGGCAATATGGGTTAAAATTTTCTGACCTGGCTTGACCCAATCTAAAAAATATATGACACAAATCCGATTTTTTTTGCCCGAAATAAAAACAGTTGACCCGTGACCCGACCCGATTTTTTTGCGGGTCAACCTAACCCAACCCGAATAACCCATGACCCAACCCGTTAAAAAAAATTCGTTAAAAAAATATTTAAATTGCGTCCTAATACTAGGTGTATAAAGCAAAAGTACCAAAACTAATAATCAATATATTAGAAAAATAAAGTTATAAACAATTAAAACTATTGTCAAGACATGACATCATTGACATGAGAGAATGACTATTTGATTCATCTCAACCATTCAACCAATAAGAGCTAGCTTCAATGCTTGACATGAGACAAGACAACGCATTACATAAGGCTGTCAAGAGTCAAGACAACCATTAAAAAAAAATCCCATTCAATACTATTACTAGCTGAGCTGTAGCCCATTGTCCAAAGCCAAAGGCACAAAAAAATGAACAATGCACAAACGGCAAACCTAACAAACCAAACCAAAAAGCTTCCTTTCCTCAGTTCAGTAATCAGTTCCTCTACTCTTTCTCTTGCGCCTTCGGCCTCTACCCTTCTTCACAAATTCCACACTTTTTTAGTTTCACACAAAGCAGTCAAAGCTTGCTCCTCTGCCCTTCTCCACTGTTGCTTCTGAATCAAGTTTTAGCACTGGAAAAAAAAATTCTTATTCCGTATCAATCACCTCTTTTACCTGAGAATGTGGAAGCTACGTTGTGTACTAAAAGTTGGGTATATGGATTTGAAGGTAATTTAATTTTTTTTATAGTCATAATTATACAATTTTAAGTCTTTATTGATTTGCTTTCATGGTACATTAAGTTATATTAAAATATTGTATTGTCGATGAAGATGCTGACGAAATTGGCCAACTTGAGCTACAATTTGCAAGTATGAATATTTGCAGTGCTGAATCTGCTACCAACGTTGAGTAGATTGAGATTGAGATTGAGATGTAATTCTTATAAAATATTTACTTATTCTTCTTTATTTAATATGTTATGTTTATTTTTAAATTCCTTTTTGTTTAATTTATCTTTCTAAGTAATCTAACTTTACTATTATTTTAAATGCAACAGGAACATGTGCACTTAAGAAGACTGATAACTTGCTATTTTGCTGACTTACTTGTTTTGTTTGTTTTAAGATCTATCTCTTTTTGAATATGTAAACTTGTAATTATATGCATTTTGACAGTGAACTATTAACATTGAAGACTTTTTCCATCATGAATTTATGACTATAAATTACTTTTGTCATGCTCAAAACTATCAAAATTGGAAGGATATTAACAAGTGGCATTAAGTGCAATTCATTTGTTTAATTGATTTTATTCATTCTTTCTAAATAAGTTGTCATTGATTTTTTTTTTTTTTTTTTTTTGTAATTGAAAAAAAAAAAAACTTGTTTGAAAATACGGGTCAACCCGACCCGCAACCCAATTGACCTGTTTAAAAATGACCTGTTTTGACCTGCGACCCGTTTGATCCGCAAACCCGATTGATCCGACCCGCCCGTTTTTCCACGTACTAGTTACTCAAGAGCACCAATTAGGGCAATTATCAATTAATGGTCACCTTGACAATCTATCCTTTGATTGAAATCCCTGCAAATCTTGATCCTCATTAGATTCTCATTCTTATGTCATCATGCCCTTCGAGCATCCCAATTCCCAAATCCTAATCCTTACCCCGGATCATAGAAAGTAACTTCCAAAGCTGTTCCTGAGGCACCGATCATCCAAGTTGCCTTGGTCTAGCTTACATAGAAGCCTCCTACGGGGATCGTGATACAAGGCCAACCTAGTGGGACTTTTTATTGTTTTGTTTTTTCTTACCCCATCTTACTTCGTATCATTGCGCCTAATATTAAACGTAATAGCTTAAGGACTCTAAATGTTAAAGATTCGGACTTAATATCAATGTCTGAATGTCTCGGTCCAACATGAAAAAGCAAGTGAAAGAGTAGCACAGAAAACTTTCTTGTCTATGTTGTCATAAATAATAAACACAACCACAACGCCACTCGAAAAAGTTAAGAAACTTTTTGCGGTATTAATCTTTTGGTATGTTTTATTTAAATAATTTTTTTATTGTCAAATACATCCATGTGCCAGTACAGTAAACTTATTATTTTCTAATTACTATTTAAAGAGAAGGGAACACATAATTCCTCTCCTTATGGACAAAAAGTGATAACATAATCGGGTGCACCAGAGCAGGTGAACGTGCTATTCTTATCATCATAAGCATGGCTATAAGCTTGAGGACATTGCTGCTCAAAGATCTGAGAATATCTTGTGGCTGGACATGTTTCAGGCTTGTCATATGCGCCAGTGCAACAATATCAATTGTGGTTCATTGAAAGCAGTACATGCGCTCTTGCAAGCAATAACGCTCCCATCAGACCCTATCATCTGCAGCTCTGTTGGACAAGCTGCGTTCACATTGGCTGAACAGCTAGAGGCCTTGCATTCGCCAGTTCCGCCTTGTGTGGCTACTGAAACAGGCAAGTTGAATTCATCTACATTGCTAACATCGTAATAGTCCATTCCACCACTTGCTGCTATGTTGATTTCTACCAAAGAAGCTGGTGGAACTGCACCGTTACCATTGCAGGAAACCTGACCAGAGCTACATTCTGCAGTAGCGCGACTGAACCTTCCCATGCTATCTGTGGAGCATTGGGTTCGAGCCCAAAACTGGCCTTCCCATGGAGCTTGGACATCTATTGCTGAGGATGCTTTGGATGCTGAGGTTTTTGAGCCGAAGTTAGGGTTCCTGGCCAGATGGTATATGGGCAGTTGTTTGTGAAAGTTACTCTAGCAGCGTAATTACCTGCTTGCAATATATACAAATATATCGAACTTCTTGTCGCCACTTAAAACATGGAAAAAAAAAAAAAAAAAACTATCTTGTAAGCTGGAATGTGAATGAAATCTAATTCTAACATGTATTATCATGATGACAGTTATAAATAAAAATCATGATGAAAAGAATGTGAATGAAATCTAATTCTAGCCCTCGATCGATCCCTGTTCATTAGGGATTCATAAACTAATAAAAATGGCTAGTGACAGTGTCAGTTCGTTTAGACCCCTTAAACCCAAACAAATTAACCTAGTGAATTAGCCAAGTGATTAACTTAGGTTTATTATTCAGATCTAGGTTAAAACAATAACAATCATATCAAGTAAAGCAGCGGAAAAATAAACAACACAACGATATGATGACCCAGGAAAACCAAACCGGTAAAAAACCTGGGGAGGATTTAACCTAGCTATCCTTAAGGTAAAATAGCAAATCCACTAGAAAGAATTGAAGTTTACACAATAGGAACTTAGACCACTAACATCCTATTGCTATCTAAGTGTAGGAAACTTACTACTATGACCCCATGATAGCTCCGAGATCCACGGACTCCTTCTTTCTTTAATCTTTGCAAAACACAAACACCACCGTTTGTGACTTTGAGACTCCACTCAAAGGTTTAGCAACACAAACTCTCCTGTTTGTGACTCCAAGACCACCCTTGAAGGTTTAGATCATCAGCACCTTTGATGACTAGAGAAGGCAGCAACTTCAGCAATACCGGATCTTGAGATTCTTCAAGTAACAACACCGATAAAAGTTATAAGAGAGGTTTTAGAAGCAAAACCCTAAATACAAAAGAGGCACACTCTTCTCTCTCTAAAAAGCCTTATAAAAACGTGCTTAGGGTTTCCTTTATATAGTGGGAGAAGTAGATCTGAAACCCTAATCCTTAATGAGCTAGAACTGCTGTTTGGGCCAACTTAAAATTCTGCAGATACGATTCTCGATCGGTCGAGCTTGTCTTTCGATCGATTGAACCAGGCAAATTCTGAAATCTTCTTTCTGCAGCTTGCATGTTCTTGTGTGCTCACGATTTGCCAATTGTTCTAAGCTCTTAGAACCTAACAATCTCCCCCTTTGGCAATTCGTGACAAAACTTTCATACAAAATGAAATGTTAAAATACAAGAACAACCCAATACAATAAAATGTCCAATTACATCACAAATCCCAATCTAAGACTCTTAACCTAGAAGTTGCCAAGAAGAGGTAGAAGGTCTTGATCAGAATGCACCTGTCTTTCCTGAAACACTCAACAAACACATCAACGCATGTGTGGAAAGAAAGACATATAAACAAAATAAAGCACAATATAAAAACAAAAGTAAACTAACTCTCCCCCTAAGTTAAATACATCAAAAAGTTTTTATATTTTCCCCCTTTTAAAAACAATTTCATCTCCCCCTAAACAAGACAAACAGGCTTCCCACATATCATCTATTTCTCCCCCTTTTTGTCACGTATTGACAAAAAAACAACTCAAACAAAGAGTAAACATGAGAGAAAAAAGAGAACCAAGGGAACATAAAACAGATTAGCTCTATAGAAAAAAGAGATAACTCCCCCTATAAAGAGCAACAACTCCCCCTATGAACAACAAAGGTTAAAAAAGACTTTTCTTTCCCTATAAAAATAGGAAAAACAAAACAAGTTTTGGGAAAAACAGTTTCGGGGAAAATTTAGGAGGTGGGGATAAATAAAAACACACAAATCAAAAAAAAATGAGTTGAGGATACACATAAAAAAAAATATTCTCTCTTTCAATAAATACAAACTTGACACTATGTGACCCATAAATAATTGCATGAGGAGAGAAAATATTTGCACATTGATTATCCATTATATCTCTAAAGAAAAATATTTTCTGCAATTCACACATCAAGAAAAAATAGCATATACTAAAATGTACAAAGGACTCAAAAATTAATCAATCAATTTTTAATTCAAGTTGAGTACCCAATTTAGCAAAGTGTATGCATGTTATGTGTGAAAACAATGAGAGATATGACTGCAAAACTGCAAGATGGATATAGAAAAACAATGCAACTCATGTGAATCCTAACCATAAATGATGCATGAAAAAAAATTTTGGTCAAAAACTCTAAAAACTGAAAATTTTTCAGTTTCGATCGATCGAGCATCGATCGAATACCAATCGAGTCAGACAGAATCAAACCAAAAATTTTAACCGCAATTTCGATCGGTCAAGCAACAGCTTCGATCGGTCGAAATTCTGGAAAACTCAAATTTTTAAAAAATATAACAATTTAATGCAGAAACTCCTCAAAGCATAGTATTTCATGAATGAAATGCATGAGTATGAGACTGAAAGTTTTTCAAAAACACTTGAATTCAACCCAGATCTTTCAAAAACAAGTTTTTCAATCAATATGACCTTAAAACTCAAATTTTGCATCAAAATCAAGGAACATATAATCTTGGATGGCCACAACAAAATCACACACAATAACATGTACAAAGTTTAGCAAAGAGTAACTTGTGTAGTGTGTGCAACTAGCAAAAGCTTGAGAGACATGTGAGGTGATATGTAAATAGAAATCAAACACAAAGTCTACAAAATTCATCACATAGAATTTGAAAGAGACTATCACCTAAAGAGTTACATCATATAACTCCCACATCTCCTAGAATAAAAGTTTGCAATCATGTAAGTTTCTTGATTTGCCTCATAATATACACACCAATTTTAATTAATTTGAATACATTATAGCCCAATAATGTACACACCAATTTTAGTATTTAAACCGAGGCTACACCTTATATTCTTTTTGTGCATGTACTACACTTTCTCGAGCACAAAATCTTATGATATGCACTAAGGTGTTCATGATTGGCTAGTAAACAGTGGTGAGATGGTTATTTATGCCTTTCTCAATAAGTTCAAGTCCAACAATCAAAGGCATGTGACTTCAAGATCAAGACAAAGTGATCAAAAACTATAAACATCTTCCCACACAACATGTACTACAAAGACTTCAGCTAGTAAAGTGCAATAAATAAGCTCATCCAAGCTAAACAAGGTACATAATCATGTTATGTAAAGATAATATGGCCAACCTCAACTATAAATCCAAGATATATAATACAAAACATAAAAATCTTTTTGGTTTTAAAAAAATTTATGACCAAAAACAAAAAAACACACATTATTCTAAATGAACAAAAATGCAAATGCAATGCATGACAGTGCTTAACTAAGCTATAGAGGGTACACAAACAAAAAATATCAATTTCTTAATTAACCCATGAGTACATGTACAAACTAGTACATACTCACACAAAATCAAAAAATAGCTCAGCACTTATATAACACATGCTATTCAAGTTTCTCCACAATGTCAAGCATGTTCTAAATCAAGAGAGATATCATAATTCATGTAATCCTTAAGAAAAAATAAAACAAGACACAAAATAAAATATTTTTGTCTTTTTGAAATTTTTCAATGTTTTTGGGTTTTTTTTTTTTTTTTAAAAACAACCTAAAAAGAAAAAAAACAACCAAAAACAAAAACAAAACATGTCCACAAAAATTGAAAGAATTAAAACAGGGACAAGTCAGCAACACTTACCTTAGAGAATCTTTTCTCACCCATATAGCACGAGTCTTCGGCTTTGTAGGTGAAAATCCATGTGAAGCAGAGTGTATTTGAGGGATTACACCAATCTTCTGAGAGAGACTAAAATCCTGCAAATTCCTTTCACAAGCCAACAAGCTCAAATTTTTCAAAAGAATACGAAACAATTTATTTGGACTTATGGCAGGAGAAGTATCATCACATGTCCTAGACTGAAACACAGAATGCTTAAATTTCAATTTATGACAATTAGGACGAATGTGACCAGAGACACCACAATAGTGACAAACAGGAACAAATTTAGGAACATCAGTATTCCTAACAGCAAATCTAGTCTCAGATTTTTGTTTTTGCCTCAACAAAGAACAGTTTGGTCTAATATGACCAACAACACCACAAAGGTGACAAGTAGGCACAAAAACAGATTTCTTATGCTCTCTAACAGTAGGTTTAGACATAGGTTTAGAAACTTCAGCGTCTCTATCAGAACTGTTACCTTTATCTAACCTAGCAAAATAAGCCTTTTCTTTATTATTCCTCTTGAAAGGAGGGATATAAACTTTTTCAGCTTTAGGCTTAAGAGAAACAGAAACACTTCTGTTATCAGCAGCAAGCTTGGTACTAGTCAAATTTTCAATTTTAGCTTTAAACTCAACTAAATCTTGTTCCAAGCTTTTCATCTTCTCATCTTGAGAGGAAATTTGATTTCTCAAAAAGTCATTCTTTTTATTAGATTCATCTAATCTAACAATCAATTCCTCTTTTTCAAGATTAGCTAATTTTAACTCTTCTTTAAATTTTTTAGCAATTTTCAAAGACTTAGATAATTCCTTACGAAGAGTTTCACAGGCATCAATAAAATCAACAGAAACAACAGTGTCCTTTTTATTCACATCATCACGATCAAAAACAGTAAGACACTTAAAATTATCCATGATAACAAGGATCAAGGATCAACTCTTAGATCAAAGGATCTACAACAGAAGAGCTACCCGCTCTGATACCACTTGTCAGTTCGTTTAGACCCCTTAAACCCAAACAGATTAACCTAGTGAATTAGCCAAGTGATTAACTTAGGTTTATTATTCAGATCTAGGTTAAAACAATAACAATCATATCAAGTAAAGCAGCGGAAAAATAAACAACACAACGATATGATGACCCAGGAAAACCAAACCGGTAAAAAACCTGGGGAGGATTTAACCTAGCTATCCTCAAGGTAAAATAGCAAATCCACTAGAAAGAATTGAAGTTTACACAATAGCGACTTAGACCACTAACATCCTATTGCTACCCAAGTGTAGGAAACTTACTACCATGACCCCATGATAGCTCCGAGATCCACGGACTCCTTCTTTCTTTAATCTTTGCAAAACACAAACACCACCGTTTGTGACTTTGAGACTCCACTCAAAGGTTTAGCAACACAAACTCTCCTGTTTGTGACTCCAAGACCACCCTTGAAGGTTTAGATCATCAGCACCTTTGATGACTAGAGAAGGCAGCAACTTCAGCAATACCGGATCTTGAGATTCTTCAAGGAACAACACCGATAGAAGTTATAAGAGAGGTTTTAGAAGCAAA
Source organism: Lithocarpus polystachyus (assembly GCA_033629205.1). Classification (NCBI taxonomy): domain Eukaryota; kingdom Viridiplantae; phylum Streptophyta; class Magnoliopsida; order Fagales; family Fagaceae; genus Lithocarpus; species Lithocarpus polystachyus. Next base: position 50,253,566 of record CM066168.1, read on the forward strand.
ACCCTAAATACAAAAGAGGCACACTCTTCTCTCTCTAAAAAGCCTTATAAAAACGTGCTTAGGGTTTCCTTTATATAGTAGGAGAAGTAAATCTGAAACCCTAATCCTTAATGGGCTAGAACTGCTGTTTGGGCCAACTTAAAATTCTGCAGATACGATTCTCGATCGGTCGAGCCTGTCTTTCGATCGATCGAACCAGGCAGATTCTGAAATCTTCTTTCTGCAGCTTGCATGTTCTTGTGTGCTCACGATTTGCCAATTGTTCTAAGCTCTTAGAACCTAACAGACAGTGCAATTTGCCAATGCTGATGCATATCAGAAGTAGATAGTGAGGCATACCAGATAGAAAAAAGAAGGTCAAGGTAAGGCCGTAGAGTGCCAGGGTTTTCATCATTGTATAATACCGACACCATTGCCTTAAATTGGTGGTAAAAACTAACAAGTGTAATGAACTAGTGCATGGTATGGTGGTTGCTAATCCGAAGAACTTGGTTTGGTATATATACAGAGCCTTATAAGTCAGATATCAAGGCGGTCCAAAACAAGACTTTGACTTTTCGTTAGGATTTCTTATTGGCCTACTTGGTCATGAGTCTTCACACGGCGTCGACTTGCTAAATGGGACTGTGTCAATATTTCTTTGGTGTTATACCAAAAAAAGAAAAAATTTAAAGCAGATCGGACTTGGTATTTTACAATTTGATTATCAAATGACTATTATGTTAAATAGACTTTTGCATTCAATTTAACTACGTTTGAGGATTGAGGCGAAGCAACCAGTAGCCTAGTTCACCATGACTAATTAAAGGTTACGTAGATTTTTCACTGGGGAAATTGAAGACAAGACATGCTAACTCTAAGTGTTAGGTTCTAAGGAATTAGGAACTAATGTATTAGAACTTCAATTTGTAATGTTAGCAAACTATGATCAAAACAATCTTTAGTCTTGTGTTAGACTTGCTCAAAGTATGGCTTTTTATGTAAAGTTGGAATCGAGTTAATTGCAGAATTTACTGTGCACTTCTGCCTGACTCGATCGATCGAGAATTAGACTTGACCGATCGAAAGTCGTGCAGAACGTTTTTTTACAGAATTTTCCAACTCAGCCCTAGCTCATTTAATGTATAGGGTTTTATGTTTTGCCCTAAGTATATAAGGGAAAACCCTAGCCACATTTTTAGAGTTCTGAATGCTATGTTTGTGAATCTAATTGTTAGATCTAGAGGTGTTTACCTTCACATACACTTAGGGTTTCCAAATTCAAGATTCATGTCAAGAGATTGGTAAATCATACAGTTGCAGAATCAAAGAGTTTCAAGATATACAAGCAGGTGTGCTTGTGCTTTGCTGAGAATTCAAGGAAAGAAGGAGTCCGTGGTCTCGGAGCTGTCACGTGGTCGTGGTAGTAAGTTTCCTACAGGCAGTTAACAATAGGATGTTAATGGTCTAAGTCTCTATTGTGTAAACTTCGATTCTTTCATAGTGAATTCGTTTTACCTTGAGGATAGCTAGGTTAAATCCTCCCCAGGTTTTTTACCGGTTTGGTTTTCTTGGGTCATCATATCATGTGTTCTTTATTATTCCGCACTTTCACATGATTTGATATATTTGTGTTAACCTAAATCTGAATAATTTACCTAAGTTAATCACTTGGCTAAATAACTAGGTTAATTTGTTTGAGTTTAAGGGGTCTAAACAAACTTACAAGTGGTATCAGAGCGGGTAACTTTTGTTTTTGATCCTTTGATCTTTGAGCTGATCCTTGACCCCTGTTGTCATGGAACACGGACACTCTCTTGTTGTTCCACCTCATTTTGATTGGAACAATTATGTCTATTGGAAAGTAAGGATGAAAACATTCCTGAAATCCATTGATGAGAGATTTTGAAACTCTGTTGAATATGGATGGGAGAAGCCCACTACTCCTGTGAGTGAGTGGCAAACTTCTCAAAATGAGGCATCTGCTTTCAATAGCAAAGCTATAAATGCTATTTTCAATGCTGTCTCTATGGAGGAATTTAAGAGAATCTCAAATGTTGAGGTTACTCATACTGCTTGGAATATCCTCCAGACTGTGCATGAAGACACAAAGGCAGTTAAGATTAATAAGTTGCAGCAATTGACTACTAGATTTGAAAGCATTAGAATGAATAATGATGAATCTTTTGATGAGCTCTATGCTAAACTGAATGATATTATTAATTCTGCATATAATTTGGGTGAAATCTATGATCAACCTAAAATTGTTAGGAAGATTCTTAGATCTTTGACTGAGAATTTTAGACCCAAAGTGACTGCCATCACTGAAAGCAAGAATGTGGACTCCATCCCTGTTGATGAACTTGTAGGATCTCTTCAGTCCTATGAGTTGGACCTACCCAAGACTAACAAATCCAAATCAATGGCTCTTAAGTCAGTTGATGATGTTGAGGATGGTGGATTTGATGATGAACTCTCTGCTACAGAGATTGCCTATCTTGCCAAGAACTTTAGAAACTTTCTTAGGAACAATAACAGAAGGACAAGAGGCAAGAACACTGCTGAACCTAGAAATTTTAGGAGGAGTGATCCCACTAAGGTTAATAACACTGAAAAACCTAAAGAGAAAGTAGGTCAACATTCTAGTAATTCTATGAGACAACAATGTTATGGATGTCAAAGGTATGGTCATATGAAATCTGAATGTCCTACATACTTGAAGTCTAAGGGTAAGGCTATGGCTGTGACCCTTAGTGATGATGAAGTTTCTGACAATGAATCCGCTAGTGATGAGGATGGAAACTTCATTACTTTCACTGCTACTACTGTAGTTAATGAAAACGTGTCTGTTGAAGAGAACCCCTCTGATGGGGAACTCTCTGAAGATGCAGATCTACAGGAAGCCTTTAATAAACTTTGCAAAGTTGCTGCAAAGGATGCTATGAATGTGGATTTAGGCTTGAAGAAAATTGCACCTCTTGAACTTGATAAAAAGAATTTGCTTGTGAAATTGTTTGATGCTAATGAGCTTTTGAATAATGTGAAAACTGAGAACATGTTTTTACTTGATAAAGTTAAAAACTTGAAATTTGAATTATCTGTTGCTAGAGAATAATCTAATAGGTCTGCAAGCTCCAAACTTGATCACATGTTGAGTGTTCAAAAGTCCCCTTCTGACAAAACAGGCTTAGGTTTTGTGGAAAGCATCTCTGTGCTTAAATCTCATTCCACAAATTTTGTTCTCTCTTCTGAACCTCTTAAGAGTGAGATTGTCAAACCTTTGGTCAGTGAACCTGTTAAATCTGTAGATGTTACTCCACCTAGGAAGATTAGGGTTGATCTTTAAGAGTCTCATTCTAGAACTTCTAATTCTTCTAAGGGCAAATTGCTTAATAAGCCTGCATGGGTTTATCATTTTTGTGAAAAGTCTGGACACATTCGTCCAAATTGTTTCAAGTTGCAAGCTGCGAAGCGAGCAAATAAATCTAAAGTATCTGTGCCTCAAGCACAAAATCCTATGGTATTTATTGGTGAATTGGTAAAGGCGTTAAACCTTTATTCCAATCCTGGAGTTGTTCAAAATTCTAATGTGAATCATAACTCCAATGCAAGAGTTGCATCTAAAAGGTTTTGGATGCAAAAGGCTAGACCTAATTAAGTTTTTCTGTCATGGTCCTTGTGCTTCATTACTCTATCTTTTGTGACCATTTTTCTTAGGATTTGCATTGCATAACATTCATACATTTCATTCTAGGTTGTTTTATTTCATCTAAAAAAAATTATTTTTGTGCAAAATGTGTTTTTGCTATATTTTTCTTGAATTTGAAGACAAGGTTGGTCAATCTAATTTGCATAACATGCTTATATACCTTGTTTAGCTTGAATGCACTTATTTTTACTGCACTTTACTAGCTGAAATTTTTGTAGTGCATGTTGTGTGGAAAGATGTTATAGTTGTTGATCACTTGATCTTGATCTTGAAATCATATGTCTTTGATTGTCGGACTTGAACTTTTTGAGAAAGGCATAAATAACCATCTCACTACTGTTTATTAGCCAATCATGAAAACCTTAGTGCATATCATTAGATTTTGTGCTCGAGAAAGTGTAGCACATGCACAAAAAGAACATAAGGTGTGGCCTCTATTAAAATGCTAAAATTTGTGTGTACATTATTGGACTATAATAAATTCACAATTCAAATAAAATTGGTGTATACATTATCCCGGCTTTGTTAACAAGTTTCTGATCAATTACAATTGATATTAATTATGAGGCAAATCAAGAAACTTACATGATTGCAAGCTTTTATTCTAGGAGATGTGAGAGTTATATGATGTAACTCTTTAAGTTATAGTCTCTTTCAAATTCATGTGATGAATTTTGTAGAAATTGTGATTAATCACTATGTGCATATCACCTCACATGTTTCTCAAGCTTCTGCTAGTTGCACACACTACACAAGTTATTCTCTGCTAAACTATGTACATGTTATTATGTGTTTTTGGTCTAACAAACCAAGTTTGAAAATTTCTTGAAATTAATGCAGAACATGTTTGCTGTTTGAGTTCTTGAGGGAAATTTAGAGAAAATTTTGTTTTGGAAGATCTAGGATAAATACATGTGTTTTTGGAAAACTTTTCATCTCATACTCATGCATTTTATTCATAAAATCTAATGCTTTGAGGAGTTTTTGAACTAAAAATGCTTCGTTTTTCAAAAATTCAATTTTTCCAGGATTTCGATCGATCGAATCTGTTTTTCGACCGATCGAAATTGTTTCAAAAATCTCTGGAAAGTCTCGGGTTGTTTCGATCGGTATTCGATTGGTACTGGATCAATCGAGGTAGTTTCGATAGATTGAATATGTTTTTCGATCGATCGAAAATCGAGCTGAGTGTTTTTTAAAAGGAATTTTTTCTCACTTGATTCTTCACTTTTCTAAGAACTATTCAAATCCTTTTCAATCTAAACCACCGGTCAAAGCATCCAAGGATTTTCCTGTCGTTTTCCTCCGTTCTTTTTGCATCAATTCTCTCTCCCAAAGCCGGTAAGACCTTTTTACCCCTCCTTTTGATTTTATTTTCATTTTTCATGCATTTTTTGATGCATTTTTTGGGTATTTTCGGCATTTGGTAATTTGGTATTGATTTTGGGTGTTTTTCTTTCAAATTAATCATGGGTTTTTGTGGGGACACCATATACAAGTATAACATGTGGTTTAATTTGATTAAGTTGGTGTTTTGTGGACAATTTGAAAATCTAGGACTTGAAATTGATGAATTTGGGGATTTTGTTCAAATTGATATAAATTGTTGAAATTGGCTTATTAGATTGATTAATTTGATCATTATATTGTCTTTTCTAATTGATGTGTTGATCAATTTCTCAATTTGTTGTGTTTTGTAAAATTGGGTTTTTGAAAATTGGGAATTTTTTGATATAAAATTCATGCTCAAGCCAATTTTGTTAATTTGGATTATATTTGAACTATGTCACTGCATTTGTTTATGCATCATTTGCTTTTCATGCTCATGCATCATATAGATTGATATTTCTATATTTTATGCTGTGCTAACTTGCATCTGCCCTTGGTTTCTTTTTTTCTTTTTTTTCTTTTTTGTCTATGTCTCTCTCTCTCCTTAGCACCATGCCTAGGAAAACCAGGGCCTATAGGATTTCTGTTCCTTCTCCTTCTTTTGATAGTGATCGGTTTCCTAGTGAGAAGAACCAAGAGACATACGAGACCCTTAACCTTAGGCGTCATATTTGGGGTGAGCGTAGGGTCATTTTAGATGAGGTTGATCCTAAAGTGAGACGTAATTTTGAGCGTCGGGGTTGGTTACCTTTGTTGGATATAGATCATCCACCTCCGGCTACCTTGATTAGAGAGTTCTACTCGAACTTCTCTATCCACGTCTATGATACCAACACTCTAGTTAAGAGTTAGTTACAAGGTATGGGATATCGCATTACCCCTTCGGTAGTGTCTGATGCTCTTGGGGTGCCTATTGTTAATCATCCTGTCTTTCCTTATGAGGAGTTTCCACCTCTTGACGACGTGATGTCTTACATCACTGGGTCTTCTATCTAGTGGGATTCTGATCCTTGGATCACGTCTGCTGAGCTCTCTAAGCTTCACTATCTTTTCTTTAGGATTTCCTGTCATTCCTTGTGGCCTATTTCTCATCTTCATACTATCCGGATTGAGCGATGTGTGTTTTTATATGCTCTTGTCACTGATGCTCTTATCAGTTTTCCTCTCTGTTTCTTCGTTCTTTGAACGAAGTGCATCGTAGTTGTTCTACGGCTCATGCTTTATTCTTTCTTGTCTTTATTCATAGGATTCTTCTTCATCTAGGTTTAGGTGATTTTCCTACTTCTGAGCTCGTTCACATTATTACTCCTATAGGTACTACCTTTCTGAGGCAAAGGACTGCTCAACTTCGAGCTAGCTCTAAGCGTCTTAGGGTAGAGCCTTCCGGTGTCACTTCACCTCCTTCTTCTTCTACAAATGCTCCTGCGGCTGCGACGTCTACTGACCCTGCTACTGCTGCTGCTGATGTTCCTCCACCTTCTCCTTCGGATATTTCTAATATTCGTCGGACTTTGGACACTGTCATGACCGTTCAGGCGGCTCATGGTTAGCTAGTAGTGGATGTACTTGATGAGCTTCGTGCTTTGAGAGCGGATTTGGCGAGTTTTCGTCGTTCTCCTCCGCCGCCTCCTTTAGATGATGAGTGAGTGCCCTTTGGCAATTCGTCACAAAAAGGGGGAGTACAGTTCTACTGTGGAGTACATATCTTGTAGAGGAGATTTTTGTCTTAGGGGGAGTTTTGTACCTTGTTGTGATATTGAGGAGCTTGTGGAGTCTTTTAGATTGTATCTAGGTGCTTCACTGTGTATTTACATTTTTTGCTCATGATAAGGGAGATATATTTGAGATACATTTTTATGTATATATTTCTTATTTCACTATGCTACATTGCTTATTGATTTATATTTATAATGCTATTCATGATATATGTCTTTATTTTGTGCGATGTGAAATCAAGAAGTTTTTTTTGTTCCTTGTATTTTCCACACATGCGTTTATGTGTTTGTTAAGTATTACAGGAATATATAGGTTGATTCAGTTGTGCTACTGTCTTGCAACTGTTAGATAGTAGTTAGGTTGAATTTGTTAGTGTGGCTATTGTTTTGTAATGGGCTGTTTATTTTGTAAACTTTGAGCTTTTTGTTAAGTCTGTGTTTTGTCACGAATTGCCAAAGGGGAAGTTTGTTAGGTTCTAAGGAATTAGGAACTAATGTATTAGAACTTCAATTTGTAATGTTGGTAAACCATGATCAAAACAATCTTTAGTCTTGTGTTAGACTTGCTCAAAGTATGGCTTTTTATGTAAAATTGAAATCGAGTTAACTGCAGAATTTACTGTGCACTTCTGCCTGACTCGATCGATCAAGAATTAGACTCGACCGATCGAAAGTCGTACAGAACGTTTTTCTGCAGAATTTTTCAACTCAGCCCTAGCTCATTTAATGTATAGGGTTTTATGTTTTGCCCTAAGTATATAAGGGAAAACCCTAACCACGTTTTTAGAATTCTGAATGCTGTGTTCGTGAATCTAATTGTTAGATCTAGAGGTGTTTACCTTCACATACACTTAGGGTTTCCAAACTCAAGATTCATGTCAAGAGATTGGTAAATCATACAATTGCAGAATCAAAGAGCTTCAAGATATACAAGCAGGTGTGCTTGTGCTTTGCTGAGAATTCAAGGAGAGAAGGAGTCTGTGGTCTCGGAGCTGTCACGTGATTGTGGTAGTAAGTTTCCTACAGGCAGGTAGCAATAGGATGTTAGTGGTCTAAGTCTCTATTGTGTAAATTTCGATTCTTTCATAGTGAATTCGTTTTACCTTGAGGATAGCTAGGTTAAATCCTCCCCAGGTTTTTTACCGGTTTGGTTTTCCTGGGTCATCATATCATGTGTTCTTTATTATTCCGCACTTTCACATGATTTGATATATTTGTGTTAACCTAGATTTGAATAATTTACCTAAGTTAATCACTTGGCTAAATAACTAGGTTAATTTGTTTGAGTTTAAGGAGTCTAAACAAACTTACACTAAGTTATGCCAACACTAATTTTTTTTTATTTCAACATGTGCGTGCCCAAAACCCCTCGCCTAATTGGATCTAATGTTTGGGCTCACAATCTACTTGTACAGTGAGTATTAGGTATCCTACTATGGGTAGTTCCTGGGCGGGCTTAAGAATAGAATACACTCAGAAACTAACTTTTCTTCTTCCCTCTCTCAACTTTTCTGCATGTTCAATTATTCTCTCAAGTTCGCTCTCAATTGTCTAACCCCTCCTTCATTATACCTTCTACTATTTATAGCTTATGTTTAGTGGTGGAATATGATTACTTTCTGATTCCGCTCGTGTGGGTGGGGCCCAAGTTAATTATTCTTGACAATGAATATATATGATACATTGGGAATGGGGGGTTGGCACATTGGAACTAGTGCTGACCATCGAAACTTGGTCGGTAGCGCAATCTCCCAGGGCACTCTAGTCTGCCGAGATGCAACCGAACATCATTGACGTACTGACCAATCATGAGGTCTCTGAGGTGTATTCGGATATCGAGATCATGAGTAGTGGGCTAATGTTTTTGGCCCAATCATGACGGGATAGGCCTAAGGGTGGTACCGTTCATATGGGCCTACCTTAACTTGGCCCAATGGATGTGGGCTTCTCACCGTATGTTGTACACAACATAAGCTATACTAATTATAATTTTTAAATTACGTTTGTTTTTATTAGACTTCTGTGCACTTAGATTGTTTAACCTAATTAATTAACCAAGTTGATACTTAGGTTCATTATGAGATCTAGGTTGAACACAAAAAATCATATCACAAAGTGTGGAAATGTAAAGAAGACAGTAATATGATGACTCAAGAAAGCTAATGAAACCAACTGTTTCAAGGTAAAAAATCTGGGGATGATTTAAACCCTATGGAATGGAAGTTTACAATAGATTTAAACCCTAAATTGAAAACTATCTCTTGTAGAACTTACTAACATGACCACGTGTAGCTCCAACTCCACAGACTCTTCTATCTTGAATTTGCTAAACACAAACTCTCATGTTTGTGACTTTGAGATCTCACTCAAAGATTTCAAATCACCATTAGTAGTAGATCTTTATGCAACAGCTTGTTTCCACCAGTTCTTGATTGTAGGTCTCGTTCCAATAAACGCTTGTAGAGTTAGAAGATATAGAAACCTCACAAATCTCACAAGAGTAACACATAAGTCTTCTAAGAGCTTCTAAAACGTAATTAGGGTTTTCCTTTTATACCTAGTAATGTTGGACTAAAACCCTAAATATTTTTGCAGGCTTGGGCTTGATTTAAAATCTACAAAACACGATTTTTGATCAGTTAAACCTATCTTTCAATCGGTCGAGCTTCACAATACCTTGCTTCTTCTTTCTGCAACTTGACGGTTCTTGAATCTTGACTTGAACAATTTTAAGCAATGTCTAACACTTAATCTAGACATGTTTTTGTTCTCAGTTTGCCAACATACATAAATTGAGAATCTAAACACTTAATTCTAAATATTTAGAAACTAACATATTATAATGTCCACTGAAAGGATATAATTAGCATGAGCTACACTAATTATAAACTGGTAAACTTTCTTATTCTTGAATAAGAGATTTAAAGTTCAAATTTCTTACACAAAAAGTAATTAGTGTCTTAGCCTAATGATAAGAGCAATTAAATCGTAAACTAAATTCTACCATCTGTACTATTAGATTATGACTCTAATACAATTAAGACTAGCTAAGGTAAAATGATGGGCATAAGTCTGAACCTATATTTCTATCCCATAAAATATATAGCCTAAATACGTCACATGACTATATAATCTTTCATAATAAAATTTAACACCTAAGGTACTCTGTGTTGGAATTTTTTTTTTTTTTATGTAGACAAAAAAAGAAGGCACTATTTTTACTTTTTGTTGAGGAGTGGTATAAGGGATGTTGTGGCCAAATAGTGTAGGTGCCCTTGAGATCTGCCAAAAGCTAGTGCACTAATCTGATTAAGGTACCACAAGCACTTATATATGTGCTATCACAACATTTGCTTTGTTATTAACGAGATCACTAAGGAGGATTGCTCGCAGCTCAATATGAATATAGACGAAAGCTTTATAAAGCCTTTTGTAAAGATCCTGATCTTCCTAATGATACGTGGGTCAAACATCATTATAAGTTGTCCAAGAATTTAGAGGTATGATATATATGCCACCGGGGGGGAGGTTCCTGGAGTCGGTCGCATAATTGCATTACCATCAGGATTAGGAAATTGTGAGGAATAGCTTCGAGAAAAGGATAAAGAAGATGGGTGAGGTTTGATAATTATCAAGGGGTCGGTAAATTAACTAGATCCTGCTAGACGCACTTTCAAAATGCTAACTGGCAATGTTTGATGTTTTATGCCCAATTGCTTTAACACACTGATAGGCCAAGAATGTATTGACCTCTTATGATAAAACCAATTAATTAGCCAAGTTAATCAATTAATTCAATTAATATGCAAAACGCGTGGTAACACAAACAGATCACCAACTAAGTTAATATGCAGCGGAAAATAAAGTTGACATAGTGATTTGTTTACAAATGGGAAAAACCTCCAAGGCAAAAACCCCACCGAGTGAATTTAAGGTCACCACTCCCAAGAATCTACTATTATCACAACAAGCGGTTACAAGTAAAGGAATCTCAGTACCTTATACCAACCTACAGTTGATCCCTTACCCTAATACACAATTGGACTTGTTCTATAGTAACAATCTCTCCTTTTCAATGCACGGCTCCTAGTACGTGACTAACCAGTAGATGTGCGGATCTCAGTACGCGGCTTACTTACCAATTTGAGAAAGATGTTGGCTACAAAGTTCTTCAGTTCATCAACACGATGAAGATCACGAAGTTCCTTGGTCACAAAACCCAACGGCGTACAAACGTGACAGTTTCTTCAAGAGGAAGATGAACTAGGGCAAATTTTGTATCCGGTCACAATTTGCATGAATAAAACTTTGCCCCACACTCACGCAACCTTTGACGTCCCTTAAAATAATCCTTATATATGTCTAGGGTTGTAAGAAAAGAAAGTCTAAACATGTACACACGGATTGGAGTGAAATTAGATCTGAAAAACTGATTTTCATAAATCTCGATAGATAGGATATCTATTGAGCAGTTGTCGAGCATCAAGCTAAAGCAGCCTTTTAAACCTCAATAGATGCTATCTATCAAGCTAACTGTCAAGTTTTAAAATCCAACACTTCTTCACTTGTTTCTAGGACAAATTTACATGGCTTTAATACTTGAACTTAAATTCATGTTCCTTATAGTATTAAACACATCCTAGATCTACCCAATTACAAGTAAAGTGTGTTTTGTCAAAGGATTATCTAACTCTAAATGACATATTTTCTTAACATGATTCACATATGTCCTAACAATTTCCCCCTTTGGCAATCAGTGACAAAACCACAACAAACAAATAATGAATATATGAGAGAAGTCATAAATCACTTAACTCATATTCACTTGTTGAATACAATAAAATCTATCCTAACACAAACTCTTGAAAAACTTTGCAAGAAGAGAGTTTATGGCAAGAAAGATTTTGACAACCTGTATTTCTGAAACACTTTAAACAAAACTCATCACAGCATCTTCACTACATCCCTCAAAGATAAAAACACTCCCCCTAAGAAAAGTATCTCCTATACTAACTCTCCCTCTAAGTATATGATTACTCTCATACCCAAAACTACTCCCCTTTTTTGTCACGAATGACAAAGGGTAAGTCACTGAGAAGCAGTCATCTCCTCGTCACCGGAAGAGCTAGAAGCCTCATCCTCATCAGCAGTAGCACCAGCATCACTACCGGAGTCACGCTGGTGAAGGAGTGGGAGAAGCTACGAAGCCACCCATAACAATTTGTCGTTGTGTGATACGACTAACATGGGTGTTCACCTGATACAACTCATGAGTGAGTGTATTGAGGCAAGCATCCATGCGCTCAAGCTATGCCATGACGGCCTCAAGAGTCACACCACCTGCGGAAGAGAAAGGTGCGGATGTGGATGGAGCTAAATAAGCCAGAGGAGTCATCGTCTCAGTCCGTGGCCACTTCGGTCGAAGCTGGGCCTCACTCCATCTAACGGTAGTCTCATCAATGGCACACATGACAAAGAAATGATCCGACACAGGGAAGGAGACAGAGAAGTGGCAAAGGATCCTCGTGATAGCAGAAGGAAAGATAAGCTTATTACGGGTCGCCGTATCCCTATAGACATCTATAAGGAAGAGAATGAAGAAAGGGAAACTCAATAAAAAGATCCTCTAAAAGGGATAACAAAAATCAAGCATGAGGCTCTGTGATAGAGTTGTAGTGAGACAATGAATGGAGAACGAATGTCATCACCATGATAAGGAACCTCGGACTTTTAGCAAAGGCCGAGCTATGGGTGTTTTAACGACCACCCCAAGAAGAAGGTGTCTCAAAAAATAGAGACATGAGTTCGTCTTTAGACATAGTCTTAAGACGATCACAGCCGAGATAGTCAGGATATGCTACCCTCGGTACGTGCAGTATCTTGGATATAAGATCTAGATTAACTACAATACGCGTACCTCAAACGCGAGTGATGAAATGAGGTATAGAGTAATCAAATCCGTGCATATTGGAGTAGAACTCCTGTATGATCACGGAGGGAAGGTCAGTATCGGAAAAGTCCAATAGGATGATTTAGCGTTCCGAATGAATGCCTTGTCGAAAGAAGTTCTCCAAGAAGTCCTTATGGACTTTCTCATCACGGAATCGAACGTGAGAAAGGGTAGAATCAAAAGTAGATGCCCGGAATAAAGAGGGTTTTGGGATGGAGTGGACTTACGTTTAGGTGCCATGATGCAGACTAACTGAGAGAGAGAGAGAGAGAGAGAGAGAGAGAAAGAGAAAGAGAAGCAGAAAAGTACCAACATAATTAATATTAAAAGATAGAAGAAGAAAAAAAAGATAGTATGCATGAAAAATGCATGAACCTGTGACATGCAACAATAAAAATAACATGGGCTCAACCCAATCCAAAACTACCAGCACACATCAATTTAACATAGTAAACACACATCTAAAATGTATGAATCATTGTTAAAATGCAAATGTGATGCAATGCATGAACATTTAAGATCATTTAAACAAAACCTATCCCAAAAATTTCACAAAAACTTCATCAATTTTGAAAATCCACAAAAATTTTCAAAAATCCCAAAAGTTAGGTCAAAAGAGATGAAATGCAAGATATATGAAGGAATGAAGATCATACCAGATGAAGAAAACACCCTTGAGACCGAAGATTGAGCAAGGAAGATGAAGAGGTTGAATGGGAAGTGTTTGGGAGAGAGAAAAGAGAGTTTTTGTCAAGAGAGATCAGAGAGAAATGAGAGAAAATTGCTCTAAAGCCTTTATATAGAATCATAAAGCTCGATGGATTGAGAGGTGTTGAGTTTTAAATTTCGACAGATGGAGCTATCGAGAGGTGTCCACATCAAAGAATCCTCGATGGATCGAGAAGCTATCAAGTAGACAGATACTTTCTCAATAGATCGAGAAGCTATCGAGACATATTCTCAAACACTTTGATGGATCGAAATTGCAATAACAGCTGTCGAGAAAGGAAGATCAAGAGGCTCAATAGATAGCCTAGCTATCAAGAGGTACCGAGAAGCTGTCGAGATAGCTCAAAAACAATTTTTCAAAAAAGAAAAAAATACAGACATGAATGCAATCAAACACGCTACTCAATCAAAGATCCAAACAACATTATAAGCTCTCGAAAACATCTCTCAACAAGAAAAATGTCAAGCATATATAACCAAAACACACACACACACACTAAACAAGTCTAACCAATTTTATATTTCAAAAAAAAGTCAAAACAGTTTAGTGAGCATACATTAACACATGTATTCCTTATGATGACCAAATCATATTGTACATGCACATGTATTAAGAGTAGCAAAGATTGTTGCATGTTGTGTGTGAAAAACATCGCAAGATTGCATAAGTGTCTACATGTTATGACGATCTGAGATATGAGCAAATCAATTTAACTCACACACAATCATAACTGTTTGATGGGGACTATCACCTTCAAAGTACATCCTATAACTCACACATCTCCTAGAAGGCACGCTTGAAATAATATATAAAGCATTTTAATTCTTGTTGATTTCATTTTTCTTTGTATATTTTCTTTTATTAAGCATATCATGCATGGGCATATAAGAGAGAGAAAATAAATATTCAATGATGTTAAGTTTTTGACATTGCACTTTTACAATACCGAAGCATACAAATGTCATTTCATGATTGGTGGGCAACAGTGGTGAGATGGTTATTTATACTTTTCTCTTAGGATTTTTTAGTCCTTCCCATCAAAAAGAGTGATACGAGTGTTAAGTATAAAAGATTACTTAATCTAACTCATCACAAATACGAGCCACAAAACTCACTTGCTTAGTTGTGCATAAAGATGTTTATCTAAGCTACAAAAAATACAAAGTTTAGAAAATTTTGTTTCAATAGCCATCCAAGGTACACAAGTACTAATGTACACAAACATACTATTTTTGTATTTTTTTTTTTTTCATTTTTTTTTTTTTTTGAAAAACAAAATAAAGCAAAACTGAAAACAAACAAACAAACAAAAACATGTTAACAAAGCATAGTATAAAAATTAGACTGACTCAAAACACAAAAGCAAAACACACAAGTAATGCATAGTCAAAAAGAGAGGGAGAGAGAAAAGTGACTAAATCACTTAGAGTATTTTTCCTTCCACACCTTGAAAGAACCTTTCCTTTTAATGAACCCTTGAACCGGCTGTAAGAGGGAAGAACTGCAACCATTCAAGTTCGAAAGAAACATGAGGGCTTTGAGTAAATCTCCAAAAGGAGCAAGAGAGAATAGAAACTGATTCTGGTTTCCCGATGAGATCATATTGTTACTCTGTTGAGTGGCTAACCACTTTTAGCAATTAGGTCAAGTATGTCTGGTTGCTCCACAGTGATGGCAAAGATGCTACTTCTTCTGTTTAGACTTTTGGGTATTACCCTTCTTAGCCCTAGGGTTTTTAGTCTCTTTCTTAACAAGCTTAGGGGGTTTTCCTAAGATAGATTTACCCTTATCTATGTTTTCACTAGTTAAAACAGTTTTGACACTAGTGTTTTCAGGTTCAACATTGTTAGCAGGAGAAACAAAAATAGTAGTACTAGAGGAAGCAATATTAAAAGAAGGGAAATCATACCCTAAACCAGTTCGATCAAAAGCAGATTTCTGAAGGTTGAGTATCTCATCAAGTTTTGCACTTGAAGTCCTCTCCAACTGAGCTCTGACTTGGAACGGCTCTACCTCAAGCTTTTTGGTCTTCTCAGCCAAGAAATTGTTCTCATACCTCAGTACCCCAATAGTCTGATTAGCTTCATCAAACTTTGTGGAGATTTCTTCTTGTTCAAGCTCCACATCACTGAGATTTTTAGTAGCCAACCTATACAGCTTCTCATACTTTTCGAAAACCAGTACAATTTTGCATAGGCTATGTGGGTGTCATCTTGCTCATCCATCTTTTCAAACTTAGACTCCACCAAGTCCTCTCCTTCATCCACATCTTCAACAATCCCCTCAGTAGGATTTACAATGGCAATGAAGAAATTCAAGATTCCATCATCCTCATTTTTTGAATCATCCTCAGGTTCGATGTCGCTCAATGTAGCAGCAAATGCCTTACTTTTCCCAATGGTCTTGAGATACGTAGGGCACTCTTATTTCATGTGTCTAAAGCCTTGACACCCGAAACACTTAAATCCTAAAGGAACAGTGTACTGACTGTCATCCCTAGCATCCTTCTTCCCTTTGTCTTGGCTCTTAAATTTAGAGGAACTAGATTGCCTACAGTCCTTGTCGAAGCCCTTCCCATTGGCATTCTTCATGAACTTCTTGAATTGCCTTGTGATGTAAGACTTCATTTTAGAATCTTCATCATCTGAAGACTCATCCGTGTCACTGCTCTTGGCCTTCAGTGTCATGCTCTTACCCTTACTCGATTTCTCGATTCTTGTTAAACCTAACACATTGGTCTGCAGATTACCAACCAACTCTGTCAAAAGAATTTTTTTGATGTCCTTTGATTCCTCAATTGCAGTGATCTTGGCATGAAATCTCCCGGGTAGAGATCTGAGCACCTTTCTAACAATCTTGGGTTCGGGAATGATTTCCCAAGATTAAAGGCTAAGTTCACTATGTCCTTAAGCTTGGCATAGAATTCATCTAACAACTCATCCTCCTCCATCTTGATCTCTTTGAAGTGTGTAGTAAGCCTCTGAAGCTTCAAATCCTTGACAGCCTTGGTTCCCTCATAGGTTGTTTGAAGAATAGTCCATGCTTCCTTGGCAGTTTTGATAGAAGATATCTTCTTAAACTCCTCATTCGTAACCGCACTGAATAAAGCATTCAATGCCTTACTGTTGAAGTAAGCCACCTTGATCTTAGCATCATCCCAATCTTCCGACACTTCCTTTGGCTTGGTCCAGCCTATCTCCATAGCTTGCCACACCTTTTCATCTAATGACTGCAAGAAAACTCTCATGCGTACTTTCCAGTATACATAGTTAGTGTCCACCTTGATCTTAGCATCATCCCAATCTTCCGGCACTTCCTTTGGCTTGGTCCAGCCTATCTCCATAGCTTGCCACACCTTTTCATCTAATGACTGCAAGAAAACTCTCATGCGTACTTTCCAGTATACATAGTGTCATCAAATAAAGGAGGTATAATCAATGATTGTCCTCTATCCATGACAATAGGGGTCAATGGATTACACAGTAAAAATAAACCCTAATGAGAGTGTGCCTACTCTGATACCACTTGATAGACCAAGAATGTATTGACCCCTTATGATAAATTAACCAATTAATTAGCCAAGTTAATTAATTAATTTAATTAACATACAAGACACGTGGTAGCACAAAAAAATCACCAACTAAGTTAATATACAGAGAAAAATAAAGTTAACACGGTGATTTGTTTACAAATGGGAAAAACCTCCAAGGCAAAAACCCCACCGGGTGAATTTAAAGTCACCACTTTTGAGAACCGACTATTATTACAACAAATGGTTATAAGTAAAGGAATCACAGTACCTTATACTAACCTACAGTTGAACCCTTACCCCAATACACAATTGGACTTGTTTTGTAGTGACAATCTCTCATTTTCAATGCACGGCTCCCAGCACGTGACTAACCAATAGATGCAATGATCCCAGTACACGGATCCTAGTACGCGGATCCCAGTACGCAGCTTACTCACCAACTTGAGAAAGATGTTGGCTGCAAAGTTCTTCAGTTCATCAACACGATGAAGATCATGAAGCTCTTTGGTCACAAAACCCAACAACATACAAACGCAGCAGCTTCTTCAAGAAAGAGATGAACTAGGGCAAATTCTATCTCCGGTCATAATTTGCATGAATAAAACTTTGCCCCACACTCGTGTAACCTTTGACGGCCCTTAAAATAATCCTTATATATGTCTAGAGTTGTGAGAAAAGAAAGCCTAAACATGTACACACGGATTGGAGTGAAATCAGATCTGAAAAACTGATTTTCATAAATCTCGATAGATAGGGTATCTGTCAAGCAGTTGTCAAGCATCAGGCTAAAGCAACCTTTTAAACCTCAATAGATGCTATCTGTCGAGTTTTAAAATTCAGCACTTCTTCTCTTGTTTCTTGGACAGATTTGCATGACTTCAATACTTGGACTTGAACTCTTGTTCCTTGAAGTATTAAACACATCCTAGATCTACCCAATTACAAGTAAAGTGTGTTTTGTCAAAAGATTAGCCAATTCTAAATGACATATGTTCCTAACATTATTCACATATATCCTAACACACACAGTTCACAATGCTATGCTATAATGAGATCATAATTGGCTTTATTTATATGCAATTATTTCTAAGAAATAAGGATGCACCCTTCATGGAAGATGTGTGTGATATCCATACTTGTGAGAGTTCTGAATAAACACATCGTGGCTCCAGCTGCAAAAGGCCATTAGCAATATTCTAATACTAGGCCTTTTACCAAATGGAGGACCATTTGTGTGGGTTTTATGGGAAGATAGTACCTTGGAAAGACTCCAATTGAGTAGTTAATTAAACATATAGAGACATGCTTAACCCAAAGGGCTTAATCCAAATTCTCAACTATATTATATTAACCACTCATTATTCTCATCACTATTTAATGTGTGACTTCACTTACACGCGTATACCCAATACTAATCAAACTTGTCAAGAGCACCAATCAGGGTGAGTATAAATTGATGGACGCTTGACAACTTATCCTTTAATTTCAATCCCTCCAAATCTTGATCATCATGAGATTCCCATTTTTAATTATGACATCATTGTTAGGATTAGTGCCCTTAAATCCTATTGTATGATACCATGTATGATAAGTGGAGACTTCTAGTTGATATGTTGATATGTTGATATGTTTTAAGAGTAAAGACATATTGAACTGGACCGCTGTGAGATTTATTATTCTCCTAACGACTGTCAATTGAATAATAAATCTCACGACTTCTATTCACATGAACTCTTAATCCTGAGAGAATAATGCACCTGATCATGAAATGTAGGTTGCTTTGATATATCAGGAGTAAGATCTAAAGTAATGGTTAAAACCTCAGTATGTTAGGCAACCACATTTAGTGTTTATGGAACATATATTTTCAAGATGGAATTCATAGTCTCTTAACAGAGATGTAACATATTCCCTTGAGATAAGTTTAATGGGTTCAATTATTCAGAGAGTTAGGCCTAACCACTTTAGTAAGACTAAAGTATATATCTATGAAATAAGATTTCATAAATATATGATGAATAACTTAAAAGGATTAAACCGGGTACTGAAAGATTAAGATGTAGTAATTTACAAAGTGGCAGACTATATTCATGACTTTGTATTACTACGAATATTTTATGAAGGAGTTGCATGTATAATAAAGTCTTGGGATATAATTTATTAATAAGGCCTAGAGTGCAATTATATTTATATAGTGGTATTAAATATAATTAATGGTAACTTTGGACTTGTCAAGAGTTAACAGAAAAGCCCAAGGCCCATTGGAGCTAGTGTCTTATTTGTTCCCTTTTGGTCCCACTTCAAGCCACACACTAAAGCCCAATAGGGAAGGCCCAAAAGGCTAACCCAATTAGATAATCAGTTATATGGAGAGAAACGTACATAATTTTATATTAGAATGAAATGGTTTGTATGTTCATATATGAAAGAGAGACTCCTTAATATTCTCTCTAGAACAAACACATAGAACTGATTAAGAGAATACACATCTTGGGCATCAAGTGGAATTGGAGTGTAGATTAAAAGTGTTCCCGAGTACTTCTAATCTTTGTTTTGAAATTCACCATACTAAGGTACACTTTCTTGTTTTTATATTCTGAAATTTACATTGCACATGTTATCTATTGCGAATGAAGTAGATCCGTTAATTTTTCCGTTGCATATATTTTGTATACGACACAAACATGCTATTTTCCTACAATCATGCCCTTTGGGGCATCCCAAATCTCAATCCTTACTGAAGATCAACCTACATAGGAAGTAATTGCCAAAGTTTTTCCTAAGGCGTAAGTGCAACCAATCAGCCTTGGTTAAGCTTACCTACCTTCCAGTCCTTTCATTGAAAAAGAAGCTTATACCTTACTTTTAAGAGGTGAATTATAGTCCAAACTGCTAGCATAGGTACAGCCATGATAGAGTTTTTCCTTACTAGCAGCAAGCAGCTTAACGACAACCAAAGCGAAACCAAAGCGAGGTCATGAATCCTTGGTTTGTGCTTATGTCACTAGTGGTGGAGCCATAAAATTTCTTCAAGAGAAGCCAAGCTAAATATATATATATAAAAAAATATAAAAAAAATTGAAATCCAAAAAATAACATATATATGTATGTACACATAAAATATTTTTGTAACATGGTTTAACATATGTTATTTTCTTACAATTAACAAAGTATTTACAAATATATATATATATATATATAATATTAATAAAAATTAAAGGATTCTTAACTCTTAACCATGAAATCCACATTTATGGTTTATTCCTAAAAAAAAAAGTAAGTATCTCTAATTTTCTAAAAACATTAAAAGATAAATAAATAAGTTTTTTATTAAAAATATTTACTTATATATTTCTAAGATTTCTACTAAATATTATTTGGTTCAATGGGATATTATTGTATAAGTGTAATTACAGGAAAAATAAAGTGCATTAATAATTTATAAACTTGTATATTCTTATGAAATATACATTAAATACACTTTGAATTAATGAGTTATATATGATTTAAGAGTAATTTCAGTAAACAAAATGATATATTAATCAAATCTAAGGGGGCCATTATTTAAATTTATACATAAATTTTTTATTTTTTTTTTATTAAAAATAGAAGAAGGAAGAGCAATTTTTGGAAAATCAAGGGGGTCATGGCCCCCTTAGCACCCCCCCCCCCCCCCCCCTCTCTCCCTCTACCCCTGTATGTCACCTTTTCTCTATTGCATATGCTTATGACTATAATGAGGAGAGGAATTACAAGTCCTTTTGAGGAGAACAAAATAAGGGAATGTTTGGTACATTGTAACGATTATTACTTGGGAATAAGAATTAATATTAAAAGGAATACAAGCAATAATAATGGAATAAGATTTTTTTTTTTTTTTTTTTTTTTTTTTGCAGTATTCATTTGATGCGTTTTATTTAAATAATTATTTGGCTGACATATACATACATGTGCCTTAGTATATGAAACTTATAATCAGCATCTTATTACTATTTAGAGGGAAGGGAACACATAATTCCTATCCTTAATTCATGGACTATTGGTGCAAACACATTAATAATGGAAATAACACAAAGAGTAATTGAATAATGCTTCTAAATATTATTAATTTGAAGAAAAAGAAAATACACAACACTATTTAGACTGAGGCACAACACTAGCTCTCTTTAAAAAGATTCAAGCCCTTGGTTGGCTAAACTTTGTAACCGGTCAACGGATATGGTAATTACTGTGAATGAGCTGTCAAGTAAGAGGATCCAAGAAACTGATTCATTTCCATTTTTGATACCTCCACCTTTCACCTCTCCCTTGCGCATGTATCTAACCCAATATCTGAGACAATTCATGTTGGTCCATTAATCGCCACAATTAAAAAAAATAAAATATTCTCTCTCCTTTTCAATGTGGGATTAAACATTTTCACTAACTCCTCGTCTTCTATATTCACTCCCGCATCTTTACATTTATGTTGTAACATTTATTCATTTTAATTATTTAATATTAAAATGCTCCAACAATCCCTCACTCATTTTAATATTAAATTTTTTTAGTTAAAAAGAGATTACCAGGCAAAGATGGGTCACTATGAATCATGAAGGTATGCTCTACATTGAATCTTCACTTAGTAAAACAGCGATTTTAACTCCAGAGTCGTAGTGGTCTCCGACTTGAACTAGGACTACTTTAGGGAAATTAAGCGTCACTGCTTACACATAACAACCCAGGTGTTGACATGAGCTTTTATAACTAGCACTTTACGGCCGTGTACTGATCCCAGTTTCATGAGTGTATTTGAGATTAAATCCAAATCTCATAGGGAGCGGCCCCACCCCCGCACTCACATATGTGAAATTTTGTCAAGGGTGCTCTTGTAATTCTAACACCCCACTCATACGAGCTACAAATTTCATTAAGAGTTTTTTACTCAGCTTCTCTATATTACAAGATAAATGCACTTACATCATAGGATGAACAATTTAAAAAATTATTTACAAAATAAATAGTGCATTTCTTACGACCATCGTATGATTTATTTTTCCCATTGAACTCAATTCTCAAGAGCTCTGGTCCTTGGGTTGGATATCCTCATACATAACTCATGATTCTATGGACTTTAGTCCTATCTCCCTCGATATATTCCAAACCCTATCTTTTGCCAAGGCCTTGGTAAATGGATCTACAAGATTATCATTAGATTTAATATAATCCACTGTTATGATGCCACTACTCAAATAAGATCACATGGTACTGTGCTTTCTTCTTATAAGTCTAGATTTACCGTTGTAGTAACGGTTTTTAACTCTACCAATTGTAGCAGTGCTATCACAATGAATTAATATAGGTGGAATTGGCTTTTCCCAAAGTGAAATTTCATATAACAAATCTCTAAGCCAATTTACCTCTTCATTAACTAAAGCTAATGCTATTAATTCAGCTTCTATTATTGAATTAGCAATTATTGTTTGCTTTTTAGGTTTCCAACAAATAGCACAACTACCTAAGGTAAAAATATAACCAGTGATAGAGAGAAAATCACTTGACAAAGTATTCCAATCGGCATCACTAAAAGCTTCAATCACAGCAGAGTACTTTTTATAAAATAAGCCATAGCTTTTGGTGCCAATTAAATATCTCATGACTCGCTTAATAGCTAGCCAATGATCTTTACTAAGCTTGCTAGTAAATTTGCTAAGCACTCCTACTGCATATGCAATGTCAGGTCTAGTACAATCAGTAACATAACGCAAGCTACCAATGATGCTAGCATAATCCTTTTAATTAAAAATCTCATCATCATTATTCACAGGAAATAAATGAACATTAGAATCAAAAAGAGTAGCTACACTATTGTGACCAAGAAAATTATATTTTCTTAACATAATGTGATTGATCAAGAAATATTCCATCACATGTTTTTGTAATTTTCATGCCCAAAATAAAACTAGCCTCACCAAGATCTTTCATATCAAAATGGCTTTTAAGCATATTTTTTTGTCTCATTTATAACATGCATATTTGAGCCAAAAATCAACATATCATCCACATAAAGGCTAATAATAACATGTAAATTATTCCATGATTTAAAATAAATACATTCATCACATTCATTTGATTTATAGTCATTCTCAATTATGCAAGAATTAAATTTTTCATGCCACTACTTAGGTGCTTGTTTAAAGCCATATAGGGATTTAATTAGCTTACATACCTTGCTTTCTTGTCCAGGCTCTTCAAAGCCTTCGAGTTGATCCATATAAATCTCTTCCTCTAAGTCCCCATTTAGAAAAGCAGTTTTTACATCCATTTGATGAATTTTCAAATCAAAAATTGCAGCAATAACAATTAACAATCTAATAGATATAATTCTTGTTACCGGAGAAAAAGTATCAAAGAAATCAAGATCAGCTTTTTGTTTAAAACCTTTTGCAACAAGTCTAGCTTTAAACTTATCTATTGATCCATCCGGTTTCAACTTTTTTCTAAATACCCATTTACAACCTATGGTTTTACAACTTGGTGGAAGATCTACTAGTTTTCAAGTTCTATTAGAAATTAAAGATTCGATCTCATCATTTACAGCCTCTTTCCAAAATATAGTATCAAGTGATGTTAAAGCCTCTTTTAAATTTTAGGGATTTTCCTCGATGTTAAAAAAATAATAATCAGGACCAAAATCATTTTCAACTCTAGCTCTTTTACTCCTTCTAGGTTCCATTTGAAAATTTTCTTGATTTTCTAATGAGAAGTAGAAGAACTAGGTTGTGACAAAATATTTTCTTCACCCCCAATATTTTTCAATTTAAAAGGAAATTTTTTTTCATGAAAAATTGCATCACCAGATTCAACAATTATTTTGTTTTCAAGATTAAAAAATTTATAGGTTGTACTATTAATTACATAACCAAAAAAAGCACCATTAGTAACTCTTATACCTAATTTAGGTATTTTAGGGTCAGTAAGCCTTACATAAGCAAGACAACCCCATACTCTCAAATATCCCAAGTTTGGCTTATGTCCTTTTCACATCTCAAAAGGTGTGATATGTGACTTTTTATATGGCACCCTATTCGAAACATGACATGCAATTAAAATAGCTTCACCCCAAAAATTTAAAGATGCACCAAATTCAATTAACATGGCATTTGTTAACTCAATTGGAGTTTTATTTTTTCTTTTAGCCACACCATTAGAAACAGGCAAATATGGTGCAATAGTTTCATGGATAATTTCCAAAGACTGAACAAATGAGTTGAATGCACTTGATTCATACTTACGGCCTCTATCACTTCTTATTCTTTTTATTTTTCTACCGAATTGATTTTCAACTTCTTTTAAAAAATCTTGAAATTTTTCAAAAGCATCACTTTTATTTTTCAACAAATAAATAGTTGCATATTTTGAGAAATCATCAATAAAGTGATAATATATTTATTTCCCCCACAAGTTAAGATTCCCTCAAATTCACATAAATCGAAGTAAATTAACTCAAGCAATTCGTTATTTTTTATAACACTTTTATGAGGCCTTTTTGTAATTTTAGCTTGACAACAAGTTTCACATTTTTCAAAATATTTTGACAGTCTTGGAATTAATCCTAAATTACTCATAATTTTCACATATCTACTATTTATATGACACAAACGGGCATGCCAAAAATTAATAAAAGAAAGCATATAGACTGAACTGGTAGATGATTTATTATTCTCAACATTCAATTTAAACATTCCATCACAAGCATAACCTTTGCCCACATATAATCCCTTTTTAGTGATTACATAATTATCAGATTCCATAATTTTCTTGAAGCCAGCCTTGTTAAGCAAAAAACTTGACATCAAATTCTTCCTCATAGACGGAGTGTAAAGTACATCTTTCAATGTTAGCACACGTTCAGAAGTGAATTTTAATTCAACCTCACCACTCCCAAGAACCTTGATTTTGCTAGAGTCACCAAGTATAACGGTTTTTTCTTCTTCAAAAGGAGTGTACAACTTGAACCAATTTTTGTCATAGCAAACGTGCCTGTTAGAACCAGAATCTGCCCACCACCTTTCAACATATTGCACCATATTGATGTCTGTAATCATAGCCACTAAAGGCTCTTCAATTACGTTAGCCTGCAGGACAGATTCACATTTTCGAAATTTGCAAAATCAAGTAATATGCCCACTCTTGCCACAGACAAAACAGGATCTATTAAATTGATCTTGTGAAGGGGGTCCTTGGTTCTTATTATAATTTTTATTCGGGTTTCCCCTTCCTTGAGGTCTATTATTATTTTTAAAAGCTCTCTTTTTAGGCTTCAATTGACCATTTGTAGGAAAATGATTTTTGGGCATATTATTATTGGCTGAAATAAAGCTTACCTTTGTGGTGGAATTACCATTGTTCTCTTGTGTCATGAGTGCATCTTGTAGTCTAGCCTCCTCCTCCTCCACACGAATGCGTGTGATCAAAGTCTCCAAGGATGTCCCCTTTTGTTTGTGCCACAAGGTCTTTTGGAACTCCCTCCAAGATTGTGGTAGTTTATCAATTATGCCAGCTACCACTAAATTGTCTCCAATTTTTATGCCTTCAAATCTCAATTCGGCCACGATCATTTGGAAGTCTTGTGCTTGATCTACCACCGATTTTCCATCCACCATTTGGTCACGGAAAAATCTACTAGCAGCATACTTCTTTGCACTAGCCTCCTCGGTATCATACTTGCTTTGTAAAGCTTTCCAAATTTTCTTAGCAGAATTATAAGTTGTATCATAACAATCATAGAAATGATCGGAAAAACAATTCAAATGATAAGAGTAACAATTGTATTCATCTTTTGTATACTTATCTATTTTTTCTTGATGGAGACTATATTCTTCCTCACTCATCGCATCTCATCGGTAGAAATCTTTGATAGATCCTTGTTAGTGAGAATATAGGTGATTTTGAGAAGACTCAAGTAAAAGAGAACATATCCTTTCCATCTCTTGAAGTGGGCTCCCTTAAAGCGAAAGGGCTTGTTGAGATCTCCAACTTGCTTATTTGGTTTCTCTTGTGTAGGCTCCATGCGTTGAATCTCCTTAAAATTATTGATGCAAACACAATAATAATGGAAATAACACAAAGGGTAACTAAATAATACTTCTGAATATTATTAATTTGAAGAGAAAGAAAATACACAACACTATTTGATACCTCCACCCTTCACCTTCTCCTTGCGCACGTATCTAGCCCAATATCTGAGACAATTCATGTTAGCCCATTAATCACCACAATTAAAAAGATAAAATAGTCTCTCTCCTTTTCAATGTGGGATTAAACATTTTCACTAACTCCTCATCTTCCATATTCACTCCCACATCTTTACATTTATGTTGTAACATTTATTCATTTTAATTATTTAATATAATGCTCCATCATGGACAAAAAGTGATAACATAGTTGGGTGCACCAGAGCAAGTAAATGTGATGTTCTGATCATCATAAGCATAGCTATAAGCATGAGGACATTGGTTCTCAAAGAAACGAGAATAGTTTGTGGGTGGACAAGTTTGTGGAGTGCTATATGCACTAGTGCAACAATACTGTGGCTGATTGAAAGTATACAAGCATTCTTGCAAGCAATAACGCTCCCATTAGATCCTGTTATTTGCTGCTCTGCTGGGCAAGTTGCGTTCATATTGGCTGGACAGCTTGAGGCCTTGCATATATTCGCCAGTTCCGCCTTGTGTGGCTACTGAAACAGGCAAGTTGAACCCATCTACATTGCTAACATCGAAATAGTCCATTCCACCATTATCAGCTATGTTGATTTCTACCAAAGAAGCTGGCGAAACTGCACCGTTACTATTGCATGAAACTTGACCAGAGCTGCATTCTGCAGTAGCGCAACTGAACTTTCCCGTGCTGTCTGTGGAGCATAGGGTTCGGGCCCAAAACTGACCTTTCCATTGAGCTTGGACATCTATTGCCGAGGATGCTGTAGATGCTAACTCAAACCCAGTTGTTTATAATTGAGGTTTTTGATTAGAAGCTAAGGTTCCTGATATGAACAGTCGTTTGTGAAAGTTATACCAGCATCGTGAGTACCTGCATGCAACATGTTTATAACAAACTCCTTGTCACCGTTATGAACATGAAAAACAAAACCTATCTTGTAAGCAGGAAAATAAGTTGGAGAGCACCATTTTAACACAATTATCATGATGGCAGTTTTAATCAACGGGTTACAATTTGGAACCACTGTATTATTTTTAGGGTCCAATTAATGTGTGCTTTTAGTACATACATTAATAAATTCATTTTTGAAAAAAATTTATTGAGAATTGAAAAAGTTGTCAAAACTTTTTTAATTTTCGAAATTTTCAATAAATTTTTTCTACAATTGATTTACTATTGTGTGTTCTTAGGGCACACATTAATAAAATTTTTATTTTTATTCTATCTAAAAATATATAAATTAAAATCATGCATGATGAAAAGAATGTGCTTGAAATCTAATTCTATCCCTCGATTGATTCCCTATTCATTGGACTTTTCATTAGGAATATTTATTGGCCTACTTGGTCGTAAGTCTTTAATTTGGCTTCAAGTCGGTCCTGCAACTGTGTCAAATTGTCAATATTGGGTAGGGTAAAGCAGAGGGACTTTGTATTTTACATGTGGGTTGCTAAATGTAATACCATTAGTGGTACGACTATTATGCTCCATCGACTTATGCATTCAATTTAACGTTTGACTTTGAGACAAAGCAACCAGTCTTGTTCATTATGACTAAAGGTTATTTCCATGGATTTTTCACTAGGGAAATTGAATACAACCCTATGCGAACCGTAAGTTATGCCAACACTAATTTGACTGATTCAACATGAGACCCTGTACAATGTATGGTTTGGAAACGAGGTAGCTCCGTACCTGGAGATATTTACGAGAGTGCGGCAGTTGAATTTGGAGTGAACCAATTCGTAAGGCATCCAATCCTAGCATCTGCTAGGTTCCTTTTCTTTCTTTTAACTAAAAAGATCTTGTCATAATTCAAGGAGTGAAACTGAGCCATAAATAGTTGAGATCAAAGACTTGCAAATACATTTACTGTCTAGAATAGTACGTGTTCTAGTAATGTTGTGGCATACAGCAGACTCTTTGGTAAAAAACTAGTTTTGCCTGTTTTGGGGTACAAGTAAATCAGCATTAGAGAATATTAATAACAAAAAGTATTTTGATTTTAACACATCGATCATCTTTTATTCGAATTTAATTTTCTCTATCTCATTTAGAATGAGTACTAATAATTTATTTACAACATGATGGTGTGCATCAATTATAATTGTCACGAACATAACCAACAATCTACAGTTCGTAGGACATAAAATAGAAAGCAAATACTAGAGCTCTAAGCTTAATTAAATCTGAAGATGCACAATTCATTTGTTATAAATGGGTTAAAGTACAATGGGAAAGCTAAAAAGGAAATCAAACACTAAAACTTACAAAGAGAGGTCAGTAGATACTTGTCTTATCAAGTGTCTCCTCCACTTTTTAGGAGAGGTAAGTGGGTTTTTAGGTGAGTAACATTATTCATACCAGTCATTCAGTAATAAATGCAGCCTTGTCAAGTGGGGGGATATCTATTTAATGCGAACGTGACATTTACCAAATTCAAGCATTATCTCATCTAGTCCGTCAAGGCGTCAACATATCTCATTATACGGTAACCAATTTATTGACTTAAAAGAACTACTATGCAACATTTTTTTTTTTTTTTTGCTCAATTTTGTTTTTTTTTTTCTGTTTTTTTTTTTTTTTTTTTTTTTTTTTTTTTTTTTGCTGAAGAACTACTGTACAACTTAATTATGATTTCAAATGGACACTTATTCCATTCCTGTTTACTCATGCGTACCAAACATGTTCTAACATGTCTAATACAATATGAAACATCATAAGAATGGAAAACATTTTATAGAATCATAAAATGAAAACAACGTTGCTCTCTATGTAGCCCATGGGTTAGTTGCTCGGCCAGCTCTGGATGTTGATCATGGGCCCAAATCCATCTCTTCAATCTATGGTTCGATTCTGGCCACAAATTAAGTAGATGGGCTGGGCCCTAGTAACCTTTTTAAATCTGGCCATTTTGTTTTTGTTGTGTGTATGTGTATATAATATACACACACACACACACATATATATATATATATATATATTAACCTATCCCAGCCTAATATTTAATTAAAAAGAACATTTCAACTTGCTAAAAGGATGGTTATTTAATTTTTATAGCCAAAATATTATTTGATAAATGATTTGGTACATTGGACGCTCTGATTTGGTACATTGTTGCTGAATATTCTATTTAAAAAAAAACTTTTAATTAACATGAACAATTGTTTTCACACATTTGTTAGTATGTACTCTGTATACTTAACGTCCATAATTTCACAAGTGATGTCTATATTTTTTTTATTGATTTCCACATTTAAAACATGATTTGGGTGATGTGTATGGATGGCGTACATTAAAGAATATGTTGAAATTAATATCCATTTAATAAAAAGAGCAACCAAAGCAAGTATGCTATATCAATTATTCGTTGTGTTATTCCTTTAAAAATAAAACACTATTCACTCGCTTAGGTTCTTAATTACATGAGATTTTATGTTTTGTAATAATACCGTCCATTCCTTTGTGTTGTTTTCAAATAAATCAAATAAAAGTATAAAACCAAAATATGGGTTGTTAGAGTATCATATTTATAATTTAATATATTTGCTAAGATGTTATGATTTTTTTTAAGCCTTCAAAATTTTAAATTCTAAATGTTTTTTCATGATATCTTTTTAACACATAGAATATGTAAGGACACAAATCTAGTGATTTGGGCCTATCAACAGAATAGTTAAAGGCCCAAATTATGTATAGTATCCTTGAAATGAATTTGTAAAGAGAGTGGATTGAAGAATACTTGATTGAACACGTATGGGTTGAAAGCCCAAGTATGATTATGTCCAGACGTGTATTGATAAGATGTTTGAGGGATACAATATTCTTCTCGGCACTATCCGAGGAGTATGTTTATACAGATATTATGGGGACTTCTCTCTTTCTCTCTCTCTTGTTCGCTATCTTTTTCTTTTTTTTGTTTCCCCCCCCCCCCCGCCCCCCTCCTTTCTTTCTTCCTTCTTCTATTTATATCTCAGTTGGATGGGTTCTCCTAGATACTTGTCCCCTCAGTCCCCCTTTCTGGAATCTTTACTGGGCAGCTGTAAAGGAGGGAGATCACTGTTCAGTGGTCCTTTCCCATTAATGCGGCCATGATGTTAGCTGCAGGATCATAAATGCGGTGGCAGCAGCCTTCTGCCTAATATCTGATCTTCGCCACCTGTCCTATTTGCTCATATAAATCAAGGGACTCTCTGGGAGAGCTAGGATTGATGTTGTGACATTCACCTGGGACACCTCGTTTGTCAATCCGAACAGGCAAGTCTCCTCGGACAACTCTTTCTTCCACGTGACTTATGCTTCAGAAACGAGTTAAGCTGGGCGCACTCTCCAAGACTTGTTGTCCTCGGACCTATAAGACTCCTTAGACAGGCTCACGGCCCATGATCTG
The DNA here is from genome assembly GCA_033629205.1 of Lithocarpus polystachyus. NCBI lineage: Eukaryota > Viridiplantae > Streptophyta > Magnoliopsida > Fagales > Fagaceae > Lithocarpus > Lithocarpus polystachyus. The sequence continues at coordinate 50,284,164 of CM066168.1, forward strand.
ATATTGGGCCTTTTACCCCCACAGAATATATACAGATATCATCATACTGAAGTATAAATACTTTATTCGTTTAGAATGTTATTGCAAGTATTAAACTTTTTTTTAGATAGGTAGATAAGGGGCATTCAAACTACTGACATAGAACACCAAATAATGTCAGTACCAATGGACTCTCAATTGAACCTGTAGAAGTCTTGAACTTAATTAATTCAATTTCATTCTCAAAAAAAAAATAATTAATTCAACGTAAGTACCAATTAAAAAAAAAAAAATCTTGCTATTCTATATTTTTGTATACATTGTATAAGGTATATTTTTTTTTTAATGAAATGTTTTCCGCAGTAAAATGCCTATATGGTACTATTATCTTTCGGCTTTATTAATATGTGTTGAGAGAGAGAGAGAGAGAGAGAGAGAGAGAGAGAGAGAAGCAAGGCCCAAGCCGAGCAAGAGGACCCAATCAAAAGAAAAGTTAGTCAAGCCGAAGCCCATGAGAGGGGCCAAGACATGAAAAGAACCTATGGGACCAGATGGGGAATGGGAGATGGAACCCAGGCCCAGTTATAAAGGCACCTCTTGGGTAGGGAAAAGCAGAGGGACTTTGTATTTTACAAGTGGGCTGTTGTAATACCATTAAGTGGTATGACTATTATGCTCCATCGACTTATGCATTCAATTTAACGTTTGACTTTGAGACGAAGCAACCAGTCTAGTTCATTATGACCAAAGGTTATTTCCATGGATTTTTCACTAGGGAAACTGAATACAACCCTATGCGAACTGTAAGTTATGCCAACACTAATTTGACTGGTTCAACATGAATATATGGTTTGGAAACGGGGTAGCCCGTAGCTGGAGATGTTTACGAGAGTGCAGCAGTTGAATTTGGAGTGAACCAATTCGTAAGGGATCCAATCCTAGCATATGCTAGGTTCCTTTTCTTTCTTTTTAACCAAAAATATCTTGTCATATAATTCAAAGAGTGAATCTGAACCATCGAAATAGCTGAGATCTAAGACTTGCAAAATACATTTACTGTCTAGAATAGTACATGTTCTAGTAATGTTGTGGCATACTCTTGGTGAAAACTAGTTTTGAGGTACATGTAAATCACTGTTAGAGAATATTAATAACAAACAATATTTTGATTTTATCTTATTACATCATTTAATTTTCTCTATCTCATTTAGAATGAGTACTAATAATTAATTTATTTACAATATGATGGTGTGTATCAATGATCATTGTCACAAACATAACCAACAATCTACAGTTCGTAGGACATAAAATAGAGAGCAAATACTAGAGCTCTAAACTTAATTAAATCTAAAGATGCTACCACGGCCACTAGAGCCATAAATATATAAATATATAATCTTTTTTGTGAGAACAATTTGCTTCCCTCCAAGGTATGAACAATCCTTCATACATACTGTGGGGTGAGAAACCAAGATAGGACTTGAGGCTTCGTTTGGCACAATTCATTTGTTATAAATGGGTTAAAGTTCACAATGGGAAAGCTAAAAAGGAAATCAAACACTGAAACTTAGGCTCTGTTTGTATTACGGCTGCGTTTTGCATTTTGCGCGTTTCAGCTGCTTTTTTTTTTTTTTTTTTCCTTCAGCTCCGCGCATCATGCACTATTTATTGGCCATGAACAGTGAAAGTAAGCCAATGAACACTGCAGCACAGTAATATGAATAGTAACAAAAAATATTTTTTATTCTTTTCAGTTTTCAGCAAAATAAGCGATATCCTAACGCATACTTAATAAGAAGAGGTCAATGAATATTTATCTCATCAAGTGCCTCATCCACCTTTTAGGAGACGTGAGTGGGTTTCTAGGTAAGTAACATTGTTCATGCCAGTCATTCAGTAATAAATGCAACCTTGTCAAGTGGAGGACATTTATTTAATGCAGAGGTGACATTTGCCAAATTCAGGGGTTATCTCATGGGCGCAGCTTACGTCCAGTGATCCAATGCACTGGACACGTTGCGATTGTGACACGTGTCTAAAATGGACATTTGTCACAATTGGTGCAGCTCCAATGCATTGGAGCACTGGACATAAGCCACACCCTTATCTCATTTAGTTCGTCAGACATATCTCATTATACTGTAACCAATTCATTGACTTCAAAGAACTACTTTACAACTAAATTATGATTTCAAATGAATACTTATTCCATTCCTGGATCTAATCATGCTTACCAAACATGTCCTAACATGTATTTTTCTTCTTTTCTTTTTTTCTTTTTTCTTTTTTTTTTTTTTTTTTTTTTTTTGGCTGAAGGTCCTAACATGTAATACAATATGAAACATCATAAGAATGGAAAACATTTTATAGAATCATAAAATGAAAACATCACAAACGTTGCTCTCTCAATGTAGCCCATGGTTAGTTGCTTGGGCAGCTCTGGAAGTTGATCATGGGCCCAAATCCATCTCTTTAATCTATGGTTGGATTCTGGCCTCAAATGAAATAGATGGGCTGGGCCTAGTATACTTTTTTAAATCCGGCCATTTTGTGAGAGTGAGTGAGTGTATATATATATACACCTAGTGTAATTCTAAAGGGTTACATCATTTTTAAATCATTGAATTTAAGTAAATCCAACGGTCAAAAAAAGACCATCATTAATGATAATATTCTAATTAATCTCTTTTATTATCCTTTATTTAATACATTTCACACTTATTTCTATACCTAAAAAGCTTTATAAGGCTATACAATAAAAGTTGAGGCTTTGTCACCCCAAACTTCAATCGCCACTTTGGAAATTTATATCAGAGTCCTAAATAAATAGTTAAGAACTCATATACTCCAATTCTTTAGTAATTGCAATGTGCACTCGCATCCAGGGGGCTGGAGGACCTAGCTCCTTCAGCTTAATTACCTTGATTGGTATAGACGCTGATGTACCGTGTACGTATCATTTAGAAATTAAATTGGCCATGTTTGGTACAACCTCACATAAAGCCTTACTTGCCAACAATCTTAGCATTTGCATTTCTAATGTGTAGTAAAAATAATTTTTGAATTGGCATAGTTTATCAAAAAACAAGAGTAACGCTAGAGAGTTTTGATTATGCTATTGCAACATGAAGCATATTGAATGACAAGTTCTTAGGGAACAAGAGCAAGATAGCCTCCATGATCAAACACAAGACAGAACGCTTTAACATGACAAGAACTTACACACATCAGAATGTATACCCAAGCTTTAATAGGGAATGACAAATCTCTTTACTTTGCATAACATCAATCAAATATAAAAGAACCACACTTTTGAAATAATAGGTGGTAAAGGCTTTAGCTTCTCCAACAACTTTTCTGCTTCGAGAAATCCAAGCGATCCCACAAACAAGAATTTTACACATTTCCATCTATTCAACCTCTTAGAGATTTAGATCGTATCTTTGCAACTTCCATGAACAATATTAAAAGATGATGAACAATATATGACGTTAAAAGTTTCAGGCATATAGGGTAGCAATAGTTGTGTTATTTAACAAAGTACGGTAGACTATGGCTTTTTTTTTTGTTACTACCGGCGACCTAGCCATGGAGGTGGAAGAGCCATGGAGGAGATAGAGACAAAAATGTGCAAAGAGAAAGAAAGAGACGTGCAATGGAGAGAGAAGGATGGCTATATATAAACCTATCCCAGCCTAATATTTAATTAAAAAGAACATTTCAACTTTCTAAAAAGATGGCTATTTAATTTTTATAGCCAAAAAATTATTTGATAAATGATTTGGCACATTGGACACTCTGATCTTGCCTTTGTTGCTAGATATTCTACTTAAAAAAAGCTTTTAATTAACATGGACAATTGTTTTCATACATTCGTTAGTATACACTTTGTATACTTAATCTATATCTATATATTACTAAAAACTGAAGCGTGGCATTTATTGTTACTGAGCTCCTATTGCGCCACCTCATCGCCACATCATTGACCACATAATTATTATTTATTCTTATTTTTTTACAAAAATATATATATAAATAGATTATTGACTTTATATATTTATTTTTGTCGGTTTTAACATCTATATATATATATATATATATTTCTTTTTTATTTTCAATGTGGGTTAGCTTTTTGTACTCCTCTGCAAGGCTTTGAGCACAATACCGATGAAACCTATACTTGTCCCACATCGAAAAAATCCTCCTCCACTTTCTGCCTTATAAGCTGTGAAGTGAAGGAGTAGTGTACCATCAGTTGCTTTCCTTTTATTGTAGGTTAGCTTTTTGTACTCCTCGGCAAGGCTTTGAGCACAAAACTGAGGAAACTTATGCTTGTCCCACATCGAAAAAGTCTTCCTCCACTTTCTGCCTTATAAGCCACTGATGGTACACTACTCCTTCGCTTCAAAACTTATAAGGCAAAAAGTGGAGAAAGGTTCTTTCGATGTGAAACAAGCATAAGTTTCCTCGGTACTGTACTCAAAGTCTTGCCAAAGAGTACAAAAAGCTAACCCACATCCAATTTTCCTATAATTTTTTTACACTCACTTATTTTTTAAATATTTATACTTTCTTTAACCTTTCTTCTTCCCTTATCTTTTCATCTCTCCACTGCCTCTACTTTAATCTTGCTATTCATATTTCCCTTCATCTTCCTTTATTTGTCTCTTCTTATCTCTTCCCTCTTACTATAAATTTATCACTCTTTTCCATTTTTTGCATAGTTTTCTCTCACAAAAAGGTTTTCTCTCTCTCTCTCTCTCTCTCTCTCTCTCTCTCTCTCTCAATGTTTTGGTGGATTTTATTTTTTATTACATCTCCGCTTTAAGTTGATATATTTTAGTGTTTTTAAGAAATCTAATTTAGGTTGATACGATTTAGTTTTGCGTTTTAAGTTATTATTATTATTATTATTTTACTCTTTGCTTGTTAAATTTTATTCGATTACATTATAAAAAATTAAAGATAATAGATAAAATTAAAATAGTATTCCATTACATATCATAATTTAAATAATTTAGTATTTATTATTATATCTTTTAATTTTTCTTTTTTTTTTCTTCTCTTCTATTTTACTCAATATTAAAATTCAATCGCATCCTCCGTATCATTAAATTATATATATTTTCTTTCTTTTTGTTTTAAAAAATAAAAAATGTAATTTTTTATTGTGCTCATCAAATTGTACTCATTTTTTTTAACATTTACATTTTCTCCAATTTTTCTTCTTCTCTTTACCTTTTCATCTTCCCAAAAATTCTACTTAAATATCACTCTTCCTCCTTCCTTTTATCTTCCTTTATTTTGTTTCTTTTTATTATTATCCTCTTAGTACAAATTTGTTATTCACTCTTCCATTCTTTACATAATTTTCTCTCACAAAAAAGTGATTATTTTTCACTCTTTCTCCCTCAATTTTTTGGAGGATTTTTATTTTTATTTTTCTTGCATCTCTATTTTAGCTTGATAAAGTTTTGTATTCTTTAGAACTCCATTTTGGTTGATGGGATTTAATTTTGTCTTTTAATTTTTTTTATGACTTTGATTGTTAAATATTATCATATTTCATTATAAATAATTAAAAATAGTTTATAAGAATGTACTATTATTATATTACATAGAATTATTTGGATAAGTTAGTGTTTATTGTTATGTATTTTATTTTTATTTTTTTCTCATATCATTTTATTTAACATTTAAATTTAGCCACATTCCCTATTATTAAAAAAAAAAAACCTTTGACATACCACTAACGTAACTACATCTATAACTATTTAAACAATTCATGATATTTATTTTTTATTAATAATCATAAAATTTACAACTAGCAAGGGAATATACAAAGTAAAAAAGAATAAATGAAGGAAGAAAAAAAGAAATGAAATCAAATGTCAATTAATACTGTTATTTGGAAAATAAGAAGGTGGTAAAAAGGAGTAAGAAATAAAATAGAGATGGTTATACAAAGAACATTAAAAACTTTATAGTGCAATAAAATCAATAATTAAATATAATAATAAAAAATTTAAACTTAAAACTTAAAACTAATCAAACTCTAACTAGGGAAATTATATATATATATATATATATATAATCATAATCTTCATACACCATGACTTAAAAAAAATTATTGCATAGTTCTACCTCTTATTTAATGTCTATTTTATACAAATCATCAACCAATAAATATATGATAATAGTAAAAAATGTTATAGATAAGATTATGAAAAATATGATAAAACTATTTTTTTTTAAATCTTTATAAAGTTTAAGGACTAAAATAGTATTTTATCTAAAAAATTATCACGCACAACGCACAGGTCTGCAATTAGTGTCTATAATTTCACAAGCGATGTCTTTTTTTTTTTTTCCACATTTAAAACATGATTTGGGTGATGTGTATGCATGATGTATAGTAAGGAATATGTTAGAATTAATATCCTTTTAATAAAAAGAGCAACTGAAGCGAGTATGCTTTATCAAGTATCAACTATTCGTTGTCTTTCATCAAAAAAAAATAAAAAATATTTATTCATTGTTTTACTCCTTAAAAAAAAAAAAAAAAAAACCACTATTCACTCGCTTAGGTTCTTAATTACATGAGATTTTATGTTTGTAATAATACCATCCATCCCTTTGTGTTGTTTTCAAATAAATCAAATTTAAACCAAAATGTGGATTGTTAGAGTATCATATTTATAATTTAATATCTTTGCTAAGATGTTATGATTTTTTTTAAGCCTTCAAAATTTTAAGTTCCAAATTTTTATTTCATGGTATTTTTTTAACACATGGAGTATATATAGATAGCATCATTTTCTGAAGTATAAATATTTTGTTCGTTTAAAATGTTATTGCAAGTATTGAACTTGTTTTTTAGATACATAGATAATGGGTGTTCGAATTACTGACATGGGACACCAAATAATGTCATTATCACTGGACTCTCAATTGAACCTCTACAAGTCTTTAACTTAATCAATTCAATGCCAGTACCAAATTTTTTTTTAAGATATTTTGCTTTTCTATATTTTTGTAGACATTGTACACATAGGTTCTTTATTAACTATGTATTGAGAGAGAGAGAGAGAGAGAGAGAGAGAGAGAGAGAGAGAGAGAGAGAGAGAGAGAGAGAGAGAGAAGTTAGTCAAGCCAAAGCCCATGAGAGGGGCCAATACATGAAAAGAACCTATGGAACCGGATGGGGAACGAGAGATGGAACCTAACCTAGTTCTTGATAAGGAATGGCAACACGGAACTGTCAGTTCGTTTAGACCCCTGTAAACTAGATTGTTTAACCTAATTAATTAACCAAGTGAATACTTAGGTTTATTATTCAGATCTAGGTTAAAACAATAACAATCATATCAAGTAAAGCAGCGGAAAAATAAATAACACAACGATATGATGACCCAGGAAACCACACCGGTAAAAACCTGGGGAGGATTTAACCTAGCTATCCTCAAGGTAAAATAGCAAATCCACTAGAAAGAATTGAAGTTTACACAATAGCGACTTAGACCACTAACATCCTATTGCTACCCAAGTGTAGGAAACTTACTACCATGACCCCATGATAGCTCCGAGATCCACGGACTCCTTCTTTCTTTAATCTTTGCAAAACACAAACACCACCGTTTGTGACTTTGAGACTCCACTCAAAGGTTTAGCAACACAAACTCTCCTGTTTGTGACTCCAAGACCACCCTTGAAGGTTTAGATCATCAGCACCTTTGATGACTAGAGAAGGCAGCAACTTCAGCAATACCGGATCTTGAGATTCTTCAAGGAACAACACCGGTAGAAGTAATAAGAGAGGTTTTAGGAACAAAACCCTAAATACAAAAGAGGCACACTCTTCTCTCTCTAAAAAGTCTTGTAAAAAACGTGCTTAGGGTTTCCTTTATATAGTGGGAGAAGTAGATCTGAAACCCTAATCCTTAATGGGCTAGAACTGCTGTTTGGGCCAACTTAAAATTCTGCAGATACGATTCTCGATCGATCGAGCCTGTTTTTCGATCGATCGAACCAGGCAGATTCTGAAATCTTCTTTCTGCAACTTACATGTTCTTGTGTGCTCACGATTTGCCAATTGTTCTAAACTTTTAGAACCTAACAATCTCCCCCTTTGGCAATTCGTGACAAAACTTTCATACAAAATGAAATGTTAAAATACAAGAACAACCCAATACAATAAAATGCTCAATTACATCACAAATTCCAATCTAAGACTCTTAACCTAGAAGTTGCCAAGAAGAGGTAGAAGGTCTTGATCAGAATGCACCTGTCTTTCCTGAAACACTCAACAAACACGTCACCGCATGTGTGGAAAGAAAGACATATAAACAAAATGAAGCACAATATAAAAACAAAAGTAAATTCTAACTCTCCCCCTAAGTTAGATACATCAAAAAGTTTTTATATTCTCCCCCTTTTCAAAAACAATGTTATCTCCCTCTAAACAAGATAAACAAGATTACCGCATTTCATCTATTTCTCCCCCTTTTTGTCACGTATTGACAAAAACAACTCAAACAAAGAGTAGAGTGACAGTAAACATGAGAGAAAAAAGAGAACTAAGGGAACATAAAACAGTTTAGCTCTATAGAAAATAGAGAGAACTCCCCCTATGAAGAGCAACAACTCCCCCTATGAACAACAAAGGCTTAAAAAAAACTTTTCTCCCCCTATAAAAATAGGAAAAACGAAACAAGTTTTGGGAAAAACAGTTTTGGGGAAATTTAGGAGGTGGGGATAAATAAAAACACACAAACCCAAAAAAAATTGAGGATACACATGAAGAAAAATATTCTCTCTTTCAATAAATGCAAACTAGACACTATGTGACCCATAAACAGTTGCATGAGTAGAGAAAATATTTGCACATTATTATCCATCATATCTCTTAAGAAAAATATCTATTAAGAAAAATATTTTCTGCAATTCACACATCAAAAATAGCATATACTAGAAAAGTACATAACTCAAAAATTAATCAATCAATTTTTAATTCAAGTTGAGTACCCAATTTAGCAAAGTGTATGCATGTTATGTGTGAAAACAATGAGAGATATGACTGCAAAACTGCAAGATGGACACAGAAAAACAATGCAACTCATGTGAATCCTAACCATAAACAATGCATGAAAAAAATTTTGGTCAAAAACTCTAAAAACTGAAAATTTTTCAGTTTCGATCGATCGAGTATCGATCGAATACCAATCGAGTTAGACAGAAACAAACCAAAAATTTTAATTGCAATTTCGATCGGTCGAAAAACACCCTCGATCGATCGAAAATCTGGAAAACTTAAATTTTTGAAAAACAGAGCAATTTAATGCAGTAACTCCTCAAAGCATAGTAATTCATGAATGAAATGCATGAGTATGAGACTGAAAGTTTTTCAAAAACACATGAATACATCCCAGATCTTCCTAAATTAAGATTTTTAATCAATTTGTCCTTAAAAACACAAATTTTGTATCAAAATCAAAGAACATATAATCTTGGATGGTCACAACAAGATCACACACAATATAATGTACCAAGTTTAGCAAAGAGTAACTTGTGTAGTGTGTGCAACTAGCAAAAGCTTGAGAGACATGTGAGGTGATATGTGAATAGTAATCAATCACAAAGTCTACAAAATTCATCACATAAATTTGAAAGAGACTATCACCTAAAGAGTTACATCATATAACTCTCACATCTCCTAGAATAAAAGTTTGCAATCATGTAAGTTTCTTGATTTGCCTCATAATATACACACCAATTTTAATTGATTAGAAACTTATTAAAGTAGCCGGGATAATGTACACACCAGTTTTAGAATTTAAACCGAGGCTACACCTTATGTTCTTTTTGTGCATGTACTACACTTTCTCGAGCACAAAATCTTGCGATATGCACTAAGGTGTTCATGATTGGCTAATAAACAGTGGTGAGATGGTTATTTATGCCTTTCTCAATAAGTTTAAGTCTGACAATCAAAGGCATGTGACTTCAAGATCAAGACAAAATGATCAAAAACTATAAACATCTTCCCACACAACATGCATAACAAAACTTTAGCTAGTAAAGTGCAATAAATAAGCTCATCTAAGCTAAACAAAGTACATAAACATGTTATGTAAAGATAATATGGCCAACCTTAATTATAAATCCAAGATATATAATACAAAACACATAAGTATTTTTGGTTTAAAAGAAATTTTATGACCAAAAACAAAAAGCACACATTATGCTAAAAGATTAAAAATGCAAAAGCAATGCATGACAGTTCTTAACTAAGCTATAGAGGGTACACAAACAAGAAATATCAATTTCTTAATTAACCCATGAATACATGTACAAACTAGTACATACTCACACACAATCAAAAAATAGCTTAGCACTTATATAACCATGCTATTTAAGTTTCTCCACAATATCAAGCATGTTCTAAATCAAGAGAGAGATATCATAATTCATGTAATCCTCAAGAAAAATTAAAACTAGACACAAAATAAAATATTTTTGTCTTTTTGAAATTTTTCAATGTTTTTGGTTTTTTTTTTTTTTAATAAAAACAACCTAAAAAAAACAAAACAACCAAAAACAAAAACAAAACATGTCCACAAATAATTGAAAGAATTAAATCAGGGACAAGTCAACAACACTCATCTTAGAGAATCTTTTCTCACCCATATAGCACGAGTCTTCGGCTTTGTAGGTGAAAATCCATGAGAAGCAGAGTGTATTTGAGGGATTACACCAATCTTCTGAGAAAGACTAAAATCCTGCAATTTCCTTTCACAAGCCAACAAGCTTAAATTTTTCAAAAGCATATGAAACAATTTATTTGGACTCATGGCAAGAAAAATATCATCACATGTCCTAGATTGAAACACAGAATGCTTAAATTTCAATTTATGACAATTAGGACGAATGTGACCGGAAACACCACAAAAGTGACAAACAGGAACAAATTTAGGAACATCAGTATTCCTAACAGCAAATCTAGTCTCAGATTTTGGTTTTTGCCTCAACAAAGAACAATTTGGTCTAATATGACCAACAACACCACAAAGGTGACAGGTAGGCACAAAAACAGATTTATTATGCTCTCTAACAGTAGGTTTAGACATAGGTTTAGAAACTCCAGTGTCTCTATCAGAACTTTTACCTTTGTCTAACCTAGCAAAATAAGCCTTTTCTTTATTATTTCTCTTGAAAGGAGGGATATAAACTTTTTCAGTTTTAGGCTTAAGAGAAACAGAAACACTTCTGTTAACAACAGCAGGCTTGGTATTTGTCAAATTTTCAATTTTAGCTTTAGACTCAACTAAATCTTGTTCCAAGCTTTTCATCTTCTCATCTTGAGAGGAAATTTGATTTCTCAAAAATTCATTCTTTTTATTAGATTCATCTAATCTAACAATCAATTCCTCTTTTTCAAGATTAGCCAATTTTAACTCTTCCTTAAATTTCTTAGCAATTTTCAAAGACTTAGATAATTCTTTACGAAGAGTTTCAAAGGCATCAATAAAATCAACAGAAACAATAGTGTCCTTTTTATTCAAATCATCACAATCAAAAACATTAAGACACTTAAAATTATCCATGATAACAGGGATCAAGGATCAACTCTTAGATCAAAAGATCTACAACAGAAGAGCTACCCGCTCTGATACCACTTGTCAGTTCGTTTAGACCCCTGTAAACTAGATTGTTTAACCTAATTAATAAACTAAGTGAATACTTAGGTTTATTATTCAGATCTAGGTTAAAACAATAACAATCATATCAAGTAAAGCAGCGGAAAAATAAATAACACAACGATATGATGACCCAGGAAACCACACCGGTAAAAACCTGGGGAGGATTTAACCTAGCTATCCTCAAGGTAAAATAGCAAATCCACTAGAAAGAATTGAAGTTTACACAATAGCGACTTAGACCACTAACATCCTATTGCTACCCAAGTGTAGGAAACTTACTACCATGACCCCATGATAGCTCCGAGATCCACGGACTCCTTCTTTCTTTAATCTTTGCAAAACACAAACACCACCGTTTGTGACTTTGAGACTCCACTCAAAGGTTTAGCAACATAAACTCTCCTGTTTGTGACTCCAAGACCACCCTTGAAGGTTTAGATCATCAGCACCTTTGATGACTAGAGAAGGCAGCAACTTCAGCAATACCGGATCTTGAGATTCTTCAAGGAACAACACCGGTAGAAGTAATAAGAGAGGTTTTAGGAAAAAAACCCTAAATACAAAAGAGGCACACTCTTCTCTCTCTAAAAAGCCTTGTAAAAAACGTGCTTAGGGTTTCCTTTATATAGTGGGAGAAGTAGATCTGAAACCCTAATCCTTAATGGGCTAGAACTGCTGTTTGGGCCAACTTAAAATTCTGCAGATACGATTCTCGATCGATCGAGCCTGTTTTTCGATCGATCGAACCAGGCAGATTCTGAAATCTTCTTTCTGCAACTTACATGTTCTTGTGTGCTCACGATTTGCCAATTGTTCTAAACTTTTAGAACCTAACAGGAACTCTCGAGGAAGCAAGGCTCCTTAGGGAATTCAGAGGAGAGCAAAACAATGGAGCCTAAGACATGCACCAACCAAAAATGGCATGGTCGAGCTAAAGGATGAGACATGCGTACAAAGGGAAAAACCATCATCTCAGCATTAATTACCTAAATAGTAAAAGTTTCACAACATAGTCCCTAAAAAGATGGCGAATGGACAAAGGGCTAGACCCCTTGTAGTCCAATTGATCCTATGAAAGGAGGAGGCGAGCAAGTATAAATACCCCCTCCCCCTCCTTCAAAGGGGATACACAAAAATAGAGAGAGAAAGGTTATAAGAGAGAAACTGAAGAAATAGTGAAAACCAAAAAGAGAGGAGAGAGTGCTAAGGCGCGGTACCATTGTAACCGTCTGTATCTAAGTTGTCTTGGCTTTGTATTAATCTGAATTTATTCCCTTTGGGTTTCCCATTGATGATGCTCAATTTATCGTCAGTAAGCTACAGAGTTCTCTTCCTTCGCGCTCTATACAACCTGCAAACACAAAACAAGAAAAACCTTGAAAGGATACCGGTGTGGTACTGGCCAAGGATCCTCCGAAGGTTAAGTTAGTAGATGCTCACAACCCTAGAGTGCCAGAGTTGGGGAATAGTATGCGTACCTTTTCTGTGGGACCCCTTGGGGTTTTTATAGTAATGTAGAACCGACCTTCTTTCCTTGAATAAAAAGTCTTTTCCATATAAAATTTGTCATTGATTGGGCGAATATTGTGGAATCTCTTTTATATCGAGATTCTATTTCCATTAAGTTTCTGCATATCCCAACAATGCATGTAACGCAAGTTACATTTATCAATGACATGTGTACCCGTCCACTAAGTTCCCGTCTTCTGCAGATCCGTGCACTTCAAACATCAATATCAGTAAACCAAAACTCAGGTCTATCACCCTAATGGATTTTACCCTCGTCACCCATTGTGGATTCCTCAAATTAATATAAATTAATTGCGTATTCATCAATCGTTTTACACCCACACAATGAGCATATAGCCTATTCATTATTGATATGGAATAAAATTAGATTCAAATATACAAGGTATAATATATGATATTTGTGATAGATCTATGAAATTGTGTATAAATGTCTAATAAAATTTGTTGGAAAGAGAAAATGCAATAGCAAGAGATGTTGGAGTAAATTAATAAGTGAGGAGGTGAAGTGCAAAATTGAGTTCTATAAAAATGATAAATCATTTTAGTGTAAGGAAACGGGTTTTAAGAAAGAATCAAGCAAAATTGGACACATATATATATATATATATATATATATATATATTACGTCCTGGACTCCTGGGTTACATGCTAATCAATAAAAATAGTCCTTAAATGACTTAATGTTGTTTGGAAAGTAAGATTTAAGAAATAAAAGTTTAATTAGCATAAAATCAACCATAAAAATAGTGTATTGTAGCTCAACATATATACTTTTTGTCTTTTTATTTTTTTTGAGATTATACTTTTTCTTTTTCTTTTTTTGTCATTAGCATAACTACATTGTTTAAAACACTGATTCTTCTAGCAAGTCTAAAACTTGATGTTTCATACTGGATGAGAGAACCACACATCTAGCTAATATTCGGTAAATAGTACTAATTAAATATGTACAAACAGACACATTTTATCTAAATCCTCCATCGGCAACATCAAATTCTAATTATCTTAATCCAAGGGGAAAAAACGAAACGTATTGATATTAAATTCTATAGTTTTTTTTTTTTTAATTGATAACAACTTTATTTACCAAATATCACTTTGTAGTTTATACATTGGGGAGGAGAAAAAATGGACACTCCTCTTCAATAATGTAAAATAATTCGTGAGAAATAAGCCATTTACCTTAACGGTTAAAACTATAGTAGTATTTACTATAATAGGCGCAATAAAAAGCTAGATTTTTTGGGTCTCTCTACGTAATTGGAAGAAGCTTAAGCTTGTAATTTGTAGCTTATGCACAGAATGTAATAAGATAATTAGCTCCACCAGTGCACGTAAATGTGCTAGTTTTGTCATCATAGGCATAGCTGTAAGCTTGAGGGCACTGATGCTTGAAAATCTTAGAATATTTAGTAGGAGGACATTTATCTGGGGTACCATAATTACCAGAGCAACAATATTTGGGCTGATTGAAAGCCAGACACGCGCTCTTGCAAGCAATCACTCTCCCACGATGTCCTCTCACCGCCAGCGCTGGAGGGCAGACCCGGTTTATATTGCCTCTGCAGTTCGTTCTTTTACAACTGGCTGAACCGCCTAGTGGGGTTATCGATACGGGCAAGTTGAACCCGTCGACGAGGCTAACATCGTAGAAGTCTTGTCCTTTATAACCTGATAAGGTAAACTCTACTAATGAAGCTGGTGGAATTGCACCAGCACCATTGCATGAGACCTGGCCAGAGGCACAGTCGGCTGTGCCACAAATGAACTTGCCCTTAACACTGTGGCAATGGGATCGAGCCCATACTCGGCCAGACCACCTAGAAGGAATGTTAAGGGTTGTTGAAGCCCCCGAAGCTAGCTCAAAACCAGTTGATGATAATTGAGGCCCGGCGCCTGTTAGGGTTGCTGGCCATATTGTGTGGCGGCACCTGTTTTTGATTGTGAATGTGGTTGAGTGAGCTCCTGTGCATATAATTAAGTAGAGTTTTATATTAGTTGGGTGAGAGACTTATGTGAGCAAGATTAGGATACCATAATTTTTATGATTTCTCCTGTATTCATTATTTATTGTCCACTTTTCACATTCACTAATTATATTTTAGACATGGCATCATCTTTTCATCTTTTAAAATGATAATACTACCTTACACCTTTGATGTGATGGTTACTCTACAAGTATAAATGCTTGTGAGGTATGGGAGGCAAGAGCCGGAGTTTAAGTCTCTAGGAGGGAGCTTCACACATATATACACATATACCATTGGTGTGATGATCACTCTACAAGTATAAGTGCTTGTGAGGTATGGGAGGTAAGGGTCGGGGTTCAAGTTTTCAGGAGGGAGCTTTACACACATATACACTTAAATTAGATTCGAGTAAAAATTCTATATTGTATTAAAAAAAATGATATATCAGCACACACTATTAAATAGATATTGAGTGAAAGAATGTATGTAAAACAAATGCGCATAAGAAATGTCATGTTCATCTGCAATTACTACAAACACCACTACATTAATCACAACAAGCCATATATCAACAAAAACAAACAATTTTTTAATTTAATCACTTTTTACGGAGGTTAATTATAGTAACAATATTTTTTTATACTTCTATAGTTAGAGAACAAGATTTGAACCCTAAATAATTTGCATTGAAAATACAAGATGTCATTTTTTTTCTTTGGGTGAGAATTGAGAGGTGCCAATTGAATTATAAATTTTTTTGCAAAAATAAACCATTATTAATACATAAAGGGAAAAGTTAATGGATGTCATCAACTCTGTTTTTTTTTTTTTTTTTTTAATGAAAAATCTTGTGTAAAGGTAGTTTTTTTGTATTTTCTAGTAGGATAAAATTTAGCTACAAAATTGCTTGTGGCTTTAGGCTACAAAACTGGTTGTAGATTTAGATTACAATCTTACTCAATAAAAAAAAATACTATATATTTTAAAAATTTAACCGTTGAATTTTATATTTTTTACTCTCTTAATACACATGTCAAATTTTGTGTCAATCAGATATTATTTACTATATGATCTATAAGTTCATATTTTATACATAATTTTAAATTACAAAAACTTTCAATTTAAACAATTTGTTAATGACATAGCTAATGATATTTAATTTTTTAAAAATTTTGCAAGCATAGAAGTTATAAGAAAAAGATGTAATTCAATTGTGGATTTGTCAAAATTCACCTCTAATAAAAAGATATTGAATAAGGTTGTAACCTTAAGCTACAACTAATTTTGTAGCTAAACTTTAGTATCGGAAAAAATGAGTTAAATGAAAATTATTTTTAGTTAACATAAAAAGCATGACTTATTTTTAAAAATTGTTTTCCACTAAAATTTTTTGGAAAATAACTATATCTCACAGCAAGTTAAATAAAAGAAGTTAGGATATTATTTTTCAAAAGATTGCTATAAAATATAGGAAAATGAGATAGTTTTATAGAAAATAACTCATTTTCTAAAAAAACATTATTGTCGATACAAGTAGAGCGTAAAACATTGGTTTAGAAAAATATTTTTAGAAACTTTTTATGAAAAAAGAAAAAAAATTTTGGTTTTTTTTTTTTACAATTTTAAATATTTTCTATAAAAATAGTATCAAAACTTTCTTAAAATAGTCTATTAGCAAATGCCATAACCAGACCCATACATTAATGTTTCAGAAAGGAAAGAAAAAACCTCAAAGGATTGACTTAGTGGTTTTTAAGACCTCATGATATCCATGAAATCTAGGTTCAAAACCTTTTGCTAGCATCTTAGGGCCACTCCCAAGGGATTCTTCCCTGTAATAACTCATTATATATGTGTGGGACAAAGAGATTACACATGCCCAAGGGAATAGTCAGATATACTTGAACAGGTTTAAAGACTCTTATTTATTAACAACAAACAAAAAATGAAAGAAATAGGCATTGCATATGAGGGAAAATGAGTAAACTAACGCTAGTAATAAGGAAGCAAAGAGGGAAATTAAACCAAAAGGAGAAAAAGGAAGCGAGGATGCTTACCAGAAAAGAAGAGGAAAGCCAAGGCAAGGCCGAGGAGTAATTGTCTTTCCATTTTCTACGAAGATGATATTTGGTGTGTAATGAACTTAAGGCTTTGAAATTAAGGGCCAAACGGGTGAATTTATATCAAATCGAAATCTTCTAAATACCTTCTTACTAAATTTTGGAAAGTGAGAACGCCAACAAAATGGACGGTAACAAAACGGATTATTCGGACGCGTGTAAAAATAATTTAAACACTTTTCTTTTCCTTACTTGACTGCTCTACATAAAATAAGGAAGAAGATGCCAAATACCCGGTCATAATGATAATAGTTGGAAACTGTTTCTCAACCCAAAAAAAAAAAAAGTTGGAAACTTTAATAGAATGAATAATTTGATTAATTTCTTCATGCGAATATAATTTGTAGTTGATTTTTTTTTTTTTTTATGCTTATCCTGGCTTAATATAGATATATAGGAATAAAAATAATGTTTAAATTCTTGGAGTATTGTTAAAGAGGTTTAAAATATATGCTGTACATTTAAGAATTATGTCATGCATTTTATTTTATTTTATTTTTTGTTTTTTATGTCATGCATTTTAGATATACACACAAGGAGAGAGGGAAGAAGGTCTTAAATTTATATTTATATTTTATACAATCGTGATATAGATGATGGCATGGTGCGCCCCATCATATATTCATATATGGCTGTGAATACCGCTTCCCCTATGAGATATTGAAATTAAATCCTCATTTGTTTCTTAAAAAAATAAATAAAAATAAATAAATAAATAAAAACCTCCTCTTGTTTGATTTTTCTTTCCCTTTCTCTTTTTTGTAGTGTTTATACCCTCTAATCACAACATTCCACATTATCATATTACATATTAATAAATAGGCACTCAATCAATTCTAATGCTCATTTGAAAATCCAACTCAATGTATGGTAGGGATGTATTAAGTTTTAAATAAATAAAAAAAACTAATGAGAAATCTTTTATTAGATAGTGTAAAACATGGCTCCTCTCTAGGCATAATAGTTTTGGAATGCAAACATATAGAATAACTCATGCTGTCATGCATATCCCTATAATTATAAAAATGAAAATAATAAGTTGTTTAGGCTAAATATTAGATAAGATTTCTCTCCAAATTAGACCTTTAGATTGCATGTTCTTTGTATTCTTAACACGCGTGTCAAATTTCAAATTACGTGTTATTTACTATTCAACTAGTAAACTAACTTTTTATGCATAATTTTGCCACAAAAACTTGAAATTTAAACATGTCATTAATGACATAGCTATTAATTTTTTATCTTTTTGAAAATTTTCAAGCATGGAGGATATAATAAAATAAGAGCAATACAATGATTAGATTTTCAAAATTCACATCTAATTATAAAAAGAGTTTGAAAGGTTTCTTTTAGAAAAACATTTTCCCTAAATATTTCATTATAATGGTTGTACTATAAATAGTTGGTTCGTTCCAGTCATTATGGTTGGGAATAGCAATTCTCCCTTGATATATTGTTGGTTGATACTGTTCTCTGTCCTTTTTATTTCTTGAGATTGTTGGTTGGGGATTTACTACTTGTCAGGAGAAGAAGAAATGTTAAAGACACTTAAAAATTTTACTATATAATTTTAGAAATTGATGTATCGCGAATTATAAAAAAAAATGTAATTTAGATATTCATTTATATCATAAAATTTAGTGTAATTACAATGTGTAAGGATTCATTTGATGGTGAGTCAATTCAATTATTGATATTAGCTCTAGCAAACCGGTTTAAAAAAATTTGGCAAACACGGCTTCAGGAGAAGACTTAAAGCTGCGATTTTGCTAAAAAACGCGGCTCCAAGGATCTCTATGGCTGTGTTTCCAAACGTGGCTTTAGGACATATTTTAAAATATATATATATATATATATATATTTATGAGATGGGGCTAGAGCTGCGTTTTTCCTAATTGAAACGCGGCTTGCGCATAGATCTGGAGCCGCGTGTACAAAACGCAACTCAAAGCACCTTGGAGCTGCATTTTTTAAAACGCAGCTTCAAAAAACACAGCTTAAAACTGCGTTTTTTGTAGTGAATTTTTATCATCCCCTATTACTGAAAATCAATCGGCCTTTGGAGAAGATAGGCTATCTTAATTGCTTTTGAGACCTTACATTGCATGAAAAACTTCCAATATAGGGGAGATGGTTTTATGGCGCTAAACTTGAACATGAGAAAAGCCTATGATAGGGTTGAGTGCGAGTATTTGAAAAATCTTATGAGGAGGATGGTTTTTTGTGACAAATGGATTAATCTCATTATGGTTTGTGTCAAAACTGTTATATACTTAATTTTGGTGAATGGTGATCCTCAAGGCCTTATCCACCCAACTAGAGGGATTAGGCAATGTGACCCACTATCTCCTTTTCCTTTTTCTTTTATGTACATAGGGATTGCATGGGCTTATCACAAAAGCAGCAACTGATGAAGACCTGAGGGGTTTCTCTATTTGCAGACAAGGCCCTAAACTAACCCATCTATTTTTTGCAAATGATAGTTTGTTGTTTTTCATGGCCAATTAATTCTTTAGAATGTGGAAAAATCCTAAACTTGCTAGCGATGTATGTATCCTCCTCTTGGCAAAAAATAAACAAGGAAAAAACAACTCTCTTTTTTAGCAAGGCAACTATTTTTGCTACCAAAAATATTATCATGAGCCTACTTGGGATGCAAGAGATTAAATTTTACGAGAAGTATTTTAGGCTTCCGTCTTTAGTTGGAAGGGGCAAGAGAGCAAGCTTCAATTACATCAAAGAGAGAGTATGGCGGAAATTATAAGGGTGGGAAGGAAAATTACTTTCACAAGTAGGGAGAGAGGTGCTTATCAAGTCAATTATCCAAGCTATCCCAACCTTTGCTATGGGCTACTTCAAATTACCTAAGGAATTGTGTCATGAAATTGAAGCCATGGTGAAAAAATTTGGGTGGGGACAACATGGGGTCAGAAGGAAAATACACTAGATCTGTTGGGAGGAGTTGACAAAATCTAAGTTGATTGGCGGAATGGGTTTCAAAGACTTAATCCTTTTCAATGATGCTCTGCTTGCTAACAGACCTGGCGACTTCTCACTAATACTGAATCTCTTTTCTATAGTCTTTAAGGCAAAGTTTTTCTCACACTGCTCTATTTTGGATGCAAAGGTATCAGTTGCAGGTTCATATGCATGGAAAAGTATTCTCAAAGGGAGAGATGTTATTCTTGATGGTGCTTTCTGGCAGGTTGGAGATGGAAGGTCTATCAAGATTTGGCAACACCAATGGTTGCCTATAAAACATCCCCCAAAAACTACTTCACCTATTTTGGAATCAATGGAAGAGGCCACGGTAGATAATTTAATAAATCCAGATACTAGAAGTTGGATTCATGAAATGATTGATGGAATTTTCATTCCACTAGAAGCGGACTTGATCAAAAAAATTCCTTTATCAAAAAATGCAGTTGCTGACTTGGTTTTTTGGCCTCTGGTACAGAATGGTCAGTATTCAAGTAAATTGAGTTATCGATTTCTAAAGGAGGAGGAAGCTAGTTTTTCCATTAATGAACCACCCGTTTATGAAGAAAAATAGTGGAAAAAGATCTAGTCTCTTGATGTTCCAAATAAAGAAAAAAACTTTACCTAGAGAGCTTGCAAAAACTCACTTCCAACATGGCGTAATCTGGTCCGCCACCATGTTAATTATATCGGATTATCTCTATGATAGGTGCTCAGGATCAGCAGAAAGTCCTCTTCATGCTCTTTGGAGCTGCTCGGAACTAGATCAGGTGTGGGATGCAACGGACTAGGACTTTCGGTCTTAGGTTACTACCCAAAATTTTGGGGAGTTACTGGCATGGATCTTTGAGAATGGCACACAGGTAGATTTTTTCTCCATGACAACTTGGTGCATATGGCAGCAGAGAAACCAGATTCGAACCTAGCAAAACCAACATACCACTGAGAAGTTGGCTCAAGTTGCAGCAGATTGGCTCGAGGAGTACAAAGCAGTCCAGCCAGCTGTTATCCCTTGTGCAGCAGCACCTAGACGAGTCTTGTGGAAGCCACCTCTGTCAAATGCCTTCAAAATTAATTATGATGGGGCAGTTTTCTCGAACTCTAACAGCTCAAGTATTGGAGTTGTTATTCGGAATAATGAAGGGTACGGTTGGTAATCACTTCTCTAGCACAACACCTTAGCCAAGCTTATAAAGCTGTTGAAGTTGAAGCTATTGTAGCAACTCAAGCTTTAGAATTTGCTGGAGAGATTGGTGTGGACAGAATTATGGTTGAAGGGGACTCAACTATAGTAAAGAAGGCATTGAAGACAAAAGATCCAGGTTTGGCATCATATGGTTTACTTTTTGAAGACGCGAGAGTTTTAGAGAGAAGCTTTTCTGAATTATCTTACTCTCATATTAAGAGAGAGGGTAACTAAGTTGCACATTGTTTGGCAAGAATAGCAACTAATTTGCCAGATACTGTTGTATGGATGGAAGATGTTCCACTATCAATTTTTCCTATTGTTTAGGTTTATTTAGCCCCCTTTTTGGAATGAAATAAGCAGTCTTCTTTCTCAAAAAAAAAAAAAAGATTTAAAAGTTGAAACATAACTTACTCCAAAAACTAATTGATGCCTTAACTTTTTTTTAGGGGATAAATTATTATGTAGCAGACGAGTGGATGCTAGAGAATGAATGAAATTCTATTGTATTTATAAAAAACAAAAAATAAAAGAGGTCATTTAATGGAATATTGTTACGAGGAATCATTGTTATCCTATATGGCATGTTTGAATCTAATTAGAGGAATGAGGAAAGATATATAATTCGGCATCGATTTTCTAAACCAAGAGGTGATTTGGCTTTTTAAATCTTGAAATAAGAAGGAAAATGGTGAAGTTGGAAAATAGTTAAGCGAAAAAAAGTGGTGTATTTTGTTTTTCATTTTCAGTGGGATCCACCACTAAAAAAACCGGTTTGGCTTTGTTATTCACTTATTTTTACTCAGTTTTCATTTTCAGAATTAAAAAAGTGTATTTGAATACAAAAATATATATACATTTTTTTGCTGTTTTCATTTTCATTGAAAATGAATACAGTGATATTTTTGTTTTAAAAAAAAAAAAACTCAAAATTTGTGTTAAACTTTAAATTAAAAAGTGAAAACAGAAAAAAAGTAGACAAAAAAATTTGTACCAAACATAAAATAAGTTGAAAATAGAAAATGAGTACAAGATATGAGAAAGAGAAAATGGGTACATAAAATGAAAACTAATAAGACAACGAAATGCATTCATACAAATTTGGTGGGATTCTACTGAGATTGTTACATTTTGGTAAGTGTGAGATTGTCTAAAGAAAGGTATTAAAAAAAACTTGATGATGCACAAAAATCGTCAGTGAGTTGATCGTCCACACACGTGCCAAAGGTTGTACTTGAAAAACAAAAGAGAAGAATCAATCAAAGGGCACCGGTGTGGTACCGGCCAAAGACCTTCTGAAAGTCAAGTTAGTGATAGAAGAATCTTCAAGAACTCAAGAGTGCAAAAGCTAGTGAGAATTCACGTACCTTAAGGAAAAGGAGGCCTAGTGCTTATATAGTGGTGTAGAGCTAACCAAGATCCCTTGAATGTAGGGTTTTTCCTTGTAGAGAAGATTTGGAGTTAAGACCCCGAGATCTTGAGCTTTTCTTCCCATATAGGGAAAACACAAGCGTGAAGTATGGTGTTTGGGCGTGTAGTGCAAGCTATTTTCCATATAGGGATGCATGGATGCATGAGTGGAAAATACGTAAAGGTTTGTGGGACCCAGTTACTCAACCGTTGGTATGACCATCTGTTTGTCGGTATCACTATCTGTCCAACGGTATGAATACGGAGGATAAGACGTGACCATCCATCGAGTACATATGCAACCATCCGTTGGGCACATACGTGGAGTACTAATTTGCAAAGACTTCAAGGAAGTCAAATGAGGAGTTCATCCCAACGAGTACGTAGTTGGCAAGTCTCACCAGAAGAGGCGCAAACCTTGACAAGTTAGTGGCAGAGTGTTCCATCCTGATGGGTCAAAGTGCTCAAAGGACTTTATTAGACGAAAATACCCTTATTAGTGTGCAAGTCAGTTTGTTGATTGGACGAGTATAGTGGGTCGTCTGCCAAAAGTGTCTCATCGATTTAGACGACATAGTGTCTACATGTTCTAGGCAATGAGTAGGGTACCTGACAACCCCTTGATATGTAACGATCGTCAAGGCGGAGCGTGTCGGGCAGTGTCAAGGAAGGTACTTGACGACCGCTGGGTCCCTAACTACCCCTTGGTACTTGACGACCCATTGATACGTGATGATCGTCAGGGCGAAGCGTGCCTCGTGGTATTAGGGAAGGTACCTGACGACCACTAGATACCTGACGACTTATTGATACATGAAAACCATCAAAGGAAAAACATGTCGCATGGTGTCAAGAAAGGTACTTGGCGACTGTTGGGTCCCTAACGACCCCTTGGTACCTGACGACCCATTGATACATGACGACCATCAGGGCGGAACGTGTCGCACAGTGTCAGGGAAGGTACCTGACGACCCATTGGTACCTGATGATCAATTGATGCGTATCAACCATCAGGGCGGAGTGTGTCACACAATGTCAGGGAAGGTATCTAACGACCGTTGGGTACCTGACGACCTTTTGGTACCTGACAACCCATTAATACGTGACGACTGTCAGGGCGGAACGTGTTGCGTGATGTCAGGGAAGGTACCTGACAATCACTGGGTTCCTGACAACCACTGGGTCCCTAACCACCCTTTGGTACCTGACGACCCATTGATACATGACGACCGTCAAGGCAGAACATGTCGCGCAGTGTCAGGGAAGGTACTTGATGACCTCTAGGTACCTGACGACCCCTTGGTACCTGACAACCAATTGATACGTGGCGACTGTTAAGGTGGAGTGTGTCACGCAGTGTCAAGGAAGGTATCTGACGATCATTAGGTACCTGATGATGCCTTGGTACCTAACAACCCATTGATACGTGACGACCGTCAGGGCAGAGCATGTGTCGCAGTGTCAAGGAAGGTATCTGACAACCACTAGGTCCCTAACAACCCATTGGTACTTGATGACTCCTTGATACGTGACGACTATTAGGACAGAGCATGTCACATGGTGCCATGCTCCCTTTGTGGCCGACGATAATTTTGGTGACCGAAAATTCTTTTGATAAGCTCATGATGCTTTTGGAGACCAAAGACTCTACGGTGTTAGGAAAAATTTTCTAACTAGTAAAAATATTCCCTATCAAAACTAATAAGACAACGAAAAGAATTCATGCAAATTTTGTGGGATTCTATTGAGATTGTTACATTTTGGTGTGTTTAAGTGCAGAAATGAGGAAGTAGAACCTTGCACACTTAGCTTTAAAATACAAGGGCATTAGGAGATTTTTGAACAAGCAAGAATTCAATTATAAAAGAACAATCAAGCAATAACTTCATTTTTGGAAGGTTTAATTCAACATTTTCAATGTCAAATTACATTAAAGCTCTCTCTCTTGATGATTCTTTTTTTTTTTTTTCAGACATGCCATGAGATTTTCTTCTAATAAGTTCTTTGTTGTTGCTTGTTTTTGTTTGCAGCATACTTTCCTTATTCTTTAGGCTTTAACATCAAGCTTCACATCAACGTTCTTAGCTTGATCTCCATCTTTATTTGGTGGCTTTACATTCCATTGACCACAATGTTCTTACAATGATGTTTGTCTCCATATTATCACATTCTTGCCTTGCAACAACAATCTCATATCGATATCCATCCTTGATGTTCTTATAGCAGCAGCCATCTAGGCAACAATGTTATCACTGGTGTTCATGATACAATTACTAGTACGTGACTTTGAAGTTATATTGGCCTTTGTCTTGGCAATTAAACTGCACCAACACTTGTCTTTGCAACACAGCCACATCAAGAGTCTTCACAATGTAGCCACATCAAGAGTCTTTACCATGAAGCTGCACCAGCATTTGTCCTTGTATTGAAGCCATATTAACACTTGCCTTCGAAATGAAGTTGCATCCATATTTTTCTTTGCATCAAAGTCGTGTCACCTCTTATCTTTGCCATAAAGTTGCATCATCAGTTATCTATGCACCAACACCTTTTTTGTGATGGAGTTGCACTAGCACCCATTTTGAAAGGAAATATGGTTCGAACATCAAAGGCGTAGAGCGATGTAGCCAGAATATAGAGATGCAAGAATTCCACCAAAAGAGACGTGGTTCAGATTTCAAGGATAGAATGTGACGTAGCCCAAACTTTAAGGATGCCAACAAGACTTTCACGATGCAAGAAAAATGACGCCAATACTTTGAAGACGTCAGAGTATGCTACCAAGAATTTGACATTGCACAAACATGCCCTTGGAAGAAAGATGATGCAACACCAACTTCAGATACATGATCTATTATCATTTTGGAGGAAGGTGACGTTGTCCAAATTTCAGAGACATAATGTGGAACGGCACCACTTTGAAGGGAGATGATGTGGTTCAAATTTCAAAATTATGAAGTGGCACAACCTAGAAGAGAGACAATGTAGCCTAGACTTGAAAGGTACAAGAAGATACATGATCTATTATCATTTTGGAGGAAGGTGACGTTGTCCAAATTTCAGAGACATGATGTGGAACGGCACCACTTCAAAGGGAGATGATGTGGTTCAAATTTCAAAATTATGAAGTGGCACAACCTAGAAGAGAGACAATGTAGCCTAGACTTGAAAGGTACAAGAAGATGCCCCCAAGAGATAGGTGATGCAAAACATACTTCAGAGATGTGGGAGTATGTCCACAGAAGATAGGCAATGCCATGCAGACTTCATTCCTTGCAAAAGAGGTTGAAGATTTTATTTTACTCCACAACCAAGAATGAACTTGTGTTTATCATTATTTCAAGGAAAGTTGAGTAACACTAATTCTTTGCAGTTGTCATTTTCTACCACAATGATCTTTGAGCATCATATAGTGAGCAATTGACTGGTCTTAAGTGACGCCTTGCCAATCAAAGGGCTCTTGAAAGCATGCTAACGGCCTAAGAGGAAACTCTTCAATCTAGACTGGCGATCCTTTTTCTCTTTCATGTGACTGAACTTAGTGAAAAGTACTAAGCTACCTATGTACCCCGAAGAGGGATTAAGTCATTACGTAATTCAACAGATTTTTTTTTGATGATTTTTTTTGTTTTTTTTTTTTACCAAAAAAAAATATGAGGGCTCACGTGTGTAATCCTCGCCCTACGCCCCACAATGTCTCATGGGTACCAATTGCGCAATAATGGGTATGACCACTAATCGAACTCGAGACTTTGGCCTCAAGGGTGACGAAGGCATCCAACCACTATGCCACACTTGTAAATGGTGACATAGAGTGCGGTTAATTTCTCTTTATTCGTACGCTTCCAAAGATAATGAGAAGACATCATGCACCCTTGCAACGTTGCGATAGGCAGTTTAAGTTCTTACCTAGGAGCAATCCTCGATTTTCAAGCATAGAAGTGTTTAAGGAACTTCCCATTGATGGGGTTGATCCTTGCTTCATTATTGTTAATCAACATGTAAGCTCCAATGGTGTTTGCCCCCTGCAAGAAAGTTGGAAGTACATCACAAGCAACGGTCACATGGTTTGACCCGACAACTTCATCAAAGTCTAGATCAATCTTGTTTTCTTTAACAAGCTTCAAGATTTGTTCTTTGAAGACGAAGCACTTTTGGATTGGATGGCCAATGATGCGATGATATTTGTTGTAGTTAGGGTCATCAACTTTCCCCATGTCTTCTAGTCACTTGCATTCTGGCAGTTTAATCAACTTTATTTGTAGTAGTTGTTCTAAAATGTTTGGCAGATCTTCATCAGGGAATGAATATACTTTTTGCTTACGTTTCTTAAAAGCCAGATGACACACCTTGTTCTTTTGCCATCCTTCAAGCTGTTTTTCATTTGCCTTTGCTCCTCTTCCTGGAACCTTAACTACAGCAGTGTTAACAGCCACTGGGTCTTTAAGATTAACTTTTGTATTTCTGTCACTCCTCTTTACTTCCTTCCTTTCTTTCCTTTCCTCGAGTATGGGAGATTTGGTGTTTTCGTGGCTAGCAATGCTTTGCTCCATGTCGTGCGCACAAGTTGTTAACTCTTCAAATATTCGGGGCTTTATCCCTTGAAGAATGTAAAGAAGTCCCCAATGCATGTCTTGGATGCACATCTCTATAGTAGATATTTCATAAAGTCTATCTTTGCAATCCAAACTCAAAGAATCGATTGATATAATTGACCACTGGCTCATTTTCCCATTGTTTAGTATTAGTAAGCTCCATCATGCTTACCGTGCAACGCGTGCTATAGAATCAGTCAAGAACCCCTCTTTCTAGTTATTCCCAACTGTCAATTGACTCAGGTTCTAAGTCTGTATACCAATCAAAGGCATTCCCTTTAAGTGAAGAGACAAACTGCTTTACAATAAGGCCTCCTTGAGTCCCTGCGTTCTCACAAGTTTCTACGAAGTGAGCAATGCATTGTTTTGGATTGCCCTTCCCATCAAATTGCAAGAACTTAGGAGGTTGATACCCATTTGGCAATCTCATGTTGTCAATGCGTTTCGTGTAGGGTTTTGAATATGTGAGAGAACTTGTAGAAGAACCTTCATATTGTGCTCAAATAGTATTTGTTATCATGTCTTGCAATTATTGAACTGATAATGAAGCAACCAAAGTAGATTATCTCCGTCGAGGAGTGTCTTGATTTTTTTTCCCTTTGTCATCCTTTGTAGAAGTGAAGCCAAATGGGAACTTAAGACCATGGCTTGATTCACCAAGATCTTGTATTTCAAGTTTATTCATTAGAGTTGCAATTTGGAGGTCCTTATCTTCAAGTGCTTTTGTGAGAAGGACGACCATTTGTTCCATTTCAGCCATCTTTTCTTCCATGGTAGAGGTGTTAGTCATCATGACTAACACAACGTGCAGCGCGTGCTATAGAATCAGTCAAGAAACCCTCATGTCTTAGATGCACATCTCTACAGTAGATATTTCAAAAAGTCTATCTTTGCAATCCAAACTCAAAGAATCAATTGATATAATTGACCACTAGCTCATTTTCTCATTGTTTAGTATTAGTAAGCTCCATCATGCTCACCGTGCAACGCGTGCTATAGAATCAGTCAAGAAACCCTCTTTCTAGTTGTTCCCAATTGTCGATTGACTCAGGTTCTAAGTCTGTATACCAATCAAAGGCATTTCCTTTGAGTGAAGAGACAAACTGCTTTACAATGAGGCCTCCTTGAGTCCCTGCATTCTCATAAGTTTCTACGAAGTGAGCAACGTGTTGTTTTGGATTGCCCTTCCCGTTAAATTGCAAGAACTTAGGAGGTTGATACCCATTTGGCATTCTCATGTTGTCGATGCGTTTCATGTAGGTTTTGAATATGTGAGAGAACTTGTAGAAGAACTTCCATATTGTGCTCAGATAGTATTTGTTATCATGTTTTGCAAGTGTTGAACTGATAACGAAGCAACCAAAGTAGATTGTCTCCGTCGAGGAATGTCTTGATTTTTTTTCCCTTTGTCATCCTTTTGTAGAAGTGAAGCCAAATGGGAACTTAGGACCATGACTTAATTCACCAAGATCTTATATTTCAAGTTTATTCGTTAGAGTTGCAATTTGGAGGTCCTTATCTTCAAGTGCTTTTGTGAGAAGGATGTCCATTTGTTCCATTTCAGCCATCTTTTCTTCCATGGTAGAGGTGTTAGTCATCATGACTGACACAACTTCCTAAGATGATGGAGAAGAAAGTGAATAGAAGCAAGCACGTGAAATCTCATCTTTTGAGTTCCCTACAGTAGGAGAGAAATCATGTGACCAATTTCTTATGAAGGAAGAAGGCGATTTGCCCCCATACTTGAGATGTTCCAAGGTGGAGATGTCCTTGTTAATGACCTTGTTTCTTGCAAGAGAGTTAAAGGAGATGATTTTCTAGACCTTTGATTCCTTGGTTGATTATGAGCTTTAGGTTGGCTACAATTTGATTGCACCAATGTAGTTGTTGGTGGTAGTCATACCAAGTCTAACTGAAGTAGCTATTGTTGAAATTTGGATGTTCTTGCTAGAGGCCATTTAAGCTGGTAGCAAGATGATGAAGATTTCTTTTTTTGAAGGAGAATGAGATGAGAGGCAGAGGCAAAGATGTCCCACCGGACGTGCTAGAATTTGTGGACAACTAAATTTCTAGTTTAAAATATATCAAACAAGTAAAATAGTTTCACAAATGCAAATTTGTATTGATGAATATGTGGTACAATTTTTTGAAATTACAAAAGAGTGATCCTCTAATTAGATCTTCTTGAAAGACTTGTTGATTGGAATTGTAATAATGTGATTTTGACTCGAACACCAAATATCCTTCAATTTGGCTAAAGGATGGATTGAAGACCCTTGAAACAGAATTACAATGAATCTTTGGCTTTGAACTTGTTAGAAATTCTTTGTTCTTCGTATGTTCTTCGCGTGTTATTCAAAGGTTTTGTGGTGAAAGTTCTCCGGGGCCTTTGAGGCTTGAATCCGTAAAGCTTCACTGATTTACGGTTTTTTGAAGTTTCTGGAGGTTTTTAAGCTTGATTCTATCAAACTTTAAGATCTAGGAAGGTAGTTTGGATGGTTCTGCTTTGAATGTTCTTCGATTTTGAGGTTGAAGTTCTTGAAGGCATTAAGGCTTGATTCCTGCAAAACTTCTGTACTTCTGAATGCTTCTGAATCTTCTATGATGCTGCTTGTGCTCTGGATGTCTTGGTGTCTCTAAATGCCTTAGGAAGGCTTCTATTTATAAGAGTTTGGAGGTGGGTGAGCGACATGTAGCGAAGTTTGATTAGTGACATGAGTCACAATCTGATTGGAGGAGTTTTAAGACTTTTTCTCCAAGACACGTGGCATCTTTTGATTGGCCGAAATGTTTTGATTTTCAAGGTGACACATGCCAACACCCGATTGGACTGCCTGTGTCATTACTTACACGCGCCAAGCTACTTATGTCATTGCTTACTGCATCGATGTATAATTGATTTTTTTTTTTTTTTTGCGTGCTTTTTATGTCTCTATTTCAAAGATACTTTTAAAATTTCTGTTGATTTCTGAATAGTGATAACAAAACTTAGTAGCAGTATATGTCGCTTTGTAATTGGCCGTATTTTGTGGACTTGATAGTATGATGTGTCAACTTGTGATAGGTCGGGAATTTTTCATCTCTACAGACATAACCATTAATGTTTAATTTTCTAAAAATTTTGCAAATATGAAAATAAAATTCTAATAATGAATTTATCAAAATTCAGACATGATAAAAAGATACGAAGAGTTGTAGTAATTGATTAACCAAGATATATCCATTATTTATTTTCTACTATTTATAAATTCCCACTTAAATTAAATGTTTGTGAAAATATTTTTATAAAAGCAAAAAATTGTGGCTCCCAGTTTTCAATGGAATAATAATAAAAAATAACGTTGGTTGAGTAAAAAAATTCAAAATTGTACTACACATGGAGCTATAAAAAGGTCGCGGTGTTGACAAAAAATTCAGTTCTGAAGCTTCCTCTGCATAGTCAACAGCAATTGTGAGACCGAGTGATTTTTAACACACAGAGAGAGAGAGAGAGAGAGAGAGAGAGAGATGGATTTCACAGAGCTGAGAGAAGCCATAGAGGAAGTGGAGCTAGTTGACGGCCACGCTCACAACATCGTCGCTCTCGATTCCACCTTCCCTTTCATCCGTGCCTTCTCTGAAGCCGAAGGCGACGCGTTATCCTACGCGCCTCACTCCCTCTCCTTCAAGGTACAAGCTAATCAATCCCATGTTTTTATGTTTTGATTTTTTTTTCATAATCTATTCTATGCAAAGGAAATCAAACAAACCAAAAAAAAAAAAAAAAAAATGGAGGAAGATGTATGTAGTAATATGATGTTGTCAGTCTGAGGGCAATGTGCTAATGACTTGTCTCGAGCAACTACATTAAATAGCCATGTACTACGGTCAATGCAATAAATTCTTATGAAATTTGTGCTTGTTTTTTATGATCAATTATTATTACGGCATGTCCAGCTGTACTCTGTTTCAGTCCATGTTTCATTTTTTTTTTTGGATGAACAGTCGGTGTTTCTTAAGCTTTAGAAAGAAATGGGTTGTGGGTTTCAGTAAACTTAACCGATAAAGACTTTGATGGTTGCTTGCATAAAAAACTGATTGATATGATAAAAAGTTAACATGAGAAGTGGAAGTACTTCAATTGCTTATCACATGTTTGTGTAAACCACAAGTGGCTATGCGAAAAAGTTGATGAAAATAGGTTGAAAATTAGATTATTTAAAATAAAGATGAGACAAAAAGTAATGTGGGACTCGCAAATAGTAGATAATTTAAATTGAAAGCTAGCTTTTTTTAATCAGTTGCCAAACGCACACGAAATGAAATGAATATATTTCGTAAAATAACATAAGTTTATTTTGTAAATTTGTTCAAATTGGAGGTCTCTATTCAATGTCCCGGTGCAACTAGCATAAGTGTTGGGTACATTTCGCTATGTTCTGAAGTTGGCATTTTCATTAATCTAAAGGCACTTTTAATATTCCTGTTGCCAAGCACAGTACTGCATAATCTTTCTTTCATTCACTAGTTTATATTTATAAGCCTAGTCAGTATAGCTTACAAGTTGGCTCGTTTAGTTAGCTTACGTACAGTGTTTTAAAACCTCACTTTTTCTAAGTAAAATTGTACTTTTAATTAAAGCAAATTTAACCAATGAAAATAAGCTATCCCAAAGACACACACACATATGATGCTATGACTTGTAACTGCATAGTAATTGAGAACTATGAAAAAAAAATTGGTTTTAGGTCTTCCATTCTGACTGCATTGCTTTGTACATGGCAGAGAAATTTAAGGCATATTGCTGAACTGTATGGATCTGAGTTATCCTTGCAAGGGGTTGAAGAATACCGTAGACTCTCTGGATTACAATCCATTAGCTCAATATGCTTCAGAGCTGCAAGAATATCTGCCATTCTTGTTGATGATGGGATTGAATTTGACAAAAAGCACGACATAGAGTGGCATAAAAGTTTTGCACCAGTTGTTGGTAGAATATTGAGAATTGAACATTTGGCTGAGAAGATTCTTGATCAAGTAATATACCTTTTGATTTTATCCTTTTGAGCATTTCGTAAATTGTAAATGCATGTATATGCTGTCCTTTGTATTATATTGTCTGTTTTTGTGAAATGATTAATTGGACTTTTAAGATAGTCTTTGACTCTTGGACTTTGTCTCATTGTTCACTTGGTCATGTGTTTCATCGCGATTTCCAACTCCATCCCAAAAGGAATACAGCATATTATGCTTACATGTTTCCTTTAACATTACAAGAGCTGAGGACTCTGTGGACAGTTACTTGTATAGTTGATCTGTTTTGGAGAACAATTTATTTGGGCACGAGTAGCCCAAAACAGTATCTATTGTTTTTTTTTTTATTGTTAAGTTTTATGCTCCTGATGCTCCTATAACTATCAGGAGATATTGTTGCATTTCAGTCCTGCATTTGTATTTGTATTTTGTAAATTACTAAGGTTGCTAGACATAGAGATCTTTCTGTCTGTTATTTCTGCAACTTCTTTTTTAGGATCATTTTAAAATGATTTAATCAGAAACATTTTGTACATTATACCTTCTGAAGTATGTTGTTTGAGTTAGATTTCTATCTTTTCATTGTAGTCAATTGTCCCAATAATTTTTATGTACCCTTCTCTCTAGCTACTATCTTCTATATCTTGTGCATTGTACCTCCATGCCTATGTCAATGAGATGTCAATGATCTGCATAGTTTGTTTTTACTTTTTATCTTGATACAGTCTTTAGCAATGATCCAATATTTTTGTTTTCTATGGGCTAAGTTTCTGATAAAATTTTCAAATCTATTAAGTTGAGTGTCATGTGCTTATATATGTTATTCATTCATCAGTTGTTTTCTTTATTTTATTAGTTTGGTATTATTGATTCAGCATCTCTTACTTTCTGCTATTATAAACTAGTTGATTGTTGAGCAAGAGGTGCTTGGACATTGAATCTAATTTATTTATACTTTTTATTTATTACTTCATTTCTTTTGTTCCTTTTAGGAGTTGCCAGATGGAGGTGCTTGGACATTGGATACATTCACTGAAACTTATCTGGAAAAGTTGAAGTCATATCCTTTTAGCTTATAATGGGTTTCTTTTCTTTTTTTTTCTTGTACCTTGTCCTTCTTAGTATCATAAAGTTATAAACGAAGCCTGTTTAGTTGGTTTCCTTATATCTGCATTACAGTGGCTAATCAGATTTTTGGCTTAAAAAGCATTGCTGCATACCGCAGTGGATTAGAGATAAATACAAATGTCACTAGAAAAGATGCTGAGGAAGGTCTTTCTGAAATTTTAAGTGGTGAGTGTAGCATGTGGATTGGGGTTTCTCAGCATACACTGCATGATATACTGACCAATTTATCTTTCCAGCTGGAAAGCCTACTTGCATTATGAATAAAAGCTTTATCGACTATGTCTTCACTCATAGTTTGGAGGTTGCTCTATGCTTTGACTTGCCGATGCAGATACACACAGGGTAACACAGTTTTGAGGCTGATATTTCTTTCACATTATGCTCTTAATGATGGCTAATAAGATATAGAGAAAAATAAAACTCAGAATATGGATATTTGTTTGGGAATTCTATATACCCAATCAGCTAAAAGCTGAAGAAAGTTGGCTGCTTTTAAATTTTCTGGAGATAGTTTGTGGCTTTTTTATTTAAGGATGTTCAAGTCAATTTCAAAATGCACCTGAAACACACTGAACTTGAATTTATCTTAATGTTTGTATCCCTAAGAACAAAACTAATTTTGGAGATATGGCCCATTCTCGTCCACTTCTATGAATAATCAAGCAGCTCCTAAGATTTTTATTTTGTTGTATTTCTTGTTGTTTTCTCAGCTATCAGAAAGAGCATTAGAGAAATCTGTATGTTCTTACATTGTTACTTTATATACTCAATCTGTATGTTCCATTTTTTTTTTTTTTTTTTACAACTAGTTTTGGGGACAAAGACTTGGATATGCGGCTGTCCAATCCCCTTCATCTCCGGATGCTTCTTGAGGACAAGAGATTTTCTAAATGTCGTATAGTACTTTTACATGCATCCTACCCATTTTCAAAGGAAGCATCATATCTGGCCTCTGTTTATTCCCAGGTCAAATTTAGTCCCAAGTAAATCACATCTTAACATGTAATATTAATATACTTGGAAGTTTTCCCTGCAAATAATGTAATGCTTTCACTTTCAGGTGTACCTCGACTTTGGGTTGGCAGTTCCTAAGCTTAGTGTCCATGGGATGATATCTTCAGTCAAAGAGCTTTTAGAGCTGGCCCCAATAAAGAAGGTTACACCATAAGCGGTTTATATAATACTGATTGAGGGTTTTAATATACAAAAGACCTAGGATATGTCACCATTTTCTAAACTCCACATGTGCCATGAGAACAGCTTATCCATACTCCATCTCTTAGTCTCCTCCTTCCCACCCCCCTCATTTTTTTCCTGTTACAAAATTTTTGTCAACTAACTGACTGTAGCCATCTTTAGAAATTTTTTATGCATTTACTTTTGGCTATAATACATATATGTTTCTGGAAGAAAAATGTTGACCATAATACATGTGTTTCTGGAAGAAAAATGTTTCTGGCAGTGCTTCTCCTTTTATGTACTCTTTTATGTCTAGTTTGTACTTATAAAATTTGATGCTAAACATAAATGAATTTGCAGGTGATGTTCAGCACTGATGGTTATGCGTTTCCTGAAACTTTCTACTTAGGTTTGTTAAAGTTGATATTTGTTACTATTTTACCAAGTCTTAATCTATATTTTTTTTCTATGGAAATCCATAACAGTTAAGGCAGACTCTCTGTCTTGAACATGCCATATCAGCTACTAAAGATGATCTCCTCACACCAACCAATTTTCATTTTTACAGGTGCAAAGCAAGCACGTGAAGTTGTCTTTTCTGTTTTACGTGACGCATGCGTTGATGGTGATCTCTCAATTGCTGAAGCTGTTGAAGCTTCTAAAGATATCTTTGCCCAGAATGCAATTCAGTTTTACAAGATTAATTTATCTCTTGGTTCAAAGCACACAGTAACTCCTAACTCTCTAAAAATTAAGACCAGTGCATCACATAATGATGTCTCGCTTGTTCGCATTATCTGGGTTGATGGTTCTGGACAGCACAGATGTCGTGTGAGTACTTGTTTTTCCCTCTTAAATGTAGTTTGGGCCTGTCATTTAAGACGAGTGTAAGAATATGTATAAAAGTTGAAACAAAAATATAGAACAGATCTCTGAACTAGGAGAGAATGACTGAGGTTCTTGCCTGCCATTTGAGATGTAGAAAAGGGGAAATTATCCTAGGTTCTCACAACTAATTATGTTTAAGAGTGAGAGTACTTTGTTGACGAGAAACAGCCTACTTCAGAATGAGGCAGAGTGCCTATTTTTTTTTTCTTTTTTAAATAAATACAGTTGGGATAGAAAAAAAAATAAAACAAAACAAAAAAGGGAAAGAAGTCATCGTTCTTATAATTCTAGCTGCAGCAAGCATCCCCTCATTCTATGTAGTTGATTTTGATAATTCCATAGCAAACCATTGTGAACTAGTTATCACACCTATGTTGCTGCAATGATTATAATAGTATATAAGTACTAAGAATTAGAAAAGCCCCTGTTACTGCTGCAGCAAAATGTCATAAGTAATGTTCATAAAGATCCTAAGTGAAAATGATCAGATTGCTGACAGTAAGTTTGATGCAGGAAGCGTAAAGACAATAATTAACTAGTATTTAATTGAATTTCCTAGAGTTTTGGGCATTTTTGTAATTCAGTTATTGTGCTTTCCTAAGTCAATTACAATAGGGTTAAGTCATAGTTGTGTATGTAAGCATACTATTATACTCCAATGGAGCCTTTTAGACAGTTTGCTTAATGAATATAATTTATTGTTGGAGTTTTTCCTTCAATAGCTTGGTGTTGATTTCTAGGATATTTTCATTTTTCCATTCTTCAATTTTGGTGTTTCATCAGTTTTGGTTTTCCTGCCTCAAAATTATTCCTATAGGCATCTAACATCTTAAAGTAGTCCTATGTGTCATCTGACTGTTTTCCTAAAATCATTTTGTACTCCGTTGCTTTCGAATTCATTACTGCCATACTAGTGAATAATTTATGGACAAATTGCTTGGTAGAATAAGGTGCATCCCTTAGTCCTTTCAACTTAGCAATCTGAATGTGAAGTTGCCCAACATTGCTTATCATTTTAGATGATTTCCATGTGTAATTTCTCAGTCAGCAAAGTAATATGGAGGTCATCATATTAGTATCACAATTAGGAATTAGTAGGGCTGAATCATTGACCTAGAAGAAGAAAAGTATCTGAAATGTCCTCTTCCATGTTGCCAACGAGCTCTAGCTCAAATGGCATCTCCTTTCCTCATAAGAGCAAGGGTGAGGTTTTGGGTTCTAAGATTCAACAGTCCACGACTCCATGTGTAACTTAACAATTAAAAAAAATCAATTCCATGCTTATGCAGCACAAGATTCTTTTTTAATGTGACCAGTGGGGAGTTAATGTCAATAGTACTGTAGTGAAGACTACAATGTCTTTGTTTCAGGTTGTTCCATCGACGCGCTTCAACAATGTTATTAAGAAGAATGGTGTTGGTTTGACATTTGCAATTATGGGAATGACTTCTTTTGCCGATGGTCCCGCTGATGAGACCAATCTAACTGGAACGGGTGAGATCAGACTAATTCCTGATTTGTCAACCAAGTTCAGAATACCATGGTACTAATTTGTCCACTTTGAAATTTCCATTTGTCATGATATATTAATTAAGTTTTCCAGATTCCTCTTCTTTCCATCAACCATTGAAGAGTGAAACTAAAATTTATAAATCCTCTACATGTATTGTCCCCTACACAATTAGGATGTCAATAATTTAGACTTCACGTCGGCACTTGATGAAGTTTGTGACATCTGATAAAATGGAATAGGGCCAGCAACGTGCCATGTTACCACTCTTTTATCCTTCTATTGGAACTTTATAAGCTGTATTGGAATTCTGGGCCCCGGCAAATTAAAGAACATATTTATTAATCATACAAGCTTAGTATCTAGAATTTCATATTTATGTTGGCCTTGTTATGCTAGCCTTCCTTTTCTTAGAATCTTCCAAATTAATTAGTCTTCAATCCAATATTTTTAAAATACAAGGGAAAATAAGGTAACAAAATAAACA
The DNA here is from genome assembly GCA_033629205.1 of Lithocarpus polystachyus. Classification (NCBI taxonomy): domain Eukaryota; kingdom Viridiplantae; phylum Streptophyta; class Magnoliopsida; order Fagales; family Fagaceae; genus Lithocarpus; species Lithocarpus polystachyus. The sequence continues at coordinate 50,321,837 of CM066168.1, forward strand.
ACATTGCTAGTGACGCTACTTCTTTTTATGCTTGGTCAAGTCTTAGAGTAAACTAATGTAACATTCGCACTTTACGGTATTGTGGTTTGCTATGTGATAGAAGGGGTTGGGAATTAAGAGAAACTACAAAACAGATTCAATAGTTAACGTATCTTTACTCAAAATACAAATCCTTAATTATTTATCATATTTTATTTTTTTCTAAGTCATTACAGGTTCTGGAAAATATTTCTTTCTTTGTTGACCAGTATATAGTATCTTGCTTCAGCATTTTTTTCTTTTCTTTTTTATTTATTTATTTTTGCTTTAGCCACACTGTCACTAATTTGATGCATATTTGTTAATATGTTTCAAATGCATAATTAGTTTATGGACCTTTCTTCTTTATTTAACTATAAATTTTTTTCTGTCATTTCTAGTCAGTATTTGGGCTATGTATTAAAAGACCTACTGTTGATCACTTTATTATCCTAAGAGTCTCATATGGGTTATATATCTTCAGAGAGCAATGTTCGTAGTTTAGTGCTTCTTAGAGATCATCTGAGGCAGGCAGCACTATTTATTTTGAACTCTGAATTTATTTCTATCATAATGGATGTGGCAAACCACTCTCTTCTTCAACAGGAAAAAACAGGAAGAAATGGTTTTGGCTGACATGCATCTTAAACCTGGTGAAGCATGGGAGTATTGCCCAAGAGAGGCCTTGCGAAGGGTTTCAAAAATTCTGAAAGACGAATTTAACTTGGTATGTAGGATAATTCATGTGAATTGCTGGCAAGATAGTTTGATGTTTAATTTTCAAATGCCGTGTCCAGGAAATGAATGCAGGATTTGAGAATGAGTTTTTCCTCTTGAAGAGTGTACTAAGGTATGGCATACCAAGGTCTTTAGCTATTTTCTTTGCTGTTAGCATTTTCGCAACTATTATTAAATGTAATTTACAAAGTGGTGCAGGGAAGGGAAAGAAGAATGGCTGCCAGTAGACTCAACACCTTACTGCTCTACATCAGCATTTGATGCTATGTCCCCCTTACTTCAAGAAGTTGTTGTGGCTCTTGATTCCTTGAATGTTACTGTGGAACAGGTACAAATGAAACTCAACATTATTTATTCTTTTTCAGGAGAGGCAATTTCTATTGGAGTTACCTATGTTTGGCTTAGTTTTTGTAATCTGTGTCAATGTGCTCTTTATATATGCTTAGTGACTTCACTAGGTAGACTGTGTATGAAAGATTGGCATTTACTTCCTGCTTTAGCTCTGCTGACACTAAAATTATCTCTATACAATGAATGAATCTAAAAGAGAATTTCTGAAGAAATCTAGTTTTATGTGAAATCCAGTGTAACAAAAATGTATGCCAAATCGAAATTGCCAATCATCTGGGCACTAAATTTCATGCTTTATACCAATTTTGTTTGTAGAGGCTAGCGTGCCTTCCGTCTGTGGGCCTTCACCAATTTTTTTTATTGAATTTCTATAATGTTGAATTTGATTGCCCATTCCTTTCCTTTTGATTGATTCATTAAATGAAGTCATAGTATTCATTCCTCTGCAAAATAAAGCTGCAGTTACTTTTGAGGCAATCAAAAATTTCCTTAAGAACTTGCAGCTTTCCACTTAATATTATAAATTCCAAGAATATTTATGATGCAATTAGTGCAAAAACAAATTTATTTTAATATAGTTTTGTTTGATTCTAGAAGTTAGAATACATTTGGCCGACCTTGACTAGTTTGTTAAGGATCCATAGCGAACCCTAACAATCTTGTGACTAAGGCTCAATTGTTTTTGTTAATTATAGAAGTCAATTGTTTCTTTTTACCATCAGTTTGATGGATTTTCATTTAGCTTTTATTAGTTAATTTTGTTATTAGTAATTTCTTTACTTTCCTAGAGTCAACGGTATTTTTCTTATTTAACAATTGGGATTTCCTAAGTCAATTAGAGTTAGGGATAAGTCATAGTAGTGTATGTAATCACACTATTCTATACTCCAATGGATAAAATTTTTGCTTCAGTAGTAAATTTATTGTTGAAGTTTGGCTTCAATAACTTGGTACTAATTCTAGGCAACTCTAGGTGGTAATTCCTAGATTTTGTTTCCTCTTTCTTAGTGTTAATTCCTGGGTTATTTTTATTTTTCTGTTCTTCAATTTCGGTGTTCCATTAGTTTTGGTTTTGTTCCATGTCAATATCTTACTTAATTTTTATAGAAATGATAATGACACTTTTTACTGTATGTTCCATTGTTCAATTGTAAACGTGAGTTTGGATTAGCCTTGACAAAAGTATAGTTGTACCTAAAAAAAAGAGGTTTTAACAAGCTGTACATAAGCAAATAAACTAACAGCAAAAAGTTAATCTAAGACATCTCTCTCTCTCTCTCTCTCTCTCTCTCTCTCTATGTACTGTAATTCAAATATTATGTGCCAATACTTTGTTAACTCTTTTAGCATTTTTCATAGTTGCATGCAGAGGCTGGGAAAGGTCAATTTGAGATTGCACTGGGTTATACTGCTTGTACTTATGCTGCTGACAAGTTGGTTTTCACCCGTGAGGTTATTAGGGCTGTTGCAAGGAAACATGGATTACTGGCAACTTTCATGCCAAAGTAGGTGCCAATGATATTTTTTGTCTTGCTTACAATAAGTCACAGAAATTTAAATGTTTCTTGATTTTTAAAATTTTGGGCAAAGCTACTCAATGATTACTCCACGTCCAACCATGAGAGGAGTTATGGGGAACATTTTCATTCTGTGACAATTAATCAATAATGCATGCGAAGAATCTATTTCATGGATTTATGTATGAAAAATTGCTTCATAATATAACACATTATACTACATTATATAGTTGTCTCTTCTTGATGGTTAGGTATGCTTTAGATGACATTGGTTCAGGATCCCATGTGCATATCAGTTTGTATCAGAATGGAGAAAATGTTTTTAAGGCATCTGGTGGAACTTCTCAGTATGGAATGTCCACCGTTGGGGAGGAGTTCATGGCAGGGGTTTTACATCATCTTCCTGCAATATTGGCATTTACAGCACCTGTTCCAAATAGGTATATTCTTTTTCATCAGATATTGCACAGTTCAATAGCATACTTCATTTCTTCCTTCTTCAAATCTTTTTGAGAACGAAAAATTGTTTTGTACAATCATAATTAATTGCATATTTTGTTAGAAAATATTTAGAAATTTTACAATTGTTTTCATCAAGTTTAGAAAGTTACAATGTGAGCAGATAAGGACTCTTTGTTTCCTTTGATTCAATGTTCCAAGACTTTTCCAACTAAAAAATAATGACTCTTGGTTCAATGTTTCAAAACTTTTCCAATTAAAAAATAAGGACTCTTTGTTTCCTTAGGTTCAATGTTTCAAATAAATTCTCTCACACACACGTACAAAACTATTTGCATTTCCATTCACCTTTTCACATCTTGCACTTCTACCTCTTTATATACACTTGCCCGTAGCCCTTCATTCCATTTCATCTTAAATACACCTAGATCAAGAACGATGTCATTTTCCTTCAACCCTTCAATGACACCTACCTAGCTCCGACATTGTTTTCTTATCTAATCCTAGCTCGTATGAGTTGATTAATAGAGTTTTATGTTTGATGTAAAACTTAGTAGGAGATAACATTGTAGAGACCATTTTATTTCATTATATTAGATAGATATTTTGAAAAATTACTTCATATGGACTATTTTCTCTTATCTTCATGTTTTAACTGTTATGTGTGTGCAGTTATGATCGAATAGTACCAAATACATGGAGTGGAGCATACCAGTGCTGGGGAAAAGAAAACAGAGAAGCTCCATTAAGAACTGCATGCCCACCTGGAATTCCAGATGGATTGGTCAGCAACTTTGAATTTAAATCATTTGATGGGTGTGCAAATCCGTACTTAGGATTGGCTGCTATAGTTGCTGCTGGCATTGATGGGCTTCGGAGGCATCTTTCTCTCCCTGAACCCGTTGGTAAGATCTTGTAATCTTTAATAATATGAGATGACAAGTAAAGCATATGTTATAATTGGTAAATTCATGATGCCATTCCTCTATGGAACAGTTACAAACCCAGATAGCCTTGCTGATAAACTTCGTAGATTGCCAGCATCACTTTCTGAATCTTTAAAGGCTCTCCGGAATGATAGTGTTTTGACAGATCTAATTGGTGAAAAGCTTTTGGTTGCCATAAAAGGAATTCGCAAGGTATGTTTGAAATAGCTAAATAAGCTTTCTGAATGGTGAGCTTGTAGATTAAAGATTTAAGCAAAAATTTTAAGTAAGCCTTTTGTGCTTCTTGAGAAAGATTAACCTCTTATCTATGTTGCGTGGAAAATTCTATGGATGAGTCATGTCTGCATTGGAGACTCGTCATACAGTGGCACTTGTCTCATACTAATTGGAGGGACATGTGTCCAACAATTGTGATGCCTGTCTGTATTACAAGATTATACATTTTAGTTAGTTCCCTTGAGTTTAGATGCTCCACCAACATTCCTTTGAACAAGGTTAATGTTGGCGTATGTAATTTCCTTCATTGTAACATTCAGCTGTATAATATGGTAGAGGGGATAACGATCCAATGTCATTTTATTTTGTTGTTAGATATGTCTGCTTTATAGTCATCTATATTTATGCTCTGCCATGTAATTTTTTCTTGGATTTTCCAGGTCAGTACGCCCTTTTGTACCTTTGCCTTGTTTTCTCCTCCATGTTTCACAGCCCAACATGAGACTCAAATGCACTTTCATGTGTTGTACCTGGCTGTTGCTAAGACTTGTAAAGCTAAGGCTTGCATTCATTCGTTGACTGTTGCTGCCTGACTTTGTTACTGCTTGATCTCCTATATTTGTTTGGCTAAGTGAAGAAAAACCGCCATAGGAATTAAAATAGATTTCTTTTTGTGGAATATTACAAAAAGGCCGGACCTAGTAGTAGACAAAACTCCCACTTTTGTTCAATATCATAAAGCCTTCCTTAAATCAATTACCCAGATACAACTTTTTCTAATAAACTTGTGAGTTTTTTCATTTTTTCAGATGTCTAAGTAATTTATTGACTAATTTGACTGTTATAAATCAGTCTTACATATTTCTGTGCCTTTTCCTGATTGCCAAATAGATAGATCACTAATCATTGAAGTTTGAAAATTACCTTTTACTTTACATATTTATTAATGAAGTATGACCTAGGGAATGTCAGGCTCTAGGCCCAGCTATAAGCCATTTCAAATGGCTATACCAGGACTTTTGTTACATAGTTAAGAGTGTCAAAGGTATAAGCACCTTCAAGTGCTTCACTCTCTTTCTCACAGAATTTAATTGCTGAATGAATTATATAGAGCTTGCTGTAGAAACATTTTGGAGGAGTTTTCTTTTACTTGTGAATGCAAATTATAACTGTGTGATCTTGTTTGCAGGCAGAGATTGATTATTACTCAAAGAATAAGGATGCATACAAGCAACTTATATACCGATATTAAGCTGATTATGTTCTGGTTCGGTTTAGGTTGGTCATTAATTATGAAGAGTTTGAGGATACTCTTATTTGTGAACTCTCTATTCTACTAATTGCTCATTTTCAACTTAGAAGGAAAGCACCAAGTTTGGAACAAGCAGTGCTTCTATCCCTTACCTCATTGTTGATCAGTTGGTGCATGTGTTATAATGTTACGTTAATTGGAATCACTCTTAACCCGATGGTGCCGCAATCCATTGGCATGTAGCCTTTAAAGCAGTGGACAAATTTATTTTCTTTGTTCTTGAATATGACTCTTCAATACAAGTGTCTGTGTGTGTGCATGTTTGGGTCTTTTTTATGTATCAAACTTACAACTATAAGATCTAATGGCAGGAAATAAAGGACATTTTTCCCATCTAACTATGTAGTGTGTATTATTATTATATTACAACCCTTATGAAGGAGGATGAGGCATATGGACATTGTACAACTGCCATCATACATTTCTTGGTTTAACTTTAACATGAAACTAGTGTTAAGAAACAAAAATTATGTAGCAATGGCAAGGGACAAACATCATCACCTCGTTGTAATGGGTCTCATATGGCCTTGACTTGGTATGGATCAATCTTGAGCAATGGAGGCGTTTGGTAACTTTTTGGGCATGAATTCTTGAAGTTAATTCTGCTAGGCTTAAACGTTGGATTAAAAAAAAAAAAAAAAAGCACAATTATCCTTTTTTAACTATCCTGCACCATTTAGTTATTGAAAAATTGAAATTCTTTGTCAACTGCTTACTGCATTTATAAAATTTGTTTTCTGCATTAATTAAAACTGTTCAATGTTTTCTCATAAAAATTGTTTACTATTTTCTGCAAAAACTATTTCTAGGATTTTGCATAAAATTATTTTCTGTTTAGCATTATTTAAAATTTTGTTCACTCTCTTTTCTGCATAAATTATTTTCTATCCACTGCTTTCTCATAAAACACCTCCTAAAATTGTGTTCTCTAAATTAAAAGTCAAATCTGTATGCTTTTTTATGTTTAAATTTCACAATAATCGAATATATTTTTCTACATTGATAAAATCTGTCTCTGCACATCATGTTTACTGTATATTCAAATCTGCTTACTGCATTTATAAAATCTATTTTTTGCATTAATTAAAACTATTCACTGTTTTCAGCATTCATAAATTTAGAAAACACAATTTTAGGAGGTGTTTTATGAGAAAAACAGTGAACAATTTTTAAATAGTGAACGGAAAATAATTTATGCAGAAATGAGAGTGAACAATTTTTTAAATAATGCTAAACAAAAAATAATTTTATGCAAAATCCTAAAAATAGTTTATGCAGAAAACGGTAAACAATTTTTAAGAGAAAACAATGAACAGTTTTAATTAATGCAGAAAACAGATTTTATGAATGCAATAAGCAGATTTAAATTTACAGTAAACATAATGTGCAGAGAGCAAATTTTATTAATGTAAAAACAAATTTTATCAATGCAGAAAAATAAATTTGATTATTGTGAAATTTAAACATGAAAAAACATACAGATTTGGCTTTTAAATTTAGAAAACACAATTTCAGAAGGTGTTTTATAAGAGAACAGTGAACAGAAAATAATTTATGCTAAAAAGAGAGTGAAATTTTTTTTAAATAATGCTAAATAAATATAATTTTATGCAAAATCTTGAAAATAGTTTATGCAGAAAACAGTGTACAATTTTTATAAGAAAACAATAAACAGTTTTAATTAATACAGAAATAGATTTTACGAATGCAGTAAGCAGATTTGAATATACAGTAAACATGATGTGCAGAAAGCAAATTTTAATAATGTAGAACCAGATTTTATCAATGCAGAAAAACAGATTCGATTATTGTGAAATTTAAACATGAAAAAGCATACAAATTTGGCTTTTAAATTTAGAAAACACAATTTCAGGAGATGTTTTATGAGAAAACAATGAACAGAAATTAATTTAGGCAGAAAAGAAAGTGAACAATTTTTAAATAATGCTAAACAGAAAATAATTTTATGCAAAATCCTAAAAATAGTTTATGCAAAAAACAGTGAACAATTTTTATGAGAAAATAATGAACAGTTTTAATTAATGCAGAAAACAGATTTTACAAATGCAATAAGCAGATTTGAATATACAATAAACATAATATGCAGAGAGCAAATTTTATTAATGTAGAAACATATTTTATCAACGCAGAAAAATAGATTCGATTATTGTGAAATTTAAACATGGAAAAGCATACAGATTTGGCTTTTAAATTTAGAGAACACAATTTCAGGAGGTGTTTTATGAGAAAATAGTGAACAGAAAATAATTTATGCAGAAAAGAAAGTGAAGAATTTTTTAAATAATGCTAAACTGAAAATAATTTTATGCAAAATCCTAGAAATAGTTTATGCTGAAAACAGTGAACAATTTTTATGAGAAAATAATGAACAGTTTTAATTAATGCAGAAAACAGATTTTATGAATGCAGTAAGTAGATTTGAATATACAGTAAAAATGATGTGCAGAAAGCAAATTTTATTAATGTAGAAACAGATTTTATCAATGCAAAAAAATAGATTCAATTATTGTGAAATTTAAACATGAAAAGCATACAGATTTGGCTTTTAAATTAAGAGAACACAATTTTATGAGGTGTTTTATGAGAAAACAATGAACAATATCTAAACATGGGGTGCTACAACTCGCCAAGAAAAAAAGTTGCCTAAGCAACTTTCACATCAACAGCCAAACATTTAAATATACATAAAAAAAAATGTTTCACATTCCTCTTAGAAGCACTGCAAGTCAAGAACTTACATATCCAGATGTGGTAAAGCTTAAGTTCTTCTTTATATCCAAGTGGTCCACTCTTTCTACAACACTTATTAATCATTTGACCATTCGATAATTCTGAACAGGATTGATAAAGTAACAATATGTAGCTTAAAATTTTTTCGATGTGCCCATGGCTACAATGGAATGAGATTTTTCTTTTACATGTTGTTCTAATTTCTCATTATAACCCCAATATTTTAACCAATTTGACCATAACGCTTCCAAGAAGTAAGAAATTGATGAGTGTGTTAAAAATGAATGAACAAGAGGTATGAGTGGCCTAAAAATTCATATTTTGAAATTAAAATCACTATATTTTACAATGCTTCTATTTAAATAAATTAAAACATAAAAAACTACTTATTTTTATGTTTATGTTTATTTGTCGATTATCCAAAAAAAAAGTTATAAAGAACTTGAGTTTACCAAGCTCGAGTTCCATATTACAGGGAACTCGAGCTTGGTGAGCTCGAGTACCATAGAAAAAAACTAACGACCATTTTATTTACAAAGAACTCGAGCTTGGAATGCTCGAGTACTGTGTTGCATGGAACTCAAGTTTAGCAAGTTCGAGTACCACATTATTTTTTTTAATTGCACAAATTCCAAGTCAGCAGCCCCACGGTGGAATAAAACAGGAACTCGAGTTTACTAAACTTGAGTACCGTTTAGAACTTGAGTTTAGTGAGCTCGAGCACATAAAAAGTGGTTGATTCTAATTTAGTTATGAAACAGTGCTTAATTGCTACAAATTTCTGAAAATGGTGGTATTTGACCATTTTCACCTGTGTTTGGTAGCCAAGAAACTAAAAGGAAAAAAACAAAAAAGGACAGATGAGATTTTTTTAAAAAATTATTTTTTCTCCTTTTTTACAATTAGGAATTAATAAATTTTTTAAAATTTTTGTTGTAAAAAAATAATTTTCGGATATGGATTTTTTTTATGATATTGAGGTGGCTTATTTAAATATCAATTAAAAATTTTTTAATATTATTTTATCATCCACGTCAGTTTTAATTGTGCTGACAATACAAACAGTTTATCATTTTTCGTTAATGAGTTATCGGTATGTACCAAATTGATTTAAAATAATAGAGACCAAATTGACTATTACCAAAATGTAAGAACTAAATTAACTGTGACTCCAAAATACAGAGATCAAAATAATGTTTCCGCCAAAAAAAAAATCCACACTTCCTTTAAAGTCTAGGCCCAAGCAGAAGAGCCCATCTAACCTCTGTTTTGTCCGAAACACTTTAAACCCAATAAAGACCAAAAAGCCCAATCTGAAAATCACACTATAAAAAAGAAAAGGGCCATGCAAAACCAACCCAAAATTTACATTCAAGCAGAAAGGCCATCGGGTTTCATTAGAAAATAACGAAAATGCCATCATATTCTCTGAAATTACAATTTGACTCCCAAACTTTCTCAAAATTATTTATTAACCAAAAAACTTATCGAAATCACTTTCTCACAAAGTAAATTACATTTTAACTCCAATCATTCTTAAAATTGTAAGTTAACCCCAAACGTTCTCAAAATTATATTTTGACCTGTGCAGAAGGAAAAAATAAATAAAGAGAAACAATGTCGTAAGGCTCGTAACACTAAAACAGGTTTAAGTGGTGCACACGAGCCACGAGGAGCATGAGAAGCTATAATGGCAATCATTAATTAGTTGTTGCTATGATTAGTGGAATTAGTTATACTTATAACTAATTGAAAAGCTGTAACAGTCTGATTAATTAGGTGTTTTGGTGTGTATATATCAAGGTTTTCAGACCCGGACCGTTCATTGAACCGTAAAAGGGAGAGGTTCAAGGTTTTTGAGGTCGAACCGAGGTCGAACCAGGGTTGAACCGTGATGACGTCATAATTAATTTAATAATTAATTAAAGCCAAATATAAATATTAAATTTATAAAACTAGTAAAATTGACTAATATGTCTATATATTTGAGGGAAATTTAATGATTTTCAAGCATATATTTAATAAAATTGTGTTAAGTTGTTTTTATATAAAAAAAAAATTGCTAAGGGGTTGGACCGCACGGTTCTTGCGACCGATTCTTACCGTCCAACCTCGGTTTTAGGGGTTCACGGAATTAATTAAAAACCCGGTTTTTTAAGCTTAAAAAACTGGTTTTTATCCCGGTTCCCGATTTTCACTGTTCGACCTCCCGGTCCGGTCCGGTTCTGAGAACTATGGTATATATATATATATATATATATATATATATATATATAGGTTCACATTATTGTACTTGTAAGTTGTAATGTAAAAAGTGGTAAATATTGTACACATTTACAAAAAGTGTACAATATTTACCCATTTTTGCTAGTGTGTACATTTATCATTTTTTATGTGTCTATAATATAAATTTACATTATACCATGTAATGTAAAAGAAGAATTTTCGTTCTCCTAAAAAAAATTTTTTTTTTTTGGCAATCTAAAAAAAAATTATATATATATATATATATATATATATGTAAAACAAGGTACATGTACCATGTAATTATTCTCTCTTTGATCAATAAAATTGACTCCAATTTTATTTAGATAGCACTTATATATGCAAACAATCTAATGAGTTATCTATACAAAGGAAATAATAAAAAATTAAAAAAAATTAAAAAAAAAAAAAACCAAAACCAAAAAGATATAGCATTGACTCATATAAGTAATAACTAATAAGTAACTAAAATAGTGTTGTGAGTAGAGGATAAAATGATAATGACCTGTCTCTGGCAAGTGGCAACTACATGTAATAGGCAAGTACTGGGTCATAGTAGCAATAATTCGTTTGTAATTTTTTTTTTAATGCCGTCAATTATTATTACGTCCTTTGCCCACTCTGTTTCAATCTGTGTTACTTAGTTTGTAGGCTTAGAAAGAAATTGGTTTATGATTTTTGTGGTAGTACTCCAATTGTGTATCACATGTTTGTGGAAATAACAGATGGGGTATGGTACGGTTATTTGGCTTTTTGCTTTTTGATAAGAGTTGGTTAAAGTATGAATAACTAGAAAGAGTGAGACTTTAAAAAGAAGTAATAAGCAAATAAGCTATTAAACTAAACGAAGAAGCTGTTGGTAAATAGACACGAAATAAAAGTATTTTGTAAGATTTGCACTAACAAACATTCAGTTAAATTTGTTCAAATTGGAGTTGCAGTATCAACAATAAATGCACAGTACTTAAGAGGTGCTTTGGATGTTCTCAAGTTGGCTGTTTATTGCCACAACTATGCAATAATGCAATTATATATAAGTATGTTTAGTATATCTTATGTCCAACTTTTGTAAACCTCATTTTTTTCTGGATACAATTGTACTGTTACCCTTCTTATTTTTTAAGCAAAATAAAACAATAAAAATAAACTATCCCACGTAGGCGCACTCACACACATATATAATACGATTACTTGTAACTGCATGATGCTTGAGAACTAAAAATTTTGGTTATTGAGCTTCCATTCTAACTACATTGCATTGCATTGTACTTGGGAGAGAAATTTAAGGCATATTGCTGAACTGTATGGATCTGAGTTATCCTTGCATGGGATTGAAGAATACCGTAGACTCTCTGGTTCACAGTCCATTAGCTCAACATGCTTGAAAGCTGCAAGAATCTCTGCCATACTCGTCGACGATGGGATAGAGTTTGTCAAGAAGCATGACATAGAGTGGCATAAAAGTTTGGCCCCAAGGCCCAATCGTTGGTAGAATATTGAGAATTGAACGTCTGGCCGAGAAGATTCTTGATGAAGTAATATACTTATATAGCTTTTGATTCAATCATTTTGAGCATTTTATAAATTGTAAATGCATGTATATGATGTTCTGTGTATTATCTTCTCTGTTTTAGTGAATGATTAAATGAATGCTTTAAAGTTGTTCTTTGACTCTTGGACTTTGTCTCATCTTTCATTTGGTCATATGTTTCATCTCGATGTCCAACTCCATCCCAAAAGGAATACAGCATATTATGCTTACATTTATCCTTTTTGACAATAAAAGAGTTGAGGACTTTGTTGACAGTTACTTGTATAGTGATCTCACCGTTTGTTATTTCTACAACTTTTTTTCTCAATCATTGTAAAATGATTGAATCAGAAACGATTTGTATATTATACCTTTTGTAATATGCTATTTGAAGAAAAAAAAAATTGTAACAGAGCAAGCCTATCCAGGAACACTCTGAGAAACATTCATGGAGCCACCACTGAGATACACACAGGGTAACACAGTTTTCAAGCTGATATTTGTTTCACATTATGCTCTGAATAAAAGCTGAGAAAATATAGAGAAAGAAATAAAACTTGGATTATGGGTGGCTGTTTGGGAATTCTATATATGCAATCAGCTTACAGCTGAAGAAAGTTGGCTGCTTTTAAATTTTCTAGAGATTGGTTGGGGCTTTTTCATGTAAGGATGTTCAAGTCAATTTCAAAATGCACCTCAAACACACTGAACTTGAATTTTATCTTAATATTTGTGTTTCTAAAATAAAATTAATGTGAGGTAGGCAGCCCCATTCTGGTGCATTCTGTGAATAACAAGCAGCTCCTAAGATTATTTTTTTCCCTTGTCCTTTACTCAGCAATCAGAAAGAGCATTAGAGCAATCTATATGTTGTTACAGTGTTACTTTATCTACATATAAAATTGTTCCTTTTTTTTGTACAACTAGTTTTGGAGACAAAGATTTGGATATGAGGCTGTCCAATCCCCTTCATCTCCGGACACTTCTTGAGGACAAGAGATTTTCTAAATGTCGTATATATAGTACTTTTACATGCATCTTACCCATTTTCAAAGGAAGCATCATATCTGGCCTCTGTTTATGCCCAGGTCAAAATTAGTCCCAAGTTAATCACAATTTGTTAACAGGTACTGAATTCCCTTGCAAATATTGTAATGCTTTCATTTTCAGGTGTACCTTGACTTTGGGTTGGCAGTTCCAAAGCTTAGTTTCCATGGGATGATATCTTCAGTCAAAGAGCTTTAGGAGCTTGCTCCAATAAAGAAGGTTATACCTTAAGCAATTTATATAACACCTATGGGGAAGTTTAGTATACAAAAGACTTAGGATATGTCACCATTTTCTTGCCAACTACCTGACTGTCACCATCGTTTAAAATTGTTTATGAATTCACTGTTGGCTATAATACATATAAGTTTCTGGAAGAAAAATCTTGATTCTCCTTTTCCGAAGAAGAAGAATCTTGATGCGTGGAACGATGGCAGTGCTTTTCCTTTTATGTACTCTTTTTGTTTGGTTTGTACTCATAACGTTTGATGCTAAATGTAAATGAATTTTCAGGTGATGTTCAGCACTGATGGTTATGCATTTCCTGAAACTTTTTACTTAGGTTTGTAAATATTAATATTTGTCTCTATTTTACTTGGTCTTAATCAGGATGTTAGTTTCTATGGAGTTTCATGACAGTGAGGGCAAACTATCTCTTGAACATGAACTTGCTATATTACACCAACCAATTTTCATATTTACAGGTGCATAGCAAGCACGTGATGTTGTCTTTTCTGTTTTACGTGATGCAAGCATTGATGGTGATCTCTCAATTCCTGAAGCTATTGAAGCTACTAAAGACATCTTTGCTCAGAATGCAATTCAGTTTTAAAAGATTAATTTATCTCTTGATTCAAAGCACACGGTAACTCCTAACTCTATGAAGATGAACACTAGTGCATCTCATAATGATGTCTCACTTGTTCGCATTATCTGGGTTGAAGGTTCAGGACAGCACAGATGTCGTGTAAGTAACTTTCTTCCTCTTTAACGAGTTTGGGCCTGTCATCATCATTATTCTTTAAAACAAGTGTAAGAATATGTATAGAAGTTTAAACATAAATACAGAACAGGTCTCTGAACCAGGGGAGAATGATTGAGGTTTAAAACCTTCCATTTGTTAAGGAATTTTAATATAACTGTTTTGATTTGCATAATGTCGATCAAGACTATCTATGATTTTTCTTATTTCTTTTTCCCACTTTGTTGTCTATTATTCTTTCAGGTTATTCCAGGGAAGCGCTTCAACAATGTTACTAAGAAGAATGGCGTTGGTTTGACATTTGCATGTATGGGAGCGACTTCTTTTGCCGATGCTCCACCTGCAGAGACCAATCTAACTGGAGTTGGTGAGATCAGGCTAACTCCTGATTTATCGACCAAGTGCAGGATACCATGGTACTAAATATCTTTGAGAGGCATTCTGCTGGTTTATTTCACTTCAGTGTGTATGTTTGTCCACTTTGAAATTTCCGTTTGTCATGATACTTTAATTATGTTTGCTAGATTCCTCTTCTTTCCATCAAATGTTGAAGAATGAAACTAGAATTTATAAATTCCCTACATGTATTATCCCTTACACGGTTAAGATGTATAGTTTAGACTGCATGATAGCACTTGATGAAGTTTGTGACAGCCAATAAGAAGGAATAGGGACAGCAATGTGCCATGCTGCCACTCTTTTATCCTTCTATTGGAACTTTATAAGCGGTACAAGAATTTGGGGTGGACTTGTTTCCCCAGCCTCCTGAGGTTTGGTTAACAAATTATTATCTTTTGAAGGTCACAAATTTCCTGGTAAATTAGGGAACATAGTTATTAATCATAGGAGCTTGGTATCTGGGATTTCCTATTTATTTAGGGCTTGTTATGCTAGCCTTTTCCTTTTCTTAGAATTTCCTGAAGTAATGAGGCTTCAATCCAATATTTTTTTAAGTACAAGGGAAAAATGAGGTAACAAATTAAAAAAAAAAAAAAAAAAAAAAAAAAAAACAACAACAACAACAACAACAACAACAACATTGCTGATTGTGCTACTTCTTTTTATGCACGGTCAAGTTATATGGTAAACATATGTGACTTTCATTCTTTATGGAACCGTGGTTTGCTTTGTGATAGAAGGGGTTGGGAGTTAAGAGAACTACAAAACAGATTCATTAGTTAACAAACCTTAACTCAAAAAACAAATCCTTAATAATTTATCATCTTTGATTTTTTTTTTTTTTTTTATCATTAAAGGTATGGAAACATTACTTTCTTTGTTGACCAGTATCTAATATCTGCCTCAATACTGTTTCTTTTATTTTCATTCTTCTTCTTTTTATTTTGGCTTCAGCCATAGTGCTACTATTTTGATGCATATTTGTTAATTTTTCTGTTGCATAAGTAGCTTATGGCCTTTTCTTATTTATTTTTTTCCTGTCACTTTTAGTCGGTAATTGGGCCATCTGAAGATATACCTACTGCTGAACCCACAATTGATTATCCCGAGTCTCATATGGGTTATATAGGTTCTGAGAGCAATGTTTGTAGTTTAATGCTTCTTCTTAGAGATAATATTGGGCAGGTAGAATTTTTTATTTATTTAACCCTGTATTTATTTCTACCATAATGGATGCGGCAAACCACTCTCTTCTTCAACAGGAAAACTCAGGAGGAAATGGTTTTGGCTGACATGCAACTTAAACCTGGTGAGGCATGGGAATACTGCCCAAGAGAGGCCCTGCGAAGGGTTTCAAAAATTCTGAAAGATGAATTTGACTTGGTACGTAGGATAATTCATGTGCATTTCTGGCAAAAGAGTTTGATTTTAATTTTTAAATTCTGTGTCCAGGAAATGAATGCAGGATTTGAGAATGAGTTTATTCTCTTGAAGAGTGTAATTAGGTATGGCATACCATGGCCTGCAGCTATTCTCTATGCTGTTAGCATTTTCAAAACTATTATTAAATTTAATGTGCAGAGAAGAGAAAGAAGAAAGGATGCCAATAGACTTAGCACCTTACGGTTCTACATCAGCATTTGATGCTACTTCCCCCTTACTTCATGAAGTTGTTGCCGCTCTCAATTCCTTGAATATTACAGTGGAACAGGTAGAAATGAAACTCAACATTATTTATTCTTATTCATGGAATGAAAATTTATGTTGGCATTACTTATACTTGGCCTAGTTTTTGTGATCGGTGTGTCCATGTGCTCTTTATATTTATGCCAATTTTCTAAAGTGACCTCACTTGGTGTGGATGAAAGATTTGGCATTACTTTTTGCTCTAGCTCTGTTGACACTAAAATCCTCTCTCTGATGAATGAATTTGGAAGAAAATTTCCAGAGGAACTCTAGTTTTATGTGAAATCCAGGGCAACGCAAATGCATGTCAAATTGCCAATCCGTTGGGTACTAAATTTCATTTTTTATGTCAATTTTGTCTGTCGTTGATACATGTGAAGAATGCCTTTTACGTACCTAAGTTACTGTGGTGATTGGTGAACTAAGATTACTTTTTTCATGTTGCTGGTCTAGAATAGTCAAGTCATCTTTTGTTGAACTTTGGTTTATTAAACCTTCCTTAGTGATGTATTTGATCGATGGACATTTCAGTAGAAGCATAAAGAATAAATAAATCTTGTATGACAGTATGATAATCTCAGCCTAATTCCTACTTGATCTAACAAAACCTAACTCAAAATTTAAACTAAGCACAAAAAAGTCAAGTTTGAGTAGGCTGAGTAACCTATTCAGCTGCTAGCCTTTTAGGCTTGCATTGGCCATGGAGAGTGCTGGTTTGGCTTCCAAACTGGCTCAACCTGCCCAGATTTCAGCCTTTGTCCATCAAAGCTGGCTGCAGGCTTGTAGCAGGAATGAAAACATAAGCATATTTGTTTAATGCATCTGTGTGATCGAGTTGAATGATTTATTTTTCTGATAATGAAAACACAAGCATATTTTTGAAGTAAATTGTATTTTTCATTATCAGTCTGTTGGATTTTATTTTAGCTCTTACTAATTAATTTTTATTAGTGTTTTATTTAATTTCCTAGATTTAGGGAATTTTTGTAATTCAATAATTACATGTTCCCGAGTCAATTAGAATTAGGATTAAGTCATAGTAGTCTATATAGGCACATTATTAATTTATTATGTACTCCTATGGAAAAATGTTTTGCTTCAACGGTAAAATTTATTGTTGGAGGTTTTCTTTCAATACTTTGGTACTAATTCCAGACAACCCTAGGTGCTAATTCCCAGATTTTGTTTTTTCTTGCTTGATGTTGATTCCTAGGTTATCTTTATTTTTATAATCTTCAGTTTCGGTGTTGCATTAGTTTTGGTTTTGTGCCAGGTCAATTCACTTAATATTTAATAGAAATGGTCATGACACTTTACTGAATGATCAATTGTTTAGTTGTAAAGGTGAGTTTGGATTAGCATTTTACTGAAATTTGAAAAGCTCATTTGCTGAAAGTTGGCAAAAGTATAGTTCTACAGTTCTACTTAAAGAAGTGGGGTTTTAAAAAGTGGTACATAAGAATTTAAGTTAGCTGAAAAATGCTAATCCAAATGCATCTCTCTCTCTCTCTCTCTCTCTCTCTCTCTCTCTTTTGTGCTTAAATTAAATTATTATGTGCCAGCCAAGACTTTGTTAACTCTTTTGGCATTTTTCTTAGTTGCATGCAGAGGCTGGGAAAGGTCAATTTGAGATGGCTTTGGGGTATACTGTTTGTACTTATGCTGCTGACAGCTTGATTTTCACCCGTGAAGTTATTAGGGCTGTTGCAAGGAAACATGGATTACTTGCAACTTTCATGCCAAAGTAGGTGCCAATGATATTTTTGCTTTTGCTTACAAGGAGATAGAGAATTTTAAATGTTTTTTTTTATCTTTAAAATCTTGGGCGAAGCCAATGATGACTCCACCTCCCACCATGGGAGGAGTTAAGAGGAACATTTTTATTCAAAGACATTGCCCGTTTGGATTGAGGGGGGAGGGAGGGGGAGTAGAGGAGAATAGAATAGAATTGGCTGAATAGGCTAATTTTGGGCCAACTCTACTCTACTCTCCTCTACTCCCCCTCCCTCCCCCTCAAACCGAATGGACCATTAATCCTCAATACATGTGAAGAATTTGTTTAATGGTTTTATGTCTGTAAAATTTCTTTGTAATGATCCATAATATAACACCTTTCCGCAGAATCTTATATGTATCTATGAGATCAAGTATGGAATTCTGGTTATTACACTGAGTTCTCTTCTTGATGGCTAGGTATGCTTTAGATGACATTGGTTCAGGATCCCACGTGCATAATAGTTTGGATCAGAATGGAGAAAATGTTTTTAAGGCATCTGATGAAACTTCTCGGTATGGAATGTCCACTGTTGGGGAAGAGTTCATGGCAGAGGTTTTACATCATCTTCCAGCAATTATGGCATTTACAGCACCTGTCCCAAATATGTATCTTCTTTTTCATAAAATATTGTACACTTCAATAGCAGTCTTATTATTGTTTCTAACATTCTGTTTGAGGATATTTATTATTATAGTATGTGTTATGAGTATATAGCTATCGAACTGAGCATTTCTAAAACATCTTGGTTTCATAAATTCCTTTCTGAACTTTTAGTTGCAGAATATAAATTTGATATGAATATTTTCTCCGGCAAAATGCCTTGTCTTTTATACTTAAAATTTATCTTTTGCACTTGGTATGATGCGAAGGAAAAATCTTATCATTTAGTTGTTATTCTTTGAAGCCACTATTATTTGTTTCACAAAATGACTTCCTTTGTAGATGATAAATTACTGATTGTTTCAAAAACTTAAGCCCCTAGAATATAGTGAATTTAATCATTTTATCTAACACTCCCCTTCTTATCTAACACTCCCCTTCATGAGTAGGCCGCCTAAATTGCCTTTATCAAGTGGGGCCTGACACATGGAAATTTTTTAAATGAGAGGTAAGGTCAAGACAATGGATTGAACCCAGGATTTCTTGCTCTGATACCGTGATAAATTATCACTTATTCCAAAAGTATAAGTAATTAGGAAATAGTGAATTTAATCATTTAATCTAACAGCAGTGATTATATAAATCCTGTCAAATTTCCATGCTAGTTTTCAAAGTTCATAAATTTGATTTACATGCAGTTCTTATTTATGAACCTTTTTTAATTTTTAATTAGTACACTGTACTAGCAATTCAAAACAAATGGAATAACTTAAAATTTCTTCTTGTTGTCATAGGATCTTTGTGTTTTAAATGCCTTCGCAGGCATTTGCATGTGGTGTGGGTGCACATGCATGTCCACGTGTGTCTGTGTTTTTAACACTTAAGCATACTAATTTCTTAAGAGCATACTAATTTATTTTCTTATACCTAATTAATGCTTAATTTTTCCCCTTGCTTTTTTTTCCCCCCTACTTTTCCCCCCTTCATTATGTAGTTTACCAAAGCCTTGGTAAATATTTAGCATTTTGAGGGCTCAATGTCTTCACCAGAATTGAAGTTTCAAATTTTCTACTTGTAAAATTTTGCATTCTAAGAGCATATTAATTTCTTTTCTTATGCCTAATCAACTAATTTTATTCCCTTGATTTATTTTCTTTTTTCCCTCTTTATATTGTTTCCCATAGCCTCATTAGGATTTTAGCCTATATTTTCTTAGTTTCCTGTTTAACTGTTACTGGTCTGCAGTTATGATCGAATGGTACCAAATACATGGAGTGGAGCATACCAGTGCTGGGGAAAAGAAAACAGAGAAGCTGCATTGAGAACTGCATGCCCACCTGGAATTCCCGATGGTTTGGTCAGCAACTTTGAAATTACATCATTTGATGGGTGTGCAAATCCATACTTAGGATTGGCTGCTATAGTTGCTGCTGGCATTGATGGACTTCGGAGGCATCTTTCTCTCCCTGAACCTGTTGGTAAGATCTTGTAATATTTGATGATATGAGATGGCGAGTTAAACATATGTTATAATTAGTATATTCATGATGCCATTTCTCTCTGGAACAGATACAAACCCACATAGCCTTGCTGATAAACTTCATAGATTGCCAGCATCACTTTCTGAATTTTTAGAAGCTCTCCAGAAAGACAGTGTCTTGACAGATCTATTTAGTGAAAAGCTTTTGGTTGCCATAAAAGGAATTCGCAAGGTATAAGCCAAATAAGCTTTCTGACTGTGAGCTTGTATATAAAAAATTCTGAGCATCCCTTTTGTGGTTCTTGAGAAAGATTGTCCCTTCATTTGTGTTGCATGGAAATTTCTATGGAAGAGTCATGTTTGCGTTGAACTCTGGCTTCCATCATCTTTTCCAAACTGATTTTCCAATATCTTCTTGTCATTAATTTCTTTATCCACACTTCCTCTCTTTTATTATCAGACTTGTCTCATATTAATTGCATGGACGTGTCCTACAATTGCGATGTCTGTTTGTATTATAAGATTATACATTTTAGTTAGAGGGTAATGTGGTATGAGAGGGTGAATATCCAATGTTTAACATTTATGTTGTCGTTATATATGTCTATTTTAAGTAATTAGAAGAACAGGGAAATAAAAGTTGAATTTTACATAATTTTTCTAAAAGAAATGAAGATAATGAGGTGGTATAATACTTTCAAATTATTTTGAGTAATAAAATTATATATTTAAAATTAATATACTCAGATTAATATTTTAAGTTATTGCTTTCAATATTATCTTTATTCTACTGTTCAAGTAAAAACATACCCTACTCCACTCCATTACTTCAAAATTTACAAGTCTCTCATAAATTTTGAGTTTGACAATCTTGGGTAGCCAATAAAATTGTTCCTACATTCAATCTAGGAGGCTATGGGCCCTACTCCACTGGTATAAATAAGCTGTTAGGGAAAGAGTGTTTGTCAAGTAGCTAGAAAACCAGCAAAACCCTAAGTGTTCAATCATCCTTCTATGAAAAAATTTCTGCAATCTCTTCGTCCTCTTTCTCTTTCTCTTCCTCCTCCTCAGAAGGGGTTTGTAGCTTTTATTTATTTTTATTTATTTTTTATATAACTTTGTGATATTAATGGATACTATTTTTTCTATCATCATGCTCTGCCATGTCATATTTTCTGGGATTGTCAGGTCAGAATGTCCTTTTGCACTTGTATATTGTTTTCTCTTTGTGTTTCACAGCCCAACGTGAGACTCTCAAATGCCCTTTCATGAGTTGTATCTGGCAGGAATGTAAAGCTAAGACTTGCATTCATACATTGGCTGTTGCTTCCGGACTTTGTTACTGCTTGAGCTCCCTATATATATGTTTGGTAAAGTGGAGAGAAACCCCCATAGGAATTAAAGTAGACTAGTTGCAAAAACCTATGCGAAGCGCAAATAAATTTGACGATTTGTTTCTTTGTTAAAAATGAAAATAATAGACGAGATTTATAAGTAGTAGTCTCGAACCCTTAAAATGATGTGATTATTTTCTAACAAAGTATGGTTGATACAATATATTAGATTTTCTAAAGCTATCTATATATGTTATTTGAAAGTTTTTTAAATTTTTAAAAATTTTTTCCAAGAAAACATAATGTATTTTACATTTAATTATTATATAAGACAAGATAATATGTAAATAATGTAATGTGTGGTTGAAATTTATTTTTAGTGTTCCTTATAAATGGTTCATCCTCTATACGTCTTAAATGGCCTAAAGAGGAAGCAGTTCATCACATGTATTAGAAAAAAAAAATACAAGATTTTAATAAAATTAAAAAAAAATGTAATTTTATCAAGAAACTACAATCATTGTGCTGAGAGGAAAATAGACAAAAGTGGACTGCAGTGAACCAAATGAATTGAAGTGGACTAAAATGGACTAAATGGACCGCCATGGAATAATGGACCTAATAGACCGAATTGGACTGAAATACTATATTGATATGGCTTAATAAGAGCTTAGCATAAAACATTCATTTAATTAATTACCTGATACCAACTTGTTCTAAGTAACTTATCTGAATTTTTCCACTTTATCAGATGTCTAGTAACATATTGACCATTGTATATATAAGTCTAAATATTTCTGTGCACTGTTCTTGATTGCAAAATAACTAGCTCACTTGACTTCAAGATATCTAGTTTTGACAAATTCACTACCAAGAACAGAGCAATGCAAATGCTTTTTATTTTTCATATTAACTAATCTAATTCAAATGGCTATTCTAGGATTATTGTTACATACTCTCACTGGTCACAGAATTTAATTCCAGAATGAGTTATATAGAGGCTGTTGTAGAATCATATTGGAAAGAATTCAACTTATAACATTGTGATCTCTTGTTTGCAGGCAGATATTGATTATTACTCAAAGAATAGGGATGCATACAAGCAACTTATATACCGATATTAAGCTTATTATGTTCTGGTTCTGCTGAGGTTAGCCATTAATTGTGAAGATCTCATTGATACTCTTATTTTTGAACTCTCTATTCTACTAATTGATCATGTTGATGCTTACTAGGTTATGTGGGGAAACACCATGTTTGGAACAATAAGTGCTTCGCTCTACATATCCCTCACCTCATTGTTGATCAGTTGGTGCATGTGTAATAATATTGTCATGTTAACAAGAATTAGCTTTGTCACATGAAGCCTTTCAAAGTATAGTGGACAAATCCATCTTCTTTGTTCTTGGATAATGACACTTCTGTGTCCTTTTAGTATGTGTACGTGCACATGTTTTGGTCATTTTCATGTATCAATTTTACAACTATAGCCTATAAGATTGAATGGCAGGAAATAGAGGACGTGTACCCGTCTAAGTTCTAACTATTTAAGTACGTGTTATTATAACACGGCCCTTTTGAAGGAGAATGAGGCATATATAGTACGACTTCTATCCTACTTTTCTTAGTTTAACATGAATCTAGATGTTAGAGAAAAACAAAAACTATGTAGAACCAATCATGCATTTACCGGAAAAAAAACAATTCGAGGAACAGACTACTTTGAGGAGAAAGTTGTTACAAAAATAGAGCGCGTTTTTATTCTGTTCATGAGGAATGGCGGAGGATAAACATCATTTACTATTAAAACTGCCCTGTTAAATAGCATCCTACCAAAATTATCATTTAGCCAAATTTGGGTTAACAAACATTAACTAAAATTTAATATCATATATACCCGGTTCCTGGTGAGTATCTAAGTTAAAAAAACAAAAAAAGTTTTCTTACAAAGAAAAAAAAAAAACTACAGAAGAGAGAGAAAAAAAAAAGCCAGCAAATTACCTCTTTTTGACCCCATGGCACTGCCATTGCAAGTCCTCTTGGTTTCATTGTTGCTGCTCATTGCAGTGCCTGATATGTATGCTACTTTTCACCATGGTGTGCACCATGCAGTTGGATCACGAGCCCATCATCGTATAGTTATACCCAAGCACCATAGGCCAAAGTTCAAGCCTGGCCCGTGGAAGCAGGCCCATGCAACCTTCTATGAAGGCGGCTCAGGATCCTTCGGTATGAATTATATATGAATGCTTGTTTGTTTTATGTTAAGAAACCAAATTGCCATTGCTTGGTTTTTCTTTTTTTTACATGAAAAGAAATGAAACTAATGAGAAACTAGTCAATTATTTGTTCCGGAATTCATCAAAAATTTTCTTTTCAAAATGGATGATATTTTTAGCGGATAAAAAATTGTAAGAAAACCAAAAGTTAATTTAATCCACTCAAAAAGATGTTGAAGCTCCATAGAAAATTTGAATGTGTCCACTAGTTCGTTGTTGTCTTATTAATTCTTACGACTCTTGATTCGTTCAAAAAGAAAAGCATTGCTTCAAAATTGCTCAACATTTTAACAAATTTGCAATTAAATTTGTTTTCATGTATCTTTGCAACTGACATTTTTGAAAAAAAAAAATTTGATTATAGGTGGAGCTTGTGGTTACGATGATGTAGTGAAAGAAGGCTATGGGCTCGATGGTACTGCAGCATTGAGCAATGTTTTGTTCAACAATGGGCAGGCTTGTGGTGCATGTTATGAAATCAAATGTATCAACTCCCCTCAATGGTGCAAACCAGGGCAGCAATCTCTTTTTGTTACGGCGACCAATCAGTGCCCACCAAACTACTACCAATCAAGTGACAATGGAGGATGGTGCAATGAACCACGTGAACATTTCGATTTAGCCGAGCCTGCATTCCTTAAGATTGCTGAGTACAAAGGTGGCATTGTTCCAGTCCAATACCGCAGGTTCAATTCTTTTCTCATGCTTTATCACACTCGTAAAAAATTTTGTAAAGTGAAATAAAAAACCCACATCATGATTAACAGATATGTCAACGTTTTCAATGGCATATGCATATCAATTTGACAAAGAAAGAACTTTTTGTTCACGTAATACCAATTTTTTTCATTTCAGACCTATAAGACATTTGTTTGGATGGATAAAATGGAAAGACTAGATTGAAAAGTTATGTAAATTAAAGGAGTGAAATGAAAAAATTGAAATTATAGGGACAAAAAATGAAAGCATAATTATAGTTTGTAATTTAGTAATGTTAATATGATTCACCTTGAACCCCAAAGGGTTGGCTTAGTGGTTTCTAAACGTGTGATGAATTATAATATTTATGGCAGGGTTCCATGCAAAAAGCAAGGAGGAATACGATTCACCATAACCGGAAATCCTTATTTCAACCAAGTCTTAGTATGGAATGTTGGTGGAGCTGGAGATGTGATAAGCTTGCAAGTTAAGGGAAACAAAAAACTGAAATGGACACCAATGAAGCGAAGCTGGGGTCAGAAGTGGGAAACAAATGCAATGTTAGTTGGAGAATCATTGACTTTCCGAGTTAGAGCAAGTGATGGTAGATACTCAACCTCATGGCACATTGCCCCCAAGAACTGGCAGTTTGGTCAGACTTTCGAAGGGAAGAACTTCAAGTAGAATACATAAAAACCCCACATCTTCTTGCTTGATTGCTTATAGTTTGGTGTGTCTCTTATATTTGCTGGCTATGAAAAGGTTGTGCCTCATGGTACATTTGAGGCATTCTATTCTATTGTATTGTGTTGTTTAGATTTCAATGTAGCGGTTCTAGACTTACCAGAAAGGTAAGAAAAGAAAAACTATAAATATAGATGATTATGCGAGTGATAGAGCCAATATGAGTGTGGCTTAAACCCTATTATGTGTACTATCACCTGTATTCAGTTCATCCCTAAATAATGGGTTTGATTTAAAGGTGGTAGAAACACTAGCGGCATGGCTTATTTTCTAAAAAAATTAATGGACATGTTTGCTTGTTTGGTTCCCAGTCATTTTTCTCTCCACCTCTTGCCTGATTGCTTATATTTTAGGTTGAACTATTACTCTCTAATCTTTGCTAGCCAACCTTATCTTAAAGGGAAAAGAAAAAAGGGTCAGAATTTTATTATATTGTATATACATATGTATATAAGGAATCAAAATTGTATTAGTCTTAGAACTATCTTATAATATATGATAGGTGTAACTTTTTTTTTTAATTGAGAAACAAATAGGTATGAGTATGACTGTGTTGGTTGCAAAGAATGGTTAGAAAATCTTAAAATTAAAACCAACGACGTCCACCTCGGGTCCAAATCATGGATTCCAAAGAATTATATGCTCATGTATGGCAGCTAGGAACAGAACCCCTGGATTTAAACTCAAGGGCCAAGCTAGGATATATGTAATGTTAATAAAATTGTTATATTATGTTGATTAAGTTCCCTTGTTTCACAATAATATACATATTCCACTCATTCACCTTAGCACTGATTTATTAGCACAACTATTTAATTTCACAAGGCCCAAAAAGCCAAAATAAATTAACACTAGTTTATTAACACAACAAATTCACAGCCACACACATTGCACCCCCTACTCACTAAAGTATTAATTAATGGTCACACACAACATTCACTCACCATTGACACTTTGACTTGGTCAACGGCCAGTCCACCACCAAGCAAAAATTATTCATCTCTTTCCTGTCTAAACTCTAAACAAATAACGCGCATCTTTGCTGTGATTGTCACTCCATAAGTATAAATATTTGTGAAATATAAGGGCAAAGACCAGAATTCAAGTCTCCAAAAAAGAGCTTCAAACATATATACGCAAATTAAACAAAAGTAAAATTTTATCTTGTATATAAAAAATAAATAAAAACTCTAAACAAACCGTCAAAATTTTATAAGGAAATTACATTTTACCATTTTAAATTATATCATTGATTACACTTTACACCCTAAACTTTTCAAATGCATATTTTGCACCATAGACTACACTCTTTATTACACTTTACACCCTAGCATTAAGTTTGCCGTTGACTTAATTAGAAAAATATGACACCATGTGAAAAGTTCTAATTACTCATGTTCTCAATCCTTTAAAAAAAAAAAAAGATAAATTACACTTTATCATCCTAAATTATACTTCTAATTACATTTTGCACTCTAAACTTTGAATTTTTATCCAAATTATCAACAAACTTAACGTTTAAGTGCAAAGTGTAACAAGAGTTATTGTTTAGGGTGCAAAACGTGTATTCAAAAAATTTAGGCTACAAAAGGTAATACATGGTATAATTTAAGATGGTAAAGTGTAATTTCCTTAAATTTTATGGAAAAAAACAAAAAGGCAATCTAAGAACAACAATGAGAGAGACCAACGCGATCAACGACGGGGACTTGGTGGAGTAGAGGAAGAATGAGAGTTGAGAGGGCAAAGGAAATCAAAGTGGGTAAAAATTGAGGATTTGTGATTGTTTTGTTTATCTTTTTTCTGTTTAGATTGGATTTTTTGCTTTATTAGTTGATAATTTTGGTTTATCTAAAGATTATTCTTGTTATTTTTGGCACAATTAGATTTTTTTAGATTAGATTTGTGATTTGTTTGTGGGTATTTTTAGTTGATCCAAAGGTTTTCTTATTATTCTTGGGACAACAAGCAAAAGGGTTGGGTCAATTTGTTAATTTTGTTAAAGGAAGGGGTTTAATAATATATATTTTGGGACAAATTTCAAAATTTCTAAAACTGTCTCACTCTCTTGGTCTCTCCCAGGTTATGACTCTCTAACTTTCTTTCTTTCTTTTTTCCTGAATTTGGTTTGTAATTAGTTTTTGGCTTCGGCTGGCTGGTCTAATAATCTTGGAGGGGAGGGGTTAAGGTTTTGGGGTAATTAAAAAAATGAAAAGAATATATTAGTATTTTTTTTTCTTAAATTAGGTGCCAGCCCTTCTAAACTCCCCTTAGGTCTGTCTCTGATGGCAAACTCATCTTTTGGATAGGTTATATATATAACCTATCCACGTACAATATATATATTGTACGTGGTGCATTTGAAATAAAGCAAAATGTAGGTGAGTTTTCATTGCACATAAAAGAGGTATCAACATTGAGAATTAATTTATAACTAATGATAAACAATAGACACTAGAAAAAAAAAAAAAAAAAAAAAAAAAAAAAAAAAAAAAAAACTATAAATGCATCAATCCAAAAATAAACAAAACTATACTTAAATCAAAATTTTATTGCCTCCACTCACGGTAGAAATGTGATCTATCAAACTAAATATGGGATAAACGATAGACACTAAAAAAAAAACAAAACAAAAAAAACTATAAATCCATCAATCCTAAAATAAACAAATCTATACTTAGATTAAAATTTAATTGTCCTCATTCACGAATGCATATACTCAGGATAGAAATGTGTTCTATTAGGCTAAATACAAGGGAGGATTTTCCTAGACACATAATACTCTAAATAGCCTATACTTCTTTTTTATTGAAGAAAAATAGCCTATACTTGATACATTGCTTACCTTGATACATTCAAAAATATCTACTAAATCAAAATATATCTATATGAAGATGTTTTGCAAACAAAATACAAAAATGTCACCTCTAATTTTTATAAGGTAATTAGGACTGCTACAAAATACAATTTATTATCATAGGAGTTTCATATTGCTTAATGTACAACTTTTTTGGAGGAAAAAAAAAATGTCACTTACTATTAATAAGAATTAACAATGTTTTCGAACACTATCTTACTTGTCATAGGATTTTTTTTTTTTTTTCCAAAATAAAATAACAGAAATAACACAATTCTCATTTTTCAGCTTCTTTCTCTTTGCTTTTTTTTTTTTTTTTTGGAAGACTTCTTTCTCTTTGTTTGCTCTTATAGAATATGGGCATTTATTTACATTTAAAAATATAAATAAATAATCAACTTTGGTGTTAGGACTTAGAGTCAGACCAAAGGTGTTTTTAGATGAACTTTTTAAAAAATTTTATTTTGCTCAAATATAAATTTAGCAAAAATATATTTTTAAAAACATGAGTTGACTATGTTAAATTGAGCAAATTGGAATATGAGGAAAAGAAAGTGGTCAGGTCTTCCAACACAGGTACAACCAATGTTGTTTTCTCTTCTCTTATACTTCTAACTACTCTTGATTTGTTCAAAAAGAAGAGCATTGCTTCACAATTGCTCGACATTCTAACAAGTTTGCAATTAAATTAGTTTTTGTTCAGCAGTAGTGAGCAGTGTTTTGTTCAACAAGAGGCAGATTTGTGCATGTTATAAAATCATACGTGTCAACTCCAATAAATGGTGCAAGCCAGGGCAGCCATCTCTCTTTTTTTACGACGACCAATCTCTGTCCACCAAAGTACTACGTAGCAAGAGACAATAGAGTAGGGATGGCAATTTTGCCTCGGCCCACCCCGCCCCACTTGACCCTTCCCTTTCCGCTTGACCTCACGTGGGTTTTCCTCACCCCGCAAAGGTGGTGGGGCAAGGATGAGGCTAGATTTTAGCCCTACACCACAAGACGGGATAGGGATATGTTTAGACTTTTTAGACCCAACCCATCTCACCCCGCATTGATAAATATTAAATTGTAAATTTTTCATACCTTAGAGCATCCACAGCAATGGAGCTAAATTTTTAGCAATTTAGCTCCACCAAAAGTTACTTTATCTATTTTAATTATACACGTGCTGCAGCAGTTTATCTATTTTAACTTTTAACACAATAAAATAATATAAATATCACAAAAAAATAATATATTTTCTACAATAAAATAATAAATCCCACTACCCAAAAAATATACACCACACCACCACAACCACCTCTACCATCAGCCACAGCCACAGCCACAACCACAAGCACCACCACCACCACCACCACCACCAGTAGTTCACAAAAAAAAAAAAAAAAAGGTAGCAAATATCGACGACGAGTACTCCACAGAAGAGAAAAAAAAAAAAAAAAAAGAGAACAGATCGACAACGAGTAATCCACAGCAGAAAAAAAAAAAAAAAAAAAAAAAAAAAAAAAAAAAGAACAGACCGGTGACGAGTAATCCACAACCAAAAAAAAAAAGGGGGAAGAAGAGAGAACAGATCGGCGACGTGGATCGGCGGCTTGGGGCTTAGGTCGTCTTGGGCCGGTGACGTTGAGGCCGGCGGAGGTGTGGGACGGAGACGTGGATTAGCGGATTGGGGCTTGGGTCGGCTTGGGCCGGTGACGTTGAGGCTGGCGGAGGCGTGGGACGGCCGCTTGAGACGGCGACGTGGGCCGGCGTGGGACAGGGACGTGGAACAGATCGGCAAAGCAGAGAGTGGATGAGGGAGAGAAAAAAAAAATGAGAAAGAAGAAGGAAGAAGAAGAGAAGCCGGAGAGAGAGAGAGAGAGAGAGAGAGAGAAAAGAAGAAAGAGAAATATTTTTTAAATAAATAGGAGAGAAAAAGTTAATAAAATAACATTTTTTATTTTTAGCTCTCATGAACAGTGCACATCTATTTATAGATGTGCACTGTTCATGTGGAGCTAAAAAATAAGGATATAGCTTCACTGCTGGAGCTGTATTTTTGTGCTTGAGGAGCTATATTACTATATATTATAGCAATATAAGAGCACTATTGTGACTCTGTGAGTGCTCTTAAAACCCTAATATTTAAACAAACATATCATCAGCATGGTTTTTAAACTCACATCGTTCAAATAACCGAAGAAAGGAAAGGTTCAAGATTTTTAAAGTTGGACCAAGGTTCAACCGAGGTTGAACCGTAATGATATCAAAATTAATTTAATATTATTTAAAATAAAAATATTAAATATATTAAATGTGTAAAAATATGAAAATTTACCCTTAAAAAAATATAAAGCAATTAAAACAACTTTCAAACGAATTTTCGTTATTTTTATAAAGTGAATAGAAAATAATAAATATAAACAAGCTTTAAAAGTTATGTTTATTAATCTTTCAAATAAAAATCATTTTTAACATAAATTTACAAATTTATATTCATATTTATTGATGTAAAAGCATAATTCTTGAAACAAATAAATTTAGAATATACTATTAAGTAAATAGTGATGAAATTAAGTGCAAAGCTATTAATCTTGTAGAATTAAAATAAATAAAATATAAATTTCCAATATGACACAAGTAAGCCAATTAGTTCAGTGGTCAGTGCGTTGGACAGAGGTCTTAAATGGGCAGGAGGTTGTTGGTTCTATAGATGCTGCATGCATTTTTCACTATTCTAAAGAACTGGGTTGGGACTTGGGTCACATGTAACTTGGTCGGACCATCTGCTCCAGTCCAGCTTATTTTATTCTGCCTAATAAAACTTTTTGCCTCTTTTATTTTTCTCTAAGAATGTTGGAGATAAGGTACCAATTTAACATTTTCTTTTGTTTTAATTTAAACAAATATATATACTATTGAATCATTGATTTTGTATTATGAGATTTTTGTTTTTATTATAATATTATCTTATTAAACACTTTAATAATATTATTTAATTTTTGCTAAAAATTAGTTTGATTTGATGAAATAAATTTATTTATAATTTCAAGAATATTTTTATTAACGAAACTAGTTTTATTAAAAACAATTGTAATAGTTATGAGCAAATTAACAAGAAGTAGACTATTGCAAGATTGTGCGAGAATAGGGCAAAAAAAATTTCTCTGTCATGTTGGACGGGGTGGGAATAGAATAAGACAAAACTATGTAAGGCAGGAGTGAAGACCCCATCCTTCGGACTCACCCCACCCCATCCTTGAATGGAGGATGGTCCACTTGAACATTTCAATTTATCCCAGCCTACATTCCTTAAAAATGACAGTACAAGGGTGGCATTGTTCCAATCCAATATCACAGGTTCTTTCAAGCTTGATCACACAACATAATTTTTCAAAATTTTGGAAAGTCAAATATAAAACCCACATCACATGTTTACATTTTCAACGGCATGCGCATATCAATATGACACATACTTTTTTGTTTTTTAAAAAAAATTATAGGTTACATCCTCTAGGTTTGATCTATTTCATTTTTTTTTTTTTTTTCATTTCAGACCTCTAACTTACATTCGTTGTCGATATAGTTTATCGCGCTGTTAAACCCCATAAAACAATGCAGCTTTGCTATTGTAAACTTATAGTCTTGCTTGAACTCAGACATGCTTGGTAAAGTTTTCTTTCCCCATTTGTCGTATAAAATGCAGATCAAGCAAAATCTCCGATTCCATGCTGCTTTGACAAAGTCATAGTTTCCCTCAAGGATGATATTCCGCTCTAAAAGTATCTGGAACAATGTGTTGACCCAAAATCATGTCCAAGCATGTCCATCACTTGATTTCTTTTGTTTCTTCTTTTTTCTTTTTTCTTCTCTTGTCTCCAACCTTGCATCTAAATGTTTTGAATGTTGTGCACGGATCTCTAATAACTTTGACTTCGCATCTCGAAACAATGCATCAGACCTTGAAGCCATCAGTTGCTGAAATATCACAACAAAAAAAATCAGCTTATATCATTTATTTATTTACTAGTTTATTTTATGCAGCTTATTTTGAATACAATAGCCAAGTGATTATCTATTCAAAAAAAAAAAAAAAAAAAAGACAAGACTCGAAATTATAAATTAATATACGCACCTTGAGATGATCCATAGCTGCAAGGTTGAAACCAAGTGTATCTTTGCATGCCTGACACATTCAACCACCATCTTGTCAATGTAGAATTTAAGGCTCTCTCCTATTTCCTTATTAATAGATAATAATACCAATATATACTAAAACATTAAAAGGGCAAGCAAGGTCCAAGATCTAGCATTATATTGCAGGACTGATTCAACGATCCACTTGTCTATATACCATTTGATAGACACATTTGATAAGATCAAATTTAACTAAGGCCAGCACATTACAAATATTGTCATGATGACACCCATGGTTAAACATTCATATATTTACTCCTGTAATAATAATGCTACAGGAGTTTGTTTCAATAACTGACCACAGATACCATGTTAGTAATCTTCTCAAAGATCATGCTAGTAATCTTCTCAAAGATCAACTATACAACTGCATGTCCAAGATATCATCAATTCAACCAATGTAGCCATTCTAATGAACTAGAAAGATAAATGACATGCAATGTTAGAATATACGACCTACTAGATGGCCTAGTAATTTGAAAACTCTACAGTGGCAGTCATAATGTATAGCTAGTTTACAATTTCAAACATCACCTCCCATTCCCACATTTAAGGTATATTACTCTTGAAAGTAATCATGTCAAACACTTCAAACCCATGAAAGATGGTACACCAGTTCTGTGTTCTTGCTGTACAGATTTTAAATGCCTAACATCTCTTTTTTGCCTTGTTTTGGCTAGGTGCCCAATTACATAACAGGTTAGGAGTAAATTTGGTCAGTGAACAGACTCAATACAACATGGCTATCATCTCTTTTCTTTTCTTTTTTTAATTGATCATGTGTTTATGGCCGATAGATTTCCTATTTGGCTCAGTCTACGCATAATGCATCAGATAAAACACATATTTCTCATGTCCTTTTTCCTTGGGCTAAGCGTTAGTACAGCCCTGTTCCTCAATGGAAGTTTTACATCAACACAGATTGAAAGCCTACGATTACCTTTATTCTTGCATAAAGAATGTCCTTAAGAACTGTCAACATGGGCCTGGCAGCTGGGGTAGTAACCAACTGATGATGATGCGTCTGTAATAGCACTGTAGCAATCCTGCAAACAAGTTCAACCTGCAAACATAGTAAAAATAATATGAAAACAACAACTAATAAAATTTGAATGCCTAGTTTGCAAATAGAGCATATGCTATTCTAAAAATCTAGATTAAAAGACTAAACACAATAACACAATCTCCTCCATGAACAAGCATTTTAACAGGGTATAGTACAGCACACGCAGTGCTCTTTTTTAGATCTCATTGATCTCCTTAATTTCCAATTGTAACGTTTGGAGATCCTCTTGTATCCTATCTGTATATCTTAATGAGATTACTACTTTATCTTCAAAAAAAAAATAATTAACAGGATATGGTACAAGCAGACATTTGGTCAGACATTTTGAAATATAGTGCAAGGGACTTCTCATTTAAACAAAAGAAAACCACAATGACAATAAAAAAATTTCTACATCCACCACTTAACTGCCAACTGTATGGACATGCTACCAAGGGACACTCTTACAGAAGTATGCCTTCCAATCTTTAAAATAGAAATTCTACTAATGGCTAGTTATTCGCTCCTTGCTTTATGGAATTTTGTTTATATAAATAAGAAGTTTTATCTAAGCTAAGCCGCAAGAATGACTACCAAATTAAAAAAAGAGAAATTGTTCTTGTGATTTTGAATGAACCTTTCTCGGTGGAAGAAAGGAATAGCAATGGGTTTCTATGGAGCATCCAGGAACAATAAGATTCAATCGGACCACGAATTCTTACATGGTCCAAGGAAATGTGGCTCACAAGGAACGGAAAGAAACATATTCTATTTGATCTTGAAATCCTCATATAGAACTTCTTCCAATCCTAGATGGGGGATCGAGCTGGAGATGAGCGCTAGCCAATAGTGAATACTTTAGAAAGCACCTAGCAGTTATTGTAATAGGTAGATAGCATAAGTCATTCCATCCTTTCTAGCTTCACAGCTTTTTTCAAACTCCCTTATTTTCCTTTACAAAAAAGAGATCCCTTCCCCTTACTTTCAAAAATGATGAATTGACCCTCTTTAGATCATTCTAAAATATTACAGTTTCAAAGATCTAACACTCATGCAGCCACCCCTTACCCAAAAGAGGGCGTTTAGCAAGCTTAGAGAATCAAGAAATCTATCTTTATCGGGAGAGCAGCACGACAATTTTAAGTTGGAGGAAGGCCAGTTATCAAAAAAAGAGTTTAGTCAAACGACCTAAGAGAAGGCACTCTATCTTTAGGTTTCTTCCTCTTGCGCAGGCAGCACCACGAGGTGTGAAGCGATCTCCTACTAAGGAGAGGTGCCCGCCTATTACAATTTGTTAAGAGCAGGTGAGCCGCAACTCAGTACAGCCAAAATTCATGTCCAGGAGCGATGACACCACGCTATGCCCAAGGTTGGATAAGGTCCCGGGACACAACTAAGAGCAATGTATAATACCACCCAACAGCCACCATCCAGATCACTCTAACTGGGAGGTATCTTCCAGAATTGGTGGTCTAAAAGATAACCCTAATCAAGCTACCATATCATAAACTTTCCACAAAGACCGAATCAGGTCTAGCCTCTAGCCTACCCCAAGCCTCTGCATACAATGCTCTCATGATGTCCTGTTCAACTTCCAATACACCTCCCACAGTTGCCTCTTTGGGCTATTTGGAACAAACACTGTTGTCTTGTCTGTCAGGCCATTCCAGGAGACAACAAGCAGGCTGGGACCAAAGCTCGCTATACTGTATTCTGGAATGCACAGGAAAGTTAAACATCAATCGGTAACATGGTAATTGCCCCTACCAGTACCAGAAGTGTGATAGCTAAACTAACCAGATGGGTCACTCCAAACCTAGATCTTAAAGGCGGCAAGGTATCAGGTATGCCGCTTTTTGACATACAACCTTTCCTTCAGTGATCTTACAATGAAAGAGTTTTTCCATTGTAAATTTGTACCGAGCAATTAACTAATTCCCGCAAAATAGAAGATCAACATGACCAAATTTAGTTGGTTGAGTAGAGTTACGGCAGTCCAATTTATAAAGTTAGGGCAATTGATCACACTTGATGCAGAACCACCATTAGGTGGCTCTTTGCTCCCTCAAGACATGCTTCTCTGATGACTTTCTCAGGGCTCTACAGGAGAAGAAAGAAGGTCCAGGTCAAATTTCTAATTAAGCAAAGGTCCAATCTCTTGGTATAGCATCAGGAGTGATTGCTCTTGTACCTATGGGTAGAGACTACAGCAGCAGAAGGTCCGATTCCTCGGTATAGCGTCAGGAGTGGTTTCTAAACGTGTGATGAATTATAATATTTATGGCAGGGTTCCATGCAAAAAGCAAGGAGGAATACGATTCACCATAACCGGAAATCCTTATTTCAACCAAGTCTTAGTATGGAATGTTGGTGGAGCTGGAGATGTGATAAGCTTGCAAGTTAAGGGAAACAAAAAACTGAAATGGACACCAATGAAGCGAAGCTGGGGTCAGAAGTGGGAAACAAATGCAATGTTAGTTGGAGAATCACTGACTTTCCGAGTTAGAGCAAGTGATGGTAGATACTCAACCTCATGGCACATTGCCCCCAAGAACTGGCAGTTTGGTCAGACTTTCGAAGGGAAGAACTTCAAGTAGAATACATAAAAACCCCACATCTTCTTGCTTGATTGCTTATAGTTTGGTGTGTCTCTTATATTTGCTGGCTATGAAAAGGTTGTGCCTCATGGTACATTTGAGGCATTCTATTCTATTGTATTGTGTTGTTTAGATTTCAATGTAGCGGTTCTAGACTTACCAGAAAGGTAAGAAAAGAAAAACTATAAATATAGATGATTATGCGAGTGATAGAGCCAATATGAGTGTGGCTTAAACCCTATTATGTGTACTATCACCTGTATTCAGTTCATCCCTAAATAATGGGTTTGATTTAAAGGTGGTAGAAACACTAGCGGCATGGCTTATTTTCTAAAAAAATTAATGGACATGTTTGCTTGTTTGGTTCTCAGTCATTTTTCTCTCCACCTCTTGCCTGATTGCTTATATTTTAGGTTGAACTATTACTCTCTAATCTTTGCTAGCCAACCTTATCTTAAAGGGAAAAGAAAAAAGGGTCAGAATTTTATTATATAGTATATACATATGTATATAAGGAATCAAAATTGTATTAGTCTTAAAACTATCTTATAATATATGATAGGTGTAACTTTTTTTTTTTTTTAATTGAGAAACAAATATGTATGAGTATGACTGTGTTGGTTGCAAAGAATGGTTAGAAAATCTTAAAATTAAAACCAACGACGTCCACCTCGGGTCCAAATCATGGATTCCAAAGAATTATATGCTCATGTATGGCCGCTAGGAACAGAACCAGGATTTAAACTCAAGGGGCCAAGCTAGGATATATGTAATGTTAATAAAATTGTTATATTATGTTGATTAAGTTCCCTTGTTTCACAATAATATACATATTCCACTCATTCACCTTAGCACTGATTTATTAACACAACTATTTAATTTCACAAGGCCCCAAAAGCCAAAATAAATTAACACTAGTTTATTAACACAACAAATTCACAGCCACACACATTGCACCCCCTACTCACTAAAATATTAATTAATGGCCACACACAACATTCACTTACCATTGACACTTTGACTTGGTCAACGGCCAGTCCACCACCAAGCAAAAATTAATCATCTCGATCTTTTCTGTGTTTGCTGTGATTGTCACTCCATAAATATAAATATTTGTGACGTGTGGAGACAATGATCAGAGTTCAAGTCTCCAAAAAGGAGCTTCAAACACATATACACATAAATTAAACAAAAGTAAAATTTTATCTTTTATATAAAAAATAAATAAATAAAATAAAAACTCTAAACAAACCGTCAAAATTTTATAAGGAAATTACATTTTACCATCTTAAATTATATCATTGATTACACTTTGTACCCTAAACTTTTCAAATGCATGTTTTGCACCATAGACTACAATCTTTATTACACTTTACACCCTGACATTAAGTTTGCCGTTAACTTGATTGGAAAAATATGACACCACCTGAAAAGTTCTAATTACTCATGTTCTCAATCCCTTAAAAAAAAAAAAGATAAATTACACTTTACCACCCTAAATTATACTTCTAATTACATTTTGCACCCTAAACTTTGAATTTTCATCCAAGTTATAAACAAACTTAACGTTTGAGTGCAAAGTGTAACAAGAGTTATTGTTTATGGTGCAAAACGTGCATCCAAAAAATTTAGGCTACAAAAGGTAATATAAGGTATAGGTTAAGGTGGTAAAATGTAATTTCCTTAAATTTTATGGAAAAAACAAAAAGGCAATCTAAGAACAACAATGAGAGAGACCAATGCGATCAACGACGGGGACTTGGTGGAGTAGAGGAAGAATGAGAGTTGTGAGGGCAACGGAAATCAAAGTGGGTAAAAATTGAGGATTTGCAATTGTTTTGTTTATCTTTTTTCTGTTTAGATTGGACT
Source organism: Lithocarpus polystachyus (assembly GCA_033629205.1). Lineage (NCBI taxonomy): Eukaryota > Viridiplantae > Streptophyta > Magnoliopsida > Fagales > Fagaceae > Lithocarpus > Lithocarpus polystachyus. The sequence goes on from CM066168.1 coordinate 50,359,519, forward strand.
TTTTGCTTTATTAGTTGATAATTTTAGTTTGTCTAAAGGTTGTTCTTGTTATTTTTGGCACAATTAGATTTGTTTAGATTAGATTTGTGATTTGTTTGTGGGTATTTTTAGTTGATCCAAAGGTTTTCTTATAATTCTTGGGACAACAAGCAAAAGGGTTGGGTCAATTTGTTAATTTTGTTAAAGGAAGGGGTTTAATAATATATATTTTGGTACAAATTTCAAAATTTCTAAAACTGTCTCACTCTCTTGGTCTCTCTCAAGTTATGACTCTCTAACTTTCTTTCTTTCTTTTTTCCTGAATTTGGTTTGTAATTAGTTTTTGGGTTCGGCTGGCTGGTCTAATAATCTTGGAGGGGAGGGGTTAAGGTTTTGGAGTAATTATAAAAATGAAAAGAATATATTAGTATTTTTTTTCTTATAATTAGGTGCCAGCCCGTCTAAACCCCCCCTTAGGTCTGTCTCTGATGGCAAACTCATCTTTTGGATAGGTTATATATTGTACGTGGTGCATTTGAAATAAAGCAAAATGTAGTTGAGTTTTCATCTATATCTATATATTACTAAAAGCTGAAGCGTAACATTTAATGTTGCTACGCTCACATTGAGCCACATCAGCAGCCACATCATCATTTTTTGTTTTCAATTTTTGTTATATATATTTTATAACATTTTCTCATTAATTTAAGGTGACTTAAAAACTCCATTATTTAAAAATTAAAATATCTTTTAACAATTATTATTATTATTATTAATTTTTCAAAACTCTCCATCCCTTTTACCTCTTCATCTCCCCACTACTTTCTACCTTAATATCATTCTTTCTCTACCTTTTTGTCTTTCTTTATTTTGACCCTTCTTATTCTCAACATCTTCCTATAAATTTGACATTTTCCTTTTCATTTTATGCATAGTTTTCTCACACAAAAAATGTTACTTCTCTCTCTCTCTCTCTCTCTCTCTCAATTTTTTTCATTTTTTGTTTGATTTTTTTTCTTATATTTCCATTGCATCAATTCTTTTGGTTGATGAATTTTTATGTTAATTAGAATTCTACTTTGGGTTGATGCAATTTATTTTTATGTTATAAGTTGTAATCTTTTATCTTTTCATTCTATGCATAGTTTTCTCACACAAAAAAAGTTACTTCTCTCTCTCTCTCTCTCTCTCTCTCTCTCTCTCTCTCAATTTTTTTCATTTTTTGTTTGATTTTTTTTTTCATTGCATCAATTCTTTAGGTTGATGAATATTTATGTTAATTAGAATTCTACTTTGGGATGATGCAATTTATTTTTGTGTTTTAAGTTATTATCTTTTATATTATCTTTAATTAAATATTATCCTACTGCATTATGCATATAGTATATAATAATATAATGTTATTATATTACATAGAATGACTTGAATAATTTGATGTTTATTGCTATATAGTTTATTTTTACCTTTTTTCCTCTCATATTATTATTCAACATTTAAATCAAGTCACATCCTCTATGCTGTTAAATTATGCAGCACAAATTAAGAAAATGGCTAGACACAAACTTGCCTTCCTTTACCATACGTTGAGGAAATCAATATATTTATGTGATAAAGGGTCATGTAATTTATAATTTAGATAGCATCCTTTGAATGTGACTAGGCCCATGGATTGAGCAATTTGTAGACTTAAAAAGGTTATTGAGAATGAACTTTTTGAATTAAGACTAACAAAATATGAATTACTATATATCATTTAGATAAAAACTTTTATCATAGATACATTAATATTTTTTTTTTGCCACATATTTAAATCACGCAAACTTAATAATTTTATATTATGTGTTAGCATAGTCTTTGTTTATTCTTCTTCTTCTTCTAAAAAATATTATATATCATCTTTAAAGGATGCCAACAATATTGATCTTATAGGAAAAGTTACATAAAATATTGAGAAAAAAAAAATTTTATATTACAATATACTAAAAATGTTTTACACATTCATCTATTTTAATTTATATTTTTTTCCAAAATAAAATTTTAATTTAGATATTTATAAGTAAACAATGAAATAATGATTTATGAATAATAATAAAATATATATCTATACATATTTATCTTGTGCAGTTGTAGCTTTACATATACTTTTGCATTTATATATTCATCTACTTTAATTAGATATTTATAACTTAATAATGAAATCTATAAACAAGGTGATTAAAACAATCATATTTGCACAATTCAAAAAGTCACAATTTCTTTTTTCAAAAAAAGGCCGTTTACATTTCCTTGGAATTATTTTTAAATTTTTTTTATAAAACCTTTGACATACCACTAACCTAACCACTTCATACATTAAAAATATTTATGGCTCATTATTACTTTTGTTAATATATTATGGATATCTTAACTGATTGAGACCAAACTAGAGAAATGTCTTTCATATTTCCTTGAAGATTTAGAAGGAAAAAAAAAAAAAAAAAAAAAAAAAAAAAAAAAACCCCTTTGACATACCACTAACGTAATTACATCTATAACTATACTATTTAAGCCATCCATGATATCTATTTCTTATTGATAACCAAAAAATTTACAACTAACAAGGGAACATACAAAGTAATAAAGAATAAATGAAGGAAGAAAAAAAGAAATGAAATCAAACGTCAATTAATAACTATTATTTGGAAAATAAAAATGTGGTAAAGAGGAGTAAGAAATAAAATAGAGATGACTATACAGATGACATTAAAAACTTTATAGTGTAATAAAATCAACAATTAAATATAATAATACAAAATAGTAACTTAAAAATAATCAAATTTTAACTAGGGAAATTATATATATATATATATGTATATATATACATATATAAATCATAATCTTCACACACCATGACTTAAAAAAATTATTGAATAGTTCTACTTTTTATTTAATGTCTATTTTATACAAATCATCAACCATAATATATGATGATAGTAAAAAATGTTATAGACAAAATTATGAAAAATATGAAGAGTTTTCTATTATTATAAAGAGTTTTATTTTTTAAAAACTCTTTATAAAGTCTAGAGAGTAAAATAGTATTTTATCTAAAAAATTATCACGCGCAACGCGCGGGTCTGCGACTAGTTGCACATAAAAGAGGTATCAACATTGAGAATTAATTTATAACTAATGATAAACAACAGACACTAGAAAAAAAAATAACTATAAATGCATCAATCCAAAAATAGACAAAATTATACTTAGATCAAAATTTTATTGCCTCCACTCACGGTAGAAATGTGATCTATCAAACTAAATATGAGATAAACGATAGACACTAAAAAAAAAAAACAAAACAAAACAAAACAAAAACAACTATAAATCCATCAATCCTAAAATAAACAAATCTATACTTAGATTAAAATTTAATTGCCCTCATTCACGAATGCATATACTCAGGATAGAAATGTGTTCTATTAGGCTAAATACAAGGGAGGATTTTCCTAGACACATAATACTCTAAATAGCCTATACTTCTTTTTTATTGAAAAAAAATAGCCTATACTTGATACATTGCTTACCTTGATACATGCATAAATATCTACCAAATCAAAATATATCTATATGCAGATGTTTTGCAAACAAAATACAAAAATGTCACCTCTAATTTTTATAAGGTAATTAGGACTGCTACAAAATACAATTTATTATCATAGGAGTTTCATATTGCTTAATATACAAATTTTTTGGAGAACAAAAAATGTCACTTACTATTAATAAGAATTAACAATGTTTTTGAACACTATCTTACTTGTCATAGGATTTTTTTTTTTTTTTCAAAATAAAATAACAGAAATAACACAATTCTCACTTTTCAGCTTCTTTCTCTTTGCTTTTTTTTTTTTTTTTGGAAGACTTCTTTCTCTTTGTTTGCTCTTATAGAATATGGGCATTTATTTACATTTAAAAATATAAATAAATAATCAACTTTGGTGTTAGGACTTAGAGTCAGACCAAAGGTGTTTTTAGATGAAATTTTAAAAAAATTTATTTTACTTAAATATAAATTTAGCAAAAATATATTTTTAAAAACATGAGTTGACTGTTAAATTGAGCAAATCGGAATATGAGGAAAAGAAAGTGGTCAGGTCTTCCAACACAGGTACAACCAATGTTATTTTCTCTTCTCTTATACTTCTAAATACTCTTGATTTGTTCAAAAAGAAAAGCATTGCTTCACAATTGCTCGACATTCGAACAAGTTTGCAATTAAATTAGTTTTGATTATTACTTCGGAAAAAAAATAAATGATAATAGGGAAAGACTGTGGTTACAAAGATGTAGTGAGAGAAGGCTATGGCCTCAATAGTTTAGCAGTAGTGAGCAGTGTTTTGTTCCACAATGGGCAGATTTGTGCATGTTATAAAATCATACATGTCAACTCTAATAAATGGTGCAAGCCAGGGCAGCCATCTCTCTTTTTTTACGACGACCAATCTCTATCCACCAAAGTACTACGTAACAAGAGACAATAGAGTAGAGATGGCAATTTTGCCTCGGCCCACCCCGCCTCGCTTGACCCTTCCCTTTCCGTTTGACCTCACGCGGGTTTTCCCCACCCCCAAAGGTGGTGGGGCAAGGATGAGGCTAGATTTTAGCCCTACACCACGGGACGGTATATGGATATATTTAGACTTTTTAGACCCAACCCATCTTGCCCCACATTGATAAATATTAAATTGTAAATTTTTCATACCTTAAAACCCTAATATTTAAACAAACATATCATCAGCATGGTTGTTAAACTCACACCATTCAAAGAACCGAAGAAGAGAGAGGCTTAAGGTTTTTAAAGTTGGACCAAGGTTCAACCGAGGGTGAACCGTAATGATATCAAAATTAATTTAATATTATTTAAAATACAAATATTAAATATATTAAATGTGTAAAAATATGGAAATTTACCCTTAAAAAAATATAAAGCAATTAAAACAACTTTCAAACGAATTTTCGTTATTTTTATAAAGTGAATAGAAAATAATAAATATAAACAAGCTTTAAAAGTTGTGTTTATTAATCTTTCAAATAAAAATCATTTTTAACATAAATTTACAAATTTATATTCATATTTATTGATGTAAAAGCATAATTCTTGAAACAAATAAATTTAGAATATACTATTGAGTAAATAGTGATAAAATTAAGTGCAAAGCTATTAATCTTGTAGAATTAAAATAAATAAAATATAAATTTCCTATATGACACAAGTAAGCCAATTAGTTCAGCGGTCAGTGCGTTGGACAGAGTTCTTAAATGTGTAAAAATATAAATTTATCATTTTCTTTTGCTTTAATTTAAACAAATATATATATACTATTGAATCATTGATTTTGTATTATGAGATTTTTGTTTTTGTTGTGATATTATCTTATTAAACACTTTAATAATATTATTCAATTTTTGCTAAAAACTAGTTTGATTTGATAGAATAAATTTATTTGTAATTTCAAGAATATTTTTATCAACGAAACTAGTTTTATTAAAAACAATTGTAATAGTTATGGACAAATTAACAAGAAATTGAGAATTACAGGATTGTGCGAGAATAGGGCAAGAAAATTTTCTGTCATGTTGGGCAAGGCGAGGATAGAATAAGACAAAACTATGTAAGGTAAGAGTGAAGACTCCATCCTTCAGACTCACCCCATCCCATCCTTGAATGGAGGATGGTCCGCTTGAACATTTCAATTTATCCCAGCCTACATTCCTTAAAATGACAGTACAAGGGTGGCGTTGTTCCAATCCAATATCACAGGTTCTTTCAAGCTTGATCACACAACATAATTTTTCAAAATTTTGGAAAGTCAAATACAAAACCCACATCACATGTTCACATTTTCAGCGGCATGCGCATATCAATATGACACATACTTTTTTGTTTTTTAAAAAAATTATAGGTTACATCCTCTAGGTTTGATCTATTTCTTTTTTTCTTTTTTTTTTCATTTCAGACCTCTAACTTACATTTGTTGTCGATATAGCTTATCACGCTATTAAACCCCATAAAACAATGCAGCTTTGCTATTGGAAACTTACAGTCTTGCTTGAACTCAGACGTGCTTGGTGAAGTTTTCTTTCCTTCCCCATTTGTCGTATAAAATGCAGATCAAGCAAAATCTTCGATTCCATGCTGCTTTGACAAAGTCATAGTTTCCCTTAAGGATGATGATATTCCGCTCTAAAAGTATCTGGAACAATGTGTTGACCCAAAATCATGTCCAAGCATGTCCATCACTTGATTTCTTTTGTTTCTTCTTTTTTCTTTTTTCTTCTCTTGTCTCCAACCTTGCATCTAAACGTTTTGAATGTTGTGCACGGATCTCTAATAACTTTGACTTCGCATCTCGAAACAATGCATCAGACCTTGAAGCCATCAGTTGCTGAAATATCACAACAAAAAAAATCAGCTTATATCATTTATTTATTTACTAGTTTATTTTATGCAGCTTATTTTGAATACAATAGCCAAGTGATTATCTATTCAAAAAAAAAAAAAAAAAAAAGACAAGACTCGAAATTATAAATTAATATACGCACCTTGAGATGATCCATAGCTGCAAGGTTGAAACCAAGTGTATCTTTGCATGCCTGACACATTCAACCACCATCTTGTCAATGTAGAATTTAAGGTTCTCTCCTATTTCCTTATCATAGATAATAATACCAATATATACTAAAACATTCAAAGGGCAAGCAAGGTCCAAGATCTAGCATTATATTGCAGGACTGATTCAACAATCCACTTGTCTATATACAATTTGATAGACACATTTGATAAGATCAAATTTAACAAAGGCCAGCACATTACAAACATTGTCATGATGACACCCATGGTTAAACATTCATATATTTACTCCTGTAATAATAATGCTACAGGAGTTTGTTTCAATAACTGACCACAGATGCCATGTTAGTAATCTTCTCAAAGATCATGCTAGTAATCTTCTCAAAGATCAATTATACAACTGCATGTCCAAGATATCATCAGTTCAACCAATGTAGCCATTCTAATGAACTAGAAAGATAAATGACATGCAATGTTAGAATATACGACCTACTAGATGGCCTAGTAATTTGAAAACTCTACAGTGGCAGTCATAATGTATAGCTAGTTTACAATTTCAAACATCACCTCCCATTCCCACATTTAAGGTATATTACTCTTGAAAGTAATCATGTCAAACACTTCAAACCCATGAAAGATGGTACACCAGTTCTGTGTTCTTGCTGTACAGATTTTAAATGCCTAACATCTCTTTTTTGCCTTGTTTTGGCTAGGTGCCCAATTACATAACAGGTTAGGAGTAAATTTGGTCAGTCAACAGACTCAATACAACATGGCTATCATCTCTTTTCTTTTCTTTTATTAATTGATCATGTGTTTATGGTCGATAGATTTCCTATTTGGCTCAGTCTACGCATAATGCATCAGATAAAACACATATTTCTCATGTCCTTTTTACTTGGGCTAAGCGTTAGTACAGCCCTGTTCCTCAATGGAAGTTTTACATCAACACAGATTGAAAGCCTTCGATTACCTTTATTCTTGCATAAAGAATGTCCTTAAGAACTGTCAACATGGGCCTGGCAGATGGGGTAGTAACCAACTGATGATGATGCGTCTGTAATAGCACTGTAGCAATCCTGCAAACAAGTTCAACCTGCAAACATAGTAAAAATAATATGAAAACAACAACTAATAAAATTTGAATGCCTAGTTTGCAAATAGAGCATATGCTATTCTAAAAATCTAGATTAAAAGACTAAACACAATAACACAATCTCCTCCATGAACAAGCATTTTAACAGGGTATAGTACAGCACATGCAGTGCTCTTTTTTAGATCTCATTGATCTCCTTAATTTCCAATTGTAACGTTTGGAGATCCTCTTGTATCCTATCTGTATATCTTAATGAGATTACTACTTTATCTTCAAAAAAAAAAATAATTAACAGGATATGGTACAAGCAGACATTTGGTCAGACATTTTGAAATATAGTGAAAGGGACTTCTCATTTAAACAAAAGAAAACCGCAATGACAATAAAAAAATTTCTACATCCACCACTTAACTGCCAACTGTACGGACATGCTACCAAGGGACACTCTTACAGAAGTATGCCTTCCAATCTTTAAAATAGAAATTCTACTAATGGCTAGTTAATCGCCCCTTGCTTTATGGAATTTTGTTTATATAAATAAGAAGTTTTATCTAAGCTAAGCCGCAAGAATGACTACCAAATTAAAAAAAGAGAAATTGTTCTTGTGATTTTGAATGAACCTTTCTCGGTGGAAGAAAGGAATAGCAATGGGTTTCTATGGAGCATCCAGGAACAATAAGATTCAATCGGACCACAAATTCTTACATGGTCCAAGGAAATGTGGCTCACAAGGAATGGAAAGAAACATATTCTATTTGATCTTGAAATCCTCATATAGAACTTCTTCCAATCCTAGATGGGGGATCGAGCTGGAGATGAGCGCTAGCCAATAGTGAATACTTTAGAAAGCACCTAGCAGTTATTGTAATAGGTAGATAGCATAAGTCATTCCATCCTTTCTAGCTTCACAGCTTTTTTCAAACTCCCTGTTTTCCTTTACAAAAAAGAGATCCCTTCCCCTTACTTTCAAAAATGATGAATTGACCCTCTTTAGATCATTCTAAAATATTCCAGTTTCAAAGATCTAACACTCATGCAGCCACCCCTTACTCAAAAGATGGCATTTAGCAAGCTTAGAGAATCAAGAAATCTATCTCTATCGGGAGAGCAGTACGACAATTTTAAGTTGGAGGAAGGCCAGTTATCAAAAAAAAAGTCAAGTCAAAGGACCTAAGAGAAGGCACTCTATCTTTAGGTTTCTTCCTCTTGCGCAGGCAGCACCACGAGGTGTGAAGCGATCTCCTACTAAGGAGTGGTGCCCGCCTATTACAATTTGTTAAGAGCAGGTGAGCCGCAACTTAGTATAGCCATAATTCATGTCCAGGAGCGATGACACCACGCTATGCCCAAGGTTGGATAAGGTCCCAGGACACAACTAAGAGCAATGTATAATACCACCCAACAGCCACCATCCAGATCACTCTAACTGGGAGGTATCTTCCAGAATTGGTGGTCTAAAAGATAACCCTAATCAAGCTACCATATCATAAACTTTCCACAAAGACCGAATCAGGTCTAGCCTCTAGCCTACCCCAAGCCTCTGCATACAATGCTCTCATGATGTCCTGTTCAACTTCCAATACACCTCCCACAGTTGCCTCTTTGGGCTATTTGGAACAAACACTGTTGTCTTGTCTGTCAGGCCATTCCAGGAGACAACAAGCAGGCTGGGACCAAAGCTCGCTATACTGTATTCTGGAATGCACAGGAAAGTTAAACATCAATCGGTAACATGGTAATTGCCCCTACCAGTACCAGAAGTGTGATAGCTAAACTAACCAGATGGGTCACCCCAAACCTAGATCTTAAAGGCAGCAAGGTATCAGGCATCCCGCTTTTTGACATACAACCTTTCCTTCAGTGATCTTACAATGAAAGAGTTTTTCCATTGTAAATTTGTACCGAGCAATTAACTAATTCCGGCAAAATAGAAGATCAACATGACCAAATTTAGTTGGTTGAGTAGAGTTACGGTAGTCCAATTTATAAAGTTAGGGCAATTGATCACACTTGATGCAGAACCACCATTAGGTGGCTCTTTGCTCGCTCAAGACATGCTTCTCCGATGACTTTCTCAGGGCTCTACAGGAGAAGAAAGAAGGTCCAGGTCAAATTTCTAATTAAGCAAAGGTCCGATCTCTTGGTATAGCGTCAGGAGTGATTGCTCTTGTACCCATGGGTAGAGACTACAGCAGCAGAAGGTCCAATTCCTCGGTATAGCGTCAGGAGTGGTTGCTCTTGTACCTATGGGTACAGACTACAGTGACAGATTCAAGCGCACGAGTTCAGAGGGATCAATTGAACATCTATAGATTGAGAAGTAGGCCCTGCCTAAACCTGTCCCCGGACAGCCCTTCCATAGGAACTGTATGTCCGAAAAGGCCTGGACAAAGGTACGATCCCTCTTTCCTTCACCCTATAGATACTGATTCCCAAGCAGAGAAAGACGACAGGGCAGAGAAAAATGCTTGTAGTGGCACAAAAATGGTGCAACAATTATAATATATATATATATATATATATATATATACATACACAAGCACACCCATGCAAAGTAACAACACAAAAATATAAAACAGGAGAACTTTTTTTTTTTTTTGATGACATAGAAGAAGTAGAGAACTTCACTTTGATTAGTTGTGCGTCGCAGAGCATACTACAACAATCCTCATTGTTAATCAAACTCCTACGGGCAACTGACCCCACCCACCAGAACTAGTTACCGAGTAATCTAGCAGTTTATCCTCATGCCCAGGAGGCAACAGAAATTTGACAATAGACAATATAGAATACCAACCATACAATAATTAAATTCTCCAAGCATTCCAATGTTTCTGCAACTTTATAGGGTAGATCAACCTACCTTATCAGGATTTGAAGTCCAATCCTTCAAGTAAGACATAATCTTTAAGGCATCAGGGAATGGTAAAGCCTGCACAGGAAGTCAATTGCAGTTAATCATTTGATGTAAATGATCTAGACAGACAATGGGTAGTCCTACGATACAATAGTATCTAGTGGCATCAAGAAAATAAAGATTTTTCTGCCCACTAAAGAGTCATCTAACTTTCAAAAGCAAGGTCCAAAGTTCTTTAAACTTTAAAATTTTAAAATTAAACCTTGTTGCATAAAAATAGATCTAAAACCAATTGATCTATAGGCAATAATAGGTGCACTGGAATTCTTTTTTGACATCAGTTTTTAAGAGTACTTTTTTTTTTTTTACATAAATCTACTAGCTTCCTCGAGCTGAAGCATTTGTAAGAACACAATATGGGAAGGTGGAAATAGAACGGATCAGATGTGTTCCGGATGCAAAGTTTTAATGAGCAACTCCTAAAACAAATAAACAGGTCAAGATAAGTTAGAATGATTCTAGCTGCTTTTGTCCAACCAGATAGATGGGAAAAAAACATGATTGGACCAACGTGCATCACATGCTCATTGGATTGAGATGACAATGACAGTAAAGCACTAAGATGGACCATAAATGATATTAGGGAATACCAACTTAAGGAATGCAGCTATCAAATATTTAAGGTCACAATCAGTGTCTTCCACTAATTTATTTAGATAAGTGCTCACTGCTCATCCAGTGCAATTTTTTTTAAATTTAAGAATGATAGATCTCTTTCACACAGAATGGGAGATGCTTTAATACAGCTGATATATATGTATTTACTACACTTATGATCATGTAAATTGGAAGGCTCTTCTGGATTTGTTAAAGAGAATGGGATTTGGGGCGAGGTGGTGCAGGTGGATCCATACATGCATATCCACTATCCAGTTCTCTGTTTTAATCAATGGGTCCCCAGCTGATTTTTTTGGGAGTTCGAGGGGATTGAGACAAGGGGACCCCCTATCTCCAATGTTGTTTCTGGTTATGATGGAGGTTTTTAGTAAGATGATGAAAAGAGTTGAAGTTGCTGGTTTGTTTCGAGGTTTTAGGGCAAATGGCCGAATGGGCGAAGGGGTTTGTGTTTTACATCTTTTGTTTGCGGATGATACGATTTTATTTTGTGATGCAGATGAGGAGCAAATTCTTCATGTTCGGCTGCTCCTTCTTTGTTTTCAGGCCGTGTCAGGTTTAAAGGTTAATTCTTTGAAGAGTGAGATGGTTCCCGTTGGGGAGGTTCCTAATATCCACGTCTTGGCTGAAATCTTGGGTTGTCAGATTGGGTCTTTGCCTATGACCTATCTTGGTTTGCCTCTAGGGGCGTCCCACAAGTCCCCTACAATTTGGAATCCTATATTGGAGAAAATTGAGTGTAAGTTGGCTGGTTGGAAGAGGTTGTATCTGTCAAAAGGTGGAAGATTAACATTGCTTAAGAGTACTCTATCTAATCTTCCGACTTATTTTTTATCACTTTTTACAATTCCTACGCATGTTGCCAACAAAATTGAGAGGTTGCAAAGAGAGTTCTTATGGGGGGACTCCAAGACTCATCTGGTGGGCTGGGATAAGGTGTGTGCACCTTTGGAACATGGGGGGTTAGGAGTAAGGAAAATAACTACGTTTAATAAAACCTTACTTGGAAAATGGTTATGGCGGTTCGGGGTTGAGGAGACAAGGCTTTGGAGAAGGGTAGTAGCTCTAAAGTTTGGGGAAGAATGGGGGGGTTGGACTTCCAAGCTAGATAGAGGGGTTCATGGGTGTGGTGTGTGGAGAAGCATCCGTTTGGGATGAGAAGTTTTTAGTAAAAATATTCGGTTTAAGGTAGGGGTGGGAGATAGAGTGAAGCTTTGGACAGATCAATGGTGTGGGGATTCTTCTCTTCAATTGACCTTTCCGGTTGTGTATGGGATTGCCTCCAATAAAGGGGCCTCAGTGGCCTCTTCTTTAGAACGGTTGGGGTTAGAGGATCGGAGAAGCTGGGACGTTCGTTTCATTCGGAGTCCAAATGATTGGGAAATGGGTGACGTGGATGCATTTTTCCATACCTTGGGCCTTAATTTACCTCCATCTGAGAATGGAGACCGCATGAGATGGAAGTTGACGAAGAATGGGGAGTTTGATGTTCGATCGTTTTATCATAAGTTAAGAGGCCCTATGACCATTTTATTTCCTTGGAAAAGTGTCTGGAAGGTTAAGACCCCTCGTCGTGTTTCTTTCTTTGTGTGGACTGCTGTTTGGAATAAAATCCTTACAGGTGACAACTTGAGGGGTAGAGGACTGGACTTCGTTGATTGGTGTATTATGTGCCGTTGTAATGGGGAAACGGTCGATCATTTGCTTCTGCACTGTGGTAAGGCTTACCGGTTGTGGAGTTTGGTGTTTAGATCTTTTGGGATTTCGTGGGTTTTACCAAGATCAGTTGCGGATACTCTCTTTGGTTGGTGGAATTGGCTTGGGAAACACTCGTCTAGCATTTGGAATCTAGCTCCGCTTTGCTTAATGTGGTGTTTGTGGAGGGAGCGAAATCGGAGGACTTGGAAAATTCTGATGATCAGTTGTTGGCTTCTTTTAGCGGTTCCCTTTTTAATTGGTCTAGGGCTTGGGGACTCACCTCTAGTGACTCTCTCCCTATGTTCCTTAGCTCCCTTCTTTGTATTTAGTTTCTTTTCTTTATGTATTTATCTTCTTTCCTTGTACTTGCTTCTGCCTTATGTTTTTTGCATAAGGTAGTTTTCTTCAATGAATTTCTTTTTTACTTATCAAAAAAAAAGAATTGCAGCATAATGAATGCTGCTCACGTACCAGTAATGTCTGCTCCAGATCATTAGTGTTAACATTTGAGAGTGCATAAAGAACATAATCAGACGGTGAGAGCCCAAGCATAATAGCATTTGGTTGGAACTCAGCAGCTTTTCCCCTGGTTTTCTCCTCCTGAAAGTGACAAAGTTAATCAAATCCAGCAATATAAATGAATCCGAGATCAAATTACAGATATCTACAAATCTTAAAGTCACCAGTAAAATTTAATATTTAATTTTATTGTTCTAAGACCAAAGCATTATAACACTCCCTATCTTTGAACACTTCATCTGGTCAATTTTAACATGTTTTTTGCAATAATCATTTTCTAGAATGACCACTATCTTGTCTCTTCGATCTTCAATGAACCATTTGAGACATCAGAAGTCTATATTTCCGTGGTAACAAGCTAAGTAGAAAGCATTAACAAATAAGGAAAATCGCATGTTTGAGAAGTTAGACTTTAGAGAACAGGATAAGTTAATTAATAAATTTAAACAAATTTTATCATGTTGACAACGAACAAGAAAACACCACGGCCAAATTGTGTACTCCGGTTCCAAATGATCAAGTCATTGCGGAAAACACATGCTTTGTCATGGGCCAACAAGAAACATTTAAACCAAAACATTCCCAACAAAGATCAGATATATTCTGCATTATGTCTGCTGAGATCTGAAGGCAACTGCTCAATTTAATGTCAATCTTGCTTTGACAAACATAAAAGCTCTGTTTGGATAGCTTATTTTTTGCTAGCTTATTTTACTATTCAGCTTATTTTTGCTACTATTTATGGGCCCCACTATACTTTTTAATACTATTCATGGGTCTCACTGTACTATTTCAGCTAACTTTTACCTTTATCTACAGTACTTTCAGCAAAAAAATTTCAATTTCAGCAAAATAAACGGATTCCAGACAAACCCATAGTATGTGGTAAATAAATAATCTACTTCCTTTCGTTTTCTTCCTTTTTTTTCAGTGTATAAGAATATCCCGTGGGTTACATGTCCATAAGCTCCTTTTGTTACAACTTCCTGCATAATTTAAAATCACCCCAGAAAAACAATTTTGGAAAAAGCATCAAATTGGGACTTCAGCAAAAAGTGATTTTAGTCAAATAAACAGGTCCCAAAATGACTTTGTTCAGGTTAGCAAAGGTTCTTTACTGGTTGACCTCCACCCCAAAATGGTTTTTTCTTACCAAGAAACAGAAACAATCAGGCAAGTAGATACATCAGTTAGACCAAAATGGAACAATGTGAAAAACACAATTTACCTGATGTTCAACAATACGATTTAGTTCTACCTCTGCTACATCTAGTGCATCAATAATTAAGTCGGTCGCTGTAACAGTTTCCTGAGTCTTCTTCCCTGCTAAGGCCACAGCTCCCTCCTCCGGGACTTCTTCCTTGGGCACATATCTGTTTTCAAATGCATTGTCAAGGTCAGACTCGAACATCTCTTCCAACCTCTTTTCCTTCTCTTCCTGCAAATTTAAACAGCACATTTTACTTGGGAAAAACATTAATCACGAACAAACCCCACGTATCTGAACGAGGGGTTTCTTTTATTCCTGTTAAAGGTAAACAAAATAATTTTTACAAGATAGTAAAGAAGAAGTAAATACTTCAATGAAAAATGGCTCTTCAGTACGATCCCAACGACGTATGGACCGGTCATGAGAACCTGTGACAATGAAATCACCACGGTTGCTGATTGCAAGACACCAAACATCCGCATGATGTCCCTCAAGAGTTAAAAGCAACTCAAATTTATCAGCATCCCAGTATTTTACTAGGCGATCTTTCCCAACACTAAACATGTAATGAGTATTGTGCACAAATTGCACTGCCATAACACTGCCATAGAAATAGCTCGTCAGAATTGTTTAGTGAGACTTGTGTAAACTCCAAAGTAATTTTCACAATTAAGTTTATATATGTACCACACCTATCAGCATGAGCAAAAATAGATTTATGACAGTCACCAAAATCCAAACCCCAAATCTTCAAATTTTTGTCCGCAGAGCCAGTCACAATAAGATCTCCATCAGATGAAATAGCCATACATAGCACAGGCAACTTGTGGCCATATAAGGAAAGAAAAAATTTGAGTGAATCTGCAAAGAAAACCTGCAAATGCCATATATGACTGTGTCAGAACAATGTAACTGACACCAAAGCAAATATGAAGTTCCACCTAAAGTATTTACAGAAATAAGATATTATGTTTTAAAATAAATTTCAAGGATAAAACATATATTCTCTAAACCCTATAATTTCTTCCAAAAAATTTTATCCAAGTCCCCAATTTTTGTTTTAGCATAATTAAAACGACCTTAATCCATCAATAAGTTAGTCTAAAATTCTTTCTTCTTATTGTCTTTGTTCTTAAATAGCAATGCTTCTCCACTGATTCAACACTCTAAAGCTGCATATTTTGATTAGAGCAGGAGAACCAGATATCCCTTTCTACAGATTTTATTAATTCACCTCTTTGGATTTACTCCCTTGTTCAATCACTTGAACTTGTACAAGCCCATATCAGCACACTAATCATTTTCTTACATTTTCTACAAGATATACTTGGCAAGTGGTATGTGCATGTGAAGCAAGTTGTTCACTGTTAAATTTGAAAAGAGCAAGTCACAATACAGAACTGGCTTCATTTCCCAACATTTTAATGACTCTATCTGCCCTGATTGGTATCCCAGGAATTCAACACAGACGTAGAGTTGGGAAAGTTTAATTGCATATTTCACTGAACAAGAAAAACTCTGTAGGACCCTCCTCATGGTTTTTAGTCTGGTCTATCATAACCCACACTCAATTTGAAAGGTTGATAGATATCTTCCTTAAGCTTCTTAGGGAGAATGAGAAGAAGCCAAATTAACTAAATTAGTAATTTAACACCATCTGATTAAGGGGGGGAAAAATAAGAATGACGCCACCCTCATGATTTCTCATTTCCTACGTTGAATGAATAAAGAGTATTTGTATGTCCCAACATCTCCATGTCCAATCCTCAAACTTTAGTATACAATAACTACGATGACTTTCAAAGATGTTCAGAAGTTGGTCATTAATATACGTATAAAATGTACATTTACAAAAGTCCTAAATGAAAAAAAAAATGGCATTGGCTGAAAATTACAATTCAAAATGTCCAAAATGTTTAGGAAATGAAAATTTTTAAACTACAGTGATCTAAAGATTATCAGCTTAGCAAGAACCTTTTACATGGAACCCATCAAGCCTAAACAATGAAACAAAACCAAACTGTATAAGGTTGAGTTGATCAGACCTTCACTGTACAATCCAACAGTGCAACAGCAATATATTTAGCATCAGGGCTTACTGCAACCACAAGAACATCATCATTCATCTTCATTGTCCTCACATTTGAAACTGTGAGACACTTAGTCCCCTACAAAAAAAAAAAAAAAAAAAAAAAAAAAAAAAAAAAAACAGGACATTAAAATCTCTCTAACATTTAAAAATAAATAATTACATAAATAAAAAGAGCAGGTTGCAATAATTACTGGTCAAAGGCCATAAAAACATAGAATATAAAGTTTAATATATATATATATATATAATCACAATTAAGTCCACCTTCAGAAAATTCCATTATGGTCAAATGAATAATCCTCTTAAAATCCAGATGTTCAATCATGAGATTTAAACCTAAAAAACCTGCAACAGAATTACACTTTCAAATGTGGCATTACAATTACATCTGAATACCGGCCACATTAGTGCTATAATCCCTGATCAGTTGAAATGACTCAACAATTAAAAAATCCAGAGCAGATCACTCAAGTTCACATATTATAATCAGTGCTATCTGTGAACTACAAATATAAAATGCCTAGAATAGAAAGTTGAAGGTAAGAGTGTTCGTAAAAAGGAGTTTCAATGTGGTACTACATCAATAATATCTACATAATAGATAAAGAGTTATAATGCAAAACTTGGAAATGCCAAGAGTAGAAGGTATGCAGAACCTACTTGACCAGATTTTTGTTTAACTTCGTATTCCCAGAACTTCACATCATGATCTGCACTTCCTGTGACAAAACCATTTACATTTGGAATGGCCGCAATTGACCGTACAGAGCCGCCATGAGCTTCTACTACTTCAAGGCAAGTGCCACTCCCAATATCAATAATTTCCAGAGTTCCATCTTTAGTTCCAACAAGTGCATATCCACCTTTAGTTTCAACACGTGCATACTTGTTATCAGGAATTATTAAACCACACAGTCCATACCCAGAATCAATAGTACGAAGGCAAGAACCAGTGCTTGGGTTCCAAATCTTTACTGCATTGTGACTAGTTGACATTAAAAGAGAGTTGTCTGAACTAAGTGTTACACTTCTGACATCAGAACGATGTCCTTGGAGCTCAATGCCAAGTGTTTTTGTGGTGCCACTGCTTTCTATGGAATAAAATTCCAACATATTGTTGTTCAAAGATAATGCTAAAGTAGCCAGCAAATTCTTTGGAGTAATTGGACAGAAAGAAATAGAACATATTTTTTTGCTTGCACGAACAGTATGAAGAAGCTTAAAAACATCAGGAGCTGTAACCAAGAGGGCATTTCCTTCCTCTCCAGTACCATGATTTGTGTCTCCATTTTCCATAACCTCAGCTTCCCCTTTTGCAGATTTTTTTTCTTTCTTCCGATTAAGCCTACGTTTTGCTTTATGCTTTGCTTTAGCCTCATCCAATATGCGGAATATCTCTACTGTCTTTCCTGCAACTTGGCAAGCAAGCAAATTCCCTGATTTGTTGAATGCAACAGTTGAGACTCTATCTTTGCTTTGTCGTTGAATTTCACCAAAATGCTTCAAAACCTCCCATTTGTTTTGAGTGGTTGAATCTCCATTGTTCACATTTTCAGCACCCTTTATAGTAGATACAGGTTGTCCATCCACCAAGCCACGCTTAATTGTGTAAAATCGAAGTTCCACGTCTGCAGACCCACTGACCAGAAATCTTTCCTCTGGATCTATGTCTATGGACCATATTTCACTATGATGACCACTAACAATTTGCATACAGTGCTGGGTTTCAAGATCCCACACTCTCAAGAACTTGTCTTTGGAGGAACTAACAAGTTTTTTACCAGAATCTAAGAAAACAAGGTCAGTAACCTACAATAAATGAAGCAAATCAATAATCATAATTTATATAGAGTATACGTAAATATATGAAGAAATAAGAACAGATAAGCAGAGCTAAGCTCTATAACTGTCTTATATACAAGTTTAATGAACAAGCTGTAATAACAAACCTGGTCACGATGCCCACGAAGGCGATATAGGCCAGTCTCGCCAACCACGTCCCATAATATTATATCATTATCCTTGCTTCCAGATGCAAGCAAAGATCCTAGCTTATTGTATCGAAGTGCGGTCACAGCCCCTTTATGTCCATTTAATGTGGTCTCACAGGTTCCTTTCTCGCTATCCCAAATTCTTACACTACCATCTGCGTACCCACTTGCAACCTGCAATCAAAACTCTTCCTCATACATCAACAAGCACGCAGAATCATAAATAGAGAATTGTAGAGATTCTTAAAAGGACTTTATTCTAAGAACAACAAACACAATAAACAATTTAAACACTGGTTCTGCAACAAAAAATTGAATCTCACACATAATACGTTTCAACAGCTTATGTAATAAGCCAAAAAATAATAAAAATAAATAAGCACTTCCTTTCAATTTTGCATGAAAAAGATATTAGAATTTTAGAATCTTAAATTCTCAATATTGGGATTGTCACAACTCGGTACAAACATTCCATCTCTCATTTTCTAGAAACCAAAACAGCATAAAACAGTGAACTCAAAAGTCAAAACCACAATTCAAATATACGTTATATTATATGTCAAAAGCTCAAATGATTATCAATATAAATGCTGAGGCAAAAGTAAAATCATTCACAATTACCAACTACTTCAAGCTTTCACTACATAAAACCCTGCGAAACTAAAACCTACAATCAACGTGAAACTATAACTTCCCTTCAGTCAAATTTTCTCAACGTTCTTAATATGAAAGAGCTTTAGTTTCTTTTCATTCATTTTCTTTGCAACCAAACAAAACTGTAGGAAAAAGCGAAAGAGCGAAAAACAAATGTTACCAGAGAAGAAGTGGAAGAGGCAATGGAGGTGACGGCGAGGGAGGGGCCACGGGAGGCTGGCGAAGGGGCTAGGGTTTTGGTGCAGACGCCTTGGCGGACGTGCCAGACGCCGACTTTTTCGAGCGCCGGAGCTAGGAGGTGCTTGCCGGAGCTGTCGTAGGTGATGTTGGACTCGACGGAGACGATAACTCCGAAGGCCGCCGCCGGCTCGTACCGAAGGTACGCCTTCACCATTGCTTGCTGCTTTTGCTCTTTGTGTTTATGGCGGGTTTGGTTTTGCTTTGGTTTTTCGGCTTTTGAAGCTGCGAGGTTTTGTTTTGAAGGGTTTAACCGTTTTGACTGTTTGAGTTTGAAGAAGATGGTGAACCTAGGTCAAGTGCAACTACAACTAGGCCCTTTTTCTATGGGTCCAGTTAGGCCCATTAGGAATCATTGTGTACACTAAAGCCCAGCCTAAACAGAATTCATTCAAAGTTAAGGTGTAGAAATTTGTAAATAATGGTAACAATAACATATATACTCTTACGAAGCCCAATTTTGATGGATCAAAGAAATGAAAAAGGAAACAAAAGCCTACTTAACTTCTTTTTCTTTTTCTTTTTTTTAAGGAAACAATAATACTTATTAGAATACAAGAATACGAAAATCGCATATAAAATTTTTTAAACAGGCTTATAATATATTATATAACTAGAGTACTACTACAAAAGGATCTAACTTGAATTATTTTAAATTAGTAATTGATATCTAAACACATTTTCTCAGTTTGATCCAAAATATGTTTGGAGATATCAGAGTGGTAGGTTCAATAGACTTAAAAGATGATTTGGTTATTTAGTTCTTGATATTTAATTGAGGTTTGAATGCTTTCTTGAAAGCCTCATCTGTGTTATTATTCTTGCGAGGCCACATCGCTTATTTGCCAAGGTATGCTTGGGTTAGCCGAGCATAGTAGTATACATGTCATCATAAGGGGTTGAGTAGCCAGCATATCAAATCAAGCTGCTGCATCCGTAGCACAATACTCATCAATGTTGCTTGAGTAGCTTTATGAGTACAGTGCTTAAAAACTAGGTCAAGTGCAACTACAACTAGGCCCTTTGTCTATGGGTCTATTAGGCCCAGGAAATCATTGAGTACACTAAAGCCCAGCCCAAACAGTTCACTCAAAGTCAAGAGTCTTACTAAGCCCAATTTTGGTGGATCAAAGAAATGAAAAAGGTTGCACCAAAAAAAAAATTGAAAATGGAAACGAAAGGCAACTTGACTTATTTAAATTTAGTAATTTACATCTAAACACATTTTTCCAATTTAATCGAAAAATATGACTTTAGGCATCAGAGTGGTAGGTTGAATAGACTTGAAAGATGATTTGGTTATTTAGTTCTTCATACTTAATTGAGGTTTGAATTCTTTCCTGAAAGTCACATCTAAGTTATTATTCTTGCATCTTCTTAAAAAAAAAAAATAAGTTGTTATTCTTGCAAGGCCAGATCGCTGATTTCCCAAGGTAT
Organism: Lithocarpus polystachyus; assembly: GCA_033629205.1. NCBI lineage: Eukaryota > Viridiplantae > Streptophyta > Magnoliopsida > Fagales > Fagaceae > Lithocarpus > Lithocarpus polystachyus. Next base: position 50,380,571 of record CM066168.1, read on the forward strand.
GCTTGAGTTAGCCAAGCATAGTAACATACATGATACATGTCATCATTGTGGTTGAGTTTTTACTTGTTAGCTTATCATAAGGGGTTGAGAAGCCAGCCAGATCAAACAAAGGTGCTGCATCAGTAGCACCATGCTCATCAATGTTTTCTTGAGTGGATTTATGAGTACAGTGTTTTTAAAAATATTGTGTGTGTGTGTGTGTGTGTGTGTATAGAGAGAGAGAGAGAGAGAGAGAGAGAGAGAGAGAGAGAGAGAGAGAGAGAGAGAGAGAGAGAGAGAGAATATAAGGAAGTGGTGTCCTAACCTTTTGACTAGATTATTCCACTTCATACTTATAAGACACTTTAGAAACTTCATAAACTAATAGTATGGTGAATAAAACTTGAGAATTCGGAATTTACAACACAAATGCCATCCAAGGAGTCAAATTTATCATCAAAATTTGAATTCCAAACCCATAACAAAAATTAATTAGGAGAAAAATTATCCCAAAAAAGCATATAAATGGAACATAATTGGTGAAGGAAAGATATGAGCAACATATTCTTGATATATGCCCTATTTTTTTAAAAGATATTTGTGAATTTAGGTCACTATCATGCATGTTTGGTAAAACTTTTTCAAACCACACTTTCTAAAGGTACAATATATCTTTTCAAACTTCACATTTTCTTAAAGTAGAACTATTTTTTTTGAGAGCTTAAGTAGAACTATTTCAAACAACCTTATCTTCAAATAATTGAAAAAATAAGTTGTAATAAACCGACTTATATCATCTTTATCAAGCATGAAGAAGAGATAAAATTTTTTTTAATTAATTATGACAAAGTTTAGGAATCAAATCGTGTTTTTGCTAGGAATGGATCTGCAAGGATTGCTATACCAGAGTAAGATGGTTACTTCTTTATAGCTATAGGCCGATTGCCCCTAAAACAAAACAAAAGTCTAAAATAAATAAACTATACTCGATAGCTGGTATAAATATCTACATTCGAACAGCCAATTCAAATCACACTTTTCTCTGGTGGCATTATAAGCATAACTTTTCATTTTTATTTCTTATCTGTATGTGACTGACATTGCCTCAGTACGTCACTTTGAGTGCCAAGGCCCTCTATATGGCCTGTTTGTGTTTGGCATGCGCCAATGGTCCCCTATGCTAATGCTCTTACAACTCGTGTTACATAATTTACATTTAGTTCAACAACATGACCGACTAAAAACTCATTGGTGCGAAGCTTATATCTTAATCTTAATGGTTATAATTTTAATTTGCAGCGCACTAGTTAATTTAATAGTTCGCATCTACCTATGTTCCTCCACTTCTGGAGGAGAGCCCTACCTCTTTACCTAACTCATTGACGATTTGTTATTATCAGGTCAAATTAATTTGATACCACCAATGTTCAATTCATTGATACGTTTTAATTAGTTTTATATATATATATATATATATATATATTGAGAAGATAGTTATACTTATATGAATTTACTAATCAAACATCTTTATCATTTTTGCCTAGTTAAAGTACCAAGATATTGATATTATATTATACATTGGATAACCGATAGGTTCCCCACTAAATCAATGGGCAATGTTGAATTCTCCACCTGAAGAATTGCCTCACAAGTAAAACTAAAACCCAGCAAAAAGAATGGAGGTACAGACAATAGAAAATGACAGAAATAATGTTTTGAGAAGTCAACATTACAACTAGTTTGGTTAACAATTAAATTTATATCGAGGATAATACTAATTTAATTTGGTGTTGTTATCACTAACCCTTTGTGATTTCACACAATTAAGAAAAGTACTCAGCTAACCCAACCTATTTACGATAACTATCGTACGACTGGGCCTATAGGCATTATATAAGTTAAGGCTCTTATTACGTGTTCCACGCTGCACCAAAAACAAAAAGAAGTGCTTCCTGAGACATCTTTTTCTAAGAATAGGACTTATTATGATTCATTTAATGCACAACATATATTATGCATGTGAGTTTGTGACACAGCTTTCTGGTCTGAAATGATGAAAGTTATTTCTCATGCCATGGTCTGTCCTAGTACCTCACTCATTCCAGAGTTCTAGCTTAAGATACATGGATATAAAAGGCTCTTTTTGTACTAATCTTAAATACATATTTCCAGTTTTTAAACAATATTATACGTATTTTTACACATTTTTTTATTTATGTATTTTTAAAAAAATTAAAAATTATTGTTTAAACATATATACTAAACGGGCCCTAAGTAACTAACGAAAAAAAAAAAAAGTCAAGCGTGTTTAACCCACGCCACATAACAGCAATAATACCACGTGGACCACTAGAATTTTGATGGGACTGATCATTATGTGCACGACACATTTATTGAAACACTACTACTTGAATCGCTTAACTCTTATCAAATATCATGCAAAGCGAATCGAGAATTTTTACTATGAAGTCACGTTCTTGCGGTGACAAATCCCACACTGAACTTGTGGTGAATAGAAAATTACTTTAACACGTGGTTCTTACTTCGAAGATTTTCTGGTCGGACATGGCACATGCATCGTGGATGGGCAGAAATTATGTCAAACTTGAAGTTTAATTTGGTGGATTGGTCCTCAGGTCATGATAGTTAAGCATTTTGTTCCCCCTCTGGATCTAAATGGTTGGTGACAACTGTAAAGACTTCAAGCACTTTGGCCAGCTCCACACACACACACACACACACATATATATATATATATATATCTTTTTCTTTTCTTTTTTTTAATTCCCCTCTAGATCATGGAGGACTCTTTCTCAGTACAATCAAATGAGTAGCGTACGTAGTTTGGAGGGGAAAATATTGTAGTAGGGGTTGTGATCTATCTAATCTCCCATTTGCTTCATTTTGTAGCGACGGCCTGCCTTAAATCAGTTATTTAATTGCTTTCAGTAAGTATTCTATTCTGTGTTTAATTAATTAAAGTCTTTTTCGAATGATAATAATAATAAATCATTCATTTGAAACCAATTGCTATATTGAATGACTGGAAGACAAATGGTAGAATCTTATGGGTTTTTAGTGGAAACACATTATGAGGATAAGCAGCGCCGCCTTAAACATTTTGGGTCCTAAAGCGAGAATTAAAATGAGGCCTTTTTATATTTATGTATTAATTAAATTAATATTTATTTAATATTTTTATATTATAATATATTTCACTTAAAATCTATTTTTCTTGCATTTTGAGATGCAAATTAACTTATTAAATTTTTGTATTCAAGTTTTTCTAACATCACATTTTCAATCGATAATATAGTTTATCTACTTAATTTTTCTTGGGAAATTGTCAATTTTAGATATGATTTTATTAATTTAAAGTTTTTCATATCTAAATGCCTATTTTTTAGTAGACATTTCTAATTAAACAATAAATTTATAAAAATTAGAATAAAAAATAACTTTCAAGTGTAGAGCAATAGAACCTGATTTATATAAAAAGTATTGTTGTAGTTTCATCAAACAATAACAAGTTTTTAGCAACATATATATGCAAGCTTAAATAAAGACTCAATCATTATAGTACCAACTATATATATATATATATATATATATATATATATATATATGCAAGCTTAAATTTAAAAAAATAAAAATAAAAATCCAAGCCTAGCCAGACAAGAAGATGGCCACACAGGTCTTATTAGATAAGGTTACCCACTAAAAACAAAACAAATACTATACACCTATAACCAAAAAAAAACAAAAACAAAAACAAAACAAAACGAAACACAAGCTTTAAAAAAAAAATCTACTTTAAGGCCCAACGGCCAGCAACTCAAGTAGAATAGAAATAGGCCTAGCGCCCAGCGGCTCCTGGCAGTCTTATACAAATAAGAAGTATACCTCAAAAACACGGATCTACAGAATCAAATAAGAAAGAGAACTATACCTCAGTGACTCAGTCCTTAATTCAGAGTCTTTAGATGTGATCGGATGATTTAGATAGGAGGGTCTGAGCCAGCAACAGAGGGATTTAAGATTAGGATTTAGGACTAGTGGAGAGAAAGAATGAGAGGGGGAAAAAGCAAGAGCTGAGAGAAAGAGGCAGAGAGCAAGAATGAGAAAGAGAAACGGTAATAATTTTAAGGATTTTTTATTTTTTATTTGTTTTGATTTGTGATTGTTTTGTGGTTAATTTCTTAGACCAAATTTGTAGTTTATCTTGTTGAATTTTAGTTTGTCTAGAGGATAATGATGCTATTTTTGGGACAATTGATTTTGTTTAGACCAAAGAATTTTTTGTGGTACCAATGTTTAACCGGACATATCAAAATTTTTGTTCTTTGGTCACAAGAATGTGCCAGATTTTTTTGGATTCATCTGAAATTAAAAAAAAAAAAAAAAAAATCTACTACCTCCTTCTTTTCCAAAATTTCCCTTCTACTTGGGGCCTTAGGCAATTGCCTAATTGGCCTAAGGGAATGGCCGGTCCTGAGGATGAGAGTGATCAGCTAAACTTTTTTATGTCCATCTGCGTATGCAATAATGAAATATGTTAAAGAATGATTACCGTACATATATATATTTACAACTCTTACAAATTAACATAACATCTTTCTTTTTTTTTTCGTCGGATTTTATAGTTGAATTGACATTCATACACAAAGTGCTTGGAATTTTAAGTAGAAAGAGTTCGAGTTATAGAATTAGCAACATATTGTAACTATTTCAATTTTTTTTTTTTTTTTCATTTCTTTTGTTTTGGAGAAAAAAAGAACATTACTTCTAAGAAGCAAAAAGCAAATGTGAAAAGTGACCATTGCAATTTTATACTCAACTAATATAATAGAGCATGTGCACTGCCAATAGGCGTCTTATCTCAGTCACACCCATGTTTAAGCTAATCACATATGTTTATGTTCTACTCGACACTACTTTATAAATCTTTTCTCAAATTAATAAAGCCTTACCTTTTCAATGCCATACAAGTCCCTTTAACTAATTACAACTCACAAGAACTATTCACATGCGCGCTACCCCTTTATTCCACCTTATAATACCCATATCGTGGCAACTCATTCCATGCTGCTAATAGGAGATTATTTAAACTATGTGTTGGGCCAATAAACATGGTTTGTACTCCAAATACAATGATTTAATACAAACCACAAGTAGCAAAAGCTGCATAAAAGAGACAAGTCAACAACAAAGCAACTTCAGAGACTACAGACTATCAGCAGTTACAACAAAAGCTTTAGAAAGAGACAGAGAGAGAATAATCAGCTAACATCAAATATGATAACAAGGAAAAAAAATGACACCACTCAAAATATCAATTCAATGAAGAATCTTCAATATTCTTTAATAAAGCTTTCATTTCTCTAACAATATGCAAAACAATACGCTTATATACAATATCTTCATCCTTGATAGCTGCATCATAGCAACCCTATCACTCCAAACAAAATAGTCGTGACAATCAAGCCAATTTAACAAAAAAACCAGAGCAACCTTTCCCTTTCTTCTATTTAGAGCCCATAGAAGCTCTCTATTCCAACATGTTGGCTGGCAAACGATAAAACAAACTCTCAAAATACTCTTGTTGGATTGGTGGAAAAATTTTGACTAGAGATCGTTGTTTAACTTGAATTTAATGGACGAAGTGTCATTGTGGGCATTTTATTGCCTCAAGGCCCTCAACAAAGAGGACTTAAGCCAATTCTTGATTATTAAATATAATTAGACTTGATTTGAGATTAGTGAAATACCCATAATTAGATTGTCAAATGTATTTATATATGTAACGTACTAAATGCGTATTTAAAATAATAGAATTAATGAAAATAAAAGTATAGTCAAGACTAAATTTAGTAGAGAACTAAATTACTGGAAATAAGCTTACTTACATTGACGTGATGAATAAGCTACAATAGAGGTTAAATTCAAATTTCAAAGGATATTAAAAGGAAAAACAAGAAGAATTGTGTGTCATTGATTGAAGGTTTTTTTCTCTTAAGTGAAAGCCTTATTTGTGCTTGAGGCGTTGAAAAGACACGTATAGCCTTTAGGATACTTGTTATGACGTATTTTCGATCATTCCTTGATCTTAACACGATTGTCTTATTGTATTTAATTGTCTTTCTTTTAAGGTTAAATATTCTTTCACACTTGTTTACATCTACTATGCCACACATATATGATATATCTACAATTGATCCAGAAATGTCCACGTTTCAATTTTTCAACACGTAAAAGTGGATTCGAAATAGTGTATGTGTGCGCAATTGTGTGAGAATCAAAACCCATCTTTTAATTTCTTGGTTACTTTAACATAAGTTGTAAGTGATTGATCCAATTTTTTTTTTTTAAATAACTCTCGAATATGTTTAGAGAAATCAAAATTATAAACAAATTAACTTTTTTTTTTAGAGAATATAAAAACAAATGGACTTTTAATAATTAGTTTCTACCCTGTTAAAATTTTCGATAAACATCTCCCTCTCTCTTGTAGATAATCTATTCTAAACAAAACTGTTTTTTTTTTTAGTGCGCGTAGGGTCCACTATCATGTGAGAGGGAAGATGCATATACCGAAAACATCATATATTTTCTCCTTTGGGAGGGGGTTTAAAAATAATTTTCATTTAATAAATTAACCAAATCAATCTCCGCCGGTCTCTACTTTAGTACGGGTTGAATAGTACTCCCATTTCACATGAAAATAATTTTTTTTCCTTTCATTTTCTTGTTGAAATTTTTTTTTTATATTTTTTTATATCATGTTCAAGTGAACGTCATACCAAAAAATGATATAAGAAAAAGAAAGAAAGAGAAACACCCAATGATATCCTATAGTTTATACATAGGGAAAATCTGCTCCGCTTTTTGGTTATATATGCTGATCATATCCAAAGCAAAAACGTTTTCAGAATGTAGGCCGGCGGATAGCGAGAGAGATGCTTACATATTGAGCAGTGAGCACCATGAGAGAGGAGGTGTACAAAAAACAGTGAGAAAACACTTTCCAAGGGTAATTTTGCGGACGAGGTGAATGAAGAGGAATCAATGAAAAAATGAATAATCACCTATGAAGTCTTATCTACTCTTCCCTTTCCCCTTATTAAAAAAAAAACACTTTGATAATATCTCTACAAAGTGAGCCCAATCGACATATCACTAGTCTCTCTCATATAGAAAGAGAGAGGCAGCAGAGAATAAGTTGGTAGCCCACGAATGGTTTGAGAAAAGAGAAAGAAACAAACAAAAAGGCGTTTCTGAGAGAACCTTTGTAAACGTGGGCCAATTGAAAGATACTGTTGTCTTCAGAATAATACAAAAACCATCATCATCATCATTTGACACTGCAATAATTTCCTTTAAACTTGCTTAATTAATTAACAGTGCACATATCACTGTCCACATTCTGAGGAGAGAGAGAGAGAGAGAGAATGATATGAAAAACTAAGAAAAATACAAGAAGTAGTAGTAGCAGCTAAATAGATAAAATGAAAGAAGAAAAACTAATTAATGCGGAGGTGGGAATGGTCAGTTGTAGGTAGCCGGCAGAGTCGGTGATCAAGTTGGAAACGGAGTTTGGAAAATTCGAAAGTGACAACTGTGACAAGATGCAACAACTTTAGTATAACCTAGAGACGGAGTCAGAGTTTTGAATTAAGGGGGCGGCTTTACTGTTGGCTATGTACAATAATTTCAATTTTTGACTTTGCTATTACTTAGCTACTAAGATTTTTTTTTTTTTTTTTTTTGTCGGTAAGAACAAAATTATTTTTGTTTATAATTTTTTAAATGACAAGGTTTTTCATCTTAAATAAAATTAGTTAATTGATCTTAATTTTTTTTTTTTAAGTTTTACTATTCGTAATTTTTGTTGTTGAGCTATTTTTTTTGGGCTTGTATATTTTGTTTTAGATTTTAGATCTAAAACAAGCTTTTTTTATAAATTATTGATGTAATAAGTGATTACTAGTAAGTAAAAATATGATGTAAGTGGTGGATCCATGTGCAAATCAATAAGAATTTGTTATAAAAAAAAAATTAAAAAATTGTAAGTATATCATTACTCTTAAAATAATCAATAATATTGTTTAAAAGAAAAAAAAATATAATTTTATAAAATAAAATTACTAAAATTAGTATACATATATATATAATAATAATAATAATTTTTAAAAAAAAAAATTAAGAGGTCCACTGCACCACCTAGTCCAAAGCTAGCTACGTCCCTGGCATAACCTCTCTCTCTCTCTCGTATCAATATATCATAATTCGTAATCACAAGAGATAAATATAGATAATAAATCGTAAAACTGCGTGGCTTGAGCTAAGGAGGATGGTCGATATCTCATCTCAGCTGTCCTAGTCATGTTCTACCGCCCAAATTTTATTGGTTATATATTCCCATGCGCCTGTTTCTAAATAGCATGCAATAGTGAAAGTGGCAACATCAAAATCGACAATACGGCTTAGGGATAGGATATAACCTACTATTGCACTCTTGTGAGCATTGAGTGGGAGACCTAGAAAAAGGAATTGGAAATGATGGCTGTAGTCAACATGTGATCTTGGTGTAGTTTATATATATATATATATATATATATATATATATATATATTGTAGATATGGAACCAAGATTTTAATTCGGCTAATAATATTAAAATATGAATAAATTAATAATAAATAAAATTAAGTAGAAAATTAATTTTCATACAAATATAATACGAATAAATATATATGAACTATAATTTATCTATTGAAGTTTATTGTTAATATCCTGAGTTCTTCAGGATAACTCTTCCACATTTTGAATATATATATGCCATTGAAAGTTCAAAATATACTTTTGTTATTGAATAAAAGCTCTGAGAATTAATCTTCATTTATACTAAAAATCAATTAATATCTTCGTATGATGAATTGCTTAAGGGATTATAAATCATCTATAATATATGGCAGAGCCAAAAATTTATCTTGTAGAGGTTAAATTAAAATTTTGATAATTATATTTATATATATATATTCTCATTTAAAATTATAGTTGCTGCTCTTTTTAAAGAACTAAATCATAAATTTTCAATTTTTATCGAAACTTTCAATGTTTTTATTTTCAATATAAACAACTATCTTCTTTGGTAATATGAAAACTACTTTTTTGTTGCATGTCTCATTTGAGCGATTTTCAAAACTATGAATTTATGTTTGTTATCATAAAATTAGAGAAATAGATATTTTTTGTAAGCGAAAATTCATATAGAAATTAGAAAGCTTCAAACTTAAGGGCATGTTTGGAATAAAAGAACATGGAAGCATGTCAAAATGTGCTAGATTTTATCTTCCCTTCTTCTCTCTTTTCCCTTATTCGATGTTGTATATATAGGTATATACAAGGATAAATTGTAATAATGATAGTTGATTTTGGAGAATATAGTTTCATAAAGTGAAAATTCAAGTTCTGGAATTTTCTAAGTGAAAATTTGAAAATCTGAATTTTTTGGTAACTATTGAGAAAGATTGAAGAGTTTCAATCTTTGTTAACAGTTTTATAAAAAAATAATTAACTCTCCATACGTGCATTTTCATGAAATAAGTGAAAATTTGGAAATCTAAATTTTCTAGTAACTAACTCTCCATACGTGCCTTTTCATGAATAGGGGCTTATGTTCACTTGAAAAATAACTAACTCTCCGTGCATACCTTTTCATGAAACATAACACTATGAGTATAAATAGAGGCTTATGTTCTCTTGAAAACTAACTAACTCCACAACAAGAAAGTTGGAAAGAAACACAAGAAATCCTGTGGTCATTCTCCAGAATTGCTAACTGTAGATCCCAACATTTTGGCTGTATCCTGGAGACAAATTTGCGATAACCCTTTAGCAACAAAAGTGTGGGGGGCAAATATTGTCTAAAAAAAAAACGATATAATACCTCCAAGTTATCTATTTTCTGTTTTTCTTTTTAGTTAATCTTGTTCTTCCATTGTTACTTTGTGTAATATTTACAACAATATTAGACAATATTTTCTACAATGAAAGGAACAAGTGATGTTTCAGTGTTAAAGATGTTGAATTATGAGTTGGTGAAATTGGATCGCTTTGATGGAACCAATTTCTCTCGATGGAAAGACAAGATGAAATTCCTACTTACTGCACTAAAACTTTTCTATATCTTGGACCCGAATTTGATGCCTTTTCCTCTTGCGAGTGATGAAGATACTGATGAGATTAAGGCACAAAGAAAGAAACGGGAGGAAGATGAATTGATATGCAGAGGGCACATTCTCAATACTCTTTCGAATCGTTTCTATGATCTTTACACATCAAGGAAATCATCAAAGGAGATTTGGAATGCTTTGGAGGCAAAATACAAAACTGAGAAAGTAGGTACAAATAAGTTTATTATTCAAAAGTATTTTGATTATAAAATGCTTGATAATATCTCAGTTTTAGATTAAGTGCATAAGTTACAGATTTTGGTCAACAAACTCTGTGATTTGTCAATCAATATTCCTGAATCATTCCAAGTAGGTGCAATCATTGCGAAACTCCCACCAAATTGGAATAATTTTAGGAAGAAGCTTCTGCATATGTCAGAAGATCTCACTTTAGAACAATTCGGACAACATCTTCGAATTGAAGAGGAAAGTAGGGTTAGAGATATGACTAACACCGATTCTAAAATGAATGTGAAAAATGTGAGCAATATTCAAAGTGGGAGTTCGAGTAAGACCAATAAGCACTTGAAAATGAACAAAAGTGGGAGTGGTTTCAAGAAAAACAACTCCAAGAATCCTAACAAGGACAAGAAGAATCGATCATGTTTCCATTGTGGAAAGAAATATCATTACATTCGCGAATATAAACTCTTAAAGAACAAGAAAAAGGATGAAGAAGGCAATGCCATTGAAACCAATGTCATTGAGGACATTGTTGCTATGGTAAGTGGCATACATATTGATATGATCACTGAAGTTCATATGGCTGTGATTGCAAATCCTTTTGATTGGTGGTTCGATTCGAGTGCAATAGTGCATGTGTGCAACAACAAGGATCAATACAAGACTTATGATGAGTCTTCCATAGACCAACAAGTGCTAATGGGCAATCATAATAAAGCAAAGGTTCTTGGAAAGGGCAGCGTTGAAGTGAAGATGAGTCCCAGTAAGATGATGATCTTGACCAATGTTTTTCATGTACTCGAAATCAAGAAGAATCTTGTGTCTGCCAATTTGTTATGTAAGAGTGGTGTAAAAGCTGTACTTGAATCGAACAAGTTAATCTTGTCCAAGAATGGGATATTTGTAGGAAAGGGATATGCTACTAATGGCATGTACAAACTAAGTATTATTAATAAAGAGGTTTCTGGTTGTCCTTATATTGTTGATTCTTCATATTTGTGGTATGCTAGATTAAGACATTTAAATTTCAAATACTTGAAATTTATGTCAAAGCATGGTATGATTTCATATAAGCATGATGATGAAAAGAAATGCGAGATTTGTATTCAAGCAAAGATGACAAAGAAACCTTTTTCTAAGTTAGATAGAAATTCTATTATGCTTGAACTTGTACGTTTTGATTTATGTGAATTGAATGGTGTATTAACTAGAAGAGGTAAATGATACTTCATTACATTCATTGATGATTTCTCTAGATTTACATATGTTTATTTAATGAGAAATAAAGATGAATCTTTTGACATGTTCAAACGTTATAAAATTGAAGTAGAAAATCAAAAGCATAGGAAAATAAAGATCCTACGAAGTGATAGAGGTGGTGAATATTTTCCTAATAATTTTTCTACGTTTTATGAGGAACATGGTATAACACACCAAAGTTCAGCCCCTTATACACCCCAACAAAATGGTTTGGCTGAAAGGAAAAATAGGACTCTGGTAAACATAGTAAATGCCATGATCTTAAGTGCAGAGCTCCTATTTAATTATGGAGAGAGGCATTGCTTACAGCATGTCATGTGTATAATAGAGTACTTTCTAAGAAGATTAAAGTATCTCCATATGAGTTATGGAATGAAAGGAAACCAAACCTTGATTATATCAAAATGTGGGGGTGTTTAGACTTTTATAAAGTGGTTGATCCAAAAAGAATAAAGTTAGGACCAAGAGCTATGAAAAGTGTGTTTGTAGGTTATGTTGAAAATTCAATGGCATATAGGTTATTAGACTTAAGCTCTAATATAGTGGTGGATGTTGAGAATATTACACAAAGTAATAATGAAAGAACAAGAGTAACAGAAAAGACAAACAGAAAATAGATAACTTGGATACACTATATCGTTTTCCTTAGACAATATTTGCCCCCCACACTTTTATTGCTAGAAGGTTATCGCAAATTTGTCTACAAGATACAATCAAGATGTTGGGTTCTACAGATAACAATTCTGGAAAATGACCACAAAATTTCTTATGTTTCTCTCCAACTTTTTTTGTGGGGTTAGTTATTTTTCAAGTGAACATAAGCCTCTATTTATACCCATAAGGTTATGTTTCATGAAAAAGTATGTATGGAAAGTTAGTTATTTTTCAAGTGAATATAAGCCCTCTATTTATGAAAAAGCACGTATGGAGAGCTAGTTATTTTTTCATAAAACGGTTAACAAAGATTGAAATCTCTTCAATCTTTCTGAATAGTCACTAGAAAATTTTGCAGAAAATTCTAGAAAATTTCAGAAAATTCAAATTTTCAAATTTTCACTTAGAAAATTCCAGAACTTGAATTTTTACTTTATGAAACCATATTCTCCAAACTCAACCATCATTATTACAATTTATCCTTGTATATATCTATATATACAATAATGGAATCAAGAGGTGTTGAATTTATTGAGGATAAATTCAGTAAAGATTCTATGGATGCTTTGATACCTACTCAAACACAACAAGGTGACTCAAATCCTAATAATACTTTGGATGGTACTAAGAGGATTGAAAGTGGTTCTTCAAGTGAACAAAGAAAAAGTCAAAGGATAAGAAAAGTAAAGGATTTTGGTCCAGACTTCATTTCTTATCAAGTCCAATTGTTTCTTGTTGAAGGAAATAGACAAGTGGTCCTAAATAAAATACCCATAGTGTTTAACACAGAAGATGATCCTAAAACATTTGAGGAAGCTATGGCTTCTGGAGATTCGGCTTTCTGGAAAGAAACTGTAAATGATGAGATGGACTCAATATTATCCAATAATACTTGAGTCTTAGTGGATCTACCTACTGGTTCTAAACTAATTGGTTGTAAATGGGTATTTAGAATAAAATATAATACTAATGGATCAATTCAAATCTTTAAAGCAAAGTTAGTGGCAAAAGGCTTTAAACAAAAGGAAGAAGTAGAATATTTTGATACCTATGCACCGGTGGCTAGGATCACGTCTATTCGTGTGTTGTTAGCAATTGCATCCATATATAAGTTGATTGTACATCAAATGGATGTTAAGACAGCTTTCCTAAATGGTGATCTTGATGAGGACGTTTACATAGAACAACCTGAGGGTTTTGTACTTCCTAGAAATGAAAAGAAAGTTTGCAAGTTAGTCAAGTTTTTGTATGACTTGAAACAAGCTCCAAAACAATGGCATGAGAAGTTTGACTTAGCAATTTTGTCGAATAGCTTTGTGCATAATAGTTCCAACAAATGTACGTATTCCAAATTCACAAAGGAATATGGAGTCATTGTATGCCTTTATGTGGATGATTTGCTCATGTTTGGTACAAATATGAAAGGTGCATGTGAAACCAAAAAGTATCTTTCTTCTATGTTTCAAATGAAATATTTAAATGAAGTAGATACTATTTTGGAAATCAAAATTAAAAGACATAGTGAGGGTCTTGCACTCTGTCAATCTCATTATATTGAGAAAGTGCTTCAAAGATTTAAACATCTTAATATAAAGGAAGCAAATACACCTTTTGATCGGAGCATAAAATTGGGTGAAAACACTGGAAGAGCAATAGCATAGCTTGAGTATGCTAGTGTTATTGGTAGCATGATGTATGCTATGCATTGTACAATACCAGACATATCATTTACAGTGGCTAAACTTTCTAGATTTACAAGTAATCCAAGTGTGGATCATTGGAAAGCAATTTGTAGATTCTTGGTTATTTTAAGAAAACCATAAATTTGAGACTTTTTTTATTCTAAATTTCTAACTGTGTTGGAAGGTTATTCAGATGCTAGTTGGATTACTAGTGTGAGTGATAACAAATCCACGTTTGGTTGGATATTCACTCTTGGTGAGGGTGCCATCTCTTGGGCATCAAAGAAACAAACGTTTATTTCTCACTCTAACAAGGAATTCAAATTTATAGCCTTGGCAGCAGCAGGCAAAGAAGTGAAATGGCAAAGAAATATGTTGTTAGACGTAGAGTTGTGGCCACAACCAATACCAACCATTTCAGTGTACTGCGATAGTGAAGCCACCTTGGGCAGAGCATACAGTAAAATGTATAATGGTAAGTTTAGACATATAGGTCTAAGACATGATTACATAAGACATTTAATAGAGTCTGATACCATTTCAATTGTCTATGTAAGGTCAAATAATAATTTGGCAGACCCTTTAACCAAAGTAGTGTCTCGAGATATGGTTGGGGTAACATCCATTGGAATGGGACTAAAACCATTCTTTTAAGAGAATTACCAATAGTGGGAACCCAACCTCAAATTGATTTAATCTAAAGAGGTTTAAAGGAAAACAACAAGCTATTGATACGTGGTTAGTAAGAACACTAATTTTGTGTCTCATTCAGGATAGATTAGTGCAGACTGTTACGATGTAATTGAGGATGAGTTTTACACTCTTAATGAAGTTCATAAAGAATAAATGTCTATAACAGGGACATAAGAGGAATTTCACCTTTGTGAACACATGAGTGGTGCCGCTTCTAGCAAGAGTAAAAGGGTTTTCTCTTGTACATGTTCACTAAACCGGGAAGAGAACAAGGCCATAATAGTGCTAACAACAATGGATTTCTAAATGTGTTGTGGGTGTTCTCATGTGTGAGTTTTTTTTTATTTCAACTTATAAGAGTTTTAGTTTAAGCACCAAGCCACCATTAACTTTGTTGATTTCTTGAGCAATTACACTAAAGGGAGGTTTAAGTTGAAAGACACCTTCCATTATGCATGATAGGATATCAATCAAGTGAAACATATATTATTACAACGTAGTGAGGGATTGTTGTATATATAGGTATATACAATGATAAGTTATAATAATGATGGTTGAGTTTGGAGAATATGGTTTCATAAAGTGAAAATTCAAGTTCTGAGATTTTCTAAGTGAAAATTTGAAAATCTGAATTTTCTGATGACTATTGAGAAAGATTGAAGAGGTTTCAATTTTTGTTAACCGTCTTATGAAAAAATAACTAACTCTCTATACGTATCTTTTCATGAATAAAGGCTTATGTTCACTTGAAAAATAACTAACTCTCCATACATGCCTTTTCATGAAACATAACTCTATGAGTATAAATAAAGGCTTATGTTCTCTTGAAAACTAACCCCACAAAAATAAAGTTGGAGAGAAACACAAGAAATCCTGTGGTTATTTTCCAAAATTGCTATTTGTAGAACCCAACATTTTGGTTGTATCCTGGAGACAAATTTGTGATAACCCTTTAGCAACAAAAGTGTGGGGGGCAAATATTGTCTAAGGAAAACGATATAGTGCCTCTAAGTTATTTATTTTCTATTTGTCTTTTCTGTCAATCTTGTTTTTCCAATATTACTTTGTGTAATATTTACAATAGTCGACTTATCCAAACATATGGTTAAGGAGCCAGACTTGTGGTCTAGAATTATATAAAATTTTTACGAAAGCCTAATAAATTTATATGAGTGGTATCTATCTTATTAATCATAAAGTTGTGGTTTTATTTGAGTAAACATCAGTGATTTAGATTTTTCTAATATATATATATATACATATATATCATTTTCTGACCAATACTAGGGTAATGCATAATAAATAAGTATACTCACAGATTAAATGAATGTAAAATGATTAATGTTTTTTTTTTTTTTTTGAGAGTAGTATAAAACTACAAGGATGTAAACAACTGTTTTTCCAACAGAATCTCCCTAATACATCCTTTGTGGTTGTATACAAGGTTTTTCTTTTCCTCCCACCCCCTCTTTTTTTTACTCTTGTAAAAGTATTACATTTCTATGATTTTACCCGACATTCGATAAGCAAATTCTTTGAAAACCTAGCTATCCAATATAAAGGTCCTCTTATAAAAGGTTCCTTTTTTTTTAGAAGATTTTCCCTGATAAAAGTATGGTTTTTTTTTTTAATATAAAGTATGACATGATTGTTACGTTAACGTATAAACATGTTTAAAAAAAAAAAGCCTTTTGTTTAAAAGTAAATCTCCCTTTAGTTGTTATTATATTAATTAATTGAAGTCATGATATATAAACCATGCTTTTTTTACCCTGTTTTGGTCACAAAAAGATATTCGTAGGCCAAGGTAGCCATGCAAAACATTAAAAATACACGTACTTTCAATTTGGACAGCAAAGACTAAGAGCAAATGGTATCACCTTTTTCTTTACTATAGTGTAGAGAATGGAATCCAAACACCAGCCAATTTGGCCCATAATGTATACACGCATGCACTTTTTTTGTTTTTATGAAACGAGTACATAATTAACTACATATGCACCCTGAGTATAAAATTGGAGTAATTAAGTGATGGCATTGGAATAGAGCATTCACATTGGGTTTTGTAACTGCCATATGTTGGTAATATTTAACATCAGAGCCCCAAAACCTCACATTACCCAGTCTTGCAAAGTCTTGCAATTGCAAAAAAAATTGCAATTATGCTACAATGTCATCCTATTTTTATGATGGCACTGTAGTCTGTAACAACTTGTAAAAGGTTTATATTATATTTTATGGTGGTGGGTGTGTATTTTTAATTATTTTTTATGAAGAGGAAGAGGAAGAAAGAGTTGGTGAAATTAATATTTTAATGAATAGATGAAATAAATAAAAGTCGGGATGTTGGGTATATTATAAAATAGTATGGTATAATTAATAAAGTATTAAGATAGTAAAATAGAATAGTTCCCGTAAATGTGAATCCTCTTATAGGTTATATGGTGTTCTTTTATTTTCATAAGTAGAACCTAGTGATGAACTTGACCCTTTTTTTAGGACGATGATGAACTTGACTTTAACAGCCTAAAAATTTGTCCTCTAGGAATTTACACTTTACACTTTATGGGAACCTAGTTTAGTTTTCCTTACAAATATATATTTTTTTTACTTTCAATCTGTCTCATATTGTTCCCTTTTTAATTATCCAAAAACTGTATTTTCAAATAGCAAATTAATTAATAATATTAAACTACAAGGCTCTAAACTATTGTAATGGTTACTTTAAAAAAAAAAAAAGAAAGAAGAAGAAGAAGAAGAAGAAGCAGATTCGATGATTTCATTAATGTCCATCGATAAAGAATAATTCCATTAGTTAATGGGAGTATTTTCTAAGGTCCACATGCTTCTTCTTTTCTTATCCTACTCAGTACTCATAATTTCCAGGTTGGTAGCGTCTATTGAATCTATTCCACCTTTTTATAGACTTGGACTCCCTTTTGGCTTTTGGTGGGATCTATAATCCTGGGGTTAACTTTTTAAAAAAAGTTAATTAGTTAAGCCATAACCAATCAATGGCTAATCATGTCCATCTGTACAAATGTAAGAATTTTTTAGTATATCACCGAATACAAAACTCCACAATGTAATCTAAGAGGATATTTCCCGCCAATGAGACCCGGGAGGTAGGGCCGTGGGAGTATATTTATATATTTTGTAAAGCAAGTTTAACAAAATAAAAAATAAATGATATATTCTCTCTCTCTCTTTGAAATTCATGCCAATAAATGTTCTATGAATATCATCCTCTGTCTTTTGCAAAAGATTTTTTTTTTTTTTTTTTTTGAAAAACCAGACCGTGAACATTATTAATCTCTCTCAAATAATTAATATTATGGATATTACAAATTTTACTTCATAAACATTGCAATCTTATGTGCAATGAACTTTATCAATAATAATTATTATCACTTCAACATATATGTAAATGTTTTTATAGTAAATTTATAAAAATAAAAGAAAAAATCAACGTTTTCCATGAAATAGACGTACAAGATGTTATAGATCCCATCATTCCATTATCTATTTCCTTAACCAATCTTTGTTAAGTAACGCCGCAGACCAGTAAAAAAAATTATTATAACAATAAGAGCTTTCAAATGATGGTCATTCAATTCCAGCATCTAAAATTTAAGTACTAGTGAGTTTTGATTAGCTCAACTGATAAAGTCTTTGATAATTATATAAGAAACTTAGGATTCAATCTCCGCCTACACCAAAAACTGATTAGTGTTTTAGTCTAATGATAAAAAACTATCATTAGGAGCAGATATCATAGGTTGAAACTATCTACAAAAAAAATTAGTACTATTTTTCTTTAAAATAATAATAATAATAATAAGTACAATTCTTTAAGTATTGTTCTTTAGAGGCTCTTTGGTTGAATATTTTAAAACAAGTTTCATGTTTTAGAAATAAAAAGTGACGAACCTTGCTAAAAAATTTTGATTGGCCCGATTTTTTCAAAAAAGTAAAAGAAAAAGAAAAAGAGACTTGCTTAAAAATAGTTACTCTTTTTTTTTTTTTTTTTTACTGTGGAAACACCAACTGAAAAACATCTATTGGGTGTTTTCAAGATTGGGTTTTGTAATTTGTAAGTAAAGCCACAGTGCCAATAATAATCAGATCTCTCTCTCTCTCTCTCTCTCTCTCCAATGAGCTGATGGATGACCCCAGCAAACCGCGCGGGCGGCTAGCGTAAAGAAATTAACATTGATCTCTTGGCACAAGGAGGAAAACCCATTCTTCACTTTTATTGATGGTGGAGCAAAAGCGTGTTGATTCTACAAGGGACATCGACCAAAACGCCCACAAGAGCTTGAATGGGTCATTGATGTCAGCATTGGACAATTTAAGATGGTTCATCTATTTTGATGAATTTGATGTTGGATTGTTGTGATGAGTGTGTGTATTTACGCATTACATATTTGGTGAATTTGTGATTGTGTTGGGGAAGAAGGATTGAGAGAAATTTTTAAAATAAAGATTCATTGCGAAACAAAATTTGCTCTTCTAGTTCTTTCACCTTAAAAAAAAAAAAAAATGCAACAAACTAATATTATATTTTCCAATGATAAATTGATAATTAGATCAACAATTTCAATTTTGTGGTTCATTGCCAAGATTCTTGGAGTTCAATTGGCATCTCTTAATGTTTCTAATGGAAATATCCAAAGTTCAAATCTCATTTTTTCATTATTATATATTTGGATAATTAGATTGCAAAGAAGTTGGAAACACTACAAAGGTAAAAACCTTCCCTCATTTTTTTTTCTTTAAATAGTTGAAATATTTTATTGTTGTTGACCATGCAGTTCAAACAACTCCTCTTCAAGGGCAGTGCTACATATATGAGGGGGTTGGGAGGGGGGGGGGGGATGTTAATACTCTATATAAATATTTAACATTTTAATTATTAAAGCATTCACAACCGGAAATGTTATCCCATCTTATTTTACCATTTCAAAAAGTTATTTTATCAATTAAACTATATCATTTTACAATACACCCAACAACCCAGGCGGGGCATGTTAATATTATATATAAATATTTAACATTTTAATTATTAAAGCATTCACAACCGGAAATGTCATCACATCCTATTTTACCATCCCCAAAAGCTACTTTATCAATTATACTATATCATTTTACAATACACCTAACAACTCATATTTTATTTTTTCATACAACATATTAAAATAATATAAATTACACAATAAAATAATATAAAAAATCTCTCTCTCTTTTCTCTTCTCTCTTCTCTCTTCTCTCTTCATCTTTGTTCTTCGTCTCTCTGTTTTTCCCTCTCTCATCCACCCACCACCAACCCAAACCCAGAACAACCACCCACCAATACACGTCTACAACTTGAAAAAAGCTTTGATTTTTTTTTTCTCTTCAATGTCAATTCAGCCATACTCACAAAGAAAGAAAGAGTAGAGCTAAAATTTAGCCACCATCCATATCAAACCCATACCCAATTAAGCCATACCCACCTCTTCCTTTAGGCATCGGTCACAACATAAAAAATAAAAAAATAAAAATAAAAAAACACACACACAGAGAACCCAGATCGCAACCTAGAAGAACCAGATCGAGTCGGAACTCTCCAATATCTGCAACGAAATCCTCAAGCTCCTTGACAACAAACTCATCCCCTCCGCCGCCACCAACAACTCTAAGGTCTTTTATCTCAAGCACCAGCACAAAGAGAGAGAGACAAGAGAAGTCAGAGAGAGAGAGAGAGAGAGAGGGAGATCAAATACTAAGAGAGGATAAGAAAGAAATTCTGACACAGAGGAGAGAGAAAAAATAAAAGGATTAAAATATTATTATTTTGTTTTGGTAAAGTGCTTCAATACCATCCTACATGTAGGATGATACTGTAGCACTATGCCAAAAAAATTTACATTTTTTCATGTTTGGCCTTTTGGCTGTTGAGATAAATTGAATCTGGATGCTAAATGTTGCTTACATTTGGCATATAGCTGACCCATTATGAATGCTCTTAGCCAACAAAAATGGAACTCGGCCCCCTCAAATATTTGAGCTAGTTCAATGATGCATGTTTATGAAAGTTTGTATAAGCTAATAAATTTGTATTATAAGTTGGCCCTTCTAAACAAAAATTTCTTGCTACGCCCCTGCTCCTCTTTGAACCTCGATGCAACTTAATTGCGGAGTGGTACCATTTCATCTAACAAAGAGTGGTTTGCTCTATTGGTTAATTTAACTATATGAATGTTTTTTTTTTTTTTTTTGAAAGGAATAAATATATATTTTAAAAACTGAAAAGGAACTATATGAATGAATTGAATTGAAGAATTCAAAGGTACAATAACTTAGAAACTATATGGTACAAGTGTTATCCGCAAACCCTTTTTTTTTACAGTCAAGTATTACTTGCATTTGTTTATCAAAAAAGAAAAAGTATTACCTGCCTTTTTTTTTTAAGGAAACAAACATACAATGAAGAAGAAGAGAGTCAAAAGTCATTTAATTTACCGAAAACTAAATTCAAACGCACACAAAAGCGTTAGAAAAGGCATCGAATACGCACAACAAAGCAAAGCATTGGAATGCGAGAGAAACAATAATTGGCGGTAGCACCTTTTAAAAGCCAGCTAAAAGATGGTAACCTTTTTAAGTTATTACTACTACAATGTGGCCCCATCTTTCCGTCAACGGCAGGTAAATCTCGAACCCCACTGCTCTAAAAACCGGGAGCGTCGTTCGTGGGTCACGGCGAGGACTCGCAAAGCGACATTTTTATCTCTTTCTTATTAAGAACTCAATTAATTAAATAAACAAAGTGTATAACACTTGTCGGCACGCTAATCCTAATCCTCACATATATTTTTCCAAAAAAAAACTGAGTCTTTTGGAGATGGTGACGTCCAAAAATTTTAATTTAATTAACTTTTAGGTGTAACTGTAACAATTTTAAATTACCTATAAGGTAATCAACGAATCAAATTTTGGGTTTTACACTGTAGCTATTTGATAACTGGGGCACCTTTACCAAATTACGGAATGGAATGGATCTCAATAGTCACATAATTTAGGCTTAAAAAAACTGTGTGAATTCTGAATTATTATCTTTTTTTTTTTTTTTTTGTTCTTAATAATAACTTTTTATTATTAGATTAAGACATCAATTAAATTTTTGTATAAATATGAATTAAACTCTAAATCTTTTATTCAACTATAAAAAATCTTACCAGTTATGCTAATTACAGCCCACTTTTATTTGTTATTTTTTTTATTTCGTCGGAACTGTCTGGATGGATCTTTACCAGAATGTACTGGTCTTTTCACGAGTCAATACACCAAGCCATATATAAAAAGCAATTGATATTTTTAATATTTTAATGTAAGATTTTGGTTTTATATTTTTTAATGTTGGGGCTATTTCGTGTATGTCTGGCCAAAAGAGGTTAGTACTTACTAAACTCTCTCTTAGCTGTTTTCTCAAAAAAAAAAAAAAAAAAAAAAAAATCTCTCTTAGCTAGAGATTTTGATCCCATTTTTGGATTGTTTTGGTCACAATCGAAAACATTGAATCCAAAAGCCAAACACAGAAAATTAAAAATCTTCATAGTTCGAAAGTCTATATATAACCAAACCACCACCCCCGCCTCTTCACCAATATTCACCTTCTTTTAACTGCTACACTTCTTCAACTACCTCTCTCTCTCTCTCTCTCTCTCATTTGAAGGTAATATTTTTAAATTATTTTTTGTTTAGATTCTCATTTGTGATGTTTGTTGTTGGTGAAGTATGTACTGGAATGGGCTTGTTTTGCTTTTATTTTCTGCTAAAAATTTGGGACCATTTTTTTGTAGCAGAAATTAGCTGAAATATGTGATTCTAGCCACAGAGTTAGAATAATATTGTGTATTTGATAGAGGCCTTAGCTTTGTTATTATGTGTTTGTTGTAGTAGTTTTTTGAAAAATCGGTTTGATTTGTATAAGAGCTAAAAAGAAGATTTCCTTGATCACTTTTAAATTAATTTCAACGCTTTAAGAAAGTTTAGCTTTTCTCTATGGTAAAGAAAAAACATAAAAAAAAAAAAAATTAGAAAGCATAATTGCGAAACAATATCAAACTACGTGACAATTTGTAGGGGTTTAGTTGACTGAATTTTTGAAAGATTAGTTATTTATAATTATTTGATTCTGAGCTGTGTTTTGTTGCAAGTCAATGTGGGAACAAGTTTGGCTCTGAATTTGGATTTTTTTTTTTTTTTTAATCTTTTTGTTTGTGCCCTTTCAGAATGATCCATTTTGATAAAGCTCTCATGAATAGCTTTTCGATATATATATATATTCTCGGAATAATTGGATGGAGACATTTTCAAAAGAAGTTTTCTAAGTAGATAAAAAGTAATTTGCAAAATGCATTTTAGAAGTATGTCATGCTTTTCGCATTTTCATTTAATAACATTTCGCAATTAGTTGCTTCCTTTCTTATTCTGAATTACTTCATTTATGTCTATGCATCTTGTTTCTTTTTTTTCTTTTTTTTTTTATATGTTCTTGTTCCCAAGTCTTGTGTTATTGAAGGTCGTATTGTAGTTGTGAAAATTCAATAAGAAACAGGACTCTCGAGTCTCGTGTGAATTCTTTTCCCGTTCTGTGTTGCTTCCATTGCTGCTCCAATAAGCTATCTGAGGCTATTGAAAAACTTTATTTTGCTAATAGGTCAAAGGACAAGGAGTTTGAGCGGGTATAGATACAGTTCCACAGTAGGATCCTATTGTGATACTACATCTTGTCTTGTAGCTTATGAGAACTTTTGAGATTCTTGTAATATTGTAAGGAACTGTTTCCTTCTGGGCATTATGCATGTCTGGCCCTGTGGCCATTGTTGATAAAGTGGAAGGAGCACTTTCTTGTGCAGATAGAACAAAATCTCTTAATGCCGTTATCGATAAAGATTGCCCGCTCATATTACCTAATGGTGAAGTTGGTCATAGTTCTGAAACTGCTGGCTTTAGAGTTGGTGAGCTCTTGCTTGCCAATGGGGAATCATATTCCGGGTCGTTGCTCGGGGACATCCCTGAGGGTATGGGGAAGTATGTGTGGTTGGATGGTTGCGTATACGAGGGTGAGTGGAGACGGGGGATGAAATATGGGAATGGAAAACAACTATGGCCTTCTGGAGCAGTTTATGAGGGTGAGTTTTCAGGTAATTATATGCATGGTACAGGGACATATATAGGATCAGATAATTTGACATATAAGGGACGATGGCGGTTGAATGTCAAACATGGATTGGGATATCAAAATTTTCCTAATGGAGACATCTTTGAAGGTTCATGGATTCAGGGTTCACCAGAAGGGCCAGGTAAGTACACCTGGGCTAATGGAAATGTTTATGTAGGGAATATGAAAGGTGGGAAAATGTCGGGGAAAGGAACCCTTACTTGGATGAATGGAGACTCATTTGAAGGAAGCTGGTTAAATGGCACGATGCATGGATTTGGAGCATATACATGGAGTGATGGAGGCTGCTATGTGGGAACTTGGACACAGGGTTTGAAGGATGGAAAAGGATCATTTTATCCAAAAGGTAGCCGACTCCCAGCTGTACAAGAATTTTACCTCAATGCTTTGAGGAAAAGAGGGCTATTGCCTGATTTGAGAAAGCAGAACCCTGCACATATTCATCATGCTGCTTCTGTGGATATGGGAAATGTCAAGGTTGGTGGGAACCAGAGATCTCGTCGTGCTTCATCTGACCAAAAGTACTCCAAGGGAAGCCTGTTAAATTTAGAGCAGTCTCGCAACAGAAATGTTTCCCTGGAAAGGCGTTGGAGTCTAGAGGTATCTATTGAGAAAGTGATTGGACATGATTCATCACTAGGGTTAACGGACTTTTTGCAAGAAGGTAGTGAAAAGGATGATGAGGTCAACATTCCAATCCTGGAACGAGAATACATGCAAGGGGTATTAATCAGTGAACTTGTATTGAATAATGGTTTTGCATCAGCATCAAGAAGAGCAAATGGTTTTGCGCCATCATCCAAAAGAGCAAAACGACTGCAAAAGAAACTCGCAAAAGAGGTTAAGAGGCCCGGTGAAGCAATCATTAAAGGTCATAGGAGTTATGACCTAATGCTCAGTTTACAGCTTGGAATCAGGTACTTTCAAATTTCTGACTCATACACCCTCACTTAGGATGCTAAAATCATGACTTTTCATTACATATCTCTATCTTTTTCATTTTTCAATTGGAAATACTCTATGCGGTTTCTTGATGAGATTATTCTCTAAATTTTTATTCCTTTTTAAAAAAATCAATATATGATTGTTAAGTGCAGTGATCTTTAATTTTCTCATACAATGTATAGACAATAATGATTGCATTGTAAATTTGTAATGATTAAAGAAAATCATTACAAACAGATATATAGACAAATGTAGGACTTCATCAAAATGGTCAAAGAGTCTAAACATGTTTCTCCTTCAGTTTGATTCACATGTGTGTCTTGAGTTTTCCCAGTCCAGACAGGAGGTAAATATTGCCTTTCCTGGGACAGGCATGGTCCACTTATTATTGCAGAAATCTAAAATTTTCTGTCTCATATTCCATTACGTTGTGGTTAGGAGGTTAATGTTGACCATGAATTCAACTATGGACAGATATACTGTGGGGAAAATTACTCCCATACAGAGGCGAGAAGTTCGGACATCAGATTTTGGTCCCCGTGCTAGCTTTTGGATGAATTTTCCTAAAGAAGGGTCCCAATTGACACCATCTCATCAATCAGAGGATTTCAAGTGGAAAGATTATTGCCCAATGGTTTTCAGGTTGGTAGTTGGCCTTTCTGTTATTGCTACTTAAGTTAATCTTCTATGCAGCTCATTTATTTTGTATGATGTGTTTATGAGGCATGCTTGTGATGGTTAATCCCAGTGTTTGGTAAGCTGCAATGTTTCAATTAGGATCATAGCCAGGCTAAAGTATACGGTTTAGAAACTTGTTGATACAGTGTTCCTCTTATTTTTTTTTTTTTTTGATAAAGCTGTATTGCATGGTTGTTTCTTATAGGTGGAGTGCTTATGTCATCCAAATTCTTTTCATTCAAACATGGATAATCTTGATTTATATTGAATATCCTATTTCTTTCCTTATACATACATAGTGCCAATTCTGAAACATAATTCTTAAGCCTCCATGTGGCTTCAGTCTTAATATAATATATTCTGAAACACCAGTGTCCCTGAATGCTAATTGCTAAATCCTGGCTGACCTAATGTGCCACAGTTGATACTGTCCTTGTGTAAAGTCTCAACACTTTTCTTTTTTCTTTTGAAAGTCCCAAAGCTTAAACGTGAATGAATTGTAGCAGGAAGGCGGCTATGATGCTTTTGTTTCAACTCTATGAGCACTTTTATAGGATGCTGACACACCATCCAGATTGTACGGCCGAATCATGTCATTATTAATCTGGGAATATTTGAATTCTTGACTTTGTGCTTATCATCATTATTTTGGAGGTTACTCTACATTTACCTATGATTTTTTAAGTCAATGAGTTGGTAAAAAATGTATATGCAGATCATTATCATGTGTCCTTATTCTTTGGATAAAATAAAAATTGGAAAACCCCTTCCTTGTAAATATAATTGCTGGTAACTAATTCCTTTTGATGTCTGTGTTGATCATAAACTGCCTCCCCCCAGCAGGGGAGCCTCTTTTTATCTTTTCGTGCTGTTGATATTAATCAGTGGAAAAAGAAAAGGAAAAAAGAAATGATGTTGATATGCATGTCCTGAAAATTCAATATAGGAATTTAAGGGAATTGTTCAAGATTGATGCTGCTGATTACATGATGTCCATTTGTGGGAATGATGCTCTGAGGGAACTTTCTTCTCCTGGGAAAAGTGGGAGTGTTTTTTTCCTGTCCCAAGATGATCGATTCATGATTAAGACTTTGAGGAAATCTGAAGTAAAGGTTTGTCCATTCCTCAGATAAAACATTAAGGGAATTAACTTCTTGTTTTGCAATTTCTGGATTTTTGATTTCGTGATGGTCATTTTTCTATGATGCATATTTCTTGGTAAGATATGAATTTTATTTCTTGGTAAATGATTTCTGATATCTTGATAGCCATAAACTTTCATTTCCAACATATTATTGTTTCCTTCTTTTACCAAAAATATTCATATTTCTTTCATAATGTCTTTGATCAGAAACCTATATCATAGGCTTAGGGATATCTGTGAAACTTAGGAGCATGAATTAAGGAAATTTAATTCTATTTATCAGCTCAAAGGACATCAATTTATGCCATTTTTCCTTAACTGCTGATGGATGTGGTCAATAATGGTTTGCTTATTGATTACAAGGACTAAATTTTGAACATGGGAGTAGTTTTTATGCCTTTAATGAAATTGCTCCATCGATTTGAATTATATTGGTAACACATTTGCACATGTTGCTCCTGATGTTCCACAGTAGATGACAATTTGCAAAATGATCATATTTTGATGAGTCAAAATAAACCTAACAGTTTTCTGGAAATACTCAACATTCACGTGTCACTTGATCTTATTAACCATTTTACAAAGACAATCATTTCGCTTCATTAAAATTCTTTTCATTTACAGAATTTCATATATTAGCTTACAAATCACAGCATTTATTCGTGCTGGACCAAGGGATCAATTCGATGGAGGAAGTGCAATGCAGCCCTCAAATTTCATGGCATCCATCGTTCACTTCTGTAGCCCTCCTTGTTGTGGGTTTATTGTAACCAGTGAGGCTGCAGATGCTACTGGAGTTAGATTTGCATGAAATCAAAATTGAGTTTTGGAGGGACTGAATGGCCTATTCACTTCATAAATTCTACATTTTAGTCTCTTTAGCTGTTTGGATGGTCTCTCCATTTTTTTGTTTGACCTTGTGTCTCTTTATTATTTTGGTAGTGTTAAGAGTTGGCACTAGTTGCCTCCTAGTTTTATTTTTTAAATGTATGTATGTATTTCCTGTGTAGATGGATTGTGCAACCTTTAGTGCTTTCCAACAATCGTACTAATCATTTGAGAAAGGCGGGGGGGACCATGGTGACTTATTTATGTATGAATAACAAAGATGTCTGAAAAGGAAACCTCTGGGATTTTTAGTATTTCTTTGTTATTCATACATAAATAAGTCACCTTGGGATATATATTTTCCCTTTTGGTCTTTACTGTAACAGTTCTTAGAAAAAATCAGCTTGTGTTGATATTTCCAATACATGATTGACATGGTTCCAAAGGGCTAGACGCGAGTCCAAAGGTCTCTTCTTTAGAAAGTTTCCATACGTTATCAAAAAAAAAAAAAAAAATGATTAACACGGTTCCAATATACTAAAAGACTAAGCTTGAGTAACTAATACAACTTTAAATTTCAGGAGCTTATAGGACCTATTTTAGTGTGCTTGTGAATCATGTAAAAGAACTCCATACTCAACCAGGAATGTAGTTCTGAAGAATCTGAACCATGATACGTCTGCTATAATTGAAGTTCTATATATGTTCTCTTTCTCATCATATACCTCTTGGTTCTACTGACTGGAGCTTTGATGTGTAGGTTCTTCTAAGAATGCTTCCAGATTATCATTATCATGTGAGGACATATGAAAACACGCTTATTACAAAATTTTTTGGCCTTCACAGAATCATACCTTCTAGTGGTCAAAAGGTAAGCAGCACAATGAAGCAGTCATCTGTTCTAGAGGTATTTTTCCATGTATTTCAATGTCATAGCCATTTATTTGTTACTTCTTAATATTTATGATACAGGTTTGAACTTCATTGAAATTTTCTGAGCCGTAGGCCCATATTACTGTGTTTTAGATCTGACTGTGCTATGATTTGTTTCATGCTTTGGTTCATTAAGCCTTTGCAAGAATGTGAGATGCCTTTCTGTTCACAAGAAGCTAGCTAATATTTGTTGTTTATTTCCTACCTTGCAGTTTCGCTTTGTAGTAATGGGAAATATGTTCTGCACAGAGTTGAGGATCCATCGAAGATATGATTTGAAAGGTTCGTCCCTTGGACGTTCAGCAGACAAGGTTGAAATTGATGAGAACACAATACTCAAAGATTTGGATCTAAATTATCAATATTATTTGGAACCCTCTTGGCGAGAGGCTTTATTGAAGTAAGTTGTACTTTCATAGCTGCCATGTAATTTCCTTTCCTACTTGAGAGTTAACATATCAAAGGTTGTGAATTGGTAATCTTTACCCGATGTGGTTAATGAATATATGAAGATCCCAAGTGAATAATTTTTTTATCCATAAAAAGTTGGCTGTAATAATTTGTGTGGATGCCATAATTGTGTGAAAATTTTTGAAGTTCCAAATTGTATAATGTCTTGCCTAATAACAAGTAAAAGTTGGTTTTAGCTGGCACACAAGGATCAAGCTTCAATTGTAAAGTTCATATCCAACTGCTGATTTTACCCCTAATTTTGTTGTTTTAAATGATAGGATTTGAATTGTGGCATTCATCTCATGCTGACTTTTTTTTTGTGTATGTAGCCAGATTGAGATTGACAGTAAGTTTTTGGAAGCACAGAACATTATGGATTACAGCCTTTTGTTAGGTGTGCATTATCGAGCCCCTCAACACCTGCGCTCTCTTATGTTCTACCAAGGTATAACGGCAGATGGATTGGCAATGCTTGCAGAAGAAGGTGCGGCTTATGTTCAAAATTGGTGCTCCACCATAATCTGTTCATGAAATTTTACAAAGAATATTGATTCAGTTGTCTGGTGTCTTTTCATGGTTAGAAGATCAATTGGAAACAAAATGTGTAAAAACATGAGAGTATGTAGGAAATTTATGACAGAAGCTAGTGTCTGCAGTTAACCTTTTTGGTAAGTGGTGTCTGGGGCTAGTTAGTAGGTAGTGCGATGTATATGCAATGAAGTAATAAGTAATGAGAAAGGTTTTCTCTGAACTATTTTGAACTGAAAATAAACCAACACATTTGAGTTTTGTTTTATGGTCTTAATTTAGTCCATGTAATCCAGTGATAGTGGTATTTTAGGAAGTCCCATTCTTCATATTTCTCATGGGATTGGCAGTTTATTTGTTGAAGGCTACATAACACCCAAGTAAATAGACCAAGTTCCAATTTGAAAACTTAGGACCCTCCTTATTTAACATTGACAGCGAATTGGTTTTTGTCCTTCTTGGTTATTTTTGTGTGTGTTGACATAATGGTTTTTTTTTTCTCTCTCTTTTAATGTCTATTTCACTTTAACGTCTTTTACCAGTGAGGATTTGGACTGTATATTTTGCACTTGGTACATGAACCACACCCATTAGACTTGTAGCACCCACTAATTCTGATTTAACCTGGTCATCATCACTTGTCTATGATTTACATAGCTGCACTGTTCATTAATACAGAAGACTAATATGGTGGTTATGTTTCAATTCAGACCCTCTAGAGAATGAGATCTCCAATTACCCACAAAGCCTTGTTTTGGTCCCCCGTGGAACAGATGATAATAGTGTTGTTGTGGGCCCTCACATCAGGGGTAGCCGATTACGAGCATCAGCTGCTGGTGATGAGGAAGTTGATCTTCTTTTACCTGGTACAGCAAGGTATGTATTCATGGAACACCTAAAGCATGTTGTCGTCGCAGCCAATGGGTCTATTATTTTTGGGCAAGTGACCAATATGTCATATGCAAATCTTTCTTTGCTGTTTGGCCAGTATTGTAGATGAACTCAAATAAGTTACATAAAACGTAGCCTTGAAGAAAATTAGGAATGCCCTAGAGCTCTAGACAGTTGACTTTGTATAATATTTGCAAGCTTGATCCATGCTATCACAAGAAAGATGATCTATTTTAGAATGTCTTTAATTTAAAGATTTAGGCATCTCAAGTACATAGGAGAATGAGAGAAGGCTTTTTTGTACAATGGCTACTACTGTATGTCTGAAGCATTGGAGTTCTAATTTTCTTTCCAACTTTTTAAACAGGCTCCAAATCCAGCTTGGTGTGAACATGCCAGCAAGGGCAGAGCTGATTCCAGGAAAAGAGGAAACCCAAATGTTTCATGAGGCATATGATGTTGTTCTGTACCTTGGTATCATTGATATTTTGCAAGATTACAACATGAGTAAGAAGATTGAACATGCATATAAATCTCTTCAGTTTGATTCCTTGTCCATCTCTGCCGTAGACCCTACATTCTACACGCAGCGCTTCCTGGAATTCATTCAAAAGGTGTTCCCCCCGAATTCCATTAGTTAAAATTTTACATTCTACTTGCAGCGCTTCTTGGAATTCATTCAAAAGTTCTTGGAATTCATTCAAAAGGTACTTAACATACTACTTGTGGGAGTGCTTGTGATCATTCTTGTCAAGGGTGATGGTGGAAGAAGTATCAGTTTGTCTTGTAAGTATTGTTAAATAGGTAAAGTAAGCTCATTTTAGCCTATCTAAATGTTGTTGATAGAATAGTTTGATTTTATGTTCTCTTGAATATTTGATTTTTTTCCTCGGAGCTCATCCAGTTTTCAATTCTTTTATATTATGGCAGTCTTTCATTCAGGCATCTAGTGTTCACACATATGAGTTCATGATGTGTTGAAAAAAAAAAAAAAAAAGAGAGCTTATGTATGAGAAATCAAGGAGCGTTTTATTATTATTATTATTATTATTATTCTTTTTTCAGACGAACCAAGGATAAGAAATCAAGTACCGTTTTAGATAAGAACGCTCTGCTATTTTTATGGCAAAAATTATGTTTGGAATTTTAAAAACAAAATTATTCCAATTATGTTGGACTTCTTGCCAAGTGAAGAAAACGTGTCTGCATCAAGTATCAACAATATTATTCCAAGCAGAACAGATGAGAACAGTCTCTGAACTTGATGGTGGACCGTGGGCAGGAGAGTGCATGGGTTGGGTTACCCAATCCGTCTTTCTTAGGGCCTGTTTAGTAAGAGTATTTAAATATAGTTTTTTTGTTTTGTAATTCATAAAATGGTAGGTCTCACGCTTGAATTTATTTTTTGGCTAAGTATTTTTAAATATAGTTTTCAAAAAACTTTATCTTATTTTTCTGATTTAAAACAAGATTTTGAAAACGGCTAAAGAGGTGTTTTCAGAATACAGAAAATGTTTTTAATGACATAGTTGTAAATAAATTAAAAACAGTGAACTTCATATGTTTGTTAAAATTCTTTTATCTCTTAAATTAAGAAGCTTATCTATATCACAAAAAGAATTTTCATATTTCAAATTTGTAACTTATCATTAAAAAAAAAAAATGATAAGCTCTATTCTCTTATCATTATCTATAATAAAAAAGGTAATATACAGATTCTATTACTTTTTGTTAAAAAAAAATTTTAAATCTCGAAAATAGAAATGGTCTCCTAAACATTTTTTTTTTTTTTTTAGTATTTTGAAAATTGTTTTTAAAAATGAGAGCCCAACACTTAAAATATAAAACTTATCATCTGAAAACTAGTTTCAAGTTCAATTTTTTGAAAATTGTTTTTATATTGTTTTGAAAATAAAAACAAAAATGCTTTTACCAATCAGCCCTTAGGTTGAAGAATTCTCAACTCAACTCAATCCAATCCATCATATGTATAGAAATCAACACAACCTAACCTATAAATGGGTTGTGCACTTGTAGTTACATGTTTCATGTTTTATAAAAAAATTTGGATTTTCATAAACTAATTAATCATTTGTTTTTCAAGAAATAATTATAACTCACACGACGTGTGTATTTGGAAAAATTAAAAAGTAGTTTATTTTATTATTTAGCTTATTTTTGCTACTATTCATGAGTCTTATTGTACTTTTTGGTATTATTCATTGGTCTCATTGTACTATTTCTTCTAACTTTTACTTTTATCTATAATACTTTCAACAAAAAATTTTCAATTTCAGCAAAATAAGTAGATTCAAAACAGACCTGATGTGCCTAAATTATTTTTCAAATTCATAAAAATTAATTCTAAAAAATACCAAAAAAAATTAAACAAAAAAAAATTAATGTAAGGATAATAAAAGAAACTAATATATATGATGGATTAGGTTGCGTTGGATGGGTTGGAAAAATTATCAATCCAAACTCAGCCTCACTTGAGCCTTAAAATAAAATTACAATCCAAATAAATCCACTAACCCAAGGTGTCTGGTTGGCTTGAGCTTGAGCTGGTCAAGTTAAATTTGTATGGGTTAATTTTGTCAGGTTGGTAGGTTCAATAGACACCCTTAGTTATGGGTTGACAGAAGGAGAAAATTCCTCTTGTTTGGTTGGATTGATTTAACAGAGGATGGAAAATAATGGATTTTTTGTATTGTTTGAATGGGAAAGAAAAGTGAGATTTCATCTTTATCAAATTTGACGTAAGCAAATACCAATGTTTTTTTTTTTTTTTTTTATTCTAGAGAAACAATACCAACGTTTTTAATATTTGGGATTTTTTTTCCTTTATTTTTTAATATTTTATTTGAACCAATATAATTAATCACATTTTTTATATAAACTATATAAAAATAAATAGAGAAATAAGTTAAAATAAAGTAATTATTTTACTGTCACTTTTATAATGTATCTAATTATTTCTTATATACTATGTAATTGATGCATAAGAATAAATTCATACAAATTATATTTTCCATCTTTTCACTTTTTTTTCTTCTACCAAATAAAACAATTTTTTTCCATAAAAAAAATATTTAAATGAGTATTTTATTTCTTCACTTTTTTACTCCTTTAACCAAGCACAATAGGAGAAAACTAAAATATCATATATCCCATCACTTCCCCATTTCCCATGCTTTCACATTTTTATCCTCCAAATATGGAGAGTGGACACTTGGGTTGCAGGCGTTCACAACTTCACATTTCTTATCTCATGAGTCGCATCCAACGCATTGGATTCTTAGTTGGACCAACATTTGTGGCTCCAGTCCAATATAATTTGTTTTTTGGTTGTTCATGGGGGTGAGTCCTTGGGGGTGAGGTTTTAAATTTTTGTTTTCAATAAATAAGAGGGTTTCTTTTTTTCTTTTTCTTTTTTGAGAAACGAATAAATAAAAGGGTTTTAGTATTGGGTCACTAGCAATATTTTTATAAAATTTTTAACAACAAAATTTAAGTAATAGGTTGTTAGTTGTTACTAGTTGTTATTGATGCGCAATTTCAATAGTAGGTTCAATTCTGTAACAGTAACAACTTATCACTTAAGATTTGTTATGAAAGTATAATGAAAATGTTGATAACATATCACTCCTTATTTTAACCTAAAATGAATCTCTTTTCACTAGAGCGAAGTCAAGGTTTGGGGGGCCACATTGCATATTGATACATCTAGGAGTGTGCACAAATTAAGATAAGGGGTTTTTCCAATTCAACTCACCATGGTTAGGTTGAAAAATACCTAACCCAAGCCACATGGAACAAGCTGCATTGGGTTGGATAGTATATATAAAAAAAAAAAAAAAAAAAAAAAAGTCCAGCGGGGTTTTGGCTTAGTTGAGGGAGGGGAAGTGATCGACTTTGTAAGTTAGAAATAGAGAGAAAGAATGGAAAACAAAATTTGGGGCAACCGAGAGTTGAAAATAAACATTAAAAATAATAAATAAATAAATAACTGAGGTATAAATTTGATAGGCTTGCAAAACTAATTTGGCAAGATCTCATGAAGTCAACATAAAGTCTACGGCTTTGGTTATATAGTATTTATAGATAAGTTTAGAATTGTAATAGATTCTTGTTTTCTTTACGAATATAAATGTAATACCTATAATATTAAAACTTAAATTTAAAGATAATATTTTTAAAATAAACGATATTAGACTTTTAATTTTTGTGCTATTAATTACAATGTATGTGCCAAATGTTAAGGAGCTCATATATGGAATGAAATAAATGCATTTATTAGTATTTTATTTATCCTTATTTGTGAGTATTAAATATTTATCCTTACCAATTCCTTTTGAATGGTTCAACAATCTTCTCTTGCTCAAGGCCACATTTTGTCTTTCCTTGGCTGGCTGTTCATTCAACTCCTTAAAGAGAAGTACCAATTTCATAGAACATTGGAAATTTCAAGTAGAAAAATAGCAATAATTTCTTTGGAAGTCTATATTCAATATCTAAAAAGGCTAGTGCTCATTGATCTTTCATATAGAACTACAAAACCTTATACGAAAAATGTATTAGTCCAACAACAAATGGCAATGCACACTTCAATGCAATGTGCATTCCTCGTATGGCCAAAATAAAATAAACAAACAGCTACTCAAAAACAAAGCAGAATTGCAAGAACATATTTGCTACACTTTTTGTGCACAAAGCTATAAATGAGACATGTTTTTTTGTTTGTATAAAATTGTCTACCTATAATTTAAATACATACAATATCATAATCCCTTCGTTTGTTCTTTGTATGGTACTTTAATTATTAAAAGAAATACATAATTTTTCTTTGGGACAAGTTAAAAATTAAATCTACAAAATTTAGGACCTTATATCTCACAATTGGTGAATATATGCAATATCTACGATGTAACAATTGTTCCAATACCAAATAGTGAAATAATTAAAAAAAAAAAAAAAACACATACACACACACACACACACACACACACACACAAGCTCCAACAACAACTATCTTCTCAAACCCTATAACATTCATGACCTGTTTATCGTCAACAACCAAACATCTCCAACTCTCAATAATCATGACCAACCACAGCGTACCAAATTTGGGGGGGAAAAAAAACCATTTTCCCATATACATTTTTCATGAGAAACAAAGAAAAGAAAAGTTGTGATCTCTCTTCATAATTTGCTCTTCGATTTGTTATACTAATGGCGGTTTTGAAACCCGAATTGTTCTAAGAACTGTAAAAAGGAGAGGTTCAAGGTTTTTTAGAGCAGGCCAAGGTCGAATTGAAGTTAAACTGTAATGGTATCATAATTAATTTAATAATTATTTTAAAAATAAATATATTAAATTGGTAAAAATATAAAAATTGACTAAAATAATTCAAATAAATATAAATGTCTATATTTCAAACAATGAATATATATATATATATATCTGAAATTAATATACTTATACTTTTTGATAGAGTTTAATATTCAACTATTTTTATTCAAGTCTTTATCTAAATTATATTTTAAAAAAAATCATGTCTAGCCTATTTGATTACCCAATATTCTTTTTATTATGCCCAACCCCATTTATCATTTATGAAATTTTCAAAAAAAAAAAAATATATTACAAAAACCAGAAGAGGGGCGGACATTGGTTTGCCCACCCATTAAAAAATTGATTAAGTACAAACACAAGCCCAAGGCAATTTAAGAAAGAAATCAGTGGTTGACTGCTTGCAAACATTTGGTACACCTTCACTATGACAGTTAAGCAAAGATGACCTGCAGAATTGGCGAAAACGCAGCGAGAGTGAGAGCGAGAGAGAAGAAGAATAAAAAGAAATAGCAATGCAATCTCATGGTTTAACAGCATCTCATAGTGGTTGAAGCT
This sequence comes from Lithocarpus polystachyus, assembly GCA_033629205.1. Classification (NCBI taxonomy): domain Eukaryota; kingdom Viridiplantae; phylum Streptophyta; class Magnoliopsida; order Fagales; family Fagaceae; genus Lithocarpus; species Lithocarpus polystachyus. The sequence continues at coordinate 50,416,795 of CM066168.1, forward strand.
TCAACAATGGCTGCAAGTACCCCCCAAAAAAATCTGTGATTTAAACTTATGAGAACTGTCCACAGTTTTCAAACTCGGGAGGTTTTTGATTTAGTTTGGAGGTTGAAAGTCTTTGATTCTAAAAGCTTTTGTTTTCGTTTTTTTTTTTTTTTTTTGGTTAGTTTGTTTGTTGAGAACCCCACGACAAATATCCATTGGCATCAAATCTGATAATTCTGTGGGGGCTTCTTGGTGGGAAGGATTGGATTCTACAATGGCATAAGTTAGGATGATGGGCTTCTTCAAATAGAACACCCACTGCTTTATTTTTTCTATATAGAGTTTGGCAATAGAAATGTGAAATTCTAAAGTTTTGAAAGCGTGAAAGACAGGAAAAGCAAAAGGAGAAGGAGGGGAGACACAGAGGGGTTAGCATTAAAGACTATTTGGCTTAGGTTTGGCCTTTATGATGGACAACATCAACAGCATTGACGTAAGATTGGACTTTATGGTCCAAATAGGGTTGGTAATCATTTCTCTTTAATAGTATTTTAAAATTATGAGAAATTTTTCTTAAAAAAAAAGTATTTTAAAATTATGAGAAATTTTTCTTAAAAAAAAAGTATTTTAAAATTATGGAAAAAATTTAGGAAAAAAAGGGCAATGACATAAGTACTGATGTGGCTCAATGGGAGCCACATTAGTAGGGTTGGTAATCATATTAACAACATTGACAGCATTGACATAAGATTGGACTTTATGGTCCAGATAGGGTTGGTAATCATTTCTCTTTAATAGTATTTTAAAATTATGAGAAATTTTTTTTTAAAAAAAGTACTTTAAAATTGTGGAAAAAATTTAGGAAAGAGAAGGCAATGACATAGCTACTAATGTGGCTCAACGGGAGCGTAGCAATATTAAATACTACGCTTCAACTTTTAGTAATATATATATATATATATATATATATATGAGATAATAATAAACTAATCAAGTAGCTTGTGAATAAGCTCATACTTGTTTAACAAGACAATGAACAAAATTTAAACAATCTTAAACATTTTAATACTCGGTTTAGCTCCTTTACAAGTTCATTACAAAGAGAGTGAAGCTAAAAGAAAAAGGGAGTGGAGGGAAGTAATTTTATAAGGAAATATTGGATAGACAACAAGTCGTTGAGCACAATAAAAAATGTGATGTGATGTGATGTGTTGTTGCTCAACTTACCAAAGCAAATTTGATCATAACGTGAAGTCAATAATGTGAGAATTGGAGGAAGAGAAATAGCACACAATCAATCAATCAATCACCACTAGCTTATCCCATCGGACGGTCCAAGTAATTTCAATTTAAATCCATAACTAAATAGGCGTTTTACCATATTTCTTTATTCATATTTGTTAAAACCCTAAAGCCCTTATAAATTCTTCATTGATATCCATTTCCACCACTATTTGATTTAGAGTGGAGTATCCAATTTTTCATCAATGTTTTGATTGAAGTCTCTTTGCTTTAGCTGCTTTCACATTGTTGAGGACAAATTTTTCACATCACATGTCTTCATTTCATTGGCGACCTGCACCACGTTAACACTATCATGCATTTTTTAGAAAATCTCTTTTAAAGCCAAAAAGAGTCCATATTCACAAAAAGGAGTCAAAGCTCATGGTTCAAGCACATAACACATCATCTCATTTTTTTGGCTCATAATCCAAGCTCATGAGTCTCATCTGGGGAATTTTGGGAGTCATGGTTTGGAGGGCAAAAAAGTATATTCAATAAAGCTCCAGTGGTTCAAAGTTGATAAAGGAAAGCATGTTGCTTGACATGTCTTCCCCAATTCCTTGAACTCTAACGGGTCAGTGTGCAATAGGTAACATTTGTTAAGCTTCTCATATTACATAACACTTAAAATGATAAAACTCTCCATACTCTTTACATAAAAATTAATGTTCATCATATAATATAGGTTTAAAAATGTAATTATAGTATTTCATATAAATTATATTATTATCATCTAAATCAATTCCAAGCACATGGCTAAATATATATTAATATCTCATATCTAGCATTAAATGCTCTTCTTACTCTCCAAGATTTGGTAAAAATACAAAAAAAAACCATAATTACATCTCTAAAACTTCATCAAATATCAACCAACTAGTTTATTACTTGCCAAAATTATATATGGACTAAATATATAATTTTTCCAAAAGAGAAAATTTAGCCAAAAATACCAACAACAATTTCGGCGGAAGCTGAAACAGCTTTGGTAGAAGCTAAAATAGCTTCGGCAAAAGCTGAAACAGCTCCAGCAAAAGCAGTTTCTGCGGAAACAGCTCCAGCAGAAGTAGTTTCTATACAGAAACAGCTTCTTCAGAAGCTACAACAGCTCCAGCACATTCTACAGTAGCTCCAACTATAATACCAAAAATAGAAGGATCTCATAAAGATTATCTTACCATCTTTAGCCAAACTATGAATTTAATGTCAAGTTTTTTCCACCAAGTAAAAGATGTCATCATCTGGCTGTAACAGCTATGATTGACAGCTGTAGCAGCAGCCCCAAAAGCATTAAATCCTCAAACTTTCTTCTTTTGGCTAAAAAACAAAAGACCATTTACTTTGTCAAAGATTTTTCCTTATTTGCTAAATTTCTCTTCAACTAGTTCTAACCTAATTACATATTTTGCTCTATATAAAGAGGACCTAGCCACACATATTGAGGGGGATCCCTCCCTCTCTCATCTTCAATATTCTGAAACTCCATTTGGCTGCCACACACACACACATTCTCATACTTCTCTATCTCTCTTACAAAATCCCTCTTCATAGATAACAACACAACACACATATTACAACACCGTTACCCATTACCCATTTTTCTCACACTCCATTATTCTGAAACGTCATCATTTTTCTGCCCAAAAACACATCTCCATTTCATTCTTTATTTCTCATACAAGATCTCCCTTCTTAGAAAGCAACATAATCAATGTCATAACATAAAAAAACAACTCCAACAGCAGCTTGTGTTACATTTAACCTTCATATTATTTACCTCACACTTCTATATATTTTACAAACACATTCCCCACAAAATACCCATACATATCTCTCATACATCTTTAAATTCCATGTCTCTCAAAGTATACATATACAAAATCCATGTCCAACAAAGTATTTACATATAATTCCTATACATATTACAAACACAATATCTCACAATATATATATATATATATATATTTTTTTTATATTTCTTACCATCTCTACACATCTTAAAACATATCAAACACTTTTCCAAAAATTTATTACTAAAAGCCCTTTCATAATGCTAAAAGCCCTTCTTATGAAAGGCAAAACCTCATAATACTAAAAGTCATTCTCATGGAAGGCAACATCACTTATATTTGACTAAAAACTAAAAGAGCATTATATGGAGAAAGTCATTTAAATGCATGATGAAAGGGGATAAACTAAACCAACCTATGCACACGGCTAGACATACTTTCTCTCCTTCCAGTTGCACCCATTTTTACCCTTCAATCATGAAGTCACCATAGAATGACTCATAATATCATATTCTAAGACTTTAGGCCTCATCTATTTTGTAGGCTTAAAAATACACCGGAAGCCATTGGTCTATGCGGCCCGAGGTCGAGTTTCGGGTTGAACTCCCTAAAAAAATTCGGGCTTAGCAAAGTCACACTTCTAGCTGGAAACATGTGGTTACGCGCAAAATACCGCCCCCGACACACATTCAAAACTATTTTTCATTGGTATCCATGTGTAATTTTTATGTAGGTAAACCTTAAGTACAATTCTTTTGGTGTTATATCTTAATAATGTAATTGCACTGAGTAATGAACTATATTGTTGAAACTTAAATATCTTTGAAAAAAAATAGCATTGGTTTTGCTGCATTGGTCAATACAGCTATGTGGTTAAATTCAATTGGGGAATCAAAGTTACAGCATCTAAGAACCTGTATCTAAATTTTACAAGGATGATATGAGTTTTTCATATTGTATGTTAAGATCTTGTACTAGGGAATGGGTTTTATTAAAATTTGTTCATGATTGAAATCTACCCATATGGGTTTTTTTTTCAGGTTAGTTTTATTCTAAGAATATGAACGTGTTTAATTTTGGAACTTGCAAACGTATGAATGTGAAGGAGCTAGTTACGAATGTTCCCGTGTATGGCATAGTCAGTGGTAATGTGTGATTCCCTCTTGTCAAAAACAGTGATTTGGTGTTATTGTAGTTGGATATTGCTATAGGTGAAACTTATTTGGAGTTTATATTATTGTGGTTTAGATGGATCTACTGGGGGACTAAGTTTGATGCTTAAGCGTTGGGCTACCAAAAAGACAGCCGGGTCTACAAAGAATGGACGAGACTCGAAACCAAAGAATCTTGGGGTGAAGATATTTGGTGGGGAGGTGAGTTCATGACATTGTATTGAATTTGCATTGCTTATACATGCTCGATTGAGAGAGTTTATTTTCATTTACCTATCGGTCTTAAAAAATAAATTGGGTAAAAGTACAATTGTTTCTAGAAACAGTAAAATTTTAAAAAGTTGTAAGCTATGAAAACCAAACACTAGTATCTGTATCGCCAATTGAAAATGAAGTGATTTGTTCATGTTTTGGACCAGAGGGTGATTCCTGGGAACATTATAGTTTGTCAGCAAGGCACCCGTTTTCATACTGGAGTCTACGTTGGAATTGGGAAGGGTCATACCCTATATGCCCTGAAAGAAGGGTGTGTTAAGTTTGAAAGACACAAGCTGAGCGGTTGCAAGTGGGTGCATGTTGTACCAGAGGATGGACATGTTTCTTCACCCTGTCTATGCAACTACTGCTTCCCCAGATCTGAAGGCAGCCTCATAAAGGTCTTATGTCTTTGCTGATATGATTTAGGCTGTGGTTTTCTTGTTTGCCACTAATGACTGATATCCATGAATGCTACATGCTTTGATTCATAGAGATGTGAGGGTTATAAATAATAGTACTTGTGGGTTTTTAACAGCATAAGTATTGCAGAAAGGTTTAGGTTTGAATTTTTGCATTACTCTTTCCCTCCATTGTTTGAAGAAGCCTTTAGTGGTTCAATTTTTATTTTCCTTGTGCCTGTCCCTGTGAGAGTAACATGAGGCAGACTTTGTGTATTTAAGCACATGCTTTTTGGGATCTCTCTGTTCAGATGAGAAAGCAGGAGTGCAATTTTTGCCTGCACTGGAGCAGCGTATGGTCCAACAAAAGATGGGAATTGCAAGGTTAATTAGCATCATCCATTTACCATAATAAAAATTGGTAAGCGAAAAGCTTTTATCTTTATGACTCAGCAGCACAATCCAGTTCTTCCCATAAAACTTGGGTAGCAAGTAGCATCCCACTCTCCCTCACTTGTAAAGGTGGGTGAATGGTACAGAAAATGCAAAAAGATATGAGAGAGACGAAAGAATTATATCCATAGTAAAAGGGAGAATCCTTTTTCTTTTTTCCTATGACGAGGAACCCCGTCAAGATATGGGCCAATGGGACCACCCTTGAGCAGCAAACCTCGGATGTCTACTCACTCCCACTAAGCAGGTATCGAGTTAATTGCGAAATACCTCAGTTAGGACTTAGGAGTTGAATCGGGGACTTCTGGCTTCTGGGTTTATAGTTAGTCCAAGCACTCTCCCCTATTGTTGAGGTACCCTGGGTGGGAGCAGTAAAAAGGAGAGTCCTATCCTATGAATGCTTCTTCCAAATTTGCTCTCTTTATACCCTTTATCTTGCTTTACCCCCTCTTCCATGCAAGGGAGAATCAAACTCTAATCAGGAAATTATAACCATCCAACTGGAGGACATTAGTCACATTTTCTACTTTGTTAGAATTAACTGAAGCCTAAAAGTTTTATGTTAGAAAAGCACACCTATCCCCCCAAGTGTATAAACAAAGTAGTAGTACAGACAAAACCAAAGAAAATTTTCATGCTATAGTCCACCAATCCTATGATCATTTCTTTTATCAATACCATCAAAATTTCCTTAGTACAGGCTCATCAGAGTTACAACATATTTTAATTCCCCAATTTAACATATAAATTTACATTGCAGACCCATGCCACACTAGGCTAACAGTGAGGACCTCAGCGATTCTGCCTTCCATTCTTTGTTAACCTTTTCTATAAATTCTTCTACTCTTCTCCTCAGCTCATCATCATCATCATCCTCTTCTTCGTCCTTGTTATGATGGATGTTGCCACTTTCCTCCTTGTCAACAACAGGTGCTTCATGGGAATATGACACTTCATCAACATTTCCCAACATTTTGTTGTCATCAAAGTCCTGCTTACCGTACGTTCCTTGTTTATGATTTGTGCATGTGTTTATGACCACCGAGAGAGGAATTTCTCCTTGTTGACCAAGCTCGGAGCTGGATTTCGAGACCACGAGAAGAATGGCAATGATCAAATTGCAGAAACAGAAGATGAAGAGAGAGTTGGAAGCAGCCTGAGTGATGGAATCAAACATGGTTGTACAAATTGAGATTAGAGAGATGGTCACTAATATTAGCAGACTGGAAGATGTCAAAGCCTATTTAAAGTGCGTTATTGAAGAAGTGTGGGGAAGAAGCTTTTTGTATCAGAGGTTTGAGTACATGACTTAAATGACTCAAAAATCAATTAACTGAGTAGATGGAGAGGTGTAGTCTGAAAGCTAATCTATATTCTATATATTACTAAAAGCTGAAGCGTAAAGTTTAATGTTGTTGTTTTCACGTTGCGCCACATTAGCTATCATGTCATTTTTTTTTAAATATAATTTTTCCTACAATTTTAAAATGGTTTTTACAATTTTTAGCCCTATAAATGTAGCCAACTACTTATTTATTTACTTCCACTATAACCCTATAATAAATAAGCACACCTCTTATTTATTTAGTTTCACTATCAAGCCCAACCTAAAACCTTTTCAGTTCAGCTTTAGAGTTTTGTGTGAGTCTTTTCAGCTTAAAAAAAAAAAAAAAAAAAAAAACGTTGAAGCCTTTCAAGCTTTAGGGTTTTTTTTTTTTTTTTTTTTTCAATTTTCCTATAATTGTTTTTAACATTTATTTTTTTAATATTTACACTTCTCCAACCTTTCTCTCTCCCTTACCATTTCATCTCCCTACTACTTCCTTTCTCCCTCCCTTACCTTTTCATCTCCTCATTATCCTCTACATTAATATCATTCTTCCTCTTTCCCTTCATCTTCTTTTATTTTTGTCTCTTCTTATTCACACCCTCTTACTATAAATTTGTCACTATCTCTTCTATTCTATGCATAGTTTTCCCTCCAAAAAAAAAAAAAAAGGTTCTCTCTCTCTCTCTAAATTTTTTGGTGGATTTTTTTATTTTTCTTGCATCTCTATTTTAGGTTGATAATTTTTTATATTCTTTAAAACTCTATTTTAGGTTAATGCGATTTAGTTTTGTTTTTTAAATTGTTGTTGTTGTTTTTTTATTTATTTTTTATTCTCTTTGATTGTTAAATGTTATCCTATTACGTTCTAAAGAATTAAATATAGCATATAAAAATATAATATTATTTTATTATATATCATGATTTGGATAATTTGGTATTTATTCTGTTACATAGCATGATTTTTTATAGTGCTCAATTTAAATGTTAAACTATGAGACTTTACTAATTTTTGTTTATTTTCTAATTCTTTGTGGTGGACAAAGTACTCTTAATAGTTGTATTAGAAGTACTCTATAATGCCATTCATTTAAAGAAAAGCAAATGTTAGCCAAAAGAAAATAATTGGATAGGTGACAAATTTTAACTTTTGCAATTTTATTTTTATTATTATTATTTTATAACAATGCATGTATAGAAATTTAATTCTTAGATTTTGATAATAATTGTTTATTTGATAATATATTTTAGGTGGCCGAAATTATAATTTCTACAAAAAAAAAATAATTTTAATAGATTATCAAAAACAAAATTTTATTCTAATATTGGTTCAATTAATCATTGTTAAGTTTTATTAATTTTTTTTAGTTTACATTTTTTTGGTGTTTTGGATTGTTCCTATATTACATTTATGATTATTTCTATAATAAATAAAAATATAATTACAAAATACATTACTCATTATTAGATTGGTTTAAAATTGCAAAAAAAAAAAAAAATTTAATAAAACCACCATAAAAATAATTCTCATGCGCAACGCGCGGGTTCGCGGCTAGTATATTATAATGAGAGATGAAATATTATATGCTTTTGTTTAATCATTAATATATTAATGTATTTGGAACCTTCTTATCCAATGTATTGTGGGGCTTTTATTTCATTAACTAATTAGGAGGCATTGTACTGCCAAAGAACCTCACATGGGACTTTCTTGGTCACTCACATCCACTAAATAATCAGTTTGACATCACCATCCCAATCGCATATTTTGGTCTTCCTTTTTTCTTAAAAAAAGAAAAGGAAAAGCAATAACGATGATCCTGAATTATTTTATGTTTCACCCTATAGGCCTATAGAAAGGTCTCCTTCAATTATGCTTGGTAAGTTGTTTTCATTCTTGTCATAATAATCATATAATAAGTGAAAGTCTAGCAAGATAAAAAAATGTCGACATTTTTATAATACCTTTGTTTTCAATTGTAATGAGTCCCGGTAAAACATTACTTTATTTTATATTAACTTATAATAAGTTGAGACATCAGACATTGTAAAAATGTTTGTGACATTTTGTTATGGTGATAGAAAAACTCATATAATAATAGTTATATTTTTTTTTTTGGTGAGAATAGTATAATAATAGTCCTTAATCAATAATTGTAGGGTGAATGATGTGGTTGTTCGACTCCAATTAATTATATCTACAACTTACAAATTAAAAGAATTTTTTTGATAGATAGATAGAATTTGAACCTATAACATCTGCTCCACGATAATTGTTCTTTATTAACAGGCCAAGACACCAACTGAATTTTGGCGTAGACAGGGTTCGAATCCTAGAAATCTTATTCGACAACAAGATACTTTACAAATTGAAAATTTTGATAAGATAACTAAGATGACCTAGATCATTAAACCTAAAGCTAATGTTCTTTGGGTTTACAACTTAAGTAATCAAGCTTGAATATTATAAATTATTATGGCAATTAAGTAGTTATAGTTAATTAGTTACTTTAGATAATAATACTATAATGTTGTTTAATATAGTTTATAAGTGTTCTATCTTTTTATAATAATAAAAATATTTAATTTGGAAGTGCATACAAATGTTTATATTTAGTTCAATAGAATAAATGTTTAGTTTTAAGTTAACTCAATGTTTATAAATGTTTATCCTATCATGATCTTAGTCATGATAAGATAAAATGGTATGGATTGGGAATAGGTGTGTATTTTTTATTAATTATAAACAACATATGTTTAGGATGGGATTCATAAAAGTGAATAAAATTTATTAAACGTTGTTGAGGTCCAAAATATTACAAGTATTAAAATTCAAAACTAATGGGCCCTCAAAGATAAGAAAGGCCCAATCCATGAGTCAAGACCCATTTAAAATGGAAAAAAGAAAGCTCAAGCTCATGAATGAGTAAGCCTTGGGCTTTAGGGAAGGAAGAAAAAACAGAGGAAGCTTGGCCCAGCCTTTGTGAGAAGAGCTTCCAAGGAGGCCAGAAAGAAATTGGACCAAGATACCTTAGAGCTGCCAGAACCAGGAAGTGAATCATCGGGAAGTGCAGGAAAGAATTAGCTGGGAGTTAGACAGCTCAGGGAAGCATGCTCATGGACATAAGGAACGAAAAAAGACATGTCCCATCAGCCGCCTACAACTCAGAAGAAAAGCTTTGGAAACATATGATGACTTAGGAACCAGTACTTGATGAAGGGAAGTCTGGTATCTCGGGAAGAGCAAAAAGGTGAACCATGAAGAAAGGTGACTAGGATCTTTTAGCTTGACAGAGAGAAATCTACATATTTGAAGAAAAAGGACAATGGGTGAGGCAGCCAAAAAAGGGGCTCTGAAAAGTCTCTCTAGAAGCCTTGAAAAGAGAAATAAAAATCAGCCTCATCAGGACCCCCCAAAAGGGGAAGGTCAGTTGGAAACTTTTTGGAGGGAAATCTCAAAAGAAGTATATAATGAGAAATGACCAGCCACCAATATTGTTGACACAACATTGGTTTTAGTATCCAAAGCAGCAAATAGAGGGAATCAATGACACACCAAAAACCCTAGAAATGTACTATAAAAGGAAGATCAAGCCATTAACAAAATCCATTCAGCAACAGTTAATGAGAGCAAAAGGAGCATTAGAGAGAGTCATTAAACCTCAGAAAAATAGAGAAAAGATGAAGATATTGTGAGGGATCCTGTGACAAGTGCTTGAGGGCACACTTGGATTTAAGGGAATTCAATTCTCACAAGTCTTAGAAGCTTACAAAATGCTATCTAAGTCTATGACTTTTGAACATATTTGAATCTCGTGGCATATTCCAGTGAGAAATAGAGTCCAATGTACCAAAAAAACTCAATATAATAACATATTACTTTATTTTCTGAGAATCCCTAACACCCTTACTTGTTTTTTTTTGTTTTTTTGTTTTTTTGTTGTTTTATTCTTCGGCCATTTATTTTATAATATGTATATGTTTGCATGTATAAGTGTATATGTGTTATAGGGCCCGTGTTTTGTGCATAAATTGGTTCGTAATCAGCCCAATATAGATGTAATGAACTAAGCCCGGTCCACCAAACAACAAATATAAAACTCTTTGAAGGCCCAAGATCCTCTTAACCACCTGGGCCAGGGTACTGACCATAACAGGAACCCACAAATGTTTAATATGTAAAAAACTTAGAAAGTTTAGAAAGACTTTTTTTCATTCATTCCAAGCAGGGTCGTTGGTAATCCGTAATTACTAATATAAAATTCTAGATTCCAGAAATCAATCAACACATGTAAATCATAGAGCTGCGGAAAATAAGTATTGCCGTTTTAAAATCTTATCAATCTGGTCGGCAGTTGGAAGAAATAGGGTAGGAAATTCAGTTAACTATAAGGTATTGGACTTTCTTACTATAATATAAAATAATATAAAAGCCTCAATTTGTATCAATAAATATATAAATAAATGCCTCAAATTCGGGCTGGTTTCATCACTATAGTAGCAAAGATAATTGAAGCAAGATTATATATTCCTAACGCAACTCTGGTTGACTTTCAGTAATGATAATCTTGCTAATATGGAGAATTTTTTTTTTTCGCCTGATAAATTATATAACTGCACCCTATTGAAAACTCAACCAACACAAGTCTTGTTCCCCATGTTATAATGTCATTAACATAGCAAGAATGCTGACATTGACAATGGTTTAGCGTAAAATTGTACACAAATTAGTTGCTGGTCAAGCAATGCTTGGAGTAATATCTTTAACCTTGCTCTGCACAACAACCAAATGACGATTGATGCACATTCAGCAGTGATTGCCCATCCAATAAGTTGACTCTTAATTCAAAAAAAAAAATGAAGTCTCTTGTGTTGATAAGTGATGGAGCATAGTATTTTCAAATACAACAGAATTGATGAAGCCAAAAGGCACATCCAGCTAAACAAATTAGAAAATAATAGATTAAAGAAAAAAGGAGGTGTCATGCCTGATTCATAAGGTTAGTTTAACATCCATGTTCCTGCATACAAAGCCAACATCTAATTGGTCTATTGACTTGAAATGTGAAAAATTGTCAACTGAGTTTTGAAGGTTAAATATAGTACTACAAGAAATCGCCATGCATCCACAATCTTGGTTTCTCCATAAAGAAAGCTAAACAAATAATAAGATTATCAGGCTGCACAAAAAAAAAAAAAAAAAAAAGAACTAGATATGTGTTATATCACTAGCCGGGGCTTGTGTGAGACTCGAAAATAAGGTATACATATGCCCACAATGTTAACACTAAGCTTGAACACCAGAAAGCAAACTGCTACTTGAAGAGAAACACCATTAAAACAAAGGCCAAAGGTCCCAAAATTGAAGTTTACATATCTATTAGAATCAGCAATAGAGCTCTGGAGGATACAACAAGCCCCTCCCGGAAAAACTGAAATCTTAGAGCAAACCTATAATAAAAATCAAAGCTGTATATTACCTCTTCCTTTTCTTATTTCCAGTAACCTTGCCTCCATTGAAGCTTCTTATATCATCTGTGGTCTCTGCTGTATTCTGCTTCTTCAGACCTTTCCTCCCACCAGACCCAAACTTCGAATTTCTGAATTCCCTTTTCTTCTGTTTATTTGGGTTTCCAACTCCTCGTTTTGCCTTCCCTCCAGAACGATCTCCTGGAGCAACACCTGGTCTTTTCTTATTTGACCTCTCAAAAGTTTTGCCATCTTCAAAGGGCAAATTCATATCAGCATCTTTTTCACCCACAGCAAACCCACTCTGTTGCCTCTGCTTCCTCCACTTCTTGACAGACTCTATCTCTTCCTTTTTCTGCTTAGCTCTCTCCTTCTGCTTCTGGGCCTGAATCTCTTTAGATAGTTTCTTGGACTCCCTAGCCTTCCTTCTCTCCTCAGCCTCCTCAATCTTCCTCTTCTCTGACAAAAGCTTAACTTTCACTTTCTCCATGTGGGAATCTGTCTTCACCATCTCAGCATAATAGTCAGCGGGCCTGAAACAATTGATCTTCATTGACTTAAGCTTCTCAAAGGCTTCCTTAGTTCCCTCCAATGCTTGCATAACGAAGGCAGCCTCTCGTGTCAGGTCATCATTCACATCCACCTCTTGCTCTTGGTTAACATCGATGGAGAGCCTGTGTATCCACCCCGCATTTTCAGGCCAGCAAATATCTCCAAGTTTATCAAGGAGACCATCCCTGTTGTATATCGAGTTCTTTGAGGGTTCAGTCAATTTCACATCTTCATCTTCTTCCGACCCTGATTCAGATTCTGATGCTTCCTCATCGCGATCTTCCTCTCCATCCTCCTCAAACATAACCGGTTCTTTATCGAATATCCCCATTCAAAAAACCTAACATATATTACAGAGGCACATACTTGTTAACAGGAGATAAGTTGCATCATTACTTATTTGGGGGAGAAAAAAGAAGGGGGGAAAATATCAGAACCATCACATGAGCTAAATAAATTCATAAGAGTAGTGTTGAATTTTTTATATAAATGTGTACTCCCTTTTTATAGTAATTGTAGGGCAAGCCAAAAATTTTAAGGCAACAATTATAGTAATCATAGGGCTTTCATTTTCTCTTGTTTTTGTTTTTGTTAACTTTTTTTTTTTTTTTTGGATGAATGCAATTTATTCAACAAAGACCACAGCAGATACAACACAACCAAAACAAAACAAGTAGCCATGCTACATACACCTAACAAAACAGAACGAAAACAACACAGCACCATACAAACCCCATAACTTTCAACTCTCAACCCAGCAAACAGAACCCAAAAAACAATAAACCGATCAGATAGTTGATAGTTAACTAATTTTACTAACGATCCCAGGCGCGCGTGTTTAGAATGCAGCATCCATCCAACCATTAAAGCAGCGAGCCATTTTCAAATAAACACCTTTTTTCACGTTCCAATAGTTTACCAACTATTCAGACTCAATAACAAAGAACTAAGCAAATCCTGAATAGTTTCCAACAACATAAGGGGGCATTTAGAACCTAACCCGGAAAAACAACAGCATAATCATAGACCCAAATACTCATATCAAAATTAAATTAAATTCACGCCATAATAATCAAAATAATTTCATCAAGTACACACACACACACAAAAAACCACCAAATTTCACAAAATGAGTCAATATTACACACAATCTTCATACAGCACCAGTACCAAGCTAAAGCTGCAGACAGGAGCTAAAGCAAGAAAACAAAAATATATATATATAAATGAAACAAGAGCAATCTGAATGGAACAGACATAGTTAAAGTGAGAAAAGAGAATAGGCCATAGAAATTACTCGGAGATCAGCGAGAGAGAGAGAGAGAGTGCGGCTTCAGGATTTCGCGTTTTGTGGAAACGGAGACTATTGAGAACGAGGGAGCGTAAAAGGCTTTTAGGTTAAGCCGTTTAATGGGTCGGATTCAGTGAGTTTTCTGGCCCACCCGAATTAGATAATCTATATATACATATAAAACCAAAACCTTCGAAGCAGCTAACGTCTCTCTCTTTTCTAAGCCTTTCAACCAAGGGAGTGAATATGGGACCGTCCTAGCTGGTACGGCTGATATATTTCATACCGGCACTTTGACTGGCACTAATTTAAACACAAAAACGCAGTCCCTTACCTGGCAGAAAGAGCTTCGGCCATTGCTACTGAGAGAGACCTTCGTCCGTGGACCAATGCTTGATGCAATGGCTGCCAGTTATATGAGGAGACAAAGAGAGATCTGCAACTTGTATGAGGAAAGACTAAAAGAGAGTGAAATATATGTTTTTATTTGAAATCAGATCTTAATTTACCCTTTGTGGACGTGGAGTAGTGTGTCAAATAGTGTGGAGAGGTAACGTGTGTCAATGGCTGAAGCCAGCTGTGGAGCAAACAAGATAATATGCGAAGAAAAAAGAGGGAAGAAAGTAAAAAGGAAAAATAAAAAGATATTAACACGTAGAATAGAAGATAAATCATAAATATAATATTTTTTTTTATAAGTTTGGCTTATCTCCAGTAATTTTTTAACAAGAAATCTTCTTTTATTTTAAATACACAATAGTAAGCGGTAATGAGTTTTGATCTCTATATTTTATTTAATTAGTGGGTGATATGACAGTTTCTCATTAAAGTAAAAAGAGATTCCAATTAAAAAAGTACTAAAGATAAGCCAAACTTTTTTTTATAAGTCTAAATTAATATATAGATATACATTTAGCTTGTGGCTTGGTTTAAAAAGCCAGTTTTTATTTTTTATTATAATTATTTAGTTTATTTTTACTATTATTTAGTTTATTTTTGCTACTATTTATGGCTCTCATTGTACTTTTTGGTACTATTCTTGAGTCTCACTGTACTATTTCATATACTTTTTAGCTTTATCTATGGTACTTTTAGCAAAAAAATTTTAATTTCAGTTAAATAAATTGTTCCTGAATGAACACTCAGAATGTAGAGTTTTTTTTTTTTTTTTAATTAGGTATTAACTTCTACGGTGGATAAAAGAAAAAGATAAAAATTAAATAAAGATTAAAGATAAAGATAGAAGAGAGAAAAAATAGAAAGAATAAATCAAATCAAATAGGAAAAATAGAAGATTGTGTGTATGATTGAATAATCTTCTAACTCATATTTAATAGTTTTTTCGTGCATCGCACGGGTTAGCGACTAGTATAATAAAGGTTTGAGACTCTTTTTTACCCTTTTTTTTTCTCTTACTTTTTCCCCCTTTATTGATTTAAATAACTAAAATATCTTTATTGTGTTAATTTATTTACACAAAAAAAAATGCTTTCTATAATATAAGTAAGTGTGCAATTTTTTTTTCTCTTTTTAAATATGATTTAAATTGATTCTAAAAAAAATTAGTGTAAAATGTTTTAAATTTTTTAAATAAATTTTTTTAAAATTATCAATTTTAGGTTAACTCAATTTGATATGATCCATCCAATTCATAATAATAAGATAATGGTTGTACTTGGTATAAGTTTGGGTTTTTTAAAAATAAATGGGATGGATTTAGAATAAAATTTCTTAAATTTATAGAGTACATAAAATAGTAAGAAGGTTTGGATTTGAATTTGAATTTGAATTATATATATATATATATATATATATATATATATTTATATAATCATCTCAAACCCCACCTGTTGCATGTGTGTGTCTTGGTTTGGGGCTCATGGGCCTTCAAAAAAAAAAAAAAAAAAAACCAAAAATAGATTATTGGTCTTTGAAGTTTAATGAGTGAGCATTTTTGGTCTTTATGTTAACTTATACTATTACTAATTGTAGGGATAAAGGCCCAAAATCATGTATTGGGCCTTAAGCTTTATCCGAGGACGATATAAAGTCCGAAGAGAGGTAAATGAATACGAAAAATATGGTGTTGGAATGCTCTATTAGCCATTAGGCTTAACTTATTGTGCATCTTGGATTAGAGTAGTTTAATTTTAAGGTGATTGGCGATGGAATAGGTGGGACAAGTCAATGGGATGTTACTAGTATGATTCCCATGTGAGTTGGGGTCTTGGAAGCTTGTTGTCTTTTATTCCTTGCCTCAAGCAAACGATGCATGCTGCACTGCAGGAAGATATGTGCAGTCAACTGAACAATCAAATGAATTAGTGAATTTTTGGAGTTTGGTCAAACCTAAATTTTACTAAGAAAGACTGATGTCATTGGGGGTCAAATGCATTGAGCAAACCGTTTTAATAACACATTCCAGGGTGGTGTTTGTTGATCAGGAACAGTATTTGTTCTGCGGTAAATGAATATATACAGTGGCATTCAGAACCTAACCTGAAAAAACAACAGTAAAGCATCCTTGTCATTAGCCATTGCAGATCCCCTTTTTCTCAAAGCCCACAAGCAGATCCCCTTTCTCTCTTTTTCTCAAAACCCACAATTCTTCCTCTGATTTGTGATTTTACTCAAAACCTAGATAACTTTGGTTTTTATATTTCTTTCTATGTTAATATTTTTCGCTCTCACACCAAGCCAATGTTTAATAAAACTTGTAGAAATGGGTTGAGTGGGAGCCCAAATTATGGCCCACTAGTATTCTCGGGTAGATGTGCAGACCTTTAATAAAATAATTTCATTTTTCTTTTTCTTTTTCATGCTTAAATCCTTGTACAAATTGGTGAGTGCGAGCCCAAAAGAATGGTCCATTAGAATTGTCTATATCAATAACCGAGCAAATTATCTTTTTATTTTTTGAAGCTAAAATTTCAAATTATTTTTTAATTTTTTCTGCCAATTAGCTTTAAGCCAAAATTATAGAACACTCTGGTCGTATATGTGGAAATGAAAAGTAGCTTTAGCAATAGATATCTGCTTATAATTTATTATTAATGCTTTGTTTATTTTGTCGTTATTTTCAAAAGATTTTTTTTGGGGGGTTGAAAAGCCTGGTATGGATTTTCTTATTTGACTAAAATTTTGAAGGAAAGAAAAGGGCTTGTTGTTCTAGTTTTGTAATAATTTCTACAATGTAAGTTCTTGACAATCTAGATACTATCAAAATTCTATCAAAATTAATAGTCCAATATTGTCTTGTGGACTCCCTATTAATTATTCGAATTTACAGTTATTGGTGTTATTGTCTTATTGATGATCTTTGTGATAGACCAAGTAAAGGGGTTTTTCAAAAAAGAAGAAAAAAAAGAGTAAAGATTGATATCTGATGAACCAAATGAAGTTGACAACTACTTTGAAAGGTTACATGCTAGAGGTTTGCACCACCAGACTAATTCCGTCAACATCTGTTAAAAAAAAACGATTATAATTAACGTAACAATAAAACATGCACCAATTGATCAACGTGAAACGAGGGACATCTAGAGTGATGCACTAATTTTTCTAGTTGCAAGCAAATAAGGAAAGGATTTAGTTAATGTGTGTCCTAACAAATAAGGATCTGGAAAAGGATCCGGTTAGTGTGTTAAATAATAATTAAAAAAAGAAAAGAAAAGACAACAACAATTGAAACTGAAACAAATACAACCAATGAAAGCAGTAACCTATTAAAAAAAAAAAAAATTTTCAAACCGTAAATCGTATAATTAATTCCAGCTCAATTTGTTAAAACCAATCGTACCTCAACCCAACCATTACGGGTTTGACTGGCCTCGGGTTCAACTTTCAAGCAGGCCCTATGGTTCTAAGCAGAAGTTTTGAGGACTGAGGAGGAGGTATTAGGTGCGACTTAAAAAAAAAAAAATCTCATTGCCTTGTTTTTGGGGCTTTCAGCACTAACGACAGTAATGGGCTGGGTAAGAGCTAATAACGGTAATGGGCTGGGTTTATTGGCCCGATTCGGCTTTAACAGTATGGTTTACCAAAAAAAAAAAAAAATTCTTACAGCTTTTTCTTTTTTGGATGAATATGCTGGACTTCTTATCTATATATATACTATAAAATTGAAACTGTTGACTCTTTTTGACTTCTTAAGAGTGTGCCACCTTAGCTTCCACAATTTTACACGTCATTGCTATTTTTTTTTTTTAATTTCGTAATTAATGTCCTTTTTTTTGAATCAATTAATGCCTAATTTTAAAGGCCTTCAATTCATTTTATTTTAAAAATAAAACTCAAGGAATTTTAAGATGTATTCAAATGCAAACGCCTCTTCTCTCATACAATTTTTTATTTTGTTTTGGATTTTGCCTTCCCTCCTCTAATTCTCCAATCACTACATCACTATTAGGGTTTTTTTTTAATTATATTTTTACTTTGTTCTTCATGCAAACAGCTCCTCTTTCATACATTTTTTTTTTGGGACTCTTCCTTCTCTAATTCTTTGGTCACTACATCACTATTAAGATTTTTTAATTATAATTTTACTGTGTTTTTGTTGATAAGAATTGTAAATTTTTTCTATTAAGTAGCCATATGTTTTTGTTATTATTTTTTGTTTCAAATAATTTTTAGGCACTAAATCTTTTGGTTCTTTACTCTTTCTTTTGGCTTTTTAGCTGTTTTAACATCTAAATTTTGGGTTCATGTTTTGCAATGTATGAAATTGTCTTGACAAATTTCAATTACTATAATCATGGTTATTCTTTTGAGATAACTTTTCTTCCTCTTATATTTTTTCTATTATGTAGTCATGTTTTTTTCACTAATTCTTCAATTTTTTAAGTCTTTAAGTTTAACAACTTTTTTTGGTTCAATTTTTGCAATATTTGAAATTATCTTGCTACTTTCAACTGCTAGCCCTGGATAGTAACTCATCTTTCCCTTATACTTTTGTTTCTGTTATGTAGTCATATATATTTTTTTTCAATAATTTATAGGCACTAAATCTTCAGGTTTTTTACTCTTTCTTTTGGCTTTTTAGAAATTTTAACATTTAATTTTTGGGTTCATGTTTTCCAATATATGAAATTGTCTTGACAAATTTCAATTGCTATATTCATGCATTATTCTTTTGAGGTAACCTATATTTCTCTTAAATATTTTCTATTATGTAGTCATATTTTGCCTTACTGTTTGAATTAATGTGATTTAAGAATTATAAATTATTGTCATTTAAAAAAAAATTATTTTTCACATATATGACCATTTTTATATTTTTACTCTATTTTTATTGTTTTTTATGTTGTTGGGTCTTGAATCTTAAGGAATAAGCTTAGGTTAGGTGTTAAC
The DNA here is from genome assembly GCA_033629205.1 of Lithocarpus polystachyus. Taxonomy (NCBI): domain Eukaryota; kingdom Viridiplantae; phylum Streptophyta; class Magnoliopsida; order Fagales; family Fagaceae; genus Lithocarpus; species Lithocarpus polystachyus. Next base: position 50,436,117 of record CM066168.1, read on the forward strand.
CTCATAAATTTGTTCTTTAAATTTTTATTATTTAAGAACAAAAAGGGTTTTGATTCTTGTGGCATTTTTCTCAATTACATTATCTGAAGGCAAGAGCCCCTTTCTCTCGCCAAGAATAAAAGTTGGAATCATAAGTAGACGAGAGGTGAGAAGGTGGCAATCGAGGTTATACAGATAGTAGGAGTGTTCCAAGTGCTTCCTAGATTGGTTTTCTATCTTGATTAAAACTATATGATCTTTGAGCCGGTAATCTTTTATTTATTTATTTATTTTTACATTTATATATTCTGAAATCTATTCTTTCCATTGCATTTATTTGTCCTTATTCTCTTTATTTATTTGAAATGGCTTTTTGTTGTTCTTCTTCTACGTGTTAAAATATTATAATTATTGCCTATAACACTAAATTAGCTTTTCCAATTCTCTCTCAAAAAAAAAAAAAAAAAAAAAAAGCTTTTCCAAAACCTATCGCTCTAGATTAGTTTCTCTTCCTAAGTGTCAATGTCATTTTTGAGTGTAATTAATAACTTTTTTTCTATATCAAAATTTCTATAATTTTTATTTTCTTATTTTTGGGCTTAATGGTTGCATTTTATATGGCAAGAAAAAATCCAGGATTTTGCAAACAAATTGAGCAATGGGAGGGATTATATTATATTAAAAAAATGATTGAGACCTTAATTTTCATTAAAGAGAGGTTGCCATTGGTAATAGACATGGCATGCCTAACATTTTGGTGTTAGTATTTTTTTTTCCTCCGTAAAGTGTAATTTATTTTTTCAAGTGATCACAACTTCAAGGAAATTTAAAATTTTAAAAATTTTGTTCATCTAATCCATGCATTGCACAGGTTAGCGACTAATTCCAATAATAATAATCGAAGGTTGGATAAGGAAACTCAAGATTTTTTTTAATAATATAATATTAAGGTTAAGTTGGTGCAAGGCAATTTACATAAGTATTTAGTTTGAGTGAGTTTATATTACTCTCGATATCCAGATTTTAAGCAACATGACACCTGCTAATCTGGATACCAAAAAATATAACTATTTTAATGTTTGTTTTGATAAGGAATCTTATAAAAATTATTTATTTTCTCCGCAATAGCATTTGATTCATATCAAGTATTTTCCTCCTCTACATAAATAATAAGAAACAAAATATAAATTATAATCCATGAAAAATTGAATAAAATTAGAGTACAACATTTTCTAAAAGACATAATGGAAAAATAATTATTTAAATTGTTGTGTTATAATAATAATAATTATTATTTTATCTTTATTGATTAAATGGTAAAGAGGAATGGATAAAATTGTCAATTTATAAAAAAATGCAACTTTTTTTAACATAAATATGTGGAGATCCATATTTTTAGAAGGAAACTCACATTCCTTTAAAAAGGGGTTGAGTGGGAATTTAGATTACCTAGGCATTTGATTTTTATATGCGAAAACGTGAGAGTATTTCTATGATGAGATGATTTAGTACCTTTGCAATAGACACGTGAGGAACACAATAACCATATGATATAACAAATATATGTTATACATTGAAAAAAATATCGTCACAAATTCCTGTAAAATAACCCAAAAAAAAAAAATCTATGAAAACTAAAATAAGATTTTAAGCATAGAGATTTTTATTTATATTTTTTTTTTATGGGCTGAACGCATGAAGGCATGGATTCTCAAAGTGCATAAATAAAAGAGAAATGTTACGTCCACAATATTTCTTACAACATTCTCACAACAAATCTTAGTTGGCAGGTTGTTACAGGTTTTAAATTTAAATCTAACATTGAAATTACTTTCTTACTCACTAGTAATAGCAAATAACAATTTGCCAATTATGATTTGTTGTGAGAATATTGTGAAAAATGTTGTGGACATAGTATTTCTCTAAATAAAATAAACAAAACCAAAAATAATCTTATCAGACAAATAAGTCAGGAAAGTTTCATAGTGTTTAGACACTAAAATACAAATCATGAAAATACCACCATTAAATAATTGTGACACTAAGATAGCCTTCATAACACTGGAGTTATCACCCTCAATAACCAACACATTGAATGCCTCCAACTTCAATGGCAAAGGCAATAGCCTTCCTACAAGCTATAAGAGTTACCTCCTCACTGTCAGTTGCTGGCGAAGAACAATTTCAAGTCCAACACTGCTCAATCTATACATGATGTCAAATTATCTATGATTGTCACATCAATTTCCTATTGTATGTGTTGTTAAAAAAAGAAAAAGAAAATCTAAACCCAAACATCGATGCTAGATTAAGAGTTAAAAGACTTAAATCAAGCTAATCTAACCCAAACGTTGATGCTAGATTAAAAGTTAAAAGACTTAAATCTATATGGGAATGGAAGACATTTAATAAAATAATTCTTTTTTTCCTTTTATTGCTTTTATCCTTGTAGAAACGGTGAGTGGGAGCCCAAAATTTTGGGCCATTAGAATTCTAGGGTAGATGTGCAGACATTTAATAAAATAATTTTCTTTTACTTTTTCTTCCTTTTATCCTTGTAAAAATTGGTGAATGCAAGCCCAAAATGATGGCCCATGTGCAGATATTTAATAAAATAATTTTCTTTTTCTTTTTCTTGCTCTTGTCCTTGTAGAAATTGGTGAGTGCGAGCCCAAAAGAACGGCCCATTAGAATCGTCTGTAGCAAGAACGAAGCAAATTATCTTTTTATTTTTTAAAGCCAAAATTTCAAATTATTTTTTAATTTGAAATTTGAAAAATAATTTCTACATGGACAAATATGAATTTACAATTTAGTTATTTGACCAAAATTTTGAATGAAAAGAAAGGGCTTATTGTTCTAGTTTTAAATTAATTTCTACAATTTAGGTTCTTGACAATCTAGATACTATCAAAATTAATGGTTGAATATTATCTTGTGGACTCCCTATTAATTATTTGAAGGATAAAGTTTCACTATAAAATTAGTTGTAGCTTAAAGCTACAACATTACTCGATAAAATAAACATTACTACATATTTTAAATATCTAATTGTTGAATTGCATATTCTTTACGCTCTTAATATACATGTCAAATTTTTTATCAATCGGATATTATTTACTATATGATTTATAAGTTTATATTTTATGCATAATTTTAAATAACAAAAACTTGTAATTTAAACAACTTATTAATAATATAGCTATTGATCTTTAAGTTCTAGAAATTTTGCAAACATGGAGGATTTAAGGAGAAAATGTAATTCAATGGTAGATTTGTCAAAATTTAGCACCAATAAAAAGATATTGAGTAAGATTGTAGTTTTAGGCTATAACCAATTTTGTAGTTAAATTTTGTCTTTACTCGAATTTACAGTTATTGGAGTTATTGATGATCTTTGTAGTAAACCTAACAAAGAGAGATAGCGGTTGAACCATATGCCTCATTTTCCTTTGAAAGGGTTGTGCTAGAATAACTATTAAATAGTTAGATGGGATACGTGCCCTCTATTCCTGCCATCTTTTGGTTATAAAATATACAGAAATATGACCAAAAAACGTGCACACATATATTCAAGAACAATGAAAATGAAGTTGACAACTACATTGAAAGGCTGCATGCTACAGGTTTGCACCACCAGACTAATTCCAATCAACAATTGTAAAATAGAAATAAATAAATAAAAACCGATTCTAATTAACGTAACAATATCAGACATGCACCAATCGTTCAATACAAAATGAGGGGACATGTAGAGTGAAGCCATAATTTATTGTTCCAAGTTTGGTGTTTCTTCTTGTAAGAATCAATATCAGCAACAAATAAGAGTATCCTCGAAATCTTCATAATTAATGACCAACTTGAGCAGAAGTCGAACATAAGCTGCTAACATTAATTTTATGATTCTTTTTGAGGAATCATAACCCAATCAAGTCTTGAATTATGTTTGCTGACAATGGGACAAGATAATGACTTCGAAATACTATGATCTTCTAGGTCAAAAATATAAATATACCTATCAGAACACTTTGTAAAATAGATTGAGTTTTTTCTTATTCCCTTTTCTCTTGCAAAGCAAGATATAGCCTTATGTTTTAAACCATAGGGCTGAGAAAGAAAGATAGTCTGCCCTTTTATGTTGTTCACTTGCACCCACATTTGACTTGAAAAATCCATTCGAAAAATGGAAAACCCAAGAATCTTGTTAAAATTCCATCCACCCCTCATCTTTTGAATAAATAAGAGCTCACCACTAGATTCTACAAGATAATCAACTATTTTTGAAGGTGACAGCTCAGGAAGGTTTTTGCTTGTAAATTTTGTAAAATGAAGACTTGAATTCACAAATTCAGCGGTAAACAATTCATTAGGTCCTTCCGAAATAATTGTCAAAAAGTAAACCTTCCCTCTAAACATTGTAGCTGTAGGTATCCACCACATCAACCTATCTTCCAAATCAAATTCAAACACTTGTTCAGTAAATTTCTTGTCTCTTGGTTGACAAAAATAGAATGTCAAACCATCGATGAAAATTACATGACAATCACGGATAGATTCACTTTCTAGTGATGATAGAATACAAATATCCGTTCTAATAGTAGATTCCAAACGTGGAAGCTGCACCACCTCTTTAGAAGTAAGATTCAAAAGGCAAAGATCCATTGAGTCAAGATCTTTCAACACCAACCATTCCTTTGTGCTAGTGCATATTGATTTATTACGCATCTCAGGAATTGTCATTGACTTAAAATGATTGTCCAATATGTTAACCAAAGTTTGTCTTTCTTGATTTTCCCCGTCACAAATTATAAGCCAAGGATATGGCTGAGGAATAACAGGAGAAAAATTCGTAACTTCCATTTTCAAGCCTCTGAGTATAAGGGTGAGAAAAAAAAAATTAAGCAAATTACATTATGAAAAATCGAGTTAAATGAAAACATAAATAAACAATCACCCATCATTCTCATACTGCACGGTAAATTAAAAATAATCAAAGTATATTTTGGCAAACAGTAATTGATACTCAAGGATTGGAAGCTTTATTTCTTGGAATTACAAGTCATGCCGTACTAAACTTTTAAACTTTTTTTATATTCCAAATTCTCAAACTTAATTAATTGAAAAAAAAAACTAATTGTTTGTGAGAATAACAATATTCATGTTAAACAATATTGTCATATTGATCTTTTTATTATACCTAACCTAGTGTTATTTAAAAAAAAAAATTATATATAAGTACCTAATTTAGAGTTCGGCTTCTAGGAAACCTAATGTATCAAATATAAGCAAATTTCCAGTACTTTCAAAGTTCAATCAAGAGCAACCAATCCGTAACATTGATAATTTAAGGACAAATCCGTAAAAAAATGTAAAACAGAAAGACAATCCAAGGAATATCATATAAAACAGAATTCATAAAATAAAAAATAAAACTGAAGGGATCAATAGAATAATTGTTTCCAAGAAGCAAAATAAAAACTATGCCAATTAATAATATTTATAACCCTTAGCGCTCAAATATTGACTATTGGTTTTTGGCTCTAAAACAAAATCGATTACCAACAAATTAATCCCTTGGTTATTAGAATCTAAATAAGTATTGTAAAACTAAAAATCTAGGAGACAGCACGTAAACAAGCGCAACCAAGCAAACAACAAATCGATAGTAAAAAATATTATGAAAAGAACAAGAATCGAAATTTAGAGTAAATTAATTAACCAATTTTTGGGATTTAAAGGTAAACAATGAAGATTAAACTGTGTTTGGAAAATAATGGAACAAAATTGTAAATTATGCATACCTTCTGATTCTCTGTGGAGGACAAAGTGGTTGGGGAGCTCAGATCGCTGATAGCCGAACTGGAGTGGTTGAGGAGCGCTTGTATTTGTAAGTTTTTCTTTTTGTTCGTGAACTCTTGTAGCTAGGTTAAGTTAACGCGTCTATATATATAAACAAGGAGCCGCTAGCTGGGATTTCCTAATCCTAGATTAATTAGAATTGGGATTTCCTAATCTTAACTTAATTATAACTGGGATTAAGGTTTCCTATTACTAATTGAAGTCGTATTGGAATTTGGTCTTAACCGACTCAATGTTGCAATATAAAAACCCAACCAAAACTACTCCTCCCTCCAAAGCTAAGCTGATTCCATCGTTTATATATACATATATAGAGGCCCTTTTCTCTCTCTCTCTCTCTCTCTCTCTCTCTCTCTCTCAAGTAATAAGGATCACTCACGCACACAGCCCCATCATGCTCTTCAACCCTTTGTGTCCTTTGCAGTTGCACGAGCACGACCCTCAACCAAAGATGGTACTTTTTTTAATTATAAATTTTGTTGTTGATTTATTGTCTTAGATATTAATTTTTGGAAGAAATCAGAAGCCATAGTTGTTTATACTTTTGGTATTTACTGTTGTTATATATATATATATATATATATCAATAATTATTCCGCCATGCAGTAAATAGTTAAAACTCTTTTTGTATTGTAATTCTAATAAATAATAATATTATCAGTTTTAAGTGGAGGGAGGATTATTGTTTTCATCCTGTCATACTGCCGAACTCTTTTTGAGTCTAAATATATATCATTAGTGTGGTCTATTCATATTTTAGAGTTCTAACGAATTTCTTTATTTCATCGTTTGTTCTTTTGAGTTTGAATAATTTTTCTTATTTGTTTCCTCTCTAAAATATTCATTACAGCACCTCAACGTCCTCAATAGAAGTATTGAAGGGAGTGGCAAGGATATATCTTCCAAACATATGAGTAAAAATATTGTTCAATTTTTCAAGCAAGAGGAAGAGGAAGAGGAAGAGGAAGAGAAGAAGAAGGAAGAAGAGCTAGACGGGTTATCATTTGAGCTTCCATTTCATCTTCTTAGTCTAAATGAAGAAGAGCTTGATGGATCATGTTCTGAGTTTTCATTAGATGTTTTTCGTGAGAAAGAGAAGGAAGAAGTGTTACATAGACCATGGTCTGAGCTTCCATTTCATCTTCTTTGTCTATTTTCAGCACCCCTCATTCTTAGAGACTTGCATACTTTTCGTGCCATTTGCAAATCATGGCGATTAAGTAGTCCTATGAGTCCACTTCGACCATTATTAGATCCCCCATACTCTCATTCTCCATGTTTGATGTCTTTGGTTAAACAAAAATGCATATTCTTTCATCCAATGCTTGATAATGTCATTTATCAAATGGATACTCTAGAATTGTGGGGTGCAACGATTCGTTATTCAAAGTATGGTTGGCTTCTCTTGTCTCGAAATGATGGCAGTGTCTTTTTCTTCCATCCTTTCGATAGGATTAAAATAGAACTTCCAAGTTATTCTGATTGGGAAAGATGTGAATCAATGAGTTTTTCGTCTCCCCCAACTTCTATTGATTGTTTTGTTATTGGAATCATATTTTATGGTGTGAAATTCATCATCATTAGGCGTGGTGAAGTGGCTTGGACTTTGTGTGAATTTATAGATTATTTTCGACCTTTTAATGATAGCAATCCCCTACTTTACAAAGGCCGCTGCTACTGGTTGGGTGTTCGAGGGTACGATCTCCCAGCTGAAGTGGGAATATTTGATCCACATGAATACTTGAGCCATCCTAATCAGTACAAATATCGATGGAAATATCTTCCCTCTATTATTCCTCCAAAACACTTAGATAATTCACTTCGAAATAGTTATTTATTGGAAAGTGATGGGAAGCTTTTTGCAGTGTTTGAGCTCCACGAAATTGAGCCAAGTATTCAGATTTACTCAGTGAATCTCTCGTTCGGACCGAGGATGGAATGGCATAAAGTGACAAATATTGAAAATAAGATGCTATATGTTAGTTCCGGGGGTTCTTTTTCAGAATTGGCTGTGGCAAAAGATATGAGTAACAAGATTTATTTGCCAAATGTTCTAGATAACAATAACATATTCTACTCTCTCGAAACTAATAAGTACCACTCCTGTTTTAGTGATTATTCAAGTAGGAATACATCTCTTGGAAATGAACTAACTAATTGCACTTGGATTATACCCAGTTGCATAGATTTGGATGAAGGATTTAAATGGTGAGAAGTAGAGGCTGATGAAGCTTATGCGAGATGGAAAGTACTTCACAAGTTTGAAGTTTAGTTTAATTTTTGTATGCGTTGATTATATCTATTGTCTTGTTTTGTTTTGTTTTGTTTTGTTTTTTATTTTTTATTTATTTTTTTTTTTTTAACTTTAATTATTGTACCGTAAATGAGTTCATTCGTGAACTATGCAACCTATTGTCTTCAAGTTTCAACATTATTTTTGATGAGTTCTTTTTCTTTCCTTTTTATTTTTTTGTATAATTATTAGAAATGGTTATATTGCATATTTTCTTTTAAAAAATATGATCATCACGAAACCAAATCAAATCTTTGTAATAAAAATCCGTAATGAATTATTGAATTCATTTGGACATAAGAAGAATCCATATGGTCACTTATTGGGAGAAATTATGCATAATTTTCTATAAAAATGATCATTTTACTACCATTTTTTAATTTGATAGAATATATTGAGTAATGGTAGGAGCAATTTAACAATTAATCAAGAGAACGCATTTCACTCAGTTAAATAAATATATTTTTAATTACGAAATTACACATATACCTAATGGGTTTTGAACCAACAATTGCACCATCTGCTATATTCTTATAAGGGATGGAATTGTCATTTGAGTTAGAAGAGCTCATTGGCACATTGCGGCATTAATCATGGACCGCCCATCCTAGTTTATTAACGATTTCTATTTATTGCATGCCTACTTAAGAGCAACCCAGTCTCGAGACATGCCTTCTCAAACACCCACTTGTTTGAGAAAAGACACAAAAGGTTGAGGTTTTTTAAAGCTTTCCTACATTGCTTGGATTAAGAGCTAAAAAAAAAAAAAAAAACACAAAAAACAAAACAAAACAGAACTATTGATCCAATAATAGTTCCAGTGCATTGTTTTATGTCATTTACTAACATCATATAAAGAATCATAAAAGCTTTTGTGGAGGCTGTAAGTGCATTGTTTTATGTCATTTACTTGCATCATAAAAAGAATCATTAAGCTTTTTTGGAGGCCATCGGCGTGGGTGTGTGTTGTGGATTTCGGTGAAATCGGGGGAAAGTGAGAGAGGCAGTTGTGTTTTTTAGTGAGAGAGCGGTAGCGTTTTAGTTTTAGTCTAAACTTGTTTGTTGTAGTTAATTAGTTAAAATAGTTTTTGTTAATGAGTTCAAATTTGGTGGGCTTTTTCAAAAGAGAAATGTTAGCAAATGCCTTAGTGGCACCTATTAACATAATCCTTTTTAAAATGTAGAGTAGCTCACGATTTTGATTTGGTCTGATTGTTTGAAATCGGGACCGAGCCGAGGAAAATCAGTTTATTTTATTTTATTTTATTTTTTTTAAACAAAACTGAAGCCGAAATTTTTTTTTTTTTTTGAGAGAAAAACTGAAGCCGAATTGAACTAAGAAAAAATCGAAAAAATCAGCTTGGTTACGGCAGTTTTGGACAGTCCATTCAATTTATCTGTTTTTTTTTTTTCAAGCCCCATACGTGCCTTTCATTCTCTCTAGTTACTAGCATATTGTCAATGGCCCCCAACACAGCTTAACCAATTCTGCTCAGCTATATCAACTTTGTAAAGGCCAAATCTCTAGTAAAAATACAATAGAAACAAGTATGTTTAAGCATAGGACAATTAACCACTTCTCTAAGCTTTAATCTCAACTAATTAAACCACCAGTCCACCACTCACTGTAGCACACACCACATTTGAATAATCACAATCAGTGTAGGAAGCTTTTCCGGATATAACAGTAGAATGTCCAATTTCATTTTTTAAGGAAGAGATTAACCAAAATAAAAAAAGTAAACACTCAGGTTATAACTGATAATACTAGTTCATTGGTAACATATATATGAAACCGACTAAATCTATTTATCATGAAAAAAAAAAAATCACAAGAATCCTTGCAACAGGCCAGCTGACCAAGACTTCCTACGAGAGTCGGTCAAAATCAACCCTTGGAAAAAATCAATTTGCAATGTGCCTAACCAAAGGGACAGTTTTTCGAAGCTACAGGTATAGAGTATTGAAGTAGGTTATTTTCCAAAGCGGGGTAGTACCTACAACTACAAGTACCACAAGGGAAGCAGGGACTGGAAAGAGGTTGGTAGGGCTTCTGCGGAGCTGAAGAATAAATGTGTGGGAGTCTGTGGGCCAAAGGCAGGTTCATCACATGATATCCGCACCTTGCAACATAGAGCAAAGAAGCAACTAGTCCCTGCAAGGCAAAATTTAAAAAGTTGGTTTCCAAAATGCTAAACAGATTCACCATTCCATCATGTGAGTCAATACAGGGAGAAAAATGTGAAAGAAAATTATTTACCGTGAGGGTGTGTGTTTAAAGCAATTGCAACTTCAGGTTTACTGTGATGATATATATATATATATATATTTTTTTGGTTTAGTAGGTTTAATGCGATAATTTGAAACGACATCTTAGACACCACATAAATTCAGGAGAGTAAACGGTAGTAGAAGAATGATTTCATCCGATCCGAAATTGAGAGGTAAGTCACATGAATCATCAGTAACATAACTTGGCTCTCCTAAAGGAAGATGCTAAAGAAGCAAGAAGTCAATAGCAAATGAGTGACAGCCTAAGGCAAGATCATATCCTTACAGCCAGCAAATAGAATGATGATGATGATTCAAGTGAACTGACTACAACCTAGTTATTTATCTTACCAATTTTTGAGGAGTTACTCATTTATCTTATTATTTCTATAAACATATATCCCACCTCTTAAATTTACTTTAGTCTCAGCCAATTACTATAACTTAGGTAAAAATGACTAGAGGCATGGAAACAAATCATGCTAGGGGAGCATGATAAAGTTGCACCATAGCATGGTTAGAACACCCTCAATGTGTTACAAACACATGCTTATGATACTCTAGAATAATATTTGCAACAATAACATTAGACAACTCATCATGCTACTGGCCTTTTTACATGGGCAACATGATTTTTCCTTAAATAATAATAACAATAACCTCTGATATTGTGACATAGTTTTTATTCAAGTCCAAAAAGCTAAAAATGCTACCGGTTTTGTAATTTAAGGGATCTTTTAAATGTATTGAGAGAGAGAGAGAGAGAGAGAGAGAGAGAGAGAGAGAGAGAGAGTCTTTTATCCAATACGTATTAGTAGTGGCAAAGTGGATGTTAACTGTGAATGTAATGGAAATGATGGAAGCAGCAACTCAATAATCTCGATGGTTTACAGGTATGAGAATAGATGCATAATATATGTGGAAGTCATCTCTTCTTGTAATGCCATTAGTCCTATTGCCTTATGTTTTGATAATCTAGATTGCTGATTTTTTTTTTTTAGTTGCATCATCTTGCACTCGAAGGATATTTCCTCCACAGACACACATTCGCACACACACAGTTGGAAGAAACTTTACAGATTAAGAAATTAATTAATCTGAAGAAAAGACCAATGAATTATGTGCCCAAGAGACAGCCACATTGTAGATTAAAAGCGATGATGAGACCAGGTGCAGGACAATGGGGCAAGAATTTGATATTTTTCTTGATTTAAGAGTACTTATTTGGTCATTTTTATTAATAGACTCCAATCAATGACTTGGGGGCAGTTGTGATGAAACTCTTACCTTAATAGACTAGGAGGGCGAGGAGCACATAGGAAACAAGTAATTCAATGTGCAAGCACACATAGTGCAGGTCTTTTATATATACATATACATATATATGTTATGGAGAAAGAGAGAGAGAGAGAGCATTTCATATGCATGGTTAATTTGTACTGGGATGAAGTGAAATGGATGGCATAGAATGCATATGAGGCTCACTAATATACTTTATAACCACAGGAATCCCAAATTCCCATACTCGAAGCGACTTGTCATCGCTTGAAGACACAAACCTCCTGTTATTATCAACAAAGGTAATGGTATTCACGGCCCCCAAATGTTGATCATACTCTTGCGCAACCTGTCCAGTATTCATATCCCACTGAACAATCTTCTTATCACTCATCCCCGCCAACAAAATGTTCTGCTTATCATCGTCCGGATTAAGCCTAACCACATATGGAATCTTCCCGGTACTAAAAGTTGATATCGCTTGCCCTGTCTGTGTCCCAGTACTTGATATTCTTATCATACCCAGCAGTCAAAAACTTTGTCCCGTCATTGCAAAACCAAATATCCCTAACTGCCTTGGAGTGACCCATGTAGGTCCTCATGCATTTTCCCGAATTGAACACATCCCAAATTTTCACCTTTGTATCCATCCCTGCTGATAATATCAAATGCCCCTGTTTCGGGAATCGGGAAGAACCTTATTGCAGACACGCCCTTCGTGTGGCCACTCCAAGTGTGCACTAATCTCTTCGGTATATAACAATGATCGTTGTTGGCCTTGGCATCCTTGGGAGGCGCAATCCAAGACCTTCCTTGATAATCTCTCTCTTCTTTACCATGGAATGTAGTCTTATCTGGAAAAATCTCTCCCTTTTCACCACCTCTCTCTCTCTCCTCACCCTACTTCTTAGCATACTCCTCTGCATACTTCTTCTGCTCTTCTGTCAATTCAGTTTGTAGCCCTTCCTTCTTGCCTGCCCACGGATTCTTCCTATTCTTCATCATCCAAGTGTCACTGGCTGGATTCTGAAGCTCAACCTTATTGAGGTTTTCTTCGTGGCCATTAGCTTCCTCCTTCTCTGTTTCATTCTTTTCAATCTTCCTCTTCTTCTGCTCGTGCTGTGGGATGTTGCAGACAGAGATGGCATTATTCTTTTGCAAGGCATCAAGATCACCGACGTAATTGTTGCCAGCGGAGGCAGAGGGGTCAGGGGCATAGCCATACTTATGGAAAGTATAGTACTGCTCATCGAAAATTAAAGGTTCAATGGAGGCATCCTCAACAAAGCCGAGCTTGTGGTTGCGCATGCCCTGGGCAATGCCGTCCTTGGTGTATGGGTGGGCTCGGCCATCAATGGGGTTCCAGAGCTGTTCATAGGTGGGGTTAAAGGCAACAACATGCTGGAGTGGGTCTATTGGTCTCGACTGTGCTTGGTAGGCTTCAGCCACCATGAGGGAAACATGGTTTCATCGACCTTTGGTGCTGCAAACTTGACTGGAAGAAGGCGCAGTGGGGAGGCCTCGGGATGATGCAGTGGAATTAGGGTCTTGGAATTGGTCCTCTAGTTTGTCTATTTCATCATCATTTCGGTCTTTTTAGATTTGGAGGAGATCCACTGAGAGAAATTAATGTGGATTGAGAACTTTGAGATTGAATCAGCCAAAAATATTTCCAATGTGGTGGTGAGAATCGATACCAATATCCTGATGCAAAAACATAAGCAACATTACAGTAAGTACATTTTGATATCACACTACATATTCCTTGACTCATCTATTAATAAGTAGTCTCATTGTTTCCTAGAAGCAAAATACTATGCCAACTTGTGCATGTACACAGGGACAGACCTAGAATTTAAAGCTAATAAGCGAAAAAAAAAATCAAAAAAATTTACAACAGCATCCATATATGTTGAATTTGAATCTTTTCTATTGAAAAAATCAAGTATTGTAATTGATTTTCTCATGATCTACAAATAAAATAAAAATTATATTTATTATCTCACAAAAAGACTAATCAAACTATGACAATTTTATTTTGATAAATTTGTGTCACATATATATATATATATATATATATTATATTATTTATTTCGTTTTGTTTCTTTATCTTTGCGATTTTATCTTTGTCATTTTGTCTCTTTATCTTTGTCACCCATTGCCCCAAACACACCGATACCCCCACTACTAATTTATAATGCATTATATGTCCTTTATCTCCTTCTTTCTCTTTATCATTGTTGCCTATTCCCAATATTGCCCCACTACCAAAAAACAGTCAAAGTGTCAAACAATCAAATGTTTTATATATTATCACTTTATAAATCACAACTCACAATCAAATGCTTTAGCAAAAACTATATATAATTCACAACTCACATCTCACTTTCCCAACTCAGACTCTCCCACTCACCAGTTGCCAAAAAAAAAAAAAAAAAATCTCTGAGACAGACAGAGACTTCCAAGCCCCAAACACAATCACAAATTCAAATTCAATTCACAATCATCCTTTGCAAAAAAAAAAAAAAAAAAAAAAGAAAAAAAAAAGAAAAAGAAAAGGAAATTCCTACAATCATCCTTAGCAAAAAAAACAACACAATTAGTCGATCACAGATTCACAACAAACATTATATCAATGTTATGTTAGGTTTTGAAGTTTAAAGAGAGAAAAACTACTTGGAAGGGCAGATTGGAATTTTGGGATGGAGGCTGGAGGCTACAGCTGCCGAAGACAATGGTGGGTTGGGCAGATCAAGCTGTCAAAGGCTCTAAGGGCAATGGTAGCGACATGGGTCTGTGGTAGCTGAGGCTAGGTGGCGTGATGGTGGCTTGTAGTGACGTCGCGTGAGGCTAACGGTCAATCAGTACTCAGTAGGGATGGCAATTTCTGTCCGACCCGCGGGAACTTGGCCAGGCTCGACCCTAATGGGTTGGGTTTTACCTAGCCCGATAAGGAATAGGGTCGGGTTTGTGTTTAAAAAAAAAAAAAATCCAAACCGGGTCGGGTTTTTATGAAAACCCGATCCAAACCCGAACCCGACCTAACTCAGCTATATATATAATTACTAAAATACCCTAATATATATATATATATATTGTTATAACCCTAAAATTTCTATTCCTAATTTCATTTCAGCTCACACCTGCCTCTGCCTCTCATCTCTTCAACTCACCAATACCACTCTCACTCCCACAATCTCACTCTCTCACTCACAAATGACATTCTCACTCACTCTCAATCTCACCGTCAGCCAACTACCTAACCTCTCATCGCTGGTCCAAGTCTCGTCGTCGTCCCAAGCTTTCGCTGCCGTCCCAACTCCCATGCTCTGTCAGTGTCACCGACTCATTGCCGGTCGTTTCTTCCTTCTTGGTGGCTCCATTCTTGAGGTGAGAAACCAAGGCTTTTCGAGCACCTAACCATTGGCAAGTTCTGCCTGGCTTCTCCGAACAATTATACCATTTTGGCTAGTCTTACAATGAGCCTTGATGACAAATCAGGGCTAAACTAACTCCTATTTTTTTTTTTTTTTGATAAGAACTCCTATTTTGTTTAATGTTTATATGGTTGTAGGAGTTAATAAGTTTTATTGTTCAACTTCGAAGAGAGTAAGTAGATTTATAATTATAAAAGCCCTTGATAAAGTCTTAGTGCTAAGTGTTACTGTTCAACTTTTCTTCAAAAAATTTTTTTTTTGGATATTGAATCATTGATGTACTCGGTTTGTTGTTCTGTTTTGTAGCTTCATTTCAAAAAAAAAAATTTGGTTGGGCCATGATTTGGGCCGCAGATTGGGCCCAAATCTAGTTGGGATAAACGGGGCCCACGGGACCCAGCGGGGTGGGTTTGGGCCCCAAATAAAAAACCTGTTCAGTAACTGGGCCAGGTCTGGGTAACAAGTTTGGGCCCGCAGGGCGGGTCTGAGTATGAAAAAACCCGGCCCGAATCCGGCCCGTTGCCATTTCTAGTACTTAGTACTCTTTCTCAGTCTCTCCTCTCCAATCACTCTCTCTCAATCTCTGTCTCTCTCACTTTTTTTAAAAAAAAATTTTATAATTTTATTTGCATCGGTTTGTAGGGTTAAAACTGTTAATGGGTTTAAAAAAATTTGGGTTGGGCTTAGGGGGCTTGTCAAGGTTGGGCTGGGGGGGCCTAGTAAGGGTTGGCTGGGCTTAAAATAGTATATATAACTAATTTTTTTTTATTATTTTGTAGGCCAGGGGCCCGGGCTCCCTTAGGCCCCATACTGGGTCCGTCTCTGCATTTACATGTTGTTCGATTGTCAAAAAAATTGTCTAATGGTTTTTTTTTCCTCCAAAACAAAATCAATTACCAACAAATTATTCCCTTGATTATTAGAATCTAAATAAGTATTGTAAAATTAAAAATCTAGGAGAAAGCATGAAAACAAGCGCAACCAAGCAAACAACAAATTGATGGTAAAAAATATTATGAAATGAACAAAAACACGAAATTTATAGTAGATGGTTTTATTTTAATGAACAAAATTTTGGGATTTATAAGTAAACAATGAAGATTAAACTGTAGTCTTTGGAAAATAATAGAACAAAATTTAAAATTATGCGTACCTTCTGAGATTTTCTGTGGAGGACACAATGGTTGAGTGTCGTCCCTTGGTTTCGCTTGATAGAGTTTGTGTTTTTATTTTTATTTTTTGGTTCATGAGCGCTTGTAGATTTGGTCTATATATAAACGAATGTTTTGGACGTTCAACGTCACTAGGACTCAAAAATCAATATCAATAAATATATATATATATATATATATATATATACATGTTAGAGAGTATAGGGTTGTGCCAAGTGGCGCATTCCTTGAAGCTCTTTTTATTTAGGCTTCTACTTCAAAGAGTTTGCATTTATATCAAACTAGCATGTAGTCTCATGCATTTACAATATTACAATTAAAAACAATCATAATTACATGGTTTAAATTATACATTTTTTTTATAGAAAATGTTGAAATTATACATGATATTAGCTTACACCATTTTTAAACAATAGATTTCTAAAATATTTAATGGTTTCTCATTATATATATAATTTAATTTAGACTCTTTGGTTTTTGCACTCAATAATTCATTTGCCATAAAAATTAAAAAAATAGATGGACACATGACACAAAATTAGACTCTAATTGAAATTCAATTTTAAATCTATTTGGATTTAGACTTTTTGATTTTTATACTAAATAATTCACTTGGCACAAAAAAAATAAAAATTAAAAAGGACACATGGAGCACAATTGGACTCCAATTCAAATTATAATTTGACTTTCTCTGAGCTTTGCCTATTAATATATATATATAGATGTAAAGACATAGATTCGGTAGCATGACCAAAGTGATGGAAGGACCAGGCCAAAAGGCCTAAAACAATAAATTTGTAGAGAA
Organism: Lithocarpus polystachyus; assembly: GCA_033629205.1. Taxonomy (NCBI): domain Eukaryota; kingdom Viridiplantae; phylum Streptophyta; class Magnoliopsida; order Fagales; family Fagaceae; genus Lithocarpus; species Lithocarpus polystachyus. The sequence goes on from CM066168.1 coordinate 50,453,211, forward strand.
TAGGTAAACAAAGCTGGGCTAGCCCAGATGAGACAATCAATAAGATGAGTTCAGTTGATAAGGAAAATGAAATGAATAAGTTTTACTTCAGGAAATTGTCCTCGGCTAACGTCCAAGGAGGTCAATTATATTATAGATTGTTCTAAGTTACACGTTTGGTTCTTAGTGTGTACAATGTATTCTTCCTTGATCATTTTCTTTTCTCCCCCCTTACTATGAAGGGTTCCTTCACATTATATAGTTCCTTCCAAATCCTCTTGATCCTACACTTGTTGATCATCTGAGTCCTCACTTGAATGTCCGTCCTATCAGACACCCTCTTTAACCTTCTGTGAGTCGTGGTAACCAAAGCTACACTATTCAGAGGTCTTCTCCACATAAATGCGGCCAGAAGAGTAGTTGCAGCGTATTTAATGCGGTGGTAACAGCTTTTCTTTATATATTTTTGGGGCTTCCCTCCTCGGATCGTCTCCATCCTTCTCATATTTATCAAGCTCCACCCTAGGATCTTTTGTGCTTATTTATCTTTCCTCAGACTATAAATCGTCCTTGGACAAAACTTAAGGCTCAATACATGATTTTGAGCTCTTATCCCTACAATAAATTATTAGTTCATTGAATCAGCTAATAAAGTAAATGTATATATTATCTATAGTTGTGCATTAATTATTTATATTAAATGAATTTATAAAATTATTTTTATAAACTTTATTTAAGAAATATTTTTTAGTTAGAATAATAACATTAGATTTACAACACGATCAACGTATTGTGGGGCCTAAGGTGATAACTTTAAGTGAAGTCTATTCTTATAGAATATTTATTTAACTTTTGTTTTTTTTTTCATTTAAAATCTATTTTTTTAGAAAAAAAATTACAAATTAAAACGAACCCATCACATTATTCAATGACTATACAACTAAAATAAATACTATTTATTGAATGAAGTAACCAAACACTAAAAAATTATGGTTGAAAATTTTAATAAAGTTATATATTTGATATTTCTAAATAGAATTTGAGTATAAATTTATTTACTAGTATAAGATTAATGAGTTATTTTAACATTTATGTGTGAGAGATTAAATGATTGACCAATCCAATGAAAATATTTTTCTTTAACTGGTTTTTCTTTAATAAAAAACAACTACTTTTTATTTATTGGTAAATATTTAGGGCTTAATTAATACTTCTATTGGTACATGAATATCTCTATTGGTAAAAATTTAGGGACCTTAGGCAGTTGGCTTTTTGGCTCACCTATTGAGCTGGCATTGATTTACAATATGACATTATTCCGCATGTTTATTTGCTTTGACAAAAATTGACACAAAAACTAATATATATATATATATATATATATATATTTGTGAATTTACTAAAAATTAATCTTAACCCTTTAAATTTCTTGATTCCTTTCAGTGACATGTTACACACACACACACACACACACACACACACACACACACACACACACACACATACATACATACATACACACATATATGTATGTATATATGTGGAACTAATATTGTAGTATTTATTTTATGTAATTAGAAAGATAACTAATATAATGAATATGTTTATTTTGTTATATTAATTATTTTAAGCATAATGAAATTCTAATATCATTTTTCTAAGATTTATATGAGAAACAATTGACTTATATTTTTTATGTGAGGAACAATTGATTTGAAATATGGTAGTCTTACTAAAATTTTAGTTGTCTTTGCAACTATTGAAACAATGTCCAACAAAAGGGGGGGGGGGGGGGGAGGGGGACTTTACTAACACAAAATCTAGAATGTAAAAAAAATAACTTGAAGGATATTTGCAATTTTTGTAGGCATGAAACATGCCTATTTATATGACCCAATATATCATGCAATTTTCAATTTAAAAACACATATGTATACTATGATCAAATCACTACACTATTCTTAGTATCTTTCTATTTTGTCTATAAAATAATTAAAGATTACCTTTTTTTTACTAGGAAAGTTATTGAATTTTTTTTTTATACATCGATAGTTGAGGGTGAGTGATCTAAATCTGAATGTCTTTATTAAAAATTGAGATGCCAACCAGTTAAACTAAATCTTATTGAAATATTGGTAAAAACTAATAATGAGTTGCACCACACATCATGCAAAACTCAGCTAGTATTTCTAATTGGGATTTTTTTTTTTTTTTGATACCCTTCCAAGAAAACACAAGTTACAAAAGAGCTGGGCTCACCCAACTAAAGCGCAATGGCATGCTAGTAGCCAAGTTGGCCATAGTATACACATTGCCTAAAATAGGCTTGGAAACAAAAGCAGATCTATACAAGAGACTAGACTGATTAAGGTGTAACTAATTAGTCAACAAAATTTGTTCCTGCCAATTGGGGGCTACCTTTCTGTTGGTCACACAGATTGATCTTTTGTCATCACTAAGAAATAAAATATGGGTGAATCCAAAGTTCCTGGCCTTTATAGTAGCGATTACCATTGCTTCCTGGATGGCACTGAAGGTTGAGGAAGATGCACAAGTAGAGACACCATGAAACAGGTGAGTCCCTTGCAAATTTATGGCTTTGTAAGCAAATCCACCTTAGACATATTGGGGGAACAGTAGAGATCTGATTTTGTGAGGTTAATGACTTGCCTAGAGATGGAACAATACCAATCTAAGATGTCCTTGATAGAGGATAATGAGTGGTTGTCTTGTTTAAAGAAGAAAATAGAATCATCTGCAAAGAAGAGGTGGGTAAAGGAACACCCATTCCTTCCAAGTTCAACCCCATTAATCTTATTTTGGCTTTCAGCTTTCATGAGTGCCAAAGAGAGAATGTTGGCACACATCAGGAACAAATAAGGGGGAAGGGGATCACCCTGTCTAAGGCCTTTTGAGGGGAAGAAGGATTTTGTGATGTTACCATTGATAAGGAGAGTGTAATGAACTGTGGTAACACACTCTATAATCCAAGTGATCCAATTGTCACTGAAGTTCATAGCAATCAGAACAGCTCTCAAGAACTTCCAATCTACCCTATCATATGCCCTACTCATGTCAATTTTGAGAGCCCCAAAGCAAATTTTCCTCCCTTTCTTTTTCCCCAGAAAGTCAAAAATCAAAACAGTAAGTAAGATATTGTCAGAGATATTTCTCCCTTTGATGAAGGCATTCTGGAATGGGGTAATGAGGCTATCCATAAGGGTTTTAAGTCTATTAACAAGAATTTTAGATATAACTTTGTACACGACATTGCATAGACTTATTGGTCTAAAATGTGAGACCTCATCAGGAAAATGGACTTTGGGGATAAGGGTAATATATGTGTGATTTAAGGATCTTAAAATAGAACTTGAGTGGAAAAAGGCATTCTAATTGGGATTTCCTAATCCTATATTAATTGGGATTGGGATTGAGATTTTCTAATCCTAACTTCATTGGAACTTGGATTAGGGGTTTCAAATAATTTTTTTTGGTTGCTCAGTAAGCTTCTTTTCCTCTATTCATATTTTAAGTTCTTAACATTTATTTTATTTCATTGTTTCATCTTTTGAGTTTGAATAATTTTACTTATTTTCCTATTTAATATAGTTGGGGTGTGCAGCCAATTCATCAAAACCGACTTAATCCAACTCTATTCGCTGAGTTGTATCAGTTTTTAGGGGTTGAGTTGGGTTATAAGTTTTTTACTTTTCACAATGGGTTAAGTTTGGGTAATAAGATTCAAAAATTCATCTAATTCAACCTGACCACCTATATTTAATATATATTTAAAAATGCATTATAAAAAATTGTGTAAGGACACAAACTCTACAAGTGGACCTGCGAACAGGATAAATTGAAACCCAGGCTGTATACAGTATCCTTGGAATAAATTTGTAAAGAGAGTGGACTGAAGATTACTTGATTGAGAACGTATGGGTTGATGGCCCAAGTGTGTCCATGATCAGATTAACATTAATCAAATGTTAAGAGGATACAGGATTCTTCTCGGCACAGTCCGAGGAGTTAATCTAGACTACTACTATGAATACCTCTCTCTCTTTCTCTTCACTGCTTTCTCTTTTAATGACTTCCTTTTTTTTCTCCGATTGTTCGATGCCTCTTCTCTTTGTTTCCAGCTCTATTTATATGCCAATTTTACCTCATGTGCCAGTTAGGTGAGTCTTCTTTGATACTTGTCCCATCAGCCTTCACCTGAAGTCTTCACTTGGCAGCTGTAAAAGATGAAGGTCACTGTTCAGGTGTCTTTTCCCATTAATGCGGCCATGATGTTAGCTGCAGGATTATAAATGCAGTGGCAGCAGCCTTTTACTTAATATCTGATCGTTGCCACCTGTCCTTTTTACCCATATAAGTCAGAGGACTCTCCGGAAAAGCTAGGATCGATGTTGGAGCGTTCATCTGGATCATCCTTTTAACAATCTGAACAGGCAAGTCTCCTCGGACCAATCTTTTTTCCACGTGACTTATACTTCAGAAATGAGTTAGGCTGGGCACGCTCCTTAAGATTTGTTGTCCTCGAATGTATAGGTCTCCTCGGACAGGCCCACGGCCCATAATCTGGCATTGGGCCTTTTACCCCTACAAATTGTTATTTATTTTTTTGCCTCTCTTCCTAAATAAAATAAAGCCCTAAGTTCTCAAGATTTCAATTTCCTTCTTATGCTCATAATTATTTAGTTATAAATTTATTTTTATTTGTGATGGTGTTGTACTAATGCTCAATTTAATAATAATAATAATAATAATTAAAAAAAAAACTATTCAGCCAATGGATACAACTCGATCCACGTGAGTTGGGTTGGACCTAGTGATGGGTTGGATTTTTTTAACTCACTATGTTGGATTGGGATGAAAAAACCCCTCAACTCAACCTAGCCTGCCCATGCACACCACTAAATACAGTCACTCAACGTCCTTAACAGAAGTATAAAGAGTTGACAATGGTACATCTTCCAAAAATATGATTGAAAGTATTTGGTGCTAGCTTTAGGAATTTTTTTCAAATGTCATTAAGAAACTTAAATCAAACAAAATTTAATAATAAAAAAATAACTTGAATATATTGAGATATCGACATAAAAAAAAACATGCAAATATATTAAGTTTTATAATTTCTTTATACAAGTTTTTATATTTTGAAATTGTTACATTATAGTTCATTATTATTGTGGGAGGAAACTTAGTCTCGGCCCCAATCAGGTACCGTAGTGTGTGTTATCACACACACTACGATACACCCTTCCTTAGGCCGAGTGCTTATAAGGCAAGGGTGGGAGACGTTTCTCCTCGATGTGGAATTGAGCAAATTCGTGCGAGTGGGAGCAAGGGTCAACCCTGCCCATCCCAAAGTGAACAATACCTGATTGTTGCCGAGACTAAGTTTCCTCCCACAATTATCATTATCTATTGTCAATGTAAGTAAATGTGACCATTTTATTTTCTTAATTAAATTTGTATAAAATTTTTTATTTGTATACAATTGTCATTATCTACTTGTCATTGTTTTAATAAAAAAAATTAAACTAAATGAAAAAACTCAACTCACTAGCACTATATTAATTATTGACACACACAGTCACACCCATCTATGCGCAAATAATAAATTAAGTGTTATCAATCAAATACTTGAATAATCACATTCTCAGAAGAAAAAAACAAAAAAAACTTGAACAATCACTAAATTTCTTAAATCACTAATTATATTACAAAATGTTATTACTGTTAGGACATATGTGATTTGATGTTAGGAACATATGTCAATATTTTATGTAATTAGTTAATCCTTTGACAAAACGCACTTTACTTGTAATTTGGTAAATTTAGGATGTGTTTAATGCTTCAAGGAACAAGGTTTTAAGTTCAAGTGTTAAAGCCATGCAAGTCTGTCCAAGAAACAAGTGAGAAAGTATTGCATTTTAAAGCTCGACAGCTGGCATTTATCAAGGTTTAAAAACTGTTAAAGCCTGTGGCTCGACAACTAGCTCGATAGATGGCTATCTATCGAGGTTTATGAAACTTAGTTTTTCAAGGCTATTTTTCATTCAATCCGTGAATGTATGTTTGGACTTTTTTTTTTCTCATAACCCTAGACATATATAAGGATTGTTTTAAGGGCCGTCGTAGGTTATACACTTGCCAAGTTCATGCAAATTGTGACCGAAAATAGAATTTGCCCTAGTTCATATTTCTTTTGAATAAGCTGCTGTGTTTGTATACCGTGGGGTTTTATGACGAAGCAACTTCGTGATCTTCAACGTCTAGATGAATTGAAGAACTTTGCAACCAACATCCTTCTCAAGTTGGTGATTAAGTCGTGTACTGGGATCCGCGCAATTGATTAGTCGCGTACTGAAAGCCGTGCATTGAAAATGAGAGATTATTATTACTAAACAAGTCTAATTGGGTATTAGGGTAAGGGTTCAACTGTAGGTTGGTATAAGGTACTGGAATTTCTTTACTTGTAACCGCTTATTGTGATAACAGTGAATTCTTAGGAGTGGTGACCTTAAAATCACTCGGTGGGGTTTTTGCTGTGTAGGTTTTTCCCATTCATAAACAAATCACCGTGTTAATTTATTTTCTACTGCATACTTTAGTTAATTGGTGATTTGTTTGTGTTACCACGCGCTTTGCATGTTAATTTGATTAATTACTAAACCTGACTAATTAATCAATTAATTTATCACAAGGGGTCAATACATTTTTGGCCTATCAATTATAGCATAACAATAATACACACATATGTAACAAATTCACTTTATCTTATAAAATTTAAATTTTTTAAAATAATATTATATTTATAGTATATACACACATTCACACATATCACAATTCACAGAAAAGTTTGGAGGGCACGTTATATATTAATACATATAAGGAGTTCAGGTAGCAGAGTTCGGAGGGCACATTATATATTAATACATATAAGGAGTTCAGGTAGCAGAGTTTTTTCAATCCATCAGTGATTGTATTGGAATTTGGACGGATCCATATCCCGTGCAATACCTAGGGTATTGCACGGTGTGCAATTCCTCTTTTTTCAGCCATAGATTTAATCTAATGGCTTCAGCATTTGACACCTTACCAAAAGACAAAAATACTATTTTGCCCTTAAAAATCTCACACCCGCCTACTGCTTCAGCATTCAGCCCGCCCCCTGTTTCATAAAACATAAACTCAAATTTTTTTTTTCCTCTCTCTCTCTCCCCTGCGCAGCTGCCTCTCCTTCAATCCACTGTCACAGACTCACAGCAGCCTGGTACCAGTCCACACAAGGCCAAGCCTCTCTCTAAATTAACAAAACACATATGAAAGCTCAACATATATATAGCAAAGTACAATAATGGTATCTAAAGCACATTGCAACCTGCACTTTCAACACAAGTCCAACAAAAAAATTATATGAGTACGAAAGTTTAAACAAAGTACTCCGGCAGAAAAAATTTGTAACATGTTGATGACAGAAAGAGCTTAATGCTCAACAGGCTTGCTCATGTTTTTACTGTTCTAGATAACCTTCAAAAATGCACATTTGTGAGGAATATGATCAATTTATAGTTAAAATATGTTAGATATTGTCATATGTACAAATACGTTTGTGCTGTTTTGGAAACTCATCTTAGTAATTCAGTGTCTTTTATTTGTCTATGTAGACTTGGGCTGCCCAATTTCAACCTTGAATAGTTCCACGGCAGTAGGTTTTGATGAGAGAATGTTGCTACACTCAGAAGTATGGCGCTGCTTTTCTACATCTCTCCCTGATCCCCTTTATGTTACTTAGGTTTTCTCATGTATAAAGCTTTTATTTTCATCTTTGTTTATTGTTTTGCTGTGCATTGTTTTTATATGTCCTTATATATTTAAGTGTCTTGAATATGAAAATTAAATTTAAATTTCCATCTCTCATGAAAATTAAATTTAATGAATATGAGAGTTGGGACTTGGGACAGCTTCACACACGAGATGGGTCTTCTTCGTCAGCGTCGGAATCGGACGAGCTTGAAGCTTCGCCAGAGATTTGGAAGCAACAGTGATGGCAAAGAGAGAGGCTTGGCCTTGTGTGGACTGGTACCGGGCAGCTGTGAGTCTGTGACAGTGGATTGAAGGAGAGGCAGCTGCGCAAGGGAGATAGAGAGAGAGAGAGAGGAAAAAAAAATTTTGAGTTTATGTTTTATGAAACAGGGGGCGGGCTGAATGCTGAAGCAGTAGGCGGGTGTGAAATTTTTAAGGGCAAAATAGTATTTTTGTCTTTGGTGAGATGTCAAATGCTGAAGCCATTAGATTAAATCTATGGCTGAAAAAAGAGGAATTGCACACTGTGCAATACCCTAGGTATTGCACGGGATATGGATCCAATTTGGACCTACTGGTTTCAGCTTAGTGCTGACAAACCCAGTGCTGTAATATAAAAAACAAATTACTTCCTCTAAAGTGGAAAAGATTTGTCTCCAAACTAATTTAGAGGAAAATCCTTTAAACTTCTTTTATATCTTTTTATTGAATATAAATTTTGAAAATCTAATCATTGAATTATATAATTTTACTATATTCTTCATGCTTGCAAAATTTCAAGAAGATTAAAAATTAATAGTCATGCTAATAGTTAAATGTTTAAATTTCAAGTTTTTATTTTCTAAAATTACGTATAAAAAATAAGTTTATTGGTTTAATAGTAAATAACATCTAATTTGAATAAATTTTGACATGTATGTTATAACATACAATTCAACGGTTAAATTTTAAAAATTCACATCTAATAAAAAGATATAGGATAAATTTAAAAGATTTTTCTCTAAACTAGTTTGGAGAGAAATTTTGTTCATTCAAAGCTAGCTTATTCTATCAAAGTCAACTCACTTTAAGGCTTGGATGTTGGAACACTCTTAGAGTTCTATCATGCTCTTCAACCCTTTGTGTCCTACGCAATTGCACGAGCATTAACACTTTGTAAACAAATTCACTGGAATGCAATAAAAGTTTGTACAATAGAATTAACCATAAATTTATTGTTAGTTTGTTGCCTCATGTATACCAAAAAGCATAGCAATTCTTCTTAAACAGTTTTAGATCCAATATAGTGTACTTCTTATTCTAACTCAATAATAATAATAATAATAATAATAATAATAATAATAATAATAATAATAATAAAGTTTGGATAAGGAAATTAAAAATTCTTTTTTTGAATATAATAGTATAGTTTAGTGGAGTGAGTGAGAATTTATATAATATTTCTCTATATGCTAGCGGGTAAAGTTCACATGTTGAGAAAAAAATGACGTTTGGGAGTTTAAAGTCCTGAGCTACACATTTAAGAGTTAGACTCTTTTGAGTATGTATGGTATTTTAAGCCTTTAAAAATTCGTCTTTTTTCTACCCATATTAGACATTCATGAATTAGGTCATTTTGAGTGTTTGCTTGAGAAAAAAGAGTTATATGGGTGAGTTTATCACATAGATACAATCAACGTGGGACAAAACTTCCCCTCAAAAAGAAAAAAGTGGGACAAAGCTTATATTCAGTATTTTAGGTGGTGTTTTATCGGTTCATCTCTTAAGATTTTACCATGTTGTTGTGGCTACTTAATTAGAAAATATACTTTTATTCTGTAAGAAAAAGTCACATGGCAAAGTTTTAAAATAGGAATTTAAGGAACATTACTTAAGTACTATACTAGATCAAAAAAAAAAAAAAAGTATTGTACTAGATATATTCTCGCAAACACTAATGCATTTATTGCAAGCTTTATTTCTTATAATAACAAGTCATGCGGCACTAAATTTTTTTTTTTTTAACTTTTTCTTATTCCAACTTTTCAAAAAAAAAAAAAAGTGAGAAACACCAACTTTTCAACCTTAATTGAAAAAAAAAAAAAAAAAAGAAAGAATTATTTGTGAAGATGCCAATATTATTGTAAAACAATATTGTAACTAATGATCTTTAACATGCTAATACGGTAATCTTTTTATACCTAATCTAGTGTTATATATACACCTAATTTAGAGTTTGGCTTCTAGGAAACCTAATGAAGCGAACATAGGCAAATTTTTGAGTCTTATTATATGCTGCATTCCCAGTTAAAAATACTTTCAATCAAGCAAAGTTACTTTACTGCCTTCGGAAGGAACAATATTTTAGGCAATCAATTCATAAAACATTGATAATTTTAATTACAAATTCGTAAAAAAATGGTGAAGGCGAAAGACATAATCCAAGGGATAATATAACAGAATCCATTATAACATCAAGGTAGCAATAGCAATAGCATCAATTTTATTTTAATTTGATTTGTCTAAAGGATTTTGGCTCTATAACAACATCACCAACGGTTTAATTCAATGATTATTATTTATTAGAATCTTAATAAGTATTGTATCCTTCTAAAAAAAGTTTTGTAAAATTAAAAATCTAGGAGGAAGCTCATAAACAAGCGAAACTAACTAATTATGCAAACAACAAATCGAAAGTCAAAATTATAAAAAGAACAATAAACACGAAATTTACAATAGATAATCATTATTCTCAAGTCTTAACCAATTTTTGGATGCATAAATAAACAATGAAGATTAACCTGTCTTTGGAAAATAATATAACATACGAATCAGAAATTTTAATTATGTGTACCTTCTGATTCTCTGTGAAGAGTTTCAAAAAAAATTCTCTGTGAAGGATCAGATCGCTGACAACGAATACGTAATTTTTGGTTTCTTAGATCGAAATTTGTTGGGTTATAAGTTAACTGTGACAAGAAGTGTATTGGTAAATGGTAATAGGAGTGTTGGAACGAAAGTCATAAAGGGTATTTTTTTATGGATTTTTTTTTTTTTTTGAAGACAGTAATTTATTGCATTATAAGGTTTTTGTGGTAAGTGTTTTAGTAATAGGAATGTTGGAATAGTGGGAGTTTTAAGCAGTGTCTTAGGGCAGTTGTTATAGAGTCATAGACGTTGTATTTGGGAATTGGGATTGAATAATTACATTGGTTTGGGATTTTACGGCTACTTAAGAGGAGGAAATTGATAGATGAGGATTAGGTTTCTGCTAACATATAGCAATAAACTAATATCACTTTTGGTGTGATAATCACTCCACAATTATAAGTGCTTGTGAGTGTGAAAAACAAAGGCCCAAGTAGAATTTCTATCCCGTATAACAAAAAAAAAAAAGTAATAAACTAATAATATTTTTTTTCATTTGTTTTTTTTCGTATAATTATTAGAAATGGCTACTTTTGAATAATATCATCATCAAGAAACAAAATCAAATCTTTGTAATAAAAATCCATAATGAATTGTTGAATTCAATTGAACGTAAGAACAATCGCACGGTCACTTATAGGTAAAAATCCAAAAAGTTTCTTCTTGTTCATCGTCTTAAATTGCCTTTTCTTACAAGCACACCTTGATTCTCCTGCTTCATACCTACCATGAATTCCATACTAATTTTAACCCAGGATCCCAACCCTCCTCTAGTCTTTGATCCTTTTTACCATCAAGTGTTTACTAAAGCATTCGAGTTGGGTTTTCCATATGCATATAACATCACAATTATTCACAAGTTCCCAGGCACGTTGGATGGTCAAGGTTAGTATTGATTAATGATTCTTGGCCAATACAAGTTTATGGCGCGTCTAGCTAGTGACTTATTCAACTAAGGAACAAGGAAAATAAATACTAATAAAAACATTGTTAGCTACATTGGAGAGTAAAACTCACTATAATTTAAACACCAAGTAGAATTCAGCAAAAGAAACAAGAAAGCTCCAAGTAGAAAATTCTATTATCTACTCATTCGCTTGCCTAGCATGAAAAATTGTGTTAAAACCAACAAAATACAAGCAATTTTGTTTTCATAACATTGGGATTTTTTTAAAAAAAATTAAAAAATGAGGGGAAAAAAACAAAGGCAAACAATTTACACAAGGTAATATATGTTATCTGAGTGCCAATATTCCATTCTCAAACGTACATGTAATTACTCAATTCAATGACAAGAACAAGTGTAAGACACTAGAACAGAAATTAACATGTACATGATGATCTGTTGATGATATCTGAATCTTTTTTTTTTTAAGAGCAACAACCACCATTTGGAGGTGGTTGGTATTCCGGTTTCTGTTTTAAAATGTTTCTCTTCACTAGAGTAGATCCTTCTTCCAAGAGACTAGGAACCTCCATTATCTGTAATATAATCTCAAACGTTTAGTCAAAAAAAATAATAAGGTAATATAATCTTGAACTCATTAAAAGTGAGAACAGTAAATGAACTACAAAGGTAAATAATTACAGCTTTTCACTCATTCTAGTTGCATGAAAATCATACTTTGGTCAATGTATGTTTGCTAACCAGTCAACTAATAATTCAAATCCAAAACATCAATGCTACACAATAATGAGAATCATATTTTGTTTTCTGTTTCACAAACAAACATAGTTTTTCTTGGATAAACCTTTCTTTGTTCCTATCATCAGATAAACCCCCTTTCTCCGCCTGACCCTTCCCCTCATGGTAAGGGGGAATATGCCATTCCAACTAAAGGCTACCAAGTCAAACTACTATAGCTTTTCTTTTAAAAATATATAAAGAGGGTTGGGGCTATTGTTTGTTGGCTGGTAGGCTGGCAGCATTAGTGCATTACAACCACAGTTCTCTCTCTCTCTTTCTCTCATCATAGCTTGAAATAGATCTAACATAAAACCCACCATACACTTCACAATAAAATAAATATAGTGATTATATTGATAAACTGACTACCTTTAATGGCAAGAGTATTACCTTTAATGCAAGTTCTTCAAAGCATTGCTCCACATTTTCCCTAGTTTTAGCACTACATTCAAGAAACAAACATCCAAGCTCTTTAGCTAGTGCAATTCCCTCCTCTCTACTTACAACCCTTTCAGAATCCTGGAATCACACGTAAACCAAATGTTATAATTGAAGTAATAAATCAATTGTTCTTTTCAATAAGAATAACAACATATTTGATAATCTACCAGAAGGAAAAAGGAGCCAAAAGGAAAAAGGAGTGACAGGAAAAATAGCACTAAATCGACATGCATACTCACTCTCTCAGAGATAAAGCCTGCAACTTACCAAATACTTTTACAGTACGCTAAGAACTGAAGTTCACTCTAGCCTTCGATTTAGACATGATAATCATAGCATGTTAATATGACAATTCATTTTTAGGCAATTAAAGTACACACACAATGTGTTCATCATATTGGCTTTGCTCTCTAGCATGCTAATTGTACACGGAAAAACTAGGAATTACAAGGCAGTCTCAACTCATTAGCAATAACTCAGTGCATCATAGACAATTTTATCTCAACGATAGAGGTCGAGAACAAATATATACCAGTCAGTGACTTAGCTATAGTGAATGTATTAAATGAAAGCATTGCAACTATAAACTTAGATTTTCAATACAATGTAGCAACTAATCAGCTCTACACTTTGCTAACAAAATTTTGTTTTCCTACAACTACTAAGCATTTGGAGAAAACTTGGAAAGAATATGACTGTTAAATTACATATTGTCCCAAAAGCTATTAGGATATGGCAAATTAATCATTTAACCACATGCTTCTAACCTCCCCCCCACCCCCCACCCCACCCTCACGTGTGGGCTCAAACTCCATTTTAATAGGTGAAGCCCAACAAGTGGGATTTTAAACGGGAGGTAGAGTGGAGGAGATAGGGATCAAACACAAGACCACCTACTCTGATACCATGTTAAAGTACAAACTGTCCCCAAAGTTTAATCTTCTTTGACAGGCTATCTCAAAAAATGCAGATCATACCAGTCAAATGTGTCAGACATTTTGTTCCATTTATTTTCTCACAGATTTGCTTACAGAAATTTAGAAAGATCATGAAGCTGAGTTTCTGTCAACTTATAGCAAAATGTAAAAGATATGGAGAATATAAAACTTACAATATCAACTTTATTTCCAACAAGCATCTTGACACAGTGCTGATTAGTTGAGTAGAGTTCTACTTCTTTAGCCCATACATCAGATAAGTTTGTAAAGGTGTCCCTCCGAGTAACATCATAAACTAAAACACAAGAAAAGAAATTGGTAATAACTATTAACCAAAACCATGGGAACATAGCATTAAAAAAGGTGATGAACAAAGTCAACAATTCAACAGCAAAAAGCCTATTAAAGTTATAATTGAATCCACTATTTATAATACCAATTAGCCGTGTTAGTTTCAAGCGACCTATGCGCAAAGGCCTATGTATTTGTGCCATAGATGAAATTTGAGTAGAAAATTAAAGAAAGTGTTTCTCAACGCCTCCATGATGCATATGCTAGAAAAGTTTGTCTTAAATAAGAATATAAAAAGTATGATAAGGTCACAAACAAGGCAGCTGTGCAAAAGACAAGAAAGGAGGAGGGGGATCTTTTCAAAGCTTGCCTACACCACTTAGATTAAGTCTAAAAAAATAGTTTATCCAATAATAAAGCCAATGCATTGTTTAATGTTGTTCACTAGCACATATAGAATCAAAAAGCCATTATGAACAAACAAGCGCTTATAACAATGTCATGTTATATACCTGACTCTCATCTCTCTATTTACAGGCATAATATCATCAATGGTCACCAACAGAACTAACCAAATTCTTGCCAGCTATATTAACTTTATAAAAGCCACAACTCTAGTATAATATGAAAATTGTTTATCTTCCAACAAATTCTGACATTATCCTTTTCAGAATTCTGCTTCCCTTTAAACTTATGATCTAATATTCTGAAAGCTACAGCATTTGTCTTTGTTTGAGCATGGCCAGATCATTTCGTTAGAATCTCCTTTTCCTTACAACATTTTGTGTACTAAATTTCCTGCCAATCCTTAAAAATTGGAAAATGCTATCGCTACTACAAAAAGCTCACAAAATGATGTAGCAATAATATGATTGGTGCCACTTAAACAATATAATAAATGAATGTTTGAATCACTTTTCTGTGATTGATGACATGTCATTTTGTATGAGTTATGAAGTAAAATTTGTAGTATCTAGCATCACTCTTAAAAATCTCATCTTCCAACTCTTCCAGACACCTACCTAAAGATTCTTTTTACAACTACGAATAGACAAACAAAGCTTTTGTTCCCTGACTGGTGCAATAGAAAATAGGATTTTGAAAAAAAGTTGAAAATTATGTTGTTTTGGTGATTCTTTTAGTTGTTATATGGATCTTTGGTATCAGTCAAACTTAGATAATAGATGTGAAAAAGATCAATGATATCTGTGGAGTTGTAAGGCAGTAGTTTAATGAATAAAACAGATTGGAGAATGACAGCTATAAAATATAGCTTTGAAAACCAATATTATTAAATAAATCTTAATCTCTTTTCTATAAAATGTATGCCCTGCTTTTCCCAGGGAAAAAACATAAACTCCACTGGCAAGTTAACACTAGAGAGTGCAATGATAAGTGATGTGTACTGTGTACTTACAGAGAAGATTAATGTATACCATACTAGCTGGCATCCTTCATCTTCATAGTCAACCTGACACGATCCCCTTTATTTTTATTTTAATATAAACCATAACAGCACAAATAAGAGGAATAGGTAGTAAGTGCTTGCACGGAGTTAGCTTGATTGGTAGGGCATGGTGTGTGCTCCGTCAAGGTCCTGGAATCAAGTCCAGGATTAGCCAATGCACGGTTCTTGTGGCCAGGACCGTGCATCCAAGGTTTACTCAACAGGGGTAGGTCCAAAGGGACTTACCTTGAAGAGATTTCTCCATCATTAAAAAATAAAAGAAGAAGAAGAAGAGAGGAAAACATAGCAAGGGTACCAAAACACTGACTAATTACAAGTTGAAACCAAAACAACATCTTCCACAATTAAGAAACTAGATATTTCTATACATGCTTTGAAGAATGACATAAATATATATTGTTGGTAGCATATACCTAGAATAATCCCTTGGGCACCTCTGTAATAAGAGCTAGTTAAAGTTCTGAACCTCTCCTGTCCAGCTGCAAAACACATTTCATTTTGCAAAGTCAATCATAATTCATTTACATAGTGAAACAATTTCTCAGTGGATAGTTTGTGATATAAGTTACAGACACAAGATGAAATGACAAAAGAGCATATGATATGTTTTATCCAAGAAACCTAGAATTGGTGCACAATTCATACATTCACCTTTTTAATGATATAATACAAATGAAATTGCACAGAGAAGCGTGAAGAGCAAACTGAAAATAAAGGTTACTCAACTTGTTACTGTATATTAATCTTTGTTAATGAGCTTCAGAACTCAAAAAACTGCTGCTAGAAAATATTTAATGAAACATTACAAGGTTACCAGTTCCACTAAATGCATCAATGACATGTTTGAACTTTTTAACACGGAAAAATTGGGGAATAGAAGACTTTTGTATCAAAAGTACAGATAATAATACTCCAGATTTAGAATGTGAATGATACAATTCTCCAATAAAGGAGTCATATCAGATGGAGAGAACCAGTCCTTGGTGAACTTAGTTCAACGAAGAAATATTCTTAATTTTGGTTTCTTATTTGATGAATTCTTCTCCTGCAACTTAAGATCCCCAAAAACATGGTGATAGTAGCAAATGTACAAAACAGTAAGGGAAAAAAACTATGGAAAGTTGAAAATCTTTTGACAGTGTAGTTAAGCTTTCAGATTTTTTTCCATATAGATAGATATATAGGATCTAAATTTCAAGTTGGAAGAATAGAAAAGTGAGAGAATGGACCATTGCCATAGCTTACCAGTGTCCCAAATTGTGAGCTTCAATTTCTTCCCACCGACTGTGAGCAGCTTGATTTTAAAATCCACACCTACACATGATTAGAAGTTTTATATATGCATCACTTAACCCATCAAAGTGATTGAAATACTTGCATTGATTGATCAAAATTATAGATAAGAATCGTGAAAGATAAGTGATTTATAGTATTTATTATGTAGACAGTATCTTGTAATAACTTATTTGTATCTCAAGTGATTGGCACCTCTCAGTTTTCCAGCAAAGATATCCAGATTCAAATCCCCACCCCCCATAATCGTGTTATAGAAACACATATACACACCCCCCTTTTTTTTTTAAAGGATTCCAAAATTGAAATCCACAAATTCAAGAAATTTTGTGAATTAACTCGGTGCCAGTTGAGTCTCAAATATTCAAACGTGGGGCGACTAAGGTAGACACTCTACTCTAGTGACCCATATTGCATATACATATACTTGAACTCCCAATGATATTTTTTCCATTACTCAAACTTAAGAATCTAGTCATAGATCCAACAGTGTCAAGACTCTGTTTGGTTCCTCAGAAACCGTAAGTAAAAAAAAAAAAAAAAAAAAAAGACGTTAGCTTTCCGGAAAATATGACATTTCCAATCATTGAAGACCGGACAAAAGTCGAGAACTATAATGGGCAAAAACTTAAAGTTGAACATGAAGATGAACTTTTATTTATAATTCTGTGAGCTACGAAACTGAATTAAAGTTGGCTGAAAAAGAAGAAGAAGAAGAAGAAAGAACCAATGGTAGGGGAAAGATCTTCGACAGAGTTGGAGATGAAGCTGACAAGAAGACTACTTTTGCCAACGGCAGAATCTCCGATCAATAAGACCTTGAATGAGAGATCGTAGTTACTGCTCTGACCTGAAGACGATCCCATTGATTCTATCTCTCTCTTTCTCTATCTGTCTGATGATTAGTGCTTTTCTGTGTGTATTTCTCTCTCTCTCTCTCTCTCTCTCTAAAAAAGTGCAGGGAAAGAAGAAATGTATATAAGGGTGGGGGAGAGAGAGAGAGAGAGAGAGAGGAAAGAGGAAAGGTGTGTGTAAGTAGTAATGTAATGTATGAGTATGATGATGGATGGGGCATCTTTGGGACAGAAGTTAAAGAAAACGGCTACCAGGAGAGCAGGGCTTCGGCAATATCTGACAACCAGCCAATCCAACGTTTTTATTCTTTCTTTTCTTTTTTCTCTATATATATTCCTCTCTTCTCTACTACGTTTATTTTACTCTCAGATGCTGTTCCGTTTTCGCTCAACATCACTCGCTGCCTTGTTCTCTTTCAAAACAACCTTATGTTCCTTTGTTAAAAAAGTTTAGCTCTAAATCCGATGAAAGTGACAATTAACAAGTCAATAAATGTGAAACTTTAGTCGTTTTTTTTTTTTTTTAAATCGAGTTTACTTTACCTCACTCTTTTCATTCTACATGTATTTTTGTTTTAAATACATCGTGGTAAGTAGCAGTAAGTTTTAATTTTCATATTTTATTTAGTAAATTAATGATGTGGCTGTTTCTCATTAAAACAAAATGATATTTCAGACTTCCAGTTAAAAAAGTACTGTAACTAAGCCAAACTTTAAAAAATGTGAGTTCGATTTCTGCCTATACCAAAAATTAATTGGTGTCTTGGTTTGATAATAAACGACATAGATTAAAACTCTCTTAAAAAGAGTCATAATTTTTTTAAAAACAAAATTTGATTACAAATTTGGTTGTAGTTAATGACTACAACTCCCATTAAACCATTTAATTGGTTATATATTTTAAAAATCTAATTATTAGATTGTATGCTTTTTATGTTATTAAAATGCATGTCAAATTTTGTGTCAATGATCTGTTTAAAGTGATTTTCTTTTGATCCACAGGGATGATGTGTATCACCACTCATGCGCAATATATGTATATGACTTGGTTGATATCTTGGCTTCGTGATTTTTTTTTTTTTTTTTTTGGGTTTTCCACGAGGTGTTCTTGACAGCTTATACGCACCTCAACTAATCTCTGCTCACGGTGAGAGCCTACTGCTAGCCACAAGGTGTTGCAGCTACTGAGACTCAAACTAGGGAGCTAACCCAGTCGAACCTCAGAGCCTTACCCAGTGGTGGACAAGCTACTAGGGCACACTTAGTGGTTTTGGCTTAGTATCCATTTGGATACAGCTAATATTTATCAGCGTCTGCGTTTTGGCTTTTTTTTTTTTTTTTAAGAAGTCAGATTTCACGTGATTATGCACTGTTCAGTGGGTCTCATGCATTGTTTACGGGACTTACAAGTACTTTATTCAGGAAAAAAAAAATTAAAACTGGATCCCACAGTACTATTTACACATTTAAAAATTATTTTGTTACAGTATTTTTAGTTTTTAGTTTTTAACAAAATAAGCGGTATCTAAACGGACTCTTAGTGATTTTAATGATTATAATTTATAGTAATTAATTAAAATTTTTAGTTGATTTTCTTAATTTGCACCAGACTTAATTGAGATCCAACAAATGTGGCCCATGTCAACTAAATTGGATATCAAATGAGATGAAAATTGAGTGTAGTTACATAAAATTACTCTCATTGGTTGTAAGGAAAAAAATGAGAACTTCCTGCTAATTGAACTCTCAATTTAATCACCGCACACCTTTGGTGCGATGGTCACTTTACAAGTATAAGTGCTTGTAGGGTGTGGGAGATATACAAGGGCCGGGGTTCAAATCTCCAAGAGGGAGTTTTACACATATATACACTTAGATTAGGCTAAAGTAGAATTTCTATCTTATAAAAAAAGAATCTCAATTTAAACCATAAGAATTATATTGCTGCAATTTTCATAAATTGAGCTGTTAATAAAGCATATTGATAGTTTGAGGGTTATTGTAAATGGTGTGCAAGTTTAAGGTTAAAAGGTATAATTAATTAACTCTCTCTTTATTATCATAAAAGTATAGGTGTTTTGAAATATATTATTTCATGGACATTATTTGATCCTATTATTCGAAGGCTTTGTAATTTATTATAGCCATTTTTAAAGTATTTGACAAGTGGATACCAAAAAAATTATTATTTTTAATAAAAATATAGATAATTTACTAATTAAATTTTTAAACATAGCTAAGAAAAAGAAAACGAAAGAACATCTTTCTTTGTTTCTTGAAGTCCAAACTTTCGTTTTCGTGAACCACCTGAAACGGAATAAGATTGCTGTAAACACTAAAACATTAATTACCGGAGGATCCGAGAAAGGATAACCTCGTTTCTACTCTTTGTATATAATTAAATATAATGGCGTATTCGGACATATATTAACGTACTGCATATTTTAACAACTTAGCTTGAGGTAGTTGATAGCTTGCATGGATTGGATTGCATCATGATCATGGTGCATAGGTTTATTTTATACTTTATTAAAGAAAGAGTATACAACGTGGCTTGTATTATGGTGCTAAGTGGGAGTGTTTCACACTTGATTACTAAATTGTAAATTGAATCCTTATTTTTATATTATCCATTTTTGTGTTTCAAATTTTGAATTTCCAAGTGACCAATTTAATGCTTTAAAATTACGTTGAGTTGATCAGGTAGGCTTGCGTGACGGTGGAATGGATGGTTGTGATGCTTGAGAATAACTGTGGTTTGGTAGGTTTGGTTTTTTTTTTTTTTTTTTTTTTTTTTTCCTGGGTATGATGATTAGGATTTGTTTGGTTGGGTTATATTGAGGCCGGTTTTTGCTTGAGTTTGCTTTAAGTTTTGCTTGTGAATTTATTTTTACAATAAATTTTTAATTTTTTGAAAAAATGAGAAGGGCTACCTTGTAACCAAAGAAAATGAGAAGAAAAAATGCAGGAAAAAAAAGCGTTATATATATATATATATTTTTTTTTTTTTTGACGTGAAGAAAATGGCTTTTTAAAAAATAATAATAAAGAAAGGTAATTTTAACGTATTACAATTTTTTTTTTTTTTGTGGAGAAATTATTACATTTTTTTTTTGTTTAAAGAAATTATTACAATTATGTTGTCTTGAACTGAGCTAAAATTTAGTTACCATCTCATTAATGGATGACATAGACAAAATGGCTAAAATAAAAATGCATATAATGTTATGGATGTAAATCAAAAATTATAAATACAAGGGGACAAAATTTAAATATATAATTTGCAATTTAATCTTCACCTCATATAAATGAAATTTACCTTGGGATATTAATTTCAAAGGGATGAGTGGGACGGGTGTTGATTTGTCTGCTATGCTTTACAGTGATTGTTTTTAATTTTGTATGTGAAAACAGAAGCAATGATCTGTTGTTTTCATCAATTCAAAATATTTTGGCAATTAATGTGTGTTTAAATTTTTTTTTTTTTTTTTAAGAAAGTGAAGGATGGAGTGGACTACTGTCACGCTCACGCTGAACGGCCACATGGTGACCAAATGAGTTCTTTTAAGCACAGATATATAATACAATTTACATTTGAATATGATTAATTTGAAAGAAGTATTGAATGTCTAGTAGTGTCCCAGGAAGGACCCAAGTGAATAGCGCGTGGGAAACAACTATCAGGTGAAGCGGCACTATCATTGATTGTTAACCAAAATGTGACGGCACTATTAAAGAGCTAGCCAACAAGTAGCTCCATTAAACATTGGTGAAAGGTCTATTTGTTCTCAAATCATCATTGTTTTCTGCTTAAGCCCATTATTTTATTTGATTTTAGCCTCCAAAGGAACTCTCTCTCTCTCTCTCTCTCTCTCATATACCAAGTTATTCATGGATAACAGGATAAGTAATAAATACAAAATAGTTATCCAAATTTTCATAATTATTGAGGTTATAGGTAATAATTGATGTTAAATAAAAGTAAGGTTAATAATGATTTCATAAGAAAATGATGTTGCACGCTGCACTAATTACAATTTATCACTTTAATAAGTTGTAAAAAATTACCCTTTATTAGATAAGATTGAGTCCATTTTACTATTTATAACTTAAAAAATTATATTTAGTGAGTTTCAAGTAACTCAATCCTGATGATTGAATAAGAGATCTGAAATTTAATTTTCACCTAAATTAAAAATTGATTGATGTCTTGATTTGAAGATAAAGAGCATAGTTATAAAAAACGGACATCATAAGTTAAAATTCTATAATAAAATTTAAAAAAAAATACTATTTTTAGAAAGCATTACTTCTTCAAATGTTTTAAGATCACTCTCCGCACAAAATACTATTATGCTTAAATTACATCTTTATTACCTTTAACATAGTAAATAAGAGCTTGTTAGAAAATGAAATTCAAACTCATTTTCTTTCCTCACACTCTGTCTCCTCCTTTGTTCAATTAGTGAATTTGCCAGACTTCTCTTAGTACCACTAAGAGAATCATTGGTATTAGAGTCACGTCTTTGTTTTTAAGGCTTCATTTGGATCATGTCTCACATCTATTGCGTTTGTGTTTGTGTTTTTGCCTTTTTCTTTTTCTTTTTCTTTTTTTTAGCTCAGTGCCTCTTGCACTGCTCATGTAATAGGCAAATGAACAGTAATTTAAAAAGTGAACAATAACCGAAAATTATTTTTTTATTGATTTTTATTTTCAGTTTTTAGCAAAATAAGCAGTATCCATATGCACACTAAATATGCATCCAAGGAATCATGACTAAATTTATTATCAATAAATTAAACTTGTTATCTCATAAAAAAATAATAAATAAATAAAAATTCAGCTTGTCATGACTCCATAACCCAACCTCTCACTGGGGTAACAATGTCATAAAAATCCCAAACCACACACCAAGGAGTACCACATTGTTGCCTCACCTCCACTCTCTCAACAAGTTCTTCACCATTAAGCACATTTGCAGGTTATTCAAACCCTAACATTCCAAGAAACTAGTCTTAGCTTCATAAATAAAAATAATAGCCACCCTTAACTATCTAGGATAGTAAATATGTACAAATAATTCAATCTAACTACTAAGTATGCGTTTGGATACTGCTTATTTTGCTGAAAACTGAAAAAAAAAAAAATTTACTGTTTTCTACAATGTTATGCACTGTTCATTGGCCTATTTTCACTGTTCATGGCCAATGAACAACACATGATACGGAGTTGAAAAAAAAAAAAAAAAAAACGCCGAAAATGCGGACGCCCAAAACGCAATACAAACAGAGCTTAAAGCTACTCTTTAATTTTCATGTTAGATTACTCTTTAACTTATCAACTTATTGTTAGCCACCCTTGTTAATATTATACTTACTACTTGTTATATGTGAACCTACTAGTCCCTTTTGTTTCCACACAATGGTGTTGTATGAATTTCAACTTATTGAGATTTTAGTTCATTCCACTGTTCATATATTTTCTTCTAGATTAGCTGCTTTGGTTTGTAGTTACAAGTGGGTTCTAGAACGTGATTGATGTGTTGTAGGCGGACTACTGTTGCACTTGGTTGTTTTGAATTAGTTTATTATGTGTTAAGATTTTGATTTTTAATTCCAAAAGATAGTTTTTGTGAGGAGTTGTTTGAGACTTTTGTTTAGTTTGAATCTTGTGGAGTTTAGATCATTTGATTGCATTGGTGATTAGATGAATTATTCTTTTGCTTTTATTCGGGATTTAATTGATTGAGTTTCGAGATATTCTATTTGGAGTAAATATAGACTTTCTGAATTGAAAATAGACACCAAAAAAGCGTGGATACAACACCAGCACAGCAGTCTTTTAAATAGAGATAAGTGTTAATGCTTTTTAATTGGACTTGAGACTCAATATAATTGTGATTAAAACCTCGGTCAGCAAAATCAAGTAACACTTTCCGTAAGTTCATCTCCCTCTGGTTCATTTTCTGGAATTTGAAAATGAACCATTATGTTCATTTCCTAGACTAATAAAGGCACAGTTGATTTTTGTATATAAATATTTTTTCATAATACTTTCCCGACGACTAGTTATTGATTATTACAACATGCAAACTAACCAACCTACAACAGAAAGAAATAGAAACCATTAATTGATGGATCAACGAGGATCAGGAAGAAACAAGGACAAGCAAAAACCAAGCTATGCACCTTAAAAGAAAGTAGGTCATTATATTAGTTTTTATGAAGCGTTTGGCAGATTTCCTCCCCCATAGATTTTGGGAGCATATACAACAATTATAGATTAAAAATGAGAGCAGAAGGTGCTTCCAGCTTTCCTTAACATACCGGAACCAGCCCTACATAATTGAGGAACCATATAACACATGCATGTGACAATGGCTCAACCCAGGTCAATTGGATAACCTCATGAGCCGCAGCATGTTGACCACTCCGCAGTAGCAGCTGAGCCCTTGGCTGGATCAGGTTTACTGATCTTGATAGTCTGGGGCTGCATTAACAGAATCTTATGTCAGAGACAATCTAAGATATTACTCCACATCACCATTGTAGGTGCAGGAAGACATATATCACCTCGGCTTTGGAGTCAGTCTCAGTGAGTCTTTGCTTTATATCTCTAGCTATAGAAAAGAAGACCTGCTCCACATTCAAATTTGTTTTTGCACTCTGCTTAAAGGGTTTCAAGAATATTAGCGAACTAGAGGGTTATAACCATGTCATCCTCAGGGAGCTAGATGCTTTTCGTGCCATTGAATTTTGGTTTTAAGAGAGTCAAAGATAATGATAGATAAACTATGTGCCAATGTGGTCTAAACAAGTTGCATATATGAGGTATGTAGTTCCCAACTGAGTCATTCCACCCAATCACGCTTACCGTTTCGAAAAATTTGATACCATATTCATCAGCCAATGCTTGGCCCCTCGATGTTGGGACAGCCTACAAGAGAAGTCCTATAATGTCAGGAAAAAATACAGCCACCCAAGATATGTCTCTAGACAAATTTCAATCATTACCCTTTTGCTCTCATCCATGTCAGCTTTGTTACCCACCAATATTTTGTTCACATTGTCAGAAGCATGCTGCTCAATGTTCCCGATCCAGTTCCTGATGTCTACACAAATATTAGATCAGGGGATCATACACATGTAAAGCTTCAATTTTGCTTTTTTTATTTATTTTTTTAATGTTAATCCAGCTCACTAATATGATGTGAGCTATATAAGCCTGATAATGAAGAAGCAAAATGCGAGATGAAGAAAAGAAAAGGAGATATACTATTAAAAGATGATTCATCTGTTACATCGTAGACCAGCAATATACCCATGGCTCCCCTGTAATAAGCTACAAGAAACAATTAACAAACATCACAAAATTGAATAAAACAAAGAAATTTGTCACATTAAGAGAAAAAAGAAAGAAAAGAAAAAAATCTAGACCTTACCCATGGTATCAAATATCAACTCCTAAACCAGCACTTAGTTTCTTAAAATGCTAGGCACGATTTTACGAAACTAAATGCAGGGGCAGGAGTCCAGTTTATGTCATTAAAAGAGGTATGATTTTTGGACTTGCAGATGAATGTCATTCTTAGAAACGGACACAAGAGTTGATCACAACATCAAGAAAATTATAGAAATATGACACGAATACATATGTGTCTTACTGTGAATCAATAATATTAAACACTATAAACATATGTTTGCCTATCCATTTGCGTGCAAAGATTCATGACCTGCATTTAAGTTTACTAATCAAATTTCTTAATACACTTATAATTTCTAAACTTGTTCTAGGTAAATAAAAAGTCGCCAACCACCCGGTTGGTCTAATGGGACCTCCGGATTGAAGGGAAGGGGGGTTTGGGTTAAGTAGGACATTCTAACTGTGCTCTAACAAAAAGGGGGCAAGTAAAGAGTTCTTCATATGGATCCAAATAAGTATCAACCACGAGTTGACACAGTGTTGCAACCCCAACTCTAACTTGTTGATACAAGAAATCTCCTACAAATCATGGCCAAAGGCAAATAGTCTAAAACCAAGTGCACCTTAAATAAAACATGTTTTGAAAAAGTGCGGTTTCAAGCCCGTGTACCAAATGGGCACACCTTAGCAATTTAGTAGGTGCTACTCATTGAGCAATATAATATTGCAGGTCATTTTAAAACAAAACAATAAATAGTTGTTCGGAAAATTTTAGGTACCTGTTGTAATTGTACGAAAACGTTCTTGGCCAGCAGTATCCCATATTTGTAACTTGATACGCTTACCATCAAGCTCTACGGTCCTAATCTTAAAGTCAATCCTGATTAAGGAATTATAATAAAAGAGTTCAGGAAAGTGTTGAAAACGATGAAACTAGCTAATACTAATATAAAAACAAATTAAAGGGTCTGAAAAACACACCCAATCGTTGTAATGAAACTTGTTGTAAAAGAATCATCTGAGAAACGTAATAGCAAGCAACTCTTTCCTACTCCTGCATATACATAAATATAATATGTGAAAAATATATCTAATCTTTATTCCAAAAAAAAAAAAGTGGTGAGAAAAGAGAGTCACTTGCCACTATCGCCGATGAGAAGGAGCTTGATTAGGTGATCGTAGTCGGCTCGAGCTCTGGTCGCCATGTCCGAGCTCCAAGTGAAGTTGGGCTGAATTGGACTCTATTATATCTCTCTCTCAGTCTCTCTCTCTTCTATGAAAGTCTCACTGTTTACTTTTCTTTCTATTTTTTAATGAAGTTTTTAAGTTTATATCTGTATCTTTGGTGGGGGAGGGATCTGCTGTGTCGCGGGTGAAGCTTGGAGAAATGCATGTTTGATGACGTGGCATTTATTTGGGCTGTGATTGGTTTCAGCTTGCTTGTTGTGTTGGTCTTTCATGGCTAAGAATGCATTGGATTAACATTTTGTGGCTAATGAGAGAACTTTGGGAATTGATCTTTCTTTTTTGTTGAGAGTTAGTAGCTGTTTCCGCAACCGTTGTTTGTTCAGTTAATCATATCGTTTGTTTGTTTAGTTAATCATATAATTTGTTACACAAGAACATTGAGAATTTTAATAAAGAAAAATATTAGGATCATAACTTTTGTCACAATTTACTTATGTAACAAATTGTAAATGATAGAGTAAAAGTAATAAGTTTAGAACTTCACCGCTCATGACTTACCATGTGAGCAAGTTGTGGCAAAATTTATGATCCTGCATTACTCGATTTTAAAACGTGCATTAGTTCTACTTCCTAGATTTTCCCCCGTTTTAAATAAAAACTCCAAAAATATTTTTTTTGTGTGAGATAAATGAAAACAATATTTTCATTAGACTCCAATGGTTTTAGTGGTTACTTGATTAATGATTAAAATATAAATTTAACCTTAAAACAAGAAGCCCGCCTAGTACATTATAGGATATTCTGTTATTCTTCATCATCTATGATGTTGCCAGCAACATTATTTAGGGGTATTATTAGTTGGTGCAAGACAGACTAGCCAACATCAGAGCAGCCTGGCAACAATCACCTTGTCCAGAATTGAATTGTTACAATATAGCATATTAAATTAACTTTTAGATCCTTTTGGAGTGTCTTGTATAGCATAAGACAAAGATCTAGCCCATTTACAGCCTTGATCATCCAGCGAAGTCCTCAACATAATAGAAGCTGATCATTGAGAGTATTCATATCCTGCAATGCAACAAACCCAAACTACCCAAACCTCCCGACTAAATTCGTGCCCATTATTAGGCTGTTCAAGCTCAAAATGGAGACTTACTGCACTGTTTTGAGCAAATCACCTATAATTATGGAAAAGCGCCTTTTACTTCTGATTTTAGTTAGCTAATCTAAAACTTCTTCAGAAATTTAACTGATGAGACTTCTTTTCACTATGTTTCTCTTCTCTAGTATCACCAAAAGTAGGCTTTTCAAACCAAGCAAATGGGCTCAAGGTCTCCCGGAACAAAGTTTTATGTCATTTTATTCAATCAGTAAAGTTTGTTAACGTTTAACAAGAACTCACAACATGATTTTCATTACAATCAATACTCACACCATAATAGCTTCTCATCCTTATTTGTCTATTTGGCAACTGAAGATGAGCCCAACCATCAAACCAAAGGTGAGAACTGAGAAAGTTAACTAAAACCCCCTACAGTAGTTAGATACATGGGGCATTTGGTATAAAGAACAAAACTTAGGTACAGTACCTTATGTGCATTACATTGGGCTCTCCAATTAAATTCAAACACAACTGAATTACGCTTAATCTACTTAAGAAAGATAATATCGTTTCTGCATATTGATCAATGAAGACAAGTGTTTGAATTTAAATGGAGAGCCTAATGTATAGCACCTAATGTACCATACACCTTGGTATAAATTTGTCCTTTTAAAACATTGCAGATATTTCACTGAAATTCTATATGAGCTCTTACTCTTACAAAGAGCCAAAACCATTATAATAGATAAAACAATGATTTCATCGAAGATCTGCAAACTTCTGGAGTACCTACTTATAGCAAAAGACCAAAAAACGGTGGCTACATCCAAAAAAATGGACATTTTCAGTTAGTATTTGGTAGAGCCTACTCGCTTCACACAGCATCAGCAGCAGCTACCAAAATTCTCCTAGCTTCTGTGTTCTGATCAGCTAGCTCACTTGGGGTCTGCTAAAATTATTACCAATTAGAAAAACAACAATGAAGGAGAAACCTAACTCTGAAATCCCTTCAACTACTAACCTTTCCATATGAGTTTGTGTTTGTAGGAGAAGCCCCAGAAGCCAGTAAGAGCCTTATAACATCAACATGCTCACCTCTTGCCGCATGATGGAGAGGCTGCAAAGTAATGTCAAAATGACTATCAAGGACTATTAAAAATAATGTTTGTTTGAAAAGAAAGAAAATAAAAATATATGTGGAATCATTTGATCACTGTGCCAGTGTGCATTCTTCTATGTCAACCACATAACTAACATTATTTTGGACTCAGGTTTCAGCAGCTAGTTTAACAGTGGGACCTCCCAATAAAACTACAGAAGAGTGTCCAGTTTGATTAATACTCACAGTATCACCTTCAACATCAACTGATTCTAGCATCCTCTTTACAATTTCTGAGTCATTAGAAAAGTTTAATAGAAGTTGGGCTATCTCGATAAATCCTGTAGTAGTCGATGCAGAAAGAAGAGTCAAAGAAAAAAGATTAGCCAGCAACATAAAATCACAGAATATGGAGGAAAAATATAGTTCGGATATGACTGGTTTTGAAGAGGTTAGAGCCTACCCCCTGCACAAGCATCATGAAGAGGAATTGCACCATCTTCATCCTTAGCCTCCAAGCTTGCTCCTCTTTCCAAAAGTAGCTGTTTGGGAAGATAGTATCCATAAGTTAAAAGACATTTCATTATGACAGAAACACTAATAATAAGAAGTAGCAGAGAGAAATAAAAGGTGACTGACCTGGACACAGGGCCAATTGCCATAGAGACAGGCCAGATGGAGAGCTGTGTCCCCGTCTTCCACAGGTTCATCAATGCTTCCAGTCAAGTTATCTGTACCCATTCACAGATAAAAGAAAGCATTAGCAGAAAGGTGACCATAATGGAGCATATGGATGCTACACAAAAGAGATACCCTGATGCTGTTTCCATCACATTTAAAAACATAATTCTATGCGTAAGTGTCATTCATTCTAACACATCAAAATTCAAGTTCCGAAGGACATTTAAACACTTTTTTAACATTAATACAAACAACCTGCAGAAAGACTTAAAACATTATATTTATTATTAGTTACACACTCACCAGTAGGTCTTGAACCCAAGACTTCATCCTCCACCTTGCTCATATAAGGGGAGGAGTCGTCAGTTGAGTTAGAGCTCTCTGATCAGAGACTAAAAACATAAGCAACCAATTTAACTTCTCTGTTGAACTACAAAGCCTGATAGAGGAGCCAGACAACCAGCAGTCTGTGGTAAGATATTTATTTCTAGTGAGTTTATATTTTTTTTCCTGATTTGCAGGCAAGAGTCTATCAGTTTAAAAAATACTTACAAATATTTTTCTTCTTTGAAATTCTTTTTTATTAGAACTCCTTTCACAGTTCCACTTTCTTGTATATTTCAATAACACCCTCTCCCGCCCTCTAAAAAAGTTCTAAAGAAAAATATATTAGTATTAGACTCTTGAACTTCAATTCTGAATCTTGGGGATGCAGCTCAGAGGAGTGACTTCCACACTCAAAGTTCACAATCTACTGAATGCAGATTCTCCATGACAATACAAAATTTCAAAATCCTATTTAACCCATGATCACTACATTTTAAGTTAATATATCATTCATTTGACAATTGAAGAAACTGGGGACGAATGACTATCATGACAAATAATATACCAAACTAGCTTCGCTGATCAACCCTCTCTCTCTCTCACACACACACACACAAAACCAGTCTTCAGCATGTCCTAACCAGCACCCCACACTTCACCCCATACTACATATCCAGAACTAAAAGGCCAAAAAAAATTCAAACTTGTCATAGTAACAGACCCAGTATAACACTATACTTGGTAAAATCCCAAATCCCAAATACCAAATACTAATCATTACCATTCAGCTCATCAAGAAATCTTCTACATGCCAAATTTGAATGCCAACCACTCCAAACCAAATGCATCCAAATACCTCCAAGCTCGATAGATTCAGCATCACAATTAACAATCCCCACCCCCCCAGGTGGGCCGGCGGGCAGGACACAGCACACTATGGAATTGAAACAAGACATTTTCTAATGGTATCAGTCTATCCACTTATGTCTGGTAAAGCAGTTCTACACATTAAACAAAATGAACTAACTAACGCGTTTAGCAAACCATGTAAACATTAAATAATACAATAAATCTAGGGACACACCCAATTTCACATCCTAGTTCACTCCGCGCTACTTTTTACATGGACCCACCACTTACAATCCATCACTTCAGCATGTCGTGAAATTGGGTGTGTCACTATTCCTTAATTCTATTCTATTCCTTTTCCCCCAAATATTCAGTTCGAAATTCGAATAAACAAAAAGAGTAAAATCATGTCACTTTTTTTTTTTACTCATAAAAAGGACATATGATGAAACCCTAGGCTTTAATTTGAAAACAAGCTTAAGAGTTAATATTAACAAAACAAAATAGGCGAGGCAATAAAGGCAATATGATAGAGATAGAGAGAGGAGTGATAAGAGGACCTAGAGCGAGGCGGAGGGCTTCGAGGTCGCCGAGCTGAGTAGCGGCGGCGAGGTCGCGGAGGTGGGGAGGGGTTTCGTCGTCGAGCTCAACCAGACCCTCTTCTTCGAACAAACCGTTTTCTTCTATGTCGTCGTCGTCTTCTATCATACCGTTGCGCCTTCCTGGAACCGCCATTTTTTCTTTTGATTCCTCTCTTTCCTGAGTTCACTTGGGGGTTCTGTGTTTCTGTGTGTCCGAGTTTCAAAAAGAGTTTAGCGGACCCTGCGTGTGTTTAGGTTTTACAATTTCTTTTTGTTGTTGATGTTGTTTTTTTTTTTTTTTTTTTTTTCTTCTTTAATTATGGAAAAAATTATAATAGTTTTTCAAAACTATCCCCATAAACTTTCAAGAAATTAGTTTATAAGAAAAATAAAAATAAGATACACACACAAAAAATGAAAACAATTTTTTTTTTACAAAAAAAATAGACTTGAATAAAATAAAAGTCTTCTCAAAAAATAAAATAAAAGGCAATAAAACATTATAGATTTTTTTAATCCGAAATAAAATTAAGAAGTTATTTTATTTTATTTTTAGAGACAACATTAATGCTTCGTTTGGGGGTTCATAAGGGAATGAAATGGAATTGAATTGAATAGAATAGAATGATCGTAAATGAATGAAAATGAATAGAATGGAATGTATTTAAAAAAGGGACATGAATGGAAAAAAATTGAATGAAATGGAATTAAGTAACCTTGATTTGACGTTTTAAAATAAAGGAATGGAAAGGAAAAGAATGAAAATAATCTTGTTTGGGAGCAACATGGAAAGAATGGAATTGAATCATTTTATGATAATATTACTATTAGGCCCCTATTTTAAAATAAAGTGTTAAATATATAAGGGTATTTTGGGAGTTTTAGTAAAAAAATTATTAAATCTAATTTCATTCTCTCCAATTCCTCCTAATTTCGAGGGGAATGAAGATTTGAGATTTTAAGAGAATAAAGAGGTATGCGTGTTTCCTTCTATCCATTCCATTCCATTTGCTCTCACTTAAGCTCCGTTTGGGAGTTCATAAAGGAATGAAATTGAATAGAATGAAATGATCATAAGGGAATGGAAATAACTGAAATGAAATGAAATGTATTTAGGTAAGGGAAATGAATAGAAAAAAAAAATGAAATGGAATGAAATGAAATTAAGTAACCTTGATTGAATGTTTCAAAATAAAGGAATGGAATTGAATGAAAATGACTAGAATGTAAGTAATCTTGTTTGGGAGTAACATGAAGGGAATTAAATGGAATCATTTTATGAAAATATTACTATTAGACCCCTATTTTAAAATAAAAGGTTGAATATATAAGGGTATTTTGGGAGTTTTAGTAAAAAAATCATTAAATCTAATTTTATTCCCTCCCATTCCTCCCAATTTTAGAGGGAATGAAAATTTGAGGTTTTAAGGGAATAGAGAAGAATGAGTGTTCTCTCCTACCCATTCTATTCCCTTCTACTTAAATAAGGGATGGACTTTCCATTGCCTCCGTTAAAACTCTCAAACAAGGGAATGGAAGAATATTTTAAAATTATTCTTTTCATTCATTTTTATTCCATTTTATTCTCTCCTTCCAAATGAGGTCTAAGCTCCCAAATAAGGGAATATGCTTTCTATTCCTTCCATTAAAACTTCCAAACAAGGGAAGGAAAGAATATTCTAAAATTATTCTTTTTATTTATTTCTATTTCATTCCCTTCTCCCAAACGAGACTTAAGATAGCTTTTGGATTGGGCACTTTCAGCCTTTTTTTTTTTTTTTGAACTAGCGCCTCTTGCACTGTTCATGTCTTGCACTGTTCATGGGACATGAACAGTGCAAGAAGGCAAGTGAACAGTGTTTTTTGTGAACAGTAATCTGAAAAATATTTTTTTATTGTTTTCAGTTTTCAACAAAATAAGCGGTATCCAAACGCAACCTAAGTACCCGTTTAGGTACTACTTATGTTTCTCGCATATGCATCTGTCTACGTTTCAACTTTTTTTTTTTCACATGTAGAAGCGCGTTTGTCTTCTCCAGTGGGTCCTGTGCATTGTTTACAGGATCCACAAACCTCTTTTTTCACTAAAACTTTCATTAAAAATAAGTCACATTGCACTATTCACACATTTAAAAATTATTTTGCTACAGTGTTTTTAGTTTTTAGTTTTCAGCAAAATAAGCGGTATCCAAACAAATCATAAGAAGTTAATAACTATTGACTTTTGAAGTTTTAAAATACAATAGGGATGCAAACCAAACTTTATATAGCGTGTTCTTTGGGAGAAAGATAAGATGTCATCTAAGCTTGATTTGTCTATTAGTTGGTCCAATGAAATCAAGTCATTTTAATTATGTCGTGTCAATTAAATAGCATTAAGAATAAAATAAAAAAATCTTCAAAATTCAATAAATTACATGAACTAAAATATAAAGAAGAAAAAAAAGTATTCAAATCCCAATTTCTTGGCAACCAAAACAAATGCTAGAAAGGAACATCAACAATTCCAATCAGAACACTAACTTTGTCTATGATTTTCTCAAGAAACGATTCAAAATCTAGAGAAACTCATTCGCAAAAAAATTATTTAGGTTCTTCAACTTTCACTTTAGCTTAATATAATTTTTTTTTTCTATCTCTTAAATTAGTCAGCAAATCATCTTGTACTTAATGATGTCAATTTCATTCAGTTTTGACTAGAACAGGCATAACTTTCATACTAGCGGTAAGAACTCGTATGCTAAACCCCTTCATTCCACCTTGACTTAAATTTCTATGCATTTTGGTGCATTTCGATCATTTAGGCAATTTCGAAATCCTCCCCTCTCTCTCTCTCTCTCTCTCAACACCAACTTATTCTTCAATTATTCTTCTTATTTTCCCCAATTCCCCCTTCATTTTCTCTCCCCTTTGTAATTGAGATGTGAAAAATATGGTATATGTGAAGCTAAACTAGCAATTAGATCTACCAACTTTAGCTATAAATTTGACTGTGGTGGTGGTGAGTGATGACAAATGACAACAAGAGGAGTGGAGCCCAAGCTTGGTCCGATTCGAAGGGAAAGATGGGAACAAAGATTGAGGGACCGATATAGTCATTGACAAAGTTGTTGATGGCAATGACGAGATTGAAATTAAAAAAGCTTAATTAGCCAACGTGACATTATATGGTAAAAATTCTGATTTGTATTACTTTGAGTGTGACATTAATGCCAGTGGTAAGATCGTCATTTTTCTTATTCATGTATAATCTATCCAAATTTCAACTCATAAAAAATTTAAATCGATGGAATTTGAAACGATGGTTTCACAGTCTAATCATTTTGAATTTTCTATGTAAATATCAAATTTCTCATCCAAACCGGGGGATAAAAAAAAAATTAGGACAGCGGGTTGATATAGGATTGGATAATTGGCAATTGCATGTAGGGTTATTAAAAAAAAGGTAAAATGTATAGTGTGCAACGCTCTACAAGACTACTACCTCCCTAGCATAAACTATCCTGGTATAGTGGTATATGCTTTGATTAGTTGAGTGTCGGCACTGCCCACTGGCTCAGCGAGAAAAAAAGCCTTGCTCAAACTAACAGACGAAAACATTAAATGAAACCGCTTCGCGAGCTTTGATTAGAGAGTTTATTTTTTTGGGCTTGTTTAAGGCAGTGTAACCACCACACATGTGCTAATGTCAATGACACCTTCTTCTCTCCCCCATGTATTTGGATGTCTCACGCAAAGTCCCTCACATGTGTCTGTTTTCAACACCCCCACCAGATGTGCAGATAACAAACACTTTGTTATTTTTTGATTAAACTCCTCATCAATCATCATTGTTAGATCTCTCTCTGTCTCTCCCTCAATGCGTGTGTGGCCAAGTAATCGCTTAGAAAGTGAAAGTACAAGACAAAACAACTAGGTATAAGGTTCTTAATTTTGTCCTCTCTGATCTTCTTACCATGAATTCTGCCATTATTTCCAACTTTATGACAAGTAGTACATGTTCTTGGATTTTTTTTTTTTTTTTTTTTTTTTTGGATAAATTACAAACACTAGTCCGATGGGTAGTCTATTAAAAATTTGGCTTAGACCCGATTATAACATGAAAATCTTATCTCAAATATGCAAATTAAAAAAAGTCAGTACGTGTGGCTATAATTGGTAATGCAGGACACATACAAAGAACCATTCTCTTTAGAAGTTAAACTTAGCTGTTAAGAAAAGGCTGAGAACTGAAAGTGATCAGGTGCACCATACCAACAATAAAGAGGAAAACTTGGCAGGAGTGCCAGATATTATAGCCTATATATTAGTGCTTGCAATGATTATAATCACATCGCATGTGATAAATTGAAAAGTATAATCACAAGAAATAAATTTCATGTAAATTTAGTACACAAAGGCAGTAATGCTCATTTAATTAGAAGTTTTAATATACGATTTAAGGCTGTCTGTACCTTGTGGTATATATATCACTTCCCAATTAAATATGTAGGTGAATAAAAAAAAGAAGGGCAATTACTAGTTCGCTACTGGCATTGCTTGCCTTCAGTTTTTTTTTTTTTTTCGTCAGTTTAATGAAACAGACAGATATAGACAACTCTTTAAGCTTTCTTGCAAACGAAACAATGGAACCTAATCTACCACTTTCGGTGGTGGCAATAAACATCTTCCCTTCTTTGCTCTCCTTATACTCTCTCTTTCTCACTTGCTTCTCACACTAGAAAAGGAACAAGTGCCATAGTTAACACAACAAGTAATAGTTTACTTAAAAATAAATAAAAAAGTAATAGACTTTGTGTGAACCATGAAGTTCCACATGAACACACAAGCCACTTGCCCAAAGAATTGAATTTCAACTATATTTCATGAACATAGACATCTAAGGAATTTAAAAGAATGAAAAATTAATTATGAACAACATGAGTAAAAGAAATGCCAATAATTCACTAGCTGCACTTTAGTAATGGCAATCCACCAAAGAAGAGGCCGAGAAGACGAGGACTCGTTCTTTCGACATGAATGAAAGCTTGGAATCGGCTCTTTGATCATCTTCTGGGGCTGGAAGATTAAGATCCAATTGTACAATATTGTTTCTTTGTTTCTTGGCTTCAAGAGACTGATCTGGACTACTTGCTCCCACACTCATGGTTGTTGCAGTTGGACTAATAAACGTTCTATGCCGCCTCATATGTCCCCCTAAGGCTTGGCCAGACGAGAACTCAGTGCCACATATCGAACACTCATGAACCTTAGCTTTGTTATTATTACTATTACACTGAACCCTATTAGCTGTTTGCAATGAAAGGGTTGTGCTGGTAGTACTGTTAAATCGATGATCATCTTCTTCATCCACAACCAAAACCAATTTCTTCTCTTCTATATTAGCCTTAAGTTTCTTGTGACTGGCTCTGTGTCCACCGAGCGCTTGGAACGAAGGGAAGCACCGATCACAAGTCTTGCACTGGAACGCATGTGACACGGCTGCTGCTGCTGCTTTATCACTATTTGTTGTAGCCACAGGCTCTGATGATGAGACTTTTCGGCTATGTCCTTGAGCCAAAAGAATCAAACAATTGGCCATGTCCTCCTCTTCTTCTGTACTTTCTGCGAATTCAACCGAGGTGGTAGGAGAAGCCACAGCACGTTCAAGTCCACCAGAATAATCGTAAATTCTTACACCACCAGTACTACTACCCTCACCACCACCACTAGATGAGGTCGTAGCCATAGTTAGCCTAAGTGGGGATGGTAGCCTTTGGCGCTTGGTACGTTTGCCTTTGATTATTTGTGTGTGATCCTTATACCCCATCACTTCTTCTTGAGCTTCCATCATCATCTTTATCTATCAGCACCTTAACTTTCTAATAGAGAGAGAAAAAGATAAGAGGTAAAGGGTGATGTAGGAAGCAAAAGCTAGAGAGTGGGAGTTAATATAGTGAACGGTGAGAGAGAGAAAGAAAGGGTTTCAAGTAGAGCAAAAAGCAGACCCCGTGAACAGTAACCGTGAATTTGCTTTGCCAGTCTTGCGTTTCCAACCTTGGGAAGTTATATATAGGCATAAAATACAGGTGTGCATAGGAGAGAGAGAGAGAGAGAGAGAGATGCAATGTGAGTATGAGGAGGCGAGGAAACGAGTAAGATTCGGTTGGCTTTGAAGCAAACCCATTACTTTTACCCAACGATTCCTTTCTGGAGGATTAGTTTGCAAGCCTGGAACCACAGAATTTGCGCTTCTCCTACCTTTTTTTTTTTTTTTGTGTGTTAATTTTGTTTAAACTCTAGTTTGCTGTACCGTTATTTTTTAACTAATTAACCAATTTAATAATCACACCCCCAAAAGTTAAAAATTGTTAGTGAAGATCTTTGTGATTTGTGAGGAAGAGATTTCACTTCATTTATATATATATATATATATATATATAATAATTTGTGTGTATTAAAGGATTGAAGTAATTAATGGAGGTGTGTTAGCCACTTAATCAAAGAGTTCATGTGCAGTTGACCCACTCACTTCATATTATGCACTGATATCAGTTCTTACGTACTAGATGGACAATAATAACCCAAAAATCACGCCGGCCATATCATCCAATCATTTGATCATATCTTTATGCTCTTTACTAATCAATCATTAGGGGTTGGCACAAAATTATAACACTTTTCCTAGGACAGCCCATAGCGCTGAATTATTTACATGAATGCATAAAGGTTTGATTCCCAAACAATAATAAAAAGAATAGATGTAGCCTTAATAAATAAAAAATGTTATTTCTATAACATTTTTATAACACTTTTACAATAAATTTTAAGTGATATATTGTTATTGGTTGTTACTAGTGGGCAAAAAAGTAATTTTAGTAGTAAATTTAAATTAAAACCAATAACAATTTACCACTTATGATTTGTTGTAAAGTGTTATAAAAATGATGCGAATAAAACACTTCTTTACAAAAATATGTAAAGGGTTAATTTTCCAAGATAGATTTTTTAATCATTAAAGAAACTAACAGTGGCTATACTTTATAGCACTCAAATTGATATCTTGGATTGGATAGATCGGGGAGAAGGTAACAATTTAATG
Source organism: Lithocarpus polystachyus (assembly GCA_033629205.1). Lineage (NCBI taxonomy): Eukaryota > Viridiplantae > Streptophyta > Magnoliopsida > Fagales > Fagaceae > Lithocarpus > Lithocarpus polystachyus. The sequence continues at coordinate 50,491,218 of CM066168.1, forward strand.
TAGCTTAGATTAATGTATGTGACTCATTATTCATTAATTTGTATCAATTCAATTGACTTTACTTCAACATAAATTATTTTAAAATCTTCACAAAACATGCATGTCGTATAATTAAGTACCGTAACCAATGACTTTTATGGTTGTAAACTTGTAATGAAGTTTCCTGTATCTCAATAATTGGCAAGTATTCTCCGAATGCTAACGTGATAATAGCAACAAAAACAAGTCATCTAATAAAATAAGATGACATAAACTTAAAAAGTCATATTAGAAATTTAAAAAAAGACAATTGTTTCTCGCGCTTTTATTGATATAAAATTTCACGAAATTCTAACCCATTAATTTGGTGGAATAGGATTCTTACATTTTTCAAGTGAAATAGAGTAATTATACTTCACAGTTAATTAAGTTTTTATTTTCCTTGTATCTAGCAGAGAGTTTAAGGCTACATACTTACCCATCATTTGTTTTTAAAGATAATTGAGAGTAGAGGAATTTAAACATTGGATATTTCCGTTGAAAATAGTAAAAGGTGCCAACAAATTAAATTTAAACCATTATATAATTGGAGAATATCCATTTCCAAATTAGGGTGGAAAGTTTCCATATCTCTCTTCTTCTTTTCTTTGGATAGATTGAACCTTCAATGGGTTTATGGATTTTATTATTTTAAATTGGCGGCCCAAATATAATCTTTCAACTCTTGTAAAAAAAAAAATCTAATTAAGAAATGTGAATTATTATTAGCTCAATTGATGAAGTTTTTTTTTTTTTTATAAAGCTGATGAAGTTTCTTATTGTCAAATAAAATATCTAGATCGAATTTAAACTCTACCAACACCAAAAATAACTGGTATCTTTAATCATATAGTGTGTGTGTATATATATATTAATATTCTACTTAATTAAGAAATTCATCACATTCAACACATAGAAACCTAACTATATTAACAACTTATAGAAGCTTAATTAAAATTTTAATGATACTGTTTTTGGGGATTTTTTTTTTTTTTTTAACTTCTTATCTAAAGGTTGGCCATAAACAACCTAATATAGATCGAGAAATTGACATGTAGGTGTTGATGCCCTGTTTTGTTTGCCAAACGGCCCAACATATTTAGCATAAATGACACCATATTAGCAATAACATAAGAATTGCCTTTTAGTTGGTAAGTTTACTAGCTCAACTAGCATTCTATATTTCTATATTGATGATGGTGTGAGCTTGCAGGAACGATCTCATTTAAATTTTAATTAAATACGTGAATTAATTACTTTATTTAAGCAAAAGGATAAAATATTAAGAAATAAATAAGAATTCAGGCTTTTAAAAGAGATGGGATTTCTGATAGCAGGTTCATTCAGGGTTATCCAAAACCAAGCTAGGGCAATAAGCCAATAATAGTAGCCGTGTCATCTTCTATACGAGATGATTCACTATAAGAGAATATAAACTAATAAAAATTCCTGGACGGTGATCATATTAGAAGGGTTTCCTCTTGGTATAAGGTAGAGTATGTGTGTGAAGCAAAAGTAAGAGAGATCGAGTGGGTTATGCAAGGTGAAGATTCTTGGCGTAAGGAATTAACAGGGAAGGGGTTGTGAGGGGCACGTAACAGCCAAAGCCAGCATCAGCAGTAGCTAGCTAGTGACACAAAGTAAAGCATCAAATTCAATTTTTATACCTTTTTTTTTATGGTGGATTTGGTTGGTGTAATAACACGTCTATCCTCTTGCTTCTTCTTATACTCTCCTTAACTCTTCTGCTACTACTTGCGCACCTTTCGTATCTTCAAACATGTCTACGCTAATATAAACTGATTTTCTATAAATTATTTATATAACAATATCGGGGTAGATTGAAATAAATCATTCTTGGAGGACCATGTTAAATCTTCCATTTTCTAATATATATATATATATATATATATATATATATCATTTACACACACTAAAAAAGAAAATTATTGTTTAACGCTTGTTGATATACATTTCGTATACATATAAATATATAATGTCCATATTTCAATATCCATATTTTTTTAATTAAGAATGCCCACATTTAACACATGACACTTATTATGTGTAAAAAGTGTATATTAGTGAGTGAGATAATAAATACCCTTCCAAAAAGTACTCTCTTTGTTTTATAAGAATGAAATTGCTTATGAATGCTTTGTGATAAATATGTTAAAATAAATGCAAAAATAGAATTATAAAATAAAGATAGTAACACGTATAGGTTACATGATTCAACATAGTGACTTACGTTATCGGACCCTTAAAGGCTACATCTTTATAATAAAAACGTATCTTATGTTACAATGAATCTAATATGGAATCTAATATGGGTATTTGTTTATAATTTGGCTGGTACAAAGTAGAATTGGGATTGAGAGTTAATTACTTTTAGTCTTATACGTCTCTAATACTATGTATCTTTTTAAAACATTTTCCATTTATACACTTCATAAGTGATAATAGTGTGTATTTCAACTTCATTTTCTTCACCTCCCGTATTTGGCAATCTATATGATTAATTATTTCCAAACAATTGTGGATTTGGTGGAACGTAAATCGATGGTAGTAGTGGTGCAGGACTAAGATCGTGTAAGAGAATACGAGTAATAATTTCAACATTCAAAGTTCTAACGACAATAGAGCTTTATAGCTACTTATTATTATATTTCCAAAAGGAACAATAGTTGGCTTGGAGTGGGAATGATTGCTCTGAACTTCTTTGCTCGTTGCTATAGTATTATTTTATTTAGTAGTTTACACTTTGACACCGAGGTGTTTTGACAATAAGCAGATTGTCTTCTAGATTTTGATACCGTAAAATCCTATATTTTTAGTCCTTTTGCTTCCAGAAGTAAAGAAAAAGCATCCCTTTTGTCTCTATAATAAGCTAGGTTTAGGTGGTCACGACTCACATGCAGCATGAGAGAACCTTTTTTTCTTTTTTAATCCCTAATTTGCCATCCAATGAATGATACAAAGTACCTAAATAATGCCATTGCTCTACTGAACGAAAATGCCAACCTGGCGACTCTATAACTAAAATGGTCCTGCTCTCTCACCCTTTGAAAATTGATACACTTCACGTCTAGTGTTGTTGCATGCTACTCGTGTGGTTTAAGATAGGACAAGCACTCAGCTTCCTTTATATTCCCCCGCGACATAATATATACACACATTAAAAAACAACTAAAACTGTAACTTGAAGTTGTGTGTACTGTGAAATAGTTGTTATTATATATTTTATACATATTGCGTTGAGTCTGTTTTGCTTTATGAGCTTTCAACTGTGTATTTTATAGTTCAACTAACAATTTTTTATGTTTTTAATTAACCTTTTCAAGATTTAAATTTCTCCATTATACCTATTGAATTTTAAAAATAAAAATATGCTTTCCTTTCATTTGAATGCAAAGAAGGAATGAGGGGAAAAAAAAGACTAAACTATTGGGTTAAAGAACATTAGTTTCTTCTTTTGTTTTGTTGAACTACTTGGAGTGATAGAGGTTTGGTTACACATGCAAGTGGTAGTAGTGATATTTTTTCAGTAGCAGCTTTGGAAGGTACAACTAAAACACACATAGATAGAGACGAATTACCGACAACATGGAAGATAAGGACTTGATGCTGACTCCACCAAACATTAATGCTTATTCATTTCACTTTTCCATCTCTGAATTTAGTGACCAAGCAGAAAAAGGAGAAACAAAGAAAAGCTAGGATCATCTGAGGGCACCACCACCACATAAGAAAGGGGTGTGCTTGACACACATTCGAAGGAAGACAGAATTTAAAAAGGTAAGCTTAGCTCGATATTGGGAACAAATCTGGCAAACAGGTGTTAATCAAGTTTGGGTCAAAAGCGAGTCATCCTAAATAATTTGTTAGATTGATCGGGTTAATAAGGGAAGAGAGTTAAGGAAAAGAAACGACATAAATGGTAAGTTTTTTTAAAAAAAAGTTATTAATTGTTGTAATTATGGTATTAAAAAAATATATGTTATCATTTTATACTTTGAGAAGGTGATGCATGGCATCATTGTGTGCAACCTCTGGTTTGAGGATTTAACTTTTATAATAGATAATAGATAGATATTTTAGGAACTTCTCTGTTCCCACAACCAGCATGTACTCTTCTAGCATTGTTCCTAGTAACCTTATTATTGGCTTCTCTTGTGTTGTTTCATGCGACTCCCCTTCCATTGTAAAATATAGGGAGATCAGTTTTAAAGAAAGCAAAACAGTGAGTTCTAATTAGCCCAACAAGTAAAATCTTATGTCGTTGAATAAAAGATCTAAAGTTTGATCTCAGCCTACACTAAAACCAATTGGTGTTTTGGTCTGAGTTAAAGAACAATCGTTAAAAGCAGACGTTATATGTTAAAAATATTTCTCAAAAAATAAAAGTTAAATAAAACCCATAAATGGTCATTTTTTAAAATAATTTTTCTAGCAATTAAAGTCATATGCAAATTTTTTTTTTTTTTTTTTTGAGAGAGAGTTTCAACCTAAGGTATCTGTGGCGTCTACTCTTGGTGATAACTCTTTATTATCAAACCAAGACACCAATCAGTTTTTGGTGTAGGTGAGGATTGAACTTTAGATTTCTTATACAATTATCAGAGATTTTACCAATTGAGTTAACTGAAACCTACAAATCATATGCAAATTAATAAGAATAGAGAAATAAGGAGAAGAAAAAAACATAGATGGTCAATTTTTAATATATATATATATATATCGGTTGTAATTATGATATTAAGAAAGCATATGTGTCATGATTTTATATTTAGAAAAAGTGACGCATAGCATCCTTGAATGCATCCTTTAGTTTAAGAATTAAACTAGAGGATGCATAATACATAATACAACTATATAGAATAGATAGATTGAATTGGTTGTCACAACTGTATTTTATTTGGACATAATGATAATACAACTATCATATATTAAGAAGTGTATAAGCAAGCTAATTGTTGCGTATATTAGAGGCATTGAAGCTGTATTTACTATTTAGGAATATTGATGATTTTTCTTTGAATTGATGATGTAGAGATAAGGGCCCAAAATCATATATTGGACCCTGAGCTTTATCCAAGAACGTTGACAATTCCAAGAGGTATAAATCAATATGAAGGATTCCGGTCTAGAATCTCATGACATTGAGATGAGTGGAAGGTGGTCTGAGGAGGAACTTCTCCTCGGACATGATAAATATAATACAGGTATGTATTCCCACGATGAAGGTAATCCTTGTAGAAGCCTCGGCGACAGGAACGTGCCCCATGAACTTATAAAAAGGAAGGAAATCCAAAAGTGTCCAAGGAAATCTATCGCATTAAATGCACTGCAGCTACTTTTCTGACAGTATTTATGTGAAAAAGACCCCTGAACAGTGCTGCAGTAGCTACTGCAACTCACAACAAATTAAAGAGGGTGTCTGATGTGACGGGTACTCAAGTGAGGGCTCAGATAATTAGCAAGTGTAAGATCACGATGGTCCAAAAAGGGGCAATATAATGTACAAAAACCCGCGAAAGGAGGAAAGAAAGGAGGAAGAAAAGGAGAAGGACTTGTATTCAATTGTGATCAATTTATATAAAAGAGAACCTCCTCAGATAAAAGAGTGCACTCAATTCTATTCTCTTTGTCTTTGTTCTATTCAGGGGCGGAGGCACACATAAGCTTGGGGGGGCCATGGCCCCCCCAAAGCTTTTGAAACCCTTAGATAGTACTATATAAAAACAAGCTGGCCCCTGCAAATGTATCAATTGGCCCCTCCAAAAAAATTCACATACCTAGTCTAATGTTAGTTTTAGTGGTTTCCCCTTTGAAATATGTTATGATTGCATGATCAATCAAAGGGCTGAGTCAATTATCTCTCAAAACTACATAGAATGACACAGTAGCATGAGTGATAAAAAATATTTTATACCATAAGTATGTCTCAATTTTATTGGCTGACGATTGGATGTATCCAGAGCATGGAACTATTAGGATTAAAGAAGGTATATGGAAGTAATGAAAATAATTAGCTAAGTGGGGTTGTCTAGCAAATTATGGCATATAAATTGACTAAAACAAAGTAAAAGTATTGGTTACCTTTCAGTCATTAGCCTTTGGTTCAGCAATTGATTGGAGCAATTGTCATATGCGTTTATTTTGTTGTGGGTCTTATGCATCATACAATGTTAATTTCTTTATAGCATTCATTTTGAAATACGACTATTTTTACAATTACAATATTTTAGTTTCTCAAGTGGCCTTCACCCAACAAAACACACGTTTACTCAAACCAAAAAAAAATAATAATAATAATACAAAGTTGCCCAGATGCTATTTATTTATTTATTTTTAAGTAAACAAAAGTGCACTATGTTTGTGCATGTTCAAATGCGAAAGTTGTTAAAAGTTTATTGTTTTGCTTAAACTAGTGATTTTTTTTTTTTTTTTGGTGGCATTCTTAATCTTTAAGCTTCATTTCTTCATTTCTTTTAACTCTATCTATCTCACACATACATACATATAAATATATGAGTTATGACTAATGTACAAGCATGTAATTCGGCCCCCCCAAGTTAAAAATTCTGGCTACGCCCCTGGTTCTATTATCCTGAAAATCCCTACCAACTGTTATCCAATTTATTAGGGCCCAGTTCTTTGACACATTCTCTATAAATTTATTGTAGTGGGCTCATTGGGCTAAGATCCCATACATTTTGGACTTGGTCTGCCAAAACGTGTCCATACAGATGACTATTTGGGTTATTTTTTAATTTTTTTTTTTTTTAAATGTAACTGCTGATAGGTTGTAGTCTCTTAAATTGTTTTATTGTTGATTTTATCTCTATTGCAGCTTTTGCAACTTGTGGTTTTGTCTTAATTAAATTGTTGTTTGAATAATTCGTGTGTCTTTCTTTAAGCTGCATGGAATGAGTTGCCACGATCGATGGGTGCTAACTATAAGTGTAAGGTGGAATAAAAGGGCAACAGCCAACATATATGAATGAAAATTCTTGTAGGTTGTAATAATTTGTTAAAGGGATTTGAGTGGCATTAAAAAAATTGACACATGTAATAATTAAATTGAGAAAAGATTATTATTATTATTTAGAAACAAATTGAGTAAAGATTTAGTTGTCAAGTAGAGCATGCGTATATATGTGATTAGCTAAAACAAACGCGCGCATCTAAATATATATATATATATATATATATATATATATATATATATTGCCATGCTCTCAAGTGCTTACACTTGGTAACTTGGGCCGGACTTGACTTGGGTCCAGTTCCTTCAATGTTTTCCCCTTGGGCCGAGCATTACTTAATTGGTGAGAATTATGCAGCTATACAAAAAGTCTATAGTACAAGGCAATACTCCTAGACGGAATTCGCTGACAATAAATCTGGGAGTGCTGATGGAACATGTATGGGCCAGTATGGCTAAGGATGTTTTTTGGTTCAGTGTAAATAATGGGACATAAATACTTATTAGTCAATATATATTGACTAATCTAAACTTTGATTTTATTTATAATATCTTTTACGTTTTCGTAGTGATATAAAGGTGGTATGATATAACCACTTAAAAGGACCTCTTTTGGAATTTTGCCCATCAATTAACTTTGGATAGCATGCATAGATGCTGATAGGAAGTAGGAACATCCTTTACTTGAGAATTAATGGGATATCACAATCTGTCCTGAAATCTGAAGAATTTGGGTATCCAAAAATAAAATTTTAATGGGTTTAGGACATACATTAATTAACTATTTTTAGAAATATTTTATAAAGAATTGAGAAAATTATCAAAAAAAAGTTAATAACTTTTTTGTTTTTTCATTAAAAAATTTCTAAAATGGTTTTACTAATGTTTACCTCTAATGTTTACCATAAGGATATACATTAGTAAAACCCAATTTTAATTGCAAGGATGTGCACGCAAAGTCATTGTGATTCTAGAAAGTTGATCCTTTCAGTCACACTAGAGGACAATAAATGGGCTCCTACTGCACTATTTGAAAACAAAAGAATTTCCATGTCTGTTTCATTTGTCTATGGTTAATAGTAACGGGATGTGACTCATGAAGGCATTTTTGTTTCTTGAAGCCATAATAAGAATAAGCAACAAGATGAGCTGTTTGTGTACATGCATGTTCGATCGGGCTTGGGACCAGTGCATTTTTGGCCAATGTGATTCTAGTGTTGTTGCACGCGCTACTCGTGTGGACGTGTGGTTTAAGATAGTACCAGCACTTAGCTTCCTTTATTTTGTCACCATAGATTTTATGCTCCTTTCGCAATGAGCTATTTTCATTTTGCAATGAACTTTTTAGCTTATTTTGTAGCTCAATTAACACATTTTTGTATTTTTAGAAAAGACATCTAGGATGATAGGAATCAATTTTTTTAAATTATTATAAGAATTGAAATAAAAAAAAATTATTTCTTTTCATTTGAATGGAAGAATTGAGGGGGATGGGAGGGAAGAAGGGGGAGGGGGTGGGAAGACTACTGGGAGTGTTGAAGGTTTTGTTACACAAGTGATAATAGTGAGATTTTTTTTCAATAACAGCTTTGGAAGGTACGATTAAAACATGTAGATAGGTGAAAGACGAATTAACGTCAAAATCCCACTCCAAAGAGGCAAAGATAAGGACTTGATGTCGACTCCACCAATCATTTATGCTAATTTCTTGCCAACTCTATTTTACTCTCCTCTACTCCCTCTCAATTCCAAAAAATAGACCATTAAATTTTGTCATTTCACTTTTTCATACTTATATTTATGGTTCATTTGGATTGAGAGAGAGGAGGATTGTACAATAGAATTGTCTACTCTAGAAGTATCTAAAGTATATGTGTAAAACTCCATCTTGAAGACTTAAATCATGACCTTTGCCTCCTCAAGACCTCACACCCCACAAGTACTAATACATGTAAAATGGCAATCATGTCAAGGGTGCATAGTACATAATATTGTTATTTAATTAATTACTAACATATTACTATTATTATTTCTAAATTAAAACTGCTGAATTGTCGTATCACATGTCACGTATGTTAATTTTTAATAATTAATAATATGCAATTGATACTATCACACATTAAACTACTAAATATGCCCCCTCTCAAAAAAAAAAAAAAAAAAACTATATATCATTGTATTAATGGTCTTGTTGACGGGTTCCTTAAGAACGGTTGTTAATGGGCAATTTTTAAAAAGTTTTGATACTACTTTCATGAGAAATGTAAAAAATCATTAAAAAAAGTCTTTTTTTTTTCTTTACGCATAAAAAATTTATAAAAATATTTCCTAAATCGATATCTTTAGAGCATCTTTTAACTTTTTCATAAAGTCTTTAATATTTAAAAAAAAAAAAGACTCTCTTAATTTTTACTTTTATTTGGAAGTATGGCTGTAAATGAACCAAGCCGTTTATAAACAGCTCGGGCTTGGCTCGATAAAAAGCTCGTTCATGTTTGTTTGTTTATAAACAAGCCAAGTTCAAGCTTTAGTTTTAGGATTGTTTAAGCTTTAGTTTTAGGCTTGTTTAATAAACGAGCCAAACCTGAGTAAAAAATATTGTTCATGAACAAGCTCGTGAACACCAAGACTCAATACAAAAGTAATAAAACAAGTTGAGCCTAAGTTTATTTATGAGTTTGGTAATAAAATTGATATGAGCATAACAAGTAAACTCATATCTTTCTAAAAATTTAATTAATTATAAGTTGAGACTACTCATTCAAACCAAATAAACTAGATAACAAACTTGATATAGGCTTAATAATGTACTTATGTTGAATCTCAAGCTCAAAAACATGATATTGAACTTGAGTTTGGGCATGATATCGAGCTTGAGTTTGGACTTGATATTGAGCTCAAGTTTGGCTTGACTAATAAATTAAGCCAAGCCAAACTCAAGCTTTTATACTTTATAACAAGCTCAAGCTTGAACATTATTTGTAGGCTTGTATCAAGCTCAAGCCAAGCTTGAACATTCTATTTTTGTTATCGAGCTGAGCTTGAACATTCACTACTCGATAAAACTCGGCTCGTTTACAGCCCTATTTGAAAGTGAATGGTTTCTTTCTTTTTAAGAAATAAAGTGAATACTCTTAATATTTGATTGTCTTACAAACATATCTTTCTCGTACGATTACATGATATGGATCATTACCTATTTCGAGTTTTTTTTTTTTTTTGGAAATGTGCGGGTGTCATATAAAATAGACTATTAATCCCATATAAAAATGGTTATGATGGGTGCTAAGTTGGAATATATAAACGATTAATCTCATATAAAAATTGGTTCTTAAAATAAAAAATAAATAAAAATCTTATATAAAAATGGATTGTAATGGTTACTATCGAATTTTAATAACATTTTGGAGTAAATTACATTTTAAACCTCACAGTTTATCAATGACTAGACATCAACCCTGAACTTTCAACTGGAACAATTAAAATCTCAGGTTTTATCAACTATAACAAAAAATCCCTTCAGATTAATCTTTTCTCTAATGTCCTCTAAGCACACGTGTGACGTGTGACGTGTGACGTAAATAACGATGGAAATTCTTAGTCACCAACTCACGTGTCAAGAACTTATTAAAGAGTGTTTAACAAAAAAAAAAAAAAACAAAGAACTTATTAAAGAGTGGGCTGTGCATAGAGCCTGAAATTGTACCTAATCAAGTAACTAGTCGTAAGGCCCAGCCCTATCATGGAAGATGAAAACCTTGTCCACCCAAATCAGCCCCAAGTTTGTTTCTTTGCTCTTTTTTTTTTTTTTAATAAATTCCCTAAGAGGGGTAATTAAAAGGTATTTAATGTTTTATTAAATAATATTTTTATATATTTTTTAAAAATAAAATATTTTTTTTTTTATATTTTTAGATGTGTTGGCCACCTAGCTGTTATGGGGCCCAACTTTTGCCATTTGTTATATTTTCTAGCGTTATCCATAATATATATATATATATATATATATATATAAATATTTCCGATTTACTATCCTCTTTCAGCAACAAAAAGAAAAAACCCTTAATCTTTAAAGTTATTGTTAAAATTGCATATCATGCTCGAAAGTGCTTAAATATATAAATAACTAGTCGCTAACCCGTACGATGCACGGGATAGTTAAATAAAAATTAAAAGTACTTATTTTACTTAAAGGTATATGACTTAAATTTTAAAAATGTATAATTTGAAAATGAATGAAAATAACTAATTTCTTCAATATAATGATTTAAAAAAATTCTTTTTCTTTCATATCATTGGTTTCACATAACACATTTCGACGTGGGCTATTCTATGGTGATAACTTTACATAATATTCAACTACAATTATATCTACTATCCACTACCAATCTAATCTATGTTATCTTGATAGTAGATCTACAAATTGCATTCTCGTATTCTTAGAGCTTGCCACATTATTGTTATTATCTATATATAATATAAAACTGAAAATTTTAACTTTTAAAAGACTTACATTAGAATTAGGTTTAAAAAAAAAGGCTCACGTGAAAAAAAAAAAAAAAAAAAAAAAGACTCCTATTAGGATTAAGGAAAAAAGAGAGAGACTCCTATTAGGACTCTCTCACTATTTAGTTTAACAAATTAAAATTTTTTATAAATTAAAATGATGAGGAAAAAAGAGGGAGAGAGACTCCTGTTAGGGCTCTCTCACTATTTAGTTTTAAAAATTAAAAAAAATTATAAATTAAAATGATGATGTGGAAAATTGTGGGAGTTTCAAAGGTTTCGGTTTTATATATATATAGATAATAATATCTATATATAATATAAAACTGAAAATTTTAACTTTTTGAAAGACTTACGTTAGAATTAGGATTAAAAAAAATAATTTTTTTTTTTTAAATTAGACCTCACGTTAGGTTTTTTTTTTTTTTAAAGGGTTCACTTTAGGTTAAAAAAAAAAAGACTCACGTGAAAAAAAAAAAAAAAAAAAAAAAAAAAAAAAAAAAGAGACACCTATTAGGATTAAGAAAAAAAGAGAGAGACTCCTATTAGGACTCTCTCACTATTTAGTTTAACAAATTAAAATTTTTTATAAACTAAAATGATGAGGAAAAAAGAGGGAGCGAGACTCCTGTTAGGACTCTCTCACTATTTAGTTTTAAAAATTAAAAAATATATATAAATTAAAATGATGATGTGAAAAATTGTAGGAGTTTCAGAGGTTTCGGTTTTTAATATATATATAAAAATAGATTATGTTCCTTTAGGACAAGCTTTCTGCTTCCTTTCCCGTATATTTTTGGCAATGTCTATTTCAGACACCCAATTATACGTGCAAATTCACGTGTAAGTAACTTCCTAAGCATTCGTATTGTGGGTTGTAAAACCTCCCCAAAATGCTATTTTATAGCGTCGAACTATGAAAAGAAAGCATTATTCGAGAGGGTAATTCGAAAAAATTTTACAATTAAGCAACAATTGTAGCAAGTTGGTATTTTTTTAAAAAAAATTTTTATTCTCTCTCTCTTCCACACAATGTCTCTACCTCCCTCAACAACAAACCCATCTTAGCCACTAGTGTAAAGCCATTATTGCTGAAAATCGCAACCACTAATGATGCATCCACTACTAAAAATCACAACCATCAACGAAGCCACCCCCACTAGTATCAAAGTTGTGCAACCAAAGAATCAGATTAGAAAGGAAGAAAAGAAACGAAGCAAAAGAAGAAAGAAGAAAAGAAATGAAGTCTAAGCTAAACGACAGTCCTAGAGTTAGTTGTTGTAGCACTGTAGACTAAAACTACCTATAGCTTAGTAGTGTATTTAAGTAGGATGCGTTCACACGTGTAATAACTAACCTACACACGTGCTATAACTAATCCCGTGTAAGTTGGGATATTTTGTTTATGCTCTGTTTTGTATATAGACTCAATTAACTGTACAGATTCATTCAGTTAGTTGAATATCAGTTTTCTTCAACTCCAATTCTCTCTCTCTCTCTCTCTCTCTCTCTCTCTCTCTCTCTCTCAAGATTGTTTGTGCTTTCTTATAACTAGTATGGGTTTTGCTTGCAAGTTGGTTGAGTTTTGGATTGATTTTAGGAGAGCTTGGGTTTTGCTTGCTGGGTTGTGGTCAAAGTAGGAGAGGCCGTGGGTTTTACTTATTGGTTTTCTAGGTTTAATTTGCTTACAGGTTGACGGATTGATTTTGATAGGGGTTGGGTAGTGGCCCGGGTCTGTTTTTTTATAATCTTTCTCTTTAAATTGTTTGGGGGTTTTTTGTGGGTTTTGGTAAATTTTGGGGTTTTTTTTTTTTGTGTTGATTTTGATTGGTTTTTGAGATTGTCTGTGACGATTTTGTTTCAAATTTGGTTGGATTTTAATGGATTTGGGCTATGGTCATGGTGGATTTGGGTCGTGAAATATATTGTTAATGGGTTTGTGGTATAAGAGAGAGAGAGAGAGACTGTAAAATAAATTTTTAATTGGATGGTTATATTATTTTCATGAATCCGAATTTGATAATTTATACTCTCCAATCACAGGATGCCACATCAATATTTTGCAAAATAATGAATAATTAGTATCATACACAATCACTAATCATCAAAATCTCAAAACCCATATGCTTTCTCATCAAACAGCCACCATGGGCAATCTTCTTCAGATCCACCTCTCATCGATTGCCGCCGCCAACATCCATGGTCATGATTCCAATCAAATCACCTCCCACAAAAGAATCCAAAAACCAAACAGCCATCGTAGCTCCAAATCTCACCAATTCTCTAAACCCACCATTTCAAATCAACCCACAAACGAAACCCATAAACCAAACCTAACATCAACCACCTTCTTAGAGTCAAAATCAACGGCGAAGAAAACCAATTGTCTTGATGTTCAAGGCGAAAGAATTGAGATTCACTGCCGATTATGGTGGTGGTGGTTATTGGTGAAGGTGTGAGGCAGTGAGTCTCAACCTTAGGTTCCTCATGATGAGAATAGAGAAGATGAGAGAGAAATGAGACCGGTATGGACATGAGATCAATGATGGTGACCTTTGGTTAACGGTAGTAGCGAGCAAGGGTTGCTCAGCCATGAGTAATGGTGTTTGTGGTTGGAGAATGGGTCTATTAGAGAGATGTGTTGGGGTTTTGGGGCATTAATCAAGTGTTATCAGATGTGTTGGTTTTTGGTGTTCCATTTTAAAAAGTTTGATGTGGCACTGATTAATTAGATGTATAAATAAGGGGTTTTACCCCACATCCTTATAAAATTTATTCTCTATTTTAATATGGTATAATCTTAAAACTGAATATGTGATGCAGAGTGCATTATAATGTGGTATATCAAAATAGATAAAGTAGGTTTAATGTGTACAAATAGTATTTGGCTTAGCACAATTGGGGGTACTTGGTAGTGCTTACTTGTTTATTAGATGTGAAACAATTATGTAAAGATCCGAAGGAAGTTGTTTTTTTCTCATATTATTTATATATATTGAAAAGAGAGAGTGGGAAACCAATTTTTATTGAGAAGTTTTATCGAGCACGTTCTCTAATGTTGAGCGCTTCTGATTTGTTAATTTACTTATATATAATAAATAATAATATAATAATAAAAATAGAGTAGGTGATTTTAATGAATATTTTTTGAGTAGTTTCGAAAATATTGCTCCCTCATCTCACAAGATCCCATAATATGTCTCACCTGTGAAGCCTACTTCTTGTGTGAGAGTGGGCCCATTCCTCATGTCGGATTATTTAATAAAATAAATTTCTGATTTTTGTTTCCCTTAAAAATTTGTTGTATAATGTATAAACTACAAAGTTAAGTGTGTTGGGGTGTTTTGATCTTTCAATGACTTTAATTGGTAGCCACTAGCCATTAGGCAGTTAGAGCTACTACATTATATGTCCTGAACTCCTTTTCCATGAGGCAAGGTGTAAGTTTTTTTGGAAAAAATTTATGATCACGCGTCTTTTTTGGGTCATAACTTTATCACAACTCTGGTCTCTCAAAACGTGCTATTTCCAACCATAAACTACTTACTACTTACTCTCAAACTTCCTATAAATTGCTTATTCTAGAAATAGCACATTGAGAGAAAGTATAGGAAGTTTGAGAGCAAGTATAGGAAGTTTTTTTTTTTTTTCTCAAAAAAAAAAAAAATAGTATAGGAAGTTTTTTGAAGTTAACGTTGTCAAACTTCCTATACTTACACACTCAACGGTACCGATCCATTTCAAAATCTTGATTGCCTTCTCCTTACAGGCATAAACTGCTTCCTTGTCTAGAAGATTATGTGCCACCTTATCAATGGATCATGATTCCCCCAACTTGAGTGAGTATAACCTTTTAGTTGATGCATACTCAAATTGATTCTAAATTATTCCTTAAATGGATTATGATACTCAAAATTGATTTCTCAGCAAGGTATACTAGTTTTAGTTTTGAGTATCATAATCCATTTAAGGAATAATTTAGAATCAATTTGAGTATGCATATACTAAAAGGTTATACTCACTCAAGTTGGGGGAATTAGGATCCATTGATAAGGTGGCCCATACTCTTCTAGACATGGAAATGGTTTATGCTTATAGGGACTAGGCAATCATGATTTCGAAATAGATCTGTCATCATAGTCAAACATATATACACATCTATCAGTTTCCTTGAAGAAATGGATAGAGTTTTGATGAATTCCCTCTCCCAATTCATTAATCTCCCACTACTACACATGATATATGGAGTGAAGAAATTAAAAAAACAAGAAGTCTGCCTT
The DNA here is from genome assembly GCA_033629205.1 of Lithocarpus polystachyus. NCBI lineage: Eukaryota > Viridiplantae > Streptophyta > Magnoliopsida > Fagales > Fagaceae > Lithocarpus > Lithocarpus polystachyus. Next base: position 50,507,013 of record CM066168.1, read on the forward strand.
CTTAAGTTATCAACTATCTCCCATTTTAAACTTGACAAATCCAACCAATAGATTAGAACTTCCTTAATGATCTTATTATTATAATCTACAGTCTCCTTCTGAATAATTAGCAGCTCACTCCAAGAAGCAAAAAGATAACTATCTATATAGATCGCATAATCACGTAAATCCTCTATTGCATATTTTTCAAAACGAAACAGCGGCCCCACGAATTCAACAGTATATAAGACATAAAAACACTCAATATTAGAAATTTTCAAAAAGTGAAGTTTTCCTTTAAACATTGTTGCAACCATGGTTATCAGCATCCTGATCTAGATCTTAAAGATCTGACATCCTTAAGATATTAAGATATTTTGATGCAATATTAAGATATTTTGATGATTATCTAATAGATGAAGTGGGTCATGTGGCTGCTAACCATGACAATAATATTGTTTATAGCAACGACGTTTTTTGTTGCAATAAAGTATTTTTAATATTATTAAAAATACTTTATTGCAACAAAACTCTATTGGAACAAATTTTTTGTTGCAATGGTCTATTGTTACGGACGTTATCGCAATAATGGGTTGCGATAAAGGTTTATTACAACAATTTGAAATTTATTGCAACAAAACCCCCACCCCCCAAATGCAATATTAAGAGATTTTGATGATTATCAAAAGGATGATGCAGGTCATGTGGTTGCTAATAGTGACGATAATGTTGTTTATATTAATCAACCGTACTATTATGGTAATCTATTGCAACAAAAATTTTGTTGCAACAAATTGTAGCAATGATATTTTTTTTTCAATAATATATTTTAATAATAATAAAAATATTTTATTGCAACCAAATTTTTGTTGCAATAGTCTATTGCCGCAAACTTTATCGCAATAGTGGGCAATGAAATTTTTTTCATTGCAATAGAGGTTTATTGCAACAATTTGAAATTAATTGGAACAAAAACTTTCGTTGCACTAAGGCATTTTTCTTGTAGTGATTTGTAATTTGGTACTTTATTAGTAATTTCACTAATATGTATCAGAAATTATTATTTTTTAAAAGTTTCTTTAATATATATTACGAATTATAATTATGGGTATTTTTTTTTTTAATCAGAAAGTAGGATCTTACGCTACGATTTGATCCTTGAACCTTCTTACCAATTCTGTGTAGGATCTCAATCCTAATAACTTTGGTTGCAGCAACTATCTTGCACACATTAGTATCACTAAACAAATGAATCCTAAAATTCTCATAACCAGGTCGCCAACAATGGAAGGAGGGTGGTGACTGATTAATGATAATTACATTATTGTCTGGAGATAGAACATAAATATCTTTAAAATAATTTATCTCTTGTGGGAGCTACCCCAATTCCTTAGTCACTTAATTGATAAAAGAATAATACTGTGAATTTTTGTCCACAAAAGTAGCTGTCTGTTTCTGTTAGCACATATCAATTTGTTGTCCAGCTCTGGCATTTGAGTAATGTAAAATTCATAGTTTGATATATCCATGAAAGGTTGTCCTACCCTTACACTTGCACCAACCCCATGACTAACTACAAGCCACATATATGTTTTAGGAACGATCGAAGGAGGTTTAAGAAGGAAAATGTCATTAATAGAGGTGTGCATGGGTCGGGTTGAAGGGATTTTTTTAACCCAACCCACCATGGTGGGTTAAAAAAAATTCTAACAATCACAAAGGTCCAACCTAACTCAACTCACATGGATCGGGTTGAACCCATGGGTTGGATATTTTTTTTAATTACTATTATTAATATTAAATTGAGAATTAGAACAACGCCACCACAAATAAATGTAAATTTAAAACAAAATAATCTTGAGCATAACACCAAACCAACACAAAACTATATGAGAAGAACTTAGAGTTTAAGTGTTATTTAGGAAAAAAGAAACTAAAAATTATATAATATATTTTTAAAATTGAATATATATTAAATATAGATGGGTTAGGTTAGGCAAATTTGTAAATCTAATGACTTAAACCCAACCCAACATTATCTTCCGAGAGAAAGTATAGGAAGTTTGATAGTAAGTATAGGAATTTTTTTTTCTCAAAAAAAAAAAAGTATAGGAAGTTTTTTGAAGATAATGTTGTCAAACTTCCTATTCTTACTTTCAACGGTACAGATCCATTTCGAAATCATGACTGCTTTGTCCTTATAAGCATAAACTATTTCATTGTGTAGAAGATTATGTGCTACCTTATCAACGGATCCTGATTCTCCCAACTTAAGTGAGTATAACATTTTAGTAAATGCATACTCAAATTGATTCTAAATTATTCCTTAAATGAATTATGATATTCAAAATTGATTTCTCAGCAAAGTATACTAGTTTTAGTTTTAAGTATCATAATCCATTTGAGGAATAATTTAGAATCAATTTGAGTATGCATCTACTAAAAGGTTATACTCACTTAAGTTGGAGGAATCAGGATCCATTAACAAGGTGGCCCATAATCTTCTAGACAAAGAAACAATTTATGCTTATAGGGACAAGGCATTCATGATTTCGAAATAAACTTGTCATCATAGTCAAACGTATATACACACCTATCAGTTTTCTTGAATAAATAGATAGAGTTTTCATGAATTCCCTCTCTCAAATCATTAATCTCCCACTACAACACATGATATATGGAGTGAAGAAATAAAAAAAGTCTGCCCTCCTAAGTTATCTACTCTCTCCCATTTTAGACTTGACAAATCCAATCAATAGATTAGAACTTCCTCACTCCAAGAAGCAAAAAGATAACTATCTATATAGATTGCATATTCAGGTAAATCCTCTATTGCATATTTTTCAAAACGAAACAGCAGCCCCACGAATTCAACAGTATATAATGCATAAAGACACTCAATATTAGAAATTGTCAAAAATTGAAGTTTTCCTTTAAACATTGTTGTAGCCATAGTTATCAGTATCCTGATCCAGATTTTAGGATAGATATTAAGATATTTTGATGATTATCTAATAGATGATGCAGGTCATGTGGTTGCTAACAATGATGATAATGTTGTTTATAGCGACAATATTTTTTGTTGCAATAAAGTATTTTAAATAATAATATAAATATTTTATTGCAGCAAAACTCTATTGCAACGAAATTTTTGTTGCAATAATCGATTGTCACAAACTTTATCACAATATTGGGTTGCAATAGAGGTTTATTCCAATAATTTGAAGTTTATTGCAACAAAAACATCCTAAATGTAATATTAAGAGATTTTGATGATTATCAAATGGATGATGCAGGTTATATGGCTGATAACAATGATGATAATGTTGTTTATGATGATCAACCATACTATTACGGTAACCTATTACAACAAAATTTTTGTTGCAACAAATTGTAGCAACAATATTTTTTTTGTTGCAATAAAGTATTTTTAATAATAATAAAAATATTTTATTGCAACAAAATTTTTGTTGCAATAGTCTATTGCTGCAAACTTTATTGCAATAATGGGCAACGAAATTGTTTTCGTTGCAATAGAGGTTTATTGTAACAATTTGAAATTAATTGCAACAAAAAATTTCATTGCAATAAGGCTTTTTTCTTATAGTAATTTGTAATTTGGCACTTTATTAGTAATTTCACTAATATGTATAAAAAATTATTATTTTTTCAATGTTTCTTTAACATATATTATGAATTGTAACTATTGATATTTTTTAGTATTTTTTTAAAATCTGAAAGTAGGATTTTATGATCCTCATATTGATCCTACAATCCGATCCCTAAACCCTCTCACCAATCCCGGGTAGGATCTCAAATACATTAGTATCACTAAATGAATGAATCCTAAAATTCTCATCACCAGGTAGCCGATGACAAAAGGAGGGTGGTGACTGACTAATGATAATTACATCATTGCCTGAAGATAGAACGTAAATATTTTTAAAATAATGTATCTCTCGTGGGAGTTGCACCAATTCCTTAGTCACCATATTGATAAGAGAATAATACTGTGAATTTTTGACCACAAAAGTAGCTCTCCATTTCTATTAGCACATATCAATTTGTTGTCCAGCTCTGCCATTTGAGTACTACAAAATTCATTGTTTGATATGTCCTTGAAAGATTGTCCTACTCTTACGCTTGCACCAACCCCTTGACTAACTACAAGACACATATATGTTTTAGGAACGATTGAAGGAGGTTTAGGAAGAAAAATGTCATTAGTAGGGGTCTGCAAGGATCGAGTTAAGGGATTTTTTTTTAACCCAACCCACCATGGTGGGTTAAAAAAAAAATCCAACCATCATAGAGGTCTAACCTAACTCAACCCACATGGATCGGGTTAAACTCGTGAGTTGGTTAGATTTTTTTTAATTACTCGGGTTAGGCGGATTTGTGAATCTTATGACTTAAACACAACCCAATCTATTGTAAAAACAAATTTCACAACCCAACCCAATCGATGGGTTGGGTTAGATTGGTTCCATTTTTTGCAGGTTGGCTGCACACCCTTATGCTAGAAAAGGACATGCTAGTGATGGGAACAGACAAGTTGCTAATCTATTTATTATCTATCACAAAAGTTGGATCCTCAAACTAGAGGATACACACAATGATGCCATGTGTCACTTTTTTCCAAGTAAAAAATGATGTCACGTATGTTTTATTCATGTCATAATTATAAAAATTAAATCACTACAACAAAATGTATTTTTAGTGACGAAAAAATTCGTCACTAAAAGTTCAGTTTTTCGTCACTAAGAACCTTTAGGGACGAAATTGGACATTTAGTGACGAAACTCATTTCGTCACTGAAACCCCGTCACTAAAAGTCCTGGTGACGAAAAATTTCGTCACTAAAAGTCCAATTTGTTTTTTTAAAAAAAAAAAAAACTTTTAGTGACGAAAACGTTTCGTCACTAAATATTTTCCTCACTAAAAATACTATTTAGTGACGAAATATTTCGTCACTAAAAACACCTTAGTTTATTAAATCATATTTAGTGACGAATAATTTCGTCACTAAAACTATTTTTAAAAAAATCCAGACACATATAGTGACGAAAATTGTCGTCACTAAAATCATTTCTTACAAAATTTTGCTATATTTAGTGACGAAATATTTCGTCACTGAAACAATTTTTTGTTGCTATATTTGTGACGAAAAATTCGTCCCAAAAACTTATTTTCTGTTTTTATTTTTTCATAGCTTTAATATTAACCTGTAACCTGTCATTACATTATTAAAACCTCACATTTTAATAGTAAATTTATTTCAACAACACATTTATAAAAAAAAATATCCATACATTCCACAAATAAAAAATAAAACAATTATCCAATTCAAACTCCTTTCATACAATAATTGTTTGCAACACATACAATAAATCAAGATGTTTTATAACAATACAAAAAGTGTAGCATAATATAATTAGAACTAACGGAAGATGTTCTCATGTCTTCAGGTAATGCCAAAAGTAAATCTCCTAAAAGCCACCAGTAAAAAATCTGCACAAATATAAAAAAAAACTACATTAAAATCGTAAAGTAAAAACATTAACTATGTTATAAAAAAACATTTCTAACAATACATTAAGAACAGAAACATATTCATGCTATAAAGTACTAACCAAAAAGTGTTTTCACTTAAAGTTGAACCACTACCATAGGTAAGAGCATCATCATAACCCTTGCTCCTCAAAAAGTTAAGAATATTCTTTTGGACCCCTTCTTGCTTAACTCGTGCCTCTTGGTCCCTAACTCGCTTCTCTTTCTCCCTAGCTCGCTCTTAATTTGCCATCGGGTATCTTACTCATTGTCATCCAACTTTTATCCATGTTTGACTACAATTACAAGATGAATGCTACTTTGGTAAAATAAGGACAACTCATGCATAATGTATTCTAACATCTAAGTCTATAAGCTACTTAGATAAAGTTCTATCTCATTCATAAATGCACAAATCTAATTAATACTTAAACAAATATATATTGAACACAAATATACACTCCCAATATAAATTTAAACCACCTTATAACATCATGCAAGCCACCCGCTTGCTTCAACACAACAACCCACTACCAAACCAATCACAAACATCACAAGTATAGAGTATTTACAAGTATTTAAGTCAAATAAGATACTATTCATCACGTTTAATCAAAAATACTAATTCACATTTGCAAGAAACTAAAAACACTCACAATATTAATTTAAACCACCTTATAACACCATGCAAGCCACCCGTTTACTCCAACACGATAACCCACCACAAAACCAATCACAAACATCACAAGTATAGAGTATTTACAAGTATTGAAATCAATTAAAATACTATTTATCACATCTAACCAAGCATAGTCATTCACATTTGCAAAAAACGAAAAACACTCACAATATTAGTTTAGACCACCTTATAACACCATGCAAGCTACCCACTTGCTCCAACACAACGACTCATCACAAAACCAATCACAAACATTACGACTATAATGCTTACAAGTGTGGAAATCAAATAAAAAACTATTCATCACATCTAATCAACAATGCTCATTCACATTTGCAAGAAATAAAACACTCCCAATATTAGTTTAAATCACCTTATAACACCATACAAGCCATCCGCTTGCTCCAACACAACAACCCACCACAAAATAATTCCAACATCACAAGTATAGAGTTTTACAAGTATTTAAGTCAAATAAAATATTATTCATCACATCTAATCAATAACACTCATTCACATTTACAAGAAATGAAAAACACTTCTAATACGTATTTAAACCACCTTATAACACCATGCAAACCACTCACTTGCTCCACACAACAAACCACCACAAATTCAATTTCCAACACTACAAGTATAGAGTTTTATAATGGTTTTAACTAAAATTTACTTACTTCGCTCAAGCTAAGCTTACAACTTTCAGGAAAAATCCAAAATTATTGCAAACAATGTGAATTTAGCCTGCAAAAGAAAAGTTAAATTTATAAGTACTTCAATCTTGAAAATGATCTTCTCATAAGTTACTACATAAACTCATAGCTTACACATGTAATACAACAGTCATCCAAATTCCTCATCCAACATGACACAATACCACTATCATAGATTAAGAAGTACATAAGCAATTTTTTTTCTTTTAAGAGAAAAGTATACAAGCAATCTAATTGCTGAATATTTTAGAGGCATGGAAGCTGTATTTAGGAATCGTAAAGATTTTTCATTGAATAGATGATTATTCGGGTTTTTGTTTTAATAAAAAAAAAAAATTGTAATTGCTAATAGGTTGTAGTCTCTTAAGTCGTTTTTTTGTTGGTTTTGTCTTAAATTGTTGTTTGAATAATTCTTGTGTCTTTAAGCTGCATGGAATTTTTTTTTTTTTTTTTTTTTTTTGAGTTGCCACGATGGGTGCTAACTAGTAACTATAAAGGTGGAATAAAGGGGCAGGGCCAGCATGTCTGAATAATTTTAGTAAGTTGTAATAATTAGTTAATGAAATTTGAGTGGCATTGAAAAGTTGACTCATGTAGTAAATAAATTGAGAAAAGGATATTATTATTTTTTTGAACATGCGTATATAAGCGATTAGCTAAAACATTGGTGTCTATTTTCAATATATATATATATGGGTGTGACTGGGATGAGACACCTATTGGCACATGCACTTTTTTTTCTTCTCTTTTTTTGCTGAATATTGGCACATGCACTTATATAGCCATTCTCTCAAGTGCTTACACAGCTCCACATTCTGGTAATTTGAGCTTGACTTGGCTTGAGTTCAGTACACTGAAGGTTGGGCCAAGCATTTTTCGGTGAGAATTATGCAACTTCCATAGACTTTAGACACTCCAAGACTGAGAAAATAAAATTAGAGAAATGTTACGTCCACAATATTTCTCACAATATTTTCACAATAAATTCTAGTTGGCAGGTTGTTACAGGTTTTAAATTTAAATCTAACACTGAAATTACTTTCTTACCCACTAGTAATAGCAAATAATAACTTGTCAACTAAAATTTATTGTGAAAATATTGTAAAAAATGTTATGAACGTAGTATTTCTCGTAAAATTATGACGGTTTCTAATAAAGCTGACAAGAAGCCTAGTAGTGCTGATGGAACCTGTATGGCTAAGGATGTTTTTTGGTTCAGTGCAAATAATGGAAAATAAATAGTGACTAATCTAAACTTTGATTTTATTTATAATATCTCTTTCGTTTTCGTAGTGATATCCAGTTGGAATGATATTAACCACTCAAAAGTTGAAAGGACCTCTTTTGGAATTTTACCCATCAATTAACTTTGGATAGCGTGCATAGATGCTGATAGGTATACGAATATCCTTTGCTTGAGAATTAATGGGATAGCACAATCTGTCCTGAATTGTTAAGAACTTGTTTGGATATTCAAAAATAAAATTTTAATTGCAAGGATCAACGTGTATTGTGTGCATGCAAGTCATTGTGATTCTAGAAAGTTGATCTTTTCAATCATGCTAGAGGACAATCAGGACATTAAATGGGCTCCTATTGCACTATTTGAAACAAAAGAATTTCCATGTCTGTTTTCTTCTGTCTATGGTTAATAGTAACGGGATGTGACTCATGAAGGCATTTTTGTTTCTTGAAGCTAATAAGATTATAAGAACATATTATCCATTCCATTAAAATTAACTAATTACGTGGGTCAAGATGTGAGTTCTAATTAGTGAAGTATTTTGTTGTCTAATACCAATAAGAGATTTAAGATTCGATCCTCACATACCCTCTCATACCAAGTTGAAATTATACATACACACACAAGCGTTAAGATGAATTATTTATCTACAACATGCATGTTCAGGCTTGGACCTCTCTAAATAAGCAATGAGAATTCAGGGCTTAGAACCCCTAAAAGGAGTAGTACATATTTTGGGCCTAAAATTGAGTCTCTAGTAGGTATCCAGTAATTTGGTCCAATTTAAGGAGAACATGACTTAGAAAATGGGCATGTTTGGTTCTTTCTTTTTTATTTTAATAAAAAAAAATGTATGCTTGGATGCAAATAAAAATTTGAATTTCAAAATTTTTTCTTTAAGAGAGTAGGATAATTTTTTTGTTTGTCTGTTTGTTTTTTTATTTTTTATTTTTTGCCTGAACTTAACAAGATTTTGTTATCTACCTTTGAACTATAGTGGTCAATTGCATTCCTTTCCGATCAAAACAACCAAAACATTTTGTTCCAATCACTAAACCAGTACAATTAATCCCAAATATTATATTTCAACTCAAATTTCAATATATTCCAGTCATCTAGTGTATTTTCACCATTCAACCCGATATGCGTAGTTTGATCAATGTGTCTCAACCTTTTTTAACTCTTTTTTTTTTTTTTCATTTCTAATAATTTCTACTTTTATTTTCACATCTCTCTCTCTCTCTCTCTCTCTCTCTCTCATATGGAAAAGGTGTTTTCCTTATTAACAAATAAATGGGAGACAAACATTTTTAATTAAAAGAAAAACTCATTAATTGAAGTTTGGTGCTATACTTAATAAACAATCTATAGTGGTACAGACTAACATTTTGCTCACGTGAGTTATTTGCATGGAGTAGAGATGGGGCTAATGTAAGGCCAAAAGGCCAAGGTCCCCCTGAGTTTTTTAAATACTATATATAATAATGTTTAAGATTTAGAAGTTTGTCCAAAAATTTATACATGACCTCCAAAAAATCGAAACTAAGCCCTCCAAATTGAACGCTGGCCCAAAGAACACGAAATATAAAATGTCTACTTGGGCCATATCTGGTCACCTTCCAAAAACAAAATCATTTTTTACTAATAATAAAAAAATTAAAAAAAAACCCTTTCCTTTTAAAAAACAAAAAAATCTATAAGATAGTTGCCATCCCAAAGATGTGAGAAGAACAAGTGAACAACCATAAATTGTCCATGCATGTTGGCAACCATAAATTATTTTATGAATTGTGTTAATGATAATGTGAGGACCATATAATCAAGCGTCCAACAATTTATTAATTTATAGAGTTTTTGTACTTATATTCTCTCTTCCACTTTCTATTACAGCTATAAATTGAGTATTTCAAGTTATAAACATTATCGATTTCACAACAAAATATAATATGATTTCTGATAGATTCTTTGATTTGTACATCAAAAGGGAATTTGCTATGAGCTTTTAGCCCATAATCAATTAATCATTAATATATATATATATATATATATTGGTCTTTTTGAAATAGGGTGACCTATTTCGCCTGAATAATGACTGGGATGGTCTCTGGGACTGTAATGGGCCAAAGGGATCATTAACTGTGTAAAGGGTGGTTTGTCTAGGAGCTGGGGAGGTTAGGGCGGAGCTGTAACTGAGTTGGACTGGCCTTTCGTAGTTAGGTCTTGGGATGGTAGACAAAACATAACGATTGGCAACTGAAACTGGTGATGCTGGTACTAATTGGCCAGGGTTCTTTGCCTGACTAGTACTTCCTAGGACTTGCTGGTTAGGCAATTTTGGGGGGACTAATATATATATATATATATATATATTTTTTGGTCTCTTTACTCCGAAGGAGAATATATAGACTCAAACATGCAAACAAAACAGAGACGGTTCAATGTTGGAAAATTCGGGCCAAGCACAATGTTAGATTCATGACCATGATGGCAGCAAACTCAAATTTATGAATAGTGCTTTGTTTTATGATTGCTGATTGCTGCTACAGACTTTTGATGAGATCCATCTCCAACATTCGTACCTAGAATATTTATTGTAATTTGAACCTCTGTTCCTACGCTTTGTTGTCCATAACTCTTTTGTTAATTAAATTCCATTTTCTTTTTCTTTTTTTAATAAATTAAATTCCATTTTCACAAAAAAAAAAATTTGAAATGTATTATTAAGAAATAATTGTTTTGTATTTCTTTATTTATTTTTTTTTTTGGTAAACTTCTTTATTTATATTATGTTAGAACATAATAGATGTTAGCTTTATTTTTATATTAATTTGCTTTCAAATTTATTATTGTAGGGACTAGGATCCCAAATCTAATTTAAATATGCAGTCAAGAATATTTTTGAGGATGCACCTCGGACCTTGGCAATGAACACTAATTATGTGAGGCGCATAAAGTTAAAACATCAAAATTGAAAGAAAGCAGACTTGGTAGGGAATACTAGAAGGATGAAGAAAGAAGGGTATAGAAGCCATCCTCTCCACATTAAATACGAGATAATCACTCCTCTAGCCACATTAATGAGAAAATGACCATGAATAATAGTGGCATAGCTAAGATTATAGGGTAAAACTTGCTAGTATGTTCTAGGTGAGACCAAAGTTCTAGGAGGACAATCTCAGCCCTCCAAGTGTAAGATCCAAATAAGTTGTAGCTAGATATAAAAGCAAAAGGAAGATCTAGATGCATGAGGAGAATAAAAAAATAAAAAAATAAAAAAATAAAAATAATCTATCCATTTGTAAACCCAAACTCGAACTAGACCCGAGGTTCAATACTTGTATTTTTTTTAACCAGTTCTTAAACTGTGAATTAATAAAAGAGGCACCATTTCTTATTCAATTCTATGACGTAAACATTCTGAATTCGCACACTGGATATCATAATCAAATTCGACTTTCCATTTTTAAACAAATTTATTGTGATAGTAAGCAGTAAAACCTTCATTTATTTCCATTTGTTGACTAACTGCTTTTTTCACCTTTACAATTATATTTTTTACTTTAAAAGTGTTAACATTATTTAATTCAAATTATAGTACTAAAAATAAAAATAAAAATAATGTTAGAGATATGATAAAAAAATTGCAAGTTTTAATATTATTTTGAAGTGATAACTGATAATATAATTTTCACAATCATGACTCATCTTAACACTGTTTATTATTATATTAATATATCTACACACAAAAATACTTCTAAAAGATTTTTTTGTAAAAAAAAAAAAACCTATTTTTGTTGGGCTTTTATTACAATCGATCAATTTTTGTTCGGAAGTCACATAACATTATAAATTATAATGTTTTATTAATTTTTGCTTCTGCTTTTTTTTTTTTTTTTTTCCCTTTTTTGCCTACTTCTAATTCATTGAGATCGAGTCGATTCCTTCTTCGCATGTGTATATTTTTCTTCAGATTCGTTAATATATTCCCTTTAATTATACACAATCTATCAAATCAACAACTACGAAAATGTTGGGTTTACTTAATTCTTAATACTTATCCAAATTAGAACTATGGATCCCGAATTCCTACTTCCTTATCATGGACTGGATGAGTCCAAATCTTGATGATAAATGAATGAATGATCCGGTGAAAAAGTCGAATTGGGTCCCACCCGTAACCCGATGGCCCACTTACCACTACTAAAACCGGACTGGGTATAGCTGGCAACTACTCCCTGGTTGGTTTTACTTCGTACTCATTAATCATTATTATGTCTTTCTGACCAATCACGACGCCAGTCTGGTGGCTTCATGCCATGTGGTCCACTTCCACACACTCACGTGCCTCTTCTCAAAAATATTAAAATCTGGGTTTGGGTTAAATGATGAACCGTTTCATCTCATCATTATCATCATCCAAATGATTAGCATTTTATGTTCTCTTTTATTTATATATATATATATATATATGCATTACGAGCAATCAAATCAGCTTCTATAATTTCCAAAAAAAAATCAGCCTCTATAAAATAGTATAAATTGTTAAGCTAAAAAATTATTAGTGAATTCAAAAGTGTATAAATTTACGTATTCTTACTACAATAACCATATAAATATAATTACAATTCTTATCGGATGTCCCCAAATGGACTAAATAAATACAATTCACAGTTTTACAATTATTACTAATTACAATTCACATATAAATTTTATTTATTTATTTATAATTCTTTGCTCATATACACAAAAAGAGAGAAGGGATGATTTGACGTTTTAAAAGAGTAATAAAAAATTTATAAAGAAATAAAATTTTAATAAATGTAAACTATGTAGTATAAAATAAATAATTTTATGTGAGTATTTTTAAAAAGTACTTATACAAAAAAATGTTATTATGTTAAAATATACACACACAAAAAATTGCAAAAGTTATAAGAATACTCAAATACAATTTTATTTAATGTGATTAGGTTTAAACAACCGTTTTCGTTATTTAAACAATATAACACGTATTATCACAATACTTTTTCATCTACACATATTTTCACAACACTTAAATAACATTATTAAAACAATATTATCAAATAGGTTTTAAATTTCTCTCTTTTAGAAAGTCCACGTTGACTACTACATAATTAGAAAAGCTTGTTCCAATCCTAATAAATTTGTGTCATACATAGGCTTTGTGCATCCAAATTTTCAATTTCATGCGATTACAGTTGTGCAATGAGTAGTTGTCGAAAACTATGGATTCCAAGCTAAGACAGGAACAGAACGAAACATAAAGAGAATGAGAACGCTGTCTACCATAAACATTTCGTATACTCTATTAGAGTTGGTATGGTAGTGTGGTTTCTGCTTTTGTCTCCATCCTAATAAATTATTAATAATTACCGAAAACTTTTACGATAGCTAGAGACCATTTTGTACAGTAAATTTCCATACTAGTTTCTGGATGGCTCATGGTTAAGCACAAGCTTCTAAAATGGTTTCACTAGAAAATTATTGACAATGTAGCTGCTGTCCTACTCCTTCCATACTTTTCACTTTTTCAGTATTCTTTTTAATGAGTGGTTCAAATCCGATCTCATTTCATTCTCAAAAAAAAAAAAAAAAAAAAAAAAAAAAGAAAAGAAAGAAAGAAAGAAAGAAAAAGAAAAAGAAAAAGATACCGGTTCTAAAGTTGATTTTTTTTTTTTTTTTTTTTTTTTTAAATGGGAAAACGAATGCAATTCATTAAAGGAAAACTGCAATACATCAGAACTGAAAGAAGCAAACATAACCATGAAGCAACATAAACCTGAAAAAAACAGCAGAACCGAAATTGGATAACAACAGAATCTAAAAACAATTACAACATATCTTCAATTAAGATCTGATGATTGAAAGGAGGTGAGACCCCCTTTCATGTGTGACAGTGACAAAACCTGAAAACAATTTCAACATATCCTCAATTAAGATCTGAGGAATGAAAGGAGGTGAGACCCCCCTTCCATGTGTTAGAGTGACCCGTGAGCTTTGCATCTCTAGCTAACTCATGGGCAGTCATGTTGTCGTCCCTTTTCAGATTATCATTACTTAAGATTAATTATTAAATGAATCACCACCTAGTGGCTGTAGTTTAGTGGTAAGAATTCCACGTTGTGGCCGTGGAGACCTGGGCTCGAATCCCAGCAGCCACACAATTTCCTTTTGTTGTTAAGTTCTTTTCATTTCAATTTTTTTTTTACTTGGCCGAATTTATAAGTCAAAATCGGATCATGTTAAAATCTTCTTGTCACTTTCGTTTGCTTATCTTTTGAATTTTGACTACTTGTCAAGGATTGCCAAGTTGCAAGAAATTCTCACCCAAAAATATTTCAAACGTTACAGTATATATAAAATTGGGGGTGGGAATTAATACCTGGGTAGCATTTGGTATGGGAAATTCATATTATTCCCGACATCTAGATTTTCCCTCTTTAAATGAGATTTTTATGTGGTTCATAAATAATTTAAAAATATTTCAAACATAATCAAATAACACAAAAATATATTATCAAATAACTCAAAAATATTTCAAACATTATCAAGTTACAGTGTATATAAAACTGGGAGTAGGGATTAATACCTAAGTAGCGTTTGGTTTGGGAAGTTCACATTATCCCCGACATCTAAATTTCCCTTTTTTGAAGGGAACTTTTATATGGTTCAGAAATGCCCCTAAACTCTACGGCAAAACGTAGGGACAATACGGTAAAAATATATCTCCAATTCTACTTAAAATACTTACAAAATAGGACACTCTTTTACAAATTCATGTCTTCAAAATAAATTTATCCAAAATTAAAAAAAAAAAAAAATTCTCAGTTCACTTTGAAAAACAGTTTAATTTTTCTACTAATCTAAAGATTCTAAACAATTAATTTCTCCAAATGACAGCTCTAAGGCTGTTTTTTTTTTTTTTTTTTCGTTATATGATAATCTAAAAATTGAAATGAATGAAAAATTATGACACTATACAAAAAAAAAAAAAAAAAAAAAACCTCATTGCACACGCATAGCATGTGTGACGAGGCTAGTTTCAAATAATCTTATAATAATTATATATTTTTTCCAACATACCATTTGATTGGTAAATACAAAATCAAGTTTTTTTTTTTATTATATACTCCGTATATTTTAAATCTTCCTCCTAACAAAGAGAAACAAAATACAGACTATAAATCACAAAAAAAAAAAAAAAACAATAAAACTATATCACATTTATAAAATGACATGTATAATACAAAAAAAAAAATTTATTTAAATTGTCAATTTATAATAATAATAATAATAATAATAATAATATATATATTTTAAATTTCCATAGTTGAGTCAGTTGACGTTAAGTCTACTCATTGTAAGTTCCTAACTATGACTAGGCTCACAAAGTGTCAATATTTGCTGGTGAAGAACATGTGAAAGAGATTGTTGCCAAAAGCCCTTGGTCGTTTGATAAGAGACTAATTCTTCTAAAGCAGTTTCAATGCAACATTAGACTAGGTAATGGTAAGTTCCATTATGCCATATTTTGGATTGGGGTATTTAAATATCCCAATTAAAAGCATAAATATGGATGTGGGACAGCGTATTGCTAATGAAATTGGAGAGAGCCTATTCTGATCGATTTTCCTAAGAGGGGTATGTCTTGGAAATCTTTTGCTCGAATTAGGGTAAATATTGACATTACAATTTACAAAGGTTATCATGATACAAAATGATAGAAATAGAAGAATTGGATGAAAGATGAATTGGGGTAAATATTGTCATTACAGAGCCTCTTGTGAAAAATGGGTTTTTAGAGTGAGGTTTGAGTTTAATATCTAGTTACACTGGACCCATTGAGATAATGACATGTGTCTACTTTTAGACACTAGTCACCATCTCAATAAGTCCAATATACTTATATACTAGGCCTAAACCTCTCCCGATTTTAAATATGAGGGGTTACTAACCCTTGGTGAGATTATGTTAGGTGTGTAGCAATTCAAAAAATATTTCAAATCTTGTGAGAGATAACGATACTATTAGATCAGTAGATTTTGATGTTCATGATCAAAATTTGAAGTCTTACGCAAAAACTGCTTCGAGTAATTATGCCTAGGTTGGTTCACAAGCAACGTTATCCTCTCCGAAATTCAAATTGAGAAGTCGTCTTGTAAGGAAAAGGAGCTTTCAAAAGCTTCTGGCATAGATTTGGGAAAAAGCCAAGGCTCTGGAGCAATCTTCGTATTAGATTAATTGTGGTGATCGGCCCGCGATTTTAAAAGTAGGTGATTTTATTTCAAACCAAACCGTTTTATTTCTAACTTTTCTCATGATGCTTCAAAAACGTCCCTTGTTTCAGGTAAAACTGATCTTTTAGTTCATGATAACCACTACTACTAGTGTCATAATCTAGATGATTTTGATTAATCAATCATGTTTATTCAAAAGGTCCTTTGTGTTTAGTCACACACTCTCTTTCTCTCCCTTTTAAATTCAAAATCATATAGATTATGCCACTAGTGGTTATCATGAACTAAAAGATCAGTTTTAATAATTCAAGTTGCCATTATTATTTCTCAAAAAAAAAAAAAAAAAAGTTTCCATTATTTCTTATTCTAATCCACATCTGTTTATCCAGCCAAGATTCGTTTTAGCAAAAAAAAAGCCATGATCAAACTACAAAGACATAAATGAAATATAACGAAGCTGAGGAGACACCTAACCTAACTAATAAGTAATAATGTTTTAAGGATAATATTCTTTCAACACAAGAAGAAGGTCTTAAGGATAATATTTCTTATTCTTATTCGACTGTTTGCTATTATTTTAAATTTAAAATTGATTTAAATTGTTAACGTGTATAGTGTTGTGGGCTTTAGGCCCAACTAGTTTACTTGTACAGCACTCCTACTTGTACTACACTCATATGCCTCCTATATAAAGGCACACTCATGTATATTCTTTTGATTAAGAAATACAACAAAAGTATTCAATATTTCTAACATGGTATCAGAACTACTGCTCTGACCCTTTCTTAGCAGTCTTGTCTTTATTAGTGTTACTCCAATCCCAACATTGCTTCCGTCGTCACAGTAGCTGTCGCAGCCTTTTGCCGTTGAACCTCCGACATCATCCAGCCATTGTCCTTACGTTCCGGACCTGCAGCCGCTGCCGTTGAGGAGTTTCACGCCGCGAAGACCACTGCCCTTTGCGTCACAGCCGCGAATATTGCTCCAATTAAATTTCTGAAGGTACCACTGAGATCGTCTTCTGCCGATCTACAAATCCGTGGAAGCCTCGAAGCCATCGGAGAAGCCACGCGCTCCCACGCGCCTCTCAAAGGTTCTGCTCTGCAGCTCACGCGCCTCACGCGCCACCACGCACCATTGCACAGCTCGGTTGGTGTTCCACGCGGTTCCACGCACCGCGTCTACAACATCACGTGCCTTCACGCGCTCTCACGCGCTGTCACGCGCTTCAAGTCACCTGCTGACGTCAGCCCTAGGTGATGTCATCTGCTGACGTCATTCTCCACTCATTTGCTGACGTCACCCACCACGTCAGCTGACGTCATCGCCGACCGAACTGTAGACTTTGACCATTGACCGTTGACTTTTTTCTGGGAGTTGACTTTTTCGCAATCCATGTGCTCCTTACCTAGTTTTTCACGTAGATTTCATTTTTGCAGTCCATTTTTGCATATTTTGCTTCTAAATGAAGAATAAGGACATGTCTTCTTCTTGTTGCAACAATCGTCGTCGACAATTTAGCAGACGTTTTTGCAAATTTTGCAAACGTCCTGGTCACGATATTGAGACTTGATATCATCGCAACAAATTAGTTGTTTCAATTTCTACTGCAACTGTTGCTAACACTGAGAGTGTCCAACCAATGGCTCCCGTCACTGCACAGTCTCAATCTTCTGGATCCACTTTCACCATTTCCAGAGATGACCTTATAAACATCATTGCTAATGTCATTCGTATGATTGGTAATGCATCTTATTCCTCTTCACTCTCAGCTTTATCTGGTATGTCTCCTTCCTCTTGGCTTATGGATTCTGCTTGTTGCAATCACATGACACCTCACTCGTCCTTATTTTCTGAACTTCACCCTGCACCACACCCTCTTAATATTCGCACAGCAAATGGTTCCACAATGTCTGGTCATAATTTCGGTTCTGTTTCGACCTCCAACCTCTCAGTTCCTGGGGTCTTTAATTTTCCTGACCTTTCTTACAATTTATTTTCTGTGGGACAATTAGCTAAGTTGGGTTATCGCATTATCTTTGATTATTTAGGGTGTATTGTGCAGGATCTGAGGACGGGATAGGAGCTTGGGACCGGTCCCAGAGTTGGATGTATGTTTCCCGTGGACAACCTTCGTCTTCCACTTGTTGCTCCTATTTCTATTGCTGCAATTGCTGCAGTTTCTTTTATTCCTTCCCTTGCACTTTGGCATGCCCGACTTGGTCACGCATCTTCCTCTCGGGTACAACACTTGGTTTCTAGAGGTTTGTTAGGCTCAGTGTCTACAGAAAATTTTGATTGTGTTTCATGTCAATTAGGAAAACAACCAGCTTTGCCCTTCAATACTAGTGAATCAGTGTCCACTGATATCTTTAACCTAATTCATTCTAATGTTTGGGGACCTTCCTCTGTCACTAGTATTGGTGGATCTCGATACTTTGTTGTCTTCGTTGATGATTATTCCCGTTATAGCTGGATTTTTCATATGAAATATCGTTCTGAATTATTGCAAATATTCTAATTTTGCAAAAATGGTTGAAACTCAATTTTCCAAACGTATCAAAATTTTTCGATCTGATAATGCTCTTGAGTACACTCAATATGCTTTCCAAGCTGTTTTGCATTCCTATGGCACTGTTCATCAACTAACTTATCCAGGTACCTCTCAGCAAAATGGTAGAGCCGAACGTAAACTTCGTCATATTTTTGATACTGTTCGTGCTCTCCTTCTCTCTGCCAAAGTTCCTGCTCCTTTTTGGGGCGAAGCTGCACCCCATGCTGTTCATGCTATAAATCGCATTCCCAGTCCTGTTATCCAAAATCAAACTCCATACGAGCGTCTTTTGGGTTATCTCCAGATTATCATCACCTTCGCTCCTTCGGTTCTGCCTGTTTCGTTCTTCTTCAGCCACATAAGCATAACAAACTTGAACCTCGGTCAAGGCTTTGTTGTTTTCTTGGCTATGTTGAAACTCAAAAGGGGTATCGATGTTATGATCCTGTTTCTCATCGTCTTCGTGTCTCCCGCAATGTTGTCTTTTGGGAACATCGCCTCTTTGTCGAGCACTCTCACTTTCGTGCCTCCCTATCTTCCTCCTCTATCTTAAATCTTTTTCCAGATGAGATACATATTCCTTCTGTAGCTGCTCCAGATCCTCCTATAGTTGCTCCTGATTCTCATGTAGACTTCTCAGTCCAACCGCCAGATATCATTAATCCCTTTCCTAGTTCACCCTTTAATGTACAGGTGAAAGATGAACAGGTTGAAGACGAGCAACCCAACCCCAACCTTGAGCTTGGGTCCCCTTCTCCTGCTCCGCCTGAAGATCTTGCACAAGACATTCCACCTCGTCACTCAACTCGGGTAAGATCCATTCCTGCACATTTACTTGACTATCATTGTTACACTGCCCTTGCTACAGTGCACGAGCCTCACACCTATCGTGAGGCTTCCATTGACCCTTTATGGCAGATTGCAATGAAAAAGGAACTTGCTGCATTATCTAAAAACCATACTTGGGATTTGGTGACACTCCCCCCTGATAAATCTGTGGTTGGTTATAAGTGGATCTACAAGATAAAAACTTGCTCTGATGGGTCCATTGAGCGTTACAAAGCTCGTCTTGTTGCAAAAGGCTTTACACAAGAGTATGGGATTGATTATGAAGAGGCCTTTGCTCCGGTTGCTTGTATCTCATCTGTTCGTGCCCTCTTAGCTGTTGTTGCTGCCAGTAAATGAGACCTTTTCCAGATGGATGTCAAAAATGCATTCCTTAATGGGGATTTAAGTAAAGAAGTTTATATGCGGATAATATGATCATAACTGGTGATGATCTCAGTGACATTCAAGAACTCAAGGACTTTCTCAGTCAGCAATTTGAGATGAAAGATCTTGGACATCTCAGCTACTTCTTGGGTCTTGAAATCACTCATTCTACAGATGGATTTTATATTACTCAAGCCAAGTATGCCTCTGAACTCTTGTCTCGAGCTGGACTCACTGATAGCAAGACTGTTGACACTCCAGTTGAGCTTAATGTGCATCTGACTCCCTCAGGAAGGAAACCATTATCTAATCCCTCTCTTTACAGACGCTTGGTAGGCAGCCTAGTTTATCTCACTGTCACTCGTCCAGACATCTCCTATGCTGTTCACCAAGTGAGCCAGTATCTGTCTGCTCCTTGATCGACTCACTATGCTGCTGTTCTGCGCATTCTTCGATACTTAAAGGGCACTCTCTTCCATGATCTTTTCTTTTCTGCTTAGTCTCCTCTCATTCTCCATGCATTTTCTGATGCTGATTAGGCAGGAGATCCCACTGATCGCAGGTCTACCACTGGTTATTGCTTTCTTCTTGGTTCTTCTTTGATTTCTTGGCGAAGCAAGAAACAAACACATGTGGCCCGCTCCAGTACTGAAGCAGAATATTGTGCCCTTGATGATACCACATCTGAGCTCTTTTGGCTACGATGGCTTCTTAAAAACTTAGGTATGTCCACATCTCCTGCTACTCCTCTTTATTGTGACAACCAGTGTGCCATTCATATTGCTCACAGTGATGTCTTCCATGAACGGACTAAACATATCGAGATTGATTGTCATTTTATCCGTTTTCATCTTGTCCATGGTGCTATCCAGCTCTTCTCCGTCTCCTCCAAAGATCAACTTGTAGATATCTTCACTAAGTCACATCTTAAAGGACGCCTTCGTGATTTAGTTGACAACCTCAAGCTGGTCTCACATCCACCTTGAGTTTGAGGGGAGCTGTTAACATGTATAGTGTTTTGGGCTTTAGGCCCAATTAGTTTACTTGTATAACACACTAGATTACTTGTATAACACTCCTACTTGTACTACACTCATATGCCTCTTATATAAAGGCACACTCATGTATATTCTTCTGATTGAGAAATACAACACAAGTATTCAATATTTCTAACATAAATATTTATGTAGCTTAAAAAAAATGGTGAGATTTCCAAAAACTTATACATAACTACATAAGTAAAACAAATTATAAGCCGAAGGAAAAAGTTTGTGAGGAACGGACACGTATGTAGTTCATTGCCCATCACCTGTGGGATCCGATCGGACCGGTGGCGTGCTTCATTTGGTCCACCATGGTGGTAATTGCGCGGAGGATACCATGTAACAAATCTGCTTCAGCTAGCCCATACTGTTCAGTCTAACTTACCAAAAAAAAAAATGCAAGACGAGAGCCAAATTTTGCTCATCTTTGGGCCCACTTGAGTTTATTATTAGTATTTTTTTTATAGCCAATAACCATATCACATGTAATATATATCAGCATCAAGCATGACAGAGCTCCGACGGATTCCATCTCCAGCACACTACACACAGCACTCTCGTACTTATCCTCTTAGCCTCATTTGTATTTGTATATTCAAATAGAAAAAAACACTCAAAAAATTATTGATATACAAAGTGATTCGAGCTTTCCAGAGATCAAAAAGCAAAGTAGACTTACTTAAAAAAAAAAAAAAAGCAAAGCAGACAAAATTTCCTCTATACACTACGTTACGTGTTTCTTATCCATCATGCACACGTGGCAATCATTTAGCCGGCCAAAACCCAATCGCTTTGCTGTACTTACTAAGCTGGTCTAGAACTGCCTTGCCTCACCCGAAATTTGATAAATAAATAAATAAAAAATCATTATTTCAGTATTTCACAGGCTGTCCACCAATCACATTCCGTGAAATACTTTTTTTTCCATAACCGGAAACCGGCTACAGCCAGTTAATTAAACCTGATCACGTTCAATATAAACTGCACTTTAGCTGAGAACTGAGAAGTACCGAAGTAGAGACCAGCCCAGTGTAGCTAAAAGCACAAACACAGAGTGTGTGTAAAGTAAACCAAAAAAAAAAAAAAAAAAAAAAAACACTTACACAGTCTCACGCACACACCATGCCGATCAGAAACATAGCAGTGGGAAGGCCTGCGGAGGCGACTCACCCAGATGCCTTGAAAGCAGCTTTAGCCGAGTTCATTTCCACGCTCATTTTCGTCTTTGCTGGTGAGGGCTCAGGCATGGCTTTTAATAAGCTCACTGACAATGGCTCGACCACCCCAGCTGGCCTCGTCGCCGCTGCACTAGCTCATGCTTTCGCTCTTTTCGTTGCTGTATCAGTCGGAGCCAACATCTCCGGTGGCCACGTCAACCCAGCTGTCACCTTTGGTGCCTTCGTTGGTGGCAATATCACCCTCCTACGTGGCATCCTCTACTGGATTGCCCAGCTTCTCGGCTCCACCGTCGCTTGCTTGCTCCTTAAGTTCGCCACCAACGGCCTGGTGAGTCTATCATATCATTATTATGTTATGTCTGTTAGTTACTTTTACAGTTAGTTTGACAGTTATTTATTTTGATGTTGTGTTAATTAAACAGACCACGAGTGCTTTCTCTCTATCCTCTGGAGTGGGTGTGTGGAACGCTTTCGTTTTGGAAATCGTGATGACTTTCGGGCTGGTGTACACGGTGTACGCTACGGCAATTGATCCAAAGAAGGGTAGTTTGGGAACTATAGCTCCAATAGCGATCGGTTTCATCGTGGGAGCTAATATTCTAGCTGGTGGGGCTTTTGATGGGGCTTCAATGAACCCAGCCGTGTCGTTTGGGCCTGCTTTAGTGAGTTGGTCCTGGGAGAACCACTGGGTTTACTGGGCTGGGCCTCTGATCGGAGGTGGGATCGCTGGTATTGTGTATGAGTTCTTCTTTATTAGCCACAGCCATGAACAGCTTCCCACCACAGACTACTGAGAAATGAAAAATTTGTGAAATGTGATGAATTTGGATTAAATGAACAGTTGCACGGCTTTTTCTTTATGTATTTACTTGTTTTGGAGGGTTGTTCTTTGTGTTTTATCTATCACCTTTGACCCTTTTTTTTCACCATCATGATGTCTATTCAACTGTTGTTTTTCCTTGGATTTAAGTAATCATTGTGAATTTGAAGTCCAGCTTTGTGATTGATTCCATTTTCTTTTTCTTTTGCATTTCTTTTAATGGTTTAGGTTTTATTTTAGTAATTTGCCTAGTTTGTATTTCAATTATTGTACTCGTTTTTAGTTAACTGAAGTGAAATGACTGGGTTTATTGCGTTTGGCTGGTATTGTAGGCACGTTGTACGGTGGGGTAATGGGGTTCAATTGGATTGTGTATTTATGAAGTATACATGTAGGTCTCTTTAGTTGTTACCACTTACCCACCCAAGACCTAACTCACAGTGATCACCTTCTTCAAGACCTTGAAGGCCAATCTATATAAGAATGATGCATCTCATGAGACTAGGAGACAGTTGTGATTGAAATCATTAAACAAGAAAATTGTTTGAGAGTAAAAGTTTGTCAATGCAATTAAGTAAAACATAAATATTAGCTTGACCAATAATTTTATGTTAGTTAATAATAGATTCATGAATGAAGTTTCATTTCATCTCTAGAATTATAATGTATTTATATATTAAATTATAAGGGATAAGTTGTTGAATATTACACAAAAAAGTAAAGTTGTGAATTAAAACTAAAATCAATAATAATTTACTAATTAAAATTTTTTTGTGAAAATATTGTAAACGTTGTACTTTTTTATATAATAAGTTCATTTTATTTATTTATTTTAACAATTATTATGTATATAAATTTTGATTGATGTAAAATAAAAATAATCTCATTCAAAAATAATGTTTTACTAATCATATTTTATCATATCAGCAAGTTTTTGGAATTTATTGGAAGTGCAGTATTGTTGAAGGAAAAAAAATTGTTTTCATACACAATAAAGTTAATTTGGCCCCATGGTGATGGGTGATTATTTAAATTCTTATTCTTATACATAACGCGACATTTTATTGCACTACAATATGTCAATACCTTAAATGGACTCATGGGGCCAACCCCGAGAGGATTAGAATCCTTTTATTTACTTATTATTATTAGTTAGCTTTTTTAGAGTTGAACTAGGGCTAGAACCCTCTTAATTAGAATGGATCCGCTTCAAGGGGGTCAATTTCAAAGTTCGTACTAACATCAATATCACAAACTTAAAATGATATATCTTAATGTACACTTTTAGATGAATATATACATCCTTCTCAAAAAACAAAAAGATGAATATATACATATATATATATATATATATATATTCTCAGTTTCAGGTCACATGTAGAGAATTCATGTACCTTTTGTGAAGAAATTAAATTGTATATCACTTATCATTAAAGCAATTAAAACAAAAACTTTAATACAACCAGTGTGTGCAATTAGTCGCAGGTCACTTGAATTTTTTTTTTTTAAATATTACATATTTTTAACACATACAAAGAAAGGATAAGATTTTTTAAAAAAACTTACACTTGAATTTAAAAACCTAATGTGAAAGAAAATAAATTCCATATGTATTTAAGTATAGTATTTTAATTCTAATGTTTCAATCAAATTTAAGAATATATAATTAAATTAATTGTCATTTAAAAAAGGAGATAACAGTTAACACTCATTGTACTATTCCTAAAATAATTATGAGGTTGAATTCAATTGCCAATTTATAATTTAAAAAAAAAAAAAATTCAATTGCCTTCCATTATCATGTTTCATGTGACGAGTTATATTACCTGTGAATTGTGAACCTTTTTTAAAGTCCTTAGAAAGGCCCCGGGTTTTAATACTTTTACGTGTGAACAAAGGCAGAAGACATACCCTGACAGTGGCACATTCCACAGTAATGGCACGGGTTTTAATACACCGTGCAATACCCTAGAGATTCCTCTGCATCAATCATGAAAATGAAGAAACAGAGCACGTGAAACTTTTAAAACAGTGTTCGGACGAATTGGTCCATGACTTTATCGAACGGACATGACCCAAGTCCTTTCTTTGGTCTTTACCCTTTTTTTTTTCTATCAACAATTTTCGTTGTTTAGCGAGAAAGCTAGAAGGATCGCTTCACTTTTTGTGAAGAAAATCAATTGAAAATTTGAAATAGTTATTAGGCCAATGTGGATCGCACTCTTCGTCATTCTATTGCTGCCTACTAACTTTTCCGTAATCTGAACGTCAAAAAAAACTTTTCCGTAATCTTGGCCTCATGGGTCGGAAATTCAGATCCAGATCCTTACTTATTAGCCCTCACCGAAAGTTTCTTTTTTGGGTCAAATTTACCGTAGATTATTGAATAAATGGAAGCTCAAAATTAGCCCTCCTGGAGTAGATCTTTGAGTTTAAATAAGGGTTAGTTTTAAGTAAGGGTTAGAAAAAAGGTACTTCAAGATTGTGGTTATTGTTTACTCAAAAAAAATTGTGTATACAAGACATCAATTGATTTTTAATTTAAATAAAGATTAAATTTCAAATCTTTTATTTGATGATAAAAAATTTTACTAATTAAACTAACCGAAACTTACTTATAAAACTATAAAATGACTCTTTTTGGGAATCTGGTGTCAAGGACAACGTTTGATGCCGTTCTCTTCTTTTTGTAAAATTACTCTAATATCCTTCTAAAAATTGCAGAGATATAAAATAACAAAAACATTCTACTTTAATAAATAACACTCCAACCGTTGATTTTGATTTTTTTTTTTTTATTCCTTTTGCTTTTTAATAACTTTTTTATATTTATGACAGATCGCCTGTGCTATGATAGTTTTTTTCGCGGGGGAGGAGGGGGCGGAAATTGCTAAGATAGGAATTAGCTGAAGGTAACCTTTAGTATTGTATCATTATTACCAAAAAAAAAAAAATTTATATATATATATCATCCAGGATACTGTTTAATTACAAAACTAGTAATTATATGATAACGATAATGAAAAACCATAAAATATAAAATAAAAGCAATAGATTATGATGATTATCGAGTAGATTATCAAAATATATATATATATATATATATATCAAGTAGAAGATAAAATAAAAATATTAGTTTGAGGGTTAAATGTCATATTTGATGGATTTTCAGTTTCTCATATATTTTCAAAGTTGGAAAGAGAGCAAAATAAATGTTTTTTTTTAATAGTATTTCTTCAACGATCGACAAAGACATGCAATAAGAGACGTAGTTCAAAAACTGACCACATAAAATATGCAATATATTTGCCGTTTTACACCTTTTCCGTCTCCGAAGTTCGTCGAAATTCAAAAGGCAAAAGTTGATTCGGGGTTTAATAATTACCGCCCATATGGTGAGACGGTTCCTAATAAATGTCATTTATTACATTATATATTTTAACAATGATGGGGACACTCTGCTTTGTGTTTACGTGTGATGGTGACTATGATATTGGGTTTTTTTAATTATTATTTTTTTCCTATAAATTTATGTTTTAATGCACAGTTCCACACAAAGTGGTTAGAAAAAAAAAATGGTATTTATCTAACTTCGAAGATATAGGATGGGGATCTATGATGGGATGGTATTTATATAACGTGGTTAAAAAATAGGTTAAAATTACCTCTTCATCCTTATATTTTCATGTAATTCTCATTTTGATTCTTATATTTTATTTTTATTGTTTTTAGTCCCTGTTTAGAAAAACGCCTTCCACTTTAGTCCTTTTTGTCAGTGCCCTAACGGCACTGACCTACGTGGCAAACAGAATTATTAAAATAATAATAATAAATTTTATTTTATTATTAAAAAATGACACGTTAGCATATAAATTAAAAAAATAATTTATTAATTTTGATTAAATCAAAAAAATAAAAAACAGAAATAAAAACAAAAAAATCACAATAATTGAGATTAAAGTGTGTCTTGGACAAGAATAACAAAAACACAATCCCAGATTCAAGAACACAAACTTAGAAATTAAAAAAAAAAAAAAACGCAATTTCAAAATTCCGAACAACTTCAACAACTTGGTCTTCCCTAGCAAACTCAAAAAAACACTTGGTCTTCCCAATCTCAAAAAAACCCAATCTCACAACCCAAAAATCAAACTCCCTCACCTTTATCTTCCCTAGCAACCACTTCAACAACTTGGTCCTCTCGCACACCATCTCCGCCACCGCAGGCTTCACCTCCACCAGATTCTCCACCATCGTGAGCGTGCTATACACCGCAGCCATCTCATCGGGATCGGAATCATTCAACCACTGCAGATTCTGAACAAGCAGCTCGAGCACATTGTTCTCCACCAGCACATCAACCAAAACCCTAGCCGGCTCATCACTCTCCTCATCGTCCTCAAACACATCAGGATCTGTCAGATCCTGAAGCAACTGAACCACATTGACCGCAATATTGGTGTTATCATGAGCGAGGAGGTTCAAAATGGAAGGAATCGCATTGAGATTGACGAGACCCGGATATAGCTCGAGAGCTCCGACAAGGATCTGAGCTTGTGGAGGTCGTCGTGGAGGTCGATTTTGGAGTCGGCGAATCGGTCGGGCTGGTTAGGGTATTTGAGGCGAGCTTCGATGTTGTCCTTGAGCTTTCGCTCGAAGGAGAGGACGAGTTTCTTTAGGGTTTTGAGATTGGGTTGGGAGAGGATTTGTTCAGATTTGAGATTGGGTTTTTTTTTTTTTTAATTTCTGGGTTTGTGTTTTGTAATTTGGGTTTGTGTTTGTGTTTGTTTCTGGGTTTGGGTTTGTGTTTCAAGAACACAAACCCAGATCTGCGCCGGCCGGAGAGGAATTTCTGGGTTTGTGTTCTGTAATTCGGGTTTGTGTTTGTGTTTGTTTCTGGGTTTTGGTTTGTGTTTGTTTTCATGTTTAATTCCTTGTTCATGTTTAATTTGACGTCAGATCTATTGGTTAATTTTTTGTTTTTATTTTTTGAGTTTGTAATTTTTGGAATTTAATTTTGTGTTTTTAAAGTTTGTGTTTTTGTTGTTCTTGTCCAAAACATACTTTGATCTCAATTATTGTGATTTTTTATTTTTATTTCTGTTTTTTATTTTTTTTATTTAATTAAAATTAATAAATTATTTTTTTTAATTTATATGCTAACATGTCATTTTTTGATAATAAAATAAAATTTTTTATTATTATTTTAATAATTCTGTTTGCCACGTAGGTCAGTGTTGTTAGGGCACTGACGGAAAGGACTAAAGTGGAAGGCGTTTTTTCTAAACAGGGACTAAAAGCGGTAAAAATAAAATGTAGGGACCAAAATGAGAATCGCGTAAAAATGTAGGGACGAAAAGGTGATTTTCGCCTAAAAAATATTTCTTTTTTAGGCTTAGGGTTTTGTTTTTGGTGAACTTTTTTATTTCAAGTGAATATATTAGGCTCTTGTCACAAAAAAAAAAAAAAAATTGAATATGATGATGCAACGTAAAATCAGTAGACTGAATACTTTAGGCTTCAATGGTGAGAGGATGATCTGGAAAAACCTGAAGAGATGAACACACTATCAAAGGTGACCGGGGAGAACCAGCCAAAATCCTCCGATGATAAAGTTAGTATATTACTCAACTTTTAGAGTTCCAAATTACTTGGGAAATGATTTTCTTACCTCTTCTTCTTTGCCAATGGTTGTTTATATAGTGCGCACTGCAAGCAGTTACTTGCTTAATAACTTCTTCTATGTTTGAAGAAGTCGAAGGATTCAGAGTTAACCTCAGTAACTTCCATGGAAGTTATATTCTTAGGCCATATATTCCATAACTGTCATTGGAGGTGTTTCCGTGGTAACAGGTTTCGATTTTATCCTTGCATTCTAAAACTAGGATGTGGACCTCGTCCGGAGATTGTATATGGTAACCACATCTGGAGTCTATGTAGGTCGTCCAAGCGTTTCCGTGGACGAATGAATCTGCTATGGATAAGAGTTACCAGTTATCCTTAATTCCAGTTTTGGATGACCCCTACGGATGAGCTTGGAGTTGGATTATTTTGAGACACTATCAGAATATATTATGCATTAGAATCACATTTATGATTGTTGAGGTAAAAAATATTATAAGTATTGAAATCTAAAACTAATGAGCACTCAAGGATAGGAAAAGCCTAATTCATGAGCCAACACCCATTTAAAATGGGTAAAAGGAAGCCCAAACTCATGAATGAGTAAGCCTTGGGCTTTAGAGAATGAAGAAAAAGCAAAGGAAGCTTGACCTAGCCTCTGTGAGAAGAACCCTTAAGGAGCCTAGAAAGAGACTGGACTAGTATACCTAAGAGCTGCTAGAACTTGGGAAGGGATCCTAGGGAAGTGCAGAAAACAATCAACTGGGAGTTGGACAGCTCAAGGAAGCATGCTCATGGGCCGAAAATTCAGATCCAGATCCTTACTTATTAGCCCTCATCGAAAGTTTCATTTTTGGGTCAAATTTACCAAAGATTATAGAATAAATGGAAGCTCAAAATTAGCCCGCCAGGAGTAGATCATTGAGTTTAAGCAAGGGTTAGTTTTTAGTACACTCAAGTTGACACGATACGAATTAAGAGTATATGATAAGTACTTATTTTATTTTATTTGTATCTGTCTCGAATGTTAGTTATATACACAAAGCGGTACTTATAAAGTTGAAAAAAATGAGATAAAATTGTAAAAGAAATAAAAAATTATTAATGAGTAATTTATAGTGTCCGTTAACACAACTCTTATAACAAGAATCATATATCATTATTCACGTAGGTCTATTTTCACGTAGGAGAGGTATATACTTTTTTATTCTTCTTAAAATAGAGAAATTAGGAACTTTAAAATTAGATTCTTTATAATAATAATTTTTTTTTATTGTAAAAAGGTACTTTAAGATTGTGGTTACTGTTCACTTAAAAAAATTGTGTATACAATATCAAGACACTAATTAATTTTTTATTTAGATGAGGATTGAACTACAAATCTCTCATTTAACAATAAAAAACTTTACTAATTAACCTAACCGAAACTCATGTTTATAGCTTTGAAAAGACTTTTTTTGGGAATCTAGTATCAAGGAACTTTTGATGCCGTTCTCTGCTTTTTGTTAAATTACTCTAATATCCTTCTAAAATTTGCAGAGATATAAAATAACAAAAACATTCTATTTTAATAAATATGGGGCCGTTTGGATTTCTAGTTTCCATAACTCATAATTCTGTTTTCATAACTCATAACTCAAAAATGGTGAGACTCATAGCTCAAAGTTTGTTTGGGAGCGCCATAACTCTGTTTCCATCCCTCAATTCTCTGATTTTTGAGTTATGAGTTATGGAAACTGAAAATACATTTTGGCTGTTTTCAGTTTCCATAACTCATAACTTAATGGCATTTTTGTAATTAAATACAAAACTTTTACACTGTGCAGCCACCATGTTTGACTTTGGGATCTCTTTTTTTTTTTTTTTTTTTGAAACAATCTCAGCCACACAAGAGTTATCGTGGCCGCATTTCTTGACTTTGGACTTTTTTTTTTTTTTTTGAAATAAAAGAACTGAGTGATGAGTGAGTGAATCGAATGCGTTTGGGTGGGTTTGGAAAAATTGGGATATTTTAAGTGATGAGTGATGAGTAATGAGTGACGAAAATTAAGTGAGGAGTGATGAGTGAGTGATGAGTTACTGTGGCTGCATTTCTTGACTTTGGACTTTTTTTTTTTTTTTTTTTGAAACAAAAGAACTGAGTGATGAGTAAGTGATGAGTGCGTTTGGGTGAGTTTTGAAAAATTTGGGTATGTTAAGTGATGAGTGATGAGTAATGAGTGACGAAAATTGAGTGAAGAGTGATAAGTGATGAAAAAAAAAATCCAAACAAGGCTTAACACTCCCACCGTTGATTTTGATTTTTTTTTTTTTTTTACAACAGATCCCTATGCTAAGACAGTTTTTTTCCCGGGGGGGGGGGGGGGGGTGGGGGGGGGAGAGGGAATTGCTAAGATAGGAATTAGCCGTAGGTAACCATTAGTATTGTATCGTTATTACCAAAAAAAAAATTTACATATATCATTCAAGATACTGTTCAATTACAAAACTAGTGATTATATGATAACGATAATGAAAAACCATAAAATATAAAATAAAAGCAATAGATTATCGAATAGATTCTCCCAAAAAAAAAAAAAATCAAGTAGAAGATAAAATAAAAATATTAGTTTGAGGGTTAAATGTCATATTTGATGGATTTTCGGTTTCTCATATATTTTCAAAGTTGGAAAGAGAGCAGTATAAATGTTTTTTTTTTTTTTTTTTGTTCATAGTATATCTTCAACGATCGACAAAGACATGCAATAAGAGACGTGGTTCAAAAATTGACCACATAAAATATGCAATATATTTGCAGTTTTACACCTTTTCCGTCTCTGTCCTCAAAAAAATAAAAATAAAAATAAAAAAGTCCGTCAAAACTCAAAAGGCAAAAGTTGATTCGAGGTCTAATAATTACCGTCCATATGGAAAGACGGTTCCTAATAAATGTCCTATATTATACTATTATATAGAGTTATGCTAATAAGTGCCCTTAGGCCATTGGTTAAGGATCTATTTTTGGAAAGTTTTAATATCACTTTTATAGAAAATGAAAAAAGTTGTCAAAACATTAATTATTTTTTTTTCTTTCTCTATAAAAAATTTCTTTAAATGGATTATTAAACAATGTATTCGTTAGCATTTTTCTGCTATATATTTTAACAACGATGGTGACACTCTGATTTGCGTTTACGTGTGATGGTGACAATGATATTGGGTTTTTTTAATTATTATTTTTTTGTTCCTACAAATTTATTTTTTAATCCACAGTTCCACACAAAGTGATTAGAAAAAAATATAGTATTCATCTAACTTTGAAGATATAGGATGCTGATCTATGATGGGATAGTATTTATATAACGTGGTTCAAATTTTTTTTCTTTTTTAGGTTTAGGGTTTTGTTTTTGGTGAACTTTTTTATTTAAAGTGAATACATTATGCTCTTATCACAACAAAAAAAAAAAAAAAGAAGAAATGAATATATTATGCATTTAGGATCACATTTATGGTTGTTGAGGATCAAAATATTAAGGTCCAAAATATTACAAAGTATTCAAATTCAAAACTAATGAGCCCTCAAAAATAAAAAAATGCCCAATTCATAAGCCAAGACCTATTTAAAATGGATAAAAGAAAACGCAAGCTTATGAATGGATAAGCCTACCTTAGAGAAGGAAGCAAAAGGCAGAGGAAGCTTAGTCTAGCCTCTGTGAGAAGAACTCTTAAGAAGCCCAGAAAGAGACTGGACTAAGATAACGAGGAGCTGCCAGAACTAAGGAGGAAATCCTCGAGAATTGTAGGAAACAATCAACTAGGAGTTGGATAGACTAGGGAAGCATGTTTATGGGCACAAGGAACGAAGAAAGACATGTCCCATTAGTCGCCTGCAACTCAGAAGAAAATACTTTGGAAACAACTGATGACTTAGGAACCAGCACCTATGAAGGGAAGCCTGGTACCTCGGGAATAGTAGCAGGCTGAACTATAAAAGAAGGTGGCTGGAGATCTTTTAGCCTGACCTTGGGGGGGGGGGAATCTATTACAAAAGATGAGGCAGCCAAAAGGGAGGTTCTAAAAATCCTCTCTAAAAGCCTTGGAAAAAGAGATTAAAAATCAACCCCTAGGACCTCCCAAAAGAGGTAGGTCAACTGGGGACTTTTTGGAGGGAAATCTCAAAAGAAAAATATAGTGAGAAAATGAAGAAATGACCAGCCACTAATGTTGTTGACACAACATTGATTTTGATATTTAGAGCAGTAAATGGAAGGAATCAATGGTACATTAAAAACCCTAGGAAGAAACAATAAAAGGGGAACAAGTCATTAGCAAAATTCATTCAGCAATAAGGAATCAAAGTATAAAAATCATTTTAAAAACTTCTTTAAATCATAGAAAAATAGAAAAAAAAAATGAAAAACACTGTGAGGGATCTTGAGACAAGCATTAGAAGATACACTTGGATTCAAGGGGATTCAAACCTCACAAGTCTTGAAAGCCTACAAAGAACTATCCAAGTCTGTGACTTTTGAACTTATTTGAATATTGTGACACATCATAGTAAAAAGAATGGTCCAATGTACTAAAACTTAATATAATAAAATATCATTCTATTTTCTGAGAATCCCCAACGTCCATACATACTTTTTCCATGTTTACTTACTGTTCTTTAGCCATTTATTTTAGAATATGTATATGTTTGCATGTATGGATATGTATGTATTGTAGGGCCCATGTTTTGTGCACAACTTAATTTGTAATCAGCCCAATATAATTGCAGTAAACCATGCCCAGTCCACTAAACAACAAAAATAAGGCCCAAAATCATTATTTCTACTTGGTCCTGGATACTGTTCAAAATAAGAACCCACAATGACAATGGTCTTAGGCAAAAATCTCAAATTGAGAGGAAAAAAGAAGTCTTCCCAAAGAGGTTAAATTTTTGTTTTTGTTTTTGTTTTTTCTTTTTTGTGTGTTTGTTTAAAGCGTTTTCATAGACCAAATTCGGTTCTTTAGGAAATTATTTTTTATTAGTAATATAATTTGTTAGAAATAATTATTTTTTAAGGGAATGTTAGAAATACATTTGATGCGGCAACTTTTTAAGTTGTGAGGGCGAAATGTGTTACCCTAATGTTTCTCAATAAAAATAAATTTAGAAAAGTCCAAATTTGGTAAAGATTGGATGTAAAGCTCAGATTTTACACCATCCAATAAGAGATTATCCCATATACTTTTTACTTAAAATTCAATATATCTTATCACATCTATTAACACCAAATCAGTATTTTACTTAAAATCTAAAATATGATATTTATTAAGATATTTTTATGTGTGATCAGTTATTTTTATGTTTTAGTAATATGATGAATTTAATTTATGTTTTACAACAAGTACTTATAGAACATTGCTTTTAGTTACCCATCAAGGTGAATCACTTTCTTGTTCGATATAATTTTTTGCAACTTAGAGAAAATTCAATTATAATCAAAATTATATTTTGCTTTTGTTAGCTTTCTATACGAATTAAATTGTTTAGATTTTTGCTATTATTTTTTCTCTGAACTAATGAATATATTTTTTTATACTATTTTCTATTTAGATATTTTGTATGCAAAAATCTTAGACACAGTAAATTAAAATTGAGCTGAAAATTTCTCATGCATTTATCTCCATTCAATTTATGAGATACTATTGGACTAATTTATTCTTTTATTTCATATTGTATTTTGTAGAATTTCACGGGCGTAACCAATTTCATGAAAATTGAAAGGAAAAACCATTTTAGTACCTCTGAATATCCAAATCAAACTAATACCTTATATGTTTAATAACCCAAGCTAACATCAATACAACACGACTACAATTCACCAAAAACTAGTATGTAATTCGTGTTTACGCACGGGAATGATAAATTGAAGCAGTGATATTGATGTTAGCTTGAGTTTATTAAACATATAGGACATTAGTTCAATTAGGACATTTAGAGGTACTAAAATGGTTTTTCTTTGCAAATTTCATGATATTAGTTATGTCAAGTTTCTCATTACATTTCTATTATATATATATATATATATATAAAATTTTGAAAATCATTGTTAGATACTACATATACAATATCAATTCACAATCATTGTACATGAAATCCTACTAAATACAACACAAAATAAAAAGAATATATTGGTCCAATAGTATCTCCTAAATTGAATGGGGATTAGTGCATTGAAATATTCAGCTTAATTACAATTTTTTTGAGTTCAAAATGTTTGCATACAAAATATCTGAATAGAAATAGTATAAAAAATATGCTCATTAGTTTAGAGAAAATATAACAACAAAAATTTAAACAATTTAATTTTTATAGAAAGCTAACAAAAGCAAAATCTAATTTTGATTATAATTGAATTTTGGGATTTACTAACGTGTGCCCTTAGGACATACATTAGTAAATCATTTTAGGGAATGTTTTCTAAACTTTGGTTTTATATACACACACACACACACACACACATACACACGTATTACCTAGTTAATAATGGTCCGTACATAGTTATAGTATATTATATAAATAACTTCTAAATTTGAATTATTTTTAGTTTAAAAAATGGCTCATAAATAAAAAATTATTCAAACTCTTTTTTTTTTTTCTCTAATTTTATATATAGAGTTGGATATATGATTAGTTTTTATTTTTATTTTTTTTATGGTTTATATATATTAGACTTCTCAGTTCCTATAATAAATTAACTCACTTGATGCAAAAATTAAAAAACTTAGATTAGATGGGACATGTGGCGCAAAATTAAACTCTAATTGAAATCTAATTTTTACACTGAACTAACGCACTCGGAACAAAAATTTAAAAGCTTAAATTAGATAGAACACGTAATACAAAATTAGATTATAATTACATTACAATTTGAATTTGATTTTCTCTTAGTTTTGACTATATATATATATATATATATATACACACACACACACATATATCATTGAAACTTAAAACCGATAGGCTGCAAAGTTCGCATAAAAAATAAAAATAAAAGTTGCAAAGTTCCATGTATGAAAGCAAAATGTTTACAGTAAAATAATTAATTTGAAAAAAAAACTAAACAAGAGATATAACCAACGCATAGTAAAACTAAACTAATTTTTTGTGAAGTTCTTTCCATCTAGAATAAGCTTCTTTGAAAGTCGTCAACCTCTATAATTCTTCTTCTCACCATTTAAACCCTTCATCCAAATCTATGTAACTGGGTTTAATCCAAGTGCATTTGGTTGGTTCTCTTCCAAGAGATATACTCTTACTCGAATAATCACTAAAACAGGAGTGGTACTTCTTAGTTTGGAGAGAGTAGAATATGTTATTGTTGTCTAGAACATTTGGCATGTAAATCTTATTACTCATATCTTTTGCCACTGCCAATTCTGAAAAAGAACCACAGGAACTAACATATAGCATTTTATTTCCAATATTTGTCACTTTAAGCCATTTCATCCTTGTTCCAATCGAGGAGAGATTCAATGAGTAAATTTGAATACTTGGCTCAATTTGATTAAGCTCAAACACTGCAAAAAGCTTCCCATCACTTTCCAACAAATAACTATTGCATGAATCATCTAAGTGTTCTGGAGGAGTAAAATAGGGAAGATATTTCCATCGACATTTGTACTGATTAGGATGAGTCAAGTATTCATGCGGATCAAATACTCCCACTTCAGCTGGGAGACCGTCCTCTCGTAGACCCAACCAATAGCAACGATCTTTATATAGGAGGGGATTCCCATTACCAAGAGGATGAAAACGCTTTGTAAATTCGCACAAAGTCCAAGCCACTTCACCACGCCTAATGATGCCGAATTTATCACCATGAGATATGATTGCAATAACAAAACAATTTCTAGAAGTTGGGGGAGAAGAAAAACTCATTGATTCAAATTCTTCCTTGCAAGGATAGCTTGGAAGTTCTATTTTAATCCTATCAAAGGGATGGAAAAAAAAGGCACTTCCATCCCTTTTAGACAAGAGAAGCCAACCATACTTTGAATAACGGATAAATGCATCCCGCAACTCTGGAATATCCATTTGATAACTGCCATTATCATGCATTGGATGAAAGAATGTGCATTTGTGATTATTCAATTGCATTAAACATGGAGAATGAGAATATGGGGGATCCAATAATGGTTGAAGTGGACTCATAGGACTACTTAATCGCCATGATTTGCAAATGGCACGAAAAGTACTCAAGTCTTTGAGAATGAGGCGTGCTGAAAATTGATGAAGAAGATGAAGTGGAAGCTCAGACCATGATCTGTCTAGCAGTTCTTCCTTCTTTTTCTCACGAAGAAGATCTAATGAAAACCCAGAACATGATCCATCAAGTTCTTCTTCATTTAGACTAAGAAGATGAAATGGAAGCTCAGACCATAATCCATCTAGCTCTTCTTCCTTCTCCTTCTCTTTCTCTTTCTCTTTCTCTTCCTCTTCCTTTTGCTTGAAAGATTGAACAATATTTTCAATTTTATATTTTGAAGATATATAGTTGTCCTGTATTGAATTTGACAGAGATGAAACAAATAAGAAAAATTATTCAAACTCAACCAAACAATGAAATAAAGTAATTCTTTACAACCCTGAAATACGAATAAACGACATGAATAATATATATTTAGATTTTAGACTCTAAAAGAGTCTGGGGATCAATTTAGCAATATGATACAATAAAAACAATAATTTTGTTCCCTCTCCTTAAAACTGATGATATTATTAAAAATACATTACAAAAAGAGTTTTGACTAGTACTGCA
This sequence comes from Lithocarpus polystachyus, assembly GCA_033629205.1. Lineage (NCBI taxonomy): Eukaryota > Viridiplantae > Streptophyta > Magnoliopsida > Fagales > Fagaceae > Lithocarpus > Lithocarpus polystachyus. The sequence goes on from CM066168.1 coordinate 50,544,650, forward strand.
TGGCGGAATGATTATTGATATATAAAAAAAAAAAAAATTAAAGGATAGTAAATACCAAAAGAATAAATAACTATGGTTTTTAATTTCTATGAAAAAAATAATGTCTAAGACAATAAATCAACAACAAAATTTATAAGAAAAGAAAAGGTACCATCTTCGGTTGAGGGTAGCGCGGAGAAGGACACAAAGGTTTGAAGAGCATGATGGAGCTGTGTGTGTGATCCTTAGTTGAGGAAAAAATAAGAAGAAGAAGGGCCTCTATATATAAACAATACAATCAGCTTAACTTTGGAGGGGTTTTTTATATTACAACCTTGAGTCGGTTAGGTCCAAATTCCAATACGATTTCAATTAGTAATATAGTAAACCCAGTTCCAATTGATCTAGGATTAGGTTATCTCAATCCTAATACCTATCCTAATAAATCTAGGATTAGGAAATCCCAGAGTCCAAGTAAACATCGTTTATATATAGACCCATTAACCTAGCAACATGAGCTCATGAACAAGAAGAAAAACTTACAAGCGAAACCAAGGGCGCTCCTCAAGTTGAATTAGGCTTTCATCTCTGAGAATCTTTCATCAGAAGGTACGAATAATTTTAAATTGTGATCTTTTATTTTCCAAAGACAACAGTTTAATCTTCATTGCTTACTTATAAATCCCAAAAATTTATTCCTCAAAAAAAATAAGAATAACAATCATCTACTGTAAATTTTGTGTTTTTGAGTTCTTTTCATAATTTTGACTATCGATTTGTTGTTGCTTGATTACACTTGTTTACGTGCTTTCTCCTAGATGCACTTATTCAGATTCTAATAATCAAGGGATTAATTTGTTGGTAGGTAATTGATTTTGTTTTAGAGCCAAAAATCATTAGGCAATTTTTTTATTTCTTACATGTACAGCGTTAAGGGACGTACTAGACAGTGGTTATAAATATTATTAATTGACATAGTATTTAATTTGCTTTTAGGAAACAACGAGTCTAGCACTCGGACTCTCTTCCTTTTTATTTTTTTATTTTTTTTATGAATTCTGTTTTATATGATATCAGTGGATTGTATTTCTGTTTTTTTAATTTTTCAATGAATTTGTACTAAAATTGTCAATGTTTAAGGAATATTGATTGCCTGAAATATTATTCATTTTGAAGGCAATAGGACAACTTTTCTTGATTGAAAGTATTTTAAATCGGGGATGCAACATATAATAAGACTCAAAAATTTAATTATTTGGGTTTCCTGAAATATTGTTCATTAGTTTTCTTGGAAGCCAAACTCTAGATTAGGGTTTTTTTTTAGACACTAGATTAGGTATAAAAGATTACCGTATTAACATGTTAAAAATCATTATGACAATATATATATATATATATATATATTTTTTTTTTATATATTTGTTATTCTTTGAAGGACAAAATTTAGGTGCTTGACTTAAAAATACAAATTTCATCTCATGAGAAAAAAATCCACATGACAAAATCTTAAGAGGAGAATTTAAAGAATAGTACCTAAAAATTGTACCTGAGTCTTGTCCTTCTTTAAAAAGTTTGGATAAAAAAAATTTGGAAGTACTCCACAAGTTCGGTATGCATGACTTATCATTTCAAGAAATAAAGTTTGCAAGAATATCAATCGATATTTGCGAGAATATATTGTATAATTTTTTTTTTTTGATGGAAGATACTGTATAAATACCAGTTAACAATTTAACCAATTTATAAGGTAAGTGTTAATGTTTGGACCCGTACTATTATATTTGGAAAAGATCTCGAGTTTCCTAACTCAAACTTTTATTTTATTTTGATAATAATTCAACCTTTTATTTTGAGTTAGAATAGGACGGGGATCAACAATATTTAAATAAGACAGTCATACCAAATTTCCTTCTTTTTATTGGACTCGAGTTTTTCATATTTTAATATTAAAATTTGCTTTTTTTCACTTATACACAGGCTTGGAAATGGAAGCTACAAAGCATCCTCATATTACTCCTCAATCATATCCTTGGCTTGTAATTGCTGATGGGAAAAATCTAGAAAGGCAAACTTTGGTTAACATATCAAACAATCATTTTGACTCGGGGACAATTCTTGAGATGCATAATAAATCAATATGCACTAGCTCAAAAGAATGGTTGGTGTTGAAAGATATTGACTCAATGGATCTTTGCCTCTTGAGTCTTACCTCTAAAGAGGTGGTGAAACCCCCACGGTTGCAACTCCCACAATTCGAATTTAGTATGGATTTGTATATTTGTATTCTATCCTCACCACCAAGTGAATCCAAGCATGACTGTTATGTAATGTTCATTGATGGTTCGACAAGCAAATTCTATTTTTGTCGACCTGGAGATAAGGAATTTAGTGAACAAGTGTTTGAATTTGATTTGGACGATAGGTTGAAGAGCATAACTGCAGCAACAATGTTTAGAGAGAAGGTTTACTTTTTGACATGGTTTTCAGGACAGCCTCCTATTTATGAATTGTTTACTGCTGAATTTGTGGGTTCAAATCTTCTTTTCACAAAGTTTACAAGGGAGAACTTTCCTCAACCATCACCTCCTGAAATTGGCCTAACCAATCGATATCTTGTTGAATGTGGTGGTAAGCTCTTATATATTCATATGATGAGGGGAGGATGGAATTCAACAAAGATTCTTGGTTTTCTTATTTTTCAAATGGATTTTTCTAGTCGAGTGTGGGTGCAAGTGAACAACATAGGAGGGTGGACTATTTTTCTTTCTCGGTATTATGGACAGGAGCATAAGGCTATATCTTGTTTTGCAGAAAACGGAATCAGACAGAACGCAATCTATTTTACAAAGCCGTTTGATAGGTTGATTTATGTTTTTGATCTAGAAGATGATAGTATTTCAAAGTCATTGTCTTGTCCCATTGTTAGCAAATATAAGTCACGACTTGATTGGGTTACGGTTCCTAATACAAAGCCATAGGATCAACGTTATATTTTGGTTATCTCATTTTTTTTTTCCTTTTTCTTTTTTGTTTCTTTAAGTCATTGAAGTTGCAAGAATATTGATTAAATAATGATCAAAATCATTTAGTCTTATAAAATAATATTATGCAAGAAAAAAAAAATGTAATGATTTGATAAATTTATGTGCCAAGTAATTTTCTTTTCCAATTGAAATGGCAATGGTACAAAATTAGTTAAGAGGACTTATGGATAAGACATACGAATAGCTGAGTTAGTTTCTGTTTAGAATCTTTTTGTACATTTGATTTTTGAGTAATTAGAAGAATTACATTGTTGACTTGTGTTATTGGATATGCATAATTTCCCTTTAAAAGTACATACATGTGTTTGCTAACTCTCGCGGTTTGGTTTACGCCACTATTAATTTAAACGATAGCTGCCAAGTTGGTTTGTGCAAAAACTTGGTCAGTCCACCAAAACTGTCTAGTCCGCACAAATTGGGTTGGTTGCGCACCCCACTAGTACTGTCTCAATTTGGGTCATACACCCACTAAACATTTACTTCAAATTCTCCTCCGTAGTCCTCAACAGAAAGAAAATAGAAAGAATACATGCCCTCAAAAAGGCCTAATTACTCTTTTTTAAGACCTGACACCCGATGGTCTCACATTAGCAAATCGCCCAATCACTACGGAGACTACCCTAAATGCTTCAAACAATGTATTGCTCAATTTTATCCATTTTATTTTCTTGTAATTTGTAAAAACATTTGTATGTGCAAAAGTTCCTTAAAAATGTTATTTTTTTTATTTTACATACTTTTTAAACACCCTATATTATATTATCTATTTTATATTATATTTCATTAAAATGTTACTTTTTTAAAGACAATATTTGACTACAAACTTAGTTATAATCAATGCTAAAATTCTACTCAACATCTTTTTATATTTTGACAAAACCACTATTAAATTACATTTTCTTCTTATGTCCTTTATGTTTGCTTATGTCCTTTATGTTTACAAATTTTTTCAAAGTCAATAATCAATAACTATGTCATCAATAGTAAATAATTTTGATTAACATGAAATCTAACATGCGTGTTAAAGATATAATAAATTATAATCCGACAATTAAATTTTCAAAATATGTAACCAATCCCAATGCCCATATTATTATTATTATTATTATTATTATTATTATGAGAATTATTATTATTATTTTTGTGTAGAAGTTGAAGTACCTATAAATTAAAACATTCGCACTGCTTTGTCCTCGCAAATAATGGGCTAAAGCCAGACAAGTGCACACTGGGCCAAATCAATGGACTTGGCCCACCCGGCTACGGAAATTCTTCAAATAGCACTCCATCCTTGCATAAATATATAACAAGTAGAGGGTTGTTTGGCAGCAAAAAATATACTTAGGGTTTCTAGTTAGTGGCAAAAAAAGAAATACTCAGGGTTTCTGGTCACTGGTCGCTGTTTGGAAATGGCAAAGAAGAAAAAGGCCAAGGATCTCTTCCTAAAGGGTAGGAAGAGGAGCTTGGAGTCGAAAAAACCTGAACCGTGTCAATTTTGCAATATACAAGTTCAGGGGTTCAGTGAGAGATTGGAGCATGAGAGCAAATGCAAGAAAAGGACCAATCAGGTACAAATTTTTAGTTCAGAATTCAGATTGAATTCCATTTTTCTTTTTCTTTTTCATTTTAATGTAGATTGCGTTTATTTTTCAGGGAAATTTTGCTGCCGCCGGAGGTGCTGAAGCCGCAGGTGCCGCTGCCGGAGGTGCTGCTGCAAATGACCCAAATCAGGTATCCACCTGCATCTATAGAGATTATGAGTTGTTTTCCTCAGTTATTGCTGCTTTTTTTTTTTTTTTTTTTTGGTACCAAATAAAACATTCAAGCATTACAAAAATCAAGGAATCTCATAATTCATATCTCTACTCTCGTAACTCACAACTCTCGATTCATAACTCATAATTCCTCATTTTTCTCAACTCAATTTCAAGTCCTGTTTGGCACCCGATATCTCATTAGTTTTTGGTTTGTAAAAAGCAAAATATCACTCAGTTAATAGGAAAACTCTATAATGTTGTATCCATGGAATTGAGCACGGTTACCGCACAGATCCTCTGCCATGTTTCTAATCATGAAAATAATCCCACATTTCATAATTTGTCCTCCTTGAAGTTTTGTGGTGACATTTGGCATGAGTGGTATGCATGGCAAGCAGTACGGCTCTTGCTTTGTCGGGCTCCAAAGCTGCAAACACTCGTCTTTGAACGTTCATTTTTGCATGGCTCTAGTCTTGATAATCTTAACCCTCGCTTGGAGGAACCACTCGATGTTCCTGAATGTATGTCATCACACCTTACAACCTGTCTTTATAAAGGATTTATGGCGGTTGAGAACGAGATGGAACTTGTTAGACAAATCCTGAGGGCAGCAAGGTGACTAAAGACAATAAAAATCACCTGTCACAGTGATCTAGACCCAAGGAATAAGCCTAGTGTTTGCAAGAAATTGAGGAAGTTTCAAAGGATCACTCGGAATTGTCAAATTGCATTTGACAAAGGACATTTCACATGATATGTGGCATGTTGGTTCGTTCCTCTTGGATGTTTTCTTGTCACATGCTTTGCTCTAATATTTTGTGGTATGGCTATATGCATATGTAATTAGGTCCATGTTTGTGTAATTCATTTGCTGTTTTTGCTATGTCGAGTTTATTCCTATGGCACGTGAAAAATGCCTGAAGATTTCATCAGTATTAGCCATCTCCTTCAATTATACTAGTTTTTTAGTAAGCATGTTTTTAATTTGGGATTTTTCCCCTTGATATAGGGCCCCAAAAAAATCTAGATTAAAACCCTACATTGTGAATTGCATAGAAAACAAGCAAGATAACAAATTAGGAAAAAGCCTGCACACCTTGGCAGAGGATACAAAGATACAATGCACTCCTTTTCTATATACAATGCAAACCTTTTCAGCCTTTTAACAACAATGTATAGTCAATAATTTTTAACCTAGTCTGCTTACATGACTTGAAGAGAACTTGGCCTAACATTTTCTGCTTTTGGCTTGTAGGTCAACCCTATTGGAAGGGCAGCTAGAAGGGTCGCTAACGCTATTGTAAGGGCGGCTGGAAGGGTTGCTAGAAGGGCTGCTGCTTGAGCTACTTGCCACTATTTGATTGTTCATGTTGCAAACCATAGACAATTTGATTAGTCATGTTGCAGACCATAGACAATTTGATTGGTCATGCTGCTGACCATAGGCAATTTGATTGCTACTTTAACCTTCATAGGGTCTTTGAACAATTGGTTTCTTGCTACTTTCAGCCTTTATGACTCTCTTTGATTGATTGGTTTCATGTTTCAGGGTTTACCTCTATGTCTCTCTTTGATGGATTGGTTTCATGTTTTTAAGGTTTACGCATAGTGATTCCATTCCGTTATTTTTGGTGTTTCAGGGTTTAAACATGATAATTATGTTATCGCTTTGTTTATTGGGGGTCTCTGTTTTGGCTTAAAGAATGGGTGGAATTTAATTCATCCAACTAAACTGTTCTATCTTCTCTTACTTTCCCTTGTTCTATCGTCAAAGAATTCAGCCTATGCTTATGACTTCTACATACTCCTCTAAATTCTTTCAAAAATCAATTTAAGAGTATATACCTTAACCAGGTCTTCCTTGACCAAATCTGCCACCAATTCTTTTTTTTTTTTTTTCCAAATCGCTAGCGATGGCATTCTCTACCAAGATTTGTCTGCTGCTTCTTTTTTTCAATTGCTTCCATTTACAGGTAAAATCCAAAGCTCCCTCCCAAATATCTCAACCTAATTCCAAATTTTCTTATTCAACTCAAATCTACTTAATCAGCAAGGACTGATAAAGAGAATAATAATTGTGCTTTATGGCCTCCACCATTTAATTGGGCGGAGAGAAGAGGATTCATACGAGACTTAATTAGTGTCTTTCCTTATCTAGAATATTTGTTATCTTTTCTTATATTTTTATGTATTCATTCCATTTGAGTTGTAAGTTTCACAAGTAAGTCAATGAAGAAGATGCAATTTTTCTTACTATAATTGATATTTTGAGGGAGGAAATTTTTCTCCATTTCTCTTATTCTTTTTTGGCATCATAAGTGGATTGGGGATAATTTTCTCAAATCTCTTTATCCTCAGCTATTTGTGTTTTCAGCCAATAAGAAGCTTTTGTTTCTTAAGTGTTAAGTCCTCTGGCTGGTGATAATGATAGAGTATGGAGTCTAAGATTTTATAGGGATTTTAATGATTGGGAGTTGGTGGCTTCCTTTTCCCTTCTTCACTCCATTCAAACTAGAATTCCTAGGGGTGGAGGCAGTGACAATCTTTCTTAGTGTCTTAATGGAAGTGGGAAGTTTGATGTTCAGTCCTTTTATCTTAAGATTCGGAATGCAACTCTTACTTCTTCCCCTTGGAAAGGCATTTGGAAATCAAAGGTTTCCTAAAAGGGTGGCGTTCTTTATGTGGACAGCAGCTCATGATCAGATCCTACTTTGGATAATCTTAGGCTCCGAGGCCAAACTTTGGTAAATCGTTGTTGTATGTGTTACTATAATGAGGAATCTGTGGATCACCTGCTGATTTCTTGTCCGGTTGCTCATTCTCTATGGATGTATATGCTTCGGCTGTTTGGGATTGATTGAGTCATGCTAGGTTCCGTTATAGACATTTTTTTGTTGGTATTAGTGGCTTGGGAAACATAATTTTCTGATATTTGGAATCTGGTTCCGGGTTGTTTAATGAGGAATATTTGGGCAAAACGAAATCAACGTTCTTTTGAGGATATGGCGAAATCATTGAATCGGTTGCTAGTTTTATGCAAACAAAACCTCTTTGATTGGTCTCGGTGTTGGGGCCTATCGGATTGTTCTACTATCACAGATTTTCTTTTGTCTCTTAGGATAACTTAATGCCTGTTTGCTGTTCTTTTCCCTCTTTTCTACTTGTTCACTATCGTGAATCTTGTATTTTGCTCTTGCTTTTTCTCTGTTAATAAAATTTTTTCTTACCTATCCAAAAAAAAAAAAAAAAGATAGAATTTATATTCTAGCCTAATCTAAGTGTATAGGTGTGTGTGAAGCTCCCTCCTAAAGACTTGAACCCCGGCCCTTACTCCTACATCTCACAAACATTTATACTTCTACATAAAAGTTAAAGTCAATAATAATCTATTCACAAACAAACTCAGTCAAAGTAGGCTGAACCTCTATTTTTCTTCAGGACAGGTACAGAGGTATGTGTGAGCCAACGGGGCCTTGGCCCTTGGAATTTCAAATTGATAACCCAAAATTTTTTAAATATAAAACAATAACTTGACTTGCATAGTTGCAGGTGTTTGGTAATTTAGCTTGCTTGTTTGATATTTGGGACTCAAAGTTAGAAGTTTGATACTTTGGGTTTTAAGTGCTGTGTTACATTTTCGCCTAAAAGATAATTTCACTTTGCTTATTATTTTCTTATTTTTTACATAACACTAATTCAATTTTTTACCAAAAATAATATAATTTTTTACTTTCTTAGTTAACATTATTTCCTTTATATAATAGTTGTACTTCTATTTACTTTTTAAATTTTTATTAAAATCTTGAATCAAGTTAAATTGTGAAAGCTAGGTTCCCAACAAAGAAATAGGTGATCTTTTTAGCTGATTTTTTAATTATGTACATTCAAGGGGAAATTCACAGCAACAATTAGTACAATATCAATCATAGATAATTGTTGCGATTTAAAAGAAAGTTGAATTCCACTTTGATATATCACAAAATAATTGAGTAGAAATGTAATAATAAATAATTATAAGGCTAAAATGTAAAACCCAACCTCTATGTTTCACCCGAATGCATTTCGATCCTCTAACTTTACTTTTATTCATTTCATCCTTTTTAAGTTTCAAGTTTATTCAATTAATCAACTTTTGTTAAATATTGCAGTTAATTGTTCAAATTTTTTAATCTTTTCTTCAAATTTTCTAAATTTAAATAAATAAATAAATCCAATTAGTGATTGAAAAATATTTTCCAGTTTCTTTTTCTTTTTCTTTTTTAACACAAGTTCATGAAAAATTCTTAATTGAATAAACTTGAAACTTAAAATAGTGAAATAATCGAAAGCAAAGTTAAAGACTAAAATGAATTCTGGTAAAACTTAGGCTTCGTTTGAGAGTTCATAAAGGAATGGAAGGAAATGAAACGGTTATAAAGGAATGGAATGTATTTAAGTAGGGAAAGGAATAGAATCGAATGGAATTAAGTAATCTTATTTGGATGTTTTAAAAGAAAAGAAAAGAAAAGAAAAGAAAGTAACATTGTTTGCAAGTGATATTGGAAAGAATGAATGAAATTATTTTATAATAACATTACTATTATACCCCCTCATTTAAAAAAAAATGATTCTAGTTTAGACTCCATGTGAATATTGTTGTTGCTTTTTATTTGCTTTCAAAATTCAAAGAAATAATAATAGTATACTAAAAAAGCAAGCTATGTATACCGTAACTAAATCAAGCTATGTATATTTCTATTTTTTAAAGCAATTCACGTATCACATATGACAAATAAATACTAGCAATATTGAATGATAGAAATACAAAGAGTGGCGTGATAGATATACATAAAGTGGCCTGGCTTGGAATTGAAAGACTAGCAGGCATATATACTAACATCTACTTGTGAAAAGTTAATGAATCAATGAATTAAATCAATAAAAAAAACACGGAATTTGATGAATCAACAAGAAGAGAATAGCAGTAGCAGCGTGAGCAATAGAGTGCAAGAGCGATGGCTATGTTTTTTAAAGGCTGGTTGAGAGAAAAAAAAAAAGGTGCCATGATGTGTAAAAAGGGCTGAGATTGAAAGGGTATTTTAGGAGTTTTAGTAAAATTTTTATTAAAACTAAATCCATTCTATTCCATTCCTCCCAATTTTAGAGAACAAAAATTTGAAATTGAGGGAAAATGAAGAAATGAGTGTTCTCACCTAACCATTCCATTCCCTTTCACTTTAATCAAAGAAAGGAATAGACTTTTCATTTCCTCTGTTAAAACTTCCAAACAAAAGATGGGAAGAATATTTTACAAAAATTTTATTTTCATTCCATTCCATTCCCTCCTGCATTTTATCCTAATCGTTTCATTTCACATCTTCCTTTTTATACATTTTTTTAATATTGAAAATGGGCTAGTTTTTTTTTTTTTTTAATAGCAAACATGTGCTAGTTTTAGTTTTGCATTTTCGTTTTTTTTTTTTTTTAGCGGTCAAAAAAAAATTTCATGCTTTTAATGTTAGAGGTAACCTTAGATGATAAAAGCGTTTCCTTCCAAAAGGATAGATGGTGTATTTGAACTCGAGAACTAGGTTCTAATAAAAAGAAGAAGGGTAAGGCTACATGCCATAACCATAACCTGTGCCCCAAAATAAACAATCCTAGCTCCGGTCAATTTTATTCTACTCTCCCTCTTTCCCCTCAATCCAAACCAGCCCTCCTTAATCCAAATTGGCCATAAAAGAGAACTAGAAAGCTCTTGACATCTTAACTTTTAGTTTTATAATCACTACTCTCTCTTTTTATTCATTTCAAAATTTGTAAACTAGGTTATATAATATTATTTCCTTTCCAAACACAGATCTGGACGAAAGAAACAAAGAAGACAAGAAAATAACACGGAAAAACACACACAATCACACGACTCATCATAAGCAAGAGATGCTTCAATATATTTCCGTTAGACATTCAATCTAGATATAATAATAACAAAAAACAAAAGTTTCGTTGAATAAGAAAGAAGAAAAGAAAAAACACAGATCATACCTCACTCCTATGCCTGCACAGATCGGCCTTCCTTTACTCCGATCTAAGCATCCCCTTTGCTTTATTCAGATCAGCCGATATAACACCATAGACGTCCAAAAACGGGCATAGGAAGCTTTGGTTCTCTATCCTCTCTGTCCTCTGTGGTGGTGGTGGTGGTGCGTGGAGGTTCTTATTATGGAAGGTCAAACATTATGCGTGCAAAAATATCTCAACCACATCGATGTACAGCCATGAAAAATCAATTTAAAAGCCTGCAGTTTCAAGATCAGACATGATAGAGACAGAGACACACGGCGGAAGGTCAAAGATCTCATCTCCCTCTCAGACTTTGGAGACAGATAAATAGAAAAAGATATACAGACGCGGAAGGTAAAAGTTTTTAGAGACAAAGAGAGGCGGAGGGTTGGAGAGATCTAATGTTTTCACTTTTCAGAGAGAGAGAGAGAGAGGCGGAAACAAGGCTGAAGATGATGAAAGAATGAATGAAAATAGGAGAAAAGCAGGTAAGAGGTACACACGCAATGTGAAAGAGACAGAAAATAAAAGAGAAGAGTAAATCTGAGAAAAGAATCTAGGGTTCTCTTTGTAGAGTTTAAGGGTTGAGATCAGGTGCTATTGCACCACGCGTGAGATTTCTTTCGATGGCTGAGAGTGAGTTAAAAAAAATACAAATTCCAATCTCGACCGTTGAATAAAAAGGTTAAAATTAAAAAAAAAAAATTGAAATAATTAAAACGTTACTTGAGTGACAAGTGGGGCAATCGCACCGGTGAAATACAGTAGGCGTTGCACTGGATCCTGATCCTAGTTTAACAATTTAACACCAGTAGATCCGAGTTTTGAGTTTACACGCACATGCTACTGTATGACTGGGTACAGCCCACATCGAAATTACCTAACTAGCCATTCTTTTTTATCTTTAATTGGTAAACAACAATTAACCGTACATTCTGTCAGTCCATCATTTCGATAGTTTTTTTTTTTAATTAAAAAAAAAATCTGATAATTACATGCACCACTCTTTTTCAAAAAAAAAAAAAAATTTTAATAAGCACTCTTTTTCATCTTAAGTTATCGTAAAACGGTAAAGGTGTCGATTGTCATTTCATTTCATAAGTTTTTTTTTTTTTTTTTAAATGATTTCTAACAGTTACTCGTTTTTACTTTTTCTTTTTTTTTGCCGAGAACTCACACTTTTAACTATACTTCCTAATTTTAAGTGATTGAAAAATAAAATAATGGGTAAATTACCCTAACCTATCATGAGGTTTGAGGTAATATTAGGTTGCGTTTGTTTCGGCTTCAAATAGTTTTTAAAAATGCTCTTACATTTATGTGTGTGTTTGGGTGGGACTGGAAATTTGGTCAAATGGAATTCTATTTCCGCGTGGACCGTAAAATGTGGCCTTTGTGCTGTAAAACGAATTTAGCTTTTATTTTACCTTCAAACCGATTACAGCTCTCACACTCACTCTCTCCAAGCTTCTCATCACACGCACACTCCATCACCTTTCCTCTCCAACCGAGCTCCATTTTCTCCCTCACACTAGTTCGCTCCATCTTCTCCCTCACGCCAAACGCAGCCATCATCCTCTCCCTAACGCTAGTCCAATCCACCCATGGTGAGTTTCCTCCTCTGGTTTTTGTTCATTTTCCATAGCTCAACCTCACCTCACCTCCTCACCACACCCACCCTCTGCACAATCCGATCCACCACACCCACCCTCTGCACAATCCGATCCACCACACCCACCCTCTGATCCGATCTATATATATATATATATATATTTATAAATATATCTCAGATCCAATCTATTTACTTTTTTTAATTATCTATTTTTTATTTAATTATTGATTTAAGAATTTAACTTTTTTTGGTGTTACAATTATACAGAAATATTGATTGTGATGGTATTATGTTGTGTACGTTGTTGATGTTACAATTATACAGAAATAGAATGCAATGTGATTTGTTGGTGTAAATTTTGGTACTCGTTATCAATGTGGTTTGGATGTTTTCTGATTGTGGCTATTTTTATATACTGTGTAATTAATTGTTTACGTACCTCTTAGACCACAGTGTTTGTGATTTTTTAGATGAAGAAAAAAACCAAAGCCGCAATTCTTGCCTCAGTTGCATCTGTCCTCCTTGTGGGGTTTGCATTGGTAAGGAAATTGCGGCTTAGACGACTGCCTAGGTCGCCTTATGTTAATCATGCAGTCGAGAGAGAGCATTACATAAATAGTATTCTGTATGGAAGTGAGAGACTTTGTGTGAGTCAAATTAGGATGAAGCTCATAGCTTTCCACCACTTATGTCACATCCTCACTGAGGGGGAGCACGTACGCCCGACTATTCACATGTCCGTGCAGGAGCAAGTGCTAATTTTCTTACACATTATTGGTCATAATGTAAGGTTTCGTGTAATTGGTAGTCGGTTCCATAGATCGATTGAGACTGTTCATAGATACTTCAAGGTCGTCCTTAGGGGGCCTTGAAATTATATAGAGCTCTAATAAGATTGCCTAGCGAAAATACACCCCCAGAGATAAGGGATAGCAGAAGGTTCTACCCATTTTTTAAGGTAAATATTTGCGACTTGTGTATTTTTGTAAATTGTGAATATTTGTGTAATTTTAAACCATTATGTCTGTCGGAAATTAGGATTGTGTTGGAGCAATAGATGGTACACATGTTCGTGCATCTGTGCCACCTGAAATACAAGGAAGGTTTCGTGGTCGCAAAGATGGAACCACGCAAAATGTGTTAACTGCCATTAGTTTTGACCTAAAGTTCACTTATGTATTGGCTGGATGGGAAGGCAGTGCACATGATTCACGTGTGTTAAATGATGCATTTGATAGGCCAGGGGGATTTTCAATTCCTAAAGGTATTATAGGATTACTTCACCTTTTTGGTTTGTTAGTTTACTAAATATTGTGCATTTTCCTAAGCGTAATAGTGATTTGGTTTTATTTTTGAATATATGTAGGTAAATATTATCTTGGTGATGCTGGGTATGGTAATAAAAATGGAATTTTGTCACCTTATCGGAGTGTGCGATATCACTTGAAAGAGTTTAGTGATCGTCCTCTTGAGAATGAGCAAGAATTGTTCAACCTCCGACACTCTTCATTGAGAACTACCATTGAGCGAGGGTTTGGAGTGTTGAAGAAATGTTTTCGAGTGTTGGATGCCGAACTGTTTTGGTCTTTTGAAACCCGAGTGAAAGTAGTGTTAACATGTTGTGTGATTCATAATCACATTATGGGGGTCGATCCTGCTGACTATATTATGGAAGCTGCAATGAACCAAGTAGAGTCTAGTGGCCCCCATCAAGAAACACAGTCACGTCGAGACTCCATTAAAGACAGTAGAGTGTGGAATGCTAAGAGAGATGAGATATGCCAAGCTATGTGGTCTGATTATATTAGTTACAGAGAGTAGTACTTTATTTAGATTTCTATGATTGTAATATGTGCCGTATTTTTCTTTTATGTAAGGACAATGTATTTACTATAGACTTCTAGTGGTGTAAGGAAAAAGTATTTTCAGCATTACATTGTCATTTTCAGTAGTTGTTTCGTTCTATTGTGCACATCTATTTCGGTGGTTGTATGTGTGTTTGATTTGTTGTTCACATTCCGAGTGTAATTACTAAATGCTACTCTCATGTATGTGTGTTTGATTTGTTATTCACATTCCGAGTGTAATTATTAAATGCTACTCTCATTATTAAATGCTACTCTCACTATAGAATTTTCATATGTAGTAATGTCAAAGGGAAAGGAGAAGGTGGGCGGTACTAAGCACTTTCGGTGGCTGCCCCCCATGCATACAACTATGCTTACGCTACTTGCTGAGGAGGCCGCGAAGGGCAACAAACCCTCTAATACTTTTAAGGCTGGCTCCTTTGCTCTTGTAGCAAAGGAAATATTTGAGCAATTTGGGGTCGAGTGCCACCCCTCCTATGTAGAGAATCGGCTACGGACTCTAAGGACCATGTGGAAGGACATTCAAACTCTTCGGAAGAAGAGTGGGTTCGGCTGGGATGATAACTTAAAAATGATAACATGCGATGCAAAGACATATCAAGAAGAAGTCATGGTATGGCTTCCAACTATATTTGTTTTAAAATAAATGATAATATATGTTTTTGGCTTTTATAATCTATGAATTGAGAACAAGACAAGGCTACTCAAGTACCCTATTTATATGACATTTATATGTCATTTTTTTTAGGATTCCATTACTTTTTCAAATTTTCAAGTGTAACTTTCATGTGCGGATCTATTGTAAAATCTGGTCTTAGCATTTGTGATGGTATTATGTTGTAAAAGCGTGGTTTTATGAGGGAAGTGATTATTGCATTGTTATTATACATTCTTTTCTTCCTTACAGGCGCATCGTAAGCATGCGGACTATTTGAACAAAAAAATTGAAATGTATGATGAATTGGCCATTATAGTGGGAAAGGATATGGCCATAGGTAGTTTCGCGTAGTCATATGTTGATATCGACACCGAGCAAGAGAATGCGGAGAGCACTAAGATGGTGGGTGACAATGGAGAGGAAGGTGTGGTGGACAAAAGGAAGAATGCGGTGGAATCATCCACCACTGGGTCCACACTTTCAAAGTCTCGCAAAAGAGGCCGTGCACCTCCGTCTGATGATAGTGCTCTAACTGATCTGTTTGATCAGCTGAAGGAAATTGCAGTTGCTTTAAAAGAAATCAATCGAGGGCCTGTTGATTACACAAGTCTTTATTCTGAGGTGATGACTATGGTGGCAGATGGGTATAGCGAAGACATGCTTGCAACTGCCTTTGACCATCTCTGTGAAAATAAGAAGGCAGCAATGGGATTTCTAGCGAAGAATGCGAAGCTGAGGTAGCTTTGGATGGATAGCTTTTTGTTCACACGACTTTGACTTGTCTGTTGGTACCGACTGTGATGTTAGCTTTAGGGATTGTGATTTGTTGTAGTACTAGTGTTTACCTTTCATTGTATTATATATGTGACATAATTGTATTATCAGTAAGCAGGCTATGTATTAATTTCTAACCTTAGGCATATGCTGATGGTACGTACATTTTGTGCACTGTTATGCTACAATGGATAACAGTTACGTACCTTAACTGTAGGATGTGTAGTCTTTTGTATTATTGGGAAGATACAATTGCCCAAGTTATGTATGTGTACTATTCAGATACCATGTGTAGGTATCATTTTTGTACACCATAGAGGTGTAATGCTACATTGTGGCTGTTTTGATATAATATT
This sequence comes from Lithocarpus polystachyus, assembly GCA_033629205.1. Classification (NCBI taxonomy): domain Eukaryota; kingdom Viridiplantae; phylum Streptophyta; class Magnoliopsida; order Fagales; family Fagaceae; genus Lithocarpus; species Lithocarpus polystachyus. Next base: position 50,560,740 of record CM066168.1, read on the forward strand.
ATAGGTATATTCGGATGATTATTTTTGATGTTGAAGTGGATGATTATAATTGTATTGTTACAGGTTACAGGTTTGTCTTGCAACCATTTTTTCCACAAAGGTTGCTGGGCATTTTTTGCATTCTGTAAAATGTTTAAACAAACCAAACATGGGAATTGATTTTCCGTAAAATGGAATTCTATTTTTCGTAAAATGTTTCAACGAACCAAACATGCGAATTGACTTTCTATAAAACGAACTCTATTTTTTGTAAAATTTTTTACTGAACCAAACATGAGAATTGATTTTTCGTAAAACGAATTCCAAAGTAGCCAAACATCCTGAATACATTTTCCTTACGGGAAAACAATTTCCACTAAAATGATATTACGCTCGGAATTGACTTTCTGTTTAACCAAACGCAGCCTAAAGCACATCCAAAGGTTTTAAAAAATGACCAATTTGGTCCTTAAACACTAACATCGTATTATGCCGTTTGTTGACTCTCTTGACTCATCCAAACAATTTTCTAGTTCATCTTATTCTCTATTTCTTTATTATCTCTCTTCTTTGCAAAGAACATAAACACCACCTCATTCACTCACTCTCAAGCTCAAACCAGTATCAAAGGATATACATGACCATGTATTTAAGAAACATACAGAAAAATGAAATCAAATCTGTATTATTTTTCCAAAACCAAACCTAGTCTTATTTGGGGAAAAAAATTTACAGAGCATTCAAAAATAAAAACAAAAAATCTACTATTTTGTTCTGATAAATTTCTTTCTCTTTATCATTTTCGCAACGAAGCACCCTTCTTGTAATGAAAACCACCCTTCAATCCCAATAAGACGCAAACTTCTTTTCCCCAGAAAAACCGAAAAAACTAAAAACAAAAGGCATCCTTTGCATCTATTTTGCTAGAACTGAGATCAAAAATTGCTAACTCTATTTTTTTTTCCAGAAGGAAACATAGATCAATTCAACCAATCATCCATCCAACATTACTCCTCAAACACATCAAAAAAATTTCAAAATAAAAACCTGTACCCACAATGGCAAGAATCGTGAGACCCACAATCGTCGTCCACCACGGCACCACCCATCACTACCCATCCATCCTCCTCAAACCCAAACAATTTCAACCATCCAACATCACATAATTTACTGTTCAAACCCAAATCAAATCTTAAAAATAAAAAATCATACCCATGATGGCAAGCTCCAAATTGTGACCTTGCCACTGCCGCCCACCACTTGTCTCAAACCAACAACCACCGCCACCATCCTTATAGATCCCGACCTAATTGCCGTCCACCATCCTCATATAGCGTGAGTTTTGTGGGTGAATCGGCTTTGAAATAGTTCTAGTGGCAGAGTTGTTGGTCATTTACTTGAGTATGATACCCTTGTGGCTTGGGCTTGAGAAAGAGAGAAATTTTCTAGCTTGAAAAGAGAAATTTTCTGGCTCTGGCATGAAGAGAGAAATTTTCTAGTGTGAAGATCGAAGGGAAAAGCAAAGAAAAGGAAAACTAAAAACTAAATAAAAGGATTTAATAAAAAGTGCACAAACGGCGTTAATATTTAAGGACCAAATTGGTCATTTTTTAAAACCTTTGAATGTGCTTGGTATTACCTCAAATCTCAGGGTAAGTTAATGTAATTTACCCTAAAATAAATATAGAGGTAAGTTCAAAATTGAGACATTTAGGGGCTATTTGGTTCACTTGTTTCCATAATTCAATTCTCAGTTTCCATAACTTATAACTCAAAAACAGTGGGACCCATAGCGAAAAGTCCGTTTGGGAGCATTATAACTCTGTTTCCATAACTCTGTTTCCATCACTCAATTCTCTGATTTTTGAGTTGTGAGTTATGAAAACTAAAAACACATTTTGGCTGTTTTCAGTTTCCATACTCATAACTCAATGGCATTTTTGTAATTAAACCCACATAGGGGATCCACTTAGCCGCAACTTTTGACCAGTCAACCTTTTTTTTTTTTTTTTTTTTCCTTTCTTCTGATCTCGTCTTCTCTATTTTTCCTTCTTCTTCTTTTTTTTCCTTTTCTTCTGATCCAGTTCGTCTTCTTACTTTTTTTTTTTTTTTCCTTTCTTCTGATCTCGTCTTCTTCGTTCTTCCTTCTTTTTTTTTTTTTCTCCTTTTCTTCTGATCCAGTTCGTCTTCTTCCTTCTTCTTTTTTTTCCTTTCTTCTTTCACTGGTTCGGGTGATCTGGGTTTCTTCTTCTTTTTTTTCTTTCTTCTTTCTTGGGTGATCTGGGTACTGGGAAAAAGAAAAAAGAAAAAAAGAAAAAAAAAAAAACTATACCAATGACAGATATGGGACCCACAAATAATGTGAAAATATTGAGTGATGGTAACTGAGTGATGATGTTGTTTGAGTGTGATATTTTAGAGTGATAAGTGATGGGTGATGAGTGATGGAAATTGAGTGACGGAAATTGAGTGATAAAATTTTTTGAACCAAACAGGCCCTTAGGGGCTGTTTGGTTCACTTGTTTCCATAACTAAATTCTCAGTTTCCATAACTCATAACTCAAAAATGGTGGGACCCATAGCGAGAAGTCCGTTTAGGAGCACCATAACTTTGTTTCCATCACTCAATTCTCTGATTTTTGAGTTGTGAGTTATGGAAACTGAAAACACAGTTTGGCTGTTTTCAGTTTCCATAACTCATAACTCAGTGGCATTTTTGTAATTAAACACACATAGGGGACTACTCAGCCGCAACTTTTGACCAGTTAACTTTTTTTTTTTTTTCCTTTTCTTCTCATCCAGTTCGTCTTCTTTCTTTTTTTTTTCTTTTTTTCCTTTCTTCTGATCTCGTCTTCTTCGTTCTTCCTTTTTTTTTTTTTTTCCCTTTTCTTCTGATCCAGTTCGTCTTTTTTTTTTTTTTTTTCCTTTTCTTCTCATCCAGTTCGTCTTCTTCCTTTTTTTTTTTTTCCCTTTTCTTCTCATCCAATTCGTCTTCTTCCTTTTTTTTTTCTTTTTTTTTCCTTTCTTTTGATCTCGTCTTCTTCGTTCTTTTTTTTTTTTCTGATCCAGTTCGTCTTCTTCCTTCTTCTTTTTTTTTTTTTCCCTTTCTTCTTTCACTGGTTCAGGTGATCTGGGTTTCTTCTTTTTTTTTTTTTTCTCTTTCTTCTTTCTCGGGTGATCTGGGTACTGGGAAAAAGAAAAAAAAATTGTACCAGTGACAAATATGGGACCCACAAATAGTGTGAAAATATTGAGTGATGGTAACTGAGTGATAATGTTGTTTAGGTGTGATATTTTAGAGTGATGAGTGATGAGTGATAAGTGATGGGTGATGAGTGATGAGTGATGAAAATTGAGTGACGGAAATTGAGTGATGAAAATTTTTGAACCAAACAGGCCCTTAAAATTGATCATCAAAGTTGTATTTCCACTAACAATCCCACGCATAAATCAAAGTCTTTTTTTTTTTCTTTCTAAATTTGTTGTGTATTTTCTTCTTAATTATTTATTATCTATTTTATATTATATATTTTGTTCTTAAAGTTTTTTTTTTAATATAAGAAACTCTTTTTTTTTTTTTGAGAAGGTTTTAATATAAGAAACCAGTCATTTATCTGAAATTGAATTCCGAACAGGGACAAAGAATCAAGAGAAAACAGAAAAGCTCTTGATTCCATCAAGTTGGACAGGTGTTGCACCATTGCAGGGTACATTGTATAAGCTTGCTTTGATTATTTCCTTTAACTTTTAGACTTATTATTTTATTAATAACTTTTTAAAAGCCTTAAATTTTTTTTTTCTATACAATTATTAGAACATTCACCTTAAGTGTTTTAAAAATTTTAGTATTTAACATATTACTTTATAATACACTTACTAGCAAAACTTCTATTTTTTTTACCATCTTGTTTAAATATTTTTTATTTATTATTTTTTAATCTTTCTCGCTCTCACTCTCCCTCTATCTCTCTCTCCCTTTGTCTCTCTCTTTCTCAACCCATAGATCTATAACCTTCTCCCTTTCTCTAATCTTCTGCTCTCAAACATGTACTCCATGGTTGACCCCCAAGCTCCGTCTCTGAACATTAATGCCATCACTCCACGGTGGTTCGACCCTAAGTCTCACCCTCTCCATATCCTCGGCCTAAAACCCTTCACATCCCTTCGAGCTCTCCTTCTAAACCTCCATGGCCGAAGGTTTTCAAGTTCATCACCTCCAACCACGACACTCAACAACCTCATTCTTTGCTAGCTCCATCTTCAAATTCAAACCCAATCCGAGCCTATCTCTCCCTAAACTTCGATCCCTTTGATCCAAAATGAGGCAAAGCCTCCCTATTCTACCACGGAACCCAGCCAACGCCAACCACAACACATAGTCTCAACAGTGGATTTGTAATGAGATTCTGAGAGTTTTTCATTGGTTTGTTGCTAGGTTTTGGGGCTATTTTTGGTGGTGTGTACAAAGGGAGTTTTAGGATTCATTTTCTAGGTTTTGGAAGCTGTTTTTTCTGTGTTTTTTTTAGGGTATTTTCGGTGAGGTTTTGGGTATTTTTCTGTGCGATTTTTTGGTTTTTTGGTTGGGTTTCTGTGTGATTACAGTGGGGTTATTTTTGGGTTTCATGTATGATTTACAGGGGGTAATTTGAGGATCTCTGTGAGGTTTTTGCCATTTTTTGGGTAACTTGTTGGGATGTTTAGGTGTTTCTTGTGAGCTTTTAGGGAAGAAGGTGGTGAAAGAGTTGGCTTAGATGGCAAGAGGGAGAGGAAGAAGCTTGGGTGAGATGGTGTGATAGGGGAGAAGTGAGAGAGGAGAGAGAAGAGAAGAGACAAGCACAGAAGAGAGAGAAAGAAATAAATTGATAAAAAATGATAATATGTTGCTACAGTGAGCTCTCATTGTGACAGAGGAGAAGTGAGAGAGGAGAGAGGAGAGAGAAGAGACTTGAGAATGAGACAAGCACAAAAGAGAAAGAAAGAAAGAAAGTAATAAAAAATGATAACATGTTCCTATAATGCACTCTCATTTATGAGAGTTCGCTGTAGTAAGATGTCAAATTTTTTAGCATATAGCATTTTTTATGGAGTAGATTTTTGTAGTTTCAGTTGCTAAAAATAGCATTTTAGCATTTATACCACCCTTAATGTGATGCTCTAATTGTAGCAACTTTAAGTAAATAAACAAGGTCAATTTCATTAAAAGCTTAACCACTCAGAAGTCACACCCATACAAAAAAATGATGGTCAAAATTGGAAATTAACTTCATTTTTCAAACAATATAATTAATAGACATCATTTCAAACTATATTTTTTACTAGCATCTCAAGTCTAAAAGACTCGATTTAGGGTCTATAAATCAAGTCTTTAAGACTCGCTTTCCATGGTTTGATCATGTCTGATGTGGCATTTTTTCCACGTGGTGCCTACATGGAAATCGAGTCTCTAATACTCGATTTATAAAATAAAAAACCCCACCCTATGTATTTTCTTTCTTCTCTATCTCTTTCTCTCTCGTTTCTGTATCAAATAACACCTAACATCCAAAACCAAAAGAAAAGAGAGAGGAAAAAACAGAAGGACAAAACCTAGACGGAATTTACGCAAGAAAGAGAGAAAAAAAAACCCAGAAACAGAAGGTGAAGAATGGCCGTGAAGAATGAGAGAAAAAAAAAAAACCCCAGATTGTCGTGGCTTCAGACCAGCGTTGGTAGGGTTTAGATCGGAGTGGGTAGCCGTGGGTCGGGTTCAGATCGGAGTGGGTGGGTTTCAAGTCGGCGTGGGTGGCTTCAGCTCGGCGTGGCCGTGGGGCATGGGTGGCCGTCGGTGGCCATCAGTGCTCGTGGCTAGTCGTGAGTCGGGTTCAGATCACCTTGGGTCGCCCATTTCGCTTCGTCGCCACAGCGTAGTTCTTGAGGGCCTGAAGAAGCCGAGGCTCAGCTCACTCTCAAGCTTCTCGGCGATGAGATGGGCCCAGCGCGAGCCCGAGATGTCGCCCCTAGAGGCACGGAGGTTCAGTATTGGGCGAAGGAGAAGGACAAGGAACAGGTGGGTTCTAGTGCGGTGGTGAGCAAGAGGAAGAGGATGGAGATGAGGGAGACCTGGATTTTTTTTTTGTTTGTGGCCATTACTCAGCTGGGTTTTTTTTTTTCGTATCCTTTTTCTGTTTGTTGTGTGTGGCTGCTGCGTTTTTTTAAGTCTGGGTTTTTCTATTTTTGTATAGTGTATATAAATCGAGTCTATAAGACTCGATTTCCAGGTAGACGTCACGTGGAAAAAACGCCACATCAGACGAAATCTGACCATGAAAATCGAGTCTTTGAGACTCGATTTATAGGCCAAAATCGAGTCTTAAAGACTCGAGATGTTATTAAAAAATATAGTTTGAAAAGAGTGTCTATTAATTATATTGTTTGGAAAATGAAGTTAATTTCCAATTTTGGCCATGATGGTTATTCTAAGACCCAACTTGATAATGTTGTTAACTGTGGGCTATAAACCATAACTTTTACATAGATTTAACATTTTTCCTCAATCATTTGCGATATAACTTAGAGTGTGCTTCAGATAAGTTCTAAAAAGTTTTTTTTTTCCCTTTTTGTTTGTTGTCTTTTTTTTGCTGTTGCAAATAATCTAATTTGTAGTTTTTTAAAACAAACTAGCTTTTAGCTTTTGTAACACGTTTAACATAAAAGTTACCAATAACCATATCTTTTGATAACCATTATACATATAAACTATCAAAATAAGCAAAAGCCATGTAACCTGTGAGTTGTAGAATCAACTTTACAAAGAAAATAAAAGGTTTGACAAAAAAAAGAAGAAGTCATGTTTAAAAAAAAAAATGATAATAGTCATGTATGGTAATTGTAAGGACATAATTATGCAAGGTGGGCCTGTTAATGATACGTTCTTAGGCATAAAACATGAACAGCATCCTTACAATGAATTTGTAGAGAGTGGGTTAAATAAGCTGGGCTCGAAGTGAGTTTATTGACGGCCCAAATATGGTTGTAAGCAAATCAACCAAAGCAAAGTGTTGGAATGGTATAAAGTTGTCCTCGGCCTAGTCCGAGGAGGAGTGCTTTTACAGTTACTTGAGTTTCCACTGCTTTCTCTATTTCTCTTCCTCTCTATTGGTTCCTCCTTTACTTTTTCCCTGAAGTGTTCAATGCCTTTTTCCTCTGCCTTTCGCTCTATTTATAGGCAAGTTTCTCTCACGTGCCAGTTAAGTGATTTTTCCTTGATACTTGTCCCATCAACCTCCCCTTAAAGTCCTTACATGGCAGCTGTAAAGGTGGGGAGTCACTGTTCAGACATCCTTTTCCCATTAATGCGGCCAGAGGGTTAGCTGCAGGATAATAAATGCAGTGGCAGTAGCTTTTTACATAATATCTCCTTACTTCCACCTGTCCTATTTGCTTGCACATACTAGGAGAGTCCCCTGAAATATCAGGGTAAACGTTGGAGTGTCTATCTTGGTGATCGTCCAAAAAGGTAATTGTTCTCGGACCACTCCTTTCCTCTTCACACAAGTTATATCCCAATGAAGAGTTAAATTACGTGCATCCTCATGATTTGCCGTCCTCGGACTGACATGTCTCCTCGGACAGGCTCACGGCCCATCATCTAGAATTAGACTCTTGACCCCTACAGTAATAATATACATTATATATAGTATAATAAAAGTTAAGTTTAAAAGTCATGATTGGGCAAAATGATTTCACTAAATTGCAACAAATTTTTAGATAAAAATAACAACTTATTTATTTCTATAAACTCTTTTTCTACCGCTTCATCTTTGTTATTAGTTTAGTTTTTTTCTCTATTGCGTTTATCACTTCTTTTGATAAGATAACAATTACTATTTTAACAAAACATGCAAATTCGGGTATGTTTGGCAATTTTCTTTACCATTTTCTATTTCCAAAAACTATTTTCTATTTTCTACAACAAAAAACATGTTTGGTTAAACGAAAAATATTTTTAGGTCGTATAATAATTTCATGTGAAAAATATTTTAAAGTGATTAGTTGTGTTTTGGAAAACACTCTTAAAAATATTTTCAAGTGTTTTGTTGCATTTAGGAAAATGATATCAAAAATCGGCGGTGGCATAGACTAGCAACCATCAGTTGTAAAAAAAGCGATCAATGGTGGCAAAGACCAAAGGCGATTGGAGACTGAGGATGTTACTAGAAAGTCGTGGTTCGGTGACTGGTATTGGGAGGGTGGAGGTTCAATTGATGAGTTTTCGGTGTGATATAAATTAATTACGGAATATGAAAGCAAAAACCAATTTTCACTATAAGTGCCATTATTTTAGGATTGTTATTTAATTGACCAACATGTTTAGTTGCCCCAAATACCCGCAAATGCAATATATATATATATATATATATTCCAAAAATCAATTTTCATGGAACCAATACAACTTCAAAACTGATAAAAAATAAATGTTGTTTCCACTTCTCTATTTTCAAAGGAACTCGAGAATAACCAAAGAGTTGTTTTTAGTTTTGGAAACACGAAAAGACCGAGTACACTTAATGAGGTCCAAGCTTTGAATTTTGGTTGTAACAACAATAAAAATAAAACCAAAAGCACAATAACAATGTTTATAATGTGCTGCCAAACCTAAACCCACCACTCTCTCCCTTCCTCCTCCGCTTCCTCTCATCATTGCCACATCACCACACTGCCGTTGTTAAACAAACTATCGACTTGTATTCCTATTCTTCTTTTTACACTCCATTTGTTTCAATGGTAAATTTTATGTGAAGATAGTTTTTTGCTCAGTGTTGGTTAGTATCATAAAAAATGGGTCAAAGGAAAAATATATTTGATCAAAATAAAAAGTATGACTTATATATTTCTTAGAGATTGTTTTCTTCTTTTTTTTTTTTTTTTTTGAAAAACGACTCTACATCGTGGTAAGCTAAATAAGGGAAACTAAGAGATAAATTTTGAACATATTTAAAGTTTATACCAAGCACAAGAAAATAATATAGTTTTATAAAAAATATATTTTAAAAAATGAAAGAAAACTTTAACATGAAACAAATAGAGGCGTTATTATTTGTTCACAACCAATTGAGTTAAAAGACTTTTCAAATCTCCAACATCTATGAGGCCAAGTCAAGTCATGTGGGCTTTTTTTCCCCTTATATCTTTACTTTTTTTTTTTTTTTTTTTTACTTTGTGAAATATCTAAACAAGCAAAGATAAATATAAATGTATACTATTATTATTGTTATATATATATATATATATATACGAATTATTATATTATATTATATTTGTAGGGACATTGAAAATAATCCTCGAGGAACACAACTCGGAAACCTATTACAATCACCCTTTAATATAAATTCTGGAAAAATAGAAGGGAGATTCACTCTACAATGGGAAACTCAAACAGTGGATTTCCTTGACCATTATCATACTGCAAATATTATTACAATCTAAACTTTATCAACCTCGGGAAGTTCTAACTTATATTCCCGTGATGTTACATATGCTGTTTCTCTTTTTCTCTTTCTAAGATGGTTCCCCCCCCCCCCCCCCCAACTATTTTGGCCTTTTTCCTCCTTTATAGCTTCAACCTCCTTCTTGCCCTTACAGCTGTCTCGCTTCTCCTCATGGTTGCAGGGATATTTTTCTTTTTACTTTATCGGTTTCCTCACCTTCTTATCTTGTAGCTTTGACGGCCTGAGGGTGACGTGTACTGTTCAGGCTATCTTATGTGTCATTAAGGCGGCAGAGGTTAGGTAAGACCCCCTCTTTAATGTGGAGACAAAGATCTTCCTCCTTGCACCTTCCAAGAGTTTCTCGTGGTCGCTAGTATTTTCCAGAAGTCACGTGTTTACAATTCGTGCTCCATGTCTCAGGGTAACTATTGATTTACATTTTCCACGGGAATTGACTTCTCGTGGAAATCAACCTCGTCCACCATTCCTAAGACGACCCAGCTTTAAGCCCACTGTACAAAGACCAGGGCTAACTTCTTTGCTGCGATTCGACAACTTCTTAGGCTTTAGGTTTGTGGATGGACTGTTTCTCTTCCCACAATAGCCCCCCACGATCTTCATGTAGAAGCTTCCAGACAAAGTTGCAAATATTTAAAGGTATTTTAACCTTCCAAATGAGGTTCCACACTTCAGTGGGTAAGCTATGGGACTTGTGATTATTTGGGGAGTTATGGTTAGCATCCTTAAGGAGTAACTTATATGCTTGATGGACTTTGTAGTCCCCTGAGGTGGAGAATTTCCACATGAACTTGTAATGTTGCTCTTTCTGGTTGGTATAAAAAAAAAATCCTCTATTTTGCTTGTTATTTTTTTAAGGGACTTTAATGGCCAGTTTGGGAGTTAAAAAATGAGGGAGAGGAGAGTAGAGTAGAGGGAGGGAGAGTAATTCAATTACCTTGTTTGGAAGTTTTTTAAAGAAGGAGGGGGAGGGGTTTGGACTACCTCTAACCCCTCATTTTTAATTCCTCCAAATTGGAGAGATTTGGAGGGACAGTAAAGTGGATAAATTATTGGCCAAATGAATTCCCTAATTTACCATTTCTAAATTAACAAAATTATAATTTCTAAAGAACTAATTACCCCCTTCCTCCTTACTAATTTTAAAAACATTCAAACAATATAGAGGGGAATGACTACTCTCCTCCCCACTACTCTCCTTCCTTTTACTCTCCTCCCTCTCTAAACTTCCAAACAGGCTATTATGAGACATTTGGTTAAATGTTAATACAACTGTTTTTATTTTTTAGAAGTCACGATGGGGCTGTTTTGAAATGTAACCATAACAATAGTTGTTAGTATTTAAACAATATTACAATAATTTTTATAAATTTTTTATCAACGCATATTTCTAAAAAATACAAACGAAGTAACTAGAACGACGTTGCCGAGTGGGGCTAAGAGCATCCGTATCAGATGTGCCAAATGTGCCAAATGCCAAATATTTGGCACATTTGGCACACCAAACACAAAAATAGAGATTTATCAGATGTTGCAAATGTCAAAAATTATGCAACATGCTACAGTACCGTCACATATTTGTGACGGTAATGTTGCATAATTTTTTTATCACTTCTTTATTCCCTTTTCTCTCTCCTCTGTCTTCACATGTTGCATATATAGAAAAAATATATTATTTTAACGTGTAATAAATATTATTTTAATGTATAGAATTGAATGATAAAACATCTGATAAATGGGATGTTGTAAAATAATGTGGTAAAATAATAAAGTAAGTTTTTAGTGTGGTAAAATGACATTTTTTTTGTAACGTCTGCTGTGGATGCTCTAAGAGTTCAAAATAGTAATTTGAGATCATGATTCCGTAGCTGATTTTTAAAAAATATTCTCGAGCTACTCTGAAAACGGCATTTGGAGCCACAACTTCAGCCTTTTTCACCTCATATATTGCTCCCTTCCCCTTTCAATTCTTCTTCAACACTCTCTCTCTCTCTCTCTCTCTCTCTCTCTGACTCTTCTACTCACGGAGGCACCGGCAGCGTCATCGTCCGGCTTCGTCTCCGGCGGAAAAACAAAACTCCGGCATCAATTCCTTCACCGTCGACCAGCTCACAGAATTATCACGGCAAGTTTATTTCTTCGTTTTTCTAATTTTGATTTTTAGGCATTTAAAAAAAAAAAAGGCTTGTTAATATTATTTGATGTGCTATGATTCTTCCTTAAAGTCTAGCTTTTGAGACGGTATACTGTAAATTATTGGAGAAATTACATATTGGAGCAACAGAGTGAATATTTGGTAGTGATGTTATGTTATTGTTTCCTAAAAATTAAAGAAATTTAGGTTCGCTACTTCTGCAAATTCTTGTATGCTGTATAAAATGGCTGTATATGGTGACACAAAATCATTCAATCAGTGTATTTCAGTGAGATGTTGGTGCTGCTGAAATTTGGTTAGGCATATGAATTAACTGGAGAATTAGTGATAACAATCCTTAATTTTTGGGACAGGAATTCCTCAACCATCTAAGTAAGGATTCGAATAAGCATCCGTTGTGTACTTTTAATTGCGTAACCTATTTAGTGTTCATGTGTGTTATTTAAATGATTAATAATGAGTTATGTAAGTAAGATCCTGACAAATGGTCATAATATGAACTGCCAAGTGATCGGTTGGCGGAGATTTCTACAACACAGTTTTGGAAGAAAATTTGTCCTAATTTTCTTGCTGAATAAATCCTGTGAGATGATTCAAAGTGGTAGGCTGGTATAAGGGTCTAACATGAACAAATGAAGATTGTTGCTATGGGATACTATTCACTAGTCCCAGCAAAGCAAAAGTAGTTGTGCTGCAGATCATTGTATATATGACTTTTTTTTTTTTTTTTTTTGTGTGGTTCCTATCATTTTTTTGATTAATAATAAAATCAATTTTGGTTGGTCTTTTAATGTCAAGGTTAAATTTAAGGATGTAGACATGTAGTGCATGGCCAGATAAGGGTCAAGTGAAAATAGACTTGTGAACCTTGCTGCAATAAGCCTTTGTGGAGTTAAGTTGAGTAGCAGATCCCTGATTAACGTAGGATGAACCTTGCTGCAATAAGCTTCTGTGGAGTTAAAAGGTGGTTTTAGCTGGAAATTGGCTTTGCTTAGGCTATTTGACCAGATGAACTTGAACCAAATTGACGTAGGATCTTGTGGTGGGTTTAGAATTAGGAGTTGTGGATCTAGGGATTAGAAATTGTCAAAGAAAGGGTTTTGGGGTTTTGTTAAAACTAAAAGGTAGTTTGATGAGTTATTTGATGGCTATTTGGTAGGAAAAAAAATTGTGGGGTATTACGGTTTTGATAGGTAAAATGTATGCATTGATTTGAGGTCGTAAGGAAGAAGAAAAAGAGAGGATTTTATGGTGTTTAAGAGTTGTATGAACAATACCACAACAAAGAGAAGAAAAAAAGAGAGAAGAGAAAGGAAGGAAAAAAAAAAGAAAGAAAAAAAAAAGTCCAACGTACCTCAATACCAAATACCCTTAATTCACAAGAATTGATGAAATCATAGTTTTTCCCTTGGATACAAATTTCACCATAACTTATTATATAAAAACCAAATAAAAAAATTGGTTTAAGCCTAGGATACATATAACTAGTCCTTTAAAGCCACATGACTTTCATTTCAATTGGAATTCACTCATGGACCCCATAAAATGAATCTTGAATGATGAATTTGCAAAGTAGTAACAAATCAATATTCCATGGTTGCATCATTCTCCCCCGGTTGAGAAAAATACTCATCCTTGAGGTTTTAAAGTACTGAAATATAAGAACCTTTAAACTTTAAACTTGTACCAACTTAGCAAAAAAAAAAAAAAAACTTGAAGCTTGTATCAATCCTTCATTCACTTTGTAGGCATTAAGATCAAAGAATCTTTCTTTCTTGCCATATTGGTAAAATTCATTTGGAATAATAAAATGAATGCTTGGAAGGCTTTTCAACTTAAAGTCAATATCTTCCTTGGTCTTAACTTTTCCATGATCAACTTTTTGCTCATCTTGCTCCTTTGTGGTTGCTATTGTCCATGTGATGCATTCCTTTGTTTGTTTGTTTTGTTTTTTATTTTTATTTTTTGAAGTTTGACTTGTGGTGAATCATTAGGCTGAGTTTATCTTTCCTTAATACCACACCTTGACGAACCGATCCAATTCCAAGACCTAATTGAGGTTGCTGTGGCAGCTTATTGGTAAGGCCATATCCATCAGATTTTGAAGGGATAACAGGTGCAATGTTTGCCAAATAGGGTGGCAATAAATTTGGGTATAACTTAGAATATTTAAGTTCTTTATAAGTTTCCATCCTATCAAGATTTCTAGAATAGCTAACAAATCTTCTAGCTTTGTTTCTATCGAACACACCTTTTCATTCAATTGTAGCGAAGTCTTCTTTGTTACTTTGTGTTTTTGAGAAAAAGTCTTGAACTCAACTTGGAATCTGGTTCTACATTCTACCATTATCTTGGATGAAAATTTGTCAAGTAGTTGGCGGAACAACAAAAATAAGTCTTGAATGAACAGAAATGCAAAGTAAAAACAAATCAATCTTCCATGGTTTCATCAAAGATTGATTGTCAAAATAATGAAAATTTTATCATATGCAACACACACACATGCTCATGTATTTATTTATTGCATTAGGGTGGTTTGACCTATTTATTATGAGCTTAACTTCACCCGCTCTTTCATGCTTGATACCAATGTTTATTTGCTGCAATATCATATTGCTGAATTAAAAAATGTTCTTGATTTTGTTTGTTAATCATTTTTTTTTTTTTTTTTTTGTATAATGAGTTTGCTGATGTGTTAAAGGGCGCACTTGTTTTAGCATAAAATTCAGATTTTTTTCACCATCAGCATATGTACATGTTTTAAAGCTGCACTTTTTCTAAGTACAACTATATCATGTTTCTGAGTTTATTTTTTAAGCAAACTTATTTTTCAAGCCAATAAAAAAGTTATCCAAATACACACTAATTCTGGTGGTTTCTTTGTTTGTCTAAAAGATTTTATTTTAGTCTTCTTTCAATGGAAACTTGGTTTCAAAACCCTGTGTCTGCATCTGTAAACTGTCACATTTTCCTGGGATAACACAAGCAAGAATGTTGATCTGTAAGCCCTTACAGGCTGATGAACTTGAACAATGGCATAGTAATGACAAAACTTGATTTACACCTTTTTTATTATTTTTTTCAAAAGTCTTGTAGATGCTTATGCAGAATTTAGCTAATAATGTGTTTATGGTAGGATTTGTGGTTGTGCAAAATTAAATTTAAGCATGCCCTTAAAACCGCTGTGTCAAGAGTAATCATTTCTAATATTTGTAAATGCTTTATTTTCATTGCTATCCCTAAATAAACAGCAGAAATTGTTAGGGAAGGCTGGCATGTTCAAAGTTGTAGTAATATGATTATGCATCTGATAAAAGTTGGAAATTCTCCCCTTTCATCAAGTTACACAAAATATTAGAGAAGTTGAATCTCTCAAACTTTGTGGGCTATTATTGTAACATTATGATGATAATTTTGTGTTGAAATTACTGAGTTGTTATCATGCCATAGAAAGAGGAATCTGTGGATCTAATAACTCTTAAGAATTTGGTTACATGAGGAACTTGTGCATTCTAAGTTTTATTAATATACTGATTGAATTCCAAGAAACTGGAAAATATTTTTTCTAATAAAGGTTTTTAGTTTTTATGCAAGTAAATGGTTTGATGCTTTAGTTTTTCTTATGTGTTTATGAAGTTGAAATTTTGAATTGTGTATCTATGTATATAAAGAGATGTCAATGCTTTAGGGAGTTGAGCTCAGTGTTTTGATGAAATTGATGGATGGTGATAATTGTGACCATCTCGCATGTGTGCCTATGCAACTGCTGGAAAGCACCGATTCATTAAGCCATCATTATTGATTAATCATTTTTGTTTATGGATTGATTGTGTTTGATAATATTCCTTTGCTAATAGGACTTCATGATCTATATTGCAGATCTTGCATGCTGAGAAGACAATAAAAATTCTTTCAAGACACTCATCTCTGCAGAGTACATTGGTGTGAAAGTCAAACTGTCCCCAAATTTTGAGATGGGTGTCTGTAATAAAACTCCTGAGTTTCTCAAGATGAACCTATTAGGAAGGTATATTTCTATATTGTGGAATTTGTGGTAATCTATACCACTAATTGTATGTTAGGTTGATAAAAGGCTTTACTATTAAATCTATTTTTCTTGTAGGTTCCTGTGTTGGAAACACCTGTTGGTCCAATATTTGAGAGCAATCCTATAGCATGTTATGTTAAGACTATAAATTTTCCTCCCTCACCCATTAATTTTGGTCATCCTTCAAAGATTGTTATGTTGGAACTTATGGGCTTTTTATCTATTGCTGTAACTACTTGCCTGAAGGGTAACAATCCTCTTTATGCTTCTTCTCATATTGATTGTGCGAGATGTTTGGTACTACTGATGGTGCTCTCTCTCTGTATGTATGTGTGTTATAATACTTATTGTTTTGTACGCTTGAATTTTCTGTTCCACGTAAGGCACTGGATTGATTTTCCATCATTGGAGATTGATACTAATATTGTGGCATGGTGTAAACCTAGAATTGAATGTGCAATATACCTTCTTCTGGTGAGCTACATCTTATTTATTTTGGAATTGTTCTACTTCCTTAAGGCATCTAAATGATGAACAAGTTTTATGGAAAACTTAGATAAAATGAATGAAATAAGGATTTTTTTTTTTTGATGTAAATTCAAAATTAAAGTGGGACAAATCCTAATGAGTCTTCAATATATATATATATATATATATATATATATATTGGTAAGTGACACGCACCTAAATACTAATGAGTCTTGAATTCACGACCTCACCCTCCACCTAAAACTTACATGGGGAGGAGGTGTCATTTTAGCTAAAGCTCATAGCCTAATGTGGGCTATATATATTCTATTGAAAAAATTCAACCAATGAAGATCCAAATATCAAAAGAGGCTCAATGAAATACACTCCAACTTATCCAACTTTTATTAAATACATAAAAACAATGACTATGCTTGTCCACATCATAAACATGCTAACATATTCTACATGGAAAATCTAAATGTTCATAATCCCCTCATAACTATGCACTGCCCTTATTTGAAGTGAATGTGTTTTTGTGTGAAGGCCGAGGAAGCTGCAATTTCTTCATTGAAGAGAGTGCTGGATGCTCTAGACACTCATCTTGCTTCAAACACTTTACTGGTTGGGAATTCTGTAACCCTGGCTGACATTGTTACAATGTGCAACTTATACATAGGCTTCACCCAACTCATGACTAAGAGCTTTATTTCTGAGTTCCCTTATGTGGAAAGATACTTCTGGACCATGGTGAATCAACCAAATTTCAAGAAGGTTCTGGGAGAGGCGAAACAGATAAGTCTGTTTCCTGTTACAAAGAAGCATCTCAGCCAAAAAATCTGTTAAACCAAAGCCTAAGGATGAACCCAAAAAGGAGGAACTAGCAAAGCCCAAATCAGAACCTGGTGAGGAAGAGGAGGCTCCAAAGTCCAAACCTAAGAATCCTCTTGACCTACTGCCCCCAAGTAAGATGATACTGGAATCTGGATGAGTGGAAGAGGCTGTACTCAAATACCAAGACCAACTTCAGTGAGGTTGCTATTAAAGGCTTCTTTTGTCATCTTTTTTTGATAGTGACCTAGGTATTGTGAGATGTTTGGTACTGCTGATGGTGCTCTCTCTTTCTGCGTGCATGTGTGTTATGATGCTTATTGTTTTGTATGCTTGAATTTTCTGGTCCACATAGAGCACTGGGTTGATTTTGCATCATTGGAGATTAATATTCTGGCATGGTGTAAACCTAGAATTGGATGTGTAATATACTGTATACCTTCCTCTGGTGAGGTACAGCTTATTTTATTATGGAATTGTTCTATTTCCTTTTGGCATCTAAATGATGACCAAGCTTTATGGAAAACTTAGATAAAGTGAGTGAAATAAGGAATTTGTATTTTCTGGATGTAAATTCAAAATTAAAGTTGGATATATATATATATATATATATATATATATATTCTGTTGAAAAACGTCAACTAAAGAAGATCCAAATATCAAAAGAGGTTCAATGAAATACACTCCAACTTATCTAGATTTTATTAAATACATAAAACAATGACTATGTTTGCCCACAACATAAAAATGCTAAAAAAATCGGTTGCTTCCTTGAATAATCAAACATGAATATATTCTCAAAAAAGATGACTACATTCTTGAATTGGGTCAATGATTTACCGTTAGAAATTTGTATTTCGAGAATAATTAAACCTATTATTGAATTGTAAGTATATTTATTTATTGATAAAGAAAACAAACGAATACTTCTTTGAATAAACAAATTTTTTCCAATGTTATTAGGGACTGCTATCCCTGCGCAAATTTTCTCCTTTTTTTTTGTGTATGGAGACTGCTATGCCCTGCTCAAATTCCTCATGATCATTTAGCTTTTGAGCCTAAACTCAGGTTTTATATTTTGTTCTCCTTAAAATAATAATGGTGTGCCATATTGAGATAAGTAGTATTTATTTATGGAAATTGAATTATCAAAACAGAGTAGTTTTTCTGTTATTAAAAAAAAAAAAACTTAATTAGAATAATTTTAGTTTCCATTCCTAGCTAATTGAATTATTTTTGTTACTTGGGCTGGGTTGGACCATATCAATAATGGCCTAATATGCTCAGCCTTTTTGATTGTCTCTTGTCTCTCATTTGACATTTCTAGGCTAAGCTAATTGAAATCGCAGTTCTCATTTTCAGAAATTGCTTCTGCACGCCTTACGACACAAGCCAATAAGGAGTTATATAAGATATTGTGCATGCCCTTTTAATAAAGAAATTGGGTTTATTGAATATTGACTTAATTAATGTGTGCCTTCTGTCTTTCTGCCAATAATGGGGTTATAAAAGACTTGAATTTCTTTTTGACTTCAGGAACTATTGTTAATGACAACGTCTTCTTAACACCTAATGGTTTCCTTCAGCATATTTGTTGTTCCTCTAGTTTTCTTCCAGTACTTTTTTTTAATGAATATTTTCTCCCAGTACTTACAAGTTCTAATTATCTGTAACATTGCAACCATTTTCTCTCCATGTTTTTATGTATGTGCAGGAATGGTGGGACTATCTCTGGGAGAAGAGCACTTCATGCAGTTTGGCATCTGCTTCTGTCGTTTTGTGGATTTTCCAACAAGCGTTTTTTTACAGGGTCCGTGCACTATTCACATGACTTACAAGTATCTTTATTTCGTAACTTTTTCTTTAAAATTGGGTTTCATGGCACTATTTATACATTTAAAATTTATTTTGTTACAGTGTTTTTAGTTTTCAGCAATAAGCAGTATAACAGACCTAGTCTGAAATTTATATGCTGGAAAAGGATTCATATAGCCAAACCCAATTAGTTAGAATTAAGTCTAATTTAAGTTGCATAGTAGTTTAACTCATGTAAACAAGGAAATTAAGGATCCGTTGAATAATGTTGTTCTAGTAACGATATTTGTATTTTTTGAAAATACATGTAAATGAAAAAGTGTGTAAAAATAAGTATAATGTTATTTAAATACTGAAAATTATTGTTTAAAATTTACTACCAAACAACCCCATTTTATTTTACGTCAGCTTTGGCCTGCTTTCTTCCAGATAAAGTGAACCTTTTTCCTGCCGGTTTTTACGTTATCATGGACTTAATGGCAGGTAAATGGTTCAGCAAAAGTCAGGTTGGGGGAAACAGATGTTATTTGCAGTGTGAAGGTATTTAATGGTTCAAGATGCTGGATCTTCCACACGTATCTACATTAAGCATTTCCTCCTGTGTTTTGTGAAGACTTGTAATGTTGTCTACTAATTTCTGTAAATGCTGGCTTGAGGTTTATCTGATGCTATCTTCTAATACTATCAATTTTTGTTGATTGAGCTCATATAGTTACTCTTCTTATAATTATTATTAGGTTGAACTAAATTTCATTAGCTTATTTTGTTTAAAAAATAAGGTGTAAAAGTACAGTTGCAACTAGAATAAGTGAGTCTTTAAAATGCCATAGTAGTGAAAATAAGCTGGACGTTTTTTTTTTTTTTTTTTTTTAAGTTTTAGTCTTCGTTGCCGCAAGCCTAACTCATAACTTATATATGTAAATAAGTCTAAGGGATAATTACAGTAAACCCACCTGTGCTATGGCCCATTTTCGCTTTGCCTACCCGTGGTTTAAAACTTTACACTTTGCCCTCCTGAGGTTAGTTCTGTTAGCCTTCCGTAACCCACCTCTCCATTTGCCGTTAGAAAAACACATTTTTTGGCAAAAACAAATATAACAAGAATAAAAAAGTTAGGGTTTTTCATTACTCATAAACTCCAACGAGAACAAAGTGGAGTAACAACACACCCATCAAAGTGGCTGGGTTTCAGTTCCAGTATTGAAGTTGAATCAGTGACTGGGTTTCAGAGGTGGGTTGAATCAGCGTGTGTTGCTGAATCGGCGTCGTGGGTTGTTGAATTGGTGTGGGTTGCTGAATCGGTGGTGGGTTTTTGAATTGATTTCGGTGGCTTGAGCTTGTTTGAATCGATGAAAGTGGTGGAGACAGGGAGATCAGATTGGTGGTTGCATTTTGCGTGGGTTTCAGTTGTTGAGTTTTGTATTTTGAATCATTGTGGGTTTCAGTTATTGCGGTTTGAATCAATGGCTGGAGCTTGTTTGAATTAATGTGGAGAGTGGTAGAGCCATGGAGTTCAGATTGGTGGTGGGTTTTCTTCCTGGGCTCTCGGATTTTGGACACCCATTTGCCCCTTGTTCTCATTCGGACCCCAATTCACACCATCGGCATCGATAACCTCAGCTCCTCTGGCGATGACGCAATGAACCAGAACATCATCGAAAAAACCAACCGCATCCTTGCCAAGATCAGGTTTGACTCCGACCCATCTGACCTGGTTAATGAACCTGAATCGTTCTTCAGCGTAAACGACACCTTCGCTCTCGGACCCAAGATCTCTACCTAGGACGAAGATCGCAAAACCTGGTTAGATAAAAATCCTGAGTTCCCTAACCATATTAATGGTAAGCCTCATCTTGCTCATTATTGGGTCTCCTCCTAAACCTTGTGATAACCCAATTGGTGACCATTACTTGTTGAAAGCTGTTAAGAATAAGATTGATTGTTTTCTGAAAGAGAGTCGGTTAGAATGACATCAAGATCAACAAGATCTCCGTCTCTATCTCTAAAAGAAGAAGATTCTATCAAGGAGGCGCTTGAAACTGTACTCTTCTTCTTCTATA
The DNA here is from genome assembly GCA_033629205.1 of Lithocarpus polystachyus. Taxonomy (NCBI): domain Eukaryota; kingdom Viridiplantae; phylum Streptophyta; class Magnoliopsida; order Fagales; family Fagaceae; genus Lithocarpus; species Lithocarpus polystachyus. Next base: position 50,581,581 of record CM066168.1, read on the forward strand.
ACTCCATAACCCAAGCTCTTTCAAAAAATTCAAACCCTAACTTTTTGATTCGTGTTATGTTATGTTTTGGTGATAGAAGTTGTTTTTTAACGGAAAAGCCAATAGGTGGGTAACAGAGTCCTAACGGAGCTAACCTCAGGAGGGCAAAGTGTAAAGTTTTAAACCACGGGTAGGCAAAGCAAAAACGGGCCATAGCACAGGTGGGTTTACTGTAATTATCCCTAAGTCTAATGATTCTAATTCCATCATTGCCATCTTCTACTTTCTAAAGGACCCCACATCCCACGCTACCCCACCATCCCTCTTCTCTCTCTCTCCCCTACCTAGGTAAAGAACAATAAGGTCTCTCTCTGTTTGCTCTCTCACTCTCTCTCATAAGTAATATTCCTTTTTCTTTGGTAAAGAACAATAAGGTCTCTCTCTGTTTGCCCTCTCACTCTCTTTCATAAGTAATATTCCTTTTTCTTTTTTATGAAAGTCGTACTCTTACACAAATAAATTATATGAGAGAGAGAGAGAGATTTGGGGCTCAAATAAAATTACATCAATTATGGAGGTTAATTTGTTGGACAGATTATATTTTAAACTACTAAAATTTCATTGCTTGCCCATTTGCTAAGAGAATCCGGTACCACATCATGGAAAACCACGTGTGTACAAAAGTCACATATAGTGGCCTCACACCTCCTCGTTGCTTTGGCTCTGCAACGAGGTATAGCTGGCGGCGACGACCACCATTACTTTCACTCACACGCTCACATACACACACACATGCACACACAGTCACTCACATTTTACAATTCAGACACACAGAAACACAGAGAGAGTAGTAGTGGACAAAGGGGGCAAAGTGTAAGGCTGAGACCCACTTAGTGTAACACCCCCCGAGAGTCCCGCGCTACTGGCAGTTGGGGCCAATTATATAGGGAGACAGCTTAGATTAGATGTTCTTTTTCTTTTCAATTTTCTGAAGGGACTGGACATTTCTATTGTTTCAGAGACACATGGAGGGTACTTAGAACATCTACAGCAGTGGAGTTAAATTTTTAGCAATTTAGCTCCACTAAAAATTACTTTATCTATTTTAACTGCACACGTGCTGCAGCAGTGGATCTATTTTATCTTTCAACACAATAAAATAATATATTTCTTACAATAAAATAATATATCTCACTACCAAAAATATACACCACACTACCACAACCATCTCTGCCATCAGCCACAGCCATAGCCACCACCACCACCAGTGGTCCACTGCAGAAAAAAAAAAAAAAAACAGATCGGTGGCTTGGGCACCACCTCTACCATCAGCCACAGTCACAGCCACAACCACAACCACGCCCACAACCACCACCACCACCACCAGCAATGGTCAACAGCAGGAAAAAAAAAAAAAAGACAACAGATCAGTGACGTGGATCGGCGATGACGGAGCTGGGCCGGTGATGTTGAGGCAGCGGAGGCGTTGGACGGCTTGGGACGGAGGCGTGGATCGGCGGCTTGGGCCGGCTTGGGCAGTGATGTTGAGGTCGGCAGAGGTGTGGGGCTTGGGGTGGATCGGCAGAACAGTGAGGCGACGACGGAGCTGACCGGTGGCGGTAAACAGGGGCGGCTGGACGGCGGTGGAGAGGTGAGCACGGCTGAGCTTGAGAGATGAGAGCTTGAGAGGAGATGTGAGAGCAGCGGTGAGAGATGAGAGCCTGAGAGGAGAGCTTTGTCTGAGCTTGAGAGAGAGTGATTTGTCTGAGCTTGAGAGAGAGAGTGATTTGTGTGAAGAGCAGGTGGAATGAATAAAGAAAGGAGAAAAAATAACGGGAGGAATAAAATATAATTTTTTAGTTATAGATGATTGCTATAGTGCACATCTATAGATAGATGTGCACCGTAGCACTTTAGTTATAATTTTAGCAAATACCTCCACTGCTGCAGCCTTCCTTTTTTGCTAAATAGCTATATTTTTAGCAATATAACTATTTAGCACCACTGCTGTGAGTGCTCTTACTACTTAAATGGACTGCAACATTTCTATTGTTCCAGGTCAAATTCCCTCGTTATTTATTTATTATTTAATTTCATTACACCAAACAATTGTGGGTTTATGTAAAATAGAAAAAGACAATCTTAAAGGGAATACAAGATTACGTAACTTGGCTATAGGATCTTGAATTATTATTTAAAAGGCAATTTAAGAACATATTTCATATTAAGTGTGGATTGTAAATTATAAACAACAATCATATAAATTCTAGGATCTTGAATTATCATAATTTCACAACTACCCAAATTAATTATAATGCTTACCTTGATCTATTGATGAAATTTTCTTAAGATCAAGTTAAGGACAACCTCTTTCTTTTTTCTTTTTTATTTTATGAAAGTTGTATTCTTCATTGCCATAAGTCTAACTCATATTTATCATAAGTCTAATGACTCTAATCCATCATTGCCACCTTCTGCTTTTTTAAGGACCCCACATTCCATGCGACCTCACTATCCCTTCTTCTTTCCCTCATTCCTACCTAAATATTATAGAGAAACAAAACTCTCTCCTTCCTGTCTCACTCTCTATCATTCCTACCTAGGTAATAAAGAGCAATAAACACACACACACACACACACACACACACACTCTCTCTCTCTCTCTCTCTCTCTCTCTCTCTCTGCTTCCTTAATTTTGCCCCTTTCACACCTGGGGACTTACCTGTTTAGAATCTATATAATAATGTGTTTGTGGTTGTACTAAATTCAATTGTAAACATACAATTAAAACCACTGCTCAAGAGTAATTATGTTAAAGTGCTTTATTATTTCCTTTGCTTGAAATACTATATATTGGTGAAATTGCTGGGCAAAAGACCACCATGCTCTAAATTATTTTAATTTGGTTATGCGTATGATAAAGAAGTTGGAAATTCTCCCTTTACATCAAGTTACACAAAATATTATAGAAGTTGTAACTCACAAGCTTGTGGGCTATTATTGTCATGGGCGGCTCCAGGTACAGTCCAAGGGTTCAACTGAACCCCCTGGGCTGGGTCTAAAAAAAAAATTTTATATAATTTTTTTTATTTGACCTTCTTAAAATAAAATTTTGAATATCCTGAACCTAAATTTTTTTAAGCCTAATTGTAATAAACTAAAATGTGATCATTTTGACAATATCTTGGTCTTATTAAACACAAAAAAAAAAAAAAAAAACCCATTACAAACCAATTTGATCTAAAATATGGGAAAAAAAATAGTAAGTTTAACAATAAAATTATAAATTTGCTCATCTTAAATCTTCAAAAAAAAAAAAAAAAAAAATCCATTTAGATCTTGCTTGGAGTTCACTTAAGAACAATATTTTTTTTTTTTGTATTTAAAAACAATAGATTTTTTTTTTTTGAGGAACGATAGATGATTTCAAAAATTTAATCTTAGCAATAGTAATTAGTATGTACATTGTATTAAGAAACAATATGCAATGAAATTATAGTTCTTTTTTTTTTTTTGGACAATGAACTTATAATTTATCTTAATGAGAAATGCTATGTTCATAATATTTTTATAACAAATTTTAAGTAACAGATTGCTGTTGACTATTACTGATGGACAAAAAAGTAATTTTAGTAGTGGGTTTAAATCAATCAATATATATATATATATATATATATATATATATAAAAGCAGAGACCTCATGCAAGAGAGCATGAGATTTTGTCATGTGGCGCACTCTATGAAGAAAATTGAAATACCCATAAATCACATTAGAGATAAGAACAAATTAAAAAGTAGAGACTCTTTATTTCCTTTGGTTCAATGCTTCAATACTATTTTTGTTATTTTATTATTCAATATTTTAAGACTACTATTTGTTTTATTTGGTTCAATGTTTCAAGATTTTTTTATCTCTCACACACACACACACACAAAAAACTCTTTGCATTTCCATTCACCCTTTTCACTTATACTCCTTTATATAAACATGTCCATAGCATTTCATACCATCCCATCTCAAAGATGTTTAGACAAAAAACGATGTCATTTACTTTCAACCTTTCAATGACACCTACATAACTTAAACATTGTAGTATCATTTGATCTTAACCCGTATATATGAGTAGGCTATGACCAAGAAATGGGGTTTGCGTTTTTTATTCAGTGATGGTAGCTTACGGTTTTGATGTTGAAGCCAGACATTGTAGAATTTGTGAAGAATATGATTCGCTTGGAGTCTTTGGGTGTTTGAGATTTTGGTTTGGAAAAGTTATAAATGTATTTTTTTAGAACTAAAGACAAAAAAAAAAGAAACATTCTACTTGATTATTTATGAAGTTAGCTATATATATTTTATAATTTTGTGTTAGAATTCATAATTTGTAGGTTTCTTTGTAAGTTTATTTTACTGTTATTTTGTGCAGTATGAGCTATAGTGATAAAAACAAAAATCGATGGTGATTTAAAAGTGTTTTTCGTTTTTTTAGGGATACGAAAGCCCAAGAAAAGACAATTGAATTTTGATAAATGAATGTGTTTTTAGCAAATTTCTCTTTATTTAATCACGTTCTCTTTATGTTGATACTTACGAATGATTTCCTTAATTTCATTGAGATAATTAATTGGGTGTTTGTGATCAAGGTCTTTATATTTAGTTGTGAGAATAGAGTAGGTTGAGAAAGTGTTGGATAGGTTGCTAAAATTTATGTAATTTTAGGATATAAAAGTATTATATACTTTAAATTCTTATTTGTAGATTTCAAAATCATTTAATCAGTTTAAAAAACAAAATCTATTTTTAATAGTAAATATTAAAATATATTATAATCTTATAGTGTTATACATTTTTTTTAAGAAAATATGAATTAAGAAAATCAAGTTTCAAAATTAACAATATTGTGAGAATTGTAAAGTAGCCCACGCATTGCGTGGGATATTATCTAGTTATAACTAATAATAAATTATTACCTAAGATTTATTGAAAAAGTATTGTGAAAATATTGTAAATACAACACTTCTTATCTTTTATTCTCTTGCTAGTACTTACTATGGACAAATATGTAATAAGAAAATCACATAGGCCACAAGATTCATTTTTTTTAAACTCAAAATGCATTTTTTTACTGATCCCCCTAAAAATATGTACCAGAGCCCATTTGTTACATTATGATGACAAATTGGTGTTGGTATTATTCAGCTATTATCATGCCATATAACGAGGAATTTGTGTCTTCTCAAAGAAAAAAAAAAAAGACAAAGAAGAAGAAGAATTTTGTGTAACAAATAGCTCTGAAGAATTTGTGTATATGAGGAACTTGTGCGTTCTAAGTTTTATTAGTATAATGTTTGGATTTTGAGAAACTGAAAAATATGTTCCATATTCATCAAAAAAAGAAAAACGAAAACCAAACTTAATTAACCAATTATAAAAAAAAAAAAATTGATAAGATTAACCAATTAATTAATACCAAACGAAATCATAAACTCAAAAGTAAGAAATCAAGTGCTATTAGGGTCTTCTAAAATGGAACTAATAAGTTGGCTCATTCATTAAAAAAATAAAATAAAAAAGTCGGTTCATTCTAAATTTCTAATTAGAGAGCCCAATCGCGTGGCTCTACGTCGTTGCCTGTTTTGAAGGATCCCAATTATCCCATATCCTACGCTACCCCTTTATTTGATAATTTGATACTATTGCCTCTCTCTCTCTCTCTCTACCTTACCTTTTTCAAAGGATCCCCATCATCCCATATACCACGCTACCCCATTATTTGATAATTTGATACTAGTGCTTCTCTCTCTCTTTCTCTCTCTCTCAGCTTCGTTCTTATTATTTTTCTTGAGGGATGCCGCCACTAGTTCTCCTAGTTAAGGAAACGAAAAACATGAGACCAAAATGTAAGGGTGGAAGTGTGGAACCCACAGGTACATTTGTCTTCCACACTAACTCTCTCTCTCTCTCTCTCTCTCTCTCTCTCTCTCAATTCTAGCCTATAAAGCTGACCACAATTTCTCTCTGCACTCTCTCTCTCCTACAAAGCTAATTCACACAAGACTAAAATTTTATTCTCCCTCCTACAAATCTAATTTACACGGCCAAATTAAATCTTTCTCTCTCCTACAAAGCTAATTCATACAAGACTTTCTATCTCTCTCCTATAAAGCTAATTTACGCAAAACCAAAATCATTCTCTCTCTATCTCTATCTGTCTCTCCAACAAAGCTAATTCACACAAGACCAAAATTTTATTCTCCCTCCTACAATCTAATTTACACGGCCAAAATCTTTCTCTCTCCTACAAAGCTAATTCATACAAGACTTTCTATCTCTCTCCTACAAAGTAATTTACGCAAAACCAAAATCGTTCTCTCTTTATCGCTATCTATCTCTCCAACAAAGCTAATTCACACGACCAAAATTCACTCTCTCTCTCTCTCTGTCTCTCTCTCTTGTGGCTACAAAGCAAGTTACACGAGACCAAAATCAAAGGGTGGAACCCACACGTTTCTCTTCCGAGAACATGGATCTCTCTCTCTCTCTCTCTCTCTCTATGCCATGGTATAACCCTGTAAGTCATATGTCATTAATTACTCCATTGCCATCTTGTGCATAAAGAATAGCTTATAATTAGGCTTGTCTCATATTTGATACATATATAGAATAATAGAAATAGACAAATAGTAGTCTGATTTTATTATTGTTTTTTATATGTGAAAAATAGTTGTTTTTGTTAGTAACAATAAAACTGCTTAGTGCCTTTTCGAGATGAGTTGATTTGAATCTTGGTTAGTTGTTTAAATTTGATAAAATTAGTTGATCATATCATATGTTGTGTGAATTGTAGAACAATGTTGTTGTGCTGTGTGCATAGTAGGTGTCTTGTGTGTATGTGCCTCTTTTTATTTGTTTATTTGTCATTTAGCTTTAACATTTTTTTTGAGGGAGATTTAGCTTTAACATTTGGAAAATGAGTTTTTCACGGACTCTTTGATTTTATATAATGAAAATGAAATTACTTTGACATTTAATATGAATTTAACTATTAATGATTTTTAAGATTTAAATATGTTGAGATAATTGCATTATAATGTATTAAGAAACAATTATTATGTCTTTTTATTTATTGATAGTTTATTAATACTGAATGGATGCTCATGTGTATTTTTATAATTTTTTTGTTGTTGTTGTGTATACTTCACCCCTCCCCCCCCCCCCCCCCCCCCCCCCCCTCTTCTGCTTGTAGCAAATACTAAAATGAGAATGACTTAAAAACAAGAGTTATATTGAAATGTCCACATGATCTCAACTTTACTCTTAAACTATTTTACATGGCTAGTGTCATCTTTCTCATTATTAGGCACCACGTCTTCTATAGTATCTCATGCCAGCTGGTTCCACCCACGTTCACCACCCATTGAATGTTCCACAATTCCTCATCTTTTTGTGCTCACCCTCGAAAATACTAGAGAGGGATTTGGAGTAATTTTCGTTTGCAATCTTAAGATGGATTACTTTGTGATTTATGTTCGAGCTCCAACTAGCGATAATGGTAGTTTGATCCAAGAGAAAAGTATACTAGAAAAAAATTTGAATTCTATTGAAATATACTCTTTGCGACAAATTAACAATTTTTCCTACCATAATAATACAGAATTCCCAAAAAAGGACTTTTATGCTTCAAGATCATTAGGATTAAGATCCAGCTAGCGAGTGAGAAAAAATTAAGATATTTGGACAACAATTTAAGTATACTAACACCCATAATGACACTTTCATTAAAAAAACAACTTAAAAGCAGCTTCCAATAAATTCATCCCATTTTATTGCGAGTTACTCAGCATTAGGGATTAGTCGACAAACCATTAAGAGAAGTTTTGTGAAGATTTGACATATGGAGTCTGATACTATTAATGCCTCTTGTTTTATTGTGTGACCATATCTAAATTTTGCCTCAAATTAAAATGCAATAAAAAGGAGCCGAAAAGAGAAGGTTTCGTTTAGATTTGGCATCCAAAGCATAATACTATAACTCAAATAAATGGACTACTTGATTGTCCTTAATGAAATCATTAGCTATTTCTGAAGGGTGTGAGTTGAGGATATAAATGAAAATGCAATTAATTTGCTATATAATAGCAAATGAAATCACATTTTGCAACAACGTTACCCAAATCAACAATGTGATGCAATTTATCAGTGAGCTCCATGATCCTTCATTAGTGGATTGAAAAGGGGGCTTAACATAAAAATTCTTTTTGTCATCAATAACATTCTCCAAAGTTATTTTTCATGAGTAAGCAATATCTGTTTTCAAAGCATTAGATCAATTCAAAGACTTGGATCCAATCATCCAAATCCCTCATTGCAACCTTTTGCTTTTTGAAGGACCCCACATCCCTCCCTCTCTCTCTCTCTCTCTCTCTCTCTCTCTCTCTCTCCTTCCTAGCTAATAAATAAGAAAATAAAACTCTCTCTCTAGACCCACCTGTTCAGAATCTAGATAAATATTGTGTTTGTGGTAAGCTTCTAAATAATGATGTGTTTGGGGTAGGCTTTGTGATTGTACTAAAATCAATTGTAAACATACAATTAAAACTACTGTGTCAAGACTAATAATTAGTTCTAATATGTTGAATTTCTTTATTATTTACTTTGCTGGATACCTTAATAAACAGGAAATAGTATTGGAGAAATAGAGGGGGGGGGGGGGGGGGGTGGGGGGAGAAGGTCATGCCATGTTCTAGATTATTGTAATTTGGTTATGCATATGATAAGAAGTTTGAAATTCTCCCTTTTCATTAAGTTACACAAAATATTAGAGAAGTTGAAACCCACGAGCTTTGTGGGCTATTATTGTTACATTATGTCATTATGATGACAATTTTGTGTTGGTATTATTAGGCTGTTGCCATATAAAGAGGAATTTGAGGATCAAATAGGTCCGAAGAATTTGTGCATGATAAGTTTTATTAGTATAATGTTTGAATTCCAAAAAATATAATGTTTATTAGTTCATAATTTTTATTACAACTTACAATGTGGAAAGTTATGAGTTGTAAAAGTGTAAACTCATCACTTTATTTTCATAACTCACAACTCATTATGTGATACGAATTGTAATAGAAATTATAAACTTTTTTTTTAGTCCAAACATTTTTCTTTCTAATATTGATTACATAAGTTGGCTATAATCCAATCATGTGGCTCTACGTCACTGTCTTTTTTGAAGGATCCAACATCCACACGCTACCCTATTATTGATAATATGATACTTTTGCCTCTCTCTCTCTCTCTCTCTCTCTCTCTCTCTAAGAAAAAGAACTCTATTTTTCTCTCTCCAGAGCCTCTTCTTACTAACTACTTCTAAAGTTTATAGAAAAACATGAGACCAAAATCTAAGGGTGGTACCAACACATTTGTCTTCCACTAGACAAAAAACATGGTTCTCTCTCTACTTTCTCATTTCTTTATACTCTATCTCTTTCTCTCTCTCTCCTTCTAATCAAAATCTTTTTCTCTCTCCTTGTTCTAGCAAGAAAGCTTACCAAATATATTTTTCTTTCTCTCACTTCTACCTACAAAGCTAATTTACATAAGACCAATTTTTTTTCTCTCTCCTACAAAGCTAATTCACACAAGAAATTTCTCTCTCTCTCTCTCTTCTAGTCTCTCTCTCTCTCTCTCATCTAGCCACAAAACTAATCAGATCTTTCTCTCTCTCTCTCTCTCTCTCTCTCTCTCTCTCATCTAGCCACAAATTAAACTAATCAAAATCTTTCTCTCCCTCTCTTCTAGCTAGAAAGTTGACTAAATTTTTTTTTTCTATCTCTCTCTCCATTTTAGCTACAAAGCTAATTCACATAAGACTTCTCTCTGTCTCTCATCTAGCCACAAAACTTACCAAAATCTTTCTCTCTCACTCTCTTTTCTACTCTCTCTCCATTCTAGTCTCTCTTTCTTTTTTTTCTTTCTCTCTCTCTCTCTCTCTCTCCACCAAACTAACCAAAATCTTTCTCTCTCTCTCTCTAGCCACAAAACGAATCAAAATCTTTCTCTCTCTCTTCTAGCTAGAAAGCTGACAATCTTTTTTTCTCTCTCCTACAAACCTAATTCACATGAGACCTCTCTCTCTCTCTCTCTCTCTCCTACAAAGCTAATTTACACAAGACCAAAACCATTCTCTCTCTCCAACTAAGACCAAAATCAAATAGTTGAATGGAACCCACAAACGATTGTTTTTTGAGAACTTGGATCTCTCTCTAGCTCTCTCCAACCAAGACCTTTCCTTTCTCTCTCTCTCTCCACACATGCAAGACCAAAATAAAAATATTGTTGGAATGGACCCCACAAATTTGTCTTCCAAGGACATGGATCTCTCCATATATATATATATATGCATTATGCCATGGAATAACCATATAAGTCATATTTTCCATTACCATTGTGTCCATAAAGAGTAGCTTAATTAGGCTTGTCTCAGATTCAATTCCAATGGGAGGTTCTGCCATGCCAAAGCCATTTCCCTACTTCCCTCCTTTTCCTCTCAACGGGTAACAATGGCTATATATATTGTACGGTTATTTCTGTTTGTTTGTTTTTATTTTTGGGTGTTGATACAGTTTTCTTTTGTGACAGGGAAGAAAAGTTGCTGTTGTACCTTGACGTTGGGGGGAAAATAATATACCTTCTGATACTCATTGCTATGCTCATTTTTGCACTGCGCAAGTGTAAACGTGATGGTGGCCGTCGCCAAACTACTGTCCGTGTCAATGGCGCCGCCAGTGATGATGACGGTGACACCAGCAGCGGCCAAATCGCTATGACTCCAACTTCCCTAGCTGTGATTACCACGATGCCTTAGTATTTACAGACATATATGTACTGTCTAAGTGGTCGTGAAGCTTCCACTTTTGAAGGAGAAAATCTGCTTTCATGCCTTGAAAATAAAAATATAGTTGTCATTATGTAGATTTCTATGTTTGGTCTTTGTCGGTTTGTAAAATATAAAAATGTAATGGTGTGTTATGAACTAGCGTTTGAGGTGTGTGAGGGTTTGCAGCTTTTTCCTTCTGTATTGTGTTAAACTCTCTGTTTGATTGAATCGGTTTTATTGGTTAGCTACGAGCTGATCTAGATTGTCCAACTCATAATCCAAATTCTACTTGTTTTTTTATTTTATTTTATTAAGACTACTTTTGTTTACCTGAGTCTAACCGGTGCACATGACAGTGAAACCAGCGGCGGCCAAATCTCCATGGGTTCAACTATTCCCTAGCTCGATCTCAAGACAACTCAATACCGCCATGGCTTTGTTAACTACTAATTACCAACATACTACTGTCTACTAAGTTGTCGTGGAGCTAGCTTTTTTACCTTTGGAGGAAATTAGCGTTCATGTTAAGGTTATTAATTATTATTTAGAATTTCATCTTTAATTTTTGTTGGTTTGTTAAATATATGGCATCATAAAATATCAGCCTTGTTTGTTGCCTTGAATCCTTGGTGGTTGGGTAGCAAGTATGGTTGTCCAAGTTCGAAGGTTGGTAAAAGGTTCGAAGGTTAGTATTTGAGTTGTGTCAGGTTTTGCATGCTTTTCTTTCTATATGAAGACAGATTTTTTTCCTGTAACAAAAAAAGAAAAAAGAATGTTATGTCTTTTCTGATAGTAGGGCCCCAAAGCTAATCTTAGGATTATCCCATGTATATATTTCAAGTTTGTGTTTATAATTTTTTTCTAGGATTCATTTTTCCTTTTTTTTTTAAGGGATTTTTTTTTTTTTTTTTTGGAGAAACTTTTTTTAAGGGACTTTAAATAGGGTATTTTGTCAAAAAGTGTGATTATCCAAATAAATCATAAAAAAGTAATAATTATCACATATTATAATCTGATAGATAGGTGGAGATGAAGGAAGAGAAAAGAGGAGAAAGGAATAGTAGCTATTTTGCTATTGGCGGAAAGAGAGGGAAAAAGGGGGAAAGGGAGAAAGATATGACATGAGTTTTGATTTTTATATCATAAATTACTATATCATAAATTACTAAAATACCCCTCATCGGTTAAAAGTATCTTACTCTTTACTTTGTTTTTAAAGGGGCATAAATATAAAAATATACATTTTCTTTTTTCCATCCTTTTATATACCCAACCAAAATATTCATCATTTCTTACTTGCTTGTCTTCCTATATCCAAACACCCCTGAGGAAAATATTATCTTTTCTCTTTCCATTATTTTCCTTTCTTTTCCGATCCCTCAACTTCAACAATAGCGTAAATGTCTGTTGAAGGCACCGAGATGTGCCAAAGTCACCATTTGCTTTAAAAAATGAAAATTTGAGACCATGATTCCACGGCCTATACTTATAAACTCTCGAGTCACACAGAAAAAGCGATTTCGGGCCACGATTTTGGCATTCTTGACGTCATTCATTGCTACCCCTTCCCGTCAATTCCTTCTCTACTTTCTCTCACGGAGGCACCGGCAGCGTCATCGTTCGTCTGCGTCTCCGACGGAAATACAAAAATTCCGGCATCAATTCACCGGCGACCAACACAGTCTTTATCACGGCAAGTTTTTTTTTTTTTTTTTAGACATTTTGGTTTGTTAATATTATATGATGTGCTATGAGTTTTCCTTAAAATTTTAGCTATGTCGATGGTGTTCTGTAAATTATTGGAGATGTTAATTGCTTAAAAATTAAATATTTACTTATGTAAATTCTTGTATACAGTAGTAAAAACTACAAATTTGCATAAAATGGTTGTATACTCTGCACAGATTCATGGGATCATTCAATTAAGTCAATTTCAATGAGAAAGAGTGGGTTGATTTAAGTTGAGAGCACGAAAAAAGTATATGTAAATTAAGGAAGTAAGAGAGAGTATGGATTTGGATAGAATAGACTTGTGGGAAAATTTTACATGCGGCTGACCTGACTAGTCTGTTGAGGATCCATACTTGACCTCAAAATTTTGGAACTAAGGTTTGGTCGTTGGGGTTGTTGTATATAAATTCATTACCCAATCAGAACCTATAATTTAGTGAGTTATGTAAGTAAAATCTAGCACATTCCTCCAACCCAGTTTGGAGAAAAATTTTGTCAAAATTTTTGGCTGCTCAAATCTCAATGCCATTTAAAAACTCTCGCAGCTGATTTTTTTTTTGTTTGCCTATTAAAGAAAAATTGTAGAGTAAATCCAGTGAGATGATTCAGAGTGGCAGGGTGGTATAAGGGTATAATATAAACAAATGAAGATTGTTGGCATGGGATATCACCAGTCTTATTAATGCAATCGGTTCAGTGCAGTTCCAGAAAACCAAAGGTAGTTGTGCTGCAGAGCACTAACTGTATGATTTTGGGGATTCTATTGATTTTATTTTATTTTATTTTTTGGGTAAGTAGTAAGATTTGATTTTGGTCGTTATAATGATGTCAAGATCAAATTTAAGAATTTACTGCATGGATAGATAGAGGTTAAGTGGAGACAGAATATCACACTAATATGATATTCTTCAATTGCATTAATAGAATTTTGGTGAACTCTCACATTAATAGATTTTTATTTTTATTTTTTTTCAAAAACCTGTATACATTTGTGAACTGTCACATTTTGGTGGGATGACACTAGCTAGAATGTCTATTTGTAAGCCCTTAGAGGCTGATGAACTTGTATAATGGCATAGTAATTGTTTCAAAATTAATATTATTATTTTTAAAAGTCCTGTAGTTGCTTGTGCAGAATCTAGATAATAATGTTTTTGTGATAGGCTTTGTGGTTGTACTAAAATCAATTGTAAACATACGCTTAAAACCACAGCATCAAGAGTAATTAGTCCTAATATGTGCAAGTGCTTTATTATTTCCATTGCTGGATGCCTTAATAAACAGGAAATACTATTGGAGAAATTTCTGGGGAGGAGGCCAACATATTCTATGTTATTGTAATTTGGTTAGTATGCTGTTTGGATTCTGAGAAACTGAAAAATAAGTTCCATATCCCGTGTGATGTGATCCATATCACCAAACATAATTAACCAATCAATTAATACCAAACGAAATCATAAACCTAGAAGAAATCAAGTGGTTCTTTATTCCAACCTTTGCACTCAACCCCCTTACGTAAGATATTCTTTTCCTTCAATTACTCCGTTTAACTGTGACAAACTTAGCACTGCAATGGACTGTTATGGATATTGCCAATGAAGCATCTGAATCCCTCTGGCATACAATATTGTTCCCTTCACTTATGTCCTTGTTCGGGGCTTTTTATGGGAGATCTAAAGTATTACTTGATACATATATGCTCTGGCCAAATAAAAGGTAACACAACAAATATAGACACAATTTTACTACAGTTCTGGTGGTAGAAATGATCTTTGTAAGGAGCACATTGTGCATGCCCATTTAATAAAGAAACTGGTTTTATTGATTTAATGTGTCTGTTGTTGTTGGTTTTTTTTTCCTCTGCCAATAAGGGGTCTTCTTTCTCCTTAACAAAACATGGGTATAAAAGACTTGAATTTTGTTTTGACATTAGGAACTATTGTTAAGGATAACATCTTTTTTAACACCTAATGGTTTCCTTCAGCAATTTTGCTGTTCCTCTAGTTTCTCCCAGTACCTTACTTTTTGTTTGTTTTTGTTTTTGTTTTTTTGTTTTTTGTTTTTTTTTTTTTTTTTAATTTCTTCTCCCAGTATTTACCAGTTCTAATTATATGTAACATTGCAACCATTATTTCTCTTCGATTTATGTATGTGCAGGAATGGTGGGACCATCTCTGGGAGAAGAGCACTTTATACAGGATGGCATTGTTCAAGACCTTCGTTCTGATGATCAAAAAAGATTAACTTACGGTCCTATTTATGTCGAAACTGGATTTATACCCCAGGTATAACATTCTTTTCAAATACTTTATTCAAACATAGTCTGATGCTGGAAAAAGAATTCATATGGCCAAACCCAATTAATTAGAATTAAGTCTAATTTTAGTTGCTTAGTAGTTTACCTCATGTAAACATGGAAATTAATTTCTTTTACATCAGCATTGACCTGCTTTCTTCGAGACAAACTGAGCTTTTCTGCTGGTTTTTATGTATTTCATGGACTTAATGGCCGGCAACTGGTTCAGCAAGAATCAGGTTGGGGGAAACAGATGTTATTTCCAGTGTGAAGGTATATAATGGTCCGAGATACTGGATCTTCAACACATATCTACACGAAGCAGTTTCCTCCTGTGTTTTGTGAATACTTGTAATGTTGTCTACTAATTTCTGTAAATGCAGGCTGAACTTGGAAGGCCGACTTTGTTGCAGCCTGACAAAGGAAAGGTTGTCATACATGTTGATTGCAGTCCAACTGCAGCACCAATGTTTGAGGTTGTATATCTTATGCTATCGTCTTATATTATCTACTAATTTCTTCTTCTTCTTTTTCGTCTATTATTACTATTATTTTTATTTTGTTTGGCTGAGCTTATTTTGTTTTAAACAGCTGTACAAAAGTACAATTGTTCCTCGAAAAAAGTGAGTTTTTAAAAAAGATGTAGCAGTGAAAATAAACAGGCATTTTAGGCTAAAACAAACTGACCCTCTTTTTATTATAAAAAGGAAAAGGAAAAAAAGAAAAAAGAAAAAAAAAAGAGTTCATCATGTGAAATAGCAGTTGAAATTCTATCATGGCACAATGGGGAGTCTCATTGCCAATTTTCTTCATAGTTCATATATTTTATATATATTTTTATTTTAGATTTATACCTTACTCAGGGTAGAGGGGGTGAGGAGTTGTCCACAGAACTCTCCGTTGCTCTTCAGTGTTGTCTCTTCGGTGCTAAAAGTGGAGCTGATATGAATCTAATGGGAGCTAGAGAAGTTACCACCAATTTATTGCCCTATATATGCTTTCTATCATTTGGCAGTTCATCCTCTGATTTTTTTTTTGATTATAGATTCCTGCTTTGCTTGAATTGAATATCTTATTTAATTTTTCCCTGGAGCTGGAATTGATCTCTCGTCTCAAATAGTTGTGATGGGAAAAATTCGCTGGGATCTTTATATTGATTGCCTTTCTATACAATTTTTTTCTACTGTTATTAGGGACTGCTATCCCCCGCTCAAATTTTTACCCTCTTTTTATTTTGTGCATGGAGACTGCTATGCCCTGCTCAAATTCCTCATGATCATTTAGTTTTTGAGCTTAAACTCTAAGGTTTTTTGTTTTCCTCTCCTTAAAAAAATAATAGTGTGCCATATTGAGATAAGTTGTATTTATTTATGGAAATTGAATTATCAAAATAAAGTTTTTTTTTTTGTTACAAAAAAAAAAAAAACTTAATAAGAATATTTGTAGTTTCCATTCATTTCGGCTAATGGAATTATTTTTGTTACTTGGGCTGGGTTGGACCATATCAAAAATGGTCTAAGAAATATGCTCAGCCTTTTTAATTGTCTCTTGTCTCTCATTTCGAGGCTAAGCTAATTGAAATTACAGTTCTCATTTTCAGAAATTGCATCTGCATGCCATACGACACAAGCCAATGGTTGCTGAAATATTATTTCTAAATTCTAATTTAAAAAGTGACCATTTTATGCATCTTTTGTGTATTTTTTTAACCCCCTATCTTCTTCTTCCTCAAAAACTTCTAAGTGGACCTGCTGTAACTTGCAAGTCAACACAAGTTCTCACTTAAAATATTTTCTGTGATAATTCTGAATTATTTATCCAAAAAAATGGTGTATGATTTATCTTTGCAGTAATCAGACGAAGATAAGCTGATCTCTGTGTAGAAATGCACATTATTTCAGCAGATGATGTCACTTGGGGTGGTATGTCCTGCTTCGTAGTCCTCTTATTAATGTTTGCTGTCACATATTTTTCCTGCATATCAATTCTCTGTCACATGTTTTCAGCTTGTTTTCTATTTATATGATTATTTCCACTAGTAAAACAATACGGAGTTTTTACAAACATATAATCATCAATGCAGGGGTTGGTCCAAATTTTATTTTATTATTATTATTTTTTTTGTTTTGACAAAGTGTGGGTATTTAGATCTTTTTGAGTATCTCAACCCTCGGGTGTATGCAGTCATCCCGTCCCACACACACCAAGTACACGGAGGAATCCTTTGAGGGCGGCCCCAAGATGCAAGGCTTTTTAATTTTTTTTTTTTTGTCTTTTAGGAGATCATGAGTGCATGCATATTAATTTGAACCTTTTTAAGTTGCAATCTTTGTGAATAATAGTCTCTGT
The DNA here is from genome assembly GCA_033629205.1 of Lithocarpus polystachyus. NCBI lineage: Eukaryota > Viridiplantae > Streptophyta > Magnoliopsida > Fagales > Fagaceae > Lithocarpus > Lithocarpus polystachyus. The sequence goes on from CM066168.1 coordinate 50,598,810, forward strand.
TGTAGACTTGTAATAGCAATATAGCAAAGAATTTGAAATGCAATATTTTTTATTTTTGGATAAGTTTGGACATTCGGTCTTGTGATAGGCATTGCTGTGATTCTTCGTTGACTAAAAAATGAAACTATTATCTTGCCGTTACAGCCATTATGTGTCTTTGATTCAATTATTTCTATTCATGAACATTCCTAGTATTATATTATATGCTTGGTTTTGAGATGGCAGGTCTTAGAATAAATCTATTAATCAGAACATTGATTATTCCTAGTATTTCATATTTTACTTCTCATTTTAAAGCAAATCCGTATATATATATATATATATATATGTTTTTCATTTATTAGTTTCTTTATCCTAATGATCAAAACTTCTATATTTTTGGTTATATTATATCTGATAAATTCTTGAGGGTAAAAACGGAAAACATCAATTTAAGCACAGAATTGTGTTTTCGAATTTCTTTATCATTCTGTCTTTGTATGTCATATTTAGACTGTTGATCTGAGAACAAAATAAATACTGCATCATTTTTTAGAAAGGATCCACAACTTGTGAACACTTCATATTAGTGGTAAAAGTATATAGCTTGTTTCTTCAAATTAGACACATTGATTTCAATTCCACTACATATGGCAATAAGAAAATTTACTAAATTTTCTTTTCTCTCATCCTTTCACTCTCAGCATTGATAAGTCTAGCATTTTCGTCTAGAGCACAATATTAGCTACACACTATAGATATATAGCCAGGCGTGATAAGCCCGGAAATTCATGGGAGAAGGGATCAAGATGTCTAAGGCTAAAGCTTTTAAAGACGCGATAAAGCCCAGAAATACCATGGAAGAAGGGATCATGTATGAAGCTATGGCCTATGAGTGGAAAATTTAGCAGAGAAGGGATAATAAACATTAAATTTTCCTTAGGCCTCCAGCTACGTTAAGAACTACTTAGCCACTGTCAGAAATTCAAGTGTTTGCTACTTGCTAGAGAGAGGTCCTTGTATTCATCTAGCTAATGTAAGGCCATCATTTGTGGGAAGTGGGATGAAGATTTTTTTGCAAGCCTCAAACTTAGGTGGAAGATTCATCTCTCTAATTAGTCAAGGCCAAAAATTACCAAGCAATTCAGAAATGGTTTGCCACGCCAATGTTGGAGATTCTTTTGTGTTTATCACTCCATGGACTCGTGCTCAGTAGATAATTTTATTTTTGAATTGCCTCTCTCTCTCTCTCTCTCTCTCTCTCTCTCTAATGCAACATTTGTTTTAATAGTACATAATCTGGACTTGCTTCAAATCTTGAATGTGGACCATTATTGGGGAGAAACTGTACGATAAACACGACACTCAAGAACAGCTCAGGAGATTTGAAGAGTAACATAACATCTATCAGTTGAGAAATTTTCTAGGATATAAATTGGCAACACAATCCCTCTACAAAGCGTTTCATTTGTAAAAAAGAAGGGTATCTCCAAAAAAAAAAAAAAAAAAAAATTCTAGTACCAGACACTTTTACGCACATTTTGTTATGAATGTCCTATGTGGAGACTATAAGTAATGGAGTAAAAATAATAGGTCCATGTGATGTGATAATGATAAACATACAATCTGCCACAGAGGATAGCTATGGCAAAGAGTGTAAAAATGTTTGATACTAGCATTATTGCTCTGGAAATTTCCCTACGAGACTTGATTTTCATTTAGAAATCCCTGCTTGCATTGATTCACTCTGTATGAAACAGTGATTTCCAGTCTTGAATGGGCTGCTTCCTGGACTGAGATTCCTTAGGCCCATCTGTTGGAGAGATACTAGGCCCAATCACTGAATAGTTAAGACTCAATCCCATGAGATCAGTGTTTAGCACTTCATTACTTTGCTCATCCTAAGAATGGAGGAGTTCACCATTTGAGAGGATTAGAACTAAGCCTGTGAGCAAGAAATAGGACTTGAGCAAGGCCTTTGAGCCCAATTCTACGTAGGACAATATATATGCATTATGCACATATTATTCTTTATTTTCCTCATATGCACGGTAAGGTTAATTTATTTATTAATTGTTTCTACTGTAATGGGAAGGAAAATATACAAGAAAAAAATTGTACAAAGAGCTCAGCCTCAGCTGAGAGCTCACAGTACAGACTATAGAGGGTCTCACAGTAGAACGAAAAAAATTCAGTTTACTCTCCGCTCTTTGCCGTCACTCCCACAGCTGCCAAAATTGCTTGCCTTCTATTACTTCGCCCATAATTTAAATCATCATATTCATCAGCAATTGTAATAGGTATTGGTCACATAGTGTGTTAGTGATTGTTTCCTTTTAACAATGAAGAGTAGTCTATTTCATTGTGTAGTTTGGTGTTTGGCTACAACATTAGCTGCTAGGTTTGTTGTTGTGGCATTAACTGCTTGTTGTAAACTTAATTTTAATTAAGTTTTCCTTGTGGTATGTGGATGCTCTCTCTCTCTTCATTTTGATATGGCATAGATGATTTCCTTGATAGTTCAATAGAATTGCATAGGAGATTATTAATAAGTGGTATGAAGGATGTAAAGATCAACGTCACAATATTGAATAAAATCTCAGTATAACGATTTTGCTCATTCATAATAAAAAGATAAAAAAGGGAACCAAAACCCTCTTCTTTGAGGTGAAAAACAAAAATAAAAACAAAAACTATTAAAAATAGAGAAGGAAAAGGTTCGCACATAATCACAAAAGATTGTCCAATGGGCTATATTATGACCCAAAAATATTAACAGAAGTTTTTATGCCTAAAAATTTCTATGCTATTGACCCTGCTTCCATCATCTGTGTTATGTTGGATTTTCAATTACACTCTGTTTGTTTCAACAATGATGTTTTCTAAAACATGAGTCATTTTTCAAAAAGTATTTTCTATAAAACTATCTCATTTTCCAATGTTTGGTAGCAACTTTAAATGAGTTGAAAAACAACCTCCGAACTTTCCTTATTTAGCTTGCTGTGAGATAGAGTTGTTTTCCAAAAAAATTTTATGGAAAACAATCTCTAAAAATAAGCTATACTTTTTTTATTAACCAATGATAGTTTTCCTTTGACTCATATTTTTTTATGCTACCAAACACTAGAAAACAAGGAAAACTATCTTTACACAAAGTTTTCTATCGAAACAAACGGAGCGTAGTGTCATGTCATTTGTATAAACTTTCCAAAAGAATTGATTTCACGCAATGCAAACAAATCAATTATCCTTCTTTGAAACTTGAAAAGTGAGAAACCGCCACGTACCAATAATGCTAATTACTCTTGCCGGCTTTTGTGATTAAGATTCGAGCTATTAATCTTCAAATCAAAACGATGATGATTATATTTCACCATAGCACTACTAGCGTACATAGTTTATTTAAGTCACTACAATATGCCAGCTTACAAATTTATAACAAAACACAAAACAAAACAAAAATCCAAGTCCACTACGTACACTTCCAGGAATATTTTGAACAATTAATTCTACTTTCCAATCATGTAATTATTTCAATCTGCCAAGCAACACAAACTTATAGAACATGTCAAGAAACACATAATGGTCTCTCAAGTAGTTGTTGTTAGGACATATGTAATTCACATGTTAGGAACATATGCCTCCATTTTCTGTAATTGGCCAATCTTTTGACAAAACGCATTTTACTTGTAATTGGGTAGATCTAGGATATGTTTAATACTTCAAGAAACATGGTGTTCAAGTCTAGTATTAAAGTCATGAAGATTGGACTAAGAAACAAGTGAAAAAAAGCTGTTCACTAAAGCTGAACAGGTAGCTCGACAACTGCGGACAGATAGCTCGACAGATAGGGTATCTGTTGAGAATTATGAAACTCAATTTTTTAGGATTGTTTTCATTTAATCCGTGATTGTTTGTTTGGGCTTTCTTTTCTTACAACCCTAAACATATATAAGGATTGTTTTTAAGGGGCCGTCAAAGGTAGCAGCTGTGTGTGGCAAAGTTTGTTCATGCAAATTGTAACTAGAGACTGAATTTTTCCTAGTTCATCTTTCTTGTGAAGAAGTTGCTGTATTTATACATCGTAGGGTTTTATGATCAAGCATCTTCTCGATTTTCATCGTGTGATGAATTGAAGAACTTTGCAGCCAATATTCTTCTCTAGTTGGTGAATCAAGTTATGTTCTGGGATCTGCACAATTGGTTAGTCACGTACTGGGAGCTATGCAATACAAGGAGAGATTGTCACTACAGAATAAGTCCAATTGGGTATTGGGAGTAAGGGTTCAACTGTAGGTTAGTATAAGGTACTAGGATTCCTTTACTTGTAATCGCTTGTTGTGATAATAATGGATTCTCAGGAGTGGTGACCTTAAAATCACCCAATGAGGTTTTTGCCGTGTAGGTTTTCCCCATTCGTAAACAAATCACTGTGTCAATTTATTTTCCGCTGCATAATTAGTTTAATTGGTGAGTTATTTGTTTTACAATGCGCTTTGCATGTTAATTAACTTAATTAATTTATTTGGCTAAATTAATTAGTTAATTTATTATAAGGGGTCAATTCGTTTTTGGCCTATCAAGTGGTATCAAAGCGGGCACACTTTGATTAGGGTTAATCTTTGTTGTGTTAATCTATTGACCCCTGTTTGTCATGGATAAAGGACAGTCTCTTATCGTACATCCTTTATTTGATGGCACTAACTATTAATACTAGAAAGTACGCATGAGAGCTTTCTTGTACTCTCTAGATGAGAAGGTGTGGCAAGCTGTAGAGATTGGCTGGACCAAGCCAAAGGAAGCGCCGGCCGATTGGGATGATGCTAAGATCAAGGCGGCAAATTTCAACAGCAGAGCATTGAATGCCTTATTTTGTGCGGTCACCAATGAAGAGTTCAAGAAGATATCCTTCACTGAAACTGCCAACGAAGCATGGACCATACTCCAGACAACCTATGAGGGAACCAAGGCTGTCAAGGATTTGAAGCTACAAAGGCTCACTACAAGCTTCAAAAAGATTAAGATGGAGGAGGATGAGTCATTTGATGAGTTTTATGCCAAGCTTAAGGACATAGTGAACTCAGCTTTTAGTGTGAGTTTGGATTCATGTTTCTAAGTTTACGTTTACGTTTTGTTGCCTTTTTTTTTTTTTTTTTGCACGCGTTTCAGCCAACACGGCTATTGTGCAGTTACTGTTCATGCACTGTTCATGAACAGTAACCGCACTTTTTGACTTTTCAACCCACAGTGAGTCCCACAAATCTCACTTTTTAACAACTTTTTCATTAAAAATGGGTCACACTATACTATTCACACATTTAAATAATATTTTGCTACAGTATTTTCAGTTTTCAGTTTCAGCAAAATAAGTTCTATTCAAATGGACCCTTAATTTTGGGGAGACCATTCCTAAACCCAGGATTGTGAGAAAGGTGCTCAGATCTCTACCCAAGAGATTCCATGCCAAGATTGCTGCAATTGAGGAATCAAAGGATATTGATAAAATTCCTTCGACAGAACTAGTTGGCAATTTGCAGACCTATGAGTTAGGATTGTCTAGGATTGGGAAGTCGAGCAAGAGCAAGAGCATGACACTGAAGGCCAAGAGCAGTGATACTGATGAGTTTTTAGACGATGAGGATTCTAAGATAAAGTCCTACATTACTCGACAATTTAAAAAGTTCATGAAAAATGCTAATGCAAAGGGCTTCGACAAGGACCGTAGACAGTCAAGTTCTTCTCAGTCTAAGAGTCAAGACAAAGGAAAGAAGGATTCAAGGGATGGCGGTCAGTACACTGTTCCCGCAAGACTAAAGTGCTTTGGGTGTCAAAGTTTTGGTCATATGAAACAAAAGTTCCCTACTTATCTTAAGACCATTGGGAAGAGCAAGACACTTGCTACTACACTGAGTGACACTGAGCCTGAGGATGATTCTGACAATGAGTATGACAAAATCTTAAATGCCTTTACTGCCACAATTCATCCTATTGAAAGGATTGTTGAAGATGTGGATGAAGAAGTAGAATTGGTGGAGTCCAAGTTTGAGAAGATAGATGAACAAGATGACATCCACACAGCCTATGCAAAGTTATACAAGGTTTCAGAAAAGCATGAGAGGTTGTATAGGTTGACCACCAAGAAGCTTAGTGATGTGGAGCTTGAGTGTGAAGAGCTTTCCACAAAGTTTGATGAATCCAATCAGACTATTGGAGCACTAAGGTTTGAGAATAACTTCTTGGTTGAGAAAATCAAGAAGCTTGAGGCAGAATTGTTCCAAGTTAGAGCTCAGCTAGAAAGGACTTTAAGTGCTAAGCTCGATGAAATGCTTAGTCTTCAGAAATCTGCCTCGGATCGAACTAGTTTAGGGTATGATTTCTCTCCCTTTAATATTGCCTTTTCTAGTACTACTGTTGTTGTTCCTTCTGGTAATAATGTTGAAATTGAGAACACTAATGTCAAAACCGATTTAGCTAGTGAGAACATAGACAAGGGAAAATCTATCTTAGGAGCACCCCCTAAGCAGGATAAGAAAGACGTTAAAAACCTTAGAGCTAAGAAGGCTAACTCTCAAAAGCTTAAACAGAAGAAGCAGCATCTCTGTCATCACTGTGGAGCAGCTGGTTAGCCACTCAACAGAGCAACGGCATGTCGCATCAGAAAACCAGAATTAGTTTCCACCTTCTTTTGCTCATCTTAAAGATCTTCTTAGTGCCATCATGTTCCTTTCAAACTTGAACGGTTTTAATTCTTCCCCCTCATTTCTGGTTCAAGGGTTCACTCAAAGGAAAGGTTCTTCCAAGGTGTGGAAGGAAAAAGGAACGAAGTGATTCTATCACTTTTTTTTTCTCTCTCTCTCTCCTTCTTGTTTTTGTTTGCATTACTTGTGTACTTTGCTTTCAAGTTTTGAGTCAATCTAGTTTTATGCATTGCTTTGTTTTGTTTAACATGTTTTTGTTTGGTTATTTTTTGGTTTTTGCTTTGTTTTGTTTTTCTTATAAAAATAAATTTTTTTTGAAAAATCAAAAAAATACAAAAACAGTGTGTTTGTGTACATTGGTACTTGTGTACCTTGGATCGCCATTGAAACAAAATTTTCTAAACTTTGTATCTTGTATAGCTTAGATGAGCATCTCTATGCATAACTAAGCAAATGAGTTTTGTGACTCGTGTTTATGATGAGTAAGATTAAGTAGTCTCTTGTACTTAACACTTATATCACTCTTTTTTAGGGTAGGACTAAAAAATCTTAAGAGAAAGGCATAAATAACCATCTCATCATTGTTGCCCGTCAATCATAAAATGACATCTGTATGCTTCAGTATAGCAAAAGTGCAATGTTAAATGCTTAACATCATTGGGTATTTCTTTTCTTTCTCTTATATGCCCATGCATGGTTTGCTCAAAAGAAAATATGGAAAGAAAAATAGAAAGCAAAAAGATAAAAAATGCTTTATATATGATTGCAAGTATGTATTTTAGGAGATGTAGAAGTTATAGGATGTACCTCAAAGGTAATAGTCCTCATCAAACAATTATGATTGTGTGTGAGTTAAAGTGATTTTCTCATATCCTAAATCGTCATAACATATATACACTTACGCAATCTTGCGATGTTTTTCACACATAACACGTAATATTCTTTGCTACTCTTAATACATGTGCAGGTACAATGTGATTTGGCCATTACAAGATTTACGTGTGTTAATGTATACTCACTAAACTGTCTTAACTCATTTTTAAAATATAAAATTAGTTAGACTTGTTTAGTGTGTGTGTGTGTGTGTATTTTGGGATTTTTGTTCTTATCATTTTATTGTTGAGAGATGTTTTTAAGAGTTCAAAATGTCGTGAGGATCATTGGTTGAGTTGGATGCTTGATTGCATTCATATCTGTGTTTTTCTCTTCTTGAAAAACTATTTTTAAGCAATCTCGACAGCTCTTCGACACCTCTCGATATCTGGTTTTCTATCGAGCTCTTCAGTTACTTTTTATCGCAATCTCGACCCCTCTCGATAGCTAGGTCGATCCATCAAGAAATTTTCTATTTCCTCGATAGCTTCTCGATAGCTGTTCGATCCATCGAGGTCTGCTTGATAGCTATTCCACACCTCTCGATCCATCGAGATCCTCTTGCATGCATTGTTTTTCACATGTTTTGCATGTTTCTCTTATCTTGTCATCTAGAGCATCTTATTTCATGTTTTTGTATGTTTCTCTTATCTTGTCATCCATAATATCTTGTTTCATTACATTCATGCATTTTTATGGATTCTTTGTACCCCCTTGATCATCCTTGATCATCTTAATGTTTCTCGGGTAAAGCTTTCTAGCTTCTTGCACCCTTTGTCAATCATGACAAAAAAGAAGAGAAATTGTGAAGAATATGTGGTTTCTTTTTAAGATTCTATATGTTAGGGGGAGAAATACATGCCTCCGTAAGGGGGAGATGTGTTTCATCTTGTTAGGGGGAGTGCTTACCTTCTTCTTCTTGTACACCGGTCTTGTGACCATGTTTACATACATTATGCTTATCTTTGATATATATATATATATATATATATATATGATGTATGTCTTCTTTCACCTATTTTTATATGTGTTGTTTCTTTTCTATCTTTATACACATGTTTCTTATATTATTGTATGCAATCTATTATTTCTATTTCACACTAAGATGTCTTGGTAAGTTTTGTTTAAAGTGTTTCAGAAATACAGGTTGTCAAAGCCTTCCATACCATGGACTCTCTTCTTGCAAAGTTTGTCAAGAGTTTGTGTTAGGATAGATTTTATTGTATTCAACAAGTGAGTATGAATTGAGTAATTTATGACTTCTCTCATATGTTCATTTGTTTGTTGTGGTTTTGTCACGGATTGCCAAAGGGGGAGATTGTTAGGACATATGTGATTCACATGTTAAGAACATATGTCACTATTTTATGTAATTGACTAATCTTTTGACAAAACACACTTTACTTGTAATTAGGTAGATCTAGGATGTGTTTAATACTTCAAGAAACATGTTATTCAAGTCTAGTATTAAAGCCATGAAGATTGGACTAAGAGACAAGTGAAGAAAAGTTGTTCACTAAAGCTGGACAGATAGGGTATCTGTCGAGAATTATGAAACTCAGTTTTTTAGGACTGTTTTCATTCAATCCGTGATTGTATGTTTGAGCTTTCTTTTCTTACAACCCTAAACATATATAAGAATTGTTTTTAAGGGCCCTCAAAGGTATTAGCTGTGTATGGCAAAGTTTCTTCACGCAAATTGTGATCGAAGATTGAATTTTTCCTAGTTCATTTTTCTTGTGAAGAAGTTGCTGTGTTTATACACCGTAGGGTTTTGTGACTAACCATCTTCTTGATTTTCATCGTGTGATGAACTGAAGAACTTTGCAGCCAATATCCTTCTTTAGTTAGTGAATCAAGTTGCGTACTGAGATTTGCGCAATTGGTTAGTCACGTACTGGGAGCCGTGCAATACAAGGAGAAATTGTCACTACAGAATAAGTCTAATTGAGTATTGGGATAAGGGTTCAACTGTAGTTTGGTATAAGGTACTGGGATTCCTTTACTTGTAACCGCTTGTTGTGATAATAGTGGATTCTCGGGAGTGGTGACCTTAAAATCACCTGGTGGGGTTTTTGCCGTATAGGTTTTCCTCATTCGTAAACAAATCACCGTGTCAATTTATTTTCCACTGCATAATTAGTTTAATTGGTGATTTGTTTGTACTATCACGCGCTTTGCATGTTAATTAACTTAATTAATTCATTTGGCTAAATTAATTAGTTAATTTATCACAATGGGTCAATTTGTTTTTGGCCTATTAGTTGTTAAGGTAACACCACTGATACTAATAGGGCTGGCTCTCATACAGTATAACCTGTCTTATTATAATACAGAAGCCAAGTAATTGCATCAAAATGTATTAATATTGAATGGTTAAATGCGACTTTTCATTATTATCCCAGGAAACAATTCAAAAATGAAACCATCATTTCTCTTTGGAAGGACTGCTAAGTATTGCATACTATGAACTATGGCATGCTAAAGTTCATTTCCATATATATTCATATGATGGAATTGAACTTTAGCATCCCAAAGTTTTGTAACTAGTCCTGTTACAACAAGTTCAAATCCATATATTTGGTCATCACTCATCAGTTAGTTTTGTAACTAGACCTCTTAAACTTTATTATGCTAAAAACATTGGTCTTCACAATTAAAAGAAGTATAAACAGTCCAATGTCCATTATATGGGTAAGAGAGAGAGAGATCTTCTATATCTTTTTTTTTTTTTGTTGAGAAAGAGGATATTAAGTTTTATTCCAATAAGTTAGCCAAATGGGCTTGAACAAAATAAAGAGATTGAGATGGAACATCCTCCATCCAAACAGTACAATTCGGGAAATTAATAGTTGACTTTGCCAAACTCTGTGTGACTTTGTTGCCATCTCTCTTTGTATGAGAGTGTGACAATTTAGAATAAGAAGGAAAAAAATTATTGGCTTCCTTAAGAAATAAACTATACGTAGCTGCTCCAAAATCTGCCTCAGCAAGGGCTGTGACAATGATAGCCGAATCACCTTCTAGGATCGCTTGGTGTATGCTAATCTCCACCCCAAACTCTGATGCTCTGCTTGCTGCCATTGCTTCAATTTCAACAACTTTATAAGCTTGTGGAAGCTACTGTACCATGGAAGCAATAACTAGTCCATTGCTGTCGCATACCACAACACCGATTCCTGATTTATTCCCCTTTGCAAAAATAACACCATCATAATTTGTTTTGTAAACATTCGTTGGAGGGGGGCACCATGTTACACTCTGCAGCTATGTTCGTTGCTTGAAAGGTGGCTGGATAGTGTTGAATTCTGCATATCTCTCATAGGCAGCACGTGCTAAGTGGTCTGTGTTGCAACTGGCTTGCCGTAGCCTGATTTGGTTCCGTTGGTTCCAAATGGACCATATTGTCATTGCGAAGAGACTTGGCTTATTGTCATTCAAAAGAATCCATGCCATAAGAGATTTGAAATCCCGAAACTCGTTCTGTCTTCTACATCCCCACCCTTCATTTGGTTTCCACACAGTGTCTAGGCCTGAGCATAACCACAAAGCATGAATCGGGTTTTCTAGGCAAGTTGCACATCTGTCACATGTAGCTTCAGAAATTATGGTTCAACGAACCAAGTTCTCCTTTGTTTGCAGTGAATTTCGGCAGGCTCTCCAAATTAAGTTTTTGACTTTGTTTGGAACATCTAAAGCCTAAATACGATTCTAGAAACTATTGTCAGCATCTAGTGGTTCTTCCTGGAAAACATTCTCTTCTTCTTCCATTAAGAACCAATAACCCGATTTGCATGTATATTTGCCATCTTGCTCCATTGGCCAGAAAATACTGTCTTCCACTGCAATTCTGGACAAAAGGAATTTTCTTAACTGCAGCTGCTTCTTCAGGAATAAAAATGCCATCAACCATACCTTCATTCCAAGTGCATGAATCCTCATTGATAAAACAATCCACTGTAGCTTCTTCCATTGTTGCCACCACTGGAGATGAGAGGAGAGTGGGATGCTTACGGGGGAGCCAATGGTGCAGCCATATTTTAATTGACTTCCTATTCCCGACCCTAAAGTAAGAACCTCTTTGGATGACTTCTCTGCCTTTCCAAATGGATTTCCAAGCAGAGGAACCCGAGGGAGTTTCCTTTGCATCCATAAATGAGCAATTAGGAAAAAAGAGTGCCTTGAACACTCGATAGAAGAGGGGCTCTTTGTTGTGCAATAACCTCCATGCTTGCTTGGCCAACAATGAGTCGTTAAACAAGGCCAAATCTTTAAAGCCTATACCTCCTTTATACTTTGGTTTCATCAACTCTTCCCACCGTAGCCAATGAATTTTCCTTTTATCACCCCATTGTCCCCACCAAAATTTCTTCACCATGGCTTCAATGTCATTGCAAAGTCCTAAAGGTAGCTTGAAACAGCCCATAGCATATGTAGGAATAGCTTGGATCACTGCCTTTATCAAAACCTCTCTACCCGCCTGTGAAAGTAGTTTACCTTCCCATCCCATCAATTTTCTCCAAACTCTTTCCTTGATATAGCTAAAACTTGCTTTCTTGCCTCTTCCCACTAGTACTGGAAGTCCTAAGTATTTTTCAAAGGACTGTATTTCTTGTACACTCAAAATTCCTTTTATGTCTTGTCTGATGTCTTCATGTGTTGACTTACTGAAAAATAAAGTAGTTTTTTCTTTATTAATTTTCTGCTCCAATAAAGCCTCATAATCAGCAAGGAGACCGAGAACTTTTGTACATTCTTCCACGGTAGCCCTAAAAAAAGTAAGCTGTCATTTGCAAAAAACAAGTGGGTTAGCTTTGGTCCCCTTTTGCAAAGGGAAAAACCTTTTATTTCACCATCCCTAGCTGCTCTTTTAATTAGACCATATAGGCCCTCAGTACATAGGATGAAAAGGAAAGGAGATAGTGGATCCCCTTGCCTTAATCCTCTAGTTGGAGTGATGATTACCTTTGGTTCACCATTTACAAGAATCGAGTAGGAGACTATTCTCACACACACCATCATAAGATCTATCCACTTAGAGCAAAAGCTCATTTTCTGCATCAAGCTTTCTAGGAAAACTCATTCCACCCTATTAAAAGCCTTGCTCATATCTGAGTGCCATAAAACCCATTTTGCTCAAATTGAGATTTTTCATACCGTGGAGAGTTTCAAAAGCCACTAGTATGTTGTCAGAAATAAGCTGGTTCTTAGCAAAAGCTGATTGGTGTTCAATAATGAGGGAAGGCAAAAATATTTTCAGCCTATTTGCTAATACTTTTGAGAAAATCTTGTACAAGACATTACACAAACTCATGAGGCGAAAATCAGTAACATATTTCGGGTTTTTCACTTTTGGGATAAGAGTAATGAAGGTGTGGTTTATGGGTAAGGTAGAGTAGCCGAATTTAACCAAGCAAGGATAGTTTGTGTTACCTCATGATCCATCAAACCCCAAAAGTGTTGGAAGAATAAGGGTGGCATCCCATCCGATCCGGGTGCTTTTTGAGGCGCCATTTGTTTGAGGGCTGTTAAGACTTCCCATGCCATGAACTCACCAGTTAAGTGATCATTTATCTCATTTGAGACTACCTGTGGAATATAGTCTAGTGCTGCTTGTTGCATATTCGGCCTGGTTGTGGTAAAATTTTTGGTAAAGTAATTAGAGAGCAGCCCCTCTATCTCCTCAGGTTGGTCTCTCCATATCCCATTTGAGTCTTTCAAACTTTGGATATAATTCATCTTATACCGATGCGTGGTTTTGGTGTGGAAAATTTTTGAATTTCTGTCACCATTGCCCAACTAGAGTACCCTTGATCTTTGACCCCATTTTATCCCTGAAGTTGTGTGGTACACTTTATGGAAGGTTAGATTACCCTTGAAAATCTGCAATTTGGTTTGGAAGGTAATCCATGATAGCTTGCCAACTTCTCAAGCTTTAAAGGGGAGGGGAATTCCAATTGCTGCCCTCTGCCCTTTTTGTGACTGTAATAAGGAGTTTGCTAGCCATCTTTTCCTTCATTGCCATTTTGCTAGAGCTTGTTGGTATGGATCAACTCTAGCCCTGCATACTTCCTCCCTTGGTCCTATGACAGTTCAACAGTGGATCATCAATTCCATTATTAGACATAAGAGGTTGGATGAGAGTGGCATGAAAACTTTGCAGCTGATGTTCATCACCTTCTGGGCTATTTGGAATTATAGAAACTGGGTGATTCATGAGGGAGTTACTCTTGATCCAATGAATGTCATTTTAACCACCCAAAATCTGTTTTGCAGGTACCAAGAGATCTTTCAAAATCACAGTACTGATCATAGGATATATAGGCAGAAAATTATGGCTCAAGGTCTTCATGGGCTGTGGAGCATCGACCTCAAGATTTCTGGTGTCAGGCAAAGAAGAAAGAAGAGAGCTGCTTTTGCTTATGATGCTTGGGCCAGGCAAGGTGCAGTGGTGTTCTACGGGTGCAGCAGCAGTGCAGCTAGATCAGTCCCAGGTGTTTTGCTTGAAGGCCTTAGAGAAGCAACTGTGACAGCTTTCAGGCTTCAGTTCAACCAGATTTTGGTTTTGAGCAATTGTTATTTTTTGGTTCAGTTGTTTAATATAGGCCAAACTCCAGATTGGGAAGTAAAAACCTGTTTGCTGATTTAGAGTCCCTAAAACAGCGGGGTATGTGCTTTTCATTCTGATGGATCCCTGCTTTTATGCTTGTTAATGTACATAATATGGCTGTTATGGCCTCTGGTATGCACTACGAATGGCCACAGCACTAACTTTGTATTGCTCTGTTTTCTGGTTGTTTTATCAAAAAAAAAAAAAAAAAAAAAAAAATGCCAAACACAACCTTAATGAATCATGAGGCTTTTGTTTTTTTTTTTGGCCAAAATGCAAAACTCACCCTCTAAGTTTTACCATTTTTCATTCTAGTCCTATAAGTTTGAGTTTTGTCATTTCAGTACTCTAAATTTCATTTATTTCCAATTAAGTCTTTCGTTAGTGTGCCGTTAGTTTCTACCGTTAACTTTATTTTTTTATATATTTAATATTTAATATTTATATTTATTTCTTAATTTTAGAAAAAAACGTTAATTAAAAAAAAATAGAGAAAGCCAATTAGAGGAACGTTCCTCCCATACCTGAACAACAAAAATGAAACCCCACCCCTACTAATTGGAAAGAAATCAGCCTGAAATGCAGCCTTAGAACCATTCATATCTAGTATAGAGTAATTGTAATTCATGGTTATTACTTACTACTACTGGGATTACCCTTCCTTTTAAACTATTTTTTTGGCTAACTACAAAAATCTATTAATGGAGCCATGTTTACCTCTTAAGCATACAAAATTCAACCACGAGTTCAAAAACAACTCCATTAATATAAAGCGCACAAAATCCACTATACAAGAACCAATCCCTTAAAACCTTAACATTTTTAACAATTCTACAAAACCCAAATTCAGTATTGAGAAACTCAAGTACCCAGTTCCAGCCTAACCACAAAGAAATAGAATTTCAATTCAAAATCTAAACTTTTCAAAACATAGAAGCCAAAATAGGAGAATTCACAAAACTCATATGAGGACCGGCCACAAAGAACCAAGATCTACTTTGGAGAAGTAGTCGCATCTCTCTCTCTCTCTCTCTCCCCTCACAGTAAAATTTTCCCACACTTTCTCTCACTTTCTTATTCTTTCTCTCTATATTCACTTTCTCACTGTTTCACTGTTTTTTCTTTTCTTTCCCCCTCTCTCTTTCTCATTCTCGGTTTCTCAGATAGGGGTGGGGTTTCATTTTTGTTGTTCAGGTATGGGAGGAACTTTCCTCTAATTGGCTTTCTCTATTTTTTTAATTAACGTTTTTTCTAAAATTAAGAAATAAATATAAAAATTAAAAATATAAAAAATAAAGTTAACGGTAGAAACTAACGGCACACTAACGGAAGACTTACTTGGAAAGAAATGAAACTTAGAGGACTAAAATGACAAAACTCAAACTTATAGGATTGAAATAAAAAATGGTAAAACTTAGAAAGTAGGTTTTGCATTTTGGCATTTTTTTTTTTTAGTAGTGTGGGATATTCAGAAGAATCAGAACCCTTCAAAATAACTGACTAAAAGCAACACAAACGGTATTCGTCCTCCAATGTTCTTCCCCTATTCAGCTATTCTTCGACTTCGATCACTTCAAGTTTACTTGTACTGAACACCGCAATTGTTTTGACCCAATACAGGCACAGCTAAAGCTAGTCAATTTTGTTAGGCCTGTGTGGTGCTTTCCCAACACGAGTCTAATGAGTAAGTTGGGCTGCTTTTGAATAGTAGGAGGTTTGGGCTGCTAGTTGATCAAATTTGACAGTAACATTACGAGATGCATGGGAAATAAGTGACAAGGGAACTTTCATTGCTCCCATTAGATTGCTATGAAGCATGAAGGTGATATTTTCGTTTGCTTTTTGGGCCTCATTTTGAGCCATCAATCACTGTCTTAAACAAGCCCAACGACTCTCTTGTTGGATCTTTATTGTTTTTGAGTTTATCCCTTTCACTTTTTGACACGTGCTCAGCCACGTCACCTTTTGAAAAAAAACTTATATTAAAGCTGCTGAGATTACGTCTACAACATTTTTATATTATTTTTATAACAAATCACAGGTAATTAGCTGTTTTAGGTTCAAATTTGAACTTAACACTAATAATATTTTTTTACCTTAACAATAACAACTAATAAGTTATGACCCATATCTCGTTAGCAAATTCAATGAACCTCATCTACTTTGTTTAACAAAATATCACCACCAATACCACCATAGCCCATAGGTAACACTCCAAGCCGAGTCAAAGCTTAAAGTGCTTACCAGCCATTTTTACCTCCCAAATTATCTTTATTCAGCATTCATGTAAAATTATTTAAAATATTATATATTTTACAATTTATTTTAATTATTATTTATCTATATTTTTTTATTCTCTTATACTACTCATAACTTTCATTTATATAACGTTTTTTTTTTTTTTTTGGTATAGATGAGAAAAAATTATAGATTTGATACTTTTAATATAATGGGGGGGGGGGGGGGGGTAATTAGTGTTTTGGATATAGTTTTGATGTAAATGCTCTTTAACTAATTCCCACTCTTACTATTAATGACTTTCCACCTATATAAGAAATTTATTAATGTTATGCAGCGGAAGAAATTTATTAACCGTGTAAATTTATATAGATATTATTTATTTTATATTTAGTTTTTTATTCTTTTTTTTCGTATTCCGAGGATGAAGGAATAAAATGGATGAGGATTGTTGTGTGTGAAGAAAGATAAACAATTTTAATAATCATTAAAAATTGATATTTTTTTTAAAAATAGTATAAAATAAATAATTTGATGTGGGGTATTTTAAAAGTGAATATATAATGTAACGGCACAATTTAATTCCCAAGCCCAAAGGATGGATGAATTTAGGCTCAAAAAGCCCAATACAATGAATTTGTAGAGAGTGGGTTGGAAAACTGGGTTCTAATGAGTTAAATAACAAGTATAATGGATTAGGATAACCATAAAGTAAAGGTAGACTAGCTAATTTAAAGAAAAATTGTCCTCAGCACAATCCGAGGATATCAATTCTTCTATTTATTTCTCTTGAGTTGGATTACAATTAAAGTTCTTATTTGCTATAGTATTTTTCTCTCAAATCTCTGGTCCCCTTTCCTAAGGGAGCTTTTTTCTATTTTATACTCTCTTTTTCTCCTTTATCTTTACTTTCCATTTGTAGATTAGGTTGCTGGTATTGATCCTTGTCCCATCAGCATATTCCTGAAGTCTTTGAGAGTAGCTGTAAGGCTGACAAGTACTGTTCAAGTATCACTTCCTCATTAATGCGGCCAGAGAGTTAGCTACTGAGCATTTAATGCGGTGGTAACAGCCTTTTCTTAGATATTTCATAGTTTTCTCTTTGTCTTGTACTTCCATGAAGTATATCTTTATCAATAGAATCTCCTACAATGTCCTTACCCAAGGATACACTCTTCCTCAGTCTACCTTTCTTAACCTTCCCAGACGTAATTTGTTTGTGGTATTACATTTTCATTACTGTTTATCTGTCTTCGGACCAATAAGTGTCCTCAGACGAGGCCCAATGCCCAATATGTATTCTTGGGCCCTTTCACCCTACATATAAAATAGAGAAAGTTTATTTTTTTTTATACTAAATGGAAATAAATTTTTGCAAAGGGTTGTGTCATTTTAGGTTATAGCTAATATATTATTGTGTACTGAAATTAGAATAATGCTAGAGATACAAACTATTTTACAAAATTTTTTACAAACTACTAATGTGATGGATTATTATTGGTAAATGAAAAAATGATATTAATAGTGAACCTAGATGAAAACTAATAAAAAATTGACTAAATTAACATTTTGTATAAGTATTATAAAATAATTTATAACTGTAGCGTTAGATCCAAAATTATTAATGACTGGAGCCCTCTCTGTAAAAGCCTTGCCCACAAGGCTTGACCTTTCCTTGAACATACCAAAATTACCAATTTCAGTTCAAGCTCGGAACTTCAACCAAAACAGAAAAGAAAAGTGAAGAAAGAAAAAAAGAAAAGAAAAAATAAAGAAGGTTCAAGCTGGGAACTCAAACCGCTTCATAGTTCCTTTCCAATGAAAAGTAGAAAACTTGAGCCCGCGAAACACGGTTCATTATTTATTGCTGGTACGTAAACAGAGAAACGAATTTCCTCCCACCGTCCCACCTTACCCTAGATTCTTCTTCTGACCCAGAAAATCACCCACTTTCCTTTTCGTTGCGCAATAAATAAACAGTAGAATTAATAATTCAGGTTGGTCGGTAGTAAAGCAAAGGGCTGGCGTGTCGCCTCGATATCCAAATTATACAAGGCAAATAATTCTAAAGAAAAAGGGGTAAATGTGGTATTCAGCTGAATTCTGAGTCTGTAATTACTAATTACCATATGATATATCTCTCTATAAGTGTGCAAGCTCTTCTTCTTCTTCCAACTCTCTGTTTGTGTGCGAGTTCCACATTGTGGCTTCAATGCTCGTTCTTTAGGCTCCATTTCTCTTCACATGAAAATTCTCTCCTTTCCAGTTTACCCGTTTCATTAGGGTTTGTTTTTGCTTTTTCAAAGCTTTCCTTCACATATGTTTGTAATTCAGTTTAGTTTGATTTTTGATATGCGCTTTTTTTTTTAGTAATTTACGATTTATGAATTGGAATGTTGTGGGTATCAGGTAATTTTTTGAACCATAAAGAGAAAATCAAGTAGAAACTGAGGAGAATGGAGAGCGATTACGAGCCCCATTTGTCCACTAATGATGATTATCATAAGAAATGCGAGGCTATGGTGGAGCTGGAATCTGGGAAATTCGGGTATGTCATTTTATTTATTTACTTATTTTTAAGTTTAGAGATTCTCTCTAATATTAGTAATTTGTTCTGGGCTTTTGTATTTTTTCAATTTTAAAACTTTTTTGTCCTGTTTCTGATTTTTTTTTTGGGTTAAAAATTTGAAGGTGCTCGCATTATAGAAGGAGATGCAAGATCAGAGCACCTTGTTGCGATGAGATATTTGATTGCAGGCATTGCCATAACGAGTCTAAGGTTTCCCTCACTTTTTTATTTAGTACTAATAAAATTTATTTTAGATTAGCTCTTTAATTTTGTTTTTTAAAAAATATTAAACCTTCTTTTGGATGATTTTGGAACCGAACTCATTGGAAGTCGATCCTGTTGAACGCCACGACGTTCCCCGCCATGATTTGAAAAGGGTTAGTAAGTTTATATTTATCCACTCAATTTTTTGGTGCTTTTTTTTTTTATCCATTTTTTTGTTAATGGGATAAATATATAGCTTGAAATTTTACTAGATAGAGCGTAAACTTTTATTCTTTATGCAAGTAAAAAGTATAGTACTTTTTTTCCCTATACTCTTAGCGGTAAAAATTGTGACATATGACTTTTTTAGGGTCTTGCTTTAAATGGATTTATTCATTTAATGTTTTTTTTTTGAGATCTCTAACTATTTTTGGTAGGAAGGTATTGATCCGGCAAATTAAGGGTCCTATCAAAAGATGCAAACTTTACCACCCAAATTCTCTCTCTCTCTCTCTCTCTCTCTCTCTCTCTCTCTCTCTCTCTCTCTCTCTCTCTCTTGTTTATTGATAATTTGATAATTTACTTTTTAGTCTCATTCATCTATAGAACTCTTAAATAATATAGAAAATTACAATTAGCACACTAAAATTCAGCATTGTTGTCTTTCAGGTGATCTGCTCCATGTGTAGTACAGAGCAAGATGCATGTCTCCAGAACTGCATACTAGTGTTTTCATTTTTCTTTTGAAAGGATAATGATAAATATAAAGTTCATAATAAGGCTTTGATTTTTCTTTGATAACTTATCAGATTCAACAGAACTGCATTCAGTGTGGGGTTTGCATGGGGAAGTACTTTTGTTCCAAATGCAACTTCCTTGATGATGATGTAAGCCTCCTGAATCAATTTCTTTTTTGAAAACTCAAGAAAGTTTCTGTAAATAATAATAATAATAATTCTTTTGCTAGGTTTCTAAGAAGCAATACCATTGTGATGAGTGTGGTATATGCAGGTTAAACTCGATCTATTCCAATTCTTTGCTTTCATTATCTTGTCTTTGTTATTACTTCTATAATATATGTTTATTGAGTCTATTATTGCAGAACTGGGGGCAAGGAGAATTTTTTCCACTGTAGTAAATGTGGTAAAGTGTTGAACTCCTTATTCATTGCCTCAGAGACTCTATCGTTTGTTGTTTTTTTGATAATATAGTTTGGAAGTTTTCATTGTATCAGGATGTTGCTATTCAATTATGTTGAAGGATTCACACAATTGTATTGAAAAAGCAATGCACCACAATTGCCCGGTTTGCTTTGAGGTAAATTTAGGAGAATGAAACACTTAATTAGAAAGGGGAAAGGCTCTATTTCAAAATGAATTGATAAATGTCCCCTTATTGCGCAGTTTTCGTTTGATACTACAAAAGAAATTACTGTCTTGCGATGTGGACACACAATACATTTGGAATGCGTAAGAGAGATGGAGCATCATTTTCAGTATATTTTTAAAGGAAGTTGTTGATTTATGTTGATTACTTGTATAAATTTTTTTGTTCCTTCTTTCACCCTTAAAATCTATAAACTTTTGGCAGGTACTCATGCCCTGTTTGCTCAAAATCCTATTGTGATATGTCCCGTGTATGGGAAAAACTTGATGAGGAGGTACTTCGATAGTAGTTTTAACTTTCCCAAAAAAAATTACATGATATGCTCTTATGAAGATCCAAAATAGTGAGGTTTATGTTTTTGAGTAAATTTATACTTGTCAAAACCGGTCCTTTATAAATGCTAACTTGTTTTGAGAACCAATCTCAGGTTGCAGCAATGCCTATGCCTCAAACATACCAAAATAAAATGGTAAGAAATGTTTTGATAAGGTGTCAATGATTTGTGCAACTAGGTTTATCAACCTATAATACCTCCACAATTTTTTGTTACAATTTTCTTAGGTTTGGATCCTTTGCAATGACTGTGGGAAAACATCCGAGGTGAATTTCCACATTGTGGCTCACAAGTGCTTAAAATGTAAATCCTACAACACAAGGCAAACACAAGGAGGGCCTGTTTCATACTCATTTAGGATTGCTGAGAGGGTGCAATGACATACTTTTTCATGCTCAATAGGATTACCAAGACGGTGAGATGATCGACTTAAGTTATCTGAGGAATCGTTATCTCAAGATTCAAATGCAAGTTCCATTACAGTAGGGACTTCTACCTTAGGGGAAGAGTGAGGGTATTAATTTTTCTATTTCTCTCTTCCTTTGTTGTGTAGTATGTGTGTTCCTGGGCTTATAATTAGTTACCCTAATAAATTACTTTTTCAAAGAATGTAATCCAGTGTACTTGGCTTTACAGATGTAGAAATGGAGTTTGTTTTTATTTTGAGATTTCGATAATCATGTGTGTGGATTCGATTCACCACAAATCTAATATGTATAGAGTTGAGGTTTCTCGCGTCGCCAAGGTTCTCACATGCTAGGGTTTTCCTTGGCTAGGGTTTACACTGGTTCCTTGTAGAATTTCGTCCCTAACTCTGTCTAGGTCTTTGTTTCCCTCCTGTTTTCTCTAGATGGGTAGGACGGAGTGTTCTAGCAATAATACTATGGCAAGCTTGGATGATATGTGGTTAGGGTTCACCCTTTCAAAGGAGGACGTTCACGGGGCCAATGTACCAAGCAACAAAGAATCGAGCATCCATCGCCTAGCAGGTAAATTCCTTACTAAACGGATTATCAATGCTAAAGCTGTTGCACGTACTTTCAAGCCTCTGTGGAAACCTGTGGGTGAACTAAAAATTCAAGATGTTGGTGGGAATATATTGGTTTTTGAATTTGATAAGGCCCTAGATCTTGAGAGAGTTTTAGAGTTTGAGCCTTGGTTGTTCGATAAAAGTCTAGTGATTTTCCAAAAGACTGAGAATGTTGAAGTAGCCCCATTCATAAACTATGCCATGACTTCTTTTTGGGTGCAATTGCATAATGTACCTGAAAAGAGCCTAACCCAGGAAACAGGGGAAGCAGTAGGTAATATTATAGGAACCATGATCAAGGTAGCAAACCTGGAGGATAATGGTGCGGGGTGTGAGTTCCTACGGGTTAGGGTGTCTATGAATATCACAAAACCCCTTCCTCGTTGTTGCAAACTCAAGTGCGAAGGTAAGCATATTAGCTGGGCCCTTTTAAAGTTTGAATGCCTCCTAATTTCTGCTACTGGTGTGGGAGGGTAAGCCATGTTGAAAAAGATTGTGAGATGTATCTCACGAGCAGGGAGAAGCTTAGAAAAGAAGACCAACAATTTGGGGATTGGCTGTGTGCGCTGAATAGTTCAAACCACCGTAAGTCAATGGTTGTGATAGTAAGCAGTGCTCGTGGTCCCTCAAAGTGGAAGAAAGGTCCTTCAGTGCCAAAAGAGCAAGCGTTCGACCCTTTTGTGGTTAGACCTGCTTCCCCAAACATACATTCAACCTTTGTTATGGATTCTGATCCACCCTTGGAGCAATTATTCTCCGCCGCTACTTCATCCAATATACACTTGGCACCGAGTAGAAGACCTGAGAAATAATTGGTGATCAGGTTGACAGAACCCCTTTGCAAGACCTATCCAATACACTCAACACTCCACCCGAATCAGCATCAATAAGAACTTGGAAAAAACTATCCTGTGAGGTCAGTCTTCACCAGGAAAATGCATTATGCCCCACTAACCTTGACCGTAGGCCTTTGATGGAGTTGGATGAGCCACAACTAGTAAAGATGAGATCCATGCAATCGAGAGAGGTGATCATGAAGGAAAATTATCAGGCGGATGCTGGGTCCCAGCACCGCCAAGGACAATGAGTTGTTTAAGTTGGAACTATCGTGGGTTTGGGAACCCACAGACAGTTGACGAATTAGTTACCTTATTCGATAAAAAAAAAAACCCAAATTGGTGTTCCTCATGGAAACCAAATCAGATAGAGAAGTCATAGAGAAAGTTAGTAGAGAAATCTAGTTTGCTCACATGTTTGTAGTTCCACGTCCTAACCAAGGTGGCGGGTTGGCTCAACTTTTGAAAGAAGAGATTAAGGTTGATATTCAGACCTCATCAGATAGCCATATGTAGTTAACTTAGGAATGGATGGCGTCTGGCGGATCACGGGTTTTTATGGCAACCTTGATTTTGCCAGCCGGGAAGATTCCTGGTCTTTACTGCGTGACTTAAGTCGTCGTTTCTCTCTACCATGGGTATGTATTAGGGATTTTAATGAAATTTTGAGAGCGGAAGAAAAATAAGGGTGGCTTGACTGACCAGAGCATCTAATGCAGAGATTTCGGGATGCTTTAAACTATTGTAGCCTTAGAGACATTGGGAATAATGGTTTCCCTTTCACATGGTGCAACTGTAGACCTAGAAATCATAATGTTTGGGTGAGATTGGACAGAGGAGTAGCTTCAGCGGATTGGTTGTTAAAGTTCCCCACTACCGGTGTATACCACTTAAAGGCTTTTCATTTTGATCATAAACCACTATTATTGGCCTTAGATTCCGAGTTTAGGAGAATTTATCAAAAGGGTTGCCCTTTCAGATTTCAAGTAATGTGGTTGAAGGACAAATCTTGTGAAATGGTGATTAAAACTTCTTGGGAAAATTCGTTGGGCTCATATTCGGTTGCTAATTTATCGAAAAAAATTGATCTCTGCCAAATTAATCTTTGAGTTTGGAACCGTGAGACCTTTGGGCATGTCGGTATTATTCTAGAGAAAAAGTTGAAAGAGCTGCATAGGGCCGAAGAGATGGGGCTGTTTAGCACCGATCCTGAATGTATTGGGCAGCTTCAGGATGATATTCAAGCTCTTAAAATGAAGGAAGAAACAATGTGGAAGCAGAGGTCTTGTAACAATTGGCTGAAGGATGGAGATAGCAACACCAAATTTTTTCATAGTAGGGCTACCCAACGGAATAAGCTTAACTACATCTCGGGCTTGGAGGATGATAATGGAGTGTGGGTGGAAGAGGATGGCCGAATGGGTAAATTATTTGAAGAATATTTCTCCAACCTGTTTACAACCTCTAACTCGACAGATATTGATAATATTCTAGAGGGTATTCAACCTAAGGTCTCGGAGGAAATGAATTTGAGCCTTACCAGAAACCTCACTGTTGAGGAAATCCAATCAGCCATGCAACAAATGGCACCCCTTTCAACCCCTGGACCTGATGGCATGTCTCCCATCTTTTATAAGTCATTCTGGCACATTGTAGGAGAGGATGTCACCAAGGCAGCCTTTATTATTCTGAATGAAGGTATTATTCCTGAATCCATAAATTCAACTTTCATCTTTTTGATACAAAAAGTAAAAAAGCCTAAAAAAGTTTCTGAGTTTAGGCCTATTATCCTTTGCAATGTTTTTTTTATAAAATTAGTGCTAAGGTGTTGGTTAACCGATTGAAGTCAGTATTACCTCATGTTGTCTCTAAATCTTAAAGTGCTTTCCTATCAGGTAGATTGATTACTGATAATGTGCTTGTTACTTTTGAAACCTTACACTACTTAAAAAGGAAAACACAAGGAAAATCGGGTTATATGGCTCTTAAACTTAACATGAGCAAAGCCTACGTTAGTGTTGAATGACAATTTTTAGAAAAGATGATGCTTCATTTGGGATTCTCGAGTAGCTTTGTGTCGATTTTTATGTCTTGCATTAAATCTGTTTCCTATGCAGTGCTTTTCAATGGGGGAATTTGTGGGGCATATAAAACCTACTAGGGGGCTTTGCCAAGGCGATCCTTTGTCCCCATATATGTTCCTTTTGTGTGCTATTGGCCTTGAAGGGCTCCTCCATAAAGCTGAAGCAGAAAGTGCAGTTCGGGGGGTATCCATTTGTCGTAATAGGCCACGTGTATCTCACCTTTTCTTTGCAGATTATAGTGTTCTTTTCTGCAGTGCAAAGGAAGCTGAGTGCCAAGTTATTTAAAACATTTTGGCTATTTATGAAAAAGGTAGTGGGCAGAAAATCAATAAGGATAAAACCAATCTCTTCTTCAACTCCAATACTCCCCAAGATGTGCAAAAACGCATCTAACAGCTCCTTAGTTTGCCTTCCATAAGAAACTTTGAAAATTATTTGGGCCTTCTAGCCCTTGTGGGTAGAGGGAAAAAACAAAGCTTCTCTTACATTAAGTGTTGAGGTATTTTATGTAATTGGCTAATCCTTTAACAAAACGCACTTTACTTGTAATTGGGTAGATCAAGGATGTGTTTAATACTTCAAAGAACAAGAGTTCAAGTCTAGTATTGAAGCCATGCAAATCTGTCCAAGAAACAAGTGAAGAAGTGATGATTCATTAAAGCTCAACAGCTGTTCAATAGATAGCTATCTATTGAGGCGTGACAGATACTATCTATCGAGGCATCTATCGAGAATTACGAAATTCAGATTTTCAGATCTGATTTTCGGCCCATGTTTATGTATTTGTGTAGGGTTTCTTTTCTCACAACCCTAGACATATATAAGGCTTATTTTAAACGCCATCACATGAGAGAATACAAGGAGAATATATGAAAAATGTGACTGATGCCTTATTCTCTCTGAAAGAAGCTACTATGTTTTTGCGCTTTAGGGTTTTGTAACCAAGTGCCTCTTGATTTTCATTGTTGATGAAGTGAAGAACTTTGTACCCAACATTCTTCTTCCTCAAGTTGGTGTGTTAGTCACGTACTGGAATTCGTGCAAAAGAGTGGCGTTCATATATTGAAGAGTTCAGAGGTTTTAAAGTAGTAGAAGGTTTCTGCTGTAAGTTCATCTACGGGAATCGTAGAGTCTAGGGACAAAAGTTTTGTACTAGATCTGAAACTTCTCTTTACTATAGTGGATTGCTTTTCGGGAAGGTTTCTCTTCAGGTTTTTTTTCCTGTGAAACTAGTTTGTTTCATTAGTTTTCCTAGGTCATCATATTTTGTCTTATTTACTTTTCCGTTGTGCATGATAATTGACTTGATAGTGATGTTTGTTTGTTTAAACAAGTTTTATTGATAATAAATCTAATTAACAACTTGAGTTTAAAACTTGTTAATTCTATCAACCGGGTTCTAAAATTTCCCAACATTAAGGAGCGTGTGTGT
The DNA here is from genome assembly GCA_033629205.1 of Lithocarpus polystachyus. Lineage (NCBI taxonomy): Eukaryota > Viridiplantae > Streptophyta > Magnoliopsida > Fagales > Fagaceae > Lithocarpus > Lithocarpus polystachyus. The sequence continues at coordinate 50,625,083 of CM066168.1, forward strand.
AAATGCTTCAAGGGTGGAAGGAGAATCTCCTATCCCAAGCCGGTAAGGAGGTGTTGATCAAGTCCGTGATATAAGCCATTCTAACCTATGTAATGAGTTGTTTCAAGCTCCCAAAGGAGCTGATCCATGAGTTGGAGACCATGATCCGAAAATTTTGGTGGGGGTATGGCAATGAGGGAAGGAAAATTCATTCGGTAAATTAGGATCATTTGTGTGAGGCCAAAGAAAATAGTGGTATGGGGTTCAAAGAGATTGAAAATTTTAATGATGCTTTCTTAGCAAAGCAAGTATGGCGCATGATGCACATCCCAGATTCTCTTTGTTATAAGGTGTTCAAAGTGAGATTTTTCCCGATTGTTCTATATTAGTGGCCAAAGACTCCACCGTTGGTTCGTACGCTTGGAAAAACATACTTAGTGCAAGAGACATTGTGAGAAAAGGCTTGGTGTAGCGGGTTGGGAATGGCCAATCTGCATGCTTTAGGGAGGATAAGTGGCTGCCTGACCAAGTATGTAAATCTGTGATGATTCCTCCTCCCTCTCTCCCACCCGATGCTAAAGTCAGCCTCCTTATTGATCCCGAGTCAGCCACTTGGAAGGTGGATCAAGTCCAGCAATTGTTCATGCCTCTTAATGCCAAGTTGATCCTTAGCATTCCCCTTAGTGCTAGACTCCCTCCGGATCGCCTAAATGTGGTCTCATACGTCCACGGGTGTCTCTACAACCCGCAGTGCTTATAAAATTTTGGCCAATTCAGCTATGGCCAATAATGCTAGTAGCTCTAACCCAAATCCCCAGAAGCAATTTTGGAAAGGCCTTTGGAAGCTACAAGTTCCAAATAAGGTTAAGGTATTTGCTTGGAGAGCCTGCAACAAAGCATTGCCCACAATGGATAATCTAGTCAGACGCCACACTGTTGATGTGAACCTGTGCCCAGTATGCAAAACCGGTGCTGAAGATCCTTTGCATGTGATACTGGGCTGCCCCGAGTTGGAACAGGTGTGGAGGGAGCATGGTTGGTTCAGCCAAGCAATCTCCTCCCAGCGGTTGATTTTACTGATCTTTTGTCTAGATTTTTGCATGTATCAGAAGACAACAGGGCTGAATTATTCATTTGTATGGCATGGAGCCATTGACAGCGGCTGAACACCCTAAGGATTGGACTCCCGTCTCCACCGATGAACATGGTTGGTCCACAAGCTGCCAAGTTTCTGCAAGATTTCCTCAATGCACAAGAAGACCAGTCCACCTGCAATCCCACGACTACTACTACAAATGCCTGGTGCCCCTCGAGTTCCCAACATTTCAAAGCAAATTGCTAGAGCTCGAAGCAATGTCGTGCAGACGAGCGGTGAAGTTTGCTTATGAAGTTGGTATACAAGAAGTTATTTTTGAAGGCGACTTGTTGATAGTGATCCAAGCTATAAACAATGGTGGCGCAAGTGAGGCTCCATACGGCAATCTGATTGATGACATTATAATTCTTGCCTCTCACCTTTCCAAAGCTGAATTCAAGCATGTTGAAAGATCTTGTAATAGGGTAGCGGATGCTCTAGCTAAAAAAGCCAAAACTGGAGATGTTTTCCGGGCATGGATTGAAGACTTGCCATCTAACATTGGTCCCTTGGCTAACTTTGATGTTCACTAAGCTCTTTGTATTTTGGTTCTTGTTTTTCCAATAAATGCCCAGACTTCGAGTCTGGTTTCTCAAAAAAAAAAAAAAAAAAAGAAAAGAAAAAGATAATCATGTGTGTGATCCAAGAATGAATCTTCATTTTCTCTTGAAAATAATTCGGAGAGGTAAGACAAATTTTTATGTGGACCATGTGGTAAACTTTTATATGAAAGTTTGTGAAGCCCATGGAAACAAGTATTTAAAAGAGGCAAGGATATCATGCGAATCTCATACATTTCCCTTTCAACCAAAAAAAAAAAAAAAAAAAAATTCTCGAATTCTAGATGGTTAGGGCTTTCTATTTATATGTGCACAAACAGAATATATGATGACGTGCAACAGTTGATTTAAAGTGCTTGGATTTGGAATAGACCAAAAAAAAAAAAAAAAAAAAAGAGTACTTGAAAAAATGGACAGATTGATGAGTGTAGGAAAAAGGGGGAAAACTAGCAATAATACAACAAACAAAATTTGGCTACTCACAAATTCTAGTCTTAGAAGATTTTTATTTTTTATTTTCTTACGAGGAAATAAGAAATAATTAATACTTGGAAAATGTTGAAATTACAAATTTTTTTACAAATTGTTGATATGATGAGTGATTATTGATAAGAAAAAAAAATAATGTTAGTGATGAGTCTAAATCAATAATTTGTAAAAATATTGTAAATGGTGCATTTGGTGTTTGGATTAACTGTTGAGCTTTTAGATTTAAAATGAGTGTTTGTAAAAAAGTTATAAGAAGTTGTTGTGAAATTGAGTTTTGGATTTTAAAAACGATCTTTTAGTCTCCAAATCACCTAACCAAATGAACCTTTATAGTTTGTGGAAGAGATTACAATCTGCAGGGGTTTTTTATTTTTTATTTTTAGATTTTGATTGTGGGGAAATTATTGGGTACTCATGGAATATTATAAATGCGTACTCACTCCTCTTACATGAATAGTGGGTCCTACTAATTAAATTCATAATAGGACCCACTATTCATATGAGAGAGGGATTACGCATTTATGGTACTCCATGAATACCTAATAATTTTTCTTGATCGTGGGGGAGGAGAAAAAATTACAGAATGTGTCTCCTTAATTACCCAGATCAGTGACACCGCCTAAAAGCCAAAAAGAGTGAACTATGAGTTGTTTGGAGTCTTTGGACTTTGGAGCACCACTTTTTCTCTCTTCCTTGTCGACAATGAGAATAATAATTCTATATGTGTATCAAATAAATGACATAATACTCGGATATCAACCGTCATGGAGGCGAAAATAAGTTACTAGTGGCAGGCTGACAGCCCAATTAGGACTGATTATAACAGATAGCTTACCATGTATAAATCTCTCTAGATAACAATGTATTATTTGAAAAACTTTCCTTCTTTAAGACTGTTTATATATAGTTATATATACATGTAAACTCCTTTGTTGAGTCATAGGGACGGTTTTTTTGGATAAATTTTATAGCTACAATGGGTACAGAGAGATTTGAATTTGGAAGTTCTCGTCAAAAACATACAGAAGTGCTATTCAGGCTGCAAAGCTCTTGGGTAAGTTGTAAGGAAGGTTTTAGATTAATTGTAAGGAAGGTTTTAGATTTTTAATTAAATCAATTCCTTTTTTACAATTTTGCGGTTTCAGCCTAGAAAGAAAATCAAATAGTATGATTAATCTTTCTTTCTAAGTTAAGTGCGAGGAGCTTAAGGTGCAGTCTTAAGCTCATGCATGGTGGTGTAATCCGTGAGGTACAATTGGCTTTTTGGCCCTTCTTTTTGCACCGCACCGACGTCATTGGTGCTCCTTTTTATTGAACCGCACCGTCCTTTCGAAAATTTTGTGCAGAAAGGTTGGCCTAATTTGCTTTAGGCCCGCCAAACATGCAGTGCGGTCGGTCTGGTTGATTGGTTTGCTGATCAACCAGAAACATGGCTGTATTTCTACCATTTACAAATCTATACAGCAGAAAGCAGCAATCGATCGCTCACAAAATCCAAAACAAACATGTACCGTATATGAGAGGGATACACAAAAATCATAATACTAAATTATAGCCATTGGAACTAAAACGGTGAACTGAAAATACTAACCTCATTCTCATTTATAACTTTGTCTGAACTTGAGGAAAACAAGGGGGATATCCAATCAATTTAACCTGCAAACATGAAAACCCCAATTTTTTTTCAAAGAAATTTCTATATTAATACGAGAGAGAGAGAGAGAGAGAGAGAGAGAGAGAGAGAGAGAGGAAATTACTTGAATACAAGATTGAGGTGAACAAGGCCCAAACAACAGCACTGAAGATCTAAGAGTCTAATCACTGACAAACTAAGATCGGAGAGAAAGAGAGGCCAAAGAAATGGATCATACAATAGGGGATATATTAGAGAGAGGTTGAATCTTCTCGAAAGAGAAGTGAAGATTGAATCATTATTATGATTAAATCTTCAAACCAAAACAACGTCGTTTTTTAGACATGAAATGAAGTAATTTCATCATCTAAAATGTCATTGTTTTGTATGAGTGTGTGTGTATATATGGTTTTGCAAAATTTTCCATCGATGGATGCACCGTGGACTATTGGTATCAATGCATCCATCGGTGTCAGTTTCTTAAATTTTTCGTCGATTACTATAACAGATTTTGTAGTCACCCCGTTTGGTAGTCAGTGTTGTTGGTTTTCTATATATATACCCCTAGTCATTCAAAATGAATACTCTATTTTACTTAGTTTGGCAATTAAATATTTGTCCACCCTAAGCCAATTCATTATTGTATATTTTTTTCACTCAATTTATTATATGGTAGTCATTTAAATGAATACTCTATTTAACACAGTTTAACAATAAAGTTTTAATTTTTTTTTAAATTTTAGAGGAATTTGTTAATAAAAAAAAAATCCACCATAAGTCAATTTATTACTGTTTTTTTTTTTAAAATTTATTAATTGATATTTGTTAGGGATAGAAAATTGCCTTTGGGAAGGATGCAATTAATAACAATTAGTTCTACCAACAAAAAATAATTAATTTGACAATTCTCATAATAAAAATGTTGATATACAATGTATAATGCTTTTCCCTTTACAGATTTAGAAAATGTGGTTGATAAGCAGTCTTACCTTTAACAAAAATATAATTTGTTTGGGGAAACAATTAATAAGAAAAAGTTTGGGACGAAGATTTTATATTATAGGTCCAGCCGAAGTTTTATTTATTTATGTATTTTTTAATGAAAGTCTATATATCCTAAGTTAATAGGTTATTGTTAGCAAGGTGATAGACGGATGCCTTGTAATGGACTACAGTTCAAGACGCTGGTATGTGTCATTTTTTTATATGTTTTTTCATTTCACACACGCATATATATTGTATTGAACTCTTAAATTGCTGCTAATTAAACATTTATTTTCAGTTAAACAAGTGAAGATATTCCATTAAAGCTTTTACTACAGTAGATACGCATTAGTAGAAACTTGTGCCACATACAATTGGGAGATCCATCCATTATTGATCCATATTGTAAAAAGCGGGGAAAAAAAACTCTGGAAAAAAAATAAAAGAAATCTTTTGTTTGCCCTAACTAGAATTGTTAGAAATATATTAGCCCATTAGCATAGGCCTAAGCCTAATTCTACTTTGTGTGCAAGCCAAGTCTCTTACTTATACTAGAAGTCTATTAGTCTAGGGTTTAGTCTACTATATATACACATGTTATGATATATTGTAACACAGGATTTCTACTACACTATAATATATTATTGATGTAGCTCTTTAGGATTTCCTCCGTAACCCTAATGTAGGCCATTAGACTGAACTACGTAACCCTCGTGTGTTATTGTGTTTTATACTTTATGCTTTCGCTTTCGCATCCATACTAGCATATTCAACATGGTGTATCAATGCTAATATTTGACAAGAATGAAACAGTTACCAAAAAAAAAAAAAAAACCTAGAATGAAACAGTAGTCCAAAATCTAGCAGAATATGACTGTTGTCATATTATGTTCACCTTTGATTATATCATTTAAGGGAAAAAGTGTTCTGGTATATATGAACTTGGGAAACAATAGACTAATAAATAAAACCTATGCATAAATACAAGTTTTTCTTGGCATGTCAAGTAAAAAGAAAATCATCTAAATCCGTCTGTGGTTTGCTTTTAATGAGAAGTTGTTTATTTTGGTTATTGTTGTTGCTTAGCTTTTCCAACATGTCCATTCAAAATTTTCAGTTGCTTCTTTTACATGCATCAAATATTCAAATGCAAAGCATGGAATGAATAATGATCATCACAAGTGTTAGAGCTTAGAATTCTATCAAATATTATCTGTGCATGACGCATGAATTACTTCCTGCATATGCTTCTGGAGCTTCCCTGACCTATGTGTTTTGCTCAATAGCTACAAGGCAATGGGTTATATTGGCACTGGATGTAGGAACTGTTGCTTGTGGAGGAAAGTGCCAATTAGGGTGATTGGAGTTTTCAATTAAAAGACCTCCATGCATGTTTTATGTTTTCTTAGATATTAAATGAAATTAACTGTGTAGTTAGAAATAGAACAAAATCACTTAGAATGTTGCTGTTTTGATGGAAAGGAGGAAGCCTTTGGTGGTTAAGTAAATATTGATTAAATTCATTATTTTTTAACAAGTTAAAATATTTTTAGATAATTGATGATTTATCATAATATCAAATAAGTGGTCTTAATCTTTTTTTGATAATCAGTAAAAAAATGAATATTGGTTCTAAAAATTATTAGACCGATTTTGAGCTTCAAAGGATTGAAGCTTTGAGGCAGCTGGTGGGCTGCAGATCGAAGTAATATATATGGTTCTATGGTGGAACACATTAAAAAGATACGAATATACCAACAAATTAAGGAAATGGTGAGAAGACACCAATAACCCTAGCTGGTTTCTTGCTGTGGAATATTTTAGATATTAAATCTACATATTGTGATACCCTAAATGACAATATAACTCACCAATATAGAATTTATTAGATATTAGATCTAATATCTAATATTTTAGATAATAAATCTTAAAATAAACTAGGGTAAAATAAAATCATAATAATAATTAACCCTAATTAACTTTAGATAAATTAATTGCGCGAACATTCACTTGCGTTATGTTTTATTGAATCTATTTTCAATAGCTTATTTTATTTTAAAAAGTAACCTATTTAATATAATGTTGTACTTTAGCAAAAAAAAGTTTTAAAAAACTATACATAAACATAAGATGACATTTTAAGTTAAGATTGACATAAGATTAATTATTGCAAGCCAAAATGAGTACTATATATTATATATGCAGTATGCAGTACAAACGAAGTTACGTACTTCAAAACAATTCAAAGACGTTAAATTTAAGAATGAGATATTCAGAAGCTTTGAGTGTAAAATTAATTATCAATTTATTAAAGTAGAATAACTTTTTTCTTCATCATGGAGGAAGAATTACTTTATTACAGTAGAATAACTCTTTTCTTGCCATAAAGGAAGAATTGCTTTATTACAGTAGAATAGCCCTTTTTTTACCATAGAGGAAGTAGTACTTTATTTTATAGTGCGTAGAATGACCTTCACCGTAATAGAAGAATTAATTCCTTCTTTGACATTTAGTTCTTTGCCCCATATAGGAAGATTTCTCGGTCATTGAGAGCCTGCACAGGCCTTGCGTTATCCTTTCCCCGGTACTGCAATTAATAGATTAACCAATTAAATCAAGGATTTAATTTTTTTTGAAAGTTAAATTATATATTTGTGGTCCTCGACCTTAATGTTTGTTTCTTCTTCTTTATCATCGGCCTAAATTAGTTTAAAAATATAATTATATTTAAAAAGTTATTTGCTGTTGTCTAATAAATAGAATCATAGAACTTACTCACTTAACTATTTTTTTTTTATTTTTATACAAGATAGAATTTCTACTCTAGCCTAATTTAAGTGTATATGTGTGTAAAACTCCCTCCTGGAGACTTGAACCCCGGCCCTTGCCCCCCACACCCCATAAGCATTTATACTTGTAGAGTGACCACTGCATCAAGAGTGTGCGGTGGTTACTCACTTAACTATTGAAATTTGTGAAATGGAGGTCACTTTAATGATGTGAAGCCTACAACATAGCATAAATTCTGTTTGCCATGTCAAAGTTTTTGCTTTTAAAAAATATTTTTATAAGTATAGAAACTAAAATCAAATTGTTCAAAATACAAAAACAATTTTGAAACCATTAACGTGTATTAGGGTATGTGGGCTTTAGGCTCACCTTATTTACTTGTATAGCATACTTACTTGTATTGCACACTCTACCTCCTATATAAATGCACTCATGTATATTCTATTACTTGTGGAATACAATACAATCATTCAGTATTTCTAACATGGTATCAGAGTCACTGCTCTAATTTTCTTGTGTCTTGCAGTCTTGTTCTGTCAGTATTTTTCGTTGCCTTAACTTCTGTGGTCGGTAAACCCTTTTAGTGTCCTCTCCCAACTACTCCGCCGCTGTCAGAATTCCTTAGGGTTGAATCTCCACTGCCAGAGGCTCCTCCTCCGCCGCTAAAACCACTGCCATCATCGGATTTGTCACATTTGACCTCCGATTAGAGCATAAGACATATTACCGTATAGATTTTCAATCGCTCTAAACATTGCCGCCACGCGCCGGGCAAAGTTTTGGCAAATACTTCCATGCACTTCGTGCGCCACCAGGGTTGCTCCAATCTTGTGTGCCGTCGACACCATCAAAACCGTTTTTCTTCGATCTGCATCTTCAAAAAAGAATCAACTTCATCGGATAGTCCATGCACCCTCATGCGCCGCCCAAAGCTTCGACGAAGTTGATCCATGTGCCTCACGCGCCACTAGGTTACCTGCTGACGTCATCTCTAACGTCATCACTGCCACGTCAGCCCTAGTTGACGTCACCAGCTTACGTCAGCGCCACATCATCTGCTAACGTTATTGCCAGTTAGCCTGCTGACGTCATCCGTTGACATTTCTCTGTTGACAGTTGACTTTTGATGTTGATGGTTGACTTTGACTAGGTTTGATCGTTAACTTTTGACTAGAGTTGACTTTTGGCAGTCCAAGTGCTCCTTACCCAGTTTTTCGCGTAGACTTCATTTTTGCAGTTTATTTATTTATTTTTTTTTGCATATTTTGCTTCTAAATAAAGAATAAGGACAGGTCTTATTCTTGTTGCAATAATCGTCGCCGACAATCAAGCAAACGTTTTTGCAATTTTTGTAAACATTTTGGCCATAATATTAAGACTTGCTACCATCTCAACAAATTAGCTGTTTTAATTTCTACTGCTATCGTTGTTAACACTAAGAGTGTCCAACTAATGGCTCCCATCTCTGCACAGTTTAGGTCTTCAAGACGTACTTTCACCATATCCACAGATGACCTTAAAAACATAATCGCCAATGTCATTCGAATGGTTGGTAATGCATCTTATTCCTATTCTCTCTCAGCTTTATCTGGTATGTCTCCTTCCTCTTGGCTTATGGATTCTACTTGTTGCAATCACATGACTCCTCACTCATCCTTATTTTTTGAATTTAAACCTGCACCACACCCTCTTAATATACACAGCAAATGGTTCCACAATGTCTGGTCATAATATAGGTTCCGTTTCAACCTCCAACCTCTCGGTTCCTAGTGTCTTTAATGTTCCTGACCTTTCTTATAATTTATTTTCTGTGGGACAATTAGCTGAGTTAGGTTATCGCATTATCTTTGATTATTCTGGGTGTATTGTGTAGGATCCAAGGATGGGATAGAAGCTTGGGACTTGTCCCAGAGTTGGGCGTATGTTTCCTGTGGAAAACTTTCATCTTCCACTTATTGCTCCTGTCTTTGTTGCTGCAGCTGCTGTAGTTTTTTCTACTCAGTCCTTTACACTTTGGCAAGCTCGACTTGGTCACGCATCTTCCTCTCGAGTACAACAATTGGCTTCTAGAAGTTTTTTAGGTTCAGTGTCTACAGAAAATTTTGGTTGTGTTTCATGTTAGTTAGGAAAACAACCAACTTTGCCTTTCAATACTAGCGAATCAATATCCACTGATATCTTTGACTTTATTCATTTTGATGTTTGGGGGTCTTTCTCTGTTTCTAGTATCGGTGGGTCTCGATATTTTGTTGTCTTTTTTGATGATTACTCTCGCTATAGCTAGATTTTTAATGTGAAACATCGTTTTGAATTATTGCAGGTACATTCTAATTTTGCAAAAATGGTTGAAACTCAATTTTCCAAACGTATCAAAATTTTTCTATCTGATAATGCTCTTGAGTACGCTCAATATGCTTTCTGAGCTGTTTTGCATTCCTATGGCACTGTTCATCAACTAACTTGCCCAGGTACCTCTCAGCAAAATGGTAGCGTCGAATGAAAACTTCGTTATATTCTTGACACTGTTCGTGCTCTCCTTCTCTTTGCCAAGGCTCCTGCACCTTTTTGGGGCGAAGCTGCTCTTCATGCTATTAATCGCATTCCAAGTCCTGTTATCCAAAATCAAACTTCGTATGAGGCCTTTTTGGGTCACCTCCAGACTATCACCAACTTCGCTCCTTTGGTTCTGCCTGTTTCGTTCTTCTTTAACCACATGAGTATAACAAACTTGAGCCTCGGTCAAGGCTTTGTTTTTTTCTTGGCTATGGCGAAACTCAAAAGGGGTATCGATGTTATGATCCTGTCTCTCATCGTCTTCGTATCTCCCGCAATGTTGTCTTTTGGGAACATCGCTCCTTTGTCGAGCTCTCTCACTTCCGTGCCTCCCTATCTTCCTCCTTTGTTTTAGATATTTTTCCAGATGAGGCACATATTCATTTTGTAGCTACTCCTAATTCTCTTGTAGTTGCTCCTAATTCTCTTATAGACTTTTCTGTCCAACCACCAAATACCTTTGATTCCTTTCCTAGTTCACTCTTTAATGAATAGGTGGAAGATGCATAGGTTGAAGACGAGCTACCCAACCTTAAGCTTGGGTCCCCTACTCTTACTCCGCCTGAAGACCTTGCATAAGACATTCCACCTCGTCACTCAACTCTGGTAAGATCCATTCCTACATATTTACTTGATTATCATTGTTACACTGCCCTTGCAACACTGCATGAGCCTCACACCTATCGTGAGGCTTCCACTGACCCTTTATGGCAGATTGTAATGAAAGAGGAACTTGATGCATTATCTAAAAACCATACTTGGAATTTGGTGACTCTCCCCCCTAAGAAATCCGTGGTTGGTTGTAAGTGGATTTACAAGATTAAGACTCGCTCTGATGAGTCCATTGAGGGCTACAAAGCTCGTCTTGTTGCAAAAGGTTTTACATAGGAGTATGTGATTGATTATGAAGAGACCTTTGCTCCAGTTGCTCATATTTCATCTGTTCGTGCCCTTTTAGTTGTTGCTATTGCCAGTAAATGGGACATTTTTTAGATGGATGTAAAAAATGCATTCCTTAATGAGAATTTAATTGAAGAAGTTTATATGCAACCTCCTCCTGGTCTCTCTGTTGAATCAAACAAGGTTTGTCACATTCGATGTGCACTTTATAGCTTTAAACAAGCTCCACGAGCTTGGTTTGCTAAATTCAGCTCTACCATCTCTCGCTTGGATTACATGGCCAGTCATTATGATTTTGCCTTATTTCTTCATCGCACTAACAAAGGCATTATTTTACTTCTCTTGTATGTAGATGATATGATCATAACTGATGATGACCTCAGTGGCATTCAATAACTCAAGGATTTTCTCAGTCAACAGTTTGAGATGAAAGATCTTAGACATCTCAGCTACTTTTTGGGTCTTGAAATCACTCATTTTATAGATGGACTTTATATAATTCAAGCCAAGTATGCCTCTGAACTCTTGTCTCGAGCTGGATTCACTGATAGCAAGACTGTTGACACTCTAATTGAGCTTAATGCGCATCTGACTCTGTCAGGGGGGAAACTATTGTATAATCCCTCTCTTTACAGACGCTTGGTTGGCTGCCTAATTTATCTCACTGTTACTCGTACAGAAATTTCCTATGCTGTTCATTAGGTGAGCCAGTATCTGTCGGTTCCACGATCGACTCACTATGCTGCTGTTTTGCGCACTCTTCGATACCTAAAGGGCACTCTCTTCCATGGTCTTTTCTACTTTGCTCAGTCTCCTCTTGTTTTTTGTGCATTTTCTGATGCTGATTGGGCAGGAAATCCCACTGATCACAGGTCCACCACTGGTTATTACTTTCTTCTTGGTTCTTCTCTGATTTCTTGGCGAAGAAAGAAACAAACACATGTAGCCTGCTTCAGTATTGAAGCAGAATATCGTGCCCTTGCTGATACCACATCTGAGCTCCTTTGGCTACGATGGCTTCTCAAAGACTTAGGTGTGTCCATATCTTCTGCTACTCCTCTTTATTGTGACAACTAGAGTGCCATTCATATTGCTCACAATGATATCTTCCATGAACGGACTAAACACATTGAGATCAATTGTCATTTTATTCGTTATCATCTTGTCCATGGTGCTTTCAAGCTGATCTCAGTCCTTAGGGACGTCTTCATCAAGTCACATCCTAAGGGATGTCTTCGTACTTTGGTTGACAACTTCAAGTTGGCCTCACATCCACCTTGAGTTTGAGGGGGGCTGTTAACGTGTATTAGGGTGTGTGGGCTTTAAGCCCACATTGTTTACTAAAGCCCACATTGTTTACTTGTATAACACGTTTACTTGTATAACACACTTACTTGTACTGTACACTTTGCCTCCTATATAAAGGCACCTATGTATATTCTATTACTTGTTAAATACAATACAATCATTTAGTATTTCTAACAGAAGCAAATGTCAAACATTTAAAAAAATAAAGATAAAAATAAAAAAACAATTAACTCAATTTGAGCTAAATATATATAGCACATTCATCGAAATTAGCTTCACGTAGTAACTGTACTTGTTTGCTTGAGACAGTATTTATCTGAGGCAAGTTCAAGATAGGGTAAATAGTCAAGTTAAAAAGAAAATGAAAAAAAAGAAGAAGAAGAACAAGTAAGAATAGAAGAGTTAATTGGAGTTAGTGAAGGTGTTTGGCCATACCTTTGCATTGACGATCCAAGTAACACCTTCATCACAAGGAGGTGTTGTGAGTGATCCATTATATCTGTAATACTTGAATGTATCTGTGTTTGTCTCTCTAGGATCTATTACCCCTATGGGTCTCCCTCCCCTATTATTAACCAAAGTTTTTAGCTCCTCTGTGAACTGAAAAAAAAACAAATGGAATAATTTTAAAAACACTAAGAAGTTATAATATGTAAAGAATTAATAGGGGATTAATCTAGTGCCTAATTCTTTACCTTTGACAAGAATGAATCGGGCTCACCAATTAGGTAAAACTGGGCACGTACAACAGAAACTTGATTTGATGTGTTTACGTGAACCACATGCAGCTCCAAGTCATACCTGGTTAAGAAATCATTGTACGTAGATGAAATTTGTTGGCGGTGAGATATTTAATTTGAGAGAGAGAGAGACCTCTTGCCGTTGATGAGATGCTCTGCGGGTGAGTGCCAATGGCATTGTCGGAGGGAGTATTGCTTGCCACTGATTTGAATTGATCCAGCATCACCAACCCATTCAACTTGTGTCATCACTCATCACAATTAGATATTGAACCAATATTTTTTTAAAATACCATATTATATTTAAATTTGCATTCTTTGACAACAATATTATTGTGAATATTTAAAATTAATGTTTTGAATTCGGTTTCGTTCAAATCTTATTGGTGTATAAAATCAGTTCACAGCAACCATTATTTGCATCGTATAAAAAATACCGGGCCATATCAGTGTGTTTTGGGCATTTTAGCATATTCTAGCCATTTCATATGAAAACTTAGTTAAGGCTCAGAATATGATTTAGGAGAGGTTGAAATTTTTTTTTTAAATGTTGGGAATGTTGGTAATTTTCCCCCTACAAGTCAGATCTAATCAAGTGTATTTCAATTTCCAATTGTCTTATTTCTAAAAGTTTGATTTCAATATTTTTTTTAAAGAGTAATTCTGAAATGGATATGTGAAATAATTTTGTTATAGTTCATTATTATTATTTTTTATGATATAAACCTTCCATATTGGGAAGTGAGACGACATAAATTATGTAGTTCTTATATTTATTTTATAAGGAATATTATTATTACAAATGCGAAAAATTTTGAAGCGGTACATTGGTATGCCTCGATTTTGAAATTTTTTTTTTCTAATGGTCAATTAGAAGTGGCCTCCAAAATAGTATTCAAAACTTTGTTTAGGACACCTTTTTTTTTCGGTTGTAAATTGTTGAAGTTAATTGAATTGAATGATTGTAAGACATATAATCATGTGATAGATCATTTACTATTTTGGAGATACTTGCTTGTTTAATTTGAGCAAAAAAGGGATGTGTTCTGTATTTATTTTCAATTTTTGTGAGACCCATCACTAAAAAACATGTTTAATTTTGTATTTGTATTCAGTTTTCATTTTTAGTTTCCAATTTTTTTTTTTGAGAAAGAAAAAAGGAGGGAATTGAATACAAAAAGTGAAAAAACTGAATACAACTTTTTGGTATTTTCATTTTCTTGAAAATAAAGAAAATAAATTTTCATAAAAAACCAAATATGTGGGTGTCCCTCTAACATTGACTTGTCCCATCAAAAAACACACTCTCTCAATTGTGTTGAATTTTTAATTGAAAAATATAAAGTGAAAAAAAAAGAGAGCAAAAACTAGACTTGAAAATAATGGCAAACATGAAATGGGTTGGGTAGAGAAAATGAATACAAGATTTGAGAAACAAAAATGAGTTTAGAAAATGAAAAGAGAAAATGAATCCACCCCCAATAATAACTAATCAGGGCCTTGATGATTCATCAATTTTCATCTTACTAATTAGTGGATTATTGCATTTTTATGTTTAGAGGGATTGAGGGTGGAAAGTGAGAGTTGACCCAAATCGAGAAAGGCCTATTATAGTTTATACTTTAAAATTTGAGTAATTTTGTTGCAAGACTTGAATATAAACCTGGCCTGAATGAATTGAAGTAGATCGAACTTTACCTCTAATTAACCATTTGTCCTATATAATTACTAATTAGGTAAAACCGGCTATTTAAATTTTGAATGGTGCTTTTGAAGAGCAAGAGAAGTTGGTCTCCAACATTGGATACATCATACAACATTACATAAATACCATACTATGTCTTTATCATGTAGCTTTTGCTTATAAAACTTGTAAGTAATGTCAAGTACACAACATATTTTGTACTCTTTCTAAAATTCCATGGATGAAAAGTTATGATTGGTGTGTGTAAACTTATTTATTGACAAAGCTTATAAGTTATCTCCTTACCTCAACAGAATGGTCTGTATTCTTTATGATTGCATTAGATGCCTTATAATTCAACCTCAGATCTCCTGGATTTATGTTAACTTGCACATCCTTATTCAATATATCAATTGGAGATTGGGATTGCCCATTCTTACACATTGCCCATTCCGGCTTAAGTTCTCCCCAGTGTTCAGGTCCTTTCGGATTCCCTTCGATATAGTTAAACTCAGGCTCTTCTCCTGCCAAGTAAATTTCAGTATCACATAGGTAATAATAATATTGCAATTCTCATTATATATAAAAAAAAAAAAAAAACAACATTATTAGCATTCTACATGTAAGAATCTTTGGCATTACCAGTTTGAGCAGTAATGGATATTGGCTGCCAATATAGAAGTAACAGTAAAAACCAGCAATTGAAGATTGGTAAACTATAATTCTTCATGATATACAGAAAACAAATGGCAGGTTAAAGAACGCAGTTTACTTGTTCTGAACAGACTGTAATTGTTTTGACCCAATACAGGCACAGCTAAAGCTAGCCAATTTTGTTAGGCCTGTGTGGTGCTTTCCCAACACGAGTCTAATGTGTAAGTTGGGCTGCTTTTGAATAGTAGAAGGAGGTTTGGGCTGCTAGTTGATCAAATTTGACAGTAACATTACGAGATGCATGGGAAATAATGGCCATCTCATTAACAAACATGGATAGAAGTGCTTAAATCCAAACGCTATGTAACAACAAGGATGGTTTGAATTGTGAAACTTTTTGAAAAGGTAGAAGATGCCTCGTCACAAAAAATTATACAATATTTTCGGTGTATATACCATCTCTCTCTCTCATAATGGATTCACCTGGTGTAAAAGATGTGTATATATATTCTTGAAATAGGGTATACCACCTCCATGAAAACACCCCCTCACACATGTGAACACAAATTACTTTTTAGTGGGGGTGGTAGGTTGAACCCACCTCTGACACAGGAAACATGATAGTGGTACTATTTTGGCTAGAAGTTCATTGACATTTGGCAATCTTCCACATTCATGTGAGAGCCTAATTAATTCGGTACTGATAAATATTTTAAAATAAATATAGTATAAAATTGAAGTACATGAGAGGGTTTTTATTTTTTTTTATTTAAGAGTTTCAATCTATAACTTCCACTTTTGATAATAGCTTTTTGTTATCAGACCTAAATATCAATTAATTTTTTATGTAGGTGGGGATAGAACCTAGATCTCTTGTTCAAGCATAGCAAACTTTGTTAGTTGAACTAACTGGAATCTACTACATAAAAACCGCTTTGATGGACATCGATGGGGCCATTTTCCATTTTTTTAGTTCTCATTTTTCTTGGTTCCATACCAATCATAATATTAATGGGGTGGAATATATATGCGTTTTATTCAATTCTATTGGTACATTATAGATTTAATTAAATAAAAAATTCAAACCAAAAGATTAATTATATATATTATTTTACTTATTTCTTTTATTATATTTCAATTTAATAGCTCGTTATTTTATAATAATTTATAAGATATAATTAAAAAAAAAACCAATTAAATAGTAATATATTTAGTTATAGTGTCTTTTTTTTTTTTATAGCAATTTTCTTTACTTTTCATTTCAGTACTCTAAGTTTGCATTTTGTCATTTCAGTCCTTTAAGTTTCAAGCATCTCAATCCAATCCTCCGTTAACGCATCATTCATATCTATTATTAACCGAGAGGTGCTACGTTCATAACATTTTCACAAGAAATCATAGGTGATTAGTTGTTATTGGTTTTAATTTGAACCTGCCATTGAAATTACTTTTGTATCCCACCAATAAGAACTCGGAACAACCTGTCATATAGGATTTGTTGTGAAAATATTGTGGACATAACATTTCTCATTGTTGACCTGTGCAAAACGACACTGTTTTATTCATAATTTACTATTTAATATTTATTTTATTATTTATTTCTTAATGTAAAAGAAACCCAAAAATTAAATAAATAAATAAAAAAACCCAATTACTCCCACAAATCTCACCTTCAGGTTTCTTATCTTCTAATTTCAGTGTAACTTTAATATCTTGAAGTATTATCACACCTGCATCTTAGCTATCTTGATAAATTCTATTTCTGCTTAGTTTGGTTTTGGTTACTTTTGAATAGTTGTATTCTTTTTATTAACTTTCTACAGGTTTCTCTTGAATGCAATAATTGGGTTTTACTACAGTTCCTCTGTCTGTCATTGCTGCAGTCTGGTTTCTACCATTTGGACTATGTTTATGTCCCATTTCTCTCTGTTGTTTTTGTTGCAAAAGGGAGGCTTATGGTTATTCCAAAATAGCTTATGTTCTCTCTTATCTTCCTCATAATTTTCATGATAACCATGTACATCTCTCTCTCTCTCTCTCTCTCTCTCTCTCTCTCTCTCTTGCTCTCTCTCTGTCTCTCTCTGTCTCTCTCTCTGTCTCTCTCTTAGGTTGGTGTTAAGTTGAACTTTTAAACCCAAAAATTAACTAACCCCATATTGAGAGATCAAGTGGGAGAAGGAGACAGAGAGACTGAGGCCGAGTACACCTCCTAGAGCGGAGCAGAGTTGCCGAGAAACCTTGGAGCCAAGCCACCGAAAACTCCTCTCAATCTCCTTCTTCCTCTTGGTCTCTCACTCTCCTTCTTACTCTCGATCTCTCTTTCTCTCTCTTTCCCCCTCTCAGTCTCTCTCTTACTCCCTCTTAATCTCTTACTTATTGGGTTAGGCTAGAAATTTTTGTGTTCTTCAAATGAGGTGAGTGGGGCAATTGGGGCTATTTTAATTTCTGGATTTTTTTAATTAACATTTAAAAAAATATTAAGTATTAAATTATGGCCAAAACGACGTTGTTTTGGGCATGTTAATGATAGATATGGGTGGTGAGTTAGTGGAGGATTGAATTGAGGACGGTTAAAACTTAGAGGAATGAAATGACATAATGCAAATTTAGATGACTGAAATGAAAAGTTATGAAACTTTTTTTTTTTTAAGAGTTTCTACCTATGGCAGGTTTTTTGAGAGGGTGAGTTTTGTATTTTGAAAGAGTTTCAAATCTTCATGGATATGGGTTAGAGGGTGAGTTTTGCATAAGAAGATCTCAAGAGGATACTAGTGTGGTACCGGCCAAGGATCCTACGAAGGTTAAGTAAGATAATGGTCCCAACTCTAGAGTACCAGAGTTGGGGAAGAAATTATGCGTACCTTGATTTGTGAGAGCCTTTGGGTTTTTATAGTAGTGTAGAACCGACCTTATTTACTTGTGTAAGAAGTCTTTTCCTTATAAGATTGTCATTAATGGGCGTAAATCGCAGAATCCTCCTTATATTTGGATTCTATTTCTATTAGGATTCTACAACCCAGAGTTATGCGCGAGACACAAGTTGTTTCCATCTATAAAATGATGGCACGTGTCCTTCGAATCCGTCCACCTTCTACCCATGCACCCTTGATCCATCCACAAGAAGATCTACTTGTTTCAATCCGTCATCTCAATTCAGATATAATCGTCATGTCAAACTTTACCCTCTTCAGCTATCCCCTCACTCCTTGGGTCCATGACCTCTTGGGGGACGGACTCATGGAGTGACGGTTTGATTTGCCCCCGGAGAGATAGTGCTACCTGACATGCTGGCCTAAGGTCATTAATATTGAGTTCATTAATGTCGTAGGACACGTGTCATCTACTTAGCGGCTGTTCCTTGGGAATGAAGCGCCCCTTTGTCTTTGGTGCTGTTCCTTCTATATAAACTTGCCTTTTCATCCCTCATTTTCTACTTTCCATAGAAATTACATGATCAGAGCGCTACCATCATTCTTGTCAAAACATTAATTCCGTACAGTTGGATTATCCGTCATTTGTGCCCTTTGACTGTATATCTACAACCAGTAAGTTCCCTTGCCCTTTATTAATGAACTTTCATTCAATTTTGTATCACCGTCTTCTATTTTAGATTCATCAGTCTTAGGGTTTACCATCACGTGTAGGTGACAAATGTCTAGTGCGTCGAGTAACCAGTCCATTGTCGGGGCGGGATACGATGAAGTGTACCCGTCCAGTTAAAAAGACCTTGCCACTTCAAGTGAAGAAAGAAATTCGTCCGCCACCTCTCCTACCTCAAGGAATGAGGACCTGGAGACAGATAGGCTAGATAGTGACATTAGTGACGGCCTAGATGGAGCTGAGCCCCCGATCCAATCTGTTACTAGTCCTGATGGACTAAGGGAGTTTATAATACTACCGTTATGGATGGTTAATGATTTCAGGTCCATAATTAAAGGCACGCACTTCAAGACACTTAGATCTAAGTATCAAATTCCTGACAATATCCCTATCCGTCTACCCTATAAGTCAGAGAAGTGCTATTATGAGGGAGTGGAAGGAGTTGGGGTTTATGAACAAATGTTAAAGGCGGGGCTCAGGTTTCCTTTAAGTTTACTCCATCGTCACCTTCTTCATTTCCTTGGGTTGTCTGTCACCCAAATCTCCCCCAACGCCTGGAGGGTTTTTCTAGGAGTGGAGGTCTTATATGGGGCCATGTCCGATGGAGCCCGACGGTTGACGGTGGAAGAGTTCTTTCATTGTTACCGTCCAACAGAGATTAACCACTCAAGTGGGATGTATAGTTTTGTGGCTAGGAGCACATTATTGAGGCTTGTGTGCGACACCCCTGACTCCAATAAAAATTGGAAGAGTTGATACTTTTTTATGGACGGTGACACATGGATGGGTCGTCCTAGGAAAACCGAATACATGCCTGCCGATACAACATGGGGCATAATGCCCCCGTTTGGTATGCATCCATCTTATAAACTTGTTAATTTTAGCTTTCCCACTTTTCTAACCGTTTCTCCATTTTATTAACAATTCGGGACTGTCCACAAGTTTCACTCAAGCAGTAGAGCTTCTTAGAGAAGATTTTCAAGAAAACTAAGTATGAGGAAAGGACGTGGGCTAAACTGGTCAACCTTGATACCCTCTACTAGTATTGTGATGGACCAAAGCCAACTCCAGTTGCCCGTCGCTACGAACTCCAAGTTCGCCATTGTAAGTCCGTCACCACAATCTTAACGGTAATTCTTTCCTTCTACTCTTTTAACTTGTATACCCGTCCACTTTTACAAAGATGAATGATGCGAGGAGGAGAGCCTTCATTAAGCAGCAAGCTGCTATAAGGAAGAAACATGAGGGGGGTCAGCCCTCCAAGGGGACAGGTACTTCCCTTCCGTTAGTAAAGAGGAAGCCACTACAGAAGTCTGACCGTCTTCCTAAGAAGCCCAAAACTGTTCCTGAGCCCGTCGTAGGTCGCAAGGCGAAGACTAAGAAAATTTCTCACGGGCCAGGAGTGGGCAAAGGTTTGATGAAGGCCCCCTCCGCCATGGAGAAGCCTCCCGTCCTCCTTCGTGAGGATTTGAAGTACGCATTAGAAAAGCTCTCATCCATTTTTACTCCTGATGACTACAAGGACCTGGGCAACCATGCTACGGAGGGCATGGGGAGATGGGGCTCTTTAGCATAACTCAAGTAAATATTATGCCCGTCGCCCTTTTTATTTCCTTTCCCTTCATCTTTTGTGTCTAACTCTCTCTTTTCCAGGCCATGGTGATGATGAAAGGGTTGATGGGCCATTGACTCAGTTATGAGATGGCTTTGGATCGTCTAAAGGCTAAAGCAACGTCGACGGAGGAGGAGCTGGCTGAGCTCAAGACCTGGAAGGTGGTCTAGGAGAAGTAGCTGGCCTTGTCGGAGCAAGTCCAGGGCGAACTTGAAAAGCAGACAGAGGTGCTGCAGAAGGTCCTTGAAGATAAAGAAAAAGAAATCAAAACTGTCAAGGATCAGCTTTGTCAAGATAAGGAGGATGCGGTGCGAGAATATCGCGATTCCGAGGCGTACTTGATGGAGTTAGGTGGCACCTTTGCTAACAGATTTGAAGACTATTTCCGTCAAGTAAAGGCTTCTTATCCGAACTTGGAAATGTCGGGTGTTTCTATAGATGCTCAGGTCCAGACCTCTGTTCTACCCTTTCAATTTGAGAGCACAGAAGATTTGTTCGCTGAAGATGCCCCGGTGGACGATCCCCATGTTGACGGTGAATCTATTCCCAAGAGTGCACCTCAACCAGTCGAAGGTGATGCCCATCAGCCTAATGTTCCAGCCTCAGTGGAGGGAAATGAAGAAGATTCCATGGTCCAGTAATAGAGTTTTTATTTTATTTTATTTTATTTTTTTTGAACAACTTATGCAATGTTGTAAACATTTGCCCTTCACAGGCTTTCATTAAGTAAGTTATGCCCTCTTTATTATCCGTCTTTAGAAAGATCTCAAGCTCATAATAAATGTGTTTGATTTTATTCAAATGGTTGTTGATATCGTCCACTTTATAATGGTTACCCTTCTAGTTGGATTTGTACGCAATGGTATCCGTCCGTCAGACAGGCTTATAACTAATCCTGTCCATTTTTGAGGACCTCACTTGAATTCGTCCACTTTGTGAACACTATAGATGATTCCGTCATCTTTAAGGACTTTATTGGAATTCGTCCACCTTGTAAACTTTAAATGAATTTTGCTCACTTTGTGATCATAATTGATTCCATCCTCTTTAAGGACTTTTAATGGAATTTGTCCACCTTGTGGAAATTAATCTTGCCCACTTTGTGAATATCATAATTGATTTCGTCCTCATTAAGGACTTTTAATGGAATCCATCCACCTTGTGGACTTTAAATTAATCTTGCCCACTTTGTGAACATCATAATTAATTCCGTCCTCTCTTTAAGGACTTTTAATGGAATCTGTCCACCTTGTGGACATTAAATTAATCTTGCCCACTTTGTGAATATCATAATTGATTCTGTCCTCTTTACGGACTTTTAATGGAATCCGCCCACCTTGTGGACTTTAAATTAATCTTGCCCACTTTGTGAACATCATAATTGATTCCGTCCTCTTTAAGGACTTTTAATGGAATCCGTCCACCTTGTGGCTTGTTCGAATGCTTAGATATCAAAGTAGAAGGAGAAATAAATCATATCTGAATAAACACTTATTATGATAAACGTAAGCATAAGTAAAAAATTGTCTTTAAAAGAAAATCTTGTTCCTTGAGCTTCAAAAATTAACTAAGAAATAAATTGAAAAATGAGAGTGTTGAATTAATAAACTTAAAGTGTAGCTTTTTTTCGATGTCATCTACTGGTAGTACTTCTTGAGATGCTCAATGTTCCAAGGATGGTGAAATTTCTGTCTATTTAGAGATTCCAAGTGGTATGTGCCTTTCCTTGACCATGAAACGACTCTGTAGGGGCCTTCCCAGTTGGGACCAAGCTTCCCTTGAGTGAGATCTCTAATACTGCCCATCACTTTTCTTAAAACAAGGTCTCCAACCTTGAAATCTCTGTGTTTGACCTTAGAGTTGTAGTGCTTGGCCATGAGGTCTTGATATCGTGCGAGTCTTTGTTCAGTTGTGGCCCTGACTTCGT
This sequence comes from Lithocarpus polystachyus, assembly GCA_033629205.1. Classification (NCBI taxonomy): domain Eukaryota; kingdom Viridiplantae; phylum Streptophyta; class Magnoliopsida; order Fagales; family Fagaceae; genus Lithocarpus; species Lithocarpus polystachyus. The sequence goes on from CM066168.1 coordinate 50,647,631, forward strand.
CTATTAAATCAAGCTGCAAACGCATGGCCTCGTCGTTTCTCCTCTCATCATGGTTATCCACCCTGAAGCTTGTAAGTTCAACCTCGGCTGGAATAACTGCTTCACTTTCGTATGCTAGTCGAAACGGTGTTTCTCTCGTAGGTGTTCTAGCCGTTATTCTGTATGCCCATAGCACGCTTGGTAGCTTTTCCGGCCATATACCCTTTGCCCCAGATCACCGAACCCAGTGAAAGAAGAAGAAGAAAAAAAAAAAAAAGCTAAAACCCAGAAACCCGAACCTAGTGAAAGAAGAAAGGAAAAAAAGAAAAAAAGAAGGAAGAAGACGAGCTGATCAGAAGAAAGGAAGGAAAAAAAAAAAAAAAGAAGAAGGAAGAAGATGAAAGAGGAAGAAGACGCTGATCAGAAGAAAGGAAGGAAAAAAAAAAAAAAAGGAAGAAGACGAAAGAGGATGAAGACGTTGATCAGGAGAAAGGAAAAAAAAAAAGTCAGTTGGTTAAAAGGTGCAGCTGAGTGGGTCCATGATGTGTGTTTAATTACAAAAACGCCATTGAGTTATGAGTTATGGAAACTGAAAACAACCAAAATGTGTTTTCAGTTTCCAGAACTCATAACTCGAAAATCAGAAAATTGAGTGATGGAAATAGAGTTATGATGCTCCCAAACGGACTTCTTGCTATGGGTCCCACCATTTTTGAGTTATGATTTATGGAAACAGAGTTATGAGTTATGGAAACTAGAAATCCAAACAGCCCTTTCCCCACTACCTGTGTACACCACTTAGAGGCTTTTCGTTCTGATCATAGGCCACTGTTATTGGCCTTTGATTACGAGTTTAGGAGATTTTATCGAAAGGGTCGCCCTTTTAGATTTGAAGCAATGTGGTTGAAGGACAAATCTTGTGAAACGGCAATTAAAACTTCTTGGGAAAATTCGTTGGGCTCATCTTTAGTTGCTAATTTATGGAAAAAAATTGATCTCTGCCAAATTAATCTCTGAGTTTGGAACCGTGAGACCTTTGGGCATGTTGGTATTAATCTAGAGAAAAAGTTGAAGGAGCTGCATAGGGCCGAAGAGATGGGGCTGTATAGCACCGATCCTGACTGTATTGGGCAGCTTCAGGATGATATTCAAGCTCTTAAAACCAACGAAGAAACAATGTGGAAGCAGAGGTCTTGTAACAATTGGCTGAAGGATGAAGATAGCAACACCAAATTTTTTCATAGTAGGGCTACCCAACGGAATAAGCTCAAATACATTTCAGGCTTGGAGGATGATAATGGTGTGTGGGTGGAAGAGGATGGCCGAATGGGTAAATTATTTGAAGAATACTTCTCCAACCTGTTTACAGCCTCTAACTCGACAGATATTGATAATATTCTAGAGGGTATTCAACCTAAGGTCTCGGAGGAAATGAATTTGAGTCTTAGAAACCTCACTGCTGAGGAAATCCAATCAACCATGCAACAAATGGCACCCCTTTCAACCCTTGGACCTGATGGCATGTCTCAAGTTCCTCTTGATGCATTATCCAAAACAAACGTGTACCGTATATGAGAGGGATACACAAAAATCATAATACTAAATTATAGCCATTGGAACTAAAACGGTGAACTGAAAATACTAACCTCATTCTCATTTATAACTTTGTCTGAACTTGAGGAAAACAAAGGGGATATCCAATCAATTTAACTTGCAAAAATGAAAACCCCAATTATTTTTCAAAGAAATTTCTATATTAATAAGAGAGAGAGAGAGAGAGAGAGAGAGAGAGAGAGAGAGAGAGAGGGGAAATTACATGAATACAAGATTGAGGTGAACAAGTCCCAAACAACAGCACCGAAGATCTAAGAGTCTAATCACTGACAAACTAAGATCGGAGAGATAGAAAGGCCAAAGAAATAGATCATACAATAGGGGATATATTAGAGAGAGGTTGAATCTTCTCGAAAGAGAAGTGAAGATTGATTCATTATTATGATTAAATCTTCAAACCAAAACAACGTCATTTTTTAGACATGAAATGACGTAATTTCATCATCTAAAACGTCATTGTTTTGTATGAGTGTGTGTGTATATATATGGTTTTGCAAAATTTTCCATCGATGGATGCACGATGGACTATTGGTATCAATGCATCCATCGGTGTCAGTTTCTCAAATTTTTCATCGATTACTATAACTGATTTTGTAGTCACCCCATTTGGTAGTCAGTGTAGTTGGTTTTCGATATATATACCCCTAGTCATTCAAAATGAATACTCTATTTTACTCAGTTTAGCAATTAAATATTTGTCCATCCTAAGCCAATTCATTATTGTATATTTTTTCTCTCAATTTATTATATGGTAGTCATTTAAATGAGTACTTTACCTAACACAGTTTAACAATAAAGTTTTAATTTTTTTAAAATTTTAATGGAATTTGTTAATAAATAAAAAAATCCACCTTAAGTCAATTTATTACTGTTTTTTTTTTTAATTTATTAATTGATATTTGTTAGGGATAGAAAATTGCCTTTGGGAAGGATGCAATTAATAACAATTAGTTCTAACAACAAAAAATAATTAATTTGACAATTCTCATAATAAAAATGTTGATATACAATGTATAATGCTTTTCCCTTTACAGATTTTGAAAATGTGGTTGATAAGCAGTCTTACCTTTATTAAAAATATAATTTGTTTGGGGAAACAATTAATAAGAAAAAGTTTGGGACGAAGATTTTATATTATAGGTCCAGCCGAAGTTTTATTTATTTATGTATTTTTTAATGAAAGTCTATATATCCTAAGTTAATAGGTTATTGTTAGCAAGGTGATAGACGGATGCCTTGTAATGGACTACAGTTCAAGACGCTGGTATGTTTCATTTTCTTATATGTTTTTTCATTTCACACACACATATATATTGTATTGAACTCTTAAATTGCTGCTAAACATTTATTTTCAGTTAAACAAGTGAAGATATTCCATCAAAGCTTTTACTACAGTAGATACGCATTAGCAGAAACTTGTGCCACATACAATTGGGAGATCCATCCATTGATCCATATTGTAAAAAGCGGGGAAAAAAAACTCTGGAAAAAAATAAAAGAAATCTTTTGTTTGCCCTAACTAGAATCGTTAGAAATATATTAGCCCATTAGCATAGGCCCAAGCCTAATTCTACTTTGTGTGCAAGCCAAGTCTCTGACTTATACTAGACGTCTATTAGTCTAGGGTTTAGTCTACTATATATACACATGTTATGATATATTGTAACACAGGATTTCTACTACACTATAATATTTTATTGATGCAGCTCTTTAGGATTTCCTCCGTAACCCTAATGTAGGCCGTTAGACTGAACTACGTAACCCTCGTGTGTTATTGTGTTTTATACTTTATGCTTTCGCTTTCGCATCCATACTAGCATATTCAACATGGTGTATCAATGCTAATATTTGACAAGAATGAAACAGTTACAAAAAAAAAAAAAAAAAACATAGAATGAAACAGTAGTCCAAAATCTAGCAGAATATGACTGTTGTCATATTATGTTCACCTTTGATTATATCATTTAAGGGAAAAAGTGTTCTGGTATATATGAACTTGGGAAACAATAGACTAATAAATAAAACCTATGCATAAATACAAGTTTTTCTTGACATGTCAAGTAAAAAGAAAATCATCTAAATCCGTCTGTGGTTTGCTTTTAATGAGAAGTTGTTTATTTTGGTCATTGTTGTTGCTTAGCTTTTCCAACGTGTCCATTCAAAATTTTCTGTTGCTTCTTTTACATGCATCAAATATTCAAATGCAAAGCATGGAATGAATAATGATCATCACAAGTGTTAGAGCTTAGAATTCTATCAAATATTATCTGTGCATGACGCATGAATTACTTCCTGCATATGCTTCTGGAGCTTCCCTGACCTATGTGTTTTGCTCAATAGCTACAAGGCAATGGGTTATATTGGCACTGGATGTAGGAACTGTTGCTTGTGGAGGAAAGTGCCAATTAGGGTGATTGGAGTTTTCAATTAAAAGACCTCCATGCATGTTTTATGTTTTCTTAGATATTAAATGAAATTAACTGTGTAGTTAGAAATAGAACAAAATCACTTAGAATGTTGCTGTTTTGATGGAAAGGAGGAAGCCTTTGGTGGTTAAGTAAATATTCATTAAATTCATTATTTTTTAACAAGTTAAAATATTTTTAGATAATTGATGATTTATCATAGTATCAAATAAGTGATCTTAATCTTTTTTGATAATCAGTAAAAAAATGAATATTGGTTCTAAAAATTATTAGACCGATTTTGAGCTTCAAAGGATTGAAGGTTTGAGGCAGCTGGTGGGCTGCAGATCGAAGTAATATATATGGTTCTATGGTGGAACACATTAAAAAGATACGAATATACCAACAAATTAAGGAAATGGTGAGAAGACACCAATAACCCTAGCTAGTTTCTTGCCGTGGAATATTTTAGATATTAAATCTACATATTGTGATACCCTAAATGACAATATAACTCACCAATATAGAATTTATTAGATATTAGATCTAATATCTTATATTTTAGATAATAAATCTTAAAATAAACTAGGGTAAAATAAAATCATAATAATAATTAACCCTAATTAACTTTAGATAAATTAACTGCGCGAACATTCACTTGCGTTATGTTTTATTGAATCTATTTTCAATAGCTTATTTTATTTTGAAAAGTAACCTATTTAATATAATGTTGTACTTTAGCAAAAAAAAGTTTTAAAAAACTATACATAAACATTAGATGACATTTTAAGTTAAGATTGACAGAAGATTAATTATTGCAAGCCAAAATGAGTACTATATAGTATATATGCAGTATGCAGTACAAACGAAGTTACGTACTTCAAAACAATTCAAAGACGTTAAATTCAAGAATGAGATATTCAGAAGCTTTGAGTGTAAAATTAATTATCAATTTATTAAAGTAGAATAACTTTTTTCTTCATCATGGAGGAAGAATTACTTTATTACAGTAGAATAACTCTTTTCTTGCCATAGAGGAAGAATTGCTTTATTACAGTAGAATAGCCCTTTTTTTTTCCATAGAGGAAGTAGTACTTTATTTTACAGTGCGTAGAATGACCTTCAATTCACCGTAATAGAAGAATTAATTCCTTCTTTGACATTTAGTTCTTTGCCCCATATAGGAAGATTTTTCGGTCATTGAGAGCCTGCACAGGCCTTGCGTTATCCTTTCCCCGGTACTGCAATTAATAGATTAACCAATTAAATCAAGGATTTAATTTTTTTTGAAAGTTAAATTATATATTTGTGGTCCTCGACCTTAATGTTTGTTTCTTCTTCTTTATCATCAGCCTAAATTAGTTTAAAAATATAATTATATTTAAAAAGTTATTTGCTGTTGTCTAATGAATAGAATCATAGAACTTACTCACTTAACTAATTTTTTTTTTTTTTTGATACAAGATAGTATTTCTACTCTAGCCTAATCTAAGTGTATATGTGTGTGAAGCTCCGTCCTGGAGACTTGAACCCCGACCCTTGCCTCCCACACCCCACAACCATTTATACTTGTGGAGTAACCACTGCACCAAGGGTGTGCGGTGGTTACTCACTTAACTATTGAAATTTGTGAAAAGGAGGTCACTTTAATGATGTGAAGCCTACAACATAGCATAAATTCTGTTTGCCATGTAAAAGTTTTTGCTTTTAAAAAATATTTTTATAAGTCTAGAAACTAAAATCAAATTGTTCAAAATACAAAAACAATTTTGAAACCGTTAACGTGTATTAGGGTATGTGGGCTTTAGGCCCACCATATTTACTTGTATAGCATACTTACTTGTATTGCACACTTTGCCTCCTATATAAATGCACACATGTATATTCTATTACTTGTGGAATACAATACAATCATTTGGTATTTCTAACAGAAGCAAATGTCAAACATTTAAAAAAATAAAGATAAAAATAAAAAAACAATTAACTCAATTTGAGCTAAATATATATAGCACATACATCGAAATTAGCTTCACGTAGTAACTGTACTTGTTTGCTTGAGACAGTATTTATCTGAGGCAAGTTCAAGATAGGGTAAATAGTCAAGTTAAAAAGAAAATGAAAAAAAGAAGAAGAAGAACAAGTAAGAATAGAAGAGTTAATTGGAGTTAGTGAAGGTGTTTAGCCATACCTTTGCATTGACGATCCAAGTAACACCTTCATCACAAGGAGGTGTTGTGAGTGATCCATTATATCTGTAATACTTGAATGTATCTGTGTTTGTCTCTCTAGGATCTATTACCCCTATGGGTCTCCCTCCCCTATTATTAACCAAAGTTTTTAGCTCCTCTGTGAACTGAAACAAAAACAAATGGAATAATTTTAAAAACACTAAGAAGTTATAATATGTAAAGAATTAATAGGGGATTAATCTAGTGCCTAATTCTTTACCTTTGACAAGAATGAATCGGGCTCACCAATTTGGTAAAACTGGGCACGTACAACAGAAACTTGATTTGATGTGTTATTGTGAACCACATGCAGCTCCAAGTCATACCTGGTTAAGAAATCATTGTACGTAGATGAAATTTGTTGGCGGTGAGATATTTAATTTGAGAGAGAGAGAGACCTCTTGCCGTTGATGAGATGCTCTGCGGGTGAGTGCCAATGGCATTCTCGGAGGGAGTATTGCTTGCCACTGATTTGAATTGATCCAGCATCACCAACCCATTCAACCTGTGTCATCACTCATCACAATTAGATATTGAACCAATATTTTTTTAAAATACCATCTTATATTTAAATTTGCATTCTTTGACAACAATATTATTGTGAATATTTAAAATTAATGTTTTGAATTCGGTTTCGTTCAAATCTTATTGGTGTATAAAATCAGTTCACAGCAACCATTATTTGCATCGTCTAAAAAATACCGGGCCATATCAGTGTGTTTTGGGCATTTTAGCCTATTCTAGCCATTTCATATGAAAACTTAGTTAAGGCTCAGAATATGATTTAGGAGAGGTTGAAATTTTTTTTTAAAATGTTGGGAATGTTGGTAATTTTCCCCCTACAAGTCAGATCTAATGAAGTGTATTTCAATTTCCAATTGTCTTATTTCTAAAAGTTTGATTTCAATATTTTTTTTAAAGAGTAATTCTGAAATGGATATGTGAAATAATTTTGTTATAGTTCATTATTATTATTTTTTATGATATAAACCTTCCATATTGGGAAGTGAGACGACATAAATTATGTAGTTCTTATATTTATTTTATAAGGAATATTATTATTACAAATGCGAAATATTTTGAAGCGGTACATTGGTATGCCCCGATTTTGAAAATTTTTTTTTTCTAACGGTCAATTAGAAGTGGCCTCCAAAATAGTATTCAAAACTTTGTTTAGGATACCTTGTTTTTTCGGTTGTAAATTGTTGAAGTTAATTGAATTGAACGATTGTAAGACATATAATCATGTGATAGATCATTTACTATTTTGGAGATACTTGCTTGTTTAATTTGAGCAAAAAAGGGATGTGTTCTGTATTTATTTTCAATTTTTGTGCGACCCATCACTAAAAAACATGTTTAATTTTGTATTTGTATTCAGTTTTCATTTTTAGTTTCCAATTTTTTTTTTTTTTTTTTTTTTTTGAGAAAGGAAAAAGGAGGGATTTGAATACAAAAAGTGAAAAAACTTAATACAACTTTTTGGTATTTTTATTTTCTTGAAAATAAAGAAAATAAATTTTCATAAAAAACCAAATATGTGGGTGTCCCTCTAACATTGACTTGTCCCATCAAAAAACACACACTCTCTCAATTGTGTTGAATTTTTAATTGAAAAATATAAAGTGAAAAAAAGAGAGAGCAAAAACTAGACTTGAAAATAATGGCAAACATGAAATGGGTTGGGTAGAGAAAATGAATACAAGATTTGAGAAACAAAAATGAGTTTAGAAAATGAAAAGAGAAAATGAATCCACCCCCAATAATAACTAATCAGGGCCTTGATGATTCATCAATTTTCATCTTACTAATTAGTGGATTACTGCATTTTTATGTTTAGAGGGATTGAGGGTGGAAAGTGAGAGTTGACCCAAATCGAGAAAGGCCTATTATAGTTTATACTTTAAAATTTGAGTAATTTTGTTCCAAGACTTGATTATAAACCTGGCCTGAATGAATTGAAGTAGATCGAACTTTACCTCTAATTAACCATTTGTCCTATATAATTACTAATTAGGTAAAACCGGCTATTTAAATTTTGAATGGTGCTTTTAAAGAGCAAGAGAAGTTGGTCTCCAACATTGGATACATCATACAACATTACATAAATACCATACTATGTCTTTATCATGTAGCTTTTGCTTATAAAACTTGTAAGTATTGTCAAGTACACAACATATTTTGTACTCTTTCTAAAATTCCATGGATGAAAAGTTATGATTGGTGTGTGTAAACTTATTTATTGACAAAGCTTATAAGTTATCTCCTTACCTCAACAGAATGGTCTGTATTCTTTATGATTGCATTAGATGCCTTATAATTCAACCTCAGATCTCCTGGATTTATGTTAACTTGCACATCCTTATTCAATATATCAATTGGAGATTGGGATTGCCCATTCTTACACATTGCCCATTCCGGCTTAAGTTCTCCCCAGTGTTCAGGTCCTTTTGGATTCCCTTCGATATAGTTAAACTCAGGCTCTTCTCCTGCCAAGTAAATTTCAGTATCACATAGGTAATAATAATATTGCAATTCTCATTATATATAAAAAAAAAAAAAAACAACATTATTAGCATTCTACATGTAAGAATCTTTGGCATTACCAGTTTGAGCAGTAATGGATATTGGCTGCCAATATAGAAGTAACAGTAAAAACCAGCAATTGAAGATTGGTAAACTATAATTCTTCATGATATACAGAAAACAAATGGCAGGTTAAAGAACGCAGTTTACTTGTACTGAACAGACTGTAATTGTTTTGACCCAATACAGGCACAGCTAAAGCTAGCCAATTTTGTTAGGCCTGTGTGGTGCTTTCCCAACACGAGTCTAATGTGTAAGTTGGGCTGCTTTTGAATAGTAGAAGGAGGTTTGGGCTGCTAGTTGATCAAATTTGACAGTAACATTACGAGATGCATGGGAAATAATGGCCATCTCATTAACAAACATGGATAGAAGTGCTTAAATCCAAACGCTATGCAACAACGAGGATGGTTTGAATTGTGAAACTTTTTGAAAAGGTAGAAGATGCCTCATCACAAAAAATTATACAATATTTTCGGCGTATATACCATCTCTCTCATAAGGGATTCACCTGGTGTAAAAGATGTGTATATATATTCTTGAAATAGGGTATACCACCTCCATGAAAACACCCCCCCACACATGTGAACACAAATTACTTTTTGGTGGGGGTGGTAGGTTGAACCCACCTCTGACACAGGAAACATGATAGTGGTACTATTTTGGCTAGAAGTCCATTGACATTTGGCAATTTTCCACATTCATGTGAGAGCCTAATTAATCCAGTGCTGATAAATATTTTAAGATAACTATAGTATAAAATTGAAGTACATGAGAGGGTTTTTATTTTTTTTTATGTAAGAGTTTCAATCTATGACGTCCACTTTTGATAATAGCTTTTTGTCACCAGACCTAAATATCAATTAATTTTTTATGTAGGTGGGGATAGAATCTAGATCTCTTGTTCAAGCATAGCAAACTTAGTTAGTTGAACTAACTGGAATCTACTACATAAAAACCGCTTTGATGGACATCGATGGGGCCATTTTCCATTTTTTTAGTTCTCATTTTTCTTGGTTCCATACCAATCATAATATTAATGGGGTGGAATATATATGCGTTTTATTCAATTCTATTGGTACATTATAGATTTAATTAAATAAAAAATTCAAACCAAAAGATTAATTATATATATTATTTTACTTATTTCTTTTATTATATTTCAATTTAATAGCTCGTTATTTTATAATAATTTATAAGATATAATTAAAAAAAAACCAATTAAATAGTAATATATTTAGTTATAGTGTCTTTTTTTTTTTTTTTTATAGCAATTTTCTTTACTTTTCATTTCAGTACTCTAAGTTTGCATTTTGTCATTTCAGTCCTTTAAGTTTCAAGCATCTCAATCCAATCCTCCGTTAACGCATCATTCATATCTATTATTAACTGAGAGGTACTACGTTCATAACATTTTCACAAGAAATCATAGGTGATTAGTTGTTATTGGTTTTAATTTGAACCTGCCATTGAAATTACTTTTGTATCCCACCAATAAGAACTCGGAACAACCTGTCATATAAGATTTGTTGTGAAAATATTGTGGACATAACATTTCTCATTGTTGACCTGTGCAAAACGACACTGTTTTATTCATAATTTACTATTTAATATTTATTTTATTATTTATTTCTTAATGTAAAAGAAACCCAAAAATTAAATAAATAAATAAAAAAACCCAATTACTCCCACAAATCTCACCTTCAGGTTTCTTATCTTCTAATTTCAATGTAACTTTAATATCTTGAAGTATTATCACACCTGCATCTTAGCTATCTTGATAAATTCTATTTCTGCTTAGTTTGGTTTTGGTTACTTTTGAATAGTTGTATTCTTTTTATTAACTTTCTACAGGTTTCTCTTGAATGCAATAATTGGGTTTTACTACAGTTCCTCTGTCTGTCATTGCTGCAGTCTGGTTTCTACCATTTGGACTATGTTTATGTCCCATTTCTCTCTGTTGTTTTTGTTGCAAAAGGGAGGCTTATGGTTATTCCAAAATAGCTTATGTTCTCTCTTATCTTCCTCATAATTTTCATGATAACCATGTACATCTCTCTCTCTCTCTCTCTCTCTCTCTCTCTCTCTCTCTCTCTCTCTTAGGTTGGTGTTAAGTTGAACTTTTAAACCCAAAAATTAACTAACCCCATATTGAGAGATCAAGTGGGAGAAGGAGACAGAGAGACTGAGGCCGAGTACACCTCCTAGAGCGGAGCAGAGTTGCCGAGAAACCTTGGAGCCAAGCCACCGAAAACTCCTCTCAATCTCCTTCTTCCTCTTGGTCTCTCACTCTCCTTCTTACTCTCGATCTCTCTTTCTCTCTCTTTCCCCCTCTCAGTCTCTCTCTTACTCCCTCTCAATCTCTTACTTATTGGGTTAGGCTAGAAATTTTTGTGTTCTTCAAATGAGGTGAGTGGGGCAATTGGGGCTATTTTAATTTCTGGATTTTTTTAAATTAACATTTAAAAAAATATTAAGTATTAAATTATGGCCAAAACAACGTTGTTTTGGGCATGTTAATGATAGATATGGGTGGTGAGTTAGTGGAGGATTGAATTGAGGACGGTTAAAACTTAGAGGAATGAAATGACATAATGCAAATTTAGATGACTGAAATGAAAAGTTATGAAACTTTTTTTTTTTTTTTAAGAGTTTCTACCTATGGCAGGTTTTTTGAGAGGGTGAGTTTTGTATTGTGAAAGAGTTTCAAATCTTCATGGATATGGGTTAGAGGGTGAGTTTTGCATAAGAAGATCTCAAGAGGATACCAGTGTGGTACCGGCCAAGGATCCTTCGAAGGTTAAGTAAGATAATGGTCGCAACTCTAGAGTACCAGAGTTGGGGAAGAAATTATGCGTACCTTGATTTGTGAGAGCCTTTAGGTTTTTATAGTAGTGTAGAACCGACCTTATTTACTTGTGTAAGAAGTCTTTTCCTTATAAGATTGTCATTAATGGGCGTAAATCGCAGAATCCTCCTTATATTTGGATTCTATTTCTATTAGGATTCTACAACCCAGAGTTATGCGCGAGACACAAGTTGTTTCCATCTATAAAATGATGGCACGTGTCCTTCGAATCCGTCCACCTTCTACCCATGCACCCTTGATCCATCCACAAGAAGATCTACTTGTTTCAATCCGTCATCTCAATTCAGATATAATCGTCATGTCAAACTTTACCCTCTTCAGCTGTCCCCTCACTCCTTGGGTCCATGACCTCTTGGGGGACGGACTCATGGAGTGACGGTTTGATTTGCCCCCGGAGAGATAGTGCTACCTGACATGCTGGCCTAAGGTCATTAATATTGAGTTCATTAATGTCGTAGGACACGTGTCATCTACTTAGCGGCTGTTCCTTGGGAACGAAGCGCCCCTTCGTCTCTGGTGCTGTTCCTTCTATATAAACTTGCCTTTTCATCCCTCATTTTCTACTTTCCATAGAAATTACATGATCTGAGCGCTACTATCATTCTTGTCAAAACATTAATTCCGTCCAGTTGGATTATCCGTCATTTGTGCCCTTTGACTGTATATCTACAACCAGTAAGTTCCCTTGCCCTTTATTAATGAACTTTCATTCAATTTTGTATCACCGTCTTCTATTTTAGATTCATCAGTCTTAGGGTTTACCGTCACGTGTAGGTGACAAATGTCTAGTGTGTCGAGTAACCAGTCCATTGTCGGGGCGGGATACGATGAAGTGTACCCGTCCAGTTAAAAAGACCTTGCCACTTCAAGTGAAGAAAGAAATTCGTCCGCCACCTCTCCTACCTCAAGGAATGAGGACCTGGAGACAGATAGGCTAGATAGTGACATCAGTGACGGCCTAGATGGAGCTGAGCCCCCGATCCAATCTGTTACTAGTCCTGATGGACTAAGGGAGTTTATAATACTACCGTTATGGATGGTTAATGATTTCAGGTCCATAATTAAAGGCACGCACTTCAAGACACTTAGATCTAAGTATCAAATTCTTGACAATATCCTTATCTGTCTACCCTATAAGTCAGAGAAGTGCTATTATGAGGGAGTGGAAGGAGTTGGGGTTTATGAACAAATGTTAAAGGCGGGGCTTAGGTTTCCTTTAAGTTTACTCCGTCGTCACCTTCTTCATTACCTTGGGTTGTCTGTCACCCAAATCTCCCCCAATGCCTGGAGGGTTTTTCTAGGAGTGGAGGTCTTATATGGGGCCATGTCCGATGGAGCCCGACGGTTGACGGTGGAAGAGTTCTTTCATTGTTACCGTCCAACAGAGATTAACCACTCAAGGGGGATGTATAGTTTTGTGGCTAGGAGCATATTATTGAGGCTTGTGTGTGACACCCCTGACTCCAATAGAAATTGGAAGAGTTGATACTTTTTTATGGACGGTGACACATGGATGGGTCGTCCTAGGAAAACCGAATACATGCCTGTCGATACAACATGGGGCATAATGCCCCCGTCTAGTATGCATCCGTCTTATAAACTTGTTAATTTTAGCTTTCCGACTTTTCTAACCGTTTCTCCTTTTTATTAACAATTCGGGACTGTCCATAAGTTTCACTCAAGCAGTAGAGCTTCTTAGAGAAGATTTTCAAGAAAACTAAGTATGAGGAAAGGACGTGGGCTAAACTGGTCAACCTTGATACCCTCTACTAGTATTGTGATGGACCAAAGCCAACTCCAGTTGCTCGTCGCTACGAACTCCAAGTTCGCCAATGTAAGTCCGTCACCACAATCTTAACGGTAATTCTTTCCTTCTACTCTTTTAACTTGTATACCCGTCCACTTTTGCAAAGATGAATGATGCGAGGAGGAGAGCCTTCATTAAGCAGCAAGCTGCTATAAGGAAGAAACATGAGGGGGGTCAGCCCTCCAAGGGGACAGGTACTTCCCTTCCGTTAGTAAAGAGGAAGCCACCAGAGAAGACCGACCGTCTTCCTAAGAAGCCCAAAACTGTTCCTGAGCCTGTCGTAGGTCGCAAGGTGAAGACTAAGAAAATTTCTCACGGGCCAGGAGTGGGCAAAGGTTTGATGAAGGCCCCCTCCGCCATGGAGAAGCCTCCCGTCCTCCTTCGTGAGGATTTGAAGTACGCATTAGAAAAGCTCTCGTCCATTTTTACTCTTGACGACTACAAGGACCTGGGCAACCATGCTACGGTGGCCATGGGGAGATGGGGCTCTTTAGCATAACTCAAGTAAATATTATGCCCGTCGCCCTTTTTATTTCCTTTCCCTTCATCTTTTGTGTCTAACTCTCTCTTTTCCAGGCCATGGTGATGATGAAAGGGTTGATGGGCCATTAAATCAGTTATGAGACAGCTTTGGATCGTCTAAAGGCTAAAGCAACGTCGACGGAAGAGGAGCTCGCTGAGCTCAAGACCTGGAAGGTGGTCTAGGAGAAGTAGCTGGCCTTGTCGGAGCAAGTCCAGGGCGAACTTGAAAAGCAGACAGAGGTGCTGCAGAAGGTCCTTGAAGATAAAGAAAAAGAAATCAAAACTGTCAAGGATCAGCTTTGTCAAGATAAGGAGGATGCAGTGCGAGAATATCGCGATTCCGAGGTGTACTTGATGGAGTTAGGTGGCACCTTCGCTAACGGATTTGAAGACTATTTCCGTCAAGTAAAGGCTTCTTATCCGAACTTGGAAATGTCGGGTGTTTCTATAGATGCTCAGGCCCAGACCTCTGTTCTACCCTTTCAATTTGAGAGCACAGAAGATTTGTTCGCTGAAGATGCCCCGGTGGACGATCCCCATGTTGATGGTGAATCTATTCCCAAGGGTGCACCTCAACCAGTCGAAGGTGATGCCCATCAGCCTAATGTTCCAGCCTCAGTGGAGGGAAATGAAGAAGATTCCATGGTCCAGTAATAGAGTTTTTATTTTATTTTATTTTTTGGAACAACTTATGCATTGTTGTAAACATTTGCCCTTCACAGGCTTTCATTAAGTAAGTTATGCCCTCTTTATTATCCGTCTTTAGAAAGATCTCAAGCTCATAATAAATGTGTTTGATTTTATTCAAACGGTTGTTGATATCGTCCACTTTATAATGGTTACCCTTCTAGTTGGATTTGTACGCAATGGTATCCGTCCGTCAGACAGGCTTATAACTAATCCTGTCCATTTTTGAGGACCTCACTTGAATTCGTCCACTTTGTGAACACCATAGCTGATTCCGTCATCTTTAAGGACTTTATTGGAATTCGTCCACCTTGTAAACTTTGAATGAATTTTGCCCACTTTGTGATCATAATTGATTCCGTCCTCTTTAAGGACTTTTAATGGAATTTGTCCACCTTGTGGAAATCAATCTTGCCCACTTTGTGAATATCATAATTGATTTCGTCCTCATTAAGGACTTTTAATGGAATCCATCCACCTTGTGGACTTTAAATTAATCTTGCCCACTTTGTGAACATCATAATTGATTCCGTCCTCTCTTTAAGGACTTTTAATGGAATCTGTCCACCTTGTGGACATTAAATTAATCTTGCCCACTTTGTGAATATCATAATTGATTCTGTCCTCTTTAAGGACTTTTAATGGAATCCGCCCACCTTGTGGACTTTAAATTAATCTTGCCCACTTTGTGAACATCATAATTGATTCCGTCCTCTTTAAGGACTTTTAATGGAATCCGTCCACCTTGTGGCTTGTTCGAATGCTTAGATATCAAAGTAGAAGGAGAAATAAATCATATCTAAATAAACTCTTATTATGATAAACGTAAGCATAAGTAAAAAATTGTCTTTAAAAGAAAATCCTGATCCTTGAGCTTCAAAAATTAACTAAGAAATAAATTGAAAAATGAGAGTGTTGAATTAATAAACTTAAAGAGTAGCTTTTTTTCGATGTCATGTACTGGTAGTACTTCTTGAGATGCTCAATGTTCCAAGGATGGTGAAATTTCTGTCTATTTAGAGATTCCAAGTGGTACGTGCCTTTCCTTGACCATGAAACGACTCTGTAGGGGCCTTCCCAGTTGGGACCAAGCTTCCCTTGAGTGGGATCTCTAATACTGCCCATCACTTTTCTTAAAACAAGGTCTCCAACCTTGAAATCTCTGTGTTTAACCTTAGAGTTGTAGTGCTTGGCCATGAGGTCTTGATACCGTGCGAGTCTTTGTTCAGCTGTGGCCCTGACTTCATCTATTAAATCAAGCTGCAAATGCATGGCCTCGTCGTTTCTCCTCTCATCATGGTTATCCACCCTGAAGCTTGTAAGTCCAACCTCGGCTGGAATAACTGCTTCACTTTCGTATGCTAGTCGAAACGGTGTTTCTCTCGTAGGTGTTCTAGCCGTCATTCTGTACGCCCATAGCATGCTTGGTAGCTTTTCCGGCCATATACCATTTGCCCCAGATCACCGAACCCAGTGAAAGAAGAAGAAAAAAAAAAAAAAAAAAAGCTAAAACCCAGAAACCCGAACTTAGTGAAAGAAGAAAGGAAAAAAAAAAAGAAGAAGGAAGAAGACGAGCTGATCAAAAGAAAGGAAGGAAAAAAAAGAAGAAGAAGGAAGAAGAAGAAAGAGGAAGAAGACGCTGATCAGAAGAAAGGAAGGAAAAAAAAAAAAGGAAGAAGTCGAAAGAGGAAGAAGACGCTGATCAGAAGAAAGGAAAAAAAAAAAAGTCAGTTGGTTAAAAGGTGCAGCTGAGTGGGTCCATGATGTGTGTTTAATTACAAAAACGCCATTGAGTTATGAGTTATGGAAACTGAAAACAGCCAAAATATGTTTTCAGTTTCCAGAACTCATAACTCGAAAATCAGAAAATTGAGTGATGGAAATAGAGTTATGGAAACAAAGTTATGATGCTCCCAAACGGACTTCTTGCTATGGGTCTCACCATTTTTGAGTTATGATTTATGGAGACAGAGTTATGAGTTATGGAAACTAGAAATCCAAACAGCCCTTTCCCCACTACCTGTGTACACCACTTAGAGGCTTTTCATTCTGATCATAGGCCACTGTTATTGGCCTTTGATTACGAGTTTAGGAGATTTTATCGAAAGGGTCGCCCTTTCATATTTGAAGTAATGTGGTTGAAGGACAAATCTTGTGAAACGGCGATTAAAACTTCTTGGGAAAATTCGTTTGGCTCATCTTTAGTTGCTAATTTATTGAAAAAAATTGATCTCTGCCAAATTAATCTCTGAGTTTGGAACCGTGAGACCTTTGGGCATGTCGGTATTAATCTAGAGAAAAAGTTGAAGGAGCTGCATAGGGCCGAAGAGATGGGGCTGTATAGCACCGATCTTGACTGTATTGGGCAGCTTTAGGATGATATTCAAGCTCTTAAAACCAAAGAAGAAACAATGTGGAAGCAGAGGTCTTGTAACAATTGGCTAAAGGATGGAGATAGCAACACCAAATTTTTTCATAGTAGGGCTACCCAACGAAATAAGCTCAAATACATTTCAGGCTTGGAGGATGATAATGGTGTGTGGGTGGAAGAGGATGGCCGAATGGGTAAATTATTTGAAGAATACTTCTCCAACCTGTTTACAGCCTCTAACTCGACAGATATTGATAATATTCTAGAGGGTATTTAGCCTAAGGTCTCGGAGGAAATGAATTTGAGTCTTACCAGAAACCTCACTGCTGAGGAAATCCAATCAACCATGCAACAAATGGCACCCCTTTCAACCCTTGGACCTGATGGCATGTCTCAAGTTCCTCTTGATGCATTATCCAAAACAAACGTGTACCGTATATGAGAGGGATACACAAAATTCATAATACTAAATTATAGCCATTGGAACTAAAACGGTGAACTGAAAATACTAACCTCATTCTCATTTATAACTTTTTCTGAACTTGAGGAAAACAAGGGGGATATCCAATCAATTTAACTTGCAAAAATGAAAACCCCAATTTTTTTTCAAAGAAATTTCTATATTAATACGAGAGAGAGAGAGAGAGAGAGAGAGAGAGAGAGAGAGAGAGAGAGAGAGAGAGAGAGAGAGGAAATTACATGAATACAAGATTGAGGTGAACAAGTCCCAAACAACAGCATTGAAGATCTAAGAGTCTAATCACTGACAAACTAAGATTGGAGAGATAGAAAGGCCAAAGAAATGGATCATACAATAGGGGATATATTAGAGAGAGGTTGAATCTTCTCGAAAGAGAAGTGAAGATTGATTCATTATTATGATTAAATCTTCAAACCAAAACAACGTCATTTTTTAGACATGAAATGACGTAATTTCATCATCTAAAACGTCATTGTTTTGTATGAGTGTGTGTGTATATATATGGTTTTGCA
Organism: Lithocarpus polystachyus; assembly: GCA_033629205.1. NCBI lineage: Eukaryota > Viridiplantae > Streptophyta > Magnoliopsida > Fagales > Fagaceae > Lithocarpus > Lithocarpus polystachyus. The sequence continues at coordinate 50,665,692 of CM066168.1, forward strand.
AAATTTTCCATCGATGGATGCACGATGGACTATTGGTATCAATGCATCCATCGGTGTCAGTTTCTCAAATTTTTCATCGATTACTATAACTGATTTTGTAGTCACCCCATTTGGTAGTCAGTGTAGTTGGTTTTCAATATATATACCCCTAGTCATTCAAAATGAATACTCTATTTTACTCAGTTTAGCAATTAAATATTTGTCCATCCTAAGCCAATTCATTATTGTATATTTTTTCTCTCAATTTATTATATGGTAGTCATTTAAATGAGTACTTTACCTAACACAGTTTAACAATAAAGTTTTAATTTTTTTAAAATTTTAATGGAATTTGTTAATAAATAAAAAAATCCACCTTAAGTCAATTTATTACTGTTTTTTTTTTAATTTATTAATTGATATTTGTTAGGGATAGAAAATTGCCTTTGGGAAGGATGCAATTAATAACAATTAGTTCTAACAACAAAAAATAATTAATTTGACAATTCTCATAATAAAAATGTTGATATACAATGTATAATGCTTTTCCCTTTACAGATTTTGAAAATGTGGTTGATAAGCAGTCTTACCTTTATTAAAAATATAATTTGTTTGGGGAAACAATTAATAAGAAAAAGTTTGGGACGAAGATTTTATATTATAGGTCCAGCCGAAGTTTTATTTATTTATGTATTTTTTAATGAAAGTCTATATATCCTAAGTTAATAGGTTATTGTTAGCAAGGTGATAGACGTATGCCTTGTAATGGACTACAGTTCAAGACGCTGGTATGTGTCATTTTTTTATATGTTTTTTCATTTCACACACACATATATATTGTATTAAACTCTTAAATTGCTGCTAAACATTTATTTTCAGTTAAACAAGTGAAGATATTGCATTAAAGCTTTTACTACAGTAGATACGCATTAGTAGAAACTTGTGCCACATACAATTGGGAGATCCATCCATTGATCCATATTGTAAAAAGCGGGTAAAAAACACCCTCGAAAAAAATAAAAGAAATCTTTTGTTTGCCCTAACTAGAATTGTTAGAGATATATTAGCCTATTAGCATAGGTCCAAGCCTAATTCTACTTTGTGTGCAAGCCAAGTCTCTTACTTATACTAGAAGTCTATTAGTCTAGGGTTTAGTCTACTATATATACACATATTATGATTCATTGTAACACAGGACTTGTACTACACTATAATATATTATTAATATAGCTCTTTAGGGTTTCCTCTGTAACCCTAATGTAGGCCGTTAGGCTGAACTACGTAACCTTTCTGTGTTATTGTGTTCTATACTTTATACTTTTGCTTCCACATCCATACTAGCATATTCAACATGGTGTATCAATGTTAATATTTGACATGGTATCAGAGCCACCTTTTTGTGGCCATGGTCTTCTGTCCTTGTAGTATATTTAAGAGCAATCTTTGTCTTCCTCGGTATTTTTTTTTCGCTGCGTTCATCTTCTTTGGCTTCCTACTGCTGCCGTCAAAACTCTCCGGTATAGTCATGCCATCATTAGAACTCGCATCAATACTGCAAGATCATTGCCTTCCTCAAACTCGGTCACAGAGCCAAACTTCATTCAAGGGATCTTCTCAACATTGTCAAATCTCAAGATTTCATCAAGCTTCCATTTTGAGTTTGAGAGGGGGTGTTAGAGATATATTAGCCCATTAGCATAGGCCCAAACCTAATTCTACTTTGTGTGCAAGCCAAGTCTTTTACTTGTATTAGAAGTCTATTAGTCTAAGGTTTAGTCTACTATATATCCACATGTTATGATTCATTGTAATACAAGATTTGTATTACACTATAATATATTATTGATGTAGCCCTTTAGGGTTTCCTCCGTAACCCTAATGTAAGCCGTTAGGCTGAACTACGTAACTTTTGTGTGTTATTGTGTTCTATACTTTATGCTTTCGCTTTCGCCATACTAGCATATTCAACATGGTGTATCAATGCTAATATTTGACAAGAATGAAACAGTTACCTTCTAATAAAAAAAAAAAAAAAAAAAAAAAACCTAGAATGAAACTGTAGTCCAAAATCTAGCAGAATATGACTGTTCTCATATTATGTTCACCTTTGATTATATCATTTAAGGGAAAAAGTGATCTGGTATATATGAACTTGGGAAACAATAGACTAATAAATAAAACCTATGCATAAATACAAGTTTTTCTCGGCATGTCAAGTAAAAAGAAAATCATCTAAATCCGTCTGTGGTTTGCTTTTAATGAGAAGTTGTTTATTTTGGTTATTGTTGTTGCTTAGTTTTTCCAACATGTCCATTCAAAATTTTCAGTTGCTTCTTTTACATGCATCAAATATTCAAATGCAAAGCATGGAATGAATAATGATCATCACAAGTGTTAGAGCTTAGCATTCTATCAAATATTATCTGTGCGTGACGCATGAATTACTTCCTGCATATGCTTCTGGAGCTTCCCTGACCTATGTGTTTTGCTCAATAGCTACAAGGCAATGGGTTATATTGGCACTGGATGTAGGAACTGTTGCTTGTGGAGGAAAGTGCCAATTAGGGTGATTGGAGTTTTCAATTAAAAGACCTCCATGCATGTTTTATGTTTTCTTAGAAATTAAATGAAATTAACTGTGTAGTTAGAAAAAGAACAAAATCACTTAGAATGTTGCTGTTTTGATGGAAAGGAGGAAGCCTTTGGTGGTTAAGTAAATATTGATTAAATTCATTACTTTTTAACAAGTTAAAATATTTTGAGATAATTGATAATTTATCATAATATCAAATAAGTGATCTTAATCTTTTGAGATAATCAGTAAAAAAATGAATATTGGCTTTAAAAATTATTCGACCGATTTTGAGCTTCAAAGGATTGAAGGTTTGAGGCAGCTGGTGGGCTGCAGATCGAAGCAATATATATGGTTCTATGGTGGAACACATTAAAAAGATACGAATATACCAACAAATTAAGGAAATGGTGAGAAGGCACCAATAACCCTAGCTAGTTTCTTGCTGTGGAATATTTTAGATATAAAATCTACATATTGTGATACCCTAAATGACAATATAACTCACCCATATATAATTTATTAGATATTAGATCTAATATCTAATATTTTAGATAATAAATCTTAAAATAAACTAGGGTAAAATAAAATCATAATAATAATTAACTCTAATTAACTTTAGATAAATTAACTGCGCTAACATTCACTTGCCTTACGTTTTATTGAATCTATTTTCAATAGCTTATTTTATTTTAAAAAGTAACCTATTTAATATAATGTTGTACTTTAGCAAAAAAAAAAGTATTAAAAAACAATACATAAACATAAGATGACATTTTGAGTTAAGATTGACAGAAGATTAATTATTGCAAGCCAAAATGAGTACTATATAGTATATATGCAGTATGCAGTACAAACGAAGTTACGTACTTCAAAATAATTCAAAGACGTTAAATTTAAGAATGAGATATTCAGAAGCTTTGAGTGTAAAATTAATTATCAATTTATTAAAGTAGAATAACTTTTTTCTTCATCATGGAGGAAGAATTACTTTATTACAGTAGAATAACTCTTTTCTTGCCATAGAGGAAGAATTGCTTTATTACAGTAGAATAGCCCTTTTTTTTCCATAGAGGAAGTAGTACTTTATTTTACAGTGCGTAGAATGACCTTCACCGTAATAGAAGAATTAATTCCTTCTTTGACATTTAGTTCTTTGCCCCATATAGGAAGATTTCTCGGTCATTGAGAGCCTGCACAGGCCTTGCATCCTTTCCACGGTACTGCAATTAATAAATTTACCAATCAAATCAAGGATTTAATTTTTTTTGAAAGTTAAATTATATATTTGTGGTCCTCGACCTTGATGTTTGTTTCTTCTTCTTTATCATAGCCTAAATTAGTTTAAAAATATAATTATATTTAAAAAGTTATTTGCTGTTGTCTAATGAATAGAATCATAGAACTTACTCACTTAACTATTGAAATTTGTGAAATGGAGGTCACTTTAATGATGTGAAGCCTACAACATAGCATAAATTCTGTTTGCCATGTCAAAGTTTTTGCTTTTAAAAAATATTTTTAAAAGTATAGAAACTAAAATCAAATAGTTCAAAATACAAAAACAATTTTGAAACTGTTAACGTGTATTAGGATATGTGGGCTTTAGGCCCACCTTATTTACTTGTATAGTATACTTACTTGTACTGCACACTCTGCCTCCTATATAAATGCACTCATGTATATTCTATTACTTGTGAAATACAATACAATCATTTAGTATTTCTAACATGGTATCAGAGCCACTGTTCTAATTTTCTTGTGTATATTCTAATACATGCACTCATGGTATTTTCTAACATTTCTACTCCTCAACTTCTGTGGTCAGTAAACCCTTTTAGTGTCCTCTCCCAACTGCTCCGCCGCTATCAGAAGTCCTTAGGGTTGAATCTCCACTGCCAGAAGCTCCTCCTCCGCCACCAAAACCACTACCATCATCGGATTTGTCACATTTGACCTCCGATTAGAACATAAGACATATCACCGTGTAGATTTTCAATCGCTCTACACATTGCCGCCATGCTCCAGGCAAAGTTTCGGCAAATACTTCCATGCGCTTCGCGCGCCACCAGGGTTGCCCCAATCTTATTGCCGCCGACAACATCAAAATTGTCTTTCTTCGATCTGCATCTTCGAAAAAGAATCAACTTCATCAGATAGTCCACGCACCCCCATGCGCCGCCCAAAGCTTTGACGAAGTTGACCCACGTGCCTCACGCGCCGCTAGGTTACCTACTGACGTCATCTCTAACGTCAGCCCTAGTTGACGTCACCTGCTTACATCAGTGCCACATCATCTTCTGATATCATCTTCTCTTCTGTTGACGTCATTGCCAGTTAGCTTACTGACGTCATCCGTTGACATTTCTCTGTTGACGGTTGACTTTAACCAGGTTTGATCGTTAACTTTTGACTAGAGTTGAATTTTGGCAGTCTAGGTGCTCCTTACCCAGTTTTTCGTGTAAATTTCATTTTTACAGTCCATTTTTTGCATATTTTTCTTCTAAATGAAGAATAAGGACAGGTCTTATTCTTGTTGCTATAATCGTCGCTGACAATCCAGCAAACGTTTTTGCAATTTTTGCAAACATTTTGGCCATAATATTGAGACTTGCTATCATCTCAACAAATTAGCTATTTTAATTTCTACTGCTACTGTTGCTAACACTAAGAGTGTCCAACCAATGGCTCCCATCTCTGCATAGTTTAAGTCTTCAGGACGTACTTTCACCATGTCCACAGATGACCTTAAAAATGTCATCGCCAATGTCATTCGTATGGTTGGTAATGCATCTTACTCCTCTTCTCTCTCAGCTTTATTTGGTATGTCTCCTTCCTCTTGGCTTATGGATTTTTCTTGTTGCAATCACATGACTCCTCAGTCGTCCGTATTTTTTGAACTTAAACCTGCACCACACCCTCTTAATATTCACATAGCAAATGATTCCACAATGTCTAGTCATAACATAGGTTCCGTTTCGACCTCCAACCTCTCGGTTCCTGGTGTCTTTAATGTTCCTGACCTTTTTTACAATTTATTTTCTGTGGGACAATTAGCTGAGTTAGGTTATCGCATTATCTTTGATTATTCTGGATGTATTGTGTAGGATCCAAGGATGGGATAGGAGCTTGGGATCGGTCCCAGAGTTGGACGTATGTTTCTAGTGGACAACTTTCATCTTCCACTTATTGCTCCTGTTTTTGTTGCTGCAACTGCTGCAGTTTTTTCTACTCATTCCTTTACACTTTGGCAAGCTCGACTTGGTCACACATCTTTCTCTCGAGTACAACAATTGGCTTCTAGAGGTTTGTTAAGTTTAGCATCTACAGAAAATTTTGATTGTGTTTCATGTTAGTTAGGAAAACAACCAGCATTGCCTTTCAATACTAGTGAATCAATATCCACTGATATCTTTGACCTTATTCATTCTGATGTTTGGGGGTCTTTCTCTGTTTCTAGTATTGGTGGGTCTCGATATTTTGTTGTCTTTCTTGATGATTACTCTCGCTATAGCTGGATTTTTAATATGAAACATCATTTTGAATTATTGCAGTTATATTCTAATTTTGCAAAAATGGTTGAAACTCAATTCTCCAAACGTATAAAAATTTTTCTATTTGATAATGCTCTTGAGTACACTCAATATGCTTTTCAAACTGTTTTACATTCCTATGGCACTGTTCATCAACTAACTTGCCAAAGTACCTCTCAGCAAAATGGTAGAGCCAAATGAAAACTTCATTATATTCTTGACACTGTTCGTGCTTTCCTTCTCTTTGCCAAAGTTCTTGCTCCTTTTTGGGGCGAAGCTGCTCTTCATGCTATTAATCTCATTCCAAATCCTGTTATCCAAAATCAAACTTCGTATGAGCACCTTTTTGGGTCACCTCCAGACTATCACCACCTTCGCTTCTTTGGTTCTGCTTGTTTCGTTCTTCTTTAGCCATATGAGTATAACAAACTTGAGCCTTGGTCAAGGCTTTGTTGTTTTCTTGGCTATGGCGAAACTGAAAATGGGTATCGATGTTATGATCCTGTCTCTCATCGTCTTTGTATCTCCCGCAATGTTGTCTTTTGGGAACATCGCTCCTTTGTCGAGCTCTTTCACTTTCGTGCCTCCTTATCTTCCTCCTTTGTTTTAGATATTTTTCCAAATGAGGCACATATTCATTTTGTAGCTGCTCCTAATTCTCTTATAGTTGCTCCTAATTCTCTTATAGACTTCTCTATCCTACCACCAAATACCTTTGATCTCTTTCCTAGTTCACCCTTTAATGAATAGGTGGAAGATGCACAAGTTGAAGACGAGCTACCCAACCCAAAGCTTGGGTCCCCTGCTCTTACTCCACCTGAAGATCTTGCATTAGGCATTCCACCTCGACACTCAACTCGGGTAAGATCCATTCCTACACATTTACTTGATTATCATTGTTACACTGCCCTTGCTACACTGCATGAGTCTCACACCTATTGTGGGGCTTCTACTAACCCTTTATGGCAGATTGTAATGAAAGAGGAACTTGATACATTATCTAAAAACTATACATGGGATTTGGTGACTCTCCCCTCTAGGAAATTTATGGTTGGTTGTAAGTGGATCTACAAGATTAGGACTCGCTCTGATGAGTCCATTGAGCGCTACAAAGCTCGTCTTATTGCAAAAAGTTTTACACAGGAGTATGGGATTGATTATGAAGAGACTTTTGCTCCAGTTGCTCGTATTTCATCTGTTCGTGCCCTTTTAGCTGTTGCAATTGCCAGTAAATGGGACATTTTTTAGATGGATGTCAAAAATGCATTCCTTAATGAGGATTTAACAGAAGAAGTTTATATGCAGCCTCCTCCTGGTCTTTCTGTTGAATCAAACAAGGTTTGTCACATTCGATATGCACTTTATAGCTTTAAACAAGCTCCACGAGCTTGGTTTGCTAAATTAAGCTCTACCATCTCTCGCTTGGGTTACATGGCCAATCATTATGATTTTGCCTTATTTCTTCATCGCACTGACAAAGGCATTATTTTACTTCTCTTGTATGTGGATGATATGATCATAACTGGTGATGACCTCAGTGGTATTCAAGAACTCGAGGATTTTCTCAGTCAGCAGTTTGAGATGAAAGATCTTTGACATCTCAGCTACTTTTTGGATCTTGAAATCACTCATTCAATAGATGGACTTTATATATTCAAGCCAAGTATGCCTCTGAACTCTTGTCTCGAGTTAGACTCACTGATAGCAAGACTGTTGACACTCCAGTTGAGCTTAATGTGCATCTGACTCTGTCAGGGGGGAAACCATTGTATAATTCCTCTCTTTACAGATGCTTGGTTGGCAGCCTAATTTATCTCACTGTCATTCGTACAAAATTTCCTATGCTGTTCACTAGGTGAGCTAGTATCTGTCTGTTCCACGATCGACTCACTATGCTGCTGTTTTTTGCATTCTTCGATACCTAAAGGGCACTCTCTTCCATGGTCTTTTCTACTTTGCTCAGTCTCCTCTTGTTTTTCGTGCATTTTCTGATGCTGATTGGGCAGGAGATCCCACTAATTGCAGGTCCACCACTTGTTATTGCTTTCCTCTTGGTTATTCTCTGATTTCTTGGCGAAGCAAAAAACAAACTCATGTAGCCCGCTCTAGTATTGAAGCAGAATATCGTGCCCTTGCTGATACCACATCTGAGCTCTTTTGACTATGATGGCTTCTCAAAGACTTAGGTGTTTCCATATCCTCTGCTACTCCTCTTTATTGTGACAACTAGAGTGCCATTCATATTGCTCACAATGATATCTTCCATGAACGGACTAAACACATTGAGATCAATTGTCATTTTATCCGTTATCATCTTGTCCATGGTGCTCTCAAGCTGATCTCAGTCTCCTCTAAAAATTAACTTGTTAGAATTTAGACCCCTGTAAAACTAGATTGTTTAACCTAATTAATTAACCAAGTGAATACTTAGGTTTATTATTCAGATCTAGGTTAAAACAATATCAATCATATCAAGTAAAGCAGTGGAAAAATAAAGAACACAAAGATATGATGACCTAGGAAAACCAAACCAGTAAAAAACCTGGGGAGGATTTAACCTAACTATCCTCAAGGTAAAATAGCAAATCCACTAGAAAGAATTGAAGTTTACACAATAACGACTTAGACCACTAACATCCTATTACTACCTGCTTGTAGGAAACTTACTACCACGACCACGTGACAGCTCCGAGACCACGGACTCCTTCTTTTAATCTTTGCAAAACACAAACACCCACGTTTGTGACTTTGAGACTCCACTCAAAGGTTTTGGATCTTCTTCAACATTGTTCTTGTATGCAACAACTTCTACAACACCAGATCTTGATATTCTTTAAGAAATAACACCGGTAGAAGACATTAGAAAGCTTTTGGGTACAAAACCCTAGATCTACAAAAGAGGCATAAGATGCACTCTAATCTCTCTAAAAAACTCTCAAAACCCTCTCTAGGGTTAGCTTATAATGTCCTTTAAATACTGGAAAAAACGGCTCGCGATTTGGGCTTTAAACGAATAAGTTATGGCCTTTTTACGTTTGATGATGTTGCTGATACGCGATTTTCGATCGATCGAACACCAATCGAGTACCAATCGAACGAAACAGATTGTAACTCATTTTTCTTCATCCCAAACTTGAGTTTTTTGCCTTGGGCTTCAATGTAGACCATTATAAACTAATAAGACTTAGTTTTTGTCATGGTTTGCCAACATTACAAGCTCAAAACCTAACAATCTCCCCCTTTGGCAATCCATGACAAAACACACATACAACATAATGCCTAAATACAATAAAATTCCCAAATACATCACAAATCCCAATCTAAGACTCTTAACCTAGAAGTTGCCAAGAAGAGGTAGAAGGTCTTAATCAGAATGAACTTGTCTTTTCTGAAACAATCAACAAACACATCACCACATGTGTGGAAAGAAAGACATATAAAGAATAATATGAAATAGAATATGAAAACAAAAATAAATTCTAACTCTCCCCCTAAGTTAGATACATCAAAAAGTTTTATATTCTTCCTTTTTCGAAACCAATTTTATTTCCCCTTAAACAACACAAACAGGATTCCCACATTTTATCTATTTCTCTCACTTTTTGTCACGTATTGACAAAGACAACTCAAACAAAGAGTAAAGTGACAGTAAACATGAGAGAAAAAAGAGAACCAAGGGAACATAAAACAGTTTAGCTCTATAGAAAATAGAGAAAACTCACCCTAGGAAGAGCAATAACTCCCCCTATGAACAACAAAGGTTAACAAAAAAACTTTTCTTTCCCTATAAAAATAGGAAAAACAAAACAAGTTTTGGGAAAAACAGTTTTAGGGAAAATTTAGGAGGTGGGGATAAATAAAAACACACAAACCAAAAAAAATTGAGTTGAGGATACACATGGAGAAAAATATTCTCTCTTTCAATAAATGCAAACTTGACACTATGTGACCCATAAACAATTGCATGAGTAGAGAAAATATTTGCATATTATTATCCATCATATCTCTTAAAAAAAATATTTTCTGCAGTTCACACATAAAAAAAAATAGCATATATTAAAATGTACAAAGGACTCAAAATTAATTAATCAATTTTTAATTCAAGTTGAGTACCCAATTTAGTAAAGTGTATGCATGTTATGTGTGAAAACAATGAGAGATATGACTGCAAAACTGCAAGATGGATACAGAAAAATAATGCAACTCATGTGAATCCTAAACATAAATGATGCAAAAAAAATTTGGTCAAAAACTAGAAACTGAAAATTTTTCAATTTCGATTGGTCGAGTATTGATCGAATACCAATTGAATCAGACAGATTCAAACCAAAAATTTTAATCGCAATTTCGATCGGTCGAGAAACAGCTTCGATCGGTCGAAATTCTGGAAAACTCAAATTTTTGAAAAACAAAGCAATTTAATGTAGTAACTCCTCAAAACACAGTGATTCATGAATGAAATGCATGAGTATGAGACTGAAAGTTTTTCAAAAACACTTGAATTCAACCCAGATCTTTCAAAAACAAGTTTTTCAACCAATGTGTCCTCAAAACTCAACCATTAAAAAAAAATTTGCATTAAAATCAAGGAATTTTCAATCTTGGATGGCCACAACAAAATTACACACAATATCATGTACAAAATTTAGCAAAGAGTAACTTGTGTAGTGTGTGCAACTAGCAAAAGCTTGAGAAAACATGTGAGGTGATATGTGAATAGAAATCAATCCCAATTTCTACAAAATTCATCACATAAATTTGAAAGAAACTATCACCTAAAGAGTTACATCATATAGCTCTCACATCTCCAAGAATAAAACCTTGCAATCATGTAAGTTTCTTGTTTTGCCTCATAATGTACACACCAATTTTATTTAATTTGAATTCATTATATCTCAATAATGTACACACTAATTTTAACATTTAATCCGAGGCTATACCTTATGATCTTTTTGTGCATGTGCTACACTTTCTCGAGCACAAAATCTTATGATATGCACTAATGTATTCATGATTGGCTAGTAAACAGTGGTGAGATGGTTATTTATGCCTTTCTCAATAAGTCCAAGTCCGGCAATCAAAGGCATGTGACTTCAAGATCAAGACAAAGTGATCAAAAACTATAAACATCTTCCCACACAACATGCACTACAAAGCTCAAACTAGTAAAGTGTAAAAAGTAAGCTCATCCAAGCTAAACAAGGTACGTAAACATGTTATGTAAAGATAATATGGCCAACCTTGATTATATATCCAAGATATATAATACAAAACACATAAAAATCTTTTTGGTTAAAAAAAATTTTTATGACCAAAACTAAAAGCACACATTATGCTAAATGATTAAAAATGCAAATGCAATGTGCAATGCATGACAGTGCTTAACCAAGTTATAGAGGGTACACAAATAAGAAATATCAATTTCTTAATTAACCCTTGAGTACATGTACAAACTAGTACATACTCAAACAAAGTAAAAAAAAAAAAAAATAGCTTAGCACTTATAGAACACATACTTTTTATGTTTCTCCAAAATATCAAGCATGTTCTAAATCAATAGAGATATATTATAATTCATATAATCCTCAAAACAAATAAAACAAGACACAAAATAAAATATTTTTGTCTTTTTGAAATTTTTCAATGTTTTTGGATTTTTTTTTAAAACAAAACGACCTAAGAAAATAAAACAAACAAAAACTAAAAGAAAACATGTCCACAATTAATTGAAAGAATTAAATTAGGGACAAGTCAACAACACTCACCTTAGAGAATCTTTTCTCACCCATATAGCACGAGTCTTCGGCTTAGTAGGTGAAAATCCATGTGAAGCAGAGTGTATTTGAGGGATTACACCAATCTTCTGAAAAAGACTAAAATCCTGCAAATTCCTTTCACAAGCCAACAAGCTTAAATTTTTCAAGAGAATATGAAACAATTTATTTGGACTTATGGCAGGAGAAATATCATCACATGTCCTAGACTGAAGCACAGAATGCTTAAATTTCAATTTATGACAATTAGGACGAATGTGACCATGGACACCACAAGAGTGACAAACAGGAACAAATTTAGGAACATCAGTATTCCTAACAGCAAATCTAGTCTCAGATTTTGGTTTTTGTCTCAACAAAGAACAATTTGGTCTAATATGACCAATAACACCACAAAAGTGACAGGTAGGCACAAAAACAGATTTCTTATGCTCTCTAACAGTAGGTTTAGACTTAGGTGTAGAAACTTCAGCGTCTACATCAGAACTTTTAGCTTTGTCTAACCTAGCAAAATAAGCCTTTTCTTTATTATTCCTCTTGAAAGGAGGGATATAAACTTTTTCAGTTTTAGACTTAAAAGAAACAGAAACACTTCTGTTATCATCAGCAAGCTTGGTAGTAGTCAAATTTTCAATTTTAGCTTTAGATTCTGTCAGTTCGTTTAGACCCCTTAACCCAACAGATTAACCTAGAGAATTAGCCAAGTGATTAACTTAGGTAATTTAATTAAAACTAGGTTAACACAAATATAACAAAAATAACAAAGCAGCGGAAAATAAATAACACAAAGATCTGATGACCCAGGAAACCACACCGGTAAAAACCTGGGGATGATTTGACCTAGCTATCCTCAAGGTAAACTGAATCCACTATGAAAGAATCGAAGTTTACACAATAGACTTAGACCACTAACGTCTTATTGCTACCCGAGTGTAGGAAACTTACTACCATGACCCCATGATAGCTCCGAGATCCACGGACTCCTTCTTTCCGGAATTCTTCAACAAATCCACAAGCGCACCTGCTTGTATATCTTTGTGTTCTCTTGATTCTGCAACTGTAACGATCTACACAACTCTTGACATAAATCTCAAGTTTGTAAACCCTAAGTGTAAGTGAAGGTAAACACCTCTAGATCTCACAATGAGATTCACAAACACAGCAAAACAGAACTCTAAAAACGTGGTTAGGGTTTTCCTTTTTATACTTAGGGCAAACATAAAACCCTATACATTAAAACGGGCTTGGGCTGAGTTGGAATTTTCTGCAGAAAAACGTTCTGCACGATTTTCGATCGATCGAGTCTAATTTTCGATCGATCGAGTCATACAGAAAGTTAAAGATAATTCTGCATAAAAACTCGATTCCAACTTTACATTAAACCCCATACTTTGAGCAAGTCTAACACACGACTCAACATTGTTTTGATCATGGTTTGCCAACATACAAATTGAAGTTCTAAATACATTAGTTCCTAATCTTTAGAACCTAACAAACTCCCCCTTTGGCAATCCGTGACAAAACACAGACTTAACAAAAAGCTCAAAGTTACAAATTGAAATAGCCCATTGCAATAAAATAGCCACTCAACAATTCAACCTAAACTACTATCTAACAGTTGCAAAGTAGACAGCAGCTCGACTGAAAGCAACCTGTATATTCCTGTAACACTTAACAAACACATAAACGCATGTGTGGAAAAAAAAACAGGAAATACATAAATAAAAATTTCTTAATTTCACATGACACAAAATAAAGACATATATCATGAATAACATCATCAATATAAATCAATAAGCAGAGTAGTAGCATAGTGAAATAAGAAACATATATACACAAATGTATCTCAACAAAATAAATCTCCTAAACAAGAGCTAAAAATGAGAATACACAGTGAAGCATCTAGATACAATCTAATAACTCCACAAGCTCAGCAGTATCACTACCAAGTAAACAAAAACTCCCCCTAAAATGTAAATCTCCATAAAAAAATCTCCTAGATACAATGAACTATGTACTCCCTCTTTTTGTGACGAATTGCTAAAGGGCACTCACTCATCATCAAAAGGCGGAGGAGGAGATCGACGAGAGCTCGCCAAATCCGCTCGTAACGCACGTAGCTCATCAAGGATGTCCACCAAAAGCTGACCATGAGCCGCCTGAACGGTCACGACAGTGTCAAGCGTCCGACGAAGGTCAGAAACCTCATCAAACGGTGGAGGAACATCAGCAGCATCAGCAGCAACAGCAGGATCAGAAGAAGTCCTAGCTGCATGAGTATCTGTAGAAGAAGAAGGGGGTGGAGTGACATCGGAAGGCTCTACCCTAGCACGCTTAGAGCTAGCTCGAAGTTGAGCAGCCCTTTGCCTAAAAAAGGTAGCACCGATAGGAGCAACAACATGAACAGGCTCAGAAGCAGGATACTCACCAAAACCAAGAAAAAGGAGAATCCTATGAATGAAAACAGGGAAAAACAAAGCATGAGCCGTAGAACTAGACCGATGAACCTCGTTCAAAGAACGAAGGAACAGATGCGGAAAACTGATAGGAGCATCAGTGACCAAAGCATACAAAAAGACACACCTCTCAAGAGGAATGGTGTGGACATGCGAAATAGGCCACAAAGAATGACATGCTATCCTAAAGAAAAGATAGTGCAGCTCAGACAGCTCAGCAGAAGTGATCCGAGGATCAGAACCCCACTGGATAGAAGACCCAGTGATGTATGACAGGACGTCATCAAGGGGAGGCGACTCCTCGTAAGGAAAAACGGGATGGTCCACAATGGGCACCCCAAGAGCATCAGACACCACCGAAGGGGTAATGCGATACTCCACACCACGTAACCACACCTTAACCAAGGTGTCGTTATCATAGACATGAATAGAGAGATTCGAATAGAATTCTCTAATCAAGGTGGCAGGAGGAGGAGAATGCTCATACTCGAGCAAAGGTAACCAACCCCGACGCTCAAAGTTACGACGCACCTCAGGATCCAGCTCATCTAAGATAACCCTACGCTCAGCCCAAATCTGACGCCTAAGGTTCAAAGTCTCATAAGTGACTTGGTTTGACTCACTAGGGAACCTCTCAGTGTCAAAAGAAGGAGAAGGATCAGAAGTCCTATGGGCTCTAGTTTTCCTAGGCATAGTGCTAAGGAAAAGATAGACACAGAAAGAAAAAAAAAACAAAAACAATACCAAGGGCAGACTGCAAGTTAGCACAAAAAAATAGAATATAACAATTCTATATGATGCATGAACATAAACATGAAATGATGCATGTACTAATGCAGTGACATGTTCAATTTTGATCCAAATTAACAAAATTGGCTTGAGCATTCGATATTCATCAAAAATACCCAATTTGAAAAACCCTAATTTTCAAAACACAACAAATTGATAAATTGATCAACACAATATTCAATTAACTCAATATAATGATCAAATTAATCAATCCAACAAGCCAATTTCATCAATTTCAATCCAATTGAACAAAAACCCCAAATTTGCTCAAATTCAAGCCCTAGAATATCAAATTTCCTTCAAACCACCAAAATAATCCAATTAAACCACATGATGTGTTTAGACAAGGTGTCCCCACAAAAACCCATAAAGATTTTGAGAAAGAATCATTCAAAAACAACCCTAAAAATAGAAAATTCCTAAATGCCAAAATTACCCAAATATGCATGAAAAAATGCATGAAAATAGAAAATAAATGCAAAAGGAAGGGTATAAGGGACTTATCAGCTGAGGGAGAGAGAGAATGTGCAAAAGATTCGGAGGAAAACGACAAAATCTCTCAAAAACTCTTTGACCGGTTGGTAGGAGACAAAAAAGGAGGTTTGAAAAGTTTTGAACAAGTGAATAGACATTTGAAAAACTCCTTTTGTTAAAACAGCCGGCACGATTTTAGATCGATCGAATATTACATTCGATCGGTCGAAAACTTATTCGATTGATCCAAAAACAGCTTGGATCGATCGAACCAACCAGAGAGATTTGTGAGCAATTTAAAACATTTTCGATCGGTCGAAAATCAGTTTCGATCGATCGAAATTCTGGAAAAATCAGATTTTTGAAAAACCAAACATTTTAGATCAAAAACTCCTCAAAGCAACAGATTTGAAAAATCAAATGCATGAGTATGAGATGAGATGTTTTCCAAAAACACATGTATTCATTCCAGATTTTCCAAAGCATAATTTTCTCTCAATATACCCAAAAACAAACAACAAACAAGCAAACATGTTTTGCATCAAATTCCCAAAATTCTCAAACTTGGTTGGTCAGGCCAAAAACACACACTATATCATGTACACAATTCTAGCAAAGAATAGCTTGTCTAGTGTGTGCAACTAGCAAAAACTTGAGAAACATGTGAGGTGATATACACATAGAGATCAATCACAATTTCTACAAAATCCATCACATGAATTTGAAAGAGACTATCCCTTAAAGAGTTACATCCTATAACTCCCACATCTCCTAGAATAAGAGCTTGCAATCATGTAAGTTTCTTGATTTGCCTCATTATTCAAATTTATTGATTAGAAACTTAATAAAAGCCGGGATAATGTACACACCAATTTTATTTAGAATTTGTGAGATTATTATAGTCCAATAATGTACACACCAATTTTAATGAGAGGCTACACCTTATGTTCTTTTTGTGCATGTGCTACACTTTCTCGAGCACAAAATCTTATGATATGCACTAAGGTGTTCATGATTGGCTAATAAACAGTGGTGAGATGGTTATTTATGCCTTTCTCAAAAAGTTCAAGTCCAACAATCAAAGACATAAGACTTCAAGATCAAGATCATGTGATTAACAAATATAGCATCTTCCCACACAACATGCACAACAAGACTTTAGCTAGTAAAGTGCAATAGAAATAAGTGCATCAAAGCTAAACAAGGTACATACATAAGATATGTAATTTTGATTGACCAACCTTGTCTACAAATTCAAGGAAAAATAGCAAAACACAATTTGCAAAAAAATTTTTTTTTTAATTTTTTTTTTAAAACAAAGAAACAAACATCCTAGAATGAAATGCATGAATGTAATGTAGTGCAAATCCTAGAAACAAAGGTCACAAAAGTTAGAGCAATAAAGCACAAGGACCATGTCAGATAGACTCAATTAGATTGAGCCTTTTGCATCCAAGACTTCTTAGATGCAACTCTTGCATTGGAGTTATGATTCACATCAGAATTCTGAGCAACTCCAGGATTGGAATAAAGGTTTAACGCCTTTACCAATTCACCAATAAGTACCATAGGATCATGTGCTTGAGGCACAGGTACTTTAGTTTTATTTGCTCGCTTCGCAGCTTGCAACTTAAAACAATTTGGACGTATGTGTCCAGGTTTTCCACAAAAATGACAAACCCATGCAGGCTTATCATGCAATTTGCCCTTAGTAGAAGTAGACGCTCTAGAATGAGAAGCATGAAGATCAACCCTAATCTTTCTAGGTGGAGGAACATTAACAGGTTTGACAGGTTCACTCACCGAGGGTTTAACAATCTCACTCTTAGGAGGTTCAGAAGAAGGAACAAATTTAGTGGAAGAAGGTTTAAGCACAGAAATACTTTCCTCATAACCTAAACCAGTTTTATCAGAAGGAGACTTTTGAATACTCAACATGTGATCAAGTTTGGAGCTTGCAGACCTATTAGTTTGTTCTTTAGCAACAAATAAATCAAGTTCCAAACATTTGACTTTATCAAGTAAGAGCATGTTCTCAGTTTTCACATTATTCAAAAGCTCATTTGCATCAAACAATTTAACAAGTAAATTTTTCTTTTCAAGTTCAAGAGATGCAATTTTCTTCAAGCCTAACTCAACATTCATGGCATCCTTTGCAGCAACTTTGCAAAGTTTATTATAGGCTTCCTGTAAATCTGCATCCTCAGAGAGTTCCCCATCAGAAGGGTTCTCTTCAACAGATATGCTTTCATTGACTACAGTGGTAGCAGTGAAAGCAATGAAGTTTCCATCCTCATCACTGGCGGATTCATTGTCGGAAACTTCGTCATCACTAAGGGTTACAGCCATAGCCTTACCCTTAGACCTCAAATAAGTAGGACATTCAGACTTTAAATGACCATACCCTTGACAACCATAACATTGTTGTCCCAAAAAATTATTAGAAGATTGACCTACTTTCTCCTTAGGTTTCTCAAGGTTATTTACCTTAGTGGGTTCATTCTTCCTAAAATTTTTAGGTTCAACAGTGTTCTTGCCTCTTGCCCTTCTGTTACTATTTCTCAGAAAGTTTCTAAAGTTCTTGGCAAGATAGGCAATCTCTGTAGCAGAGAGATCATCATCAAATCCACCATCATCAACAGACTTAAAAGCCATTGATTTGGATTTGTTAGTCTTGGGGAGGTCTAACTCATAGGACTGAAGAGATCCTACAAGCTCATCCACAGGGATGGAGTCCACATCCTTACTCTCAGTGATGGCAGTCACTTTGGGTCTAAAATCTTCAGTCAAAGATCTAAGAATCTTCCTAACAATTTTAGGTTGATCATAGATTTCACCCAAATTATAAGCAGAATTAACAATATCATTCAATTTAGCATAGAACTCATCAAAAGATTCATCATCATTCATTTTTATGCTTTCAAATCTAGAAGTTAATTGCTGCAACTTATTAATTTTAACTGCCTTCGTGCCTTCATGCACAGTCTGGAGGATTTTCCAAGCAGTATGAGCAACCTCAACATTAGAGATTCTCTTAAATTCCTCCATGGAAACAGCATTAAAAATAGCATTCATGGCTTTGCTATTAAAAGCGGCTGCCTCCTTTTGAGAAGTTTGCCACTCACTCACAGGAGTAGTGGGCTTCTCCCATCCGTATTCAACGGAATTCCAAACTCTCTCATCTATGGATTTCAGGAAGGCTTTCATCCTTACTTTCCAATATGCATAGTTGTTTCCATCAAAGTGAGGTGGAACAACAAGAGAGTGTCCGTGTTCCATGACAACAGGGGTCAAGGATCAGCTTAAAGATCAAAGGATCAAACAAAAAAGCTACCCGCTCTGATACCACTTGTCAGTTCGTTTAGACCCCTTAACCCAACAGATTAACCTAGAGAATTAGCCAAGTGATTAACTTAGGTAATTTAATTAAAACTAGGTTAACACAAATATAACAAAAATAACAAAGCAGCGGAAAATAAATAACACAAAGATCTGATGACCCAGGAAACCACACCGGTAAAAACCTGGGGAGGATTTGACCTAGCTATCCTCAAGGTAAACTGAATCCACTATGAAAGAATCGAAGTTTACACAATAGACTTAGACCACTAACGTCTTATTGCTACCCGAGTGTAGGAAACTTACTACCATGACCCCATGATAGCTCCGAGATCCACGGACTCCTTCTTTCCAGAATTCTTCAACAAATCTACAAGCGCACCTGCTTGTATATCTTTGTGTTCTCTTGATTCTGCAACTGTAACGATCTACACAACTCTTGACATAAATCTCAAGTTTGTAAACCCTAAGTGTAAGTGAAGGTAAACACCTCTAGATCTCACAATGAGATTCACAAACACAGCAAAACAGAACTCTAAAAACGTGGCTAGGGTTTTCCCTTTTATACTTAGGGCAAACATAAAACCCTATACATTAAAACGGGCTTGGGCTGAGTTGGAATTTTCTGCAGAAAAACGTTCTGCACGATTTTCGATCGATCGAGTCTAATTTTCGATCGATCGAGTCATACAGAAAGTTAAAGATAATTCTGCATAAAAACTCGATTCCAACTTTACATTAAACCCCATACTTTGAGCAAGTCTAACACACGACTCAACATTGTTTTGATCATGGTTTGCCAACATACAAATTGAAGTTCTAAATACATTAGTTCCTAATCTTTAGAACCTAACAGATTCAACTAACTCTTGTTCTAAGCTTTTCATCTTCTCATCTTGAGAGAATTTGATTTCTCAAAAATTCATTCTTTTTATTAGATTCATCTAATCTAACAATCAATTCCTCTTTTTCAAGATTAGCCAATTTTAACTCTTCTTTGAATTTCTTAGCAATTTTCATAGATTTCAGTAATTCCTTACGAAGAGTTTCATAGGCATTAATAAAATCAACAGAAACAACAGTGTCCTTTTTATTCAAATCATCACAAACATGAGCAAAAAGACACTTCAAATTATCCATGATAACAGGGATCAAGGATCAGCTCTTAGATCAAAATATCTAAAACAGAAGAGCTACCCGCTCTGATACCAATTGTTAGAATTTAGACCCCTGTAAAACTAGATTGTTTAACCTAATTAATTAACCAAGTGAATACTTAGGTTTATTATTAAGATCTAGGTTAAAACAATATCAATCATATCAAGTAAAGCAGCGGAAAAATAAAGAACACAAAGATATGATGACCCAGGAAAACCAAACCGGTAAAAAACCTGGGGAGGATTTAACCTAGCTATCCTCAAGGTAAAATAGCAAATCCACTAGAAAGAATTGAAGTTTACACAATAGCGACTTAGACCACTAACATCCTATTGCTACCTGCTTGTAGGAAACTTACTACCACGACCATGTGACAGTTCCGAGTGTTGGGTAATATACATGTTTGCATCGAATACAAAACATACGCAGCGGAAAATAAACGGATCTACTTCATTCGCAATTGATAACATCCACTATGTAGGTTTCAGAATACAAGAACAAGAGAGTGTACCTTGATGCGGTGAACTTCAAAACCGAATGAAGAAGTACTCGGGAATACTTTCAATCTTCACTCCAATTCCACTCGATGCCCAAGATGTGTGGTCTCTCAATCAGTTCTATGTATCTAGAGAAAATATGAAAGAGTGTCTCTCTTCCTTATTTTCTTATATTATTATTCTTATTAAACATACAAACCATTTTTATTCTATATAAATTTCTGTATGTTTCTCTCCACATAACTGATTATCTAATTGGGCTAGCCTTTTGGGCCTTCCTAATTGGGCTTTAGTGTGTGGCTTGGAGTGGGACCAAAAGGGAACAAATAAGACACTAGCTCCAATGGGCCTTGGGCTTTTCTGTCAACTCTTGACAAGTCCAAAGTTACCATTAATTATATTTAATACCACTATATAAATATAATTGCACTCTAGGCCTCATTAATAAATTATATCCCAAGACTTTATTATATATGCAACCCCTTCATAAAATATTCGTAGTAATACAAAGTCATGAATATAGACTGCAACTTTGTAAATTACTACATCTTAATCCTTGAGTACCCGGTTTAATCCTTTTGTGTTATTCACCATATATTTATGAAATCCAATTTCATAAATATATACTTTAGTCTTACTAAAGTGGTTAGGCCTAACTCTCTGAATAACTATACCCATTAAACTTATCTCAAGGGAATATTTTATATCTCCGTTAAGAGACTATGAATTCCATCTTGAGAATATATGTTCCATCAACACTAAATGTGGCTGTCCAACATACTGAGGTTTTGACCGTTACTTTAGATCTCACTCCTGATATATCAAAGCAACCTACATTTCATGATTAGGTCCATTATTCTCTTAGGATTAAGAGTTCATGTGAATACAAATCGTGAGATTTATTATTCAATTGACAGTCGTTAGGAGAATAATAAATCTCACAGCGGTCCAGTTCAATATGTCTTAACTCTTAAAACATACCAACATATTAACTAGAAGTCACCACTTCCATGATCAAGACAAATCATCGTAGTTAATATGTTATAGTCTTCGCAGATGAAATGCCCAATTTCATCACCGACTACGAACCAAAATTCTAAATTTACAAAGAACTTGTGATCTATATCTTCTGTGACTTTTCACATAAATCACATACTATGCATCTCATGGACTATTTGATAATGTCCGAATATTCATGTTACCATTACTTTAGATAAGAATAAAACAACTTTATTAAACACAATATTAAGTCATACATCATTCCTCACATAATGTCATACATAATATCATACATAGCATCATACAATAGGATTTAAGGGCACATATCCTAACACCGAGACCACGGACTCCTTCTTTCTTTAATCATTGCAAAACACAAACACCCACGTTTGTGACTTTGAGACTCCACTCTAAGGTTTTGGATCTTCTTAAACATTGTTCTTGTATGCAACAACTTCTACAAAACCAGATCTTGATATTCTTCAAGAAATAACACCGGTAGAAGACATTAGAGGGCTTTTGGGTACAAAATCCTAGATCTACAAAAGAGGCATAAGATTCACTCTAATCTCTCTAAAAAACTCTCAAAACCCTCTCTAGGGTTAGCTTATAATGTCCTTTAAATACTGGAAAAAACGGCTCGCGATTTGGGCTTTAAACGAATAAGTTATGGCCTTTTTACGTTTGATGATGTTGCTGATACGCGATTTTCGATCGATCGAGCACCAATGGAGTACCAATCGAACGAAACAGATTGTAACTCATTTTTCTTCACCCCGAACTTGAGTTTTTTGCCTTGGGCTTCAATGTAGACCATTATATACTAATAAGACTTAGTTTTTGTTATGGTTTGCCAACATTACAAGCTCAAAACCTAACACAACTTGCAGATATCTTCACTAAGTCACATCCTAAGGGATGTCTTCGTACTTTGGTTGACAATTTCAAGTTGGCCTCACATCCACCTTAAGTTTGAAGGGGGCTGTTAACGTGTATTAGGGTATGTGGGCTTTAAGCCCACATTGTTTACTTGTATAACACACTTACTTGTACTGCTCACTTTGCCTCCTATATAAAAGTACTCATGTATATTCTATTACTTATGAAATACAATACAATCATTTAGTATTTCTAACAGAAGCAAATGTCAAACATTTAAAAAAATAAAGATAAAAATAAAAAAACAATTAACTCAATTTGAGCTAAATATATATAGCACATACATCGAAATTAGCTTCACGTAGTAAAGTGTACTTGTTTGCTTGAGACAGTATTTATCTGAGGCAAGTTTAAGATAGGGTAAATAGTCCAGTTAAAAAGAAAATGAAAAAAAGAAGAAGAAGAAGGTGTAAGAATAGAAGAGTTAATTGGAGTTAGTGAAGGTGTTTAGCCATACCTTTAGCCATATCTGGGTCCTTCTAACATTGACTTGTCCCATCAAAAAACACACACCGTCTCAATTGTGTTGAATTTTTAATTGAAAAATATATAGTGAAAAAAAAAAGAAGAAGCAAAAACTAGACTAGAAAATAATGGCAAACAAGAAATGGGTTGGGTAGAGAAAATGAATACAAGATTTGAGAAACAAAAAATGAGTTTAGAAAATGAAAAGAGAAAATGAATCCACCCCCAATAATAACTAAACAGGGCCTTGATGATTCATCAATTTTCATCTTATTAATTAGTGGATTACTGCATTTTTATGTTTAGAGGGATCGGGGGTGGAAAGTGAGAGTTGACCCAAGTGTGAGTTTGGTTCAGCTTTTTGTAATTGAACTTTTTGAAAAAGTGAAGTTTTCAAAAAGTGCAGTATGAAACTGAGTTTTTTAAAAAAGCTAAGTGTTTGGTAAAAACTGTTAAAAAGTGCTTTTTAAAAAAACTAAGTGTTTGGCTAGCACTTATAAAAGTGGAGGTTTGAGTTGTAAATTACCAAAAAGGACAATACACACACACACACACACACACACACACACACACACACACACATATAAGAGAATTCTTTGTTTTAATTATCTCTCTTAATGCAAGTTATGGGCACAATATTTTTACAAAAATTTCACAATAAAGTCTATATGACAAGTTGTTAATAATAGATAAAATAATAATAATGTCACTAGTAGGTCCAAATGAGAACTAATGACAACTTATTGTGTAAAATTTATTATGAAATTGTTATGAAAATATTGTATCAATAACACTTTTTTTTTTTAAAAAAATAGCACTAATTTAAAAACTCCAAATACAATTAAATATGACCATATTTTCACAATACTATTTGCTTTTTAGTTATCGTCAATACTAGTCTAATAAAAGATTTGATACCTCAATTTGAAACTTTTGTGATAATTTATTGTGTCCTAATTTTCATTTTGTAAATTTGCTAGCACACGTATCCCACTTTACCTTTTACTTTTTTTTTTTTTGCTTCTCTTCTTTTATTCTCAACCACACGTTTCCTTTCTACCTTATCTTCTTCCACCTTTATATTCTCCCATCCACTATTACTTTTTCTCCGTTTCTCATTTTCTCTAATTTCACCCATCAGCTTCCAAGAACCAAACCGAACTCCTCTCAAATTTGTCATCCAACCTCATGCATGTCAATTAAAAATCAATTAAGTTGAGTTAATTTTCCTCCACACACTTGTTCACATTTTGTCTTCTTTCAAGTTTCAACACCTCTCTCTCTCTCTCTCTAACTCTGTTTCACATCCTTTAAACTATTACTTCATCAAAAGGGAGAGAGTGAGAACTGAGAAAGATCAAAATGAAAAATAGAGAGATCTCGGCAAACCCAAAGAAAATGCCGCTAGGTGAAAGGTCAGAGGACAAGGAATCCTGCTTTTGCGGCGTAGAGACGAAGTTCAAAGATGACATGCCTCTACTCTTGTCTCACAATCTCTCTTCCGCTGGCTTCGGCTTCATCATCGCTACTCTGGTTCGTATAATCGCCCATACAGACAAAGTTCAAACTATTACTGCAAGAGATTGATTTTTTTTTTTCCTTAGCTGATTTGGGAATTTGTTATATATATATATATATATATATTTTTTTTTTGTGTTTGGATTTGGGAATTTGTTATTGAATTGAACCTGGACTAGATGCTATTTTTTTGTGTTCTTTGTAGCAATTAATTTATCAAAGGATTCTGGGGCTCTGGGGCTGCAAATGACGATCTGAAATGTGAAGGACAATTTGGTAACTGAACATAGAGGCCAACGGTTATATTGATGAACGAGCATGGCCTTTTAGAAAAGCCTTCGAAGAGCTGCATTCTGAGAAAGCACATTTTCCTTCACATATTAAAAGCTGCGTTTTGAAAAAGCTGCGTTTTGAAACTTCACCAAACGCTTATATTAGTTTTTTGGTTTCAAAAAGTGCTTCTTGCTAGAGGAAAGTGCAAACACATGGGCACCCCAAATCTAGAAAGGCCTATTATAGTTTATACTTTAAAATTTAAGTAATTTTGTTCCAAGACTTGATTGTAAACCTGGCCTGAATGAATTGAAGCAGATCGAACTTTACCTCTAATTAACCATTTGTCCTATCTAATTACTAATTAGGTAAAACCGGCTATTTAAATTTTGAATGGCGCTTTTAAAGAGCAAGAGAAGTTGGTCTTCAACATTGGATACATCATACAACAATACAGAAATACCATACTATGTCTTTATCATGTAGCTTTTGCTTATAAAACTTGAAAGTAATGTCAAGTACACAACATATTTTGCACTCTTTTTAAAATTCCATGGATGAAAAGTTATGATTGATGTACGTAAACTTATTTATTGACAAAACTTATAAGTTATCTCCTTACCTCAACAGAATGGTCTGTATTCTTTATGATCGCATTTGATGCCTTATAATTCAACATCAGATCTCCTGGATTTATGTTAACTTGCACATCCTCATTCAATATATCAATTGGAGATTGCGATTGCCCATTCTTACACATTGCCCATTCCGGCTTAAGTTCTCCCCAGTGTTCAGGTCCTTTTGGACTCCCTTCGATATAGTTAAACTCAGGCTCTTCACCTGCCAAGTAAATTTCAATATCACATCATCATCATAGGTAATAATAATATTACAATTCTCATTATATATTAAAAAAACAACATTATTAGCATCCTACATGTAAGAATCTTTGGCATTACCAGTCTGAGCAGTAATGGATATTGGCTGCCAATATAGAAGTAACAGTAAAAACCAGCAATTGAAGATTTGTAAACTATAATTCTTCATGATATACAGAAAACAAATGGCAGGGTAAAGAACGCAGTTTACTTGTACTGAACAGACTGTAATTGTTTTGACCCAATACAGGCACAGCTAAAGCTAGTCAATTTTGTTAGGCCTGTGTGGTGCTTTCACATGGATAGAAGTGCTTAAATCCAAACGCTATGTAACAAGAAGGATGGTTTGAATTGTGAAACTTTTTGAAATGGTAGAAGATGCCTCATCACAAAAAATTATACAATGTTTTCGGCGTATATACCATCTCTCTCATAAGGGATTCACCTGGTGTAAAAGATGTGTATATATATATTCTTGAAATAGGGTATACCACCTCCATGAAAACACCCTCTCACACATGTGAACACAAATTACTTTTTGCTGGGGGTGGTAGGTTGAACCCACCTCTGACACGGGAAACATGATACTAGTGGTACTATTTGGCTAGAAGTCCATTGACATTTGGCAATCTTCCACATTCATGTGAGAGCCTAATTAATTCGGTGCTGATAAATATTTTAAAATAAAAATAGTATAAAATTCAAGTACATGAGAGGGTTTTTTTTTTTTTTTTTTTAAGAATTTCAATCGATGACGTCAACTTTTGATAAGAGCTTTTTGTCATCAGACCTAAATATCAATTAATTTATTATGTAGGTGGGAATAGAACCTAGATCTCTTGTTCAAGCATAGCAAACTTTACTAGTTGAATTAACTGGAATCCACTACATAAAAACTGCTTTGATGGACATCGATGGGGCCATTTTCCATTTTTTTAGTGCTCATTTTTCTTGGTTCCATACCAATCATAATATTAATTGTGTGGAATATATATGCGTTTTATTCAATTCTATTGGTACATT
Source organism: Lithocarpus polystachyus (assembly GCA_033629205.1). Classification (NCBI taxonomy): domain Eukaryota; kingdom Viridiplantae; phylum Streptophyta; class Magnoliopsida; order Fagales; family Fagaceae; genus Lithocarpus; species Lithocarpus polystachyus. Next base: position 50,692,358 of record CM066168.1, read on the forward strand.
ATAGATTTAATTAAATAAAAAATTCAAACCAAAAGATTAATTATATATATTATTTTACTTATTTATTTTATTATATTTCAATTTGATAGCTCGTTATTTTATAATAATTTATAAGATATAATAAAAAAAACCAATTAAATAGTAATATATTTAGTTATAGTGTCTTATATATATATATATATATATATATCAATTTTCCTTACTTTTCATTTCAGTACTCTAAGTTTGCATTTTGTCATTTCAGTCCTTTAAGTTTCAAGCATCTCAATCCAATCCTCCGTTAACGCATCATTCATATTTATTATTAACCGAAAAGTGCTATGTTCATAATATTTTCACAACAAATCATAGGTGGTTAGTTGTTATTGATTTTAATTTGAACCTGCCACTGAAATTACTTTTGTATCCCACCAATAACAACTCGTAACAACCTGTCATATAGGATTTGTTGTGAAAATATTGTGGACATAGCATTTCTCGTTATTGACTTGCGCAAAACGACACTGTTTTATCCATAATTTACTATTTAATATTTATTTTATTATTTATTTCTTAATGTAAAAAAAAAACCCAAAAATTAAAAAAAAAAAAAAAACCCAATTACTCCCACAAATCTCTCCTTCAGGTTTCTTATCTTCTAATTTCAGTGTAACTTTAATATCTTGAAGTATTATCACACCTGCATCTTAGCTATCTTGATAAATTCTATTTCTACTTAGTATGGTTTTGGTTACTTTTGAATAGTTGTATTCTTTTTATTAACTTTCTACAAATTTCTCTTGAATGCAGTAATTGGGTTTTACTACAGTTCCTTTGATTGTCATTGCTGCAGTCCGGTTTCTACCTTTTGGACTATGCTTATGTCTCATTTCTCTCTGTTGTTTTTGTTGCAAAAGGGAGGCTTATGGTTATTCCAAAATAGCTTATGTTCTCTCTCTTATCTTCCTCTTAATTTTCATGATAACCATGTACATCTCTCTCTCTCTCTCTCAGGTTGGTGTTAAGTTGAACTTTTAAACTCAAAAATTAACTAACCCCATATTGAAAGATCAAGAGGGAGAAGGAGACAAAGAGACTGAGGCTGAGTACACCTCCTAGAGCGGAGCAGAGTCACTGAGAAACCTTGGAGCCAAGCCACTGAAAACGCCTCTCAATCTCCGTCTTCCTCTTGGTCTCTCACTCTCCTTCTTACTCTAGATCTCTCTTTCTCTCTCTTTCCCCCTCTCAATCACTTTCTTACTCCCTCTCAATCTCTTACTTATTGGGTTAGGCTAGAAATTTTTGTGTTCTTCAAATGAGGTGAGTGGGGCAATTGGGGTTATTTTAATTTCTAGGTTTTTTTAAATTAACATTTAAAAAAAATATTAAGTATTAAATTATGGCCAAAACAACGTCGTTTTGGGCATGTTAATGATAGATATGGGTGGTGAGTTAGTGGAGGATTGAATTGAGGAGGGTTAAAACTTAAAGGAATGAAATGACATAATGCAAACTTAGATGACTGAAATGAAAAGTTATGAAACTTTTTTTTTTAAGAGTTTCTACCTATGGCAGGTTTTTTGAGAGGGTGACTTTTGTATTTTGAAAGAGTTTCAAATCTTCATGGATATGGGTTAGAGGGTGAGTTTTGCAATTTGGCCAAAAAATTATTTATTGTCTCATAATAATATAATTTTAAATGATTTATTTTTTCTTTATTTAAAATTTGTATACATCCCTCTTATATATGACATTATAATTAATCTGATCATCCATATTATAGAGATATTCATGGAACAAAGAAAAAAATTACGAAATCTAATAAAAAAATATGAAAGATGATGATGCTCAAAATATCGCCAGTAAGCTACAAGATTCTCCCACGTGCTCCAAATCAACCTGCACAATGCCAAATAAGAAGACCTCAAGAGGATACCAGTGTGGTACAGGCCAAAGACCCTCTGAAGGTTAAGTAAGATAATGGTCGCAACCCTAGAGTGCCAAAGTTGGGGAAGAAATTATGCGTACCTTGATTTGTGAGAGCCTTTGGGTTTTTATAGTAGTGTAGAATCGACCTTATTTACTTGTATAAGAAGTCTTTTCCTTATAGGATTGTCATTAATGAGCGAATATCGCAGAATCCTCCTCATATTTGGATTCTATTTTTATTGGGATTTTACAAGCCAGAATTATGCGTGAGACACAAGTTGTTTCCATCTATAAAATGATGGCACGTGTCCTTCGAATCCGTCCACCTTCTAACCGTGCACCCTTGATCCGTCCACAAGAAGATCTACTTGTTTCAATCCGTCATCTCAATTAAGATATAATTGTCATGTCAAACTTTACCCTCTTCAGCTGCCTCTTCACTCCTTGGGTCCATGACCTCTTGGGGGACGGACTCATGGAGTGACGGTTTGATTTGCCCTAGGAGAGATAGTCCTACCTGACATGCTGGCCTAGGGTCATTAATATTGAGTTCATTAATGCTGTAGGACACGTGTCATCTACTTAGTGGCTGTTCCTTGGGAACGAAGCGCCCCTTCTTCTTTCGTGCCATTCCTCCTATATAAACTTGCCTTTTTATCTCTTATTTTCTACTTTCCATAGAAATTACATGATCAGAGTGCTACCGTCATTCTTGTCAAAACATTAATTCCGTCTAGTTGGATTATCCATCATTTGTGCGCTTTGACTGTATATCTACAACCATTAAGTACCTTTTCCCTTTATTAATGAACTTTCATTCAATTTTGTATTACCGTCATCTATTTTAGATTCATCAGTCTTAGGGTTTACTGTCACGTGCAGGTGACAAATGTCTAGTGCGTCAAGTAACCAGTCCATTGTCGGGGCGGGATACGATGAAGTGTACCCGTCAGGTTAAAAAGACCTTGCCATTTCAAGTGAAGAAAGAAATTCGTCCGCCACCTCTCCTTCCTCAAGGAATGAGGACCTGGAGACGGATAGGCCAGATAGTGACATTAGTGACGAAATAGATGGAGCTGAGCCCCTGATCCAGTCTGTTATTGGTCCTAATGGACTAAGGGAGTTTATAATGCTACCGTTATGGATGGTTAATGATTTCAGGTCCATAATTAAAGGCACGTGCACCCTTGATCCATCCACCTTCCAACCGTGCACCCTTGATCCGTCCACAAGAAGATCTACTTGTTTCAATCCGTCATCTCAATTAAGATATAATCGTCATGTTAAACTTTACCCTCTTCAGTTGTCCTTTCACTCCTTGGGTCCATGACCTCTTGGGGGACGGACTCATGGAGTGACGGTTTGATTTGCCCTCGGAGAGATAGTCCTACCTGACATGCTGGCCTAAGGTCATTAATATTGAGTTCATTAATGTCGTAGGACACGTGTCATCTACTTAGTGGCTGTTCCTTGGGAACGAAGCGCCCCTTCGTCTTTCGTGCCAATCCTCCTATATAAACTTGCCTTTTCATCCCTCATTTTCTACTTTCCATAGAAATTACATGATCAGAGAGCTACCGTCATTCTTGTCAAAACATTAATTTCGTCCAGTTGGATTATCCATCATTTGTGCCCTTTCACTGTATATCTACAACCATTAAGTACCCTTGCCCTTTATTAATGAACTTTCATTCAATTTTGTATCACCGTCATCTATTTTAGATTCATCAGTCTTAGGGTTTACCGTCACGTGCAGGTGACAAATGTCTAGTGCGTCAAGTAACCAGTCCATTGTCGGGGCGGGATATGATGAAGTGTACCCGTCAGGTTAAAAAGACCTTGCCACTTCAAGTGAAGAAAGAAATTCATCTGCTACCTCTCCTTCCTCAAGGAATGAGGACCAGGAGACAGATAGGCCAGATAGTGACATTAGTGACGACATAGATGGAGCTGAGCCCCTGATCCAGTCTGTTATTGGTCCTAATGGACTAAGGGAGTTTATAATGCTACCGTTATGGATGGTGAACGATTTTAGGTCCATAATTAAAGGCACGTACTTCAAGACACTTAGATCTAAGTATCAAATTTCTGACAATATCCCTATTCATCTACCTTATAAGTCAGAGAAGTGCTATTATGAAGGAGTGGAAAGAGTTGGGGTTAATGAACAAATGTTGAAGGCGGGGCTCAAGTTTCCTTTAAGTTCACTCCATCGTCACCTTCTTCATTACCTTGGGCTGTCTGTCACCCAAATCTCCCCCAACGCTTGGAGGGTTTTTTTAGGAGTGGAGGTCTTATATGGGGCCATGTCCGATGGAGCCCGTCGGCTGATGGTGGAAGAGTTCTTTCATTGTTAACGTCCAACAGAGATCAACCAATCAAGGGGGATGTATAGTTTCATGGCTAGGTGCCCGTTATTAAGGCTTATGTGTGACACCCCTGACTCTAATAGAAATTGGAAGAGTAGATACTTTTTTATGGACGGTGACATATGGATGGGTCGTCCTGGGGAAACCGAATACATGCCTGTCGATACAGCATGGGGCATAATGCCCCTGTCTGGTATGCATCCGTCTTATAAACTTGTTAATTTTAGCTTTTGCACTTTTCTGACCGTTTCTCCTTTTTATTAATAATTCGGGACCGTCCACAAGTTTCACTCGAGCAGTGGAGCTTCTTGGAGAAGATTTTCAAGAAAACTAAGTTTGAGGAAAGGATGTGGACTAAACTGGTCAACCTTGATACCCTCTACTAGTATTGTGACGGACCAGAGCCAACTCCAGCTGCCCGTCACTACGAACTCCAAGTTCACCAACGTAAGTCCGTCACTACAATCTTAACGGTAATTCTTTCCTTCTACTCTTTTAACTTGTATGCCCGTCCACTTTTGCAGAGATGAGATGCGAGGAGGAAAGCCTTCATTAAGCAGCAAGCATAAGGAAGAAACAGGAGGTGGGTCAGCCCTCCAAGGAGACAGGTACTTCCCTTCCGTTAGTAAAGGGGAAGCCACTAGAAAAGTCTGACCGTCTTCCGAAGAAGCCCAAAACTGTTCCTGAGCCCATTGTAGGTCTCAAGGCAGAGACTAAGAAAATTTCTCACGGGCCAGGAGTGGGCAAAGGTTTGATGAAGGCCCCCTCCGCCACGGAGAAACCTCCCATCCTCCTTTGTGAGGATTCAAAGTACACATTAGAAAAGCTCTCGTCCATTTTCACCCCTGACGACTACAAGGACCTGGGCAACCTTGCTACGGAGGCCATGAGGGAGACGGGGCTCTTTAGCATCACTCAAGTAAATATTATGCCCGTCGCCCTTTTTATTTCCTTTCCCTTCATCTTTTGTGTCTAACTCTCTTTTTTCCAGGCCATGGTGATGATAAAAGGTTTGATGGGCCGTTGACTCAGTCATGAGACAGCTTTGGATTGTCTAAGGGCTAAAGCAACGTTGACAGAGGAGGAGCTGGCTGAGCTCAAGACCTGGAAGGTGGTCTAGGAGAAGAAGCTAGCCTTATTGGAGCAAGTCTGGGGCGAACTTGAAAAGCAGACGGAGGTGCTGCAAAAGGTCCTTGAAGATAAAGAAAAAGAAATCAAAACCGTCAAGAATCAGCTTTGTCAAGATAAGGAGGATGCTGTGTGAGAATATCGCGATTCCGAGGCGTACTTGACAGAGTTAGGTGGCACCTTCGCTAACGGATTTGAAGACTACTTCCGCCAAGTAAAGGCTTCTTATCTGGACTTGGACATGTCGGGTGTCTCTATAGATGCTCAGGCCCAGACCTCTGTTCTACCCGTTCAATCTGAAAGCACAGAGGATTTATTCGCTGAAGATGCCCCGATGGACGATCCCCATGTTGACGGTGAATTTGTTCCCAAGGGTGCACCTCAACCAGTCGAAGGTGATTCCCATCAGCCTAATGTTCCAGCCTCAGTGGAGGGAAATGAAGAAGATCCCATTGTCTAGTAATAGAGTTTTTTTTTTTTAACAACTTATGCATTGTTGTGAACATTTGCCCTTCACAGGCTTTCATTAAGTAAGTTATGCTCTCTTTATTATCCGTCTTTAGAAAGATCTCAAGCTCATAATAAATGTGTTAGATTTTATTCAAATGGCTGTTGATATCGTCCACTTTATAATGGTTGCCCTTCTGGTTGGATTTGTACGCAATGGTATCCATTTATCAGATAGGCTTATAACTAATCTCGTCCACTTTTGAGGACCTCACTTGAATTTTTCCATTTTGTGAACACCATAGCTGATTCTGTCATCTTTAAGGACTTTATTGGAATCCGTCCACCTTGTAAACTTTAAATGAACTTTGCCCACTTTGTGATCATTATTGATTCCGTCCTCTTTATGGACTTTTAATGGAATTTGTCCACCTTGTGGAAATTAATCTTGCCCACTTTGTGAACATCATAATTAATTCCGTCATCATTAAGGACTTTTAATGGAATCTGTCCACCTTGTGGACTTTAAATTAATCTTGCCCACTTTGTGAACATCATAATTGATTCCGTCCTCTCTTTAAGGACTTTTAATGGAATCCGTCCACCTTGTGGACATTAAATTAATCTTGCCCACTTTGTGAATATCATTATTGATTCCGTCCTCTTTAAGGACTTTTAATGGAATTCGCCCACCTTGTGGACTTTAAATTAATCTTGCCCACTTTGTGAACATCATAATTGATTCCGTCCTCTTTAAGGACTTTTAATGGAATCCGTCCACCTTGTGGCTTGTTCGAATGCTTAGATATCAAAGTAGAAGGAGAAATAAATCATATCTGAATAAACTCTTGTTATGATAAATGTAAGCATAAGTAAAAAATTGTCTTTAAAAGAAAACCCTATTCTTTGAGCTTCAAAAATTAACTAAGAAATAAATTGAAAAATGAGAGTGTTGAATTAATAAACTTAAAGAGTAGCTTTTTTCCGATGTCATCTACTGGTAGTACTTCTTGAGATGCTCAGTGTTCCAAGGATGGCGAAATTTCTGTCTGTTTAGAGATTCCAAGTGGTACGTGCCTTTCCTTGAGTAGGATCTCTAGTACTGCCCATTACCTTTCTTAAAACAAGGTCTCAACCTTGAAATCTCTGTGTTTGACCTTAGAGTTGTAGTGCTTGGCCATGAGGTCTTGATACCGTGCAAGTCTTTCTTCAGCTATGGCCCTGACTTCGTCTATTAAATCAAGCTGCAAACGCATGGCCTCGTCGTTTCTTCTCTCATCATGGTTATTCACCCTGAAGCTTGTAAGTCCGACCTCGGCTGGGATAATTACTTCACTTCCGTATGTTAGTCGGAATGGTGTTTCTCTCATAGGTGTTCTAGCCGTCATTCTGTACGCCCATAGCATGCTTGGTAGCTTTTCCGGCCATATACCCTTTGCCCCGTTGAGCCGAGTCTTGATGATTTTAAGTAAGGATCGGTTCGTGACTTCAACCTGGCCATTGGATTGTGGGTGGGTGGGGGAGGAGTAGTGGTTCTTGATTCCTAGTTGTGAGCAAAAGTCCTTGAATGAGTCGTTGTCCAATTGTTTCCATTGTCTAAGATCAAGACTCTGGGTATCCCATACCTACAGATAATGTTTTTCCACATGAAGTTGCGTACATTCTTCTCCAAGATGGTAGCGAAAGCCTCCGCCTTTACCCATTTGGTGAAGTAGTCAATACCTACTACCAAGAATTTAAACTGTTTGACTGTTGTTGGGAAGAAGCCCATAATATCTAAACCCCATTGAGTGAACGGCAACGGGACCGTCATGGGAGTGAGTTCCTCAGTTGGTTGCCTTATGATATTACCAAAAGTCTGGCACTTGTCATAGGTTTTGACGTACACCTAGGTGTCCTTCTGCATAGTAGGCCAGTAGTATTAAGCGTGGATTATCTTGTGGACTAACGACCGCGACCCTAAGTGGTTCCCACAAATCCCTTCGTGCACTTCTCTCATGATGTAATCTGCTTTCTCGGGACCTAGGCATCTTAAATATGGGCGCGAGCAGCCTCTCTTGTACAAAACATCCTTTATCAGGACGAACCGTGTTGCTTGGACTTTCAGCTTTCTTGCGACTTCTTTGGTGTCTAGTATTATGCCATTCTTTAGGTAGGCAACTATTGGTGTGATCCAGTTATTTTTAGAACCTATTTCCTACACGTCGACGGCATTGATTAATGGTGAAAGTTGAACAAAGGAAAGTACCTTATCAAGGGTAGTCATATGCTTGGCTGAAGCGGCTCTGGCAAGGCGGTCGGCTTACTCATTCTCTCTTCTGGGGATCTGGATGATTTTGGCCTTTAGCTCGTCTACCCTTCTCCTTACTTGGTCCAAGTATCTCTTCATTCTTTTACGTCTGTACTTAAAGTCCCCGTTTACTTGGCTAGAGACGACCTGAGAGTCGCAGTAAAGAACCACTTTTTCGGCCCCTGTTACTTTCGAAAGATCAAGCCCTGCCATTAAAGCTTCATACTCCGCTTCATTGTTGGTGGTGGGGAAGTCGAGGAGAATCATCCATTCAATCTAGTCTCCTTTAGGAGAAAGAAGCAAGACACTTACACCCCCGGCCTGCCTGTTGGATGACCCGTCTGTATAAACGTTCCATTGGGGACATTCATCTGCCCCTTGGTCTTCCAAGCTTGTGAACTCTGCTATAAAGTTAGTGACAACCTACCCCTTGATGGCAGTGCGCGGACGATATTGAATGTCAAACTCACTTAACTCTATCACCCATAAAGCCAACCTACCTGTAGCTTCAGGATTACTTATTGCTCGTAGTAAAGGCTTGTCGGTTAGGACGATCACCGTGTGGACTTGGAAGTATGGTTTGAGTTTGCGGGCAGCCATAACTAAAGCGAAGGTGAGTTTTTCCATGGGTGGATACCTTTCCTCTGCACCACGAAATGCCCGGCTGGTGTAGTATACGGGCTTTTGGACCTTGTCTTCTTCTCTAATCAGGGCCGCGCTGACTGCTGCAGGGAAGACAGCTAAATAGAGGAAAAGCTTTTCCCCCGGTTGCGAAGGACTTAGCAATAGAGGGGAAGAGAGGTAGGCTTTCAGCTCCTCGAATGCTCGCTGACACTCAGCAGTCCACTCGAAAGATTTCTTCAGCGTGCGAAAGAAGGGTAAACACTTATCCGTCGCCCTTGATACGAACCTGTTCAAGGCGGTTACTTTTCGATTTAAACTCTGCACTTCTTTCACGCTCTTGGGGGGGATCATTTCTATTATGACTCTGATCTTATCCGGGTTGGCCTCGATACCTATTTGAGATACCATAAAGCCTAGGAACTTTCCTGCTGTCACTCCTAACGCACACTTACTTGGATTGAGCTTCATGTTGTAGGAGCGAAGGGTACCGAACGTTTCCTCGAGATCCTTCAAATGGTCCTCTTCTCTTCGGCTTTTCACTAACATGTTGTCAATGTAGACCTAAACATTCCTTCCTATTTGGCTTGTAAACATCTTGTTCATGAGCCTTTGATATGTCGCGCCCGCATTTTTAAGGCCGAATGGCATCACTTTGTAACAAAAAAGACCTTGGCTGGTTACAAATGAAGTCTTCTCCTGATCCACTTCATCCATCCTGATCTGATTATACCCTGAAAAGGTGTCCATGAAACTTAGTAGCTAATGCTCAATTGTGGAGTCTACCAGTACGTAGACTTGAGGGAGAGGGTAGCTATCCTTCGGGCATGCTTTGTTCAGATCCGTAAAGTCCATACACATTCTCCATTTCCCGTTGGCTTTCCTAACCATCACCACATTTGCCAGCCAATCGGGATAGTACACTTCTTTGATGAAGCTTGCCTCTTGTAACTTGCCGGCTTCTTCTGCCATTGCTCGGTCTCATTCTTGGGCGAATACTCGCTTCTTTTGTTGAACTGGTAGAAAAGAGGGCAACACATTCAGCCTGTGTACCATGACTGAAGGGTCGATTCTTGGCATATCTTCATGACTCCGGGTAAACACGTCTTGATTCTTCTTAAGGAAGGCTATGAGCGCTAGGTGAATTGTAGGGCTGGCGAGAGTGCTGACCCTTGTGGTTCTATCCAATCTGGAGTTATTGAGGGGTATTTCCTTTAGCCTCTCTACTGGTTCTGCCCCCTTCCGCTGTTCGTCTATGCTCATGGTTTGTAGATGGTCGTCCATCTCTAGCAACGCAACATAGCATTCGCGTGCTGCTATTTGATCTCTTCACAGTTCCTCTACTCCGTACTCAGTGGGGAATTTGATTATCAGGTGGTAGGTCGAAGTCACGGCCTTTCATGCGTTAAAGGTAGGTCGCCCTATGATGGCAATGTAGGCAGAGGAGCAATCAACAATGAGGAATGTAACATCTCTAGTGATTTGCTGAGGATAATCTCTAATTGTTATAGGTAATGTGACTGTGCTGAGGGGGTACACTTTCGTTCCTCGGAACCCAAAAAGTGGAACGTTAGTTGGGACTAGACGTTTTCTATCGATCCGCATCTGTTGGAACGTCGAGTGGTAGAGAATGTCTGCGGAACTACCATTGTCAACCAAGACTCGATATGTTTTACAGTCTCCTACTCGGTTGCCAACGACAAGTGCGTCATCATGTGGGTGGTGAAGACGTCGGGCATCCTCTTCCGAGAAGCCAATAGTGGGGTTGTCGACCCGCGGCATTTTTGGTACAACGCCCATCATCTAAACATTCTGAACCATTCTAAGGTAAGCCTTTTGAGCCTTTTTGGATGAGCCGGTGATCACCGTACCCCCCATGATCATCCTTATGTCTCTTAAGGGTGGTCTGAGATGCTCGTTATCCCATTGGGGAGCTTTCTCTTGAGGCGGCGGATCTGTTCTTTCCTTGCTGACAAACTTCTGTAATTTCCCATGTCAGATGAGAGCTTCGATCTGTTGTTTCAAATTGTAGCAATCGGCTGTATCACGACCGTGATCACGGTGGAAATGACAATATTTGTCTCTAGACCGTTTGTTGGGATCTCCCTTCAGCTTTCCGGGGAGGGTTAAGGCCCCTTCGTCCTTAATTTGCATTAAAACTTGGTCCATCGGAGCAGTTAGTGGAGTGAAGGTCGTGAATCTCCCTATAGGGGGTTTGGGGCACCTATCATCTCGTCTATCTCCCGTCCTGGCAACCTTCCATCCCTCGTCCTGTCGTCAATCTTCCTGTCTCTCTCTTTTCTTGGAGGGCTTCTCTTCTCGGGCTAATAGTGTGTCTTCCGCATTCATGTACTTCGTCGTCTTGTCAAGCGCATCTGACATGGTCTTCAGGTCATTCTTATATAAGGAAAATAGAAACTTACCCTTCCGTAGCCCGTTTGTGAATGCAGTAACGAGTATTTTATCATCGGCTTCATCGATGGAGAGCGCCTCTTTGTTGAAACGGGCTATGTAAGACCTCAGTGTCTCGTCCTCCCGTTGCTTAATGCTCATTAGGCATGTAGTAGACTTCTTGTATCTGTGTCCTCCAATGAAGTGCGAGGCAAACTGAGCGCTCAACTCCTTAAAGGTATTGATGGAACCTGGCATCAATCTACTAAACCAAATCCTTGTAGACCCTCTTAACGTTGTTGGGAAGGCCCGACACATAATTTCGTCCGCAACCCCTTATAGGTGTATCAACGTCTTGAAGGATTCCAGATGATCCAACGGATCCTTAGATCCGTCATAACTTTCAACTTGCGGCATACGGAATTTGGGTGGAAAGGGGTATGAATTTATGGACACGGTGAATGGGGAGTCCGTTCGATGAACCAGGTCATCAAGGTAGTTAGACACCCGTCCTTTGAGGGCATTCATCATAAAGTCCATACGCTCTTTCATCATCTGCATCTCCGCAACTACTTGAGGCGAGACCATATCTGCAGCAGATGAGTGGCTCGTATCTTGCAGTTCTGGCCTACTTGGGGCATTGCTTCCTTTTGGCCCCTCCTAATATCTTTTCTCGGCACTGCTGGCCTCCAGATCCGCCCCTTGGTTGTTATGTGCTGCATCCTTTTGCCGCAACTACTCCTCTAGGTCGTGATTTCGTTTCGTAAGGCCCTTTACTGCTGCTGCAAGTTTTTGAACCTGTCTCTTGAGAGCTGTGGTGCGTGGTTCGTCTCCCTCATTATTCGTGGTGGTTACCATTGAACGTGTGAGTACTATGCAACTTTTCATCTAGGAAGCGTGAAGTGTGGCTTTTCCTTGCGATACTTTCCCACAGATGGCGCCAACTGATGATGCTCAAATATTACTAGTAAGCTACAAGGTTCTCTCATGCACTCCAAATCAACCTACACAATGCCAAATAAGAAGACCTCAAGAGAATACCAGTGTGGTACCGGCCAAAGACCCTCCGAAGGTTAAGTCAGTTAATGGTCGGAACCATAGAGTGCCAAAGTTAGGGAAGAAATTATGCGTACTTTGATTTGTGAGAGCCTTTGGGTTTTTATAATAGTGTAGAACCGACCTTATTTACTTGTGTAAGAAGTTTTTTCCTTATAGGATTGTCATTAATGAGCGTATATCGTTGAATCCTCCTCATATTTGGATTCTATTTCTATTGGGATTCTACAAGTCAGAGTTATGCGTGAGACATAAGTTGTTTCCATCTATAAAATGATGGCACGTGTCCTTCGAATTCGTCCACCTTCTACCCATGCACCCTTGATCCGCCCACAAGAAGATTTATTTGTTTCAATCCATCATCTCAATTAAGATATAATCGTCATGTTAAACTTTACCCTCTTCAGCTGCCCTTTCACTCCTTGGGTCCATGACCTTTTGGGGGACGGACTCATGGAGTAACGGTTTGATTTGCCCTCGGAGAGATAGTCCTACCTGACATGCTGGCCTAGGGTCATTAATATTGAGTTCATTAATGCCGTGGGACACGTGTCATCTACTTAGTCATTGTTCCTTGGGAACAAAGCGCTCTTTCGTCTCTCGTGCCGTTCCTCCTATATAAACTTGCCTTTTCATCCCTCATTTTCTACTTTCCATAGAAATTACATGATCAGAGCGCTACCGTCATTCTTGTCAAAACATTAATTCCGTCTAGTTTGATTATCCATCATTTGTGCCCTTTGACTATATATCTACAACCAGCAAGTACCCTTGCCCATTATTAATGAACTTTCATTCAATTTTGTATCACCGTCATCTATTTTAGATTCATTAGTCTTAGGGTTTACTGTTACGTGTAAGTGACAAATGTCTAGTGCGTCGAGTAACTAGTCTATTGTCGGGGCGGGATACGATGAAGTGTACCCGTCAGGTTAAAAAGACCTTGCCACTTCAAGTGAAGAAAGAAATTTGTCCGCCAACTCTCCTTCCTCAAGGAATGCGGACCTGGAGATGGATAGGCTAGATAGTGACATTAGTGACGGCATAGATGGAGCTGAGCCCCCGATCCAGTCTGTTATTGGTCCTGATGGACTAAGGGAGTTTATAATGCTACCGTTGTGGATGGTTAACGATTTCAGGTCCATAATTAAAGGCATGCACTTCAAGACACTTAGATCTAAGTATTAAAATCTTGAAAATATCCCTATCCGTCTACCCTATAAGTCAAAGAAGTGCTATTATGCGGAAGTGGAAGGAGTTGGGGTTTATGAACAGATGTTGAAGGCGGGGCTCAGGTTTCCTTTAAGTTCACTCCATCGTCACCTTCTTCATTACCTTGGGTTGTCTGTCACCCAAATCTCCCCCAACGCTTGGAGGGTTTTTTTAGGAGTGGAGGTCTTATATGGGGCCATGTCCGATGGAGCCCGACGGTTGACAGTGGAAGAGTTCTTTCATTATTACCGTCCAACAGATTTCAACCAGTCAAGAGGGATGTATAGTTTTGTGGCTAGGAGCCCGTTATTGAGGCTTGTGTGCAACACCCCTGACTCCAATAGAAATTGGAAGAGTCAATACTTTTTTATGGATGGTGACACGTGGATGGATTGTCCTGGGGAAACCAAATACATGCCTGTCGATACAACATGGGGCATAATGCCCCCGTCTGGTATGCATCCGTCTCATAAACTTGTTAATTTTAGCTTTCCCACTTTTCTGACCGTTTCTTCTTTTTATTAACAATTCGGGACCGTCCACAAGTTTCACTCGAGCAGTGGAGTTTCTTGGAGAAGATTTTCAAGAAAACTAAGTTTGAGGAAAGGAAGTGGGTGAAACTGGTCAACCTTGATACCCTCTACTAGTATTGTGACGGACCAGAGCCAACTTCAGCTTCCCGTCGCTACGAAGTCCAAGTTTGCCAACGAAAGTCCGTCACCACAATCTTAACGGTAATTCTTTCCTTCTACTCTTTTAACTTGTATACCCGTCCACTTTTGCAGAGATGAATGATGCGAGAAGGAGAGCCTTTATTAAGCAGCAAGCTGCTGTGAGGAAGAAACAGGAGGGGGGTCAGCCCTCCAACTGGACAGGTACTTCCCTTCCATTTGTAAAGAGGAAGCCACTAGAGAAGTCCGACTGTCTTCCTAAGAAGCTCAAAACTGTTCTTGAGCTCGTCGTAGGTCTCAAGGCGGAGACTAAGAAAATTTCTCATGGGCCAGAAGTGGGCAAAGGTTTGATGAAGGCCCCCTCCGCCATGGAGAAACCTCCTGTTCTCCTTCGTGAGGATTCGAAGTACGCATTAGAAAAGCTCTCGTCCATTTTCACTCCTGACGACCACAATTACCTGGGCAACCAAGCTACGGAGGCCATGGGGGATTCAAGGCTCTTTAGCATCACTCAAGTAAATATTATGCACGTCGCCCTTTTTATTTCCTTTCCATTCATCTTTTGTGTCTAACTCTATCTTTTCCAGGCCATGGTGATGATGAAAGGGTTGATGGGCCGTTGACTCAGTCATGAGATGGCTTTGGATCATCTAAGGGCTAAAGCAACGTCGACGGAGGAGGAGCTGTCTGAGCTCAAGACCTGGAAGGTGGTCTAGGATAAGAAGTTGGCCTTGTCGGAGCAAGTCTGGGGCGAACTTGAAAAGCCAACGGAGGTGCTGCAGAAGGTCCTTGAAGATAAAGAAAAAGAAATCAAAACCATCAAGGATCAACTTTGTCAAGATAAGGAGGATGTGGTGCGAGAATATCGTGATTCCGTGGCGTACCTGACTGAGTTAGGTGGCACCTTCGCTAACGGATTTGAAAACTACTTCCGTCAAGTAAAGGCTTCTTATCCGGACTTGGACATGTCGGGTGTCTCTATAGATGCTCAGGCCCAGACCTCTGTTCTACCCGTTCAATCTGAGAGCACAGAGGATTTATTCGTTGAAGATGCCCCGATGGACGATCCCCATGTTGACGGTGAATTTGTTCCCAAGGGTGCACCTCAACTAGTCGAAGGTAATGCCCTTCAGACTAATGTTCCAGCCTCAGTGGAGGGAAATGAAGAATATCCCGTTGTCCAGTAATAGAGTTTTTTTTTTTTTTTGAACAACTTATGCATTGTTGTGAACATTTGCCCTTCACAGGCTTTCATTAAGTAAGTTATGCTCTCTTTATTATTCGTCTTTAGAAAGATCTCAAGCTCATAATAAATGTGTTCGATTTTATTCAAATGGCTATTGATATCGTCCCCTTTATAATGGTTACCCTTTTGGTTGGATTTGTACGCAATGGTATCCATCCGTCAGATAGGGTTATAACTAATCCCATCCACTTTTGAGGACCTCACTTGAATTCGTCCACTTTGTGAACACCATAGCTGATTTCGTCATCTTTAAGGACTTTATTGGAATCCGTCCACCTTGTAAACCTTAAATGAATTTTGCCCACTTTGTGATCATAATTGATTCCGTCCTCTTTAAGGACTTTTAATGGAATTTGTCCACCTTGTGGAAATTAATCTTCCCCACTTTGTGAACATCATAATTGACTCCATCCTCATTAAGGACTTTTAATGGAATCTGTCCACCTTGTGGACTTTAAATTAATCTTGCCCACTTTGTGAACATCATAATTGATTCTGTCCTCTCTTTAAGGACTTTTAATGGAATCCGTCCACCTTGTGGACATTAAATTAATCTTGCCCACTTTGTGAACATCATAATTGATTCCGTCCTCTTTAAGGACTTTTAATGGAATCCGCCCACCTTGTGGACTTTAAATTAATCTTGCCCACTTTGTGAACATTATAATTGATTCCGTCCTCTTTAAGGACTTTTAATGGAATCCGTCCACCTTGTGGCTCGTTCGAATGCTTAGATATCAAAGTAGAAGGAGAAATAAATCATATCTGAATAAACTCTTGTTATGATAAATGTAAGCATAAGTAAAAAATTGTCTTTAAAAGAAAACCTTGTTCTTTGAGCTTCAAAAATTAACTAGGAAATAAATTGAAAAATGAGAGTGTTGAATTAATAAACTTAAAGAGTAGCTTTTTTTCGATGTCATCTACTGGTAGTACTTCTTGAGATGCTCAGTGTTCCAAGGATGGCGAAATTTCTGTCTGTTTAGAGATTCCAAGTGGTACGTGCCTTTCCTTGACCATGAAACGACTCTATAGGGGCCTTCCCAGTTGGGACCATGCTTCCCTTGAATGGGATCTCAGGATGAACCGTGCTGCTTGGACTTTTAGCTTTCTTGCGACTTCTTTGGTGTCTGGTACTATGCCATTCTTTAGGTAGGTGACTATTGATGTGATCCAGTTATTTTCAGAACCTATTTCCTACACGTCGACGGCATCGATTAATGGTGAAAGTTGAACAAAGGAAAGTACCTTATCAAGGGTAGTCATATGCTTGGCTGAAGTAGCTTTGACAAGGCAATCGGCTTACTCATTCTCTCCTCTGAGATTTGGATGATTTTTTCCTTTAGCTTATCTACCCTTCTCCTTACTTGGTCCAGGTATCTCTTCATTCTTTTACCTCTGCACTCAAAGTCCCTGTTTACTTGGCTAGAGACGACCTAAGAGTCGCAGTAAAGAACAACTTTTTTGGCCCTTGCTAAGCTTGTGAACTCTGCTATAAAGTTGATGACAACCTGCCCCTTGATGGCAGTGCGCGAGCGATACTGAATGTCAAACTCACTCAACTCTATCGCCCATAAAGCCAACCTACCTGCAGCTTTAGGATTACTCATTGCCCGTCGTAAGGGCTTGTTGGTTAGGACGATCACCATGTGGGCCTGGAAGTATGGTTTGAGTTTGCGGGCAGTCGTAACTAAAGCGAAGGCAAGTTTTTCCATGGGTGGATACCTTTCCTCTGCACCACGAAATGCCCAGCTGGTGTAGTATACGTGTTTTTGGACCTTGTCTTCTTCTCTAATCAGGGCCGCACTGACGGTCGCCTGGAAGATAGCCAAATAGAGGAAAAGCTCTTCCCCCTGTTGTTTCAAATCATAGCAGTCAGCTGTATCATGACCGTGATCATGGTGGAAATGACAATATTTGTCTCTAGACCGTTTATTGAGATCTCCCTTCAGCTTTCCGGGGAAGGTTAAGGCCCCTTCATCCTTGATTTGCATTAAGATTTGGTCGATCGGAGCAGTTAGTGGAGTGAAGGTCGTGAATCTCCCCGTAGGGGGTTTGGGGCGCCTATCATCTCATCTATCTCCCGTCCTGGCAACCTTCCGTCCCCTGTCCCGTCGTACATCTTTATGTCTCTCTCTTTTCTTGGAGGGCTTCTCTTCTCGGGCTAACAGTGTGTCCTTCGCGTTCATGTACTTCGTCGTCCTGTAAAGCACATCCGACATAGTCTTCGAGTCATTCTTATACAAGGAAAATAGAAACTTATCCTTCTGTAGCCCGTTTGTGAATGAGGCAACGACTATTTTATCATCAGCTTCATTGATGGAGAGCGCCTCTTTGTTGAAACGAGCTATGTAAGACCTCAGTGTCTTGTCCTCCCATTGCTTAATGCTCATTAGGCATTCAGTAGACTTCTTGTATCTGTGTCCTCCAATGAAGTGCGAGGTAAACTGAGCGCTCAACTCCTTAAAGGTATTGAAGGAACCTGGTGTCAATCTGCTGAACCAAACCCTTGCAGACCCTCTTAACGTTGTTAAGAAGGCCCATCACATAATTTCGTCTGCTACCCCTTATAGGTGCGTCAACGTCTTGAAGGATTCTAGATGATCCAATGGATCCTTAGATCCGTCATAACTTTTAACCTGCGGCATACGAAATTTGGGTGAAATGGGGTATGAATTTATGGACACGATGAATGGGGAGTCCGTTCGATGAACCAGGTCATCAAGGTAGTTAGACACTCGTTCTTTGAGGGCATTTATCATAAAGTTCATGCACTCTTTCATCATCTGCATCTTCGCAACTACCTGAGGTGGGACTAGCTCTGCAGTAGATGGGCGGCTCATATCCTGTAGTTCCGGCCTGCTTAGGGCATTGCTTCCTTTTGGCCCCTCCTAATATCTTTTCTCAGCACTGCTGGCCTCCTGATCCGCCCCTTGGTTGTTATGTGCTGCATCCTTTTGCTGCAACTGCTCCTCTAGGTCGTGATTCCATTTCGTAAGGCGCTCTACTACTGCTGTGAGGGTTTGAACCTGTCTCTCGAGAGCTGTGGTACGTGGTTTATCCCCCTGATTATTCGTGGTGGTTGCCATTGAACCTGTGAGTACCATGCAACTTTTCGTGCAGGAAGCGTGAAGTGTGGCTTTTCCTTGCGCTACTTTCCCACAGATGGCGCCAACTGATGATGCTCAAATATCACCAGTAAGCTACAAGGTTCTCTCACGCGCTCCAATTCAACCTGCACAATGCCAAATAAGAAGACCTCAAGAGGATACCGATGTGGTACCGGCTAAAGACCCTCCGAAGGTTAAGTCAAATAATGGTCGCAACCCTAGAGTGCCAAAGTTGGGGAAGAAATTACGCATATCTTGATTTGTGAGAGCCTTTGGGTTTTTATAGTAGTGTAGAACCGACCTTATTTACTTGTGTAAGAAGTCTTTTCCTTATAGGATTGTCATTAATGGGCGTATATCGCAGAATCCTCCTCATATTTGGATTCTATTTTTATTGGGATTCTACAAGCCAGAGTTATGCATGAGATACAAGTTGTTTCCATCTATAAAATGATGGCACGTGTCCTTTGAATCCGTCCACCTTTTACCCTTGATCCCTCCACAAGATCTACTTGTTTCAATCCGTCATCTCAATTAAGATATAATCGTCACATTAAACTTTACCCTCTTCAAAAGATATAAATTTTTAATATAAATAGTAAAAAATAAAACTAAAAAAAAAATTATTTTGATAGTTTTTTGTCTTATATAATGACAAACATCGGCTTAATAAAAAATATATAGCAGTTACAAGAGTATTATAATTTAGTCAAAATTTCAGTATTTTTATACATGAATAATATGAGAAACATTTTGGTACTATATTTATTTATTTTTAAAAAATTTGTATCTTTTTCAAATTATTTTTATCTTATGATGACAAAGTTTTTCTAAAATATGTACTTTTTTTTTTAGAGAGAATTTCAACTTATAGCGTTTGTTTTCGATGATAGCTCTTTATCAACAAACCAAGACACCAATCAATTTTTGGTGTAAGCGGAGATTAAATCCCAAATCTTTTATACAACCATCAGAGACTTTACCAGTTGAGCTAACTGAAACCCACTCTAAAATATGTACTTAGGTACCATAAGTATATGTATTTTTCTAATTATGCTTTGTTTTGACGATTACATGTGGAGTTTATATATAAAAAATAGTCAGATATTCGAAGAGGTTCAGATACTCTTGTTTATCAATATATATAAAATTTCCAGTGTTTATTTATATTAATACATTCTGCAAAATCCACAACCTAAACGTATTACTATACGGTAATTTCGCTATATGTAAACTTTGCTATTTCTCTCCCAACTCCCAACTCCCAAGTCTCATCGAATTTTCGTTCTCATGTTCACGTATGCAAAGCCGAACACAAGAAACGTGTACCTAATTTTCCTCCAAGCTATCATTTTTAGACACCCCTCTGTTTTCTAGAATGTTATATATAGTTACCCAAGTCGCACTGTGTCAAAGCAAACTGGCTATTAATTGGGTTGTGAAACATGAAGCCTCAAAGCAAATCCATATTCATTTCCAATTTGCTAATTGTTGTGATTCTTTTCTCAACAACAACATCAATCACAGCTCAAGAAGTTGGTAAGCAACATACGCACGAACATGTATCTTTTTTAATTTTATTTAACTTGTTAGACTATTTTGTAGTGAATTGCATTGATTAGTGCCATTAAAACACATATCAATATTCATAATATAAACTGTATATATATGGAGCAGAGGATGAGAGGGAGTTTGATTACGTAGAAGGAAGCGAAAAGGGAGTGGAATATTGGGGTGAGCTTAAGGAGGAATGGTCCACGTGCAAAAATGGAAGCATGCAGTCCCCCATTGATATATCGATTCTGGAGGTAGGAATAATTCCAACGTTACTGAATCTAAAGAGGAATTACCAGCCTGGTAATGCTACTGTCAAGAATCGAGGCCATGATATTATGGTAAGGAAGTCACACTCTTCATATATATAGGAGTGCATATAATCGCAACTCTTCATGTGTTACTATTTTGCTTATAAATCAATAACCTTTTAGTCAAATTATAATTTTCTTCTCGTTTTAAAGGGGAATCGTAGAGTTCCACCAAAATTAAGGGTTTGGTGAGGTTATGAACTCTTCTATTAGTTTGGGGGGACCAAAAAAAAAAAAAAAATTTAAAAGCACTCATATGAGTAAGTGCGTAGTATAAAGGAGAAGCTTTGAGTTTCACCAAAATTAAGGGGTTGGTGAGGTTATGAACTCTTCTATTAATTTGAGGGGACAAAAACAAAGCTTAGAGTACTCATATTAGTAGGTGCATAGTAAAAAATTGTAAACTTTACACAATTTTCGCTAAAATTGACTCACATTAATTTATTTGTTTATAGTTGTATAAATATACAAAAGAGCTGCGGTAACCATGTAAATATACACGATTATTGTAGCTGTGTATCCATTATTTAATTAATTTCTTTTTTTCTCTCTCTTCTTACCAAACTCTTCTCTTTTGGTCTCTTTCCATTTTTTTTTATCTCTTTTTGTACAAGACTCCTCTTCTCCCTTGTTTCTTTACTCCTCTCTCTCTCTCTCTCTCTCTCTCTCTCTCTCTCTCTCTCTCTCTCTCTCTCTCTCTCTGTACAAGACTCCTTTTCTCCCTTTATGTCTTTTTTCCTTAATCTTCGTTTTCCCTCCCTCGTTTCTTCCTCTTTAGCCACCCATACTTTGAGAAACGAATAGATGCACCTTGCAATTCTGGTATGTGCATTCGATCAGTGTCATTTTGTATTGGGTGAAAAATTTGCATGTGTGATTATCCAAGGAGATCAAACATGGAGACTAAGAATGTGGGGAATCCATTAGAGGTAGTAGTGGCTTACTGATGGGAGTAATTAATCGCCATGATTTGCAAATGGCACGAAAAGCTAAGAGGTCCCAAACAAAGAGGTGTGCTGAAACTAGACAAAGAACATCTTGTGGAAGCTCAAACCACGATCCATTTTGTCCTTCTTCCTTTTCTTCGTCTTGCTTGAAAGATTGAACATATTTGTTGAGGTTCTGTATTAACCTTTTTAGTTAGAAAAAACAATAATAATCAAAAGGCCAAATTAGGAGTGTGCAGTTAACCCCCATAACTGACCTAATTCAACTTAACTGACCGAGTTGGGGGTTGGGTTGGGTTGGGTTTGAATTATAAGATTTCACAAATCCGCATAATCAGACTGACATATATTTAATATAAATTTAAATTTTAAATATATATATATATATATATTTAATAATATATTATATGATTTTGTTATTTACTTTTTTGCTCCTCTTTTTAAATAAAATGCAACCCTAAGTTCTCCCCATATAGTTCGTATTAATTTGGTGTTATACTCAAGATAATTTGGTTTTAATTTACTCTTATTTGTTGTGCATTTTTTTAAACCTCAATTTAATAATAATAATAATAATAATAATAATAATAATAATAATAATAATAATAATAATAATAATAATTAAAAAGAAAAAACTATTCAACCCATGCATCCAACTCGAGTTGGACTTCTTGTAATGGATATCCACTACTTGTAATGAATATCCAACCTACCATAGTGAATTGAGTTGAAAAACCCCTCAATCCAACCCAATCCGACTTATACATATACCTAGACCTATACCCCTCAATCCATTTCTTTAGAGCTTTAAATATAAATAGACAACACGACGATTATTGAGGAAGAAAAGAATTTTTAAAGTCATAGAAAAGGGTACCATCTTCGGTTGAGGGTTATGCTTGTGGTGGTGCAGATGCGGAGGACGTAGAGGGTTGAAGAGCAACTCAGAGCTGACAACGAATTCCAAATAATAGAGCTGAGGGTGTTTTCAAAATTCCAAGCGTTGGAGAAACTCTTTAATTAAAAAAAAAAAAAGGCTTTTAGGTCTGGCCAATATATATATATATATATATATATATATATATATATATAGGGGGTAAGTTACAAGGGCTAGCGGAAACTGTCAGATGCCGACTGGGGCTATCTGATTTCTAATTAAAACTAGAGGCCGACTGAGGCCATTTGGTTACAAGTGTGACTACCTGAGGTATTACAAATGTAAACTGCCATTTTGATTACAAGTGAAAGTGGGAAAGAAGTAAACTGGGCTTGAATCAAAACTTGCTGAGGTATTTGCTGGAACTGGACCTGCCTTCAACTGGTATGAGAGCTTCCTTATATAAGCTGAAGGAGAGCCTCGTATCCCGCTGAAGATTGCTGAAATTTCAGAGGGTGAATTGCTTTTACCCGGGTGAATTTCTTTTCCACCGAAAGCAACAGTAAATTTGGATGATGGTGTCGGGTACTGTTCATGAATAGTGACTTTTACTGTTCATGAATAGTGTTCTGTCCCTTGTCTTTAGTGTCGGCTGGGTGCTGGTTCCTGTCCATCAACAGTGACTGGTACTATAGATGAATAGTAGCTTGTCTGGAAATGCTGTTTCTGAATAGTGACTGGTACTATCCAGAGCTGTCTTCAATCATCTCCTAACCTATAAGCATCATTTGGATCCTGAGAATCCTGAAACAGAGGATTATTTGGATCAAAATTTGCTGAGGCTTCAGAGGAGGCGGGAGAGCCTTTCTCTTGTTCTTGAGACTGTAATTCTTCTGACTGGAGAAGTAACTGCTGGGCAAGATCTTTTAATTCTTTGCTAGATTTTCTTGCGAATTGGGAAGAGTCTAGGCTGGACTGTGATCTTGTGACTATATTTCTTTGAACTGGAAGGGGGAAATCCTTATAAACTTGACTGATGACTGAATCAATCTTAAGGGAGTCCCACCATTTAACTGAGAATTCTCTATTTAATAAATTCCCACTGATGTCATAGTTCCACATACTAATCCAGTGTATCTTGTACTTGACTGTCATTTGCAGAATGGCTAGAAACTGAGCACTATGAGGAGTGAGTTTATACCTTGAACTGAAATACTTTAAGGTGTCCTAGAGGCACTCTGGGAAGATTTGGGGTACTGATCCAAACATTTCCCACCATTTAAGAAACCATATTGGTATTGGACTGGAGAACTTCTTGTCAAACATTAAGAACCAAGAGTGATCAAAGTTCTTATTCTGATAGAAGAGCACTTTTTCAAATGCATCCATGTAGTCGTGATAACTATAATGGAGATTTGAACCTGTGATGGACTTGAGTCCCTGGAGTGTTTTTAGCAAAGAGGGATGCTGCCCCCATTCCTTGTTGCTGATGAAACCTGTGATTATGAACTTGTGGTAAAGGACGACTAAGGGGTTCGCTTTGTTCATAATGTTTTCAACTCTGGCAGAATCTTCCTCAATGAGGATTTGTCTGTAATACTTGATGTTTTTCTCCGGATGTCTCGGGAGGAAATGCCATCCTTCTGGGAAAACTTCCATGGCTAAGGCAAGAGGTTCTTTTATATGAACTATGTGGGGTTCAATATAAGAGATATGCTGAATGAAGGGTTTTTTGAAATAGGGTGACCTATTTCTTCTGGATAACGGCTGGGATGATCTTTGAGACTGCAATGGACCAAAGGGGTCATCAACTGTGTATAGGGTGGTTTGCTTAGGGGCTGGGGAGGCTAGGGCAGAGGCTAGCGGATCCAAATGATGCTTATAGGTTAGGAGATGATTGAAGACAGCTCTGGATAGTACCAGTCACTATTCAGAAACAGCATTTCCAGACAAGCTACTATTCATCTACAGTACTAGTCACTGTTGATGGACAGGAACCAGCACCCAGCCGACACTAAAGACAAGGGACATAACACTATTCATGAACAGTAAAAGTCACTATTCACAAACAGTACCCGACACCATCATCCAAATTTACTGTTGCTTTCGGTGGAAAAGAAATTCACCCAGGTAAAAGCAATTCATCCTCTGAAATTTCAGCAATCTTCAGCGGGATACGAGGCTCTCCTCCAGCTTGAAAAGATTTAGGGTTCTTGAGATAGAAACATCTTGGAGGATGCTAATCTCTCTAGATTCTGGGCTTCTAAGAAACCTAAACTTAACTGGTTGACCAAAAGGGTGGGTAGTGATTCCTTCATTATCCGTAACAAAGGGGTATAGAAGGCACATAAACGGATTTCCTAAGATGACTTTATCCATCATGTTCTTGACGAAAACAAATGTGGTTTTAAAACATGTGCCATCTTGGCAAACATGGGCTTTTGGGATTTTAAACCTAATCTGCATCTGTCCTCCACTTGCAGATGTCAGTCTTTCTCTAGTTTTCTTGAAGTATCGAGAAGGAACAATTCCTTCTTGGATACAATTGAGATCAGCACCTGAATCTATGAGGGCAACAGCCTCAAATTCATATCCTTTGATCACAATTCTGACTATGGAGTGCCATTTTTGGAAATTAATCCTATTCATGGTTTCTAGAAACTTTTCTCCATTGGGTTGTTCATTTTGAACCATATCTGCTGTTGAGTTGACTGTTTCGTCTTCTTCATCAGAAGGATCCTGGGATGGTGGTTCTATCTCGTTTTCTTGATGAGAATGTTCTTCTAAGGTTTTGACTCTCTTGTCAAGGAGACTATTGTCAACTCTAAGAATGGTCATTTCTTGTTTAAGGGTTCTAACCTCAGACTTGGTATTCTTGATCTCTTTTTGAAGGTCGTTGACTGTAACTTCCTTCTTGGCTTTGGAAAACCTTTCATAAATTTTCTCTAAATCTACTTTAGGTTCTCTTATCTTAGGTTCTTCAGGCTTGTTGGTTTCTTTGACCAGGGTTGCTCGGAAAGAGCTAAGTCTTTGGGCTTTGACTCTTGGATCCTCGATCTGTTCTATGAGATCTAAGAGTAGTTCTTCTTGTTTGCTAAGAACCTTGACCTGGGAAAGGGTTTTGGGTAAACTTGGCTGGGTATTTTCTTTGGTGCCCTTGTTAGGTTCTTGTTGCCATTTGAAATATCTTTCAAAGTAAACAAAGAAAGGAATATTTTCTGATACCTCTTTCATGAATGCTTGCCATGCATCATAAACTTCTTTCTTTTGTTCTCTGGTATGGTTGGCTCTATAGGCTTCTCTTTTGACTCGGTTCTCTTCTAAGTCAAATTCTTTACCTAGGTAGACCATATCTGGTTCGAAATCCTTTTTCAAAACCTTAAGCTCATAATCTTCAATGTTATCTCGATATGGGTCCTCCATATCAGTTCCTGAAGGTGATCCTACCTTTGGGTTGTTGCTGTCTTCTTGGTCAACTACTGAATCTTGTTTGGCTGAATAACAAGGTGTACTAACCTGGGATCTGGTCTTGACTCCTTGGAACTCTGGTCCTAAGTCTCTTCTAGATCTGGGAAATGGTGCTAGAGGTCTAGAGGAGCTGGCTTGGGAAACAGGTCTATCTCTAAGGAGGATGGGTGGTTGTCTGCTGGGGAATCGGCTGAGATCTATTGGGGATCTAGGCCTATAGTCGTCTAGAGGTGATCTAAACCTAGATTTGTCAAAACTGAGTCTAACGGAACCATCTGCTAGTTGTTGGACAAAATCTAATTCGGGTTCCTAATCTGGTTCCTGGATTAATAGAGGATGATTTTCATTATGAAGCTTCCAATTTTCTGGAAAGGAAATTTCATCCCATCTGAGGGTTCTAAGGATTTGGACTTTGGCATGGATGTTGGTCTGGATAAGAAGTGTTTCTCCTACCTTTTTCCTATCTAAAGCTCCAACATTCATATTGGTCTTAATACACTTATAATACACTCTGTATATAAGTGCTATCTGGCTGGTCCCCTGCGTCATGAGGGTTCCATGGGTCTTGATGTTTAGAGTTAAGGCCTGCATGACGTTCTTATCATGGAGGTGAACTGTAAAGTTTGGGAAACAGTCGAAATGGACTGGTCTGTTATTTAGACTGGCTTGAACTATTCCTAGGAGACTGTCATTAAACCTTATATGACGGGTATCTCTAAGGGCTAATAGAACTGAATTGTTCAATCCTGATCTGATGAGAGGTTTCACTCCAACTTGGACTAAACCTATATACATGTGTTAGGTTCTAAGAATTAGGAACTAATGTATTAGAACTTCAATTTGTATGTTGGCAAACCATGATCAAAACAATGTTTAGTCTTGTGTTAGACTTTGCTCAAAGTATGGGATTTTATGTAAAGTTGGAATCGAGTTTACTACAGAAGTACTTGTTCACTTTCTGTCTAACTCGATCGATCGAAAATTAGGCTCGATCGATCGAAAATCGGGCAGATCATTTTTCTGCAGAAAATTCCAACTCAGCCCAAGTCCATTTAATGTATAGGGTTTTATGTTTTGTCCTAAGTATAAAAGGGAAAACCCTAGCCACGTTTTTAGTGTTCTGAATGCTGTGTTTGTGAATCTCATTGTGAGATCTAGAGGTGTTTGCCTTCACATACACTTAGGGTTTACAAACTTGAGATTCATGTCAAGAGTTGTGTAAATCAATACAGTTACAGAATCAAAAGAGCATAAAGATATACAAGCAGGTGCGCTTGTGATTTGCTGAAGAATTCAAGGAAAGAAGGAGTCCGTGGATCTCGGAGCTATCATGGGGTCGTGGTAGTAAGTTTCCTACACTTAGGTAGCAATAGGATGTTAGTGGTCTAAGTCTTATTGTGTAAACTTCGATTCTTTCATAGTGGATTCAGTTTACCTTGAGGATAGCTAGGTCAAATCCTCCCCAGGTTTTTACCGGTGTGGTTTCCTGGGTCATCATATTGTTGTGTTCTTTTATTTCCGCTGCTTTGTTGTTTTTGCTTATTTTGTGTTAACCTAGATTTATTTAAATTACCTAAGTTAATCACTTGGCTAATTCACTAGGTTAATCTGTTGGGTTTAAGGGGTCTAAACGAACTTACAAGTGGTATCAGAGCGGGTAGCTCTTCTGTTGTAGATCCTTTGATCTAAGAGTTGATCCTTGATCCCTGTTATCATGGATAATTTTAAGTGTCTTACTGTTTTTGATTGTGATGATTTGAATAAGAAGGACACTGTTGTTTCTGTTGATCTTTTTGATGCCTGTGAAACTCTTCGTAAGGAATTATTGAAAACTATGAGAATTGCTAAGAAATTCAAGGAAGAGTTAAAATTGGCTAATCTTGAAAAAGAGGAATTGATTGTTAGATTAGATGAATCTAATAAAAAGAATGAATTTTTGAGAAATCAAATTTCCTCTCAAGATGGGAAGATGAAAAGCTTGGAACAAGAGTTAGCTGAATCTAAGCTAAAATTGAAAATTTGACTAGTACCAAGCCTGCTGTTGTTAACAGAAGTGTTTCTGTTTCTTTTAAGCCTAAAACTGAGAAAGTTTATATCCCTCCTTTCAAGAGGAATAATAAAGAAAATGCTTATTTTGCTAGGTTAGACAAAGGTAAAAGTTCTGACGTAGACGCTGAAGTTTCTACACCTAAGTCTAAACCTACTGCTAGTGTGCATAAGAAATCTGTTTTTGTGTCTACTTGTCACCTTTGTGGTGTTGTTGGTCATATTAAACCAAACTGTTCTTTGTTGAGGCAAAAACAAAAATCTGAGACTAGATTTGCTGTTAGGAATACTGATGTTCCTAAATTTGTTCCTGTTTGTCACTTTTGTGGTGCCTCCGGTCACATTCGTCCTAATTGTCATAAATTGAAATTTAAGCATTCTGTGTTTCAGTCTAGGACATGTGATAATATTTCTCCTGCCATAAGTCCATATAAATTGTTTCATATGCTTTTGAAAAATTTGAGCTTGTTGGCTTGTGAAAGGAATTTGCAGGATTTCAGTCTTTCTTAGAAGATTGGTGTAATCCCTCAAACACACTCTGCTTCATATGGATTTTCACCTACAAAGCCGAAGACTCGTGCTATATGGGTGAGAAAAGATTCTCTAAGGTGAGTGTTGTTGACTTGTCCCTGATTTAATTCTTTCAATTATTTGTGGACATGTTTTGTTTCTGTTTTTGGTTGTTTTGTTTTTTATGTTGTTTTTATTAAAAAAAAATCCAAAAAACATTGAAAATTTTCAAAAAGACAAAAATATTTTATTTTGTGTCTAATTTTAATTTTTCTTGAGGATTACATGGATTATGATATATCTCTCTTGATTTAGAACATGCTTGACATTGTGGAGAAACTTGAATAGCATGTGTTATATAAGTGCTAAGCTATTTATGATTTTGTATGAGTATGTACTAGTTTATACATGTACTCATAAGTTAATTAAGAAATTGATATTTCTTGTTTGTGTACCCTCTATAGCTTAGTTAAGCACTGTCATGCATTGCATTTGCATTTTTAATCATTTAGCATAATGTGTGCTTTTTGTTTTTGGTCATAAATTTTTTTTTAAACCAAAAATATTTTTATGTGCTTTGTATTATATATCTTGGATTTATAATTAAGGTTGGCCATATTATCTTTACATAACATGTTTATGTACCTTGTTTAGCTTGGATGAGCTTCTTTATTGCACTTTACTAGCTGAACTCTTTGTAGTGCGTGTTGTGTGGGAAAGATGTTTATAGTTTTTGATCACATGATCTTGATCTTGAAGTCACATGTCTTTGATTGTTGGACTTGAACTTAATGAGAAAGGCATAAATAACCATCTCACCACTGTTTATTAGCCAATCATGAATATTTTAGTGCATATCATAAGATTTTGTGCTCAAGAAAGTGTAGCACATGCACAAAAAGAACATAAGGTGTAGCCTCGGATTAAATTGTTAAAATTGGTGTGTACATTATTGGGCTATAATAAGTTTCTAATCAATTAAAGTTGGTGTGTATATTATGAGGCAAATCAAGAAACTTACATGATTGCAAGCTTTTATTCTAGGAGATGTGAGAGTTATATGATGTAACTCTTTAGGTGATAGTCTCTTTCAAATTTTATGTGATGAATTTTTTAGACTTTGTGTTTGATTTCTATTCACATATCACCTCACATGTATCTTAAGTTTTTGCTAGTTGCACACACTACACAAAGTTACTCTTTGCTAAACTTTGTACATGTTATTGTGTGTGATTTTGTTGTGGCCATCCAAGATTATATGTTCCTTGATTTTGATGCAAAATTTGAGTTTTAAGGACAAATTGATTGAAAATCTTAATTTTGGAAGATCTGGGCTGTATTCATGTGTTTTTGAAAAACTTTTAGTCTTATACTCATGCATTTCATTCATGAAATATTGTGTTTTGAGGGGTTACTGCATTAAATTGCTCTGATTTTCAAAAATTTGAGTTTTCCAGAATTTCGACCGATCGAATCTGTCTCTCGACCGATCGAAATTTCAATTAAAATTTTTGGTTTGATTCTGTCTGACTCGATTGGTATTCAATCGATGCTCGATCGATCGAAACTGAAAAATTTTCAGTTTTTAGGGTTTTTGACCAAATTTTTTTTTTCATGCATCATTTATGGTTAGGATTCACATGAGTTGCATTGTTTTTATGTGTCCATCTTGCAGTTTTGCAGTCATATCTCTCATTTTTTTCACACATAATATGCATACACTTTGCTAAATTGGGTACTCAACTTGATTTAAAAATTGATTGATTAATTTTTGAGTCATTTGTACATTTTAGTATATGCTATTTTTCTTAATATGTGAACTACAGGAAATATTTTTCTTAAGAGATATGATGGATAATCAATGTGCAAATATTTTCTCTACTCATGCAATTGTTTATGGGTCACATAGTGTCAAGTTTGCATTTATTGAAAGAGAGAATATTTTTCTTTATGTGTATCCTCAACTTAATTTTTTTTAGGTTTGTGTGTTTTTATTTATCCCCGCCTCTTAAATTTTCCCCAAAACTGTTTTTCCAAAAACTTATTTTGTTTTTCCTATTTTTATAGGGGGAGAAAGGTTTTTTTTAAGCCTTTGTTGTTCATAGGGGGAGTTGTTACTCTTTATAGGGGGAGTTATCTCTTTTTTCTATAGAGCTAATCTGTTTTATGTTCCCTTGGTTCTCTTTTTTCTCTCATGTTTACTCTTTGTTTGAGTTGTATTTGTCAATACGTGACAAAAAGGGGGAGAGTCGGAATCCTGGGAATCCTGTTTGTGTTGTTTAGGGGGAGATAAATTTGTTTTGTTTAGGGGGAGTATATAAAAACTTCTTGATGTATCTAACTTAGGGGGAGAGTTAGAATTTAGTTTTTTATATTCCTATTTTTTCTTCCACACATGCGTTTATGTGTTTGTTAAGTGTTACAGGAATATACAGGTTGTTTTCAGTCGAGCTGCTGTCTACTTTGCAACTGTTGGATAGTAGTTTAGGTTGAATTGTTTAAGTTGCTATTTATTTTGTAATGGGCTATTTCAATTTGTAAACTTTGAGCTTTTTGTTAAGTCTGTGTTTTGTCACGAATTGCCAAAGGGGGAGTTTGTTAGGTTCTAAGAATTAGGAACTAATGTATTAGAACTTCAATTTGTATGTTGGCAAACCATGATCAAAACAATGTTTAGTCTTGTGTTAGACTTTGCTCAAAGTATGGGATTTTATGTAAAGTTGGAATCAAGTTTACTGCAGAAGTACTTGTTCACTTTCTGTCTAACTCGATCGATCGAAAATTAGGCTCGATCGATTGAAAATCGGGCAGATCATTTTTCTGCAGAAAATTCCAACTCAGCCCAAGTCCATTTAATGTATAGGGTTTTATGTTTTGTCCTAAGTATAAAAGGGAAAACCCTAGCCACGTTTTTAGTGTTCTGAATGCTGTGTTTGTGAATCTCATTGTGAGATCTAGAGGTGTTTGCCTTCACATACACTTAGGGTTTACAAACTTGAGATTCATGTCATGAGTTGTGTAAATCAATACAGTTGCAGAATCAAAAGAGCATAAAGATATACAAGCAAGTGCGCTTGTGATTTGCTGAAGAATTCAAGGAAAGAAGGAGTCCGTGGATCTCGGAGCTATCATGGGGTCGTGGTAGTAAGTTTCCTACACTTGGGTAGCAATAGAATGTTAGTGGTCTAAGTTTTATTGTGTAAACTTCGATTCTTTCATAGTGGATTCAGTTTACCTTGAGGATAGCTAGGTCAAATCCTCCCCAGGTTTTTACCGGTGTGGTTTCCTGGGTCATCATATTGTTGTGTTCTTTTATTTCCGCTGCTTTGTTGTTTTTGCTTATTTTGTGTTAACCTAGATTTATTTAAATTACCTAAGTTAATCACTTGGCTAATTCACTAGGTTAATCTGTTGGGTTTAAGGGGTCTAAACGAACTTACAGCATGAAACGGTGACCTCTTTTTAAGTGTGCTTTTATCTGGTCCGGATTAAACAAGTAGCAAGTCTCATACTCCTTGTTTATTCCATAAACTTGTTCTATGGTCCTAATGGAAGTCTGTCTTGAAAGAATTCAAGTTCCATGAAAAGGACTTATAAAACTCTTTGGTGGGTACTTTAGGAAGATTCCAATCTCCTAGCTTAAGATCTAAATCTGTCATTTCATATTCTTCACTATTGATAATTCCTGACTCTTGTGGGATCTCTGGAAGTGATGTGGATCTACTGGCTAAACTGGAGGTCGAGTTACTTCTAAATAATTTACTCAACATCTTGGCTATCTGAAAGATTTAACACAATTTAATCCTAATTTTCTCTATCTCCAATACAAGATCTAACCTTTGGATAAGCTATAGGGATATGGCTGGATGGACTGCCGTTATTGTCTCACGTAAAGGAAAAACTGCCCTTTCTGTCTAACTTGGGAACCACGACAATTGCTGTAAAACCACTATCCTTGACACAACGCCTCAACGCCTCACTCTGGCTAAACGGCTATATTCTGGGATACCGTGGACAAAACAGATCGTGACAAGCACAAATCGGGGCTTACATTTTTGATGTACGCACAAATTGGGACCTACGTTTCCATACATTCCTACAACAAAATTTCTGGTTAAACACAGGCATATGGAGATACAAAAGATTGGGATAAAACTGGGTTAATTAGAGCAGATAAACAGGATAAAGAATTAATAGAGGAAAAGTAACTAAATCAACAGATTAGAGAGTAGAAGAAGATCACAAAACAGAAATGAACAATAGGAACATAGTGAGAAAATAATGCTATAAAAACCATGTATGCAAATATATGAAAATAACTTTGATAAAACTGAGGCAGTATAACCAGCCAACTTTGATTTCTGAAAAACAAATATAACTTACAAACTGATCTGCCAACTTGGCTCTGATACCAAAAGGGGGTAAGTTACAAGGGCTAGCGGAAACTGTCAGATGCCGACCGGGGCAATCTGATTTCTAATATATATGTATATATATATATATATATATATATATATATATATAAAC
Source organism: Lithocarpus polystachyus (assembly GCA_033629205.1). Classification (NCBI taxonomy): domain Eukaryota; kingdom Viridiplantae; phylum Streptophyta; class Magnoliopsida; order Fagales; family Fagaceae; genus Lithocarpus; species Lithocarpus polystachyus. The sequence goes on from CM066168.1 coordinate 50,725,047, forward strand.
GATGTCAGTCTGGGATTTCCTAATTCTAGCTTAATTGGGATTGCCTAGTCCTAGTTTAAATGGAATTGCGATTTCCTAATCCCAGTTTAATTGGAATTGGGATTAGGGTTTTCTATTAATATTGCATGATTGCCTCTCACCACCTCTAGTTTTATAAAAACCCCAAACTTTTTTGCTAAACGTTTTTGGAGAATCATAGAATCAGGTAAGCATACTTAAAATTTAGGTAATGTGCAGTGTAAATTTCTAAGCTAATGTGCAGTGTAAATTTCATGTTTATTGTTCTTTTCGTAACTTTGACTTTGGATTTGTTGTTGGCTTTGTTTCACTCGTAAATTTCTTGTTTATCGTTCTTTCTTCCCTAGAATTCTAATTTTTGAATACTTCCATATTCTAGCAATCAAGGAATTAAACCATTAATGATGTTGTTTTAGAGCCAAAAACCTTGAAGTCATTAATCTTTTTGAGTTTGAACTCAATGTATAGCTAGGGATGTATATGTAATTAACCTTTCTGTTTTAAATTTTTTCTGCGACCTAATACTTAAATTATTGATGTTTAACAGTATAAGGAATTGATTGACTGATATTCGATTTGGTGATACAGCATATAATCTTATATTCGATTGCTTAGGTTTCCTATAAGTCAAACACTAGATTAGGTATAAAAAAATCACCATATTACCATGCTACTCAAAGAATTATAAGAATATTGCTATACTATAATAAATTACTAGTGTTATTCTCATAATTAAGTCTGAAAAATTAATAACGCATGACTTTTGATTCCAAGAAAAATAAAGTACATCGATCGGTGATTGCGAGATAGCTCTATTCATTGATTATTTTTATAGCTTATTATGTATGATAACAATTTTTTTGAGAAAAAGAATTGTTGGTATAATGACGAGGGAAAGACAGAGATATACAATATATGGAGAGAGCTTTCCTTTTTAGCTAATATACCATTAAAATAACAATGATATCCTTACTAGTATATCCAAGAAGAATATTGAGCTTCCCAATTCTACCTTTTATTTTGAGTTGAAAGGTATCCAGTGCATTAGGTGGTTAACAGCGACGTTTATAGAAAATTTCTTGAATGTAGAATAATTTAATAAGAATTTCTATACCAATTAGGCTCTTATTTCAACTAAAATTTTGAATTTATTTTCATTAGCCTCGTGTTTTTCATTTTGTGATTTAAAAAACTGCTTAACGCTTTTCTTTTTTCTTTTTTTCACACAGTGACTTGGAAATGGAATCTTCAAATAAAATGGAACAGTATATGCAGTCTCATTCTCCTATCATCCCTCAATCTTATCCTTGGCTTGTAATTCGTGATGGCAAACATCTAGAAAGGCAAAAAATTTTCAACATATCAAAGGATAAATATTACTCAATAACAATTCCTGAGATGCACAATAAGATGATATGCACCAGCACCAACGAATGGCTGTTGTTAAATGATCTTGATTCAAAGGATCTTTCTATTTTGAATCTTCTTTCGATGGAGGTGGTGCAGCTCCCAAGGTTGGAATCCTTTACGGGTTCAGATGTTTGTATTCTATCCCCACCAACAAGTGAATCCAACCAAGATTGTTATGTAGTGATCATTCATCGTTCGCCATGCAGATTTTATTTCTGCCAACCTGGTGATGAGGAATTTAGTGAACAAGAGTTTGAATTTGATTTGGAAGAACAAGAGTATGAACTTGGAGCAATGTGCATATCTGCTGCAACAATGTTTAGAGGGAAGGTTTACTTTTTGACAAGCTTTTCAAGAATAGATCTTGTTTCTGTTTCTGTATTGTTTACTGCTGAATTTGTGGGTTCAAATCTTCATTTTACGAGAATTACAAGGGAGGGCATCCTGAACCATCACCTCCAGAAATACCCACAACTAATGACTATCTTATTGAATCTGGTGGTGAGCTCTTATATATTTGTAAGATGAGAGGTGGATGGGATGCTAAAATGATTCTTGGCTTCATCATTTTACGAATGAATTTTTTAAGACAAGCATGGGAGGAAGTGAACAACATAGGAGGGTGGACTCTTTTTCTTTCTCAAGATCGTGGTTTGGAGCATTTAATAGGGCAACTAAAAAGGTGCCCAAATCAGATAGATTTTTTTAAACATTTGTCGGTTTTTTTTCAAATGTTTTTGGGAATAAGGTAGGAGTATAATAGAATATTAGTAAATTAATGGTTTTTAATTTTACAAACTTGACATTATGTTAAGACATTTCGTAAATGGAATAGACAAGTAGAGGACCAATAATTCGAGATAGAAGGAGTAAAAGGACAAACAAAAAAAAAAAAAAAACAAGAAAAATTAAATTAAAAAATTCCTATGTGAACAAAATGACATAGTTTAAGTGATTTTGAGTTCAGATGATACTTAAACAGCCATCTCATCAACGACATGAATAGAAGGGCTTAAATCTAAACGCTATGCTGTAACAATAGGTGCGTAGATTCGAATTGTGAAACTTTAGGGGATAAATCAAAATTTCCCCGAATTTTATGGTGTAAATTACAGTTAAATCTTTTCTTCATTTGGATATTGCTAGGGTATTGCACCTCAATTAGCCTAATTAATCTGGCTTGATAGAGTTTTTTTAATAAAATAGTATAAAATTCAATAGCCTGCGAGCTAAGTTGTTGGAGGTGGATGGGGCCATTTTTCAACTTTTTTTTTAGTGCTCATTTTCCAGGTGACATTAGTAATAATACACCGAACACCGAACATAATAATAATGGTATCAAATATATAAATTCGTTTCATTCAATTCTATTAGGCACAACACTTAATTTAATAAAAAATTCAAATCAACAGAATATTTATTCAAATCAACAGAATTCAAACCCTTCATCCAAATCTATGCGCATAAGGATAATCCAAGTGCAGTTGATGGGTTCTTCGTGAGATGAAGTCATACACGAATGATCTTTGCATAAGTAGTGGTATTTTTTAGTTCTGAAAGAGTAGAATACATTACTGTAGCCTTGAACAGTTGGCATGTAAATCATATTTCTCATACCTTTTATCACAGCCAATTCTAAGAAAGAACCTCCAAAACTAACATAGAGCAATTTATTTCCCATATTTCTCTTTGGATGCCATTTCAATTTTGGCCCAATCAAGGAGAGATTTAATGAGAAAATGAAAAAAAAAAAAAGGTTCATTATCGTGGAGCACAAACATTGCTAAAAGCTTTCCAGCACTTTTCGACAAATAACTTCTATGGAGTGAATCATGTAACTTTTTCGGAAGAATAGAGGAACGATATGCCCATCGACACGAGTATTCATTATTAGAGCATCCATAGCAGTGGACCTAAAAATTTAGCTTTTTAGCTCTACCAAAAGTTACTTTATCTTTTATCTATATACATGCTACAGCAGTGGGTCTATTTTAGCTTTCAACACAATAAAATAATATAAACACCACAATAAAATAATATATCTACTACAATAAAATAATTCACCCCATTGCCAAAAAAAAAAAAAAAACACCACAAACCGATCATCTAAAAATTTTGAAGAAAAATAAGCAAACCCAAAACCCCAGCCACCTCCACTGCCACCCACAACCACCTCCACTGTCCACAGGCCACCATTAACACAACCTAAATCCATCAAATTTGCAACAAAATCATCTCAAAAATCAACCAAAATCACACATAAAAACAACCAAAATTCAACAAACCCACAAATCCAGCAACAAAAAAACCCAGGGACAACCAACAAAAAAAACCCACACCACCGCCACAGCCAACAATAACCGCCCACAGTAATGGCTTGGTACAACCCACCACCACCATGAACACAAACCACAAACACAACCCACGAACACAACCCAATCAACAACCCACCACCACCACCACAAACCCACCTCAACAACCACCACCACCAGGCTTGGGTCGCTGGCAGCTTGGGACTTGTGTCGGCAACAGCTTAGGACTTGGGTCGCTGGCGACTTGGCAGGCAGTGGCTAAGGAGTGGTGAGGAGTTGGAGGAAGAAAGAATTAAAAAAATGAAGGTGGAGAAGAGAAAGGCTGGGTTTAGTGAAGAAGAAAGGTGAAGTAGAAAGAAAAAATAGAGAAAAAATGGCTGGAGGAAGGAACAAAAAAAAAATTGAAAGGGAGAAGTGCTGGGTTTGGTTCGGTGAAGAAGAAAGAGTGAATGTGAAAAAGAAAGAGAAAAGAAAGAAGGAGAGAGAAAGGATTAATTTAATAAAAAAAAGAGAGAAACCAATTAATATATATATATATATATATATATTTTTTTTTTTGCCTTTGAGCTACAGTACACATCTATCTTTAGATATGTACTGTAGCTGAGAAGCTAAATTTTTTATCTTTACCTCCACTGCTACAGCTCTACTTTGGTGCTAAATAGCTATATTTTTAGCAATATAGCTATTTAGCATCACTGCTGTGAGTGCTCTTAGTATCTAGTACTCTCATGTATTTCTGCAAATCAAATAATCCCACCCGTCCTGCATGACCTAACTAGTAGCACCGCCCTTTGTATAATAGGAGACTGCAACTGGATATACCATAAGGTTTCAAATCCCAATGTAAATTTGCTTATGTTCCAATATACTTCACCACCTAATGAAGCTGAATTTTGCTCCATTGAATGTGATTCCAAAAATAAAACAGTCTATAGAATCTGGAGGAGAAGAAAATCACATTGTTTGAAATGCATCTTCTTTGAGATATCTTGGAAGTTCTATTTTGATCCTGTTGAAGGGATGGAAAAAGAAGATACTGCAATCTTTTCGAGACAAGAGTAGCTACCCATACTTTGAGAAACGTGTCGATGAACCTCACAATTCTGGTATTCACATTTGATAAGTGTCATTTTGTATTGGGTGAAAAAATTTGCATGTGTGATTATCCAAGGAGATTAAGCATGGAGACTAATGGGAGTAATTGATCGCCATGATTTGCAAATGGCATGAAAAGCTAAGTGGTCCCAAACCAAGAGGTGTGTTGAAACTAGACAATGGACATCTTGTGGAAGCTCAGACCATGATCCATTTTGCCCTTCCTCTTGTTCTTCGTCTTGCTTGAGAGATTGAACATATCTGTTAAGGTTCTGTATTAACCATTTTAGTTAGAAAAAATAATAATAATCAAAAGGCCAAATTAGGGGTGTGCAGTTAAACCCCATAATTGACCCGATTCAACTTATCTCACCGAGTTGGGTCGGTTTTTAGTGGTTGGTAGGGTGGGTTGGGTTGGGTTTGGGTCATAAGATTTCACAAATTCGCATGATCCGATTGACATATATTGAATATATATATATATATATATATATATATATATTTAAATCTTAAATATATATATATATATATATTTAAATTTTAAAAATATATATTTAATAATATATTATATTATTTTGTTATTTACTTTTTTGCTCATCTTTCTAAATAAAATGCAACCCGTGTTTCTTCTCATATAGTTTGTATTAGTTTGGTGTTATACTTAGGATAATTTGGGTATAAATTTGCTCTTATTTGTTGTGTTGTTTTAATGCTCAATTTAGTGATAATAATAATAATAGTAATTAAAAAAAAAAAAAAACCTATCCAACCCAGGCATCCAACCCAACCCATGTAGGCTAAGTTGGACCCCTTGTAATGGGTATCCAACCCACCACGGTGGATTGGATTGAAAAACCCTTCAATCCAACCCATGCATATCTCTAAATCAAATAATGAAATAAAGTAAATCTTTACTGTTAGGTTCTAAGAATTAGGAACTAATGTATTAGAACTTCAATTTGTATGTTGGCAAACCATGATCAAAACAATGTTTAGTCTAGTGTTAGACTTTGCTCAAAGTATGGGATTTTATGTAAAGTTGGAATCGAGTTTACTGCAGAAGTAACTGTTCACTTTTTGTCTAACTTGATCGATCGAGAATTAGACTCGATCGATCGAAAATCGGGCAGATCGTTTTTTTGCAGAAAATTCCAACTCAGCCCTAGTCCATTTAATGTATAGGGTTTTATATTTTACTCTAAGTATAAAAGGGAAAACCCTAGCCACGTTTTTGGAGTTCTGAATGCTGTGTTTGTGAATCTCATTGTGAGATCTAAAGGTGTTTACCTTCACATACACTTAGGGTTTACAAACTTGAGATTCATGTCAAGAGTTGTGTAAATCAACACAGTTGCAGAATCAAAAGAGCATAAAGATATACAAGCAGGTGCGCTTGTGATTTGCTGAAGAATTCAAGGAAAGGAGTCCGTAGATCTCGGAGCTATCATAGGGTCGTGGTAGTAAGTTTCCTACACTTGGGTAGCAATAGGATGTTAGTGGTCTAAGTCTTATTGTGTAAACTTCGATTCTTTCATAGTGAATTCAGTTTACCTTGAGGATAGCTAGGTTAAATCCTCCCCAAGTTTTTACCGGTGTGGTTTCCTGGGTCATCAGATCTTTGTGTTCTTTAATTTCCGCTGCTTTGTTGTTTTTGTTTATTTTGTGTTAACCTAGATTTAATTAAATTACCTAAGTTAATCACTTGGCTAATTCTCTAGGTTAATCTGTTGGGTTAAGGGGTCTAAACGAACTTACATTTACAACTTTAAATATAAATGGACATCACGAGGATAATTGAGGTTACAAAAGAAGATTTAAAGTCATAGAAAAGGGTACCATCTTCAGTTGAGGGTTATGGACGTAGAGGGTTGAAGAGCAGCTCAGGGAAGAGAACGAATTCCAAATAATAGTGCTGTGTGAGTTCAAAATTCCAAGCGTTGGAGAAACCCTTTAATTAAAAAAAAAAAAACCATTAGATCTGGTCAATATATATATATATATATATATATATATATAAACGATGTTAGTCTGGGATTTTATTTTTTTATTTTTTGATACAAGATAGAATTTCTACTCTAGCCTAATCTACGTGTATATGTGTGTGAAGCTCCATCCTGAAGACTTGAACCCCAACCCTTGTCCCCCCATCCAACAAGCACTTATACTTGTGGAGTGACCACCGCACCAAGGGTGCGCGGTGGTTAGTCTGGGATTTTCTAATCCTAGCTTAATTGGGATTGCCTAGTCTTAGCTTAAATGGAATTGGAATTGGGGTTTCCTATTAAAATTGTATGGTTGCCTTTCACCGCCTCTAGCTTTTATAAAAATCCCGAACTTTTCTGCTAAACTTTATTGGAGAACCAGAGAATCAGGTAAGCATACTTAAAATTTAGCTAATGTGCAGTGTAAAAAAATTTCTTCTTTATTGTTCTTTTCGTAACTTTGACTTTGGATTTGTTGTTGTCTTTGTTTCATTTGTGAATTTCTTGTTTATCGTTCTTTCTTCCCTAGAACTCGAATTTTTGAATACTTCCATATTCTAGCAATCAAGGAATTAAACCATTTATAGCCAAAAACCTTGAAGTCATTAATCTTTTTGAGTTTGAACGATGTATATGTAATTAACCTTTCTATTTTAAATTTTTTCTGCGACCTTATACTTAAATTATTGATGTTTAACAGTTTAAGGAATTGATTGACTGATCTTCGATTCGGTGATACAGCGTATAATCTTATATTCAATTGCTTAGGTTTCCTATAAGTCAAACACTAGATTAGGTAAAAAAAATTCACCATATTACCATGTTACTTAAAGAACTATGAGAATATTGCTTTACTATAATAAATTAATAATGTTATTCTCACAAATAATTCGTTTTTTTTTTTTTCTTTCTTTTCAATTAAGTTTGAAAAATTAATACCGCATGACTTTTGATATATTCCAAGAAAAAAAAAAAAAAAGCACATCCATCAGTGATTGCGAGATAGCTCTATTCTTTGATTATTTTTAGCTTATTATGTATGATAACAATTTTTTTGAGAAAAAGAATTGTTGGTATAATGACGAGGGAAAGACAGATATACAATATACCTGTATTTTTTTCCGCTAATATACCATTAAAATAACAATCATATCGTTACTCGTATTTTTAAGAAGAATATTAAGCTTCCCAATTCAACCTTTTAATTTGAGTTGAAAGGTGTCCAGTGCATTAGGTGGTTAACAGTGACATTATAGAAAATTTCTTGAATGTAGAATAATTTAATAAGAATTTCTATACCAATTAAGCTCTTATTTCAACTAAAATTTTGAATTTATTTCCATTAGCCTCGTGTTTTTCATTTTGTGATTTTGAAAACTGCTTAACGCTTTTCGTTTTTCTTTTTTTCACACGGTGACTTGGAAATGGAATCTACAATTAAAATGGAACAGTATACGCAATCTCATCTTCCTATCATCCCTCAATCTTATCCTTGGCTTGTAATTCGTGATGGCAAACATCTAGAAAGGCAAAAAATTTTCAACATATCAAAACATAAATATTACCCAATTGTTTCCTGAGATGCACAATAAAATGATATGCACTAGCACCAACGAATGGCTGTTGTTAAATGATCTTGATTCAAAGGATCTTTCTCTTTTGAATCTTCTTTCCTTGGAGGTGGTGCAGCTCCCAAGGTTGAAATCCTTTACTAATTCAGATGTTTGTATCCTATGCCCACCAACGAGTGAATCCAACCAAGATTGTTATGTAATGATCATTTCATCGTTCGCCATGTAAATTTTATTTCTGCCAACCCGGTGATGAGGAATTTAGTGAACAAGAGTTTGAATTTGATTTGGAAGATCAAGAGTATGAATTTGGAGCAATGTGCATATCTGCCGCAACAATGTTTAGAGGGAAGGTCTACTTTTTGACCAGATTTTCAAGAATAGATCTTGTTTCTATTTATGCATTGTTTACTGCTGAATTTGTGGGTTCAAATCTTCATTTTACGAGAATTACAAGGGAGGAATTTCCTCGACCTTCACCTCCAGAAATACCCACAACTAATGACTATCTTATTGAATCTGGTGGTGAGCTCTTATATATTCATAAGATGAGAGGTGGATGGGATGCTAAGATGATTCTTGGCTTCATCATTTTACTAATGAATTTTTTAAGACAAGCATGGGAGGAAGTGGACAACATAGGAGGGTGGACTCTTTTTCTCTCTCAAGATCGTGGTTTGGAGCATAAGGCTATATCTTGTTTTGCGGCAGAAGGAGTTAAGCAGAATTCAATCTATTTTACAAAGCCTTTTGATAGATTCTATTATGTTTTTGACCTAGAAAAAAATAGTATTTCGAAGTCTTTACCTTGTCCCATTGTAAGCAAAGTTATGTCACGACTGGATTGGGTTTTAATTCCTATAACAAAGTCGTAAGATCAATGCTATACTTTGGTAGTTTCACTATTTTTTATTAGAGCACTCACAGCAGTGCTCTTATATTGCTATAATATATAGTAATATAGCTCCTCAAGCACAAAATTTCAGCTCCAGCAGTGGAGTTATATTCTTATTTTTTAGCTCCACATAAACAGTGCACATCTATAAATAAATGTGCATTGCTCATCAAAGCTAAAAAAAAAAAAAAAAAAAAAATTATTTTATTAACTCTCTCTCTTTCCTCTCTCATTTAAAAACTAATTTCTCTCTCATTATCTCTCTCTCTCTCTCTCTCTCTCTCTCTCTCTCTCTCCGGCTTTTCTTCTTCTTCCTTCTTCCTCATTTTTTTTTTCTCTCCCTCATCTACTCTCTGCTTCGCCATCGTCCCACGCCAGCCCACGTCGCCGACTCAAGCCGTCGTCCCACGCCTCTGCCGACCTCAACGTCACCGGCCCAAGCCGACCCAAGCCCCAAGCCGCTGATCCACGTCACCATCCCATGCCGTCACCGATCAGTTCTCTCTCTTTTTTTTTTTTTTTTTTTTTCTGCTGTGGTCGCCAATCTGTTCTCTCTTTTTCTTTTTTTTCTTTTTTTTTTTTTTTTTTTTTTTTTCTGCTGTGGACTACTCGTCGCCAATATTTGCTATTTTTTTTTTCTGCTGTGAACTACTGGTGGTGATGGTGGTGGTGGTGGTGGTGGTGGTAGTGGTGGTTGTGGTTGTGGCTGAAGGTAGAGGTGGATGTGTTGGTGTGGTGTATATTTTTTGGGTAATAAGATATATTATTTTATTGTAGAAAATATATTATTTTATTGTGATGTTTATATTATTTTATTGTATTGAAAGTTAAAATAGATCTACTGCTGTAGCACGTGTGTAGTTAAAATAGATAGAGTAACTTTTGGTAGAGCTAAATTACTAAAAGTTTAACTCTACTGCTGTAGATGCTCTTATCGCTTCTTTTGGTTATTGAAGATGTAAGTATTGTTATCTTTATTAGTATTTGTTAATCTATCGAACATGATCTACAATTTGGTCTCATTCTTTATTTGTTAATCTATCTATAAACACTATATAATCAAAGTTGTTTGACCATTAGTTGACTTCTTTATAGGCTAGATGGTGTTGAGGAAAATATTTTCTTTTCTCTTTCCATTATTTTCCTTTCTTTTTCGATCCCTCAACCTCAGCAATAGCGTAAATGTCTGTTGAAGGCACCATTTGCTTTAAAAAATGAAAATTTGAGACCATGATTCCACGGCCTATACTTATAAACTCTCGAGTCACACAGAAAACGCAATTTCGGGCCACGATTTTAGCATTCTTGACGTCATTCATTGCTACCCCTTACCGTCAATTCCTTCTCTACTTTCTCTCACGGAGGCACCGGCAGCGTCATCGTTCGTCTGCGACTCCGACGAAAATACAAAAATTCCGGCATCAATTCACCGGCGACCAATACAGTCTTTATCACGGCAATTTTTTTTATTTTTAGACATTTTGGTTTGTTAATATTATATGATGTGCTATGATTTTTCCTTAAAATTTTAGCTTTGTCGATGGTGTTCTGTAAATTATTGGAGATGTTAATTGCTTAAAAATTAAATATTTACTTATGTAAATTCTTGTATACAGTAGTAAAAACTACAAATTTGCATAAAATGGTTGTATATTCTGCACAGATTCATGGGATCATTCAATTAAGTCAATTTCAGTGAGAGAGTGAGTTGATTTAAGTTGAGAGTGCGAAAAAAGTATATGTAAATTAAGGAAGTAAGAGAGAGTATGGATTTGGGTAGAATAGACTTGTGGGAAAATTTTACATGTGGCCGACCTGACTAGTCTGTTGAGGATCCATACCTAGCCTCAAAATTTTGGGACTAAGGCTTGGTCGTTGTGGTTTTTGTATATAAATTCATTACCCAATCAGAACCATATTTAGTGAGTTATGTAAGTAAAATCTAGCACATTCCTCCAACCCAGTTTGGAGAAAAACTTTGTCCTAATTTTTGGCTGCTCAAATCTCAATGCCATTTAAAAACTCTCGCAGCTGATTTATTTTTTTTTTTGGTTGCCTATTGAAGAAAAATTGTAGAGTAAATCCAGTGAGATGATTCAGAGTGGCAGGGTGGTATAAGGGTATAATATAGACAAATGAAGATCATTCGCATGGGATATCACCAGTCTTATTAATGCAATCGGTCCAGTGCAGTTCCAGAAAACCAAAGGTAGTTGTGCTGCAGAGCACTAACTACATGATTTTGGGGATTCTATTGATTTTATTTTTATTTTATTTTTTGGGTAAGTAGTAAGATTTGATTTTGGTCGTTATAATGATGTCAAGATTAAATTTAAGAATGTACTGCATGGATAGGTAGAGGTTAAGTGGAGACAGAATATCACACTAATATGATATTCTTCAATTGCATTAATAGAATTTTGTGAACTCTCACATTAATAGATTTTTATTTTTATTTTTATTTCAAAAGCCTGTATACATTTGTGAACTGTCACATTTTGGTGGGATGACACTAGCTAGAATGTCTATTTGTAAGCCCTTAGAGGCTGATGAACCTGTATAATGGCATAGTATTGACAAAAATTGTTTCAAAATTAATATTATTATTTTTAAGAGTCCTGTAGTTGCTTGTGTAGAATCTAGATAATAATGTTTTTGTGATAGGCTTTGTGGTTGTACTAAAATCAATTGTAAACATACACGTAAAACCACAGCGTCAAGACTAATTAGTCCTAATATGTGTAAGTGCTTTATTATTTCCATTGCTGGATGCCTTAATAAACAGGAAATACTATTGGAGAAATTTCTGGGGAGGAGGCCAACATGTTCTATGTTATTGTAATTTGGTTAGTATGCGGTTTGGATTCTGAGAAACTGAAAAATAAGTTCCATATCCCGTGCGATGTGATCCATATCACCAAACATAATTAACCAATCAATTAATACCAAACGAAATCATAAACCTAGAAGAAATCAAGTGGTTCTTTATTCCAACCTTTGCACTCAACCCCCTTACGTATGATATTCTTTTCCTTCAATTACTCCAGTTAACTGTGACAAACTTAGCAAAGCAATGGACTGTTATGGATATAGCCAATGAAGCATCTGAATCCCTCTGGCATACAATATTGTTCCCTTCACTTATGTCCTTGTTTTGGGGCTTTTTATGGCAGATCTACCAAAGTATTACTTGATACATATATGCTCTGGCCAAATAAAAGGTAACACTACAAATATAGACACAATTTTACTACAGTTCTGGTGGTAGAAATGATCTTTGTAAGGAGCACATTGTGCATGCCCATTTAATAAAGAAATTGGTTTTATTGATTTAATGTGTCTGTTGTTGTTGGTTTTTTTTTCCTCTGCCAATAAGGGGTCTTCTTTCTCCTTAACAAAACATGGGTATAAAAGACTTGAATTTCTTTTTGACATTAGGAACTATTGTTAAGGATAACATCTTTTTTAACACCTAATGGTTTCCTTCAGCAATTTTGCTGTTCCTCTAGTTTCTTCCAGTACCTTACTTTTTGTTCTTTAAAAAAAAAAAAAAAAAAATTTCTTCTCCCAGTATTTACCAGCTCTAATTATATGTAACATTGCAACCATTATTTCTCTTCGATTTATGTATGTGCAGGAATGGTGGGACCATCTCGGGGAGAAGAGCACTTTATACAGGATGGCATTGTTGAAGACCTTCGTTCTGATGATCAAAAAAGATTAACTTACGGTCCTATTTATGTCGAAACTGGATTTATACCCCAGGTATAACATTCTTTTCAAATACTTTATTGAAACATAGTCTGATGCCGGAAAAAGAATTCATATAGCCAAACCCAATTAATTAGAATTAAGTCTAATTTTAGTTGCTTAGTAGTTTACCTCATGTAAACATGGAAATTAATTTCTTTTACATCAGCATTGACCTGCTTTCTTCGAGACAAACTGAGCTTTTCTGCTGGTTTTTATGTATTTCATGGACTTAATGGCCGGCAACTGGTTCAGCAAGAACCAGGTTGGGGGAAACAGATGTTATTTCCAGTGTGAAGGTATATAATGGTCCGAGATGCTGGATCTTCAACACATATCTACACGAAGCAGTTTCCTCCTGTGTTTTGTGAATACTTGTAATGTTGTCTACTAATTTCTGTAAATGCAGGCTGAACTTGGAAGGCCAACTTTGTTGCAGCCTGACAAAGGAAAGGTTGCCATACGTGTTGATTGCAGTCCAACTGCAGCACCAATGTTTGAGGTTGTATATCTTATGCTATCTTCTAATATTATCTACTAATTTCTTCTTCTTCTTCTTCGTCTATTATTACTATTATTTTTATTTTGTTTGGCTAAGCTTATTTTGTTTTAAACAACCGTATAAAATTACAGTTGTTCCTCGAAAAAAGTGAGTTTTTAAAAAAGATGTTGCAGTGAAAATAAGCAGGCATTTTAGGCTAAAACAAACTTACCCAAATTTTTTTAATATAAAAAGTAAAGGAAAAAAGAAAAGAAAAAAAGAGGTCATTATGTGAAATAGCAGTTGAAATTCTATCATGGCACAATGGGGAGTCTCATTGCCAATTTTCTTCATAGTTCATATATTTTATATATATTTTTAATTTAGATTTATACCTTACTCAGGGTAGAGGGGGTGAGGAGTTGTCCACAGAACTCTCCGTTGCTCTTCAGTGTTGTCTCTTGGGTGCCAAAAGTGGAGCTGATATGAATCTAATGGGAGCTAGAGAAGTAACCACCAATTTATTGCCCTATATATGCTTTCTATCATTTGGCAGTTCATCCTCTGATTTGTTTTTTGATTATAGATTCTTGCTTTGCTTGAATTGAATATCTTATTTAATTTTTCCCAGGAGCTGGAATTGATCTCTCGTCTCTAATAGTTGTGATGGGAAAAATTCGCTGGGATCTTTATATTGATTGCCTTTATAAACAATTTTTTGCAAATGTTATTAGGGACTGCTATCCCCCGCTCAAATTTTTACCCTCTTTTTATTTTGTGCATGGAGACTGCTATGCCCTGCTCAAATTCCTCATGATCATTTAGTTTTTGAGCTTAAACTCTAAGGTTTTTTGTTTTACTCTCCTTAAAAAAATAATAGTGTGCCATATCGAGATAAGTTGTATTTATTTATGGAAATTGAATTATCAAAATAAAGTTGTTTTTTTTTTTTGTGAGCAAAAAAAAAAAAAAAAAAAAAAAACCTTAATAAGAATATTTGTAGTTTCCATTCCTTTCGGCTAATGGAATTATTTTTGTTACTTGGGCTGGGTTGGACCATATCAAAAATGGTCTAAGTAATATGCTCAACCTTTTTAATTGTCTCTTCTCTCTCATTTCGAGGCTAAGCTAATTGAAATTGCAGTTCTCATTTCCAGAAATTGCATCTGCATGCCATATGACACAAGCCAATGGTTGCTGAAATATTATTTCTAAATTCTAATTTAAAAAGTGACCATTTTATGCATCTTTTGTGTATTTTTTTAACCCCTATCTTCTTCTTCCTCAAAAACTTCTAAGTGGACCTGCTGTAACTTGCAAGTCAACACAAGTTTTCACTTATGTTTTCTGTGATAATTCTGAATTATTTATCCAAAAAATTGGTGTATGATTTATCTTTGCAGTAATCAGACGAAGATAAGCAGATCTCTGTGTAGAAATGCACATTATTTCAGCAGATGATGTCACTTGGGGTGGTATGTCCTGCTTCGTAGTCCTTATTAATGTTTGCTGTCACATATTTTTTCTGCATATCAATTCTCTGTCACATGTTTTCAGCTTTTTTTCTATTTATATGATTATTTCCACTAGTAAAACAATATCGAGTTTTTACAAACATATAATCATCAATGCAGGGGTTGGTCCAATTTTTTTTGACAAAATGTGGGTGTCTAGATCTTTTTGAGTATCTCAACCCTCAGGTGTATGTAGTCATCCTGTCCCACACACACCAGGTACAAGAAGGAATCCCTTGAGGGTGGCCCTAAGATGCAAGGCTTTTTAATTATTTTATTTTTGTCTTTTGGGAGATCATGAGTGCATGCATATTAATTTGAACCTTTTTAAGTTGCAATCTTTTTGAACAATAGTCTCTGTTGTAGACTTGTAATAGCAATATAGCAAAGAATTTGATATGCAATATTTTTTTATCTTTTGAAAAGTTTGGACATTCGGTCTTGTGATAGGCATTGCCATGATTCTTTGTTAACTAAAAAATGAAACTATTATCTTGCTGTTACAGCCATTATGTGTGTCTTTGATTCAATTATTTCTATTCATGAACATTCCTAGCATCATAAGCTTGTTTTTGAGATGGCAGGTCTTAGAATAAATCTATTAATCAGAACATTGATTATTCCTAGTATTTCATATTTTACTTCTCATTTTAAAGCAAATCTATATATATATATATATATATATATATATATTTTTTTTTTTTTTTTTTCCATTTATTAGTTTCTTGATCCTAATGATCAAAACTTCTATATTTTTGGTTATATACTTATATTATATTTGATAAATTCTTGAGGGTAAAAACTGAAAACATCAACCTAAGCACAGAATTGTGTTTTGGAATTTCTTTATCATTCTGTCTTTGAATGTCATATTTAGCTAGTTGATCTGAGAACAAAATAAATACTGCATCATTTTTTAGATAGGATCCACAACTTGTGAACACTTCATATTAGTGGTAAAAGTATATAGCTTGTTTCTTCAAATTAGACACGTTGATTTCAATTCCACTACATATGGCAATAAGAAAATTTACTAAATTTTCTTTCCTCTCATCCTTTCACTCTCAGCATTGATAAGTCTAGCATTTTCGTCTAGAGCACAATATAAGCTACACACTATTGAGATATAGCCAAGCGTGATAAGCCCAGAAATTCTTGGGAGAAGGGATCAAGATGTCTAAGGCTAAAGCTTTTAAAGACGCGATAAAGCCCAGAAATATCATGGAAGGAGGGATCATGTATGAAGCTATGGCCTATGAGTGTGGAAAATCTGGTAGAGAAGAGACGATAAACATTAAATTTTCCTTAGGCCTACAGCTACGTTAAGAACTACTTAGCCACTGTCAGAAATTCAAGTGTTTGCTACTTGCTAGAGAGAGGTCCTTGTATTCATCTAGCTAATGTAAGGCCATCATTTGTGGGAAGTGGGATGAAGATTTTTCTGCAAGCCTCAAACTTAGGTGGAAGATTCATCTCTCTAATTAGTCAAGGCCAAAAATTACCAAGCAATTCAGAAATGGTTTGCCACGCCAATGTTGGGGATTCTTTTGTGTTAATCACTCCATGGACTCGTGCTCAGTACATAATTTTATTTTTGAATTGCCTCTCTCTCTCTCTCTCTCTCTCTCTCTAATGCAACATTTGTCTCTAATGATACATAATCTGGACTTGCTTCAAATCTTGAATGTGGACCATTATTGGGGAGAAACTGCACGATAAACATGACACTCAAGAACAGCTCAGGAAATTTGAAGAGGAGCATAACATCTACCAATTGAGAAAATTTCTAGGATATGAATTGGCAACACAATCCCTCTACAAAGCATTTCATTTGTAAAAAAGAAGGGTATCTCCCAAAAAAAAATAATGCTAGTACCAAACACTTTTATGCACATTTTGTTACGAACGTCCTATGTAGAGACTATAAGTGGTGGTGAAAAAAATAGTAGGTCCATGTGATGTGATAATGACAAATATTCAATTTGCCACATAGGATAGCTATGGCAAAGAGTGTAAAAATGTTTGATACTGGCATTATTGCTCTGGAAATTTTCCTACGAGACTTGATATTCATTTAGAAATCCCTGCCTGCATTGATTCACTCTGTATGAAACAGTGATTTCCAGTCTTGAATGGGCTTCTTCCTGGACTGAGATTCCTTAGGCCCATCAGTTGGAGAGATATTAGGCCCAATCACTGAATAGTCAAGACTCAATCCCATTAGATCAGTGTTTAGCACTTCATTACTTTGCTCATCCTAAGAATGGAGGAGTTCACCATTTGAGAGGATTAGAACTAAGCCTGTGAGCAAAAAATAGAACTTGAGCAAGGCCTTTGAGCCCAATCCTACGTAGGACAATATATATGCAATATGCACATATTATTCTTTATTTTCCTCATATGCACAGTAAGGTTAATTTATTTATTAATTGTTTCTACTGTAATGAGAAGGAAAATATACAAGAAAGAAATTGTACAAAGAGATCACAGTACAGACTATAGAGGATCTCACAGTAGAACGAAAAAAATTCAGTTCACTCTCAGCTCTTTGTCGTCACTCCCACAGCTGCCAAAATTGCTTGCCTTCTATTACTTCGCCCATAATTTAAATCATCATATTCATCAGCAATTGTAATAGGTATTGGTCACATAGTGTGTTAGTAATTGTTTCCTTTTAACAATGAAGAGTAGTCTATTTCATTGGGTAGTTTGGTGTTTGGCTACAACATTAGCTGCTAAGTTTGTTGTTGTAGCATTAACTGCTTGTTGTAAACTTAATTTTTAATTAAGTTTTCCTTGTGGAATGTGGATGCTCTCTCTCTCTCTTCATTTTGATATGGCATAGATGATTTCCTTGATAGTTCAATAGAATTACATAGAAGATTATTAATAAGTGGTAGGAAGGATGTAAAGATCAACGTCACAATATTGAATAAAATCTCAGTATAACGATTTTGCTCATTCATAATAAAAAGATAAAAAAGGGAACCAAAACCCTCTTCTTTGAGGTGAAAAACAAAAACAAAAACTATTAAAAATAGAGAAGGAAAAGTTTCCCACATAATCACAAAAGATTGTCCAATGGGCTATAATATGACCCAAAAATATTAACAGAAGTTTTTATGCCTAAAAATTTCTGTACTATTGACTCTGCTTCCATCATCTTTGTGTTATCTTGGATTTTCACCTAGTGTCATGTCACTTGTATAAACTTTCCAAAAGAATTGATGTCATGCAATGCAAACAAATGGAATCATTATCCTTCTTTGAAACTCGAAAAGTGAGAAACTGCCACGTACCAATAATGCTAATTACTCTTGCCAGCTTTTGTGATTAAGATTTGATCTATTAATCTACAAATCAAAACGATGATGATTATATTTCACCATAGCACTACTAGCATACATAGTTTATTTAAGTCACTACAGTATGCCAGCTTATTTATAACAAAACACAAAACAAAACAAAAATCCAAGTCCAATACACTTCCAGGAATATTTTGAACAATTAATTCTACTTTCCAATCATGTAATTATTTCAGTCTGTCAAGCAACACAAACTTATAGAACATGTCAAGAAACACATAATGGTCTCTCAAGTAGTTGTTGAGGTAACACCACTGTACTAATAGGGCTGGCACTCATACAGTCTAACCGGTCTTACTATAATACAGAAGCCAAGTAACTGCATCAAAATGTATTAATATTGAATAGTTAAATGTGACTTTTCATTGTTATCCCAGGAAACAATTCAAAAATGAAACCATCATTCCTCTTTGGAAGGACTGTTAAGTATTGCATACTATGAACTATAGCATTCTAAAGTTCATTTCCATATATATTCATATGAAGGAATTTGATGATGTCAAGAATCAAACCAGTGAGCTGCAGGGCTTGCGCGCGTTCCGGACGGTCCTGCACAGGTAAGAAGAACCTCAAAGGGAAGTACCGGCGTGGTACCGGCCAACGACCCTCCGATGGTTAAGTTAGTATATTTCACAACTCCAGAGTGCCAGAGTCGGGTCTTAGTATGCGTACCTCGATTTTTGGAGGGCGTGGCGGTATTTATAGTAGTAGTAGTGGCCTTTGGATGAGGCGTACTGGAGAAGATGTCGCTGTACCGAAATTGCCCCTGAGTAGCGTAGGGCGCAAGATTCTCCTTGGGTGGCCAAGTGTGTTGGACACGATTCCCTTCTTGGGGGTAGAGAATCGTGCTATGTAAGATATCTGGCCAAGTGGTAGCGTATGCGGCAAGATTCACTTTCCCAAGGAAGCGTACGTGGCAAGGCGGGCTTCGGTGCTTGGTGACAACATGGGGTGACCCTCTCTCCGTCGACTACTGAAGGTCAGGCCGTCAACACCCTGCGTCCGTCATGTATATCCGTCGTCATAGGCCGAACCGTCAGGTGGGAGATTTACCCCTATCAGTTGCCCCCTCAGCCCATCAGTCCGTGAACACTCAAGCGACGGACTAATGGGGTGACGGTTACAAATCATACCAAGGGTCGGGTAGACAGACTGTCATCAGTAATTAATGCCTGGTAATAAATGCAGGACACGTGTCGTCAACTCGGGGACCTGTGTGCTCGGAACGAGGCGTCCCTTCGTCTCTCGTAATTTCTCTCATATAAAAGCCTTCCTTCTTTTCTTTCATTCTTCACTCTTTACTGAAAACAAACCATCAGAGCGCATCCGTTCACCCAGCAGAAAAGCACTTGATCCGTCCACCCTCGCGTGTCCGTCGCATTCCAGCAACCGTCTAACCTTTCATCAGCGCAAGTAACCGGTAAGTAATAATTTGCTTGTTTATTTTTGGTCACCGTCAGTGTCTATAGGGCAGTTGAACTTAGGGTTTTCCGTCACATGTAGGTGACATGTCTAGCGCGTCCAGTAACCAATCGTTTGTCCGCGACGAGGCGGACCACGATGAAGTCAAACCGTCGGGTTCAAAGGATCCTGCAGCAACAACTTCTTCGAGCGAAGAGAGCTCGTCTACCACCTCTTCCACTTCGAGTAGTGATAGGGCAGAGAGCAACCTTAGTGACGGTGTAGAGGGGGACGAGCCTCAGATCCAATCCGTCGTGGGTAGCGACGGGATGAGGAAGTTCGTCACCCTTTCCTTGTGGACGGTGAACGACTTTTTCTCCACAATCAAAGAGTCACACTTCAAAACACTTAGAAGCAAATACCAAATTCCTGCCAACATACCTCTCCGTCTACCCCACCCAAGAGAGAAGTGTTATTACCGTGGTGTCAAGGGTGTCGGGGTCTACGAGCAAATGCTCAAGGCAGGATTGAGGTTTCCCTTAACCCGACTACACCGTCACCTACTTCACTACCTGGGGCTGTCCGTCAACCAGGTTTCCCCAAACGCCTGGAGGGTTTTTATTGGAGTAGAGGTCCTGTACGGATCGTATTCAAAGGGGAAGAAGAGGTTAACGGTGGAGGAGTTTTTCCACTGCTACCGTCCGGTAGAGATATTAAAATCAAGGGGGATGTACAGCTTCGTGGCAAGGAGCCCGTTGCTGAGGCTGGTGAGTGATACTCCAGATTCCAATAGGGACTGGAAGTCTAGGTATTTCTTCATGGACGGGGATGAATGGATGGGGAGTCCTGGCTAGACCAAATTTATGCACGTTGACACCACTTGGGGTGTTTTACCCCCGTCTGGTATGCCTTCATTCACATTCTTTTCTCTGTTGCACACTTCATTGGTTTCTGACCGTCCTCTCTTGCAGCCCAGGACCGTCCACAAGTTTCCATCGAGGATTGGAGCTTTTTAGAGAAGATTTTCCAGAAAAGTGAGTTGACGGAGAGGTCTTGGGCCAGACTAGTGACGTTAAAGACCATTTGCTGGCATTGTGACGGGCCTGAACTGTCCAAGGAAGCCTTGAAGTACGAAAAACAAGTCAGGAAATGTATGTCCGTTCACCTGAGCTTTATGCTTAGCCATTTTTCTCTTCCCTTTTTATCAATTCATGTGCCGTCTTGTTTTGCAGAAATGGACGAAGCGAGAAGGAGGGCCATAATTAAGCAGCAAGCAGCCGCAAAGAAGAGAGAAAACCAAGCTGCAGGGACGGGCGTACCCAAGGTGCCCGTCACGAAAAGGAAGCCCGACCAGGAGGGGGACCGTCTCCCCAAAAAGCCCAAAACCACCCCCGAGACCGTCATTGGGCTAGAGGCAGATGGACAGAAGGTCCCTGTCAAACACGGCAAGGGGAAGGGCCTCATGACGGGTGGCCCTCCGCCCGCCGTCGAGAAGCCACCCGTCCTCCTCCGTGAGGATTCGAAGTACGCCATTGAGAAGCTGTCCTCCATACTGACGGTGGAGGATTATGAGGACATCGGGAATCATTCCACGGAGGCCATGGGGGAGACGGGCCTTTTCAACTTGGCCCAGGTAAGTAATTTTCCGTCACCGTTAGTCCTTTTGAATATATATATATATATATATATATTTATCCTCGCCGTCATGTTGACTTGGTGCCTTTGATTTCCAGGCTGTCGTCATGATGAAGGGCCTGATGGACTGTTGTGTCCGTAAGGAGACGGCCATGAGCCGTCTACAGGCGAAGTCAACGGAGGTGGAGGACGAGCTGTTGCAATACAAGGCTTGGAAGGTGAAGATGGAGAAGAAGTTCTCCGTCCTCAAGGAGGAGAGGTTAGAGTATAAGAAGCAGATGGAGACTCTGCAGACGGTCCTGGCCGACAAGGAGAAGGAGATCCTGTCTATGAAGGATCAGCTCCGTCAGGCTAGGGAGGACGCTATCAGGGAATATAGAGACTTTGATGCCTACCTGACGGAGCTGGGTGGCACATTTGCGGACGGTTTTGACGAAGCCATCCGTCAAGTGAGAGCCATTTATCCGGAGCTGGATCTCTCACGGGTGTCTATTGACGAGGCCCAGGCACAGACATCCGTCCTCCAGGCTGCCTCAGAGCATACGGGCCGTCCCCTTGATGAAGGCCAGGATGATAAAGGCGACGGGACCCTTGATGACGATGCTGAGACAGTCGTTCAAGTCCAAACCCAAGCTAAAGAAGAAATAAACATAGTTGATTCCCCCGTTCATTAGACTTGTAATTTTTTGTGGAGAATTCTTGTAATAATTTTTTGTAGAACGGTCAGTTTCAAGACCATCGAGAACAATGTTGACTTGAAAAGCATTTGTGTTAATTTATATCCTGTTTCAAATTTTGCTTGTGTGTGTTGCTTGCTTGCATGGTTCATTTCAAATGCTGTTTATGTTTCGTGAAACTGTTGACATAATAAGCCGTCAATATGATGAGCCGTCAATATGATGAGCCGTCAATATAACAGGCCGTCACAATTAATATCTTCATGCAAAGAGCTTCATGGAACCGTCAACTTTATTGTTGCTAAGTTATTACACCGTCACCCTTGACAGGATTTTAGCTTCCAACCTCTTATGACAATGTAGTTAGATTTGAGCCGTCGCCGTTTATGCCGTCATCCTTAGACTTAGGCTTTGGCTTTTAACCTTTTAGGATGATGTAGTTGGCTTTGAGCCGTCGCCATTTATGCCGTCATCTTTAGGCTTTGGCTTTTGGGGTTCCTATTTAGGAAGATCTGGTGGCTTTTAAGCCGTCAGCATGGGTGCGCGACGCTTTTATGCCGTCGTCGAATTTGGGCCGTCGTCTTTTAGACTTAGGTGTTGGGTGTTTTCATTTAGGAAAACTTGGTGGCTTTTAAGTCGTCAGCATGGGCGCGTAACGCTTTTATGCCGTCGTCGAATTTGGGCCGTCGTCTTTTAGACTTAGGCGTTGGGTGTTTTCATTTAGGAAAACTTGGTGGCTTTTAAGCCGTCAGCATGGGCGCGTGACGCTTTTATGCCGTCGTCGAATTTGGGCCGTCGTCTTTTAGACTTAGGCGTTGGGTGTTTTCATTTAGGAAAACTTGGTGGCTTTTAAGCCGTCAGCATGGGCACGTGACGCTTTTATGCCGTCGTCGAATTTGGGCCGTCTTCTTTTAGACTTAGGCGTTGGGGTTTCCATTTAGGAAAACTTGGTGGCTTTTAAGCCGTCAGCATGGGCGCGTGACGCTTTTATGCCTGTAGAGTGGAGCCGTCAGCCTTTGACACCGTCAGCTTTTTATGTTTGAACGGGTTTAACGCTAAGGCTTTGTACTTTGCAGGTTTCTGATGTTCAACACTTAATAGTAAGTAGAAGAGACTTTGAATAAACCTCTGTATGGCTTGCATAATTTTTGTGAGGAAGAAAACATGTCCCAGAAATATACATTAGAGTAGATCAATTACATACTAGATACAAGTAGGGGGCTGCCGTTCTTTCTTACTAGTAGTACTTACGTAGGTGCTCGGCGTTCCACAGGTGGTGCAGCTTCTGCCCGTCCAGTGTTTCTAGGTGGTAGGTGCCCTTTCTTTGCCACGCTGTGACTCGGTAGGGCCCTTCCCAATTGGGGCCGAGCTTTCCTTGGGTTGGGTCTCTGGCAGCGCCCATGATCTTTCTTAGGACGAGGTCACCGACCTGGAATTCCCTGTGTCTGACTCGGGAGTTGTAGTGTTTGGCCATGCGATCCTGATACCGGGCTAACCTTTGCTCTGCTGCTACTCTGTCTTCGTCGATTAAGTCAAGCTGTAGGCGCAAGGCCTCGCTGTTCCGGCCTTCATCATGGGTGTTCACCCTGTAGGTTGTGAGCCCCACTTCGGCTGGTATGACTGCCTCGCTTCCATAGGTTAGCCTAAACGGTGTTTCTCCTGTGGGGGTCCTTGCTGTCGTTCTGTATGCCCATAATACGCTTGGCAGCTCCTCGGGCCATATCCCCTTTGCCCCCTCGAGCCGAGTCTTGATAATTTTGAGCAAGGATCGGTTCGTTACTTCGACTTGGCCGTTGGCTTAGGGGTGGGCGGGGGAAGAGTAATGATTCTTTATTCCCAACTGCGCACAGAATTCCCGGAAGGGACCATTGTCAAACTGTTTGCCGTTGTCGGAGACTAATACCCTGGGTATCCCGAACCTGCATATGATAGACTTCCAGACGAAGTTTCGTATGTTCTTCTCTGTGATGGTGGCCAATGCCTCAGCTTCCACCCACTTCGTGAAGTAGTCTATGCCTACCACAAGGAACTTGAGCTGTCGTACCGCTGTTGGGAATGGGCCCATGATATCTAGTCCCCATTGAGCGAATGGCCATGGGGCCGTCATGGGGGTCAGCTCTTCGGGGGGTTGCCTGACGATGTTGCTGAACCTCTGGCACTTGTCGCAAGCTTTGACATAAGCCTGCGTGTCTTTTCTCATGGTCGGCCAGTAGTATCCTGCGCGGATCAGCTTATGCGCCAATGACCGCGACCCTGAATGGTTTCCGCATATCCCTTCGTGTACTTCCCTCATGACATAGTCAGCTTCTTCGGAACCCAGGCACCTTAGGTATGGGCGAGAGAAGCCCCTTTTGACATAGTCTCTTCCGTCGGGCAAGACGCCATCTTTCAGGTATGAGACCAATGGCGTGGTCCAGTTGCTTTCCGAGCTGACTTCCTGCATTTCAATAGAGTCTACCAGTGGAGAAACCTGCACAAAGTGTAGCACACCGTCAGTGTTGCTCTCCTACTCCGACGAAGCAGCTTTGGCGAGGCGGTCGGCCTGCTCATTTTCCTCCCTGGGGACTTGGACTATCCTTGCCCCGAGCTCATCTACCCTTCTTTTTGCCTGATGGAGGTACCTCTTCATTCTGTCGCCTCTGCACTTGTAGTTCCCGTTGACTTGGTTGACGACTACCTGGGAGTCGCAGGAGATGACCACTCGGGCCGCGCCTGCTGCTTTGGCGAGATCCAGTCCAGCTATCAAGGCTTCGTACTCTGCCTCATTGTTGGTGATGGGAAAGTCCAGCCGGATCATACAATCAATTTGGTCTCCTTCAGGGGAACGGAGCACGACCCCAATGCCACCGGCTCGTCTAGTTGACGACCCATCTGTATGTACACTCCATGCTGGACTTGCATCTGCTCCCTCGTCTTCTGTGTTGGTGAACTCGGCTATGAAATCAGCTACTGCCTGTCCCTTGAGGGCGGTACGTGGGCTGTAGCGAATGTCAAACTCAGTCAACTCTATCGCCCATAGGGCCAGACGACCTGCAGCTTCTGGGTTGTGCATTGCTCGCCGTAAAGGCTTGTCGGTGAGGACGACGATTGTGTGAGCTTGGAAGTAGGGCTTGAGCTTTCGGGCTGCGGTGACTAGGGCGAAGGCGAGTTTCTCCATGGGCGGGTACCTTCCTTCCGCCCCTTGGAACGCTCGGCTGGCGTAGTATACGGGTTTCTGCACCCCGTCCTTTTCTCTGATCAAGGCCGCGCTGACGGCGGCTGGGGATACGGCCAGGTAGAGGAAGAGTTCTTCCCCGGGCTGTGAAGGACTCAGCAATGGTGGGGAAGAGAGATAAGCTTTTAATTCTTCGAATGCCTTTTGATACTCGTCCGTCCACGTGAACGTTTTCTTTAATGTGCGAAAGAAGGGAAGGCATTTGTCCGTGGCCCTCGATACGAATCTGTTCAGTGCGGCAACCTTCCCGTTTAGACTCTGAACCTCTTTTACATTCTTCGGAGGGGCCATCTCCATTATCGCCCTGATCTTATCCGGGTTGGCCTCGATGCCTCTCTGAGAGACCATGAAGCCGAGGAATTTCCCTGCGGTCACCCCGAAGGCACATTTCGAGAGATTGAGCTTCATATTGTAGGAACGGAGAGTTCCGAACGTTTCCTCGAGATCGCTCAGATGATCCTTCTCTTTCTGGCTTTTTACCAGCATATCGTCGACGTACACTTGAACATTCCTCCCTATCTGGTTGGCGAACATTTTGTTCATCAGCCTCTGGTATATGGCACCTGCATTCTTCAGTCCGAATGGCATCACCTTGTAGCAGAAGAGTCCTTGGCTGGTGACGAATGAGGTTTTCTCCTGATCTGCCTCATCCATCCGGATCTGGTTATACCCCGAGAAGGCATTCATGAAGCTCAGCAGTTGGTGCCGAGCCGTAGAGTCTACCAGAACGTCGACTCAAGGGAGGGAGTAGCTGTCCTTCGGGCACGCCTTATTTAGGTCCGTGAAGTCCACACACATCCGCCACTTTCCGCTGGCCTTCTTGACCATTACAACATTAGCCAACCAGTCGGGGTAGTAGACTTCCCGGATGAACCCTACCTCTCGTAACTTACCGACCTCCTCTGCCACTGCGCGATCTCTCTCTGGAGCAAACACTCGCTTCTTTTGTCTGACGGGCCGGAAGGAGGCTGCTACATTCAGCCTATGTACCATGACTGACGGATCGATTCCCGGCATGTCCTCATGGCTCCAGGCGAATACATCCTGGTTTTCCTTAAGGAAGGTCGTGAGTGCCTGGCGGGTCTCTGGACTGTTGAGGGCACCGATTCTGGTGGTTCTCTCAGGTTTGGACTCATCGAGAATTACCTCTTCGAGTTCCTCCACAGGTTCTGCCCCCGTTCTCTGCTCTATGTTCATAGTCTGTAGCTGGCCATTCATCTCTACCATTGTGACATAGCACTCTCGTGCAGCCACTTGGTCTCCCCATAGCTCTCCTACCCCGTACTCTGTAGGGAACTTGACCTTTAAGGCATAGGTCGAGGTTGCGGCCTTCCAGGCGTTGAGGGTTAGTCGCCCTATGATTGCGTTGTATGCTGAGGAGCAATCGACGACTAGGAAGGTGACGTCCCTAGTGAGCTGCCGAGGGTATTCCCCGACAGTGACGGGCAATGTGATCGAGCCGAGGGGATATACTCTGGTCCCCCCGAAACCTGTGAGTGGTGCCTTGGTAGGGACCAAGCGTTCTTTATCGATCCGCATCTGCTGGAACGCGGGATAGTAGAGGATATCCGCGGAGCTTCTGTTGTCGATTAGGACCCGATAGGTGTTATAGTCCCCTATCCGGATGTTGACGACGAGGGCGTCGTCGTGCGGATGGTGGAGGTGTTGGGCATCCTCTTCTGTGAACTCCATTGTGGGGCTGTTGGATCTCGGCTTCTTCTGGACGGAGCTCGCAGCCTGGACATTTTGGACCGCCCTGAGGCGGGATTTCAGAGCCTTCTTTGTGAAACCGGCGACCGGTGTGCCACCCACAATCACCCTTATATCCCCTATAGGTGGTCTGGGACGCTCATTGTCCCAGTGGGGGGTCTGTCCTGCCGAGGCGTTTCGGCCCTTTCTCTGTTGACGAACCTCTGCAGCTTCCCTTGCCTAATCAGGGCTTCGATCTGTTGCTTTAAATCGTAGCAGTCGGCGGTATCGTGCCCATGGTCTTGGTGGAAGCAGCAATACTTGTCTTTCGATCGCTTGTCCGGGTTTGATTTCATCTTTCCCGGAAACGTCAAGGATCCGTCATCCTTGATCTACGTCAGGACCTGATCAACCGGAGCCGTCAATGGGGTGTAGCTCGTGAATTTCCCGGCATTGGGCTTCGGGCGTCTACTGTCTCGGCTTTCCCCTGTCCGAGGCGCCTTCCGCCCCTTGTCTTGTCGGGTGTCTTCTTGCCTTTCCCTCTTCCTGGGTGGTTTCTCTTCTCTCGCCAGTAACGCATCCTCCGCGTTCATGTACTTCGTTGCCATGTAAAACACATCTGACATTGTCTTCGGGTCATTCTTGTACAAAGAGAACAGGAATTTCCCCTTCCGCAGCCCGTTTGTGAACGCGGCCACTTGTATCCGGTCGTCCGCTTCGTCAATTGTGAGCGCTTCTCTGTTAAAGCGAGCTATATAGGATCTCAGCGTTTCATCCTCCCGCTGCTTAATGTTCATCAGGCATGCGGTGGATCTCTTGTGTCGTTGTCCTCCGATGAATTGGGAGGCGAATAGAGCGCTCAGCTCCCTGAAGGTGCCGATAGAACCGGGCGCCAGCCTGCCGAACCAGGTCCTTGCAGAGCCTTTCAGCGTTGCCGGGAAGGCCCGGCACATGATTTCGTCTGGCGCGCCGTGCAGGTGCATCAACGTTTTGAAGGTCTCCAAGTGGTCCAGCGGATCCTTGGACCCGTCATAGCTTTCCACCTGGGGCATGCGGAACTTCGGTGGCATAGGGAACACGATGATAGGTGTTGTGAATGGGGAGTCCGTGCGGTGGACGAGGTCGTCGAGGTCGCTGGACACTCGTCCCTTGAGGGCGTTCATCATGAAGTCCATGCGTTCCTTCATCATTCGCATTTCCACGGCCATACTAGACTGGGCATGGCCGTCTGCCGACGGACGGTTTGGCTGCTGTCCTTCAGGCCGGCTCAATGCATGGCTTCCTTCAGGACCCTCACGGTCCCTCTCCTCGGCACTGCTCTCCTCCTGATTCTCTCCCTGGTTGTCACCTGTCGCGTTCCTTCGCAACAGCTGCTCTTCCAAGTCATTGTTGTGCTTCGTGAGACGTTCCACCGCGGCCGCCAGAGTCTGGACTTGCCTTTCGAGGGCCGTGGTGCGTTGTTCGTTGCCTTGGTCGTTCATGGTGGTCGTCCTTGAACGCGTGAGTACCATGCAACCCTTAGTCCGGGAAACACGTAACAGAAACTTGTGCGATTTCCCACAGACGGCGCCAACTGATGATGTCAAGAATCAAACCAGTGAGCTGCAGGGCTTACGCGCGTTCCGGACGGTCCTGCACAGGTAAGAAGAACCTCAAAGGGAAGTACCGGCGTGGTACCGGCCAACGACCCTCCGATAGTTAAGTTAGTATATTTCACAACTCCAGAGTGCCAGAGTCGGGTCTTAGTATGCGTACCTCGATTTTTGGAGGGCGTGGCGGTATTTATAGTAGTAGTAGTGGCCTTTGGATGAGGCGTACTGGAGAAGATGTCGCTGTACCGAAATTGCTCCTGAGTAGAGTAGGGCGCAAGATTCTCCCTGGGTGGCCAAGTGTGTTGGACACGATTCCCTTCTTGGGGGTAGGGAATCGTGCTATGTAAGATATCTGGCCAAGTGGTAGCGTATGCGGCAAGATTCACTTTCCCAAGGAAGCGTACGTGGCAAGGCGGGCTTCGGTGCTTGGTGACAACATGGGGTGACCCTCTCTCCGTCGACTACTGAAGGTAAGGCCGTCAACACCCTGCGTCCGTCATGTATATCCGTCGTCATAGGCCGAACCGTCGGGTGGGAGATTTACCCCTATCAGAATTGAAATTTAGCATCCCAGAGTTTTGTAACTAGTCCTGTTACAGCAAGTTCAAATCCATATATTTGGTCATCACTCATCAGTTAGTTTTGTAACTAGACCTCTTAAACTTTATTATGTTAAAAACGTTGGTCTTCACAATTGAAAGAAGTATAAACAGTCCAATGTCCATTATATGGGTAAGAGAGAGATCTTCTATATCTTTTTTTTTTTTGTTTTTGTTTTTTTTTTTTTTTTTTGTTTTTGTTTTGAGAAAGAGGATATTAAGCTTTATTCCAATAAGTTAGCCAAATCGGCTTGAACAAAATGAAGAGATTGAGATGGAACATCCTCCATCTAAACAGTACAATCTGAGAAATTAATAGCTGACTACGCCAAACTGTGTGTGACTTTGTTGCCATGTCTCTTCATATGAGAGAGTGACAATTTTGAATTAGAAGGAAAAAAATTATTGGCTTCCTTAAGAAATAAACTATACGTAGCTGCTCCAAAATCTCCCTCAGCAAGGGCTGTGACAACGATAGCCGAGTCACCTCTTAGGATCGCTTGGTGTATGCCAATCTCCACCCCAAACTCTGATGCTCTGCTTGCTGCCATTGCTTCGATTTCAACAGTTTTGTAAGCTTGTGGAAGCTGCTGTACCATGGAAGCAATAACTAGTCCGTTGCTGTCTCAAACCACAACACCAATTCTCGGTTTATGTGAAGATAGTTTTTCGTATTTTTTAGTATTTATTAGCATTATAAAAAATAAGTAAAAGTAAAATTATTTTTAGTCAAAATAAAAAGTATGGCTTATTTTGTAAAGATTGTTTTCCACTAATTTTTGTTAGAAAACAAATCTATCTCATAATAAGCTAAATAAAAGAAGTTATGTGATGATTTTTCAACTAATTTAAAGTTTTTACTAAACATAAGAAAATAAAATAGTTTTATAGAAAATTCTTTTTAAAAAATGAGTTATTTTTTAAAAAACTTTAATGTTGAAACAAGCCGAATGCGTTATTTATCCACTGCTAATTGAGTTAAAGACTATTCAAATCTCCACCCGCTATCAGGTGAGTTCAAGACAAGGTGGCCCTTTCTTGGCCTATTACATGTTCACTTTTTAACTTTGTAAAATATCTAAACAAGCACTGATAAATATAAATGTATGATATTATATTACATTGATTGTACATAATAATAATAATAATAATAATAATAATAATAATAATAATAATAATAATAATAATAATAATAATAATAAATGCTCACCCTTATTTTGGATTAACCAATTGTATTTTAATTTTGGAAACACATTGAGTTGTTTTTCATTTTCATTCTCAAAACCAAATTTTTGAAAACAAAATACAAAAATAGTTACCAAACGTAGTTTTAGTTTTTCAAAATTTTATTTTGAATGTGAGAAATACAAAATGCATTGCACGGAAAATGCATTCCACACTTTCTTTTTTTTTTTTTAAGTCAAACACAAAAAATTACAATATACATTTACTTTCTATAATTTCATGTATTTTTAATAAATATGCCAAACACTACCTTAATGAATCATGAGACTTTTTTTTTTTACTAGCGTGGGATATTCAGAAGAATCAGAACCCTTCAAAATAACTGACAAATCCACACAAAACGATATTCGTCCTCCAATGTTCTTCCCCTTTCAGCTATTCTTCGACTTCGATCACTTCAAGTTTACTATACTGAACGCTGTAATTGTTTTGACCCAAAACAGGCACAGCTAAAGCTAGTCAATTTTATTAGGCCTGTGTGGTGCTTTCCCAACACGAGTCTAGCTAATGTGTAAGTTGGGCTGCTTTTGAATAGTCGAAGGAGGTTTGGGCTTGTTGTTGATCAAAGTTGATAGTAACATTACGAGATGCATGAGAAATAAGTGACAAGGCAACTTTCATTGCTCCCATTAGATTACTATGAAGCATGAAGGTGACATTTTCGTTTGCTTTTTGGGCCTCATTTTGAGCCATCAATCACTGTCTTAAACAAGCCCAACGGCTCTCTTGTTGGATTTTTATTGTTTATGAGTTATCGCTTTCACTTTTTGACACGTGCTCAGCCACCTTTTTGAAAAGTACTTGTACTAAAACGGTAGAAATGTTAGTCTATCACATTTTTACAATATTTTCACAACAAATCACAGGTGATTAGCTGTTATTGGTTCAAATTTAAACCTAACACTAATATTATTTTTTTACCATAACAATAATAACTAGTAACAACTTACTACTTAAAATTTGTTATAAAAATATTGTAAATATATCATTTTTCTAAAATTATATTGGTTTCTGTGCATGCAGCCATCAAAAGACGACAGTTATTAAGTTATGACCCGGGCCCATATCTCGTCAGCAAATTCAACGAACCTCATCAACTTTGTTTAACAAAATATCACCACCTCAATACCTCCACAGCCCATAGGTAACACTCCAAGTCGAGTCCTCCATAGCCCATAGGTAACACTCCAAGCCGAGTCAAAGCTTAAAGTGCTTACCAGCCATTTTTACCTCCCAAATCACCTTTATTCAGCATTCAAGTAAAATTATTTAAAATATTAAATATATTTTACAATTTATTTTAATTATTATTTCTCTATTTTTTTTATTCTCTTATACTACTCATAACTTTCATTTATATAAAGTTTTTTTTTGGCAAAGATGAGAAAAAATTATAGATTTGATACTTTTAATATAACTAGTATGTAGTCTGTGCTTACGCACGAAATATTAATAATTGTGATGATAAGATGTTTATCTTGGTAGATTCAGTTTCCACATTGAGCTTAAAATCTTCTTGGAGGCGCCAATGAAGAGATAATGTATGAGAGTGTGAAAGAAGGAAAAGTAGGATTAAACATTTTGTTTGAACCTAGCCTTACTCTTAGAAATCTGAAAGGAGGAGGAGAGAGTAATGTGTGGATCTAGTTGGTAGAGGTTGAGAGAGAAGGAGGAGACATGGGATGACGATATGATATTAGGAGGAGATGATATTTTACTTTTATAGTCTTTCTCGTTAGACTCCTTGATTCTGGTAGTGGGCAGGTGAGATGTTCACCCATAAAAGTGTGCAGGTAAGATGTTCTTGCTTAGGCCAATAAGCATTATCATTATGGTTTTCTTGACTTCCGTGTTAAATGTTAATGCATCATTTATTTGGGCACAAAAATTAAAAAATTTAGATAAGATACATGATACAAAATTGAAGTCTAATTTATAATCTAATTAGATTTTTTTTTTTTTAGTTTTAGTTAGGACAAATGGCACAAAATTGAGAATCCAAATCTAGATACATGGCACAAAATTGAAACTCTAATTTGAAATTCTATTTGATTTTCTCTCTGCTTCACCTATTGTTATATATATAGATTGAGGGGGGGGGGTATTTAGTGTTTTGGATATAGTTTTGATGTAAATGCTCTTTAACTAATTCCCACTCTTACTATTAATGATTTTCCGTTGACTCATTGATACTATTTATAAATAATTTAGATTTGAATTCCACCTATATAAGAAATTTATTAATGTTAATTATGCAGTGGAAGAAATTTATTAGCCGTGTAAATTTATATAAATACTATTTATTTTGCATTTAGTTTTTTATTCTTTTTTTTCAGTATTCCGAGGATGAAGGAATAAAATGAATGAGGATTGTTGTGTGTAAAGAAAGATAAACAATTTTAATAATCATTAAAAATTGATATTTTTAAAAATGTAATATAAAATAAATAATTTGATGTGGGGTATTTTAAAAGTTAATATATAGTGTAACGGCACAATTTAATTCCCAAGCTCAAAGGATGGATGAACTTAGTCCCAAAAAGCCCAATATAATAAATTTGTAGAAAGTGAGTTGGAAAACTGGATTCTAATGAGTTAGACAACAAGTATAATTGATCAAGATACCCATAAAGTAAAGGTAGACTGGCTAGTTCAAAGAAAAATCGTCCTCGGCACAATTCGAGGATATCAATTCTTCTGTTTATTTCTCTTGAGTTGGATTACAAGTAAAGTTTTTATTTGCTACATTGTTTTTCTCTCAAATCTCTGGTCCCCTTTCCTAAGGGACTTTCTTTCTATTTTATATTCTCTT
Source organism: Lithocarpus polystachyus (assembly GCA_033629205.1). NCBI lineage: Eukaryota > Viridiplantae > Streptophyta > Magnoliopsida > Fagales > Fagaceae > Lithocarpus > Lithocarpus polystachyus. The sequence goes on from CM066168.1 coordinate 50,758,307, forward strand.
TTTCTCCTTCATCTTCACTTTTCACGAGTAGATTAGGTTGCTGGTGTTGATCCTTATCCCATCAGCACTTTCTTGAAGTCTTTGGGAGTAGCTGTAAAGCTAAAAAATACTTTTTAGGTATCACTTTCTCATCAATGCGGTCAAAGAGTTAGTTACAGAGCATTTGAAGCGGTGGTAACAGCATTTTCTTAGATATTTCATAGTTTTCTATTTGTCATGTACTTCTATGAAGTACATCCTTATCAATAGAATCTCCTAGAATGTCTTAAGTCAAGGTGACACTCTTCCTCGGTCTTTTTTCCCCAACCTTCTCAGTCGTAATTTGTTCGTAGAGTTTTGGGTATTACATCTTCACTACTGTTTATGCATCCTCAAACCAATAAGCGACCTCAGACAAGGCCCAAGACCCAATATGTATTCTTGGGCCCTTTCACCCTACATATAGAATAGATAAAGTTTTTTTTTTTAAATAATAAATGGAAATAAATTTTTGTAGAGGGTTGTGTCATTTTAGGTTATAGCTAATATATCATTGTGTACCGAAATTAGAATAATGTTAGAGATAATAAAAACTATTTTATAAAATTTTTTATAAACTACTAATGTGATGAATTATTATTGGTAAATAAAAAAGTGATATTAATAGTGAATCTAGATGATAAACAATAAAAAAATGACCATATTAACATTTTGTAAAAATATTATAAAATAATTTATGATTGGAACATTACATCCAAAATTATTAACGACTCAAGCCCTCTCTATAAAAGCCTTGCCCACAAAGCTTGACCTTTCCTCAAACATACCAAAATTACCAATTTCAGTTCAAGCTCGAAACTCCAACCAAAAAAGAAAAGAACAGTGGAAAAAGAAAAGAACAGTGAAAAAAGAAAAAAGATAAATGAAAAAAAAAAAGAAGGTTCAAGTTGGGAACTCCAACCGCTTCATAGTTCCTTTCCAAAGAAAAGTAGAAAACTTGAGCCCGCGAAACACGGTTCATTATTTATTGCTGGTACCTAAACAGAGAAACGAATTTCCTCCCACCGTCCCACGTTACCCTAGATTCTTCTTCCTACCCAGAAAAACATGGGTGTCGTTTACGTGTGATCATATTTTGGCATTGCCAATATCATCAATTTCCTCTCTCCATTTCTCTTTCACTAATCTGTCAATTTTTTTTTTTTTTTTGGATAAGATCAAAATTAATTAATTAATTCATCAATCACCCACTTTCCTTTTCGTTGCGCAATAAATAAACAGTAGAATTAATAATTCAAGTTGGTCGGTAGTAAAGCAAAGGGCTGGCGTGTCGCCTCGATATCCAAATTATACAAGGCAAATAATTCTAAAGAAAAAGGGGTAAATGTGGTATTCAGCTGAATTCTGAGTCTGTAATTACTAATTACCATATGATATATCTCTCTATAAGTGTGCAAGCTCTTCTTCTTCTTCTTGCTCTCTGTTTGTGTGCGCGTTCCACATTGTGGCTTCAATGCTCGTTCTTTAGGCTCCATTTCTCTTCACATGAAAATTCTCTCCTTTCCAATTTACCCGTTTCATTAGGGTCTGTTTTTGCTTTTTCAAAGCTTTCCTTCACATATGTTTGTAATTCAGTTTAGTTTGATTTTTTATATGCGCTTTTTTTTTAGTAATTTACGATTTATGAATTGGAATGTTGTGGGTATCAGGTAATTTTTTGAACCGTAAAGAGAAAATCAAGTAGAAACTGAGGAGAATGGAGAGCGATTACGAGCCCCATTTGTCCACTAATGATGATTATCATAAGAAATGTGAGGCTATGGTGGAGCTGGAATCTGGGAAATTTGGGTATGTCATTTTATTTATTTATAAGTTTAGAGATTGTCTCTAATATTAGTAATTTGTTCTGGGCTTTTGTATTTTTCCAATTTTAAAACTTTTTTGTGCTGTTTCTGATTTTTCTTTTTTGGGGTTAAAAATTTGAAGGTGCTCGCATTATAGAAGGAGATGCAAGATCAGAGCACCTTGTTGCGATGAGATATTTGATTGCAGGCATTGCCATAACGAGTCTAAGGTTTCCCTCACTTTTTTATTTATTACTAATAAAATTTATTTTAGATTAGCCCTTTAATTTTGTTTTTTAAAAAAATATTAAACCTTCTTTTGGATGATTTTGGAATAGAACTCATTGGAAGTCGATCCTGTTGATCGCCACGACGTTCCCCGCCATGATTTGAAAAGGGTTAGTAAGTTTATATTTATTCACTCAATTTTTTGGTGCTTTTTTTTTATCCAATTTTTTGTTAATGGGATAAATATATAGCTTGAAATTTTACTAGGTAGAGCGTAAACTTTTATTCTTTTTATGCAAGTAAAAAGTATAGTACTGTTTTCACTATACTCTTAGCGGTAAAAATTGTGACATATGACTTTTTTAGGGTCTTGCTTTAAATGGATTTATTCATTAAATTTTTTTTTGAGATCTCTAACTATTTTTGGTAGGAAGGTATTGATCCGGCAAATTAAGGGTCCTATCAAAAGATGCAAACTTTACCACCCAAATTCTCTCTCTCTCTCTCTCTCTCTCTCTCTCTCTCTCTCTCTCTCTCTCTCTCTCTCTCTCTCTCTCTCTCTTGTTTATTGATAATTTGATAATTTACTTTTTAGTCTCGTTCGTCTATAGAACTCTTTAATAATATAGAAAATTACAATTAGCACACTAAAATTCAGCATTGTTGTCTTTCAGGTGATCTGCTCCATGTGTAGTACAGAGCAAGATGTATGTCTCCAGAACTGCATACTAGTGTTTTCATTATTCTTTTGAAAGGATAATGATAAATATAAGGTTCATAATAAGGTTTTGATTTTTCTTTGATAACTTATCAGATTCAACAGAACTGCATTCAGTGTGGGGTTTGCATGGGGAAGTACTTTTGTTCCAAATGCAACTTCTTTGATGATGATGTAAGCCTCCTGAATCAATTTCTTTTTTGAAAACTCAAGGAAGTTCTTGTAACTTGTGATAAAAAAAATAAAATAAAATAATAATAATAATAATAATTCTTTTGCTAGGTTTCTAAGAAGCAATACCATTGTGATGAGTGTGGTATATGCAGGTTGAACTCGATCTATTCCAATTCTTTGCTTTCATTATCTTGTCTTTGTTATTACTTCTATAATATATGTTTATTGAGTCTATTATTGCAGAACTGGGGGCAAGGAGAATTTTTTCCACTGTAGTAAATGTGGTAAAGTGTTGAACTCCTTATTCATTGTCTCAGAGACTGTATCGTTTGTTGTTTTTTGATAATATAGTTTGGAAGTCTTCATTGTATCAGGATGTTGCTATTCAATTATGTTGAAGGATTCACACAATTGTATTGAAAAAGCAATGCACCACAATTGCCCGGTTTGCTTTGAGGTAAATTTAAGAGAATGAAATGCTTAATTAGAAAGGGGAAAGGCTCTATTTCAAAATGAATTGATATATGTCCCCTTATTGCGCAGTTTCTGTTTGATACTACAAAAGAAATTACTGTCTTGCGATGTGGACACACTATACATTTGGAATGCGTAAGAGAGATGGAGCATCATTTTCAGTATGTTTTTAAAGGAAGCAGTTAATTTATGTTGATTACTTGTATAAATTTTTTTGTTCCTTCTTTCACCCTTAAAATGTATAAACTTTTGGCAGGTACTCATGCCCTATTTGCTCAAAATCCTATTGTGATATGTCCCGTGTGTGGGAAAAACTTGATGAGGAGGTACTTCGATAGTAGTTTTAACTTTCCCAAAAAAAATTACATAATATGCTCTTATGAAGATCCAAAATAGTTAGGTTTATGTTTTTGAGTAAATTTATACTTGTCAAAACCGGTCCTTAATATATACTAACTTGTTTTGAGAACCAATCTCAGGTTGCAGCAACGCCTATGCCTCAAACATACCAAAATAAAATGGTAAGAAATGTTTTGATAAGGTGTCAATGATTTGTGCAACTAGGTTTATCAACCTATAATACCTCCACAATTTTTTGTTACAATTCTCTTAGGTTTGGATCCTTTGCAATGACTGTGGGAAAACGTCCGAGGTGAATTTCCACATTGTGGCTCACAAGTGCTTAAAATGCAAATCGTACAACACAAGGCAAACACAAGGAGGGCCTATTTCATATCCATCTAGGATTGCTGAGAGGGTGCAGTGACATACTTTTTCATGCTCAATAGGATTACCAAGACGGTGAGATGACCGTCGTAAGTTATCTGAGGAATCGCTATCTCAAGATTCAAATGTAACAGTTCCATTACAGCCGGGACTTCTACTTGAGGGGAAGAGTGGGGGTATTAATTTTTCTATTTCTCTCTTCCTTTGTTGTGTAGTATGTGTGTTCTTGGGCTTATAATTAGTTACTCTAATAAATTACCTTTTCAAAGAATGTAATCTAGTGTACTTGGCTTTACAGATGTAGAAATGGAGTTTGTTTTTATTTTGAGATTTAGATAATCATGTGTGCGGATTTGATTCACCACAAATCTAATATGTATAGAGTTGAGGTTTCTCTCGCCGCTAGGGTTTTCCTTGGCTAGGGTTTACATTGGCTTCGTGTAGAATTTCATCCCTAGCTCTGTCTAGGTCTTTGTTTCCCTCCTGTTTTCTCTAGATGGGTACGACGGAGTGTTATAGCAATAATACTATGGCAAGCTTGGATGATATGTGGTCACAGTTCACCCTTTCAGAGGAGGAAGTTCACGGGGCCGATGTACCAAGCAATTAAGAATCGAGCATCCATCGCCTAGTAGGTAAATTCCTTATTAAACGAATTATCAATGCTAAAGCTGTTGCAACTACTTTCAAGCCTATGTGGAAACCTGTGGGTGAACTAAAAATTCGGGATGTTGGTGGGAATATATTGGTTTTTGAATTTGATGAGGCCTTAGATCTTGAGAGAGTTTTGGAGTTTGAGCCTTGGTCGTATGATAAAAGTCTATTGATTTTCCAAAAGACTGTGAACGTTGAAGCAGCCCCATCCCTAGACTATGCCATGACTTCTTTTGGGGTGCAATTGCATAATGTACCCGAAAAGAGACTAACCTAGGAAACAGGGGAAGCAATAGGTAATATCATAGGAACCACGATCAAGGTAGCAAACTCGGAGGATAATGGTGCGGGGTGTGAGTTCCTACGAGATAGGGTGTCTATGAATATCACAAAACCCCATCCTCGTTGTTGCAAACTTAAGTGCGAAGGTAAGCATATTAGCTGGGCCCTTTTAAAGTTTGAACGCCTCCTAAATTTCTGCTACTGGTGTGGGAGGGTAAACCATGTTGAAAAAGATTGTGAGATGTATCTCACGGGCAGGAAGAAGCTTAGAAAAGAAGACCAACAATTTGGGGATTAGCTGCGTGCTGAATAGTTCAAACCATTCTGTAAGTCAGTGGTTGTGATAGTAGGCATTGCTCGTGGTCCCTCAAAGTGGAAGAAAGGTCCTTCAGTTCCAAAAGAGCAAGCGTTCGACCCTTCTGTGGTAAGACCTGCTTCCATAGACATACATTCAACCTCTGTTATGGATTTTGACCCACCCTTGGAGCAATTATTCTTTGCCGCTACTTCATCCAATATACACTTCGCACCAAGTTGAAGACCTGAGAAAGAATTACTGATTGAGGGGTTATCTGAGGGGGTAGCAAAGTTCGGAAGAGTGGCACCAAAGTCAATGCATGATCACTGTATTCCTCCTAATCTGGGTCAGGTATTTGGGAATTTTGCAAGAGCTCAGGGAGGCGGGGTTGATCAGGTTGACAGAACCCCTTTGCGAGACCTATCCAATACACTCAACACTCCACCCAAATTGGCATCAATAAGAACTTGGAAAAAACTATCCCGTGAGGTTAGTCTTCACTAGGAAAATGCATTATACCCCACTAATCTTGACCGTAGGCCCTTGATGGAGTTGGATGAGCCACAACTAGTAAAGAAGAGATCCATGCAATTGAGAGAGGTGATCATGAAGGAAAATTATCAGGTAGATGCAGGGTCCCAGCACCGCTAAGGACAATGAGTTGTTTAAGCTGGAACTATCATGGGCTTGGGAACCCACAGACAGTTGACGAATGAGTTACCTTATTCGGTAAAAAAGATCCCAAATTAGTGTTCCTTATGGAAACCAAATCAGATAGAGAAGTCATAGAGAAAGTTTGTAGAAAAATCCATTTTGCTCACATGTTTGTAATTCCACGTCCTAACCAAGGTGGCAGGTTGGCTCAACTTTGAATAGAAAAGATTAAGGTTGATGTTTAGACCTCATTAGACAGCCATATGTAGTTGACTTAGGAATGGATGACGCCTAGTGTATCACAAGTTTTTATGGCGACCCTAATTCTGCCAGCCAGGAAGATTCTTGGTTTCTACTATGTGACTTAAGCCGTTGTTTCTCTCTACCATGGGTATGTATTGGGGATTTTAATGAAATTCTGAGAGCGGAAGAAAAACAAGGGTGGCTTAACCGACCAAAGCGTCAAATGCAGGAATTTCAGGATGCTTTAGACTATTGTGGCCTTAGAGGCATTGGGTATAATGGTTTCTCCTTCACATGGTGCAACCGTAGACCTGGAAATCATAATGTTTGGGTGAGATTGGACAAAGGAGTAGCTTCAACGGATTGGTTGTTAAGGCCTTGTTTGGATTTTTATTTTTCATCACTCAATTTTCGTCACTCATCACTCATTACATTAAAATACCACACTCGTTTGGCACCATCACTCACTTGCCATCACTCAATATTTTTCACACTATTTGTGGGTCTTATACCTGTCACTTGGTGCAGTGTTTTTTTTTTTTTTTCACAGTACTCAGATCACCAGAGAAAGAAGAAAGGAAAAAAAAAAGAAAAAGAAAAAGAAGAAGAAACCCAGATCACCCATACCCAGTGAAAAAAAAAAAAAAAAAAGAAGAAGGAAACCCAGATAATCGAACCCAGTGAAAGAAGAAGAAGAAAAGAAAAGAAAAGAAGAAGAAGAAGCTGAAACCTAGAAACCCGAACTCAGTGAAAGAAGAAAGGAAAAAAAAGAGAGGAAGAAGAAGGAAGAAGACAAGCTGATCAGAAGAAAGGAAGGAAAAAAAAAAAGAAAAAAGAAGGAAGAAGACGAAAGAGGAAGAAGACATTGATCAGAAGAAAGGAAGAAAAAAAAAAAAAAGAAGAAGGAAGAAGACGAAAGAGGAAGAAGACGCTGATCAGAAGAAAGGAAAAAAAAAAAAGTCAGTTGGTTAAAAGGTGTGGCTGAGTGGTTCCCTCATGTGTGTTTAATTATTAAAATACCATTGAGTTATGATTTATGGGAACTGAAAATAGCCAAAATGTGTTTTCAGTTTTTATAACTCAAAACTCAAAAATTAGAGAATTGAGTGATGGAAACAGAGTTATGGTACTCCCAAACGGACTTCTTGCTTTGGGTCCCACCATTTTTGAGTTATGAGTTATGGAAACAGAGTTATGAGTTATGGAAATTAGAAATCCAAACAGTCCCTAAAGTTCCCCACTACTCGTGTACACCACTTAGTGGCTTTTCATTCGGATCATAGGCCACTATTATTGGCCTTTAATTTCGAGTTTAGGAGATTTTATCGAAAGGGTCGCCCTTTCAGATTTGAAGCAATATGGTTAAAGGACAAATCTTGTGAACCGGTGATTAAAACTTCTTGGGAAAATTTGTTGGGCTCATCTTTAGTTGCTAATTTATCAAAAAAAATTGATCTCTGCCAAATTAATCTCCGAGTTTGGAACCGTGAGACCTTTGGGCATGTCAGTATTAATCTAGAGAAAAAGTTGAAGGAGCTGCATAGGGCCGAAGAGATGGGAATGTATAGCACCGATCCTGACTGTATTGGGCAGCTTTGGGATGATATTCAAGCTCTTAAAATCGAAGAAGAAACAATGTGGAAGCAAAGGTCTTGTAACAATTGGTTGAAGGATGGAGATAGGAACACCAAATTTTTTCATAGTAGGGCTACCCAACGGAATAAGCTCAACTACATTTTAGGCTTGGAGGGTGATAATCGAGTGTGGGTGGAAGAGGATGGCTGAATAGGTAAATTATTTGAAGAATACTTCTCCAACCTGTTTACAACCTCTAACTCGACAGATATTGATAATATTCTAGAGGGTATTCAACCTAAGGTCTCAGAGGAAATGAATTTGAGTCTTACCAAAAACCTCACTGCTAAGGAAATCCAATCAACCATGCAACAAATGGCACCCCTTTCAACCCCTAGACCTGATGGCATGTCTCCAATCTTTTATAAGTCATTCTGGCACATTGTAGGAGAGGATGTCACCAAGGCAGCCCTTATTATTTTGAATGAAGGTACTATTCCCGAATCCATAAATTCAACTTTCATCTCTTTGATACAAAAAGTAAAAAACCCTAAAAAAGTTTCTGAGTTTAGGCCTATTAGCCTTTGCAATGTTTTTTATAAAATTATTGCTAAGGTGTTGGTTAACCGATTGAAGTCAGTATTAACTCATGTTGTCTCTAAATCTCAAAGTGCTTTCCTATCAGGCAGATTGATTATTGATAATGTGCTTGTTGCTTTTGAAACCTTACACTACTTAAAAAGGAAAACACAAGGAAAATCGGGTTATATGGCTCTTAAACTTAACATGAGCAAAGTCTATGATAGAGTTGAATGATAATTTTTAGAAAAGATGATGCTTCATTTGGGATTCTCGGGTAGCTTTGTGTCTATTATTATGTCTCGCATTAAATCTGTTTCCTATACAATGCTTTTCAATGGGGAACCCGTGGGGTATATAAAACCTACTAGGGGGCTTTGCCAAGGCAATCATTTGTCCCCATATATGTTCCTTTTGTGTGCTATTGGCCTTCAAGGGCTCCTCCATAAAGCTAAAGCAAAAGGTACAATTCGGGGGGTCTCCTTTTGTCATAATGGGCCACATGTATCTCATATTTTCTTTGCAGATGATAGTGTTCTTTTCTGCTGTGCAAAGGAAGCTGAGTGCCAAGTTATTTAAAACATTTTGGCTATTTATGAAAAAGGTAGTGGGCAGAAAATCAACAAGGATAAAACCAATCTCTTCTTCAGCTCCAATACTCCCCAAGATGTGCAAGAATGCATCCAACAGCTTCTTGGTTTGCCTTCCATAAGAAATTTGAAAAATATTTGGGCCTTCTGGCCTTTGTGGGTAGAGGGTAAAAAAAAAGCTTTTCTTACATTAAGTGTTAATGACATATTTTATGTAATTGGCTAATCCTTTGACATAACACACTTTATTTGTAATTGGGTAGATTTAGGATGTGTTTAATACTTTAAAGAACAAGAGTTCAAGTCTAGTATTGAAGCCATGCAAATTTGTCCAAGAAACAAGTGAAGAAGTGCTGATTCATTAAGGCTTAATAGTTGCTCAACAGATAGCTATCTATCGAGGCTCGACAGATACTATCTAACGAGGTATCTATCGAGAATTACGAAATTCAGATTTCCAGATCTGGAAATCTGAATTTCGGCCCATGCTTATGTATTTGTATAGGTTTTCTTTTTTCACAATCTTAGACATATATAAGACTTATTTTAAAGGCCGTCACATAAGAGAATACAAGGAGAACATATGCAAAAGGTGACTGATGCCTTATTCTCTGTGAAAGAAGCTATTGCGTCTGTGCGTCTTAGGGTTTTGTAACCAAGTGCTTCTTGATCTTCATTGTTGATGAAGTGAAGAACTTTGCAGCCAACATTCTTCTTCCTTAAGTTGGTGTGTTAATCACGTACTAGGAGCCGTGCATCATTTGTTAGTCATGTACTGGGATTCGTGCAAAAGGGTGGCATTCATATATTGAAGAGTTTAGAAGTTCTGAAGCTGTAGAAGGTTTCTGCTATAAGTTTATCTATGGGGATTGTAGAGTCTAAGAACAAAGGTTTTGTACTAGATCTGAAACTTCTCTTTACTATAGTGGATTGCAACTTCTCTTTACTATATATAGTGGATTACTTTTCGGGAAGGTTTCCCCAAAGGTTTTTTTTTTTTTTTTTTTTTTTTTTTTTTTTTTTTTGTGAAACTAGTTTGTTTCATTGGTTTTCCTGAGTCATCATATTTTATCTTATTTAATTTTCTGTTGTGCATGATAATTGACTTGATATTGATGTTTGTTTTTTTTAACAAGTTTTATTCATAATAAATCTAATTAACAACTTGGGTTTAAAATTTGTTAATTCTATCAACCGGGGTCTAAAATTTCCCAACATTAAGGAGTGTGTGTGTAAAAAGTTTCAAGGGTGGAAGGAGAAGCTCCTATCCCAAGTCGATAAGGAGGTATTGATCAAGTCCGTGATACAAGCCTTTTTCAACCTATGCAATGAGTTGTTTCAAGCTCCCAAAGGGGCTGATCCATGAGTTGAAGACCATGATTCGAAAATTTTGGTAGGGGTACGGCAATGAGGGAAGGAAAATTCATTGGGTAAATTGGGATTGTTTGTGTGAGGCCAAAGAAAATGGTGGTATGGGGTTCAAAGAGATTGAAAAATTTAATGATGCTTTGTTAGCAAAGCAAGTATGGCGCATGATGCACAACTCGGATTTTCTTTGTTATAAGGTGTTCAAAGCGAGATTTTCCCCGATTGTTCTATATTAGTGGCCAAAGACTTCACGGTTGGTTCGTATGCTTGGAAGAGCAAACTTAGTGCAAGAGACATTGTGAGAAAAGGCTTGGTGTGGCGGGTTGGGAATGGCCAATCTGTATGCATTAGGGAGGATAAGTGGCTACCTGACCAAGTGTGTAAATCTGTGATGATTCCTCCTCCCTCTCTCCCACCCAATGCCAAAGTCAGCCTCCTTATTGATCCCGAGTCAGCCATTTGGAAGGTGGATCAAGTCTAGCAATTTTTTATGCCTCTTGATGCCAAGTTGATCCTTAGCATTCCCCTTAGTGCTAGACTCCTTTTGGATTGTCTAAATATGGTCTCATACGCCCACGAGTGTCTTTACAACCCACAATGCTTATAAAATGTTGGCCAATTCAGCTATGGCCAATAATGCTAGTAGCTCTAACCCAAACCCCCAAAAGCAATTTTGGAGAGGCCTTTGGAAGCTACAAGTTCCAAATAAGGTGAAGGTATTTGCTTGGAGAGCCTGCAACAGAGCATTGCCCACAATGGATAATCTAGTTAGATGCCATATTGTTGATGTGAACCTGTGCCCAATATGCAAAACTAGTGCTAAAGATCCTTTGCATGTGGTACTGGGCTACCCTGAGGTGGAACAGGTGTGGAGGGAGCATGGTTGGTTCAGCCAAGCAATCTCCTCCCCACGGATTGATTTTACTGATCTTTTGTCTAGATTTTTGCATGTATTAGAAGACAATAGAGCTGAATTATTCATTTGTATGGCATGGAGCCATTGGCAGCGGCGGAACACCCTGAGGATTGGACTCCTATCTCCATCGATGAACATGGTTGGTCCACAAGTTGCCAAGTTTTTGCAAGATTTCCTCAATGCACAAGAAGACCAGTCCACCTGCAATCCCACGGCTACTACTACACATGCCTGGTGCCCCCCGAGTTCCTAACATTATAAAAACCCCCAAGGGCTCTCACAGAAAAGGTACGCATACTATTCTCCAACTCTGGCACTCTAGGGTTGTGAGCATCTACTAACTTAACCTTCGAAGGGTCCTTGGCCGGTGCCACGCCGGTACCCTTTCAAGGTTTTTCTTGCTTTGTGTTTTGTAGGTTGCATCGAGTGCGAACGAGAGAACTTTGCAGCTTACTGACGATATTTTGAGCATCATCAGTTGGCACCGTCTGTGGGAAGCGCAAGGAAAAGCCATTACTTTGAGCTTTCTGGACAAAAAGTTGCATGGTACTCACACGCTCAATGGCGACCATGACGAACGATCAAGGGGAGACACACACGACAGCTCTTGAGAGGCAAGTTCAAACCCTCACAGTAGCGGTAGAATGCCTCACAAAGCGTAACAACCTAGAAGAGCAATTGCGCCAGAAGGACGCAACACTCAATACTCAGGAGGAAGAGCAGGAGGCCAGTAGTGTCGAAAGGAGAACCCAGCACGGGCCGGAGGGGAGTAACGCCCACAGCAGGCCTGAACGACAGGATACGAATCGACCATCAACTGCAGAACAGGTCCCTTCTAGTGTAGTGGTAGAGATGCAGATGATGAAGGAGAGCATGAATTTTATGATGAATGCCCTCAAGGGACGGGTATCAAACGACCTAGACGACTTGGTTCATCGAACGGATTCACCATTTAAGGTGTCCGTCAATTCGTACCCTCTCCCTCAGAAGTTCCGCATGCCTCAGATTAAAAGTTACGACGGATCTAAAGACCCGTTGGATCATCTAGAGACCTTCAAGACGCTAATGCATCTGCAAGGAGTGGCAGACGAAATTATGTGTAGGGCCTTCCCTACGACATTGAGAGGCTCTATAAGAGTCTGGTTTAGTAGACTAATGCCAGGCTCTATGAGTACTTTTAAGGAGCTAAATGCTCAATTCTCTTCATATTTCATTGGAGGACATAGGTCCAAGAACTCCACCGCGAGCCTGATGAACATTAGACAACGGGAGGACGAAATGCTAAGGTCATACATTGCCTGCTTTAACAAGGAAGCACTTTCAATAGATGAAGCGGACGACAAAATACTGGTAGCTGCATTTACGAATGGACTGCGGAAGGGTAAATCCCTATTCTCCCTATATAAGAATGACCCAAAGACCATGTCCGATGTACTATACAGGGCGACCAAGTACATGAACGAGGAAGATGTACTCACGGCCCGAGAAGAATAGCCCTCCAGGAAAAGAGAAAGGCAGGACGACGTACATCAAGACAGAGGACGAAAGACAGCAAGGACGGGAGACAAAAGAGAAGAGAGGCGCTCTAAACCTCCAGCTAGGAGGTTTGCACACTTCATTCCGCTTATAGCCCCGATAGACCAAGTCTTGATGTAGATTAAAGACAAAGGGGCCCTTACGTTTCCAGGAAAGATGAAAGGAGATCCCAATAAAAGGTCTCGGGACAAATACTGTCGCTTTCACAGGGACCACGGCCATGACACGACGAACTGCTATAACTTGAAGCAGCAAATAGAGGCACTCATAAGGCAAGAAAAGTTACAAAGGTTCGTTAGCAGGGAGAGAACGGACCCGCCACAAGAACAGATTCCACGACAAGAAAACGAGCGCCCAAGACCACCCATAGGGGACATAAGGATGATTGTAGGGGGCACGACGATATCTGGCTCGTCAAAAAAGGCTCGAAAGACTTACCTCAGAATGGGCCAAAACGTTCAGGTGGCAAGTTTCGTTTCCAGAAGAGAACAGGATGAAACACCCATCATTGGGTTCTCAGAGAATGACGCTCGACGTCTTCACCACCCATATGATGACGCGCTTGTCGTTAGCATACGAGTAAGAGATTACAACATGCACCGGATCCTGATCGACAACGGAAGCTCCGCTAATATCCTTTACTACTCGGCTTTCCAACAGATGATGATTGGTAAAGAGCGGCTGATTCCAACAAATGCTCCCCTTGTCGGGTTTGGGGGAACCAAGGTATATCCCCTCGGCGCGATTACTTTGCCCATCATGATCCGTGATTACCCACAGCAAACTACAAAAGACGTCATGTTTCTCGTAGTTGATTGTTCGTCCGCGTACAATGCCATAATTAGACGTCCTACTCTTAATTCATGGAAGGCTGTAACTTCGACGTACCATCTAATGGTCAAGTTCCCTACTAAGTACGAAATAGGAGAATTACGTGGGGACCAGGTCACCGCGCGAGAATGTTATGTGACGATGATGGAAATGGATGACCAGATGCAGACAATGAGCATCGAAGAATAATGGACGGTGGTGGAACCTGTTGAAAAGCTTAGGGAAATACACTTGGATGACTCAATGTCGGAGCGAACAACCCGAATTGGCACCCTCACCAGCCTAACGATCCTGCAAGCACTAGAAGTGTTTCTTAAGGCAAACCAGGACGTTTTTGCATAGAGTCATGAAGATATGCCAAGGATTGATCCCTCCATCATGGTCCACAGGTTGAATGTATCTCCCACCTTTCCACCGGTTTGTCAGAAGAAGCGTGTTTTCACGCGAGAAAGAGACCAAGTTATAGCAGAAGAAGTCCACAAGTTGCAAGAAGCGAACTTTATCAAAGAAATCTACTACCCCGATTGGCTGGCAAACGTAGTGATGGTCAGAAAAGCCAACGGGAAATTGAGGATGTGTGTAGACTTCACGGACTTAAATAAAGTCTGTCCAAAAGACAGCTACCCTCTCCCAAGAATTGACACCCTAGTCGATTCAACTGCGCAACATCAGTTGCTAAGTTTCATGGATGCCTTTTCTGGGTACAACCAGATCAAGATGGACGTGGCAGATCAGGAAAAGACCTCGTTTGTAACAAGTCAAGGCCTCTTTTGTTACAGAGTGATGTCGTTTGGCCTTAAGAATGCCGGCACGACATACTAGAGACTTATGAACAAAATGTTCGCAAAAAAGATTGGAAGGAACGTCCAAGTGTACATAGACGATATGCTGGTCAAAAGCCGAAAGGAAAACAACCACTTGGACGACTTCAAAGAAACTTTCGACACCCTTCGATCGTATGACATGAAGCTCAATCCAAGCAAATGCACGTTTAGGGTGACAGCTGGAAAGTTCTTGAGGTTCATGGTGTCCCAAAGGAGGATTGAAGCCAAGCCAGATAAGATCCGCGCGGTATTAGAGATGACGCCCCCTAAGAATGTGAAAGAAATACAGAGCCTCAACAGTAAGGTCACTATGTTGAATAGATTCGTATCAAGAGCGACGGATAAATGCCTACCATTCTTCTGCACGTTGAAGAAATCCTTTAAGTGGACGGAAGAATGTCAGCAGGCATTCCAAGATCTTAAAACTTATCTTTCTTCCCCTCCACTGCTGAGCCCAACCAAAGAAGGAGAAGAGTTATTCTTATACTTAGCTGTGTCGCTAGCTGCAGTCAACGCAGCCTTGATCCGGGAGGAAGACGATATTCAAAAACCCATGTACTATACTAGCCGTGCATTTCGTGGCGCAGAAGAAAGATACCCGTCGATGGAAAAGCTCGCCTTTGCCTTGATCACGGCTGCTCGAAGACTTAAGCCCTACTTCCAGGCTCACACGATAATCGTCTTGACAGACAAACCATTAAGACGAGCCTTGAGCAATCCCGAAGCCGTTGAAAGGATGGCACTGTGGGCAATTGAGTTGAGCGAGTTTGATATACAGTACTGCCCACGTACAGCCATGAAGGGACAAGCAGTGGTCGACTTCATCGCAGAATTTACAAGCCTAGAGGACCAGGGGGCAGAATAGCATCCTCCATGGAATGTTTACACTGACAGCTCGTCAATAAGCAAGCTGGCGGAGCAGGCATCGTACTTTGATCTCCAGAAGGCGACGAACTGGAATGCATGGTTCGCCTTAACTTTCCTACGACAAATAATGAAGTGGAGTATAAAACTTTGATCGCAGGATTGGACCTCGTAAAAGCAGTTGGTGCCACCAATGCAGTTGTCCACTGTGATTCATAGATAGTCACCAATCAGGTGACCAGCGAGTACGAATGCAGGGGCACAAGGATGAGGACGTACCTGAACCAGGCGAAAAAGAAGATGAGCGATTTGCAGGCACAGATTGTGCAGATCCTAAGAAAAGAAAACGAGCATGCCGATCGGCTAGCCAAGGCCACATCAGCAGATTATATGACCGTCCATGATAAGGTACTTTTCTTTGTTCAACTTTCACCTGCAATTGATAACATAGACATGCAGGAGATAGGTTCTGAAAGTAATTGGACCATGCCAATAGTCGCCTACTTGAAGGAAGGAATGCTACCTGACGCCAAAGAAACTGCTAGGAAGCTGAAGGTTCGAGCGGCACGGTTCATACTGATCAACGATGTTATATACAAAAGAGGGTTTTCACGCCCATACTTAAGTTGCCTCGGTCCCGAGGAAGCGAATTACGTAATGAGGGAAGTACATGAAGGAGTATGCGGGAACCATTTAGGGTTGCGGTCGTTAGTTCACAAGCTCCTCTGAGCCGGATACTACTGGCCTACCATGCAAAAGGACGCCCAGGTATACGTCAGGGCTTGCGACAAATTCCAGAGATTTGGCAATTCCATAAGACAACCAACGGAGGAACTAACTCCGATGACGGCCCCGTGGCCATTCGCCCAATGGGATTTGGATATAATAGGCCCCTTTCCCACCGCAGCCAGGCAGTTGATGTTCCTAGTCGTCGGCATCGACTACTTCACCAAATGGGTAGAAGCAGAAGCGCTAGCTACAATCACGGAAACAAATGTGCGCAACTTTGTATGGAGGAATATCATTTGCAGGTACGGCATACCAAGAGTTCTGGTCTCGGACAACGGGAAACAATTCAACAATAACTCTTTCAAAAATTTTTGCTTAGAACTTGGGATCAAGAATCATTATTTATCCCCCGCACACCCTCAAGCCAATGGCCAAGTTGAAGCTACGAACCGATCCTTGCTGAAGATCATTCAAACTCAGCTCGAGGGGGCAAAGGGTATATGGCTAGAGGAACTTCCTAGCATGCTATGGGCGTATAAGACGACGGCAAGAACTCCTACAGGCGAAACCCCGTTCTTTTTGGCATATGGAAGCGAAGCAGTCATCCCCGCAGAATCGGACTCACTAGTTACAGGGTGAATAACTACGATGAAGGAAGAAACAACGAGGCTATTCGTCTCTAGCTCGACCTAATAGACGAAGTCAGAGCAACAGCTGAACAAAGGCTTGCAAGATATCAGGGTCTCATGGCCAAGCACTACAATTCCAAGATCAAGCACAGAGACTTCAAGGTCGGGGACCTTGTCTTAAGAAAGGTAATGGGTAATACTAGGGACCCATCTTAGGGTAAGCTTGGTCTAAATTGGGAAGGCCCCTACAGAGTTACTTCATGGGTAAGAAAAGGCACCTACAACCTATAAACCCTAGATGGACAAAGACTGTCTCACCCGTGAAACACCTAACACCTCAAGAAGTACTACCAGTAGAAGAGAAAGCAGAGAAGGATGCTCCATAATCTCTTTTCGTTTCCTAGTTTTTCTTAGTTTTTAATTCAACAATCGTTTAAGGATTATTTGATTTTTGCTATAGTACTTTTTAAAAGCCCAAGAGGCAAAGTTTCTATTTATGCATGAGGAATTTATTCAGATATATATTTTTCTACATTGATTACGATGCCTTTGTAATGAACGGAACTAGAAGTGACGCTCACAAACTACTAAGTCCTTATAAGGATGGATACATTCCTTGAGGTGTACAATTAAGTCCTAAAGAGGACGGATACATCCTAAGAGGGTGTAAAAAACTACTAAGTCCTTAAAAGGACGAATACATCCCTTGAGGTGTACAATTAAGTCCTAAAGAGAATGGATACATCCCAAGAGGGTGTAAAAAACTACTAAGTCCTTAAAAGGACGGATACATCCCTTGAGGTGTACAATTAAGTCCTAAAGAGGACGGATACATCCCAAGAGGGTGTAAAAAACTACAAAGTACTTAAAAGGACGGATACATCCATTGAGGTGTACAAATAAAATCCTTAAAAGACGGATACATCTAAAAAAGGTGTAAAATTTAGTAGTCCTTAAGAGGACGGACAAATCCCAATAAAGGTGTAATTATGAAGTCCTAAAAAGGCCGAACAAAGTCCTTAAGAGGACAGATACATCTCAAGAGGGTGTAAAAATCAAAGTCCTTAAGAGGATAGATACATCCCAAGTGGGTGCAAAAATTTGTCCTTAAGAGGATGGATACAATCCAAGGCGATGTCAAAGTTAGTCCTTACAAGGACGGAAACATCCCAAGAGGATGAAAAATCACTAAGTCCTTAAGAGGACGGAGACATCCCAAGAGGTGTACAAATAAGGTCCTTAAAGAACAGATACATCTAACAATGGTGTAAAATTTAAGTCTTTAAGAGGACGGATACATCCAACAAAAGGTTGACGGATCAATTCCGTCAAGTATTTGCAAGACTGAATGGCTATATAAAAAATGCATATACTTGATGAATATTAAAAAGAAACAATTAAAGTACTTGAATAAATATGCAAACTGTTCATGACGGTACAAGTATTGTTCATGAAGCTTTGTAAAAAAGAAAAGAAAAGGAGAGATTAACTACTGAACGGGGGCATCCTTGACCTTCTCTTCAGCTATGACATCTTCAACATTAGCTTGAGTCTGGAGGGCAATTTGAACATCATCACCATCATCACGAGTGCTGTCTCCTTGGCCATTAAAGGCCTCGGCAAATATGTCTTTCGTATTCTCTGAGGCGGCGGGGAGGACGGAGGTCTGGTCTTGAGCATCTGTAGAGAAATTTGACACGTCCAGGATCGGGTAGGCAGACTTCACTTGATGGAGACAGTCGTCAAAACCGTCAGCAAAAGTACCGCCTAACTCCGTCAGATAGGCTTCAGAGTCACGGTACTCAAGGATCACGTCACCTTTAGCTTGACGGAGCTGGTCCTTGACGGCTTTGATTTCTGCCTCCTTGTCCTCAAGGACCTTTGCAGAATCTCCATTTGCTTCTCCAAATCAGCGCGAGCTTCCTCCGAACAGGCTAGTTTATTCTCCTGAGCCGTCCTCCAGACATAGAGCTGAGCTAATTCATTCTCCGTCTTGGTAGTTTTAGCCCTTATACGGCCCAAAGCCATCTCATGATGAACGTAACGGTCCATCAACCCTTTCATCATAACCGTGGCCTTAAAAAGAAGGGGATGGGAGTTAGACAAAAAGATGATAAAAGAAAAGGAAAGTAAAGAAGGTTGACAGACAAAAATTTTCACCTGAGCAATACTGAAGAGACCCGTCTCTCCCATGGCTTTAGTGGCATGGTTGCCAAGGTCCTTATAATCTTCAGCCGTGAAGATTGACGAAAGCCTCTCAAGGGCATACTTAGAATCTTCACGAAGTAGGACGGGTGGCTTCTCTACAAGAGGAACCTGGCCACCCGTCATCAGACCTTTTCCTTTCCTATGCTTGGGTGGAACGGTCTTCTTCACTTCAGCCTGAAGACCCACGACGGTCTCAGTCCCCCCTTTGGGTTTTTGTGCTGACGTTCAGTCTCCGAGTTAGGCTTCCTCTTCGTACCGGACGGTTTGGATGCATCTGTCCCAACCATCTGATCAAATTTCTTTTTAGCAGCGGCCTGCTGCTTAATAATTGCCAACCTCCTCGCGTCGTCCATTTCTACAAAAATGGACGGTATGAAAAATAAAGAACATGGAAGCAAATTTAGCTAAGAAAAAAACTTAAACTTACGTCGACGGACTTGCTTCTTGTATCGAATGGCAGCCTTCGTCGGCTCTGGTCTGTCGCAATACCAATGGATGGTTTCAAGACTCATCAACTCGGCCCAGGTCTGTTCTTCTAGTTTTGTTTTTTGAAAAAATTTCTTCAAGAAACTCCACTGCTCGAGCGTGACTTGTGGACGGTCTAGAGCTGCAAGAAATAGACAGTTAAAAATTGACGGTACTTATGAATAACACTACTTAGTGAACGGAGACATACCAGACAGGGGTAAAATGCCCCAAGTTGTATCAACTGGCATAAACTCTGTATCACTAGGTTGACACGTCCACTCACAGCCTTCTATAAAAAAGTATCTAGACTTCCAGTCCCCGTTGGAGTTTGGAGTGTCACTCACGAGACGCAGCAACAGACTCCTCACCACGAAGCTGTATATTCCTCTAGACTTCATGATCTCTACAGGAAGGTAATAGTGGAAGAACTCTTCCACCGTCAGCTTTCTCTTCCCATTGGACATGACTCCATACAAGACCTCTACTTCGAGGAACACTCTCCATGCGTTTGGGGAAAGCTGGTTGACGGATAAACCTAGGTGCTGAAGGAGTCGACGGTGAAGAGGACTCAAAAGGAATCTTCACCCTGCCTTGAGCATTTGCTCGTAGATCCTAACACCCACAACACCGTCGTAGTAACACTTCTCAGATTTGAAAGGTAGACGGATGAGGATGTGAAATCATTCACCGTCCATATTAAAAGAAATATGAACTTCCTCATCCTGTCGGGGCCAATGACGGACTGTGTTGGAAGTTCACTCTCACCTAGACCGTTACTAAGTTTACTCTCTGTCCTATCCTCACTCCTTGACGAAGAGGAGGTAGCTGACGAACTTTCTTCACTTGTGGTTTCAGGGTCTTTGTGACCTGACGGGTATACTTTATCGTAGCCCGCTTCGTCGTGGACAAACGACTAGTTACTCGATGCACTAGACATCTGTCACCTACACGTGACGGTAAACCCTAAGACACTAACGAATCTAAAAGTATACGACGGAGATAAAAGTGAATGAATGAAAAGGAAAAGGTGCTTACCAGTTGTAGATCTGCAGCTAGGAAATTATGACGGATGAGCAAGGGCGACAAATCGAATATTTTGACAAGGTGAACGAATGCGCTCTGATTGTATGATTTATGAGAAAGTGAGAAATGAGGAAGGTAAAAATAAGTTTATATAGGGGGGCAACATGGAAGGCGAAGGGACGCCTCGTTCTTGACACACAACCATTAATAGATGACACATGCCCTATATGATTAATTACTCAACATTAATTACCGTATGACAACATATCGGATCAGGTCTCTCATTGAAAAATAAAACCGTCACCCCATAATTCTGTCTCCTGTGAGGTCACGGACTCATAGGCTGAAGGGGCAGCTGACGAGGGTAAAATTCTTTAGGGTGATAGACCTGAATTTGATTGACTGATATTAATATCTGTAGTGGACAAATCCATAGAGAACGGGAACTTAGTGGACGGGTACACGTGTCATCACTTTATAAATGGAAGTAACTTGCGTTACACGCATTGCTTGGGTATGTAGAATCCCAATGGGGATAGAATCTAGATATAAAAGGGGTTTCGCAACGTCCGCCCAATCAATGACAAGTTCTATATGGAAAAAACTTCTTACTCAAGGAAGGAAGGTCGGTTCTACACTTCTATAAAAACCCCTAAGGGCTCTCACAGAAAAGGTACGCATACTATTCCCCAACTCTGGCACTCTAGGGTTGTGAGCATCTACTAACTTAACCTTTAGAGGCTCTTTGGCCGGTGCCACACTGGTACCCTTTCAAGGTTTTTCTTGCTTTGTGTTTTGCAGGTTGTATCGAGTGCGAACGAGAGAACTTTACATCTTACTGACGATATTTTAAGCATCATCACAAGCTATAAACAATGGTGGCACAAGTGAGGCTCCAAATGGCAATCTGATTGATGCCATTATAATTCTTGCCTCTCACCTTTCCAAAGTTGAATTCAAGCATGTTAAAAGATCTTGTAATAGGGTAGCAGATGCTCTAGCTAAAAAGCCAAAGCTGGAGATGTTTTTCAGGCATGGATTGAAACCTTGCCATCTGACATTGGTCCCTTGGCTAACTTTGACGTTCACTAAGCTCTTTGTATTTTGGTTCTTGTTTTTCCAATAAATGCCCAGACTTCGAGTCTGGTTTCTTAAAAAAAAGAAAAAAAGAAAAAGAAAAAAATAGAGATAATCATGTGTGTGATCCAAGAATGAATCTTCATTTTCTCTTGAAAATATTCGGAGAGGGAAGACAAATTTTTACGTGGACCATTTGGTAAACTTTTATATGAAAGTTTGTGAAGCCCATGGAAACAAGTATTTAAAAGAGGCAAGGATATCATGTGAATCTCATACATTTCCCTTTCTACCAAAAAAAAAAAAAAAAAAAAATCTCGAATTCTAGATGGTTGGGGCTTTCTATTTATATGTGCACAAACAGAATATATATGATGACGTGCAACAGTTGATTTAAAGTGCTTGGATTTGGAATAGACCAAAAAAAAAAAAGAGTACTTGAAAAAATGGACACAGATTGATGGGATTAGGAAAAAGGGAACTAGCAATAATACAACAAACAAAATTTGGCTACTCACAAATTCTAGTGTTAGAAGATTTTTATTTTTTATTTTTTACGAGGAAATAAGAAATAGTTAATACTTGGAAAATGTTGAAATTACAAACTTTTTTATAAATTGTTGATATGGTGAGTGGTTATTGGTAAAAAAAAAAATAATATTAGTGATGAGTCTAAATCAATAATATGTAAAAATATTGTAAATGGTGCATTTGGTGTTTGGATAAACTGTTGAGCTTTTAGATTTATAATGAGTGTTTGTAAAAAAATTATAAAAAGTTGTTGCGAAGTTGAGTTTTGGATTTTAAAAACGATCTTTTAGTCTCCAAATCGCCTAACCAAACGAACCCTCTTTGAGTTGTTTGGACTTTGGAGCACCACTTTTTCTCTCTTGTTTTTTTTTTTTTTTTTTTTTTTTTTTTTTTTTTTTTTTGAGAAACCTCTCTTCCTTGTTGACAATGAGAATAATAATTCTATGTGTATCAAATAAATGACATAATACTCGGATATCAACCGTCATGGAGGCGAAAATAAGTCACTAGTGGCAGGCTGACAGCCCAATTAGGACTGATTATAACAGATAGCTTACCATGTATAAATCTCTCTAGATAACTATGTATTATTTGAAAAACTTTCCTTCTTTAAGACTGTATATAATAGTTATATATACATGTAAACTCTTTAAGACGGTTTTTTTGGCTACAATGGATAAAGAGAGATTTGAATTTGGAAGTTTTCGTTAAAAACATAGAGAAGTGCTATTCAGGCTACAAAGCTCTTGGGTAAGTTGTAAGGAAGGTTTTAGATTTTTAATAAAATCAATTCCTTTTTACAATTTTGCGGTTTCAGCCTAGAAAGAAAATCAAATAGTATGATTAATCTTTCTTTCTAAGATAAGTGCGAGGAGCTTAAGGTGCAGTCTTAAGCTCATGCATGGTGGTGTAATCCGTGAGGTGCAATTGGCTTTTTGGCCCTTCTTTGTGCACCGCACCGACGTCATTGGTGCTCCTTTTTATTAAACCGCACCGTCCTTTCGAAAATTTTGTGCAGAAAGGTTGGCCTAATTTGTTTTAGGCCCGCCGAACATGCAGTGCGGTCGGTCTGGTTGATTGGTTTGCTGATCAACCAGAAACATGGCTGCATTTCTACCATTTACAAATCTATACAGCAGAAAGCAGCAATCGATCACTCACAAAATCCAAAACAAACATGTACCGTATATGAGAGGGATACATAAAAATCATAATACTAAATTATAGCCATTGGAACTAAAACGGTGAACTGAAAATACTAACCTCATTCTCATTTATAACTTTGTCTGAACTTGAGGAAAACAAGGGGGATATCCAATCAATTTAACCTGCAAACATGAAAACCCCAATTTTTTTTAAAAGAAATTTCTATATTAATACGAGAGAGAGAGAGAGAGAGAGAGAGAGAGAGAGAGAGAGAGAGAGAGAGAGAGAGAGAGAGAGAGAGGAATTTACTTGAATACAAGATTGAGGTGAACAAGGCCCAAACAACAGCACTGAAGATCTAAGAGTCCAATCACTGACAAACTAAGATCGGAGAGAAAGAAAGGCCAAAGAAATGGATCATACAATAGGGGATATATTAGAGAGAGGTTGAATCTTCTCGAAAGAGAAGTGAAGATTGAATCATTATTATGATTAAATCTTCAAACCAAAACAACGTCGTTTTTTAGACATGAAATGACGTAATTTCATCATCTAAAACGTCATTGTTTTGTGTGAGTGTGTGTGTATATATATGGTTTTGCAAAATTTTCCATGGATGCACCGTGGACTATTGGTATCAATGCATCCATCGGTGTCAGTTTCTTAAAATTTTCATCGATTACTATAACTGATTTTGTAGTCACCCCATTTGGTAGTCAGTGTAGTTGGTTTTCTAGAGTCCAAATCTTCTGTCCCACTTTTTCTGCTCCACTCTATACTCCACTAATAAATGCTTGCCACGTATTAACTTAATTAATTAAATACTACCATTAATTAATAATGGTAATATTAATAAATCAATAATGATAGTATTTAATTAACGAAATTAACACGTGGTAAGCATTTATTGGTGGAGTATAGAGTGGAGCAGAAAAAGTGGGACAGAAGATTTAGATTCGGTTTTCTATATACCCCTAGTCATTCAAAATGAATACTCTATTTTAATCAGTTTAGCAATTAAATATTTGTCCACCCTAAGCCAATTCATTATTGTATATTTTTTTCTCTCAATTCATTATATGGTAGTCATTTAAATGAATACTCTATTTAACAATAAAGTATTAAATTTTTTAAAATTTTAAAGGAATTTGTTAATAAAAAAATTAATCCAACTTAAGTCAATTTATTACTGTTTTTTTTTTATTTATTAATTGATATTTGTTAGGGATAGAAAATTGCCTTTGGGAAGGATGCAATTAAAAACAATTAGTTCTACCAACAAAAAATAATTAATTTGACAATTCTCATAATAAAAATGTTGTATACAATGTGTAATGCTTTTCCCTTTACAGATTTAGAAAATACGGTTGGTAAGCAGTCTTACCTTTAATAAAAATATAATTTGTTTGGGGAAACAATTAATAAGAAAAAGTTTGGGACAAAGATTTTATATTATAGGTCTAGCCGAAGTTTTATTTATTTATGTATTTTTTAATGAAAATCTATATATCCTAAGTTAATAGGTTATTGTTAGCAAGGTGACAGACGTATGCCTTGTAATGGACTACAATTCAAGACGCTGGTATGTGTCATATTTTTTATAGACGACACCAATTGTAGGTGCCAAAAATGAGTTGACGTAATACATTGAATTTGTAGAGGCGGTAACTTGAATCAAATGACCTAGCACAGTTGAAGAAGAAGAAAAAGACAAGGAATAACGAAGAGTCTTAGTCCTCTGCAAATATCTGAGGATAGATATTTATATTAGTTTGATCTCAAGAACGATTTTTTACAATATTTCTTTCTCTGGATCGTCCATGTCCCCTACTTTCAGGAGGATCTTTTTCATTATATAGCCTCTTTCAGCTGATCTTGGCCTTCCACTTGTTGATCGAGCAGGACACTACTCGTGCGTAGGGCTATCCAACGGGTCTAGGATCCGACCAACCCGACCGAATCTGACCGACCCGAAGTCCAGTGGGTCAACCCGAAGCCCATGATCGGTCGGGTTCAGGTCCTTCTCTAAGAAAACTCGAATATTCGGTTCAGATAGCAGGTTAAGAGTTTAAAAACCCGTATAACCCGACTCGCCTGAAAGTTTCAAAGTACAGAAAAAAAAATATCTCGGTTCTTTTGAGGTAAGCACATAAGGCTGAGGATGATAAGACTAAAGCACTGTCTAATTGATAACTACATGCATCTAGAGTCTTCCACGCAAAAGCAAAAAATCAAATCGGCAAAGCAAAAATTAAATCACCAGAAGACCGAAGCTCAGAACGGCTAAAATTGAAATGGAAATCCCATCTCAGACACAATTCCACACGCAAGCCTCAATTTTCAATCCCATCTTAGACCTATTCTCAGTATCTCACTCTCTCATAAATCAAAATCTCACTCTCAATCTCACTCTCTATTCTCTCTACTCTCAATCTCAAGTCTCTCTAGTCTCAAGTCTCAACCCTTCATTCCATACCCTCCACAATCTAAACCCTAGCTGTTGCCGCCGCAGCCTCATCACCACACTCATGGCTTCGCCTCACTTTCCACTATGGGTTAAGCTGTTAAGCCTTCTCATGCTCATAGATCAGCTTCTTAGTCTTAAGACTCTCAGGTATATTTTCTTCCTTTTTCATCTATCTTTTTCTCTATTTTGAGATATGGGTTTTTCATCTTGTTCAATTTATTGTAAACTTAAAGATCAATTGTGAGAAATTGCTTAGCCATACTGCCATAGAGTTGCATGTGCTTGATTCCACTTCGAAACATAGTATTCGATGTAGTCAATCTCTCTAGTCTCTATACTTTTCTGTTTGATTCAAAGATTAGGGGACCAAAACAGACCAAGTGATTAGATTCAAATATGAAACCCTAATTGTCTTGATTTGATTTGTTGGCTTAAAGATGAACCCCTAATTTGAGTGTGCTCATTTGTGTCCTTTTTCTTCGTTGTATTTGCCCAATTTTATTCCTTGTTCTGTTTTTTTTTTTTTTTATTTTTTTTATTTTTTTAATGAGCAATATACTTCTATCTTCACTTATTTGTTTTTACCCTTTTGGTATCATTTACAGGTAGAATTTCCTACATAGAGGTGCCCTATTCTATAGCAATATTACATTTGTAATAGCGATTTTTATATTTTTATTTGTTCTTATTATTCTTTTCACAACTGAGGTTGTCATATTTGTAACAATATGCCTACTTTTTTGAAGTATTTAAGTATAAATAACTTATCAAAAAAAAAAAAAGTATTTTAAGTATAAATAAATGAATATAGAAGGTGGAGCACTTTCCCTGCACATTTTCATCCATGCCTCCTATTTCTATCCAGCTGTTTCATGTGCCTTCTTATTTCCTAATTTCATTCACTCCTGAAGTTCTTTCTATATGTTTCTATCTTGCTGATTCATTTTGTTTTCTTAATTTAAAAAATTAAAACCGTAATTTTATACAGGAGTTGAAATTTGTTCAAGTAGGCTACTCTTTTTGCTTCCTCTTCAATGTCAAATCCTAACAGCTAAGGATTCTCTAAGGTATCATTTATCTTTAGTTGTTTCTCTTTTAACTTCTTGTTGTTTGTTTGTTACTTTGTTGTTTTTGTTGTTGCTTTGACCTATTGTTGTTGTTGTGTCACTTGTGTGTGTTCTTGTTACTAGTTTAGTAGTATCATTATTATGGTAGTTTGCTAATGCATAAATATGATGTCTTTAGGTTATGGAATCCTCTAGTGATGCACCCCTTTCCCAAACAATACCTACTGCCCAAGCTGAACCTGTTGCCCAAGCTGTACCTACTGCCACTCCAACTAATGCTGAGGTTCCCCCACTTTCACCTAAAGGTAAAGACAAGGTGTGTAATAATAGGAGAAAGTCTATTGCCTGGGACCATTTTGAAAAAGTAGATATTGGTGAGGGTCATTTTATGGCTGTTTACAATTATTGTCAAAAAACTTATCTAGCTGATAGTAAGGGGCATGGTACTGCCAATTTATTGAATCATACGCCAATTTGTGTTAAGAACCCTAATAGAGATATACTTAAAGGGCAACAAACCGTAGCGTTTGAACCCAAAATGGATAGGGAGGAAGGGTTTCAGCTTGTACCAACAGCCTTTACTATTGAGGCTTCTAAAAAGGCACTCACTGAAATGGTTATAATAGATGAGTTGCCTTTTAGGTTTGTTGAAGGGTATGGATTTCAAAGATATTCGACAACCTTACAACTTAAGTTATGAATTAGGGATATCCCATCTCGTCAAAGTGTGGCTAGGGATGTGATTGGCATTTATGGTGTAGAGAGAGAGAAACTAAGGGTAGCCTTGAAGGGTCGTAGGGTCTGTCTTACTACGGACACATGGACTAATATTCAAAATCTGAACTATATGTCCCTTATAGATCATTTTATTGATGATGATTGGAAGTTGCATAAGAGAATTTTGAATTTTTGTCAAGTTAAAGACATAAGGGGGAGACTATAGGTAGAAAGATTAAAATGTGTTTGCATGAGTGGGGCATTAATGGCATATTCACTTTAACAGTGGACAATGCTAGCTCAAATGGTGCTGCTATTAAGTTTTTGCAAACTGTAATTAAAGATTGGAAGGGGACTGTTTTAGAACATGAGTTCTTACACATGAGTTGTTGTGCACATATCCTAAATTTGATTGTGGGGGATGGTATGAGAGAAATTGATACTTCCAATACTAAAGTGCGTGAAGCTGTGAGGTATGTGAAGTCCTCACCAAATAGGAATCAAACTTTTATGGGTTTTGTGGAAAAATTAGGTATTGAGTCTAAGTCTCTTCTTTGTTTAGATGTACCAACTAAGTGGAACTCTACCTACCTCATGTTAGAAACTGCACAAAAATTTGAGAAAGTGTTCATACGAATGGACTTTGAGGATGATAGTTATTCTTCATACTTTATGAACAAGGAGAATAGTGGTGGTATGGGATCTCCTAGTGGTATTGATTTCCAAAATTGGAGGACATTTGTGGGTTTTTTGAAGCTTTTTTATAATGCAACGAAAAATTTTTCAGGTTCTTTGTATGTTACTACAAACACCTTTTTTGATGAGATGTTTGTCATTCTAGAGAATATTTCCCATTTAAGTAAATCTCAAAACCACCTCTTGAAAAACATGGCAACTAAAATGGAATCCAAGTTTGATAAGTATTAGGGGAAAGGGGATAAAATTAATCATCTCTTGTATGTGGCTGTGGTTCTTGATCCAAGAAAGAAGATGAGGTTTTTGAAGTTTTGTTTTTCTGAAATTTATGGGAATGAAGTGGCTGATGAGATGATTGAATTGGTGAGGGATTCCTTGGTCAAGTTGTATGATTATTACTCTTGTGTTGATTCACCAAATGTACAAGTACCAAGTGGGAGTGAGAGGACACACGTAAAAGGTGAGTCAATTGGTTGTAGCGATCCAAATGCAATGGTTAATTCTAGGTTTGAGCATTTCTTGGAGGCTGAGCAGTCCATAGGGCGTAGTAATGAGATTGACAAATATTTGGCTGAAAATTGTGAAAGTAGATAGGGGGATGTGAAATTTGAGATATTGGGGTGGTGGAAGGCCAATTCAAATAGGTATCAAATGCTGTCCAAATTGGCTAGGGATGTTTTGGCTGTACCTGTTTCTGTTGTTGCTTCTGAGTTAGCGTTTAGTATAGGAGGACACATACTTGATCCATTACGGAGTTCACCCTCTCCACTCATGGTTCAAAATCTTGTTTGTGCACAAGATTGGCTTCAAGCCATGGTTCCAATTTCTTTTTTCAAATCAAAGGATGAGTTAGAGGCCTTGGAAGATGAATTTCATGATTTAGGTAATATGTTAACTTCCAAACTTTTTGTCTATTAAGTGCTATTAAATGTGTCTTATGCAAATGAAATTTAATCTAATAGCCTTCATTTCTTTCTCTTTTCTAGTTATAGTCAAGCAGTAGCAGGTGGTGGAAGTTCAAGCTCAAGCAAAGGTATATCAATTAGTGTTGATGACTAATCACTAACTGGGTAAGTTTCTGCCCTTACTGTTATTTCTATTGAGTTTGGTTCTACCCTCTCTAATTTTTTTTTTTTTTTGGTTATTACTATTCTGTATTCTTTGGTCTTGTCCTTATATTTCTATTGATAAATATCTTTTTGCCCATTTTCTTGTAGGAGGAAGGACACATTTTGTATAGGAAGCCGATTTTTGGATACATTTTGGAAGCTCTTTTGGATATAGTGCTTTTCTAACTTATAATTTTTAAATCAACTATTGCTTATAGGAAAGAAAACTTATTAAGTTTATAGGTTTTCTTTTTTATAAGTCATGGACTTAACTATAGAGTAGTTGCTCATTAATGCTTCAGAAAAGTTATTTTTTGGAAATACTTAGGTATTTCATAATTGTAACTAATTATAACTAGCTACTGCCTTGGTAGTTTATAGCCTTACACACTTGCAGTAACTACCTTTCTGCATTCTCTGACTCTATGGAAATATTGCAAGATGCTCTTATTATTTGTTGTTGTCATATTTGTGGTGTGGTTGTGATTGATTTATTTGTTGGAATTTGTTTGTTGGCTTATGTTACATGTATGGAATGGTTGGCACAACTTGGCAGGTTTAATAGGTTGAGATGTGCTTTTGTG
The DNA here is from genome assembly GCA_033629205.1 of Lithocarpus polystachyus. Classification (NCBI taxonomy): domain Eukaryota; kingdom Viridiplantae; phylum Streptophyta; class Magnoliopsida; order Fagales; family Fagaceae; genus Lithocarpus; species Lithocarpus polystachyus. Next base: position 50,788,115 of record CM066168.1, read on the forward strand.
CTTATTAAACTTCCTTGATTTGTTTTTGGATTTTTAAGGTACTGCCCAGGTCTTAATGCTAAGGCATTTTGAAAAATATTTCTTTCTTGTATTGTGTGGTTTTAATAAGTGGTTAGAAAGTGATATTATATGTGTTTTTATGTACTACCCAGGTCTTAAGGCTAAGGCCTAAGGCATTTTGAAAAATATTTCTTACTTATTTTGTGTGGTTTTAACAGGTGGTTAGAAAGTGATATTTTATGTGTGTTTTTATGTGCTTGCTAATTTGCCCAGGTTTTTATGTGTTATTTACTATGTTTGTTGTCATTATATGTGAGATAGAAATATTAAATTTGGACTGATAAGGCCTGGAGGCCCAAAAGATTCAAAGTTGTGTAATGACATACAAACTAAGCTTGAAGGCCCAATTTGAAATAAAGTATGTGAAAAGAGGCCCATATGATATATATACATGGTTCAAAAATATATAAATATTTGTTAAAAGTAAGCCCATTAATTTGGGCCCAAAAGGCCTGTCAAAAATTGAGTAAAAAAAAAAATTTCATGCATATTCACAAAGTTGGCCCAATTCAAAGCCTAAACCCGCCTAACTGATGAATCCAACCCATTCAACCGATGACCCGAACCGCCAGGTCGAACCCATATATTGGGTCGATTGCAGGTCACATTTTTGGTAATCCGACCCAGTCGAGTCGAGTCTGGGTCAAGCCCAAACCCGAGTTGACCCGACTTGTGGACAGCCCTATTCAAGCGCTTGTCGCATCAGACGCCCTCCCAAATCTTTTGTGAGTTGCGGCAACCAAAACAGCATTGTTTAGGGTCTTTTTCACATAAATGTGGTTAGGGGGTCTGGTGGGGTGCATTAAATGTGGCGGCAGCTACCATCCCTCCAGTCACGTTAGGGCTAACTCCCTCTCTGAAGTTCTTCCTCTATAGTGTGGTCTCTTCTGGTGATGTGCCATTGACGTGGCCATGGCGCGCCTTTTCAGCCTTACCGTCCTAGGGTATGGTCTCCTCGGAACTGCACTGGCCTCCTCGGCCTCAGGTATAACATGTGGCATTATTACCTTATTAAAATTTTGTATCCCACAGACGTCAATAAAACCATCTAACATGGTTTTATCTTATCCTAGTCATGTAAAAACACACGTGGCCACCTCTACATGTACATATATAATGTTGTCTTAGACATATACCTATATATCAACATTTAACATAATTTATTCAATGTCTGTATCAAGAAAAAAAAAATTATACAATGTCATCAAAATAAAATCTCAGCTACTAGCCTACTACCATGCATAGCTTGTAACCATCCACAATTTTAAATTTATAATTGTCTACAAACATAACACACACAGAATACTTTGTTTGATAGGTTTATATAATTAAGATTGATCTATTATATATATAAAATGTAATACTTAATAGTTAACACATAATCATAGGTAAGTTCTAGTTAATTTCACAAGTAAAATCTCTTATTTTGAAATAAGAGACGTAGGTTTAAATCCTACTTATAACATAAACATAAAAACATCATCTTAGCACGCCTGAAACTAACCATTGGTTAATGGACAAATAAGACACTAGTGGCTAAATTGATTTAGGTTGCATTTGGTAAAACTTTTACAAATATACCTTGAATTCTAGCAGTGTGAATTCTAATAGAATACATTTTTTTTTTTTTCCAAATAATCGTCTATCTTTGTGAGTGGAAAATAAAACATTAAAAAGCCACAAAAGTTTTCTCCCCCTTTTTTCACAATTTCTACAATTTCCTATTTAATTTTCCATCAAAACCACCATAATCATTCAAAGCATCACAAGCAAAACCACCGAAGCACCGAAAAGGCTTTAACCAAACACTAATTACTGCCAAAGAGTCACACCATCACCACTTCAAGTTTCCTTAAATCCCAAATTGGTTCACCTAGTCGAATCAAAACATCAACCACCCAATCAAACCACACCAAGCCTTTATTGTCTTTCAATCATCACTCGAACACCTTACAAAAACACCTACACACCTTCTTACTTGAAACCTACACTGCTAGTACCCAAAGAGGAAAACCCATAAATGCCAATTGCTATATCAGGTTCATTACAAAATGCTATTCGTGCAAATTAAGCTACCATATCAAACCTATGTTATCCCACCAGGAGCTCCCTGCCACTACATCTAAGAAGTCCAGATCACTGACGCGGAGCGGTGGTGTCCAAGCTGAAAGGAAGAAGTGAGAGAAGGGTGACCCGAGAAAGGAAAGTTGTGTTACGAGTTACGACATTGTTGGTTGTGCAGTGATCGTGTGTCATGTGTGAAGGGTGCGATGGCATTGGGTTGAAGAGACATATATAAGCGTAAACGCTACATAGTTTAGATAGCTAATTCATATGCTACAAGTCGTTCCAAGCCAGACGAAGCATTGCTACGAGTCGTGCTTTAGCTAATATTGATTAAACATTACTGGATGGCGTTTAACCTGAGTCTATGTAGTACAACGGATGCTTGTTAGAATTAAATCAAAGATATTAACAGGAATGGAGATCCAATAGCTTTTATTTTAAATCCCTAACTCTCAATAATCATTAAATTATTACAATAAAATAACTTCTTTGCTAGCCATAGAGAGGAAGAGTTACTTCTTTCTTGAACAAAATCCCTTTGTCCCATGTTGGAAGATTTCTTAGTCATTGACTAACTCAACAATATTGAAAGATTTCTCGGTCATTGAGAGCCTGCACAGGTCTTGCATTGTTCTTTGCGTACTGAAATAAATTAACCAATTACTTCAATAATTTAATTTTTTAAAAAGAAAATTACATATCAGGTCCCTCAGATTTGGCATTTGATTTCTTTTTTTTTTAATAGATATGATAGAATTTGAAATCTTATAGCATCCACTCTATAATAATTATTTTTTATCATTACATCAAGACATTAGTTTGTTTCAAAATTGAATAAATAGCTAAATACTTTAAAATGTTTCAAAAAGGTGTTTTTAGTTTTTACCACCATTTGATATATAAATGAAAATTGTTGACTTAACAAATGAAATTTATGAAACCAAAATCATTTTGTTGAAGTGGAGGCGATAACGTGGCATGAATTCAATTTCTCACATGTGATTTTTTTTTTTCATGGGCATAAGAAAATTTTAAAACATTTTTGAAATTATAGGAAATAAAGTCGATTATTTTAAATTATAAGAACAAATTTGAAACAAAATCAAAACTTTAAATTATAAGAAACAAAATCTAAACATTAAGGACCAAATATATAATTTAAGGGAAAAAAAAAGGAAAAGAAAAAGAAGATAAAGCAACAATTAACACAAGTTTAAGCTAGATAAAGAGGACATACTACATACATCGAAATTAGCTTTACGAAGTAACTGTACTTGCTCGTTTGAAACAGTATTTATCTGAGGCAAGGTTAAGTTAAGGTATATATAGTGTCAAGTTGAAAAATAAAATGTGCAGATTATAAGAGTTAATTGGAGTCAATTAAAGTGTTCATCCGTACCTTTTCATTGATGATCCAAGTAATACCTTCAGCACAAGGAGGAAATGTTTGTGATCCATTGTATTTGTAATACTTGACAGCTTCCATATTTGAGTCTATGGGATCTATCACCCCCTTTGGTCTCTCTTCCTTTTTTTTAACCAAAGATTTTATTTCCTCTGTGAACTGAAATTAAAACAAATGGAATAGTTTTAGAAACATTTAAAAGCAATTTTGAGTGAAGAAGTGAAAGTGGGTTGATATGGGATTCTTCACCTTTGACAGGAATGAATCGGCCTCACCAATTTGGTAGAACTGGGCATGAGCAACTGAAATTTTATTTGATGCATCTATGTGAGCCATGTGCAACTCCAATTCATACCTGGTTAAGAAATCATTGTAGATGAAATTTTTCGGCTGTGAGACATTTAATTTTGAGAGAGAGAGAGAGAGAGAGAGAGAGAGAGAGACCTCTTGCCATTGATGAGATGCTCGGAGGGTGAGTGCCAGTGGCATTGTTGGAGGGGGTAGTCTTTGCCATCGATGTGAATTGATCCAGCATCACCCTCCCATGCAACCTGGGTCCATGGAATTTTGATATTGAACCAATACCAAATAAAATAAAAACGATATTACAGTTGAATTCTTCACCTCAAGGTGAGTAGGTGACTCCTCGATGTGTCTAATCAGTAATCAGGCAAAACTAGCTCTTTGAATTTTCGTTGTCCCTCTTAAAGAGCAAGAGAGGTTTAGCTAGTCTCCAACAATATGCATAATTGTACATAAATATTATTTTGTGTCATGCTTATAATACAAAATAATGAACAATGTTAGGTACATATGTCATTTTTTACAATCTTTTTATGATAAAAATTTTTTGATGCACCAAATTATGATTGGTGGGAACATAGATCTACCATTATTATCACTTTTTCATCTATCAATCATTACATAACAGTTCAAGAAATCATAAATTTTGTATAAAAAATAAAATGTGTGAAGTAGGTTGTATACATAAATATGCTTGTTGCAGAGCTAATAAGATATGTCCTTACCTCTATAGAAAAACCTGTATTCTTTACAGTTGCATTAGATGCCTTATAATTCAACCTCAGGTCACCTGTGTTTGAGGCAATTTTGATATTCTTATTCAATATATCAATTGGAGATTGCGATCGCCCATCCTTACATTCTGCCCATTCTGGCTTAAGTTCTCCCCAGTGTTGGGGTCCTTTTGGACTCCCTTCAATATAATCAAAATCTGGCTCTTCACCTGTCCCATAAATTTCAAATTAACATCACATCATCATAAGTAACAATAAGTCAATAATTTGGCAATTCTTATTATGAACAACTACAAAAATATTAGCATTGTGAATGTAAGTAATTACCCGCTTGAGCTGTAATGGGTATTGGCTCCCAGTGAAGAAGAAACAATATAAACCAACAACTGAAGATGGGTAAACTATAATTCTTCATGATATACAGCCAAAGTGCTAAAAGAAACTAATTGCAGGTCAAATAGGAGAGGTTTTGGTTGGAGATGCTAATGCCTGAGAGGTATCTAATGTTTATGTTTATATAATAATAGTGATTGCACTACCATTTTTATCAAATATTAATCACTGAAATTGTATCAGTGTCAATCACATTAGAAGGACGAAATCATAATACAGATTTCTAATTAATTGAGGCATTTAATGTAGTACTCCCTCAGTTCCTTCTTCTTCTTTTTTTTATTTTTTTTTATTTTACAAGATAGAATTCTACTCTAACCTAATCTAAATGTATATGTGTGTAAAGCTCTTTCTTGAAAACTTGAACCTCGGCCCTTACCCTCTACACCCCACAAGTACTTATACTTGTGGAGTGACCATCGCACCAAGGGGTGCACTTATACTTGTTAAGACTATTTAAAAAATCCAACATTTTAAAGGACCATCATTTAATATATTGTTTTTGCATAAATAAGCACCAATTTCAAAAACTATCCTCATTAATTTAAACTTTAAGGAAATAGAGGTATTGAATTTTTAATTAAATTAAAGTGTATGTTAGAAAATTTGTATGTTGATTTTTCAAAGATAACTTTATTAGGGACATCCCAAAGAAAAATAATGAACCTAACAATTTGGAACGAAATGAGTATTACTCACATATGGCCAATGTGGTTTTGTTTGCCAAGGAGAATCTACTAAGAAGTTTTTAACTCCCATGTATAAACCGAGGAGAATAAAAAGAAATAAATAATAATAATTTTCAATATCTGAATTGGAAGAAAATATCGAATATAAACAATGAGGAATTGTGGATTTCAATTCACTCATTTTAAAATAGAAAGATAGTTTTAGTCAAAAATAAACTTTAAAAAATCTTAATTCTTGTAAGATATACTGGCTTTTTTTAGAATGTAAGTTGTATAAATCTCGATCTGTCATGCTCATTTATTTATATTTTTGAATGACACAAAACTTTAACGTTATCTTTTGCTTCAATATTTTTTTCCCTAAATGGAATCATAATTCATTCATTCATAGAATCACACAAATAACCAGTTGTTACTGAGAACATCTCATAGTCGGTTACCATAAGGTTGCATGGATTCAATGGTATAACATCAAGGGACTTTAAAAAATAATTATTTCTATAAAGTAACTAGTCAACAACCAGTGAAATGCACGAGAAAGTTCAATAAAATATAATTTTATCTAAATAGCACCTCCCTATGCATAAAGTTCTTGGGGGTTTAAAGGGGAAGAGTTAAAACTATGGGATTAATAGCATATTGTAACTATTTCAAAAAAAAAAAAAAAGGTTTTTATCTAAAAAAAATTCACTTTTATTTTGTATATAAATGTGAAATTTTATAATTATGATTGTAATTAATAGACATTTATTTTGATTATAAATGTATATGAAATATTCAATGTTAAGTAAGCAATTGTATAGTTATGGGAGTTATTAATAGTTATTTATGGTGATTTTTAATAGATATTTATTGTGATAATTATAATTAGAAGATATTTAACATAGTATTAATAGGTATTTATTAAGATATTTATTAATATATTTGTTAATATATAATTATGGTAATTATAAAAAATATTTATTATAATTATGTTTGTATATGGAACTATCTATTCTACTATTTAGAGAAAATATAGTGTGACAAGATTCTAATTGAGACTTTATGTATAGAATAGAATTTAAACTCAATTAAAAATATTTATAGGGTCGTGCTAACGAGTGCCCTTAGGGCATTGATTAACAAACCATTTTAGGAAAGTTTTGACACCACTTTTATGAGAAATAAAAAAAGCTGTCAAAACATTAATTGCTTTTTTTTTTTTCCTTTCCCATAAAAACTTTCTTTAAATAGATTATTAACCGATGCCCTAAGGGCATTCCGCATTCGTTAACATTTTCCATTTTTAAAAGATCTTAAGGTTAAAATAGGTCAACTTTCTATTAATATTGTACTAGTGTGTAACCCTATGCATATGCATGGATACATTTAAAAACAATCACAATTACATATTATATATATGATTATCTGTATATATTAAAAGGATTCAGAAAGTTAGTTATTGTTTTTTTTACTGTCAAAAATACCCCTACCTAAAACTTAAAAATGGGATTAAAATAGTAAATTGACAAAAATAATAAATTCCTACTTCTACGTTGAAATGTCTTACTGCTTCTAATAAACTCCTACTTTTACGTTGATTTAAATTCCTACTTCTACTTACTAACTTCCTATAAAATAGGATCACTCTTTTGTTAATTTTAAAACTCCTCTAATCTACAAAACTCACCCCACGTTTGTTTGTTTTTTTTTTTTTTTTGTTCGTTTGTTTGTTTGTTTTTTTTTTTTTTTTTTTTTTGTGATTGGAAAAATTAGAAATCCCAAATTATTAATTTTTACTCAAAAAAATAGAAAAGCATATGAGCACTCGCGTGAGCGCGTGCACAGAGGCTAGTGTTTTTTATGGTTTATTATATTGGACTCCTTGTTTTTTACATTAAATTAACTAATTTGGTACAAAAATATAAATTCTAATTGAAATTCAATTTTTACCTAAATTAACTCACTTAGCACAAAATTCTAAAATTTAGATTAGGTGAGATACGTGGTGTAAAATTAGATACTAATTGAAAATTTAATTGGATTTTCTCCCTGTTTTACCTATTATTATATATATAGATATATAGATTATTAGACATTTATGACTTATTACATTCTCTCTCTCTCTCTCTCTCTCTCTCTCTCTCTCTCTCTCTCTCTCTCTCTCTCTCTCATTTATTACACCTAAAGAAATACTCCATCCATCCCAATTTGTTTGTTCTGTTTGAAAAGTCAAACTTTTTAAGAACATCATTTATTGTCTTGTCTGCCTTATAAAAATGTATAAGTTTACAAAACTACCTTTAAATAAATTTATCAACTTTTTTAAAAAAAAAGAGTTATTTGTAATGAGGCAACTAAAAAAGTGCTCCAATTAGATTGATTTTTTAAATATTTGTTAGTTTTCTTTTCAAATAGTTTTGAAAATAAAGTAGGGGTATACTAGGAACTTTAGTAAATTAATAACTTTTATTTTTAGAAACAGGACAATATTTTGGGACATCTTAAATGGAATAGAGAACAAACAAACTGGGACAGAGAGAGTATATAGGTGCATTTATATGGCAATGGTTAAAGTGCATTTAATGTAGTTTTAAATACTAATATATTTATAAATTTTCAAAAAATAAAGTTAAACCACACAATTTTTCCACCTAAAATTTTAAGGCCACACAATTTTTCACATCTTTTTTTTAAAAACAAATTTTCACTTTTTTTTTTCTTTCGAGAATCAATTTTTCTCACACACACACACACACACACACATATAAGTTTGTAGCTCTTCATCCTTGCTCATTAATGAACCACATTAATACTCTAATTATATATATATATATATGGGAAATACTAACGAATGCCCTTAAGACATTGGTTAATAATCCATTTAAAGAAAATATTTATGGGAAAAGAAAAAAAAAACAATTAATGTTTTGGCAGCTTTTTTCATTTCCCATAAAAGTGGTATCAAAACTTTCTTAATATGAATTGTTAACCAATGCCATAAGGGCACTCGTTAGCATGACCTTATATATATTGTGGGGGTAAAAGGCCCAACATCAGAACCTATGCCATGGGCCCGTCCGAGGAGACCTGTGCGTCCGAGAACAACATATCTTGAAGAGTTAGCCCAGCCTGATTCGATGCTGAAGGAAGTTTGACCAGTGTAAGAGAGCCTGGTCCGAGGATACTACCTGCTCGGATGATAAAAGAATTGTCCTTGACGAGCGCACCAACCTCAGTCTCAACTCTCCCAAAGAATCCCCCGATTTGTGCTAACCATAAGGACAGGTGGCAAAGATCAGATATTATGCAAAAGGCTGCTGCCACCGCATTTATGGCCCTACAACTAACATCATGGCCGCATTAATGAGAAAAGACTCCTGAACAGTGACCTCCTCCTTTACAGCTACCCCAGGAAGGCTCAGGATGGGGGCGGATGGGATAAGGATGAAGAAAAAGCCCACACAATTGAAGGGGGCATATAAATAGAAAAAAGGAGAACAAAAAAAGGGATCTGAAAGAAAAGGAAAAAAAGAGAAAGAGAGAGAGGGAAAGAAAAAGACAAGTCCAAAAAATACGTGTATGAACACACTCCTCGGACAGTGCCGAAGAGAATATTGTAACCCTTGATCATCATATCAATACACATCTGGTCATTCCCATGCTTGGGCTTTCAACACATATGTGTCTAATCAAGTGATCTTCAGCCCACTCTCTTTACAAATTCATTGTTAGGATATTACATACAGTCTGGGCCACCAGCTATTCTGTTAATAGGCCCAATCGCATATTTGTGTCCTTACATATATAAATATAAATATAAATATATATATATATATATTTAATTGAGTTTAAATTCTATTTTATACATAAAGTCTCTATTAGAATTTAGAATCTTGTCACACCATATTTTCTCTAAATAGTAAAATAGATAGTTCCATATACAAACATAATTATAATAAATATTTTTTATAATTGCCATAATTATATATTAATAAATATCTTAATAAAAACCTATTAATACTACGTTAAATATCTATTAATTATAATTGTAGGGATAAAGACCCAAAATCGTATGTTGGGCCTAGGCCTCATCCGAGGACGACCATATGTCCGAGAAGAGGTAAATAGTTATGAAGAATCTCAGCCTTGGGGCTGATAAGTATAAAGTGAGTGAAAGGAAATCCAAGGAGATACTTCTCCTCGGAGATGATGAATACTGTTCAGGGTGTATTCCGACGATGGAAATGATCTTTGAGGAAGTCCCATTTATAGGAACGTGTCCCATGAGTATACGACAAGGAAAGAAACCCAAAACAAATATCTAAAGAAAAGCTGCTGCCACCGCATTAAATGTGCTACATCTACTCTTCTGGCCGCATTTATGTGGAGAAGACTCCTAAATAGTGTTGCCTTGACTACCGCGACTCACAGAAGACCAAAGAGGAAGTCTGATAGGATGGGCACTCAAGTGAGGGATCAGATGATCGACAAGTGTAGGATCAAGATGATCTAAAAAGAACTATATAGTGTAAAGAAACCCTCCACAAGAAGAGATCGAAAAATCAAGAGAGAATCACTGTAGCTATTAGAAAACCAGACTTGAAATTAAGTGAGGAGCAATATATAAAAATTGACCTCCTTGAATATTTGCCGAGAACTGTTATTTGAACTTGGACTTATTCATCTTATTGTTCTTATTATAAACTCATCCTATCTACGGTCCAATTTATTTTCACCCAGTTTTCTCGACCTACTCTCTACAAATTTATTGTTTTAGGCCTTTTGGGCTAGTTCCTCCATACATTGGGCCACGCCCCCAAATTTGTGTTCTAACAATAATTATCACAATAAATATCTATTAAAAATCACCATAAATAACTCCCATAACTATATAATTTCGTACTTAACATTGAATATTTCATATACATTTACAATCAAAATAAATGTCTATTAATTACAATCATAATTATAAAATTTTGCATTTGTATACAAAATAAAAGTGAATTTTTTTTAGATAAATTTTTTTTTTGAAATAGTTACAATATGCTGTTAATCCCATAGTTTTAACTCTTCCCCTTTAAACCCCCAAGAACTTTATGCATAGGGAGGTGCTATTTAGATAAAATTATATTTTATTGAACTTTCTCGTGCATTTCACTGGTTGTTGACTAGTTACTTTATAGAAATAATTATTTTTTAAAGTCCCTTGATGTTATACCATTGAATCCATGCAACCTTATGGTAACCCACTACGAGATGTTCTCAGTAACAACTGGTAATTTGTATGATTCTATGAATGAATTATGATTCCATTTAGGGAAAAAATATTGAAGCAAAAGATAACATTAAAGTTTAGTGTCATCCAAAAATAAAAATACATGAGCATGACAGATCAAGATTTATACAACTTGCATTCTAAAAAAAGCCAGTATATCTTAAAAGGATTAAGATTTTCCAAAGTTTATTTTTGACTAAAATTATCTTTCCATTTTAAAATGAGTGAATTGAAATCCACAACTCGTCATTTTTTATATTCGATCTTTTCTTCCAATTCAGATGTTGAAAATTATTATTATTTATTTCTTTTTATTCTCCTCGGTTTATACATGGGAGTTAAAAACTTCTTAGTAGATTCTCCTTGGCAAACAAAACCACATTGGCCATATGTGAGTAATGCTCCTTTCGTTCCAAATTGTTAGGTCTCTATTTTTCTTTGGAATGTCCTTAATAAAGTCATCTTTGAAAAATCAACATACAAATTTTCTAACATACACTTTAATTTAATTAAAAATTCAATACCTCTGTTTCCTTAAAGTTTGAATTAATGAGGATAGTTTTTGAAATTGGTACTTATTTATGCAAAAACAATGTATTAAATGATGGTCCCTTAAAATGTTAAATTTTTTAAACAGTTTTAACAAAATGGAACTGAGGGAGTACAACATTAAATGCTTTTCCACCTAAAATTTTGAGGCCACACAATTTTTTTACATCTTTTTTTTAGAAACAAATTTTCACTTTTTTTTTTTTTTTTGAGAATCAATTTTTCACACACACACAAAAGTTTGTAGCTCTTTATCCTTGCTCATTAATGAACCACATTAATATTCTAATTATATATATGGGAAATGCTAACGAATGCCCTTAAGGCATTGGTTAATAGTCCATTTAAAGAAAGTTTTTATGGGAAAAGAAAAAAAAAAAGCAATCAATGTTTTGGCAGTTTTTTTTTTTTTTTTAATTTTCCATAAAAGTGGTTCCAAAACTTTCTTAAAATGGATTGTTAACCAATGCTCTAAGGACAATCATTAGCATGACCCTTTAAAAATTTATGGTCTAAAAAATATGTAATTTTTGTTAAGACACATCATGTATAGCTTGAACCTATATAATTTGACTTGATTTGAAAGATTGCTTGGTGGAATGTAAGTCAAAATGGATAGATAGTTTTAGTCAACAACATATTTTAGAAAATTTTAATCCTTTTAAGATATATTGTTTGTTTGTTTTTGTTTTTGTTTTAATCCTAACCTAACTCATTTCTTGATTCTAGCAAAAGAAAGCAAGATTGGACAAAATCCTTCACCAAACACCCCATTAGTAGGGGGAATTAGGGAGTTCTGTGTTCCTAACCCCTCTATAAATATTTATAGGGAGAATTTTTTTTGATCCTAGTGTCTCACATTGCTTAAGTGTAAGCTTAAACATGTGTATATAAACTCTTGGATACCCTTTCCTTGCAAGTCAGTTTTCAAGGGTGAGTTTTACTCATGAGTTCCTAATAAAATTAAGGAGTTCCAAGTTCCAAATCCCTCTATAAATATCAAAGGATAAAATTTGGCTACAACTTCATTCAATTTTTTTATTATTATATGTGAATTTTAACAAATCTACCATTAGATTGCATTTTCTTCTTATATCCTTTATACTAACAAATTTTCCAAAAAATCAAAGGCCAATAACTATGTCATCAATTAAATGTTTAAATTTCAAATTTTGTAGTCTAAAATTTAAATGTTTAAATTTCAAAATTTTGTAGTTGATCTAAAATTATGTATAAAAAATAAAATTTTGAATTGAATAGCAAATAACATCCAATTAGCATGAAATTTGATATACATGTTAAATATATAGAGAACATGCAATTCGATAGTTAGATTTTTTAAAATATGGATAAAACTTAGGTACATTACTTTAGGTGCTGTTCCTTAGGTTCGAATCTTAAGATTCAATCATGTGACTACTTAAATTAAAAATACACTTTTATTCTATGAGAAAAATCCATATGATAAAATCTTAAAAAATGAACCTAAGGAACAACACCTAAGTATTGTACCTAAGTCTTGCTCTTAAAATATATAGTTTTATTAATTGTTTTAGTGAGAGTTATAACCAATTGCTGCAACTAAGCTTGTAACTAAACTTTATCTAATATTAAATACCCCTCCACTCAGGCCCCAAATCAAGGGACGAGCAACCTTTTTACATCAAAGGAAAGACAATTGAGCATTCCAACTGTAATATTCTTTAGTGGGGTCAATATTTCCAAGTTTTGTAATATAAATTTGGACAAAGTTTAGTTATAAAATTGTTGTAATTTTAGGGTATAATCTTACTTAATATCTTTTTATTAGAAATGAATTTTGACAAAACCACCATTCAATTACTTCTTCTTCTTATATCCTCCATGCTTGCAAAATTTCTAGAAAATTAAAGAACAATAATTATGTTATCAATAAATTATTTAAATTGCAAGTTTTTGTAGTTTGAAATTATGCATAAAGTATAAGCTTGTAGATCATATAATAAATAATATTAGATTGACACAAAATTTGACATGTGTATTGAAAGCGTAAAAAACATGCAATTCAACGGTTAGATTTTCAAAATATATAATAATGTTTATTTTATTGAATAAGATTGTAACCTAAGTCTACAATTAATTTTGTAACTAAGCTTTGTCCTACAAATTTAATGTGTTGAGTTAGTTTTTATCCATTACAACTAGCATTCTAGTCTCAATTGCTACTTTTTTTTTTTTTCAATTCATTTTAAAAATCAAATGGTTTCCAATAAATTTTTTTGTAAATCAAATAAGTTAACCTGTAAATAACTTTGATATTTATCAATTTAATATCACCAGTTGAAAGGAAGTATTTAGTATGATTTGGTTAACTAAATTTGATCGAAAGTGATATAAGGGTGATGTTAAGTAGTTTTCAAAATTTTTATAACTAAATTGGCATAATCAATAGATTAGAAATGAAATTGAATTCTGACAAAAACGACCAATAACAGTTTCACCTAATTTTTATAAGCTTTTGTTAATAGGTGCATTCTTATATTTATTAAGGAAGAATGGGTAATTGTCCCACATTTCTTAATAAAGTGTGTTATGTGTAGTAAAACTTGCCTCACCCGTCCTGAAAAGTTATCGTAACTTTTGAGTGAAGTTATGATTATGTATGTGTTTGTTTCTCAAAAAAAAAAAAAAAAAAAAAAAAAAAAAAAGAAAGAAAGAAAGAAGAAGAAGAAGAAGAATTGAATGGGCTCCACTATTTTGGAAAGTAATTTTTGAGAAAAAAACACACACAAATAAACAAAGTACTTATTTACCTTACTTATGTGAGACTCCCAAAAAGAATTGATTGATCGCAATAACAAAACTCATCTTTAATCAATACATTTGTTGACTGGCCCTTTTCTTAATTTGGGTTCAACTTTTGTCCAATGGCCAGTACCCATTAGGATACGGACACGTATTCAAGTGGCCACTGGACCCGTTAGGATACAGACATGTGTTTGCAATCCAAAATGTCCAGTGGCATTGACCACTGGATAAAAGCCTAATCCTTTTCTTTTTATGGTAACATGGTTTGAACTTTGAATGCTTGACCCTTTTTAACTAGGGCTACTTTGGATTAGGTGAGCATTTTCATCATTAGGCAATCATTGTTTGAACTTTTGAGTGATGGCACCTTTTTACTAATTTCATGAGTAAGTTTATTTAACAACGACAAAGCACAAGCCACAAGCTGCATAAGCAACGGCTACACAATAAACAAGAAACACAAAAACTTAGAAGGCAATGTGACACTTTCACATTGAAGCTTCTCCACCACGTCCACATAGTGCAATGATACTTTTTAGCTCCTTACAATATATTTAGTAGACTGTTATAGTTTAATTATTTAATAATTTGATTATATTTTTATAACAGGAAAGAATCATTCCTTTTAAATAGTTATTTTTCAAAGAGTAATGATAGAGATACAAATTTTTTTACAAACTGCCGATATGTTGAGTGGTTATTAATAAATGAAAAAGTGATGTTAATGGTGAGCTTAGATGAAAACCACTAAGAAGTTGGTCACATCAACAGTTTGTAAAAATGTTATAAAATAGTTTATGGTTGTAGCATTACTCTTTTTTAAAATGAGGAATAACTATATTCCCCTATAAAATGATTGTAATAATTATTCCTTAGTATGTGTAATAATTTCTAAAATTAATTTATTTTCAAATAAACAAACTTTCCATATGTACATGACAATATTGAAAATTAAAAAAAATATATATAAAAGATAACTAATCTCTCTTTCAAATTAAAAAAAAAAATATATTATTTTTAGGAAGCATAATTGTATGAGAAAGATATTTTCAACGTTATATCTTAAATTTTATTATAATGTTACAACTTACAACTAAACTTACGAATAAGTTTAGTTATTTTATTACAATACATTTTATTCATCATAATAATAAAAATTATCATTTCTATCATAATCTTCGTCCACTATACCAAACATATCCAAATTTGTTTCAGGGTTTTGCGACGTTAAGTTGGCTTTCTCGAGCGTGGAGTGGCTGCACTGGTCTTGCATTCATCTCCGCATACTGCAATTAAGTTAAATCACAATTGGTTAACCAGTATTAGTTTACAAGTTCATTGGGTTCTAGGCCCACCATATATAGTTTATCTGTCCATCACATATATACTTTGAATTACACTCTAGTGTACAATTTTATACATAGAATTCAGGTTCCATATGTCAATTTTTTAATATATAATTTGAATATATAACATCTGTTGTTATTTATTGTCAAGCCAATATGTCAATTGATTTTTGATACAAATTGAATTCAATTTCTAATTCCTTATTCTATATTAAAATATTATCAATTGATTTAATTAGAACCTAAGTTAATATGAGTTATGAGTTAATTAAAACTGCAACTTACATCATGGACCGCCACTCTAAGTGCATGAACTATTGAACTTGATCCCTCGAGACTGTGCTTACCTGAGGGCAATGCAATTTTACGTAAGAGCCTTTAAATTAAAAATTTTAATCGGTACCTTGAAAAATATACCAGGAAATATTTTAAAATAAAAATAAAAATAAAAATATTAGCATATATAAATGAAAACTGACCCTTTTATCAATGATCCAAAGGACACCTTCAGAACATGGAGGAACAGTGAGTGAGCCCACATATGTGTAACAAGAACTAATGTAGCCGTCCGTCTGAATTTTTGTCGGATTAATCAAGCCCACGTTTCTCTCTTCCTTTGTATCAGATATGGACACTATATCCTTGATAAACTGAAATTGAATTTTGATTATATATTTATTGTATAAAAAAGCCATTCCAAATGATGTGGAATTATTGTGTGTGAGAGGAAAAATAGTGTGTAATTTGTTAGCAATTTGTTAGCAATTCCTTCTGTTTGGCTTACGTGCAAAAGACCTTTTTTTTCCCTTTGCTAGATAAGAGCATCCACAATAGTGAAGTTAAATTTGACACTACAAAAAATTATTTTATTTATTTTACCTACACACATGTTGCAGTAATGGATCTATTTTAGTTTTCAACACAACAAAATAATATAAACATCACAATAAAATAAAATATCTACTTCAATAAAATAATATATCCACTATACACAATCATCACAGCCACACACACAACCGAGTAGGGAATATATATATATATATATATTTTTTTTTTTTTTTAGCTCTAAGCTACAGTGCACATCCATAAATAGATGTGCACTGTAGCAATGAAGCTAAAAAAAATAGTTTTAACTCTATTGCTGTATGGTTATTTTTGTGTTTTGGTGAAGTTAAAATAGTTATATAGCTTTTTAGCTCCACTGCTACAAGTGCTCTAAGAAGTAAGAAAAGAAAAGTGAGATTCAAATTTTAAACACCGCCGGTGTTGGTACCAATGGGCTACTAATCGAACTCCTACATGTTAAATAGGTTACAAATATAATCTCTTAACATCATATGAGAGATTTGAAATTAAATTTTGTTTTCATTAAAAATTTAATATTTACGTTAAAAACTTCATTTGTAGTTCAATTGACATTTTCAAGTGTTCTCAATAGAGACGTTTAAAGTTTAAATCTCTTCCTGCCCTCTAATTATTGAATTACCAAAGAATAAAAAAATTATGTTTTAGACCTTGTGATTTAAGGGGTGTGACTAATTATAAACTCAACATTTTTAAAAGAACAAATTAAACCTTCAATCTATATTTGTTACTGTAAGGACTCAAATCGTGGATTAGGCCTTTGAACAGAATAAGTTGGGGCCCAAGCTGTGTATGGTATCCTTAAAATGAATTTGTAAAGAGAGTGGGCTGAAGAACACTTGACTGAATTCGTATGAGTTGTAGGCCCAAGTATGGTTACGACCAAATTTGTATTGATAAGATATTTGATTGATACAATGTTCTTCTCGGCATAGTCCGAGGAGTATGCTTATACAAATGCTATGAGTACTTCTCTTTTTCCCTCTTTCTCTCTTTCTTGATTGTTCTGTTTTCTCTTTTTTCTTCCCCCCTCCCTTCTTCTTCCTTTTTTCTTCTATTTATATGCCCTTCCTCTGTTACGTGGGCTTTTCCCATTAATGCGGCCATGATGTTAGCTGCAGGATCATAAATGCGGTGGCAGTAGCCTTTTGCCTAATATCTGATCTTTGCCACCTGTCCTTTTTGTCCATATAGATCAAGGGATTCTCCGGGGGAGTTAGGATTGATGTAGGAGCATTCATTTGAGACACTCTTTTGACAGTCCGAGTAGGCAAGACTCCTCGGACTGGTCCTTTTTCCACATGACTTACACTTCAGAATTGAGTTAGGCTGGGCAAACCCCTCAAGATTTGTTGTCCTTGGATGTATAGGTCTCCTCGAACGGGTCGTGGCCCATTACCTGATATTGGGCCCTTCACCCCTACAGTTACTTTTTGAAATTTCAAGATTTAATTTGTTATAGCCATGAGCTAGTTTTAAAATGTAATTTTCTAAAATAGTTTTGAAGAATTGTAGAGAAAAAAAAGTATAGGTTTTGGCAACAAAATATAGTCTTCATGACTAGATATAGGGAACCACAAACCCTAGTGCAGTATAAAAGTATCATGAAGGAATCAATAATCATCAATCTTTCACCTGGGCGAGGAATGGATCGAGCTGACCAATGTTGTAGAGGACCCCAACAACAACAACTTTGTTTTTGACTTTGATGTCTGGGCTCATGTGAAACATGTGCAACTCCAACTCGTACCTCAAAAAGAAAGAGAGCCGAGAGAGAAGAGCAAGTCAATTTCATGATTAATTAAGATTAAATTTTCTTAATCTAACAAGTGATGTCATATCATCTTAAATTTTATAGGCTTGAGAGTATTTTGATCATTTTTTAGGTTTCAGGGGTATTCTGGAAATTTTTTAGGTTTCGGGGGGTATTTGGGTAATTTTTTTTTGGATTTTAGGAGTATTTTCGTTATTTTTAGATTTTGAGGGTATTTTCGTCATCTTTTAGGTTTCGGGGGTATTTTGGGTTATTTTATGGACTTCAGGGGTATTTTGGTAGAAATTCTATCTTGTGTAAAAAAATTAAAAAAAAATAATAAAACAAATAAAAAAAATCCCTAGAGGTCACCTATCCCAGCGCTTTTGGAAGCGCTGGGATAGGTCTGAATCTATACGGAAATGGACGGACCTGTCCCAGCGCTTTCAAAAGCGCTGGGATAGGTCCCTCAATTCTCTTATGGAGACTGACCTATCCCCAGCGCTTTTTGAAGCGCTGGAATAGGTTGATCCTATTCTAGCGTTTTTAAAAGCGCTGGGATAGATTTTCCTCTTAATGGAAATCAGTAACCCTATCCCAGCGCTTTTGGGCTTCCTATACCAGCGGTTTTTAAAAACGTTGCTATAGGCCTCCTACTGCAGCACTTTCTAAAATGCCGGCTTTGAGCCGCCGTAATAGGATTTCCTATACCAGCGTTTTCTAAAAACGCTGGTATAGGCTTATCTGTTACGGCGGTTTGTAAAAACGCTGGGAAAAAAACGCTGGGACAGTCCCTTTTTTTTGTAGTGTTTATATAGACCTTAAAATTTTTAATATAATATAATATTTTGTATAAATCATGAAATGTATTGGGTTTCAAATATTAAGATTCTTTTCATTTCAAATAGAAGGAGAGAGAGAAACCTTCTGCCATTGATGGAATGCTCAGAAGGTGAATGCCAGTGGCATTGTTGTAGATAATAAACTATGCCGTTGATCTCTATTGAACCCGCGGCACCACTGGCCCACTTCAGCTGCATTCATTACTATAGTATTCTTAGTATAGATATTTTGTATATATATTTTGTAAAAGTCAACGTGGGCTTGGCTCAACTGGTAAGGATCGGGCTCTTATGTTGCCAGCACTCGGGTTCGAGTCCCGCTGCTAGTAGGCACATGTTGGTGGGTATACTTGGTGGAGAGTGAACTCGGCTAACACCGGGGTGATTTCCACATAGAGGGTACAGGTCGGCCCCAGGACCTTTATGCCAAGGAGGTGGGTCTTGGGATACTCCGATCCAGGGACACTGGCTCCCTGCCCGGGGGTTTAATATAACCATAAACGCCCCCATTTTTTCCTTTACCAAAAAAAAAAAAATTTGTAAACAAGAACTTTAATTTCTAAAGTCTACTACTTGTTAAACCAACATTGCAATTAATAGAATAAATGAAGCAACGCCATTATATATACCTGGCTACTATAAGAGAAGCAATAAATATAACCCCTTTTTTTTTGTCAACATTAATGAATATCTTCTTCATTTTTTTAGCTGAATATATTATAAGGCTCTTGGTAATTAACATAACATAGATATTATGTGAAGAGCATTCGTATTAGTTCTTCTAAAATTTTTTTGTCTATTTTACAAAAAGAATTTTTTTTTCTATTTTACACAACCACTTTTAAAAAGAAACTTACATCAAATTTTATTCTAAAAATTTGTTTCAATAAAATATTAATTCTTCTTCATATTTTTATTATTTTCTTCACACTCTCTCTGTCTCATCTAGAACCCTCTCACTCCCTATTATTCCTTCACACTTTCTCTCCCTCTCCCTAGAATCCTCTCACTTGCTCCCCCTCTCTCAAAGACCCAACACAACCCAAAATCACCAAGCAACCAACCACCATCAACAAATCAACCCACACCCATCATCAACCATCGTCAACCCATCCTTCATCAAGCAACTAGCTTCCATCAACCCACCAATCATTTGAAAATATTGGTTCATCAACCCTCCAGAAAATTTTAAACCCATAGATTAGCAACCCACCAAGTAAGATTAAGGAGTTATGGGTACCTTTGAATTGTTGGTATTTTGATCTTGTGGTTGATCAACTATGCGACCCATTTGTTTGGATTTTTTCGGCTGAGTTAGGCAGTGGTCTTGTGGTTGGTTTAGGGTGTTGGTCTAGAATGAAGGGAAAGAGGAAGAAACGAGGAAGGGAAAACGAAGATTAAGGAAAAAAAGCCATAAAGGGAGAAGAGGAGTCTTGTAGAGAGAGAGAGAGAGAGAGAGAGAGAGAGAGAGAGAGAGAGAGGAGTAAAGAAACAAGGGAGAAGAGGAGTCTTGTACAAAAAGAGATAAAAAAAATATGGAAAGAGACCAAACGAGAAGAGTTTGGTAAGAAGAGAGAGAAAAAAAGAAATTAATTAAATAATGGATACACAGCTACAATAACCATGTATATTTACATGATTACTGTAGCTCTTTTGTATACTTATACAACTATAAACAAATAAATTAATGTGAGTCAATTTTAGTGAAAATTGTGTAAAGTTTACAATTTTTTACTATGCACCTACTAATATGAGTGCTCTAAGTTGGACAAAATGGGCAAATGCCCTTTTCACACAAACTAAGTAGCATTTTGCCCTCTTTCTCAAATTAATTAGAAAAATGCCCTTTTTTGAAACTCGATTTTCTTAAAATCGAGTTTAAAAAAAAAAATTGGAGCCCTATAGTGACGTTTTAAGGAGTCTATAGTGACGTTTTCAGGATCTATAATGACGTTTTATAACTCGACCTTCATGAAATCGAGTTATATGCAATTTTTTTCTTTTTTTTTTTTTTTGCCTATAACTCGACTTTATAAAGATCGAGTTATAAAACGCCGCTATAAGTCTTGAAAACGTCACTATAGGCTCCTTAAAAACGCCGCTATAGGGCCTAACTCGATTTTTAGAAAAACGATTTTCAAAAGAAGGGCATTTTCCTAATTAGTTTGGAAAAGGGGGCAAAATACTGATTAGTTTGTGTGAAAAGGGTATAGGCCAATTTTATCCGCTCTAAACTTTGTTTTTGTCCCCTCAAATTAATAGAAGAGTTCATAAACTCACCAACCCCTTAATTTTGGTGAAACTCAAAGCTTCTCCTTTATACTACGCACTTACTCATATGAGTGCTTTAAGTTTTGTTTTTGTCCCCCTAAATTAATAGAAGAGTTCATAACCTCACCAAACCCTTAATTTTGGTGGAACTCTACGATTCCCCTTTAAAACGAGAAGAAAATTATAATTTGACTAAAAGGTTATTGATTTATAAGCAAAATAGTAACACATGAAGAGTAGCGATTATATGCACTCCTATATATATGAAGAGTGTGACTTCCTTACCATAATATCATGGCCTCGATTCTTGACAGCAGCATTACCAGGCTGGTAATTCCTCTTTAGATTCAGTAACGTTGGAATAATTCCTACCTCCAGAATCGATATATCAATGGGGGACTGCATGCTTCCATTTTTGCACGTGGACCATTCCTCCTTAAGCTCACCCCAATATTCCACTCCCTTTTTGCTTCCTTCTACGTAATCAAACTCCCTCTCATCCACTGCTCCATATATATACAGTTTATATTATGAATATTGATATGTGTTTTAATGGCACTAATCAATGCAATTCACTACAAAATAGTCTAACAAGTAAAATAAAATTAAAAAAGATACATGTTCGTGCGTATGTTGGTTACCAACTTCTTGAGCTGTGATTGATGTTGTTGTTGAGAAAACAATCACAACAATTAGCAAATCGGAAATGAATACGGATTTGTTTTGAGGCTTCATGTTTCACAACCCAACTAATGGCCAGTTTGCTTTGACACAGTGGGACTTGGGTAACTATATATAACATTCTAGAAAACAGAGGGGTGTCTAAAAATGATAGCTTGGAGGAAAATTAGGTACAAGTTTCTTGTGTTCGGCTTTGCATACGTGAACATGAGAACGAAATTTCGATGGGACTTGGGACTTGGGAGTTGGGAGGGAAATAGCGAAGTTTACATATAGCGAAATTACCGTATAGTAATACGTTTAGGTTGTGGCTTTTGCAGAATGTATTAATATAAATAAACACTGGAAATTTTATATATATTGATAAACAAGAGTATTTGAACCTCTTCGAATATCTGACTATTTTTTATATATAAACTCCACATGTAAACGTCTAAACAAAGCATAATTAGAAAAATGCATATACTTATGGTACCTAAGTACATATTTTAGAGTAAGTTTCAGTTAGCTCAACTGGTAAAATCTCTGATGATTGTATAAAAGATTTGGGATTCAATCTCCACCTACATCAAAAACCGATTGGTGTCATGGTCTAATGATAAAGAGCTATCATCGGAAGCAAATGCCATAAGTTAAAATTCTCTCTAAAAAAAGTACATATTTTAGAAAAACTTTGTCATCGTAAGATAAAAATAATTTGAAAAAGATACAATTTTTTAAAAAATAAATATAGTACCAAAATGTTTCTCATATTATTCATGTATAAAAATACTGAAATTTTGACTAAATTATAATACTCTTTTAACTACCATATATTTTTTATTAAGCCAATGTTTGTCATTATATAAGACAAAAAACTATCAAAATAATTTTTTTTTTTTACTTTTATTTTTTACTATTTATATTAAACATTTATATCTTTTGAAGAGGGCAAAGTTTGACGTGACGATTATATCTTAATTGAGATGACGGATTGAAACAAGTAGATCTTCTTGTGGATGGATCAAGGGTGCACAGGCAGAAGGTGGACAGATTCGAAGGACACGTGCCATCATTTTATAGATGGAAACAACTTGTGTCTCACACATAACTCTGGCTTGTAGAATCTTAATAAAAATAGAATCCAAATATGAGGAGGATTCTGCGATATACACCCATTAATGACAATCCTATAGGGAAAAGACTTCTTACACAAGTAAATAAGGTCGGTTCTACATTACTGTAAAAACCCAAAGGTTCTCACAAATTAAGGTACGCATAATTTCTTCTCCAACTCTGGCACTCTAGGGTTGCGACCATTATTAGACTTAACATTCAGAGGGTCTTTGGCTGGTACCACACTGGTATCCTCTTGAGGTCTTCTTATTTGGCATTGTGCAGGTTGATTTGGAGCACGTGGGAGAACCTTGTAGCTTACTAGCGATGTTTTGAGCATCATCATCTTTCATATTTTTTTTATTAGATTTCGTAATTTTTTTTTTTTTGTTCCATGAATATCTCTATAATATGGATGATCGGATTAATTTTAATATCATATATAAGAGGGACGTATACAAATTTTAAATAAAGAAAAAATAAATCATTTAAAATTATAATATTATCAGACAATAAATAATTTTTTGACCAAATTGCAAAACTCACCCTCTAACCCATATCCATGAAGATTTGAAACTCTTTCAAAATACAAAACTCACCCTCTCAAAAAACTTGCCATAGGTTGAAACTCTTTAAAAAAAAAAAAAAAGTATCGCAACTTTTCATTTCAGTCATCTAAGTTTGCATTATGTCATTTCATTCCTCTAAGTTTTAAGCCTCCTCAATCCAATCCTCCACTAACTCACCACCCATATCTATCATTAACATCTCCAAAACGACGGCATTTTGGCCATAATTTAATACTTAATATTTTTTTAAATGTTAATTAAAAAAACCCAGAAATTAAAATAACCCCAATTGCCCCACTCACCTCATTTGAAGAACACAAAAATTTCTAGTCTAACATTATAAGTAAGAGATTGAGAGGGAGAAAGAGAGAGACCAAGAGGGGGAAAGCGAGAGAAAGAGAGGTCAAGAGTAAGAAGGATAGTGAGAAAACAAGAGGGAGAAGGCGATTGAGAGGTGTTTCTGGTGGCTTGGCTCCAAGGTTTCTCGACGACTCTGCTCTGCTCCAGGAGGTGTACTCGGCCTCAGTCTCTTTGTCTCCTTCTCCCTCTTGATCTCTCAATATGGGGTTAGTTAATTTTTGGGTTTAAAAGTCCAACTTAACACCAACCTGAGAGAGAGAGAGAGAGAGAGAGAGTTATCATTGAAAATTATGAGGAAGATAAGAGAGAGAACATAAGCTATTTTGGAATAACCATAAGCCTCCCTTTTGCAACAAAAACAACAGAGAGAAATGAGACATAAGCATAGTCCAAATGGTAGAAACCAGACTGCAGCAATGACAAACAAAGGAATTGTAGTAAAGCCCAATTACTGCATTCAAGAGAAATTTGTAGAAAGTTAATAAAAAGAATACAACTATTCAAAAGTAACCAAAACCAAACTAAGCAGAATTAGGATTTATCAAGATAGCTAAGATGCAGGTGTGATAATACTTCAAGATATTAAAGTTACACTGAAATTAGAAGAAACCTGAAGGTGAGATTTGTGGGAGTAATTGGGTTTTTTTTATTATTTATTTAATTTTTGGGTTTTTTTTTACATTAAGAAATAAATAATAAAATAAATATTAAATAGTAAATTATGGATAAAACAATGTCGTTTATCACAGGTCAACAATGAGAAATGTTATGTCCACAACATTTTCACAACAAATCCTATATGGCAAGTTGTTACGAGTTGTTATTGGCGGGATACAAAAGTAATTTCAGTGGTAGGTTCAAATTAGAACCAATAACAACTAACCACCTATAATTTGTTGTGAAAATGTTATGAATGTAGCACCTCTCAGTTAATAATAGATATGGATGATGCGTTAACGGAGGATTAGATTGAGATGTTTGAAACTTAGGGGACTGAAATGACAAAATGCAAACTTAGAGTACTGAAATGAAAAGTAAGGAAAATTGCTATAAAAAAAAAAAGACACTATAACTAAATATATTACTATTTTATTGGTTTTTTTTATTATATCTTATAAATTATTATAAAATAACGAGCTATTAAATTGAAATATAATAAAAGAAATAAGTAAAATAATATATATAATTAATCTTTTGGTTTGAATTTTTTATTTAATCAAATCTATAATGTACAAGAATCGAATAAAACGCATATATATTCCACACCATTAATATTATGATTGGTATGGAACCAAGAAAAATGAGCACAAAAAAAATGGAAAATGGCCCCATCGATGTCCATCAAAGCAGTTTTTATGTAATGGGTTCCAGTTAGTTCAACTAGTAAAGTTTTTTATACTTAAACAAAAGATCTAGGTTCTATTCTCGCCTACATAAAAAATTAATTGATATTTAGGTCTGATGACAAAAAGTTATTATCAAATGTGAACATCATAAATTAAAATTCTTAAAAAAAAAAAAAAAAAAACCCTTCTTCTGTACTTGAATTTTATACTATTTTTATTTTAAAATATTTATCGGCACCGAATTAATTAGGCTCTCACATGAATGTGGAAGATTGCCAAATGTCAATGGACTTCTAGCCAAATAGTACCGCTATCATGTTTCCCGTGTCAGAGGTGGGTTCAACCAACCACCCCCACCAAAAAGTATTTTGTGTTCACATGTGTGAGAGGGTGTTTTCATGGAGGTGGTATACCCTATTTCAAGAATATATATACACATCTTTTACACCAGGCGAATCCCTTTATAGAGAGATGGTATATACGCCGAAAACATAGTATAATTTTTTGTGATGAGGCATCTTCTACCTTTTCAAAAAGTTTCACAATTCAAACCATCCTTGTTGTTACATAGCGTTTGGATTTAAGCACTTCTATCCATGTTTGTTAATGAGATGGCCATTAAGTGTCATTTCAACTCAAAAAAATATAGTTTTAGACGGCATGGTTCTAATATAACTAAAACTGTGTCATTTTGTTCACATCATAATTTTTTTTTTCTAATAAAATTTGTTTAGTTTGTTAGTTTTTCCTTTTATCTGTTTCCATTGTTTCTTCCCTTTTTCCCCAATAACATGACCAACGAATCTTTAGTTTAATTGTATTACAAGCCTTTTCTACCCAAAAAAAAAAAAAAAAGTCTTTCATCACGACAATATGTCTATGCCTATTTCTCTTTTGTTTTTGTTCCTTTCTTTCTTTTGCCCCGATCTCACTTCGATATATAGTGTTTGGTAGTTTTTATGTTAAAATTATGTGGTTAAATGATTAAATTTATAATTTTGTAATAATTTAAACTTTTGGAAAAACTAGTAATTTAACTTGATATTTTAACAAGTGGTTTTAAGTTCGATCATTCTCTTTTTCACCCTACATCTCACTTAAAATTCCATGTGTTATGCCTCATCTATTAAAAGGTAGTTTAAATCCACATGTGAAAGTGGTGTTAGAATTTTGTGAGGGGTGTTAAAATTTTTGTAATTTGAGACAACATGTGAGGGGAGTGTTTTTTTAGAATTATGCTATCAAGGAATTTTGTTCCATCTAGAGTCTAGATCTACCCCCCTCAACTAGAAAGGAATGTATGAGTTGATTTAAAGGTCAATTAGGTCTCATTTATCTGAATTTTTTTAGTTTATTTAACTTGTATATAACTTTTTAAGTTTTTTTTTTTTTTTTTAGTACAACTGAATCTTTGTTTAATTTATTTTTTAAGTGTAGAATAAATTGTATGATAAGCACTTGAAAACGACATATGGTGGATGATGATCATGATCTTGATATATAAGGGAATGGATCCAATAACCATCTTTCATTTTTTTTCATTAACAATAATCATCTATATTTAAATAAGAAATACTATATCCACAATATTTTCACAACTAGTCTTAAATGGTAGTTGTTATTGGTTGTTGCTAATGGGCAAAAAGTAATTCTAATGACAAGTTCAAATTAGATCCAATAATAACTTACTATCTATAATTTTATGTGAAAATGTTGTGGTATCACTTCTCATATTTAAATACAACAAGTATGACATGCGAAGAGTCATATACTACGTGTTTTTAATTTGGAAAAGTGTAAGGGCTCGTTAATGTTTCACACCAAAGAGGAGAATCCTTTTGCTGTTGTGGTGCTGTGAAACTCAAATCAACTGAAAGATAGAGAGGGGTGTGTTTTTTTTTTTTTTTTTACTAAGGTTCTAGTAATGCTCTTATAATTTTGTTCAAACTTCGAGTCTAGTCCAGACCAACTTGATCCAAATTGACATTTTGGTAATAGGAACTCTGCTCACTGTGGACCAAGGAAGTTAATACCGTACCGGAGGCTGTACCGGTTTGGCCACCGGTACGATATATTTCGGATACCGGTCAATACCGATGTACCGTTTCGGGTTTACCGCTATTTTTTATATTTAATATATATATATACACACACACACACACACACACACACAAAATCTCTATTTACCATAAAACATTACCTCCTGTTTACAATAAAACATTACTTCAATTGTTCATTGCATACAAAGAAAAAAAAACACCATATAAAAAATAAAAAATTTAATTGTTCATTGCATACAAAGAAAACAAATAATACAAATAATTAAGTTAACACAAATTACATAGGATCATCTACTCCCATCCATCAAAAGGATCTACTTCAGGACCATAATATATATGAGTATTACTATCCTGCCCTTAGAAAATTGCCACAATTACCAAAAAAAAAAAAAAAAAAATAGCATTTTGTGTTCCGGTCCGATACGGCCAGTTCGAGGCCGGTACGGCCGATATTTTTTCCAGTACGAAATAGGGGGGGTACTTGTACCGGTACGAGGCCGGTACGGGCCGGTACGGTACGGTATCAGCTTCCCTGCTGTGGACCTGTATTGACCGGAGAAGTCTATCATTACTATGACCATATCCATGAGGCCATGACGATGATAATTTCACTACTTCAGGCCGAAGGCCCGAAGTATAGGACCAATCGTGTTTTTTTTTTTTTTTTTCCTCTTCTATTATGAAAAGCCAGAATAGACTCCAAACTTACAACAGAACCGAGGCCCATACAAAGAGTACTTGCTTTGTTGAAGAGCAAACTTTTATTTCCCCAGTGGCGCCCATATATAAATAAAATATACAAAAGAAAAAGGGGAAAGGGAAGCTTATAAAAGACTGAAAGGCAAAGCTATTAAGTGTGCATTTGAATACCACTTATTTTGTTGAAAATTAAAAATAAAAAAAAAATATTTTTCAATTACTGTTCACTACTATTTAGCATTGGTCCATTTGCACTATCATATCTCATGAATAGTGCAAAAGGCGCTAAGCTGAAAAAAAATAAAAAAATAGAAAGCAGACGCAAACGTGAAACATGGACGTGCTAACCAAACGAAGCCTTAAGTACTAATTTGTACTCACATGCCTGAGGTTCCTCTGCTCAACAGTCCACAAAACCTGAAAATATTAATCTTCTCCCAAGAAACATCATTTAATTGTAACTTTAGTTATGGATGTGGAGGATGATCCCCAAAGTTAAATAAAAGGCCATCTTCCCCATCCAAAAAAAAAAAAAAAAATCCTCAAGCAAAGATGGACTAGTCTATTCTCTTCTCTATACCTCTATATTGGTAACTCTCTTTTTCCCCAATTTTTATTTTTGTTTTTTGTTTTTAAAAACTATTTTCTATTTCTAGATAAAAAATAAAAAATAAAAACATGTTTGGTAGCTTAAAATAGTAAGAAACCAAAAATTGTTTCCAAATCTCAATTTCCAAAAGAAATTGAGAACAGCTAACAAGGTGTTTTCCATTTTGAAAACTCAGAAAAACCAAGTCCATGTAAATGAGGTACAGGCTTTGAGTTTGAACCTTGGCTGAAACAAATAAATAAATGAAACCAAAAGCACGTGAACAAATTCTGAAATGTGCAGCCAAATCCACTGGTCTCTCTCCCTCCTCCAATCTCCATTGTCATCCACAAAATCCTTCCTGTTAGGTTCTAAGGAATTAGGAACTACTGTATTAGAATTTCAATTTGTAATGTTGGCAAACCATGATCAAAACAATCTTTAGTCTTGTGTTAGACTTGCTCAAAGTATGGCTTATTATGTAAAGTTGGAATCGAGTTACTGCAAAATTTACTGTACACTTCTGCCTGGCTCGATCAATCGAGAATTAGACTCGACCGATCGAAAGTCGTGCAGATCGTTTTTCTGCAGAATTTTCCAACTCAGCCCTAGCTCATTTAATGTGTAGGGTTTTATGTTTTGCCCTAAGTATATAAGGGAAAACCCTAGCCACATTTTTATAGTTCTGAATGCTGTGTTTGTGAATCTAATTGTTAGATCTAAAGGTGTTTACCTTCACATACATATAGGGTTACCAAACTCAAGATTCATGTCAAAAGATTGGTAAATCATACAATTGCAGAACAAAAGAGCTTCAAGATATACAAGCAGGTATTGCTTGTGCTTTGCTGAGAATTCAAGGAAAGAAGGAGTCTGTGGTCTCGAAGCTGTCACGTGGTCGTGGTAGTAAGTTTCCTACAGGCAGGTAGCAATAGGATGTTAGTGGTCTAAGTCTCTATTGTGTAAACCTCAATTCTTTCATAGTGAATTCATTTTACCTTGAGGATAGCTAGGTTAAATCCTCCCCAGGTTTTTATCGGTTTGGTTTCCTAGGTCATCATATCATGTGTTCTTTATTATTCTGCACTTTTGCATAATTTGATATATTTGTGTTAACCTAGTTTTGTTTAATTTACCTAAGTTAATCACTTGGCTAAATATCTAGGCTAATCTGTTTGGGCTTAAGGGGTCTAAACAAACTAACAAGTGGTATCAGAGTGGGTAGCTTTTTGTTTTTGATCCTTTGATCTTTGAGCTGATCCTTGACCCCTGTTGTCATGGAACACGGACACTCTCTTGTTGTTTCACCTCATTTTGATGGGAACAATTATGCTTATTGGAAAGTAAGGATGAAAACATTCCTGAAATCTATTGATGAGAGAGTCTGGAACTCTGTTGAATATGGATGGAAGAAGCTCACTACTCCTGTGAGTGAATGGCAAACTTCTCAAAAAGAGGCAGCTACTTTCAATAGCAAAGCTATGAATGCTATTTTCAATGCTGTCTCTATGGAGGAATTTAAGAGAATCTCTAATGTTGAGGTTGCTCATACTGCTTGGAATATCCTCTAGACTGTGCATAAAGACACAAAGGCAGTTAAGATTAATAAGTTGCAGCAATTGACTACTAGATTTGAAGGCATTAAAATGAATGACAATGAATCTTTTGATGAGTTCTATGCTAAACTGAATGATATTGTTAATTCTGCATATAATTTGGGTGAAATTTATGATCAACCTAAAATTGTTAGGAAGATTCTTAGATCTTTGACTGAGGATTTTAGACCCAAAGTAACTGCCATCACTGAAAGCAAGGATGTAGACTCCATCCCTGTTGATGAACTTGTAGGATCTTTTCAGTCCTATGAGTTGGACCTACCCAAGACTAACAAATCCAAATCAATGACTCTTAAGTCTGTTGATGATGTTGAGGATGTTGGATTTGATGATGAATTCTCTGCGACAGTGATTGCCTATCTTACCAAGAACTTTAGAAACTTTCTTAGGAATAATAACAGAAGGGCAAGAGGCAAGAACACTGTTGAACCAAGAAATTTTAGGAGGAATGATCCCACTAAGGTTAATAACACTAAAAAACCTAAAGAGAAAGTTGGTCAACCTTCTAGTAATTCTATGGGACAACAATGTTATGGATGTCAAAGGTATGGTCATATGAAATCTGAATGTCCTACATACTTGAAGTCTAAGGGTAAGGCTATGGATGTGACCCTTAGTGATGATGAAGTTTTTGACAATGAATCCGCTAGTGATGAGGATAGAAACTTCATTGCTTTCACTGCTACTACTGTAGTTAATGAAAGCGTGTCTGTTGAAGAGAACCCTTCTGATGGGGAACTCTCTAAAGATGCAGATCTACAGGAAGCCTTTAATAAACTTTGCAAAGTTGCTGTAAAGGATGCTATGAATGTGGATTTAGGCTTGAAGAAAATTGCATCTCTTAAACTTGATAAGAAGAATTTGCTTGTGAAATTGTTTGATGCTAATGAGCTTTTGAATAATGTGAAAACTGAGAACATGTTTTTACTTGATAAAATTAAAAATTTGGAACTTGAATTATCTGTTGCTAGAGAACAATCTAATAGGTCTGCAAGCTCCAAACTTGATCACATGTTGAGTGTTCAAAAGTCTCCTTCTGACAAAACTGGCTTAGGTTTTGTGGGAGGCATCTCTGTGCTTGAATCTCATTCCACAAACTTTGTTCCCTCTATTGAACCTCCTAAGAGTGAGATTGTCAAACCTTTGGTGAGTGAACCTGTTAAATATGTAGATGTTACTCCACCTAGGAAGATTAGGGTTGATCTTCAAGAGTCTCATTCTAGAGCGTCAAATTCTTCTAAGGGCAAATTGCTTGATAAGCCTGCATGGGTTTGTCATTTTTGTGGAAAGTCTGGACACATTCGTCCAAATTGTTTCAAGTTGCAAACTGCAAAGCGAGCAAATAAACCTAAAATACCTGTGCCTTAAGCACAAGATCCTATGGTACTTATTGGTGAATTGGTAAAGGCGTTAAACCTTTATTCCAATCCTGAAGTTGCTCAGAATTCTAATGTAAATCATAACTCCAATGCAAAAGTTGCATCTAAAAGGTTTTGGATGCAAAAGGCTAGACCTAATTAAGTATATCTGATATGGTCCTTGTGCTTCATTATTGAATCTTTTGTAACCATTTTTTTTAGGATTTGCATTGCATAACATTCATGCATTTCATTCTAGGTTGTTTATTTTCTTTATTAAAAAAAAAATTTTGCAAAATGTGTTTTTGCTATATTTTTCTTGAATTTAAAGACAAGGTTGGTCAATCTATTTTGCATAACATGTTTATGTACCTTGTTTAGCTTAGATGCACTTATTTTTACTGCACTTTACTAGCTGAAATTTTTGTAGTGCATGTTGTGTGGGAAAATGTTATAGTTGTTGATCACTTGATCTTGATCTTGATCTTGAAATCATATGTCTTTGATTGCCGTACTTGATCTTTTTGAGAAATGCATAAATAACTGTCTCACCATTGTTTATTAGCCAATCATGAACACCTTAGTGCATATCGTAAGATTTTGTGCTTGAGAAAGTGTAGCACATGCACAAAAAGAACATAAGCTGTAACCTCTATTAAAATGCTAAAATTGGTGTGTACATTATTGGGCTATAATAAATTCACAATTCAAATAAAATTGGTGTGTACATTATCCCGGCTTTGTTAATAAGTTTCTGATCAATTAAAATTGATATTAATTATGAGGCAAATCAAGAAACTTACATAATTGTAAACTTTTATTCTAGGAAATGTGAGAGTTATATGATGTAACTTTTTAAGTTATAGTCTCTTTCAAATTCATGTGATGAATTTTGTAGAAATTGTGATTGATCACTATGTACATATCACCTCACATGTTTCTCAAGTTTCTGCTAGTTGCACACAATACACAAGTTATTCTCTGCTAAATTGTGTACATGTTATTGTGTGTTTTTGGTCTGACCAACCAAGTTTGAAAATTTCTTGAAATTGATGCAGAACATGTTTGCTGTTTGAATTCTTAAGAGAATCTATAAGAAAATCTTGTTTTGGGAGATCTGGGAAAATCTTGTGTAGTTGCACACACTACACAAGTTATTCTCTGCTAAACTGTGTACATGTTATTGTGTGTTTTTGGTCTGACCAACCAAGTTTGAAAATTTCTTGAAATTGATGCAGAACATGTTTGCTGTTTGAATTCTTGAGGGAATCTATAAGAAAATCTTGTCTTGGGAGATCTGGGATAAATACATGTGTTTTTGGAAAAAATTTCATCTCATACTCATGCATTTTATTCAGAAAATCTAATGCTTTGAGGAGTTTCAGCACTGAAATTGGTTTGTTTTTCAAAAATTTGTTTTTGTCCAAAATTTCGATCAATCGAACATGTTTTTCGACCGATCGAAAATGTTTTTAAAATCCCTGGAAAGTTTCAGTGTGTTTCAATCCGTACTCGATTGGTTTTGGATCAATCGAAGAATTTTCGACCGATCGAATCTGTTTTTCTATCGATCGAAAATCGGGCTGAGAGTTTTTAAAAAAGGTTTTTCTTTCATGTGTTCTTCACTTTTCAAAAACTTTTCAACTCATTTTCTTCTCTCACCAACCGGTCAAGCAACTTTCTGCTATTTTTGCAAAGAATCACTCTCCCAAGGCCGGTAAGACTATTTTGCCCCTCCTTTTGTTTTTATTTTCAGCTTTTCATGCATAAAATCATGCATTTAATAGGTATTTTCGGGCTTTTTTATTTTTGAATTTGTGTTGGTTTTGTTTATTTTCTATCACAATAATTCAATGGGTTTTTGTGGGGACACCATATGCAAGTGTTACAAGGGATTTAATTTGATTAATTTGGTGTTTTAAGAAAAATTTGAAAATCTAGGGTTTGTGAAATTCCAAATTTGGGGTTTTTGTTCAAATTGATATAAATTGATGAAATTGGCTTGTTAGATTGATCAATTTGAAAATCTAGTTTTATAACTGTTGTGTTGATCAATTTCTCAATTTGTTGTGTTTTGTAAAATTGGGAATTTTTTTAAAAATTTCATGCTCAAGCCAATTTTGTGAATTTGGATCATATTTGAACTGTGTCACTGCATTAGTTCATGCATCATTTGCATATCTTGTTCATGCATTATATAGAATTGTTATTTCTATTATTTTTGCTGTGCTAACTTGCAGTCTGCCCTTGGTTTTTGTTTTTGTTCTTTTTCTTTCTTTTTTTCTGTGTCTCTCTATTTTGTTCTTAGCACCATGCCTAGGAAAACTAGAGCCCATAGGACTTCTGACCCTTCACCTTTCTTTGATAGTGATCGGTTTCCTAGTGAGAAGAACCAAGAGACATATGAGACCCTTAATCTTAGGCGTCATATTTGGGGTGAGCGTAGGGTCATTCTAGATGAGGTTGATCCTGCGGTGAGACGTAATTTTGTGCGTCGGGGCTGGTTACCTTTGTTAGACATAGATCATCTGCCACCGGCTACCTTGATTAGAGAGTTCTACTCGAACCTCTCTATCCACGTCTATGATACCAACACTCTAGTTAAGAGTTGGTTACGAGGTGTGGAGTATCGCATTACCCCTTCGGTAGTGTCTGATGCTCTTGGAGTGCCTATTGTTGATCATCCGGTCTTTCCCTATGATGAGTCTCTGCCTCTTGATGACGTGATATCATACATCACTGGATCTTCTATCCAGTGGGGTTCTGATCCTCGGATCACGTTTGCTGAGCTCTCTGAGCTTCATTATCTTTTCTTTAGGATTGCCTGTCATTCCTTGTGGCCCATTTCTCATCTTCATACTATTCCGATTGAGCGGTGTGTGTTTTTGTATGCTCTTGTTATTGATGCTCCTATCAGTTTTTCACACATGTTTCTTCGTTCTTTGAATGAGGTGCATCGGAGTAGGTCTACGGCTCATACTTTATTCTTTCCTGTCTTTATTCATAGGATTCTTCTTCATCTAGGTTTAGGTGATTTTCCTGCTTCTGAGCCCGTTCACATTATTGCTCCTATAGGTGCTACCTTTCTGAGGCAAAGGGCTGCTCAACTTCGAGCTGGCTCTAAGCGTCCTAGGGTAGAGCCTTTCGGTGTTACTCCACCTCCTTCTTCTTCTACAGATGCTCCTGCAGCTGAGATGTCTACTGAGGCTGTTGCTGCTGCTGTTCCTCCATCTTCTCCTTCGGATGTTTCTGATATTCGTCGGACTTTGGACACTGTCGTGACTGTTCAGGCAGCTTATGGTCAACTTTTGGTGGATGTACTTGATGAGCTTTGAGCTTTGAGAGCGGATTTGGAGAGTTTTCGTCGTTCTCCTCCGCCGTCTCCTTTTAATGATGAGTGAGTGCCCTTTGGCAATTCGCCACAAAAAAGGGGAGTACATTCTATTGAGGAGTTCATATCTTGTAGGAGTTCATATCTTGTAGGGGAGATTTTCGTCTTAGGGGGAGTTTTTGTATCTTTTTGTGATACTGAGGAGCTTGTGGAGTCTTTTAGATTGTATCTAGATGCTTCACTGTGTATTTACATTTTTGGCTCATAATAATGGAGATATATTTTTAAGATACATTTTTATGTATATGTTTCTTGTTTCACTATGCTACATTGCTTATTGATTTATATTTATGATGTTATTCATGATATATGTCTTTATTTTGTGTTAAGTGAAATCAAGCAATTTTTTATGTTACTTGTATTTTCCACACATGCGTTTATGTGTTTGTTAAGTGTTACAGGAATATACAAGTTGATTCAGTCATGCTGCTGTCTACTTTTGCAACTGATAAATAGTAGTTAGGTTGAATTTGTTTAGTGGCTATTGTTTTGTAATGGGCTGTTTTATTTTGTAAACTTTAAGCTTTTTGTTAAGTCTGTGTTTTGTCACGGATTGCCAAAGGGGGAGTTTGTTAGGTTCTAAGGAATTAAGAACTAATGTATTAGAACTTCAATTTGTAATGTTGGCAAACCATGATCAAAAAAATCTTTAGTCTTGTGTTAGACTTGCTCAAAGTATGGCTTTATGTAAAGTTAGAATCGAGTTACTGTAGAATTTACTGTGCACTTCTGCCTGGCTCGATCGATCGAGAATTAGACTCGACCGATCGAAAGTCGTGCAGATCGTTTTTCTGCAGAATTTTCCAACTTAGCCCTAGCTCATTTAATGTGTAGGGTTTTATGTTTTGCCCTAAGTATATAAGGGAAAACCCTAGCCACGTTTTTATAGTTCTGAATGATGTGTTTGTGAATCTAATTGTTAGATCTAGAGGTGTTTACCTTCACATACACTTAGGGTTTCCAAACTCAAATTCATGTCAAGAGATTGGTAAATCATACAGTTGCAGAACAAAAGAGCTTCAAGATATACAAGCAGATGTTGCTTGTGCTTTGCTGAGAATTCAAGGAAAGAAGGAGTCCGTGGTCTCGGAACTGTCACGTGGTCGTGGTAGTAAGTTTCCTACAGGTAGGTAGCAATAGGATGTTAGTGGTCTAAGTCTCTATTGTGTAAACTTCAATTCTTTCATAGTGAATTCGTTTTACCTTGAGGATAGCTAGGTTAAATCCTCCCCAGGTTTTTACCTATTTGGTTTCCTGGGTCATCATATCATGTGTTCTTTATTATTCCACACTTTTGCATGATTTGATATATTTGTGTTAACCTAGTTTTGTTTAATTTATCTAAGTTAATCACTTGGCTAAATATCTAGGTTAATCTATTTGGGTTTAAGGGGTTTTAACAAACTAACACTACCTATTGCACCGCCATTGTTGAACCAACCATCAACCTATTTGCACATCCAAAAACCTTCAGTAAGCCACCAAATCATAAACCTAACATTCTCATGCAAAAGTGAAAGCCAAAGGAGGTTACAATCGGAATAAAATATGTGCTTGCAGGGAATTCGTGATATTCAAATTTATACTGCAATTGCTATTTCCAAAACGAATTCACCGTGTTAGAAAATGGGAGCTTTAATGTGTTTTACATAAGAAGTGGAGGCCATGACATTATGACCTATGTTGTGGGATTATATCTCATGTTAAGCATTTGGATGTGTTTGAAAGATACAAGGACTATTTGTTACCCTTATCTAAACAACAGTTTTCAGTGTTTAAACAACATTACATGAAAAGACCTTAATCTTTCCCACTTATTGTATTGAAGAAACCTATCTTTTCTCTTTGACCATATGTATAAACCTAGCTGCATCGCTAAAGCCTCATCTTTCTCCCTCATTTTTATGTTAGGCTAAAAGATGCAATCATGGTTGTGATCTCTGGTAAGGCCTTTTAGATTTCTAATTGCCTTGGTCCTGGCAAGGCATGATAGGTCCATGCTTATTGCGAAGGGGGGGTGCATGATTAGAACTTTGGGTCTAGGTGGATGAAAGCTTTAGGACACAAGGAGGAATTATGGTACCCTAAACTGGTCAATTTCTTCTAGGAGGAGAAGAAATTATGGAACCCTTAACTGGTCAATTTCTTCTGGTAGTTGCTTCTAACAATCGGTTTAGATGGTCCACTTCCTAATTGGAAGGGATAAGGAGGCGGATGTGTAAATGAGTAGTGCTACAAGTACTGTAAGTTTTATTCCATTTAGCTCACAAACTAAGGCATTACCAATCATAAAATGACAAACTAAATATTCATTTATGATGTAATTGAAGCCAACCAATCACATTAATTTCCATGTCAGTTTATAAGTTTTATGTAGAAAAACTTGTATAGCATTTTCAGGTGTATATTGGAGTGCTAATCTTGAAAATCTTCTGCGATGATAGATGAGATACATAGTAGGCAGGAGGAGAGTTGTTTAGGGTAGAGAACGTGGGTATTTTGTTTCAAAGAGGGGGGTTGTATTTGATCTAGGAGGGAAGCAAGGGGCAGGTATTTTTGAGGTGTAGACTTTTTACACATCTTGAAATATTGGACTAGAGATAATAACCTAGCTTGGTTAGATGAAATAAGCTGCCCAATGATCTTGGTCTGATGTGTGTGATGAGCTTGCATAGATAGAAGTTGGGTAGAGAACTAGCTTGAGAGTGAGAGAAGAGAGTAGTGATGAAGATGAAATGAAACACAAAAAGAGATAGAAGAGATATTTAGTAAGCGGGAGGAGAATTGTTTAGGGTAGAGAACGTGGGTATTTTGTTTCAAAGAGGGTTTGTATTTGATCTGGGAGGGATAGCAAGGGTCAGGTATGTGTAAGATGCAGGCTTTTTATACATCTTGAAATATTGGACTAGAGACAATAACATGGCTTGGTTAGATGAAATGAGCAGCCCATTGTTCTTGGTCTGATGTGAAGTTGGGTAGAGAACCAGCTTGAGAAAGAGAGAGAGGGAGAGTAATGATGAAGATGAAATGAAACACAAAAAAAGTGAAAGGTAAAGTGGAGGATCACTTTAGTCAAGAAGTTGAAGAATGGAATTAAAAATAAAATTCAAAATTGCTAGGTTCTAAGGATTAGGATCTAATGTATTTAGAACTTCAATTTGTATGTTGGCAAACCATGATCAAAACAATGTTTAGTCGTGTGTTAGACTTGCTCAAAGTATGGGTCTTAATGTAAAGTTGGAATCGAGTTGTTGTGCAGAATTACTGTTCACTTTCTGCCAGACTCGATCGATCGAAAATTAGACTCGATCGATCGAAATTCGGGCAGATCGTTTTTCTGCAGAAAATTCCAACTCAGCCCTAGTCCATTTAATGTATAAGGTTTTATGTTTTGCCCCAAGTATATAAGGGAAAACCCTAGCCATGTTTTTAGAGTTCTGAATGCTGTGTTTGTGAATCTCTTTGTGAGATCTAGAGCTGTTTACCTTCACATACACTTAGGATTTACAAACTTGAGATTGATGTCAAGAGTTGTGTAGATCAATAGAGTTGCAAAATCAATAGAGCACAAAGATATACAAGCAGGTGCGCTTGTGGATTTGCTGAAGAATTCAAGAAAGAAGGAGTCTGTGGATCTCGGAGCTATCATGGGGTCATGGTAGTAAGTTTCCTACACTTGAGTAGCAATAAAATGTTAGTGGTCTAAGTCTTGTTGTGTAAACTTCGATTCTTTCATAGTGGATTCAGTTTACCTTGAGGATAGCTAGGTCAAATCCTCCCCAGGTTTTTACCGGGGTGGTTTCTTGGGTTATCATATCTTTGTGTTGTTTATTTTCCGCTGCTTTGTTTATTTTTGCTTATTTGTGTTAACCTAGATTTAATAAAATTACCTAAGTTAATCACTTGGCTAATTCTATAGGTTAATCTGTTCGGTTTAAGGGGTCTAAACGAACTGACAAGTGGTATCAGAGCAGGTAGCTTTTGTTTTTGATCCTTTGATCTCTTAGCTGATCCTTGACCCCTGTTGTCATGGAACACGGACACTCTCTTGTTGTTCCACCTCACTTTGATGGAAACAACTATGCTTATTGGAAAGTAAGGATGAAAGCTTTCCTGAAATCCATAGATGAGAGAGTTTGGAATTCCGTTGAATACGGATGGGAGAAGCCCACTACTCCTGTGAGTGAGTGGCAAACTTCTCAAAAGGAGGCAGCCGCTTTTAATAGCAAAGCTATGAATGCTATTTTTAATGCTGTTTCCATGGAGGAATTTAAGAGAATCTCTAATGTTGAGGCTGCTCATACTGCTTGGAAAATCCTCCAGACTGTGCATAAAGGCACGAAGGCAGTTAAAATTAATAAGTTGCAGCAATTAACCTCTAGATTTGAAAGCATAAGAATGAATGATGATGAATCCTTTGATGAATTCTATGCTAAATTGAATGATATTGTTAATTCTGCTTATAATTTGGGTGAAATCTATGATCAACCTAAAATTGTTAGGAAGATTCTTAGATCTTTGACTGAGGACTTTAGACCCAAAGTAACTGCCATCACTGAGAGCAAGGATGTGGACTCCATCCCTGTGGATGAACTTGTAGGATCTCTTCAGTCCTATGAGTTAGACCTCCCCAAGACTAACAAATCCAAATCAATGGCTCTTAAGTCTGTTGATGATGTTGATGATGGTGGATTTGATGATGAACTCTCTGCTACAGAGATTGCCTATCTTGCCAAGAACTTTAGAAACTTTCTTAGGAACAATAACAGGAGGGCAAGAGGCAAGAACACTGTTGAACTTAGAAATTTTAGGAAGAATGATCCCATTAAAGTCAATAACACTGAAAAACCTAAGGAGAAAGTGGGACAGCCTTCTAATAATTCTTTGGGACAATAATGTTATGGTTGTCAAGGGTATGGTCATTTAAAATCTGAATGTCCTACATACTTGAGGTCTAAGGAAAAAGCTATGGCTGTAACCCTTAGTGATGATGAAGTTTCCGACAATGAATCCGCTAGTGATGAGGATGGAAACTTCATTGCTTTCACTACTACCACTGTAGTTAATGAAAGCATGTCTGTTGAAGAGAACCCTTCTGATGGGGAACTCTCTGAGGATGCAGACTTACAGGAAGCCTACAATAAACTTTGCAAAGTTGCTGCAAAGGATGCCATGAATGTTGAGTTAGGCTTGAAGAAAATTGCATCTCTTGAACTTGAAAAGAAAAATTTACTTGTTAAATTGTTTGATGCAAATGAGCTTTTGAATAATGTGAAAACTGAGAACATGCTCTTACTTGATAAAGTTAAATGTTTGGAACTTGATTTATCTGTTGCTAGAGAACAAACTAATAGGTCTGCAAGCTCCAAACTTGATCACATGCTGAGTATTCAAAAGTCTCCTTCTGATAAAACTGGTTTAGGTTATGAGGAAAGTATTTCTGTGCTTGAACCTCCTTACACTAAATTTGTTCCTTCTTCTGAACCTCCTAAGAGTGAGATTGTTAAACCCTTGGTGAGTGAACCTGTCAAACCTATAAATGTTACTCCACCTAGAA
Source organism: Lithocarpus polystachyus (assembly GCA_033629205.1). NCBI lineage: Eukaryota > Viridiplantae > Streptophyta > Magnoliopsida > Fagales > Fagaceae > Lithocarpus > Lithocarpus polystachyus. The sequence continues at coordinate 50,828,756 of CM066168.1, forward strand.
AGATTAGGGTTGATCTTCAAGCTTCTCATTCTAGAGCTTCTACTTCTACTAAGGGCAAATTGCATGATAAGCCTGCATGGGTTTGTCATTTTTGTGGAAAACCTGGACACATTCGTCCAAATTGTTTTAAGTTGCAAGCTGCGAAGCGAGCAAATAAAACTAAAGTACCTGTGCCTCAAGCACATGATCCTATGGTACTTATTGGTGAATTGGTAAAGGCGTTAAACCTTTATTCCAATCCTGGAGTTGCTCAGAATTCTAATGTGAATCATAACTCCAATGCAAGAGTTGCATCTAAGAAGTCTTGGATGCAAAAGGCTCAATCTAATTGAGTCTGTCTGACATGGTCCTTGTGCTTCATTGCTCAATCTTTTGTGACCTCTGTTTCTAGGATTTGCATTGCATCACATTCATGCATTTCATTCTAGGATTTTTTTTGTTAAATAAAAAAAAAAAAAAATTTTTGCAAATTGTGTTTTTGCTATTTTTTTTTGAATTTGAAGACAAGGTTGGTCAATCAAATTTTACATGTCATATGAATGTACCTTGTTTAGCTTTGATGCACTTATTTCTATTGCACTTTACTAGCTAAAGTTTGTTGTGCATGTTGTGTGGGAAGATGCTATATTTGTTGATCACATGATCTTGATCTTGAAGTCTTATGTCTTTGATTGTTGGACTTGAACTTATTGAGAAAGGCATAAATAACCATCTCACCACTGTTTATTAACCAATTATGATCACCTTAGTGCATATCGTAAGATTTTGTGCTCGAAAAAGTGTAGCACATGCACAAAAAGAACATAAGGTGTAGCCTCTATTAAAACTGGTGTGTACATTATTGGGCTATAATAATCTCACAAATTCAAATAAAATTGGTGTGTACATTATCCCGGCTTTTATTAAGTTTCTAATCATTTAATTTGAATATTAATAATGAGGCAAATCAAGAAACTTACATGATTGCAAGCTTTTATTCTAGGAGATGTGGGAGTTATAGGATGTAACTCTTTAAGTAATAGTCTCTTTCAAATTCATGAGATGGATTTTGTAGAAATTGTGATTGATCTCTATGTGTATATCACCTCACATGTTTCTCAAGCTTATGCTAATTGCACACACTACACAAGTTATTCTTTGCTAAGCTGTGTACATGATATTGTGTGTGTTTTTGGCCTGACCAACCAAGTTTGAGAATTTCTGAAAATTGATGCAGAACATGTTTGCTTGTTTGTTTTTTTTGGGTATTGAAAGACATTTTTTTTTTATTTGAAGAAATCTGGGTTGAATTCATATGTTTTTGGAAAACATTTCTTCTCATACTCATGCATTTTTCTCATAAAATCTGATGCTTTGAGAAGTGACTACACTGAATTTGGTGTGTTTTTCAAAAAATTAATTTTTCCAGAATTTCAATCGATCGACACTGATTTTCGACCGATCGGAAATGTTTTAAAATCAATGAAAAAGTTTCTGGTTGACTCGATCGATCCAAGCTGAATTTGGATCAATCGGAGGTATTTTCGATCGATCGAATGTAATTTTCGATCAATCGAAAATCGTGCTGGATGTTTTTAAAAAGGAGCTTTTCAAGTGTCTTTTCACTTTTTCAAAACTTTTCAAAATTCCTTTTGTCTCCTACCAACCGGTGAAGCTATTTTTGGGTGGATTTGTCATTTTCTTCCGTTCTTTTTGCACAATCTCTCTCCTTCAAGGCCGGTAAGACCTTTATGCCCCTTCCTTTGCATTTATTTTCGAAAATCATGCATTTTTCATGCATTTTTTTGTTAATTTCGGAATTATTGTTGTGGCAAATTTGGAAGTGTTTTTTGGCTGCTTTTCTTTCAATTTTTTCATGGGTTTTTGTGGGGACAATGTATTCAAATACTCCATGTGGCTGAATTTGATTATTTTGGTGTTTTGAGGAAAATTTGAAATTCTAGGGCTTGAAATTGAGAAAATTGGGGGTTTTGTTCAATTTGATTGAAATTAATGAAATTGACTTGTTAGATTGACTATTTTGATCATTATATTGTGTTAATTAACTATTGTGTTGATCAATTTTTCAATTTGTTGTGTTTTGAAAACTTGAGTTTTTCAAATTGGGTATTTTTGATACCAACTACATGCTCAAGCCAATTTTGTTAATTTGGATCACAATTGAACTTGTCACTGCATTAGTACATGCATCATTTGATGTTCATGCCCATGCATCATATAGAATTGATATTTTCTATATTTTATGCTGTGCTAACTTGCAGTCTGCCCTTGGTTTTTGGTTTTTGCTCTTTTCTTTCTGTGTCTATCTCTTTTCCTTAGCACTATGCCTAGGAAAACTAGAGCCCATAGGACTTCTGATCCTTCTCCTTCTTTTGACACTGAGCGGTTCCCTAGTGAGTCAAACCAAGTCACCTATGAGACTCTGAACCTTAGGCGTCCTATTTGGGCTGAGCGTAGAGTCTTATTAGATGAGTTAGATCCTGAGGTACGACGTAATTTTACACGTCGGGGTTGGTTACCTTTGCTCGAGTATGAACATTCTCCTCCTCCTGCCACTTTGATTAGAGAGTTCTATTCGAACCTCTCTATTCATGTCTACGATAATGACACCTTGGTAAAGGTGTGGTTACGTGGTGTGGATTATCGCATTACCCCTCGGGTAGTGTCTGATGCTCTTGGGGTGCCCATAGTTGATCATCCCGTTTTTCCTTACGAGGAGTCTCCACCTCTTGATGACGTCCTGTCATACATCACTAGGTCTTCTATCCAGTGGAGTTCTGATCCTCGGATCACTTCTGCTGAGCTTTCCGAGCTTCACTATCTTTTCTTTAGGATAGCGTGTCATTCTTTGTGGCCTATTTCGCATGTCCACACCATCCCTCTTGAGCGATGTATGTTTTTGTATGCTCTTGTCACTGATGCGCCTATCAGTTTTCCACATCTGTTCCTTCGTTCTTTGAACGAGGTTCATCGATCTAGTTCTACGGCTCATGCTTTGTTTTTCCCTGTTTTCATTCATAGGATTCTCCTTTTTCTTGGTTTTAGTGAGTATCCTGCTTCTGAGCCTGTACATGTCATTGCTCCTATTGGTGCTACCTTTTTGAGGCAAAGGGCTGCTCAACTTCGAGCTAGCTCTAAACGTCCTAGGGTAGAGCCTTCCGGTGTCACTCCACCCCCTTCTTCTTCTACAGATACTCCTACAGCTGGGACATCTTCTGATCCTGCTGTTGCTGCTGCTGCTGCTGATGTTCCTCCACCGTTTGATGAGGTTTCTGACCTTCATCGGACTCTTGATACTGTCGTGACCGTTCAGGCGGCTCATGGTCAGCTTTTGTGGACATCCTTGATGAGCTACGTGCGTTACGAGCGGATTTGGCGAGCTCTCATCATTCTCCTCCGCCTCCTTTTGATGATGAGTGAGTGCCCTTTGGCAATTCGTCACAAAAAGGGGGAGTGCATAGTTCATTTGTATCTAGGAGATTTTGTTGTGGGGATTTACATTTTAAGGGGAGTTTTTGTTTACTTGGTAGTGATACTGCGGAGTTTGTGGAGTTATTAGATTGTATCTAGGTGCTTCTCTGTGTATTCTCTATTTTAGCTCTTGTTTAGGAGATATTTTTGTTGAGATACATTGTTATGTATATGTTTCTTATTTCACTATACTTCATTGCTTATTGATTTATATTGATGATGTTATTCATGATATATGTCTTTATTTTGTGTTATGTGAAATTAAGAAGTTTTTTATATATTCCTTGTTTCTTTCTTCCACACATGCGTTTATGTGTTTGTTAAGTGTTACAGGAATATACAGGTTGTTTTCAGTCGAGCTGCTGTCTACTTTGCAACTGTTAGATAAGTAGTCTAGGTTGAATTGTTAAGTGGCTATTTATTGTGTAATGGGCTATTTCAATTTGTAACTTTGAGCTTTTTGTTAAGTCTGTGTTTTGTCACGGATTGCCAAAGGGGGAGTTTGTTAGGTTCTAAGGATTAGGATCTAATGTATTTAGAACTTCAATTTGTATGTTGGCAAACCATGATCAAAACAATGTTTAGTCGTGTGTTAGACTTGCTCAAAGTATGGGTCTTAATGTAAAGTTGGAATCGAGTTGTTGTGCAGAATTACTGTTCACTTTCTGCCAAACTCGATCGATCGAAAATTAGACTCGATCGATCAAAATTCGGGCAGATCGTTTTTCTGCAGAAAATTCCAACTCAGCCCTAGTCCATTTAATGTATAGGGTTTTATGTTTTGCCCCAAGTATATAAGGGAAAACCCTAGCCACGTTTTTAGAGTTCTAAATGCTGTGTTTGTGAATCTCTTTGTGAGATCTAGAGCTGTTTACCTTCACATACACTTAGGGTTTACAAACTTGAGATTGATGTCAAGAGTTGTGTAGATCAATACAATTGCAGAATCAATAGAGCACAAAGATATACAAACAGGTGCGCTTGTGGATTTGCTGAAGAATTCAAGAAAGAAGGAGTCCGTGGATCTCGGAGCTATCATGGGGTCATGGTAGTAAGTTTCCTACACTTGGGTAGCAATAAGATGTTAGTGGTCTAAGTCTTGTTGTGTAAACTTCGATTCTTTCATAGTGGATTCAGTTTACCTTGAGGATAGCTAGGTCAAATCCTCCCCAGGTTTTTACCGGTGTGGTTTCCTGGGTCATCATATCTTTGTATTGTTTATTTTCCGCTGCTTTGTTTATTTTTTCTTATTTGTGTTAACCTAGATTTAATTAAATTACCTAAGTTAATCACTTGGCTAATTCTCTTGGTTAATCTGTTGGGTTTAAGTGGTCTAAACGAACTGACAAAAATTTTATGGATAAATTAAAATTTTCTATATGAGTAGTGAGACATGACTCATTGGTGTTAGGGATAAATTAAATTTTTTGTGATTGCATGATTCTATTTGTAAGTTTCTCAGGGAGGGGGCCCAAGATTATAAATTTTGGGATCAACATAGGTACAAGAGCACTAGCAATAGTGTTGCTAAATAGCTATATAGCTATTTTTAGCACCACCAATTCTAAAAAGTGGGCTACAATAGTGGAACTAAATTTAAAAAATTTAGCTCCTCATCTACAATGCACAGCTATAGATAGCTGTGCACTGTAGCAAAAAGCTAAAACAAAAAAAAAATAATTTTATTAAACTTCCCATTAAAATAATGTTTCTTTTCTTTTTTTCTTTTCTCTCTCTCTCTCTCTCTCTCTCTCTTATAGATCAGGTCATGCCCTTGAATCCATCTCTTTTCTCTTTGCTTAAATCGTAATGCCCTTACTGCCGCCCTTGATCATCCCTTGAATCCATCTCTTTTCTCTTTGCTCAGATCAGAATTTGGGTGTGTTGGTTGTGATTGGGTTTTTTTGCGTTTGTTCATATGGGTTTGGTGGCTATGGTGGTGGAATGGTGTTTGATTTTTTATTTTTCTTTTCTATGGGTTTGATGGCTTTGGTGGTGGTGATGGTGGTTGTGGTGGCAATGGGTTTCGTAGCTATGGTGGTGGTATGGTGTTTGATTTTTTTTTTTTTTTCTCTATGGGTTTGGTGGCTGTGGTGGCGGTGATTGTGGTGGTTTGGTTTTTTAATTTTCTTTTTCTATGGGTTTGGTGGCTGTCGTGGTGATGGTGGTTGTGGTGGTGGATTGGTAACTATGATGGTGGTTTGGTTTTTTATTTTGTTTGTGGATTTGGTTGGGTTTGTGTTGGTGATGGTGGTTGTGGTTATGGAGGTTGTTGCTGCTAGAGTGGTAGTGGAGGTGATTATGGGTGGATGAAAGGTTGTTGTGGTGGATATTTTTTATTTAATTTTAATGAGTTTTTATATTATTTTAATTAAATAGCTAAAAATATAGATCCATTGATGTTGGGTGTATTGTAAAGTGAAGAGGTAAAAATAGATAAAGTGACTTTTGTAGGTAGGGGTGTACACGGTTCGGTTCAGTCAGTTTTGGAGAGCTTTTTTGCACCACACCTATAAGGTGCGGTTTCACCACATGCTTAACCGCACCTCACTTTTGGAAGATAAAAACCGGTTTACACAAGATGCGGTTAATCTTAGCGGCTCAGTACGGTTCGTTCCATTATATGGGCTAGATTTTTAAAAATTAATATTCTAAGCTTTGGGCTTTTAGACTTTTAAAAAATATCTTGCACAATGACTGATTTCATCAATGACCCAAACAATGACAGGCATCCTTTTTTTATTTTTTAATGTTTATTTTTCAAAAAACACAGGAGTGGCATGACTATAACACACTAACCCACACGGCCACAACAATTTTTTATTTATTTTTTTAATATATTTGTTTCAAATAATGCAAGTGGGAGACATTAGAGTTACTTATAGACAAGACCACCCATACGGCCATAGCATTTTTTTTTAATATATTTTTTTCAAAAAATGCAAGTGGGAGACAATAGAGTTACTTATAGACAAGACCACTTAAAGTCTCAGACTATTCTCCTAACACACACGTTTCTTGACTAAAAAAAGGAGTTCACATGTGACACATTAACTCTTTTTTTATTCAAAAATTTTTTTTTGATAAGGATGACCCTATTCATGGATGAACGTTGCCTCTTCTTAGTTCTTAGAAGTTAGAATGTTAGGCCTCTTCAGTCTTCAGCTCTTTGTAAGTTCAAAGTTCTTATACATATTAACATATATATAAAACATGTCGGGTCGGTTCGGTCTTCGTCGGTGTGCAAATCTCGGCGCCGATGGCCGCATCGGTCCAACGTCGGTACTGAAGATCCACCGCCGCCCACTATGCCAGAAACCTTCGGCGGAGCTCTGAGCGTGGCAGGGCGGTGCTATTAGACCAGTTTTGTCTGTGCCAGTCTATTCTTGAACAGACCTATTTATAGGTGCTAAATAGCTAAATTTTTAGCTCCACACCCTTCGAGAGGGTGAAAAAGGGTCCCTTGCCTGAAACCTAAAGAAATGATTAAAAAAATCATAAATATAGTTGTTGCGCAACCTTAAATCACATTAGACCCCCACATGACCCTAAATGAAAGCCATAGATAAAATTAACCGTAGCATCCTACTCAACCCTTCCATAATAAGAATGAATAGTAATGGTGAAAGAGGGTCCCTTGCCTGAAACCTGGAGAAAGGATTAAAAAATCTGGCCAGAGCGCTATTGACTAAATCAAAAATTGAACAGTAGAATTAGAAGCTCTCATCCACTTGTTCCACCTCCATCCTATCAAATAACATGATCACACACTTTCCCAATACCTTATATGACTCTTCAAAGGCATTCATTTGCAATAAGAACCTAATTCAACTAAAACATGGAGAAATGATTAAAAATTCTTGCTAGAGAGGCATTGACAAAAACTGAAATTGAACAATAGAATTACAAGCTCTCATCCAATTGTTCCACCTCCATCCTATCAATTAACATGATCATACACCTTTCTCAATACCCAACTTGCAAATCACTCTAGGTATATGACTCTTCAAAGGCATTCATTTACAATAAGAACCCAATCCAAAATCTGATGTTCCTCCACAAAAGCATTATGAGTCATTGATATATAGTACGACCCTCATTTTATTGGCTAACATCTTTGACAATAATCTATAGATACTACCCAGAGGGATCATAGGATGGAAATTCCTTATAGTGATGGCATTATTCTTTATGGGAATTATTGTCGAGAATAGGGCATTAAGGAATTTTTAATACACAACTCCTATGGAAATTCCCAAAAATAGTCATAACATCATTCTCAATTGGTGTGGTCAAAGGCAATAGGCGACCTAAATTCTAAATATAATCATTATACATATAGAGTTATATCTAATATATCTAATGTAAGGCAATAAGGGAATATAATAATCAAATTTCTCCCACTCTCTTCCTAGTAAATAACAGCTTGTCTATAAAACTAGGTTTTGGAATAGTTACTGCGGCTTGTAAGTGAAAAGAGTACAAGGGAAAAAATAAATAAAACCTAACCCCATTACAGATATTGTTAATCAAGAAAATTAAAATAAACCCAACTCCATTACAAATTGTTCTTCAACAAAATTAAAACCTAAATTATATATCTTGTCCATCAACAAACTAAACCACACCAAGCCACTCTTACCTTTGCAATCTTAATTCTCTTCCGCAGCTTTTCTTTGACACTCACGCAATGCAATCTAACGAGAAATTGATAAAAATTAAAAGTTGAGGAGAAATGATTATAAATTAAAAGAAAATTGACACATTGAAGGAATGCCCTAGTGTACTACCCACCAAGCCAACTGTGCGAAGAAGGAGGAGGTAAGAAAAATGAAAAAAATTGGTATGAAATTTAGAAGGTATTTGAAATGACATTTATTAATAAAAAATTTCAGTTGAAATGACATTATTTATCATTTATTTATATATATATATATATATTTAAAGATTATTTATCATTTATAATTACGATGTGAAATGAAATGATGCATAGTTAAAGAGATCTAGATTTCTATGTTCTATGTGTTTGGGGAGAAAGAGGGGTGTCAAATAGACGGGTTTAGGTGGGTTTGTGGCAGGTACATACCTAGTAGAGGATCCAATAGCGTGTTGAGAGTAAGTATAGGAAGTTTGACAATGTTACCTTCAAAAACTTCCTATACTTTTTTTTTTTGTTAAAAAAAATAAAAATAAAAAACTTCCTATAATTACTTTCAAAATTCCTATACTTACTCTCGACGCGATATTTATAGAGTAAGTAGTTTATAGAAAGTTCAAGAGTAAATAGTAAGTATTTTATGGTTGGAAATAACATGTTTTGAGAGGCCAGAGTTGTGATAAAGTTGTGATCCAAAAAAGACATGTGGACCCAATAAATGGGCCCAGTCCCCCTTGGCCCAAAATCGGTTTGAAATTTAGAAGATATTTGAAATGACATTTATTAATAAAAAATTTTTGGTTGAGAACTAAATCTGAAGATACATTTTAATTCCAACCATATCAGAGTAAATAGTATAGAAGATACCTTTTTCATGCATTTTCTTCTTGGACCCTCAATATTGGTACACCCTACACTTGTGCTGGACAATGTTGGCATTTCTTGAACTTCTTGTCTAATAGGTCATGCTTCTTCCCCACAAAATGCAATGACAATCTTCTTGAACTTCCTATAAACTACTTACTCTAGAAATATCGTGTTGAGAGTAAGTATAGGAAGTTTGAAAGTAAGTATAGGAAGTTTTTTTTCACAAAAAAAAAAGTATAGGAAGTTTTTTGAAGGTAATTCAAATATGATAATTGCAATAGCTTTTTGAAGTTTGAAAATAAGTATAGGAATTTTTTTTTCACAAAAAAAAGTATATGAAAATCTATTGCACTTATCACAAAAAATCCAAATAAGATAATTTAATTTATAGCTTGTTTGGACGGAGGGGAAGTAGAGGGAAGTAGAGTAGAGGGAGGGATAGTAAGTTAAATTATCTTTGTGGGGGCAAAGGGCCAACAAGAGAAATGGGCCTGCGCTTTGGGCCCAAAACCCACGACGAGGATAGTGATCAGTCCGAGGACAGTCCCATTCAACTCATAACGCCCGAGATGGATGGTATAGAATACAAATACAAATTGAGGAGTCCAAAGAATAACGCCGATGATAATACCATCTCGGATACTTGAGATTGGAATGAACTTCGAAGCTTTTCTAGTCAGAGAAAACGTCCCAGAAGGTTCCGCTGGCCTAGATGGATGTAAGGGATATGCACACCAAAAAATATCCAGAGAAATATCAAAAAGGAAGGCTGCCAACCCCGCATTGAATGACTCTGCAGCTAATCCCCTGGCCGCATTTATGTGGAGAAGACACATGAACAGTGCAATCTTGGCTACCGCAACTCACAGAAGGTCAAAAAAGGGCACAGGGTAGGACAGGCACTCAAGTGAAGATCCAAATAATCAACAAGTGTAGGATTAGGATGATTTGGAATGGCATATATAATGTGAAGGAATTCCTCATAGAGAAGGGGAGAAAAAACTGTAATCTACACATAAGAAATAAAATATACAAAAGTGAACCTCCTCAGACTTTGACCAAGGACCGTTTCCTAAATTCAAACTCTTCATTTCGTTCTCCTTAAGACCTGAACTCATCTTGTTGATCGTCTAAATCAATCTGGCCTAGCTTTCCTTTCCCACTCTCTAGAAATTCATTGTTTTTGGGCCCTTTGGGTTGGTCCATATAATCTTGGGCCTAAAGAATCGAAGTTGTGTCCTTACAATTGGCGCCGTCTGTGGGAAGCTAAGTGACTAGATTTTTGGATTCTCAAGCATGGCTAGTTTGGGTCCACACCACTTGGAGTCTATGGGGTCTCAACCAGAAGAGCACCTTTAGGAAGGCCAGGAGGGAAGCGTACATACCACCCCTTCTGGCGAGGGTCAATCTAGAGGCAATAGCCATGTCTCTCGGGATGAGCGCGCTAAAGCCATACAGAAGGAGATTGACTACTTGAAGAAGAAGCTGCGACGGAAACGAAGGAGAAGGAGTCCTTCAGTTTCTGATCCTTCCTCAGATAGCGAGGGGGATGACGAGTACAGGCGCAGATCACGAACACCCCCAAGCGAAACCTTCTCGTGTGACGAGGACTATCGCCGGGAACGCAGGGGACGAGGCTCATCTTCAAGGGGCTTGGGAAACAATGCCATGAGTAAAGCGCTCAACTGGATATCCAAATCTCCCTTTACACGCAAGATTGACGGGAGGCGACTCCCCAAGCAGTTTACCCAGCCAACGTTCATTCTTTACAATAGCCGTACAGACCCGGTCGAGCATGTTAGCTATTTCAACCAGAAAATGGCGGTGTACTCCAATAACGAGACCTTAATGTGCAAGGTGTTCCCATCCAGTTTGGGACCTGTGGCGATGAGATGGTTTGACGGCTTGCGAACGGATTCCATTGACTCTTTCAAGGAACTTACCTAAGCGTTTGGATCCCGCTTTATCACGTGTAGTAGGGTTCCTCAGCCTCTGGATTCTTTGCTGTCCTTGTCCATAAGAGAGGGGGAAACTCCGAAAACGTATTCGGACCGGTATTGGGAGATGTTCAACGAGATCGAAGGGGATTTCGATGATGTGGCTGTCAGAACTTTTAAGGTCGGCCTGCCATCTGGCCATGGATTACAGAGGTCCCTGACAGGAAAGCCAGTCACCAGTGTCCGCCAGCTCATGGATCGCATCGACAAGTATAATAGAGTCGAGGAAGATCAGCAGAAGAAAAAGGGAAGGGCAAGGTTATCCCTCAGGAGAGAAGGGATTTCAGGTCGGATCGTTACGGCAATGACCGACCGCAGCGAGAGTTTGGAGGGGAAGTTAGGTCCAGGGCCTCCCAAACCGTTAATACTGTGTTCCGAGAACCAGTACACCATGTCTTGGAGAAGATCAAAAACAAGCCATACTTTAGATGGCCAAACAAGATGAGCGAAGACTCCGCAAAACGTAACCAGAGCCTGCATTGTCAATTCGAGCGCGAGCATACGATTGAGGATTGCAGGACTCTATGGAGCCATTTGCAACAATTGGTCCGAGAAGGCAGGTTGAATCAGTTCTTAGTTCAGCCAAACGGACAGGGTAGTCAGGCAAGCTCGGGGGTTCAGAGCAACAACCCCTCGAGACCCCCCCCTTAGGAACAATTCATGTCATCCTCGCCATGCCAGGCAGAACAGGGTCATACCCTTCTAGGGTAATGACGGTAGCAGGGTCGTATCCGGGGGACCTCGGGCAAGGGCCCAAGAGGGCCAGAACGAGTCCCCGCCCAGCGTTAAGCTTCTCGGACGAGGACAAGGCGGGAACCATTCAGCCCCACGATGATGCCCTAGTTGTGACTCTTCGGATAGGGGGCTATGATGTGAACAGGGTACTGGTTGACCAAGGCAGTGAGGCTGAGATTATGTACCCAGACCTGTATAAGGGCCTCGACCTCAAGCAGGAGGATCTGACCAGCTATGACCCACCTCTGGTCGGCTTTGACGGGAAAGTGGTTGTTCCGAGGGGACAAATCAGATTGCCGGTTTAGGCCGGCTCAGAAGTGGTATAGGTGGACTTCATAGTGGTGGACGCATTTTCCCCATACACAGTTATCATGGCGCGACCTTGGCTTCACGCCCTCGGGGCTGTTTCGTCTACCCTTCATCTCAAAGTTAAATACCCATCAAGGGATCAAGTTGAGGAGTTACTTGGAAGCCAATCGGTAGCCAGACAGTGCTTGATAGCGGCCATCATATACCAACCCGAATCGGAATCCTCGGCTTTGGCCGGCAGGGACTTCTAGCAATTAAAGCCCGCGGTTTCAGCATCCTGTGAGGAGGCCGAGGAGGTGAAGTGCGAAAATTTGGAGAAAGTTCTCGTTGACAATGATCCTGAGAAGTTCTTTCAAATCGGCGCCCAACTGCCTCCTCAGGAGAGGGAAGAGCTGGTGCAATTCCTTAGGCGAAATATTGATGTATTCGCTTGGAACGTTTATGAGGCCTCAGGGGTGGACCCAAGTTTCATCTGCCATCGTTTGAATGTGAATCCATCCGTCACCCCTAAAAAACAACCTCCTCGGTGCTCTTCGAGGGAACACGCCGATGCTGTCAAAGAAGAAGTGGCTAAACTTAAGTAGGCTGGTGCTATCAAAGAAGTGTTCTATCCCGACTGGTTGGCTAACACTGTTGTGGTAAAGAAGAAGAATGGCAAGTGGCGTGTATGCGTGGATTACATAGATCTGAACAAGGCCTGCCCAAAGGATCCCTTCCCCATGCCTCGAATTGATTAACTGGTGGACGCGACCGTAGGACATCCCCGGATGAGCTTTCTAGATGCCTTCCAAGGCTATCACCAGATACCTCTGGCCGTAAAAGACCAGGAGAAGACGACCTTCGTCACCCCTATTGGCAACTACCATTACAAAGTGATGCCATTTGGACTTAAAAATGCGGGGTCTACGTATCAGAGGATGATAACACGGATGTTCGAGCCACAGCTGGGGAAGAATATCGAGATTTACATCGACGATATGGTGGTCAAGAGCAAGGAGGAGTCTGAGCATATCGCTGACCTCGAAAGCATTTTTGGAATCCTGAGAGAGCACAAATTACGACTCAACGCCTCTAAGTGTTCTTTCGAGGTGGGGTCAGGGAAATTCCTGGGCTACATGGTCACTCACCGAGGGATTGAGGTCAACCCAAGCCAGATCCAAGCCATTAGCAAACTGCAACCACCTCGGAATCCGAAAGAGGTGCAGAGGCTGACGGGAATGATTGCTGCCTTGAATCGCTTCATAGCCCGGTTTGCAGACCGATGCAGGCCCTTCTACTGTCTGTTGAACAAGCGGAAGGATTTTGAATGGACCGAGGAGTGTGCTTCAGCGTTCCAGCAATTGAAAGATTATCTTTCTCGGCCACCAATAATGTCCAAACCTGAGGCAGACGAGGTCTTATTTGCTTATATTGCGGTGGCCGTCTATGTGGTAAGCCTGGTATTACTGAGGGTCGACAATGGAATACAGAGGCCCGTTTACTATATAAGTAAGTCCCTCCATGAGGCCGAGGTCAGATACTTGCCGTTGGAGAAAGCCATCCTAGCCCTGGTGCATGCCACGCGCAAATTGCCCCATTATTTTCAGGCGCGTACAGTTGTTGTCTTAACCCAATTGCCACTCAAGGCCTTGCTTTGGAGCGCTGATTATACGGGGAGAGTTGCGAGATGGGGAGCAAAACTAGGGGCCTACGACATCAAGTACATGCCCCGCACCTCCATAAGGGGCCAAGTCCTCGCCGATCTTCTAGCTAAGTTTGTCGAGACCCCGGTAGAGGAAGACGAAAGTAAACACCACATGGATGAAAATTCAGTTGGAATAATCTCCATAGAACGAGCATCGACATGGAAGGTATACGTTGATGGTGCGTCAAACCTCAAGGGATCTGGAGTAGGGCTAGTCTTAATCTCGCCCGAGAACATCGCGATTGAAAAATCACTAAGACTTGGATTCCCCGCCATAAACAACGAGACAGAATACGAGGCTCTGCTAGTCTAGATGGCCATGATCCAAAAGATGGGAGGAAAGAACGTAGACATATTCTCGGACTCTAGGTTGGTGGTAGGCCAAGTCCGAGGAGAGTTAGAAGCTAGAGACCCAAGAATGCAAGAGTACTTTAGTCAAGTTAGACACCTGCAATCCGGATTCAAATCCTTTAACTTGACGCAGATCCCTAGAAGCAGAAATGCACATGCGGACTCGCTTGCGATGTTGGCAACATCCTCAGCGCAGGGTTTGCCGAAAGTGATTCTCGTCGAGGATCTCCTGCAACCCCGTAGGTCGAGGAAAGAGGTGTCAACCCTTCACCTGGCAAGAGTGGGTCCTAGCTGGATGGATCCCATTGTTCAATTTCTCAAAGACGACTCCCTACCTGAGACTAAACTAGAGGCCGATAAAGTACAGAGGAAGGCTCCTCGATTCTGGCTGTCCGAGGATCTGAAACTATACAAAAGGTCTTTTTCTGGACCATACCTGCTGTGCATACATCCAGAGGCAGTGGAAGTTCTCTTGGAAGAACTACATGATGGAATTTGTGGCAGCCACACGGGGGGCAGATCTTTATCTCATCGAGCCCTCATGCAAGGGTATTGGTGGCCCAACATGCACAGAGAAGCCCAAGAGTATGTGAGGAAGTGTGACCAGTGCCAGAGGTTCGCCCCGAATATACATCAGCCGGGAGGAGAACTTAATCCTCTATCCAGTCCTTGGCCCTTTGCTCAGTGGGGCCTGGATATCGTGGGCCCTTTCCCCAAAGCAGCGGGGAATAAGAAATATCTAGTGGTCGGCACAGACTACTTTACTAAATGGGTCGAGGCCGAGCCACTGGCTAACATCCGAGATGCAGACATGAAAAGATTCATTTGGAAGAACATTGTTACCCGGTTCAGGATGCCCCATACTCTAGTCTCGGATAACGACCTTCAGTTTGACAGTAAGTCCTTCCGAAGATATTGCTGCAAGTTAGGGATAACGAATCGGTACTCCACTCTAGCCTACCCTCAAGGGAATGGACAAGCCGAGGCTATAAACAAAGTCATAGTGAGCGGGCTTAAGAAGAGACTGGACGATACCAAAAGCAAGTGGGTCGAAGAACTACCACATGTACTGTGGACTTATAGGACTACCCCTTGGAAGTCTACGGGCGAAACCCCTTTCTCGTTAACTTACGGAGCCGAAGCAGTTATCCCCTTGGAGACGGGGTTCCCTACACTAAGGACTAGCTCTTTCACTCCGAGCAACAATGACAACTTACTTGAGAAGAATCTAGACTTAATTGAGGAAAGAAGGGAAAATGCCATGGTTCAATTGGCCTATTATCAGCACAAACTCAAACGAAGGTACGATGCCAATGTGAAGTCGAGGCCTTTAGCGCCTGGAGATCTAGTTTTGAGGAAGGTCGTCGGCTCGGCCAGGAACCCCTCCTGGGGAAAACTGGGACCAAACTAGGAGGGACCATATCAAATCACTTCTGTTGCCGGGATAGGAGCGTATTACCTACAGGACTTAGAGAATAAAGCACTGTTGCACCCGTGGAATGTAAACAACCTGAAAAGGTATTATTATTAATAAAGTGCACTTTGTCTCTTTCTTACTCAATACATCGTGTATGAATCTCAAGTGTATTAATTTCAAGGGCCAAACCAAACCTCGGCTACGCCTGGTTCCCTGAACCGCGTACCTAGGAAAAATTAATACTACACATCATTTTTCTAAGTATTAAACAGATCCAAGCTATGCCTGGTTCCTCGGACCATCTGCCTTGGAAAAATTAATACTACACGTCATTTTTCTAAGTATTAAACAGATCCAAGCTATGCCTGGTTCCTCGGACCATCTGCCTTGGAAAAATTAATACTACACATCATTTTTCTAAGTATTAAACATATTCGAGCTATGCCTGGTTCCTCGGACCATCTGCCTTGGAAAAATTAATACTACTCATTATTTTTCTAAATATTAAACAGGTCCAAGCTATGCTTAGGAAAAACTAATGCTAGACATAATCTTTCTAAGTGTTAAATAGTTTCAAAATTATGCTTAGGTCCTCAGCACCCCGCCCTAGAAAAGGTAACGTCATAAAACATCTACCCAGGTGACAAAAAGAATCAAAGGCATGTCTACCTCTTTAAACCAATGGCTAACCAACCATCTCGACCCCAAGGTTTATCTGGAGACGTGTTGATGTGGTTCGTTACATTTTTAGTGTTCACATCGTTACAGATTAGGACAGTTTACGTGACCTTCAAGATTTGTTCCATATCTTGCCGTGTAGGGAATCGTTTTGAGCTCTCTCTCTCTTTGGTTTTTGTTCCTGGTTATTTTTTTGCTAAACATATATGTATAAAATTAACAAAAGGTATGTTGCTACAAATGTAATATACTGCAAAGTTCAAAAATTCACTTAAGTCTGTCATTAATGTGAATTAAGAAACAAAACAACAGAAATATAAAAGGGAAGCCCCATTACAAATGAGAAGCAAAAAATGAAGTACAATTAAGGACTTTGCGAGGATCTATTTCTTTTTTATTACAATTTTTCCAGTTGGGGGGGCCTTGGCCTGCGGGGCAGCAGCTTCAGTGGATCTTTGGTCCGAGCCTTTTGGGTCACCCAAGGGAGGAATTGCGAGACTAGCTAACACAATCTCCATCTTGGGTGCCTCTTTCTCCTTAACGGGATCCTCGGAGGCAGTAGGTGGCAGTGCAGTCTCAGGGACAATTTGCTCATGCACTCCAACTTCTTTCCCTTTGTCCTCAGGGTCCTTGGGCACCTGCTTGGAGGTGTTAGTTGAGGGAGGAGCCATGTTAGAGCTGCTCTTCTCGGTCTCGGCCACCTCAAGTTGAGGATCAGTTGGATGACCCGCAGGAGGAACGATACGGATGGCCGAGGGGTAGTAAAAGTTCTCCGCCTTCCTTAGTATGGACGAGGTCTCAACCCCGGCCTGATTGAGGGCCTCTACCCATACCTCAGAGCAATACTTCCTACAAACCCCTGAAACCTCCGTCCGGAAGGCATCCTAGGTCTCGGCCACTCCAATATCATAACCTCTCTATTCGGCTTCATCCTTCTCTTTCTCGGCCACCTCCTTCGCCCTCTTGGCTTCCTCCCCCACCTTCTCAGCCGCTTCTTTTGTCTTCTGAACCTCTTCCAACTTTTTTTGAAGCTCCAGGATCTGCTGTTTGGAAGAGGCCAGTTGGTCCTCGGCGCCTCGGAGTAAGACCCTCTGGCTCTCGGCCTGTCTTTCCGCACTGTCCAACGCAGCTGCGGTGCTTTTCCTCGCTCTTTCTTCTTCAGCCAGCTTGGTCCTGAGCTCCTGAATGCTCTTCTCAGCCACGCGGAATGCATCCACCGCCGAGATCCTCCTCGCTTCCTCGTCTTTTGCTCGGTGGTGAGCAAGCCCCACCATCTCTTCCGCACAAAAGGCGGCTTGAACTGCCTGCACAAAGGTATGCAAGTATAGATGTTCAAAAACACGATAAAAAAAATAAATAATAATAAATAAATATATATATATATATATATCAAGTACAAGGAAGTGTAGAACTCACCATCGCCAAGTCTCTTTTGAGGCCTGCAAACACCTAATGCTGCCTCATCAACCTGAGGTCGGCCATATCCTTAGGGAGAAGCAGGGATTGCTCCACTGCATCCACCACATACCCGGCCTTCCCGTCTTGATAGTCCTAGATAGAGGCATCCTCGATCAGTAAGGCCCCATCAAGCTCCAGACGCGGGGCCCAGATCGGCGCTGCGGGCCTGCGGTCGCCCCGTCTCTCCATCTCATAGGCCGACCTCGTTTGTTGGTGTCGGGGGTGTTTTCCTCCTCTGGTGGTGTCAACTTCTTGAGGAGGCTGCTGCCTCCCCACTTCCATGACCTCCTTCCCCTTGTCCTCCCTTTTTCGTTTATGCTCGGGAAGGTCAACCCGGGGTGGTGGGATGGGAAGTGGAGCTGGTGGTTTGGGTGGTGCAGATTTACCTGGAACCTCTTTCCCTGGCTGGGATTCCAACAGCTCCTGCAGGGACGATCTGGGCTTCCTCTGAATCCCCATATCCTCAGAAATTGCTACCTCTGGAGATGAAGGCTGGTTGAAAACGTCGAAGAGTTCGTCAGAGTCTGACACCTCAACTAACACTCTCTCCTTCTCTCCCTCTTCCTCTTCCTCTTCCTCTTCCTCCTTGATGTGAGGTTGAGACGGAGCAGCTACGGGTACCCCGTTGAGTATTGGGAATGTGGGCAGCTCGCCTGCCGAGATGGAAGCACCCTCGGGAAGAAGGAATCCAGGCACCGCTACACTGATTCGGTGGAGACAGGGATCTCTAGCTTTTATGACGCACTTGGGTGCCTGGAAACTGGTCAAGATAGGCTTATAACCCAAGATTATGTGCGCCGCTCTGAGTTGGCCGTTCGAGTTGACAAATACCTCGGCCTTGAGTATTTTGTCCAAACTTTCTCTGTTCACCAGTCCAAGCTTGGGCTCCGCGGCGTGCTTATCTACAAAATCATTGTGATAAAAGAAAATGTTAGAGCCGAGATCAATATCATGAAAGTCAATAATTAAAACAGATCCTCCTAAACTAAAACCCCACCTGGCTCCCCCTCTCTCGTTGGGCAATGTAAGCCGTCGTGCCAATCGCCCGACACGATCAAGAAATCTTTGTTCAGACCCTTATTAGACTCGGGCAAACACTGAATTAACCTAACCTCGGGGTATCGCGATTTCAAGTAGTACCCCTGACCTTTGAGGTGGTGGAGGTTGTAAACCCAATTGACATCGTGGTGTGTCAATCCTAAACCTAATTTCTCATTCAAGGCGTCTACGCAGCCTAAAATTCTAAACACATTGGGTGGGGGCCAACCTATGTGCTTGAAAGTAATCCCTCATAACCGCGCTCATGGGGATCTTCATCCCACCTTCTATAAACGCGATCATAGGAATCACAACCTCTCCCTCACGCCTCTGCTCGTGCCAGTCGCCCTCCTCACAGTATCTAATGTCTACTCCAGAGGGGATCCTATATTCATTCTTAAACCTCGCTATCCCCTCCTCAGAGTCTACCAAACCCTTAAACCTACCTATTCCTAGAGCGTACTAGCGAAACCTAAGGGAATCTAGATTAGAATGGAGGACCGATATGAAACGGGGTTCAAAAGAAAAAAAATAGACGAAAATAAATATCACAATACGGAAAAAGAAAGGATAAGGGTGTATGAAGACTTACAGAAAGTTAAGGGGGTCTCCTCGGACAAACTTTGGTATTTGGGAAGGACACAAGTAACAAAAACGGCTGACAGGATTCAACGAATGTGGTCTATAGTCAAATGAATGCAAAAGTAGGAAAGAAATCGGACAAAAAGATATTTATATCAAAAAAAGCAATCAAAAGCGGGAAAAATCCCGCTTGCGCCTTGGTTGAAATCTTGACCGTACAATCTACATCTCACCATAGAACGTGGGAGACACAGAGCCGAATAAATTTAATGAAGAGACGCCTCGAATATCGCAACTTCACAAATGCGCTCCAGGAAATCTAAAAGACTCCTTAACCAACCAAAACGAGCCGAGAACGCACATAGATGAGTGATGGGGTATCGAAATCCTCCTTTCTACCCGAGAGCCCAGAAAGAAGCATGTCGAGGGGCTATTGTGGGGGCAAAGGGCCAACAAGAGAAATGGGCCTGCGCTTTAGGCCCAAAACCCACGACGAGGATAGTGATCGGTCCAAGAACGGTCCCACTCAATCCATAACGCCCGAGATGGATGGTATAGAATACAAATACAAATTGAGGAGTGCAAAGAATATCGCCGAGGATAATACCATCTCGGATACTCGAGATTGGAATGAACTTCGAAGCTCTTCCGGTCAGAGGAAACGTCCCAAAAGGTTCCACTGGCCTAGATGGATGTAAGGGATATGCACACCAGAAAATATCCAGAGAAATATCAAAAAGGAAGGCTGCCAACCCCGCATTGAATGACTCTGCAGCTAATCCCCTGGCCGCATTTATGTGGAGAAGACATATGAACAGTGTAATCTTGGCCACCGCAACTCACAGAAGGTCAAAAAAGGGCACAGGGTAGGACAGGCACTCAAGTGAAGATTCAGATAATCAACAAGTGTAGGACCAGGATGATTTGGAAGGGCATATATAATGTGAAGGAGTTCCTCATAGAAAGGGGGAGAAAAAACTGTAATCTACACATAAGAAATAAGATATACAAAAGTGAACCTCCTCGGACTTTGACCGAGGACCGTTTCCTGAATTCAAACTCTTCATTTTGTTCTCCTTAAGACCTGAACTCAACTTGTTGATCGTCTAAATCAATCTGGCCTAACTTTCCTTTCCCACTCTCTAGAAATTCATTGTTTTTGGACCCTTTGGGTTGGTCCATATAATCTTGAACCTAAAGAATCGAAGTCATGTCCTTACGATCACATACGAGAGTAAACGTACAAACATGTGAGCTCTAGAGGCTTATGAAGCATGTGTGGGAGCACTCTCTAGCCGATGTGGGACAACTCCCATACTTTGGCTAAGGAGATAAACCTTGAGGGCCTGGCAACCCAAAGAGGATAAACTTTTAATGTTGCCAAGCTGGGGTATGCCGTGGCCCTCAGGGGTTGCTCGCTCCGTGTCCTCACAATTTTATTTGGATATTTTTTAATGGAGGAGGGGGAGGGGTTTGGAGGAATGAAAATTACTTCTAATATCTCATTTTTAATTTCCCAAATTGTAGAGATTTGGAGGGAGAGTAGAGCATAAAAATGCTTGACCAAATAAATTACCCAATTTACCCTTACCATATTAACAAAATTACAAATTATGAAAAAACAAATTATTCCCCCCCCCCCTTACTTGATTTTAAAAACATCCAAACAATGTGAAAGATAATTATTCTCCTCTACTCTCCTCCTCACTACTCTCTTCTCCTCTAGTCTGCTCTATTCTCCTCTCCCTCTAAACTTCCAAACATAGCATTATTCTCTCTCCCTCTGCTTTACTCCCCTCTACTCTCCCTCCATCCAAACAAGCTATAATTAAATTTATTTTCAGATGCCAGCCTCTTCTTGGACACTTTCTCATAAGTGATCTTTGACTTTCCCATGCCTGCTTGAAGAAAAGGGTTTGGGGATTTGGAGAAAAACTTTTTGCTATATGTCTGATCTTTGGATTTGGGGAAAACACTTTTGATGAACGTCTGGTCTTTACGCCTTTTGTTTATGACTTTATAGGGTAATAAAACCTACACAGTGAGACTAATTGGGTCCGTTTGAATACCGCTTATTTTACTAAAAACTGAAAATTGAAAACAGAAAACAATAAAAAAATAATAAAAAAGTTACTATTCACGCATTTGGCACTGTTCATAAGCCTAAAATCACTATTCATGGACAATGAATAGTGCCAGACGCGCGTCCAGGAAAAAGAAAGAACAAAAAATGCAAAAACGCAACGTGAAAAATGCCAAATCCAAACAAAGACTAAACAACTTGTAGTGTAAGTGGATTTCCAGTTAGGCCTTGTGGATCAAAATGAGTTTTGATTTTTAAATGGCTTTGAGTATTTTGGGTTTAAATTGGATTGGAATGGGTTTTCAGGTTGGGTCATTTGTGAGTTTGGTTTGGATTCCATATTAATTTTCTGCTTGGGCTTTATGGATTTAAATGGGTCTTCTTTAGATCGTGAATACGATTACATTGTGGATTTTGCACAATATCTACTGTATTAATATAAATAAACTATTTATATTAAACATTTATATATTTCATATTTATATTAGATTTTTTTTTTTTTTTTTGTCTTTGTTCTATGAATATTTCTATAATTTGGATGATCGGATTTTATTTTCATATATTTAAATAATTAAAAATAAAATCATTTAAAATTCCAATATTATGAGAATTGATTGATTGAATTTTGTGTTGTACCTGATAGAATTGATTGAAACGAATTTATATATTTGATACAATTATTATTATGTTCGGTGTATCATTACTAATGCACCTGCTAAATGAGCACTAAAATAAAGTTGAAAAATGGCCCCATTCACCTCTAACAACTTAGCTTCCAGGCTATTAAATTTTATACTATTTTATTTTAAAAAAATCTATCAAGCAGGATTAATTAGGCTAATTAAGGTTCAATGCCCTAGCAATATCCAAATGAAGAATAGATTTTACTGTAATTTACACTCTAAAGTTTGAGGAAATTTTGATTTACCCCCTAAAGTTTCACAATTCGAATTTCGAATCTACACACCTATTGTTACATAGCGTTTGGATTTAAGTCATTCTATTCGTGACGTTGATGAGATGGCTGTTAACTGTTATCTCAACTCAGAATCATTAAAATTATGTCATTTTGTTCACATACGAAATTTTTTAATTTAATTTTTCTTATTTTTTTGTTTTTCCTTTTACTCCTTCTGTCTCAAATTATTGCTCATCTACTCATCTATTCCATTTACGGATGTCTCAAAATAATGTCAAGTTTTGTAAAATTAAAATACTTCAATTTACTAAATTTCTATTATATCCCTACTTTATTCCCAAAGGCATTAAAAAAAAAACCAACAAACATTTAAAAAAATCTATCTAATTTGGGCACCTTTTTAGTTGCCTTATTAAACAACTCTTAAAAAAAAAGTTGTGTTGGTTTGTAATTAGGAATACTCTAGTTTTAGTTTGTAATGAGAACTATGAATTATACAAGCAATAAAATATTGCCAATAATTTTCACTTAATTCTTTTTTGGCCGCCACAATAATAAAATTTCCACTCTTGAATTAGCGAAAGTAAAATTCATGGCTTGGAGTTAATACTTAATAGAAATTGTATTTTTGAATTGATCTTGCAAGTTTACCCTATAAGTAGAATTGGTTTCTTATATTTTCATAAGGAGCTTAACTTCTTTTAGTGGTATTGCTTACTTGACTAACAGAATAATGACTTACCTTTAATTTTTTTAATGGCATAGTGTATCTTTTAATTAAAAAATTGCAAAATTGAATTTACTCATAAGAACCTTCACGAATCAAATGTGTAACCTAAATTAACCAAATCACATATGAATCTCCAAGTCCACAATTTGGAGAGAGAAAGAGAGATTGAACCCTAGCCTTATCGTCTTCCTCCACACTATGCCACCTCCTATGATGGTGATGGCGTTATCCTCCACGGGCCACTTTGTTAAATAGTCATGCTTGTACAACCACCACCCTTCACCTACCCTCTCCTCTCCGGCCATCCCATCTCAATGGATTATATGAGTTAATTTAAAGATCAAGTAGGGCTCATTTATCATAATTTATTTAGTTTATTTAACTTATATATAACTTTTTAAGTTTTATTTATAGTACAAATGTATCTTTGTTTAAATTTTTTTTTTTTTTAAGTGTAGTAAACTAGTGAAAATAAACTATTAGTTGAGTTGCTAAGCAGAGCAAAATTATTACAACTGTAAAGCCAAAGAAAGAATAGATGTCAGCACCGTAAATGAGAACTCACAATCACAATATTTTTCTTGGTAACTTTTTTTTTTTTTTTTGGAATAATGAAATTATGTATTAGTTTTTCATAATGGGTTGAACTGGTTACAATTTTGAATGATTTTGGATTTTTTTACTTTTATTTTGTTTTTTAATATGCTTTTTGTTGAATAATTTTTTCACTTGTTTGATCTAGTCTTATTTTTGTTTGGTTTAATAATTGTAATTAATTAAGCTCTTTTTTGGGGGGTTAAGCATTATGATTGGGAGGCCATAATTATTTTTTGAGTAATTACATCCATATGTTCACAACAAATCTTATATGGAGAGGTGCTATGTCCACAACATTTTTACAACATTTTCACAACAAATCATAGGTAGTTAGTTGTTATTGGTTCAAATTTGAACCTAACACTAAGATTACTTTTTTGCCCCAATAACAACAACCTGTCACAGAGGATTTTTTGTAAAAATATTGTGGACATATCATTTCTCATCTTATATGATAAGTTTCTTGTGGGTATAAAAGAGATGTTAGTGTTGAACCCAAATTAAAATCAGCAACAACTTGCCACATAAAATTTGTTATGAAAATGTTGTGGATGTAACATTATATTCATTATTCTTATTTTTATTGAACCCAAATTCTTGTGATTATTAAGTTAGGGTATTCAAAATATTTTTAGGATGGTGAAAATAGGCTATTTTAGTGTGTGTGTGTGTGTGTGTGTGTGTGTGTGCGTGTGTGTGTGTGTGTGTGTGTGTGTGTGCGCGTGTGTGTGTGTGTGTGTGTGTGTTTAAATAAATAAATATATATATATATATATATGTGTGTGTGTTTGTGTGTGTTTAAATAAATGTATATATATATATTAACTCTAAGCAATATTACACCACTTAATATTTTTTAATTAGATACGAATTTTGACAAATCCACTGTTAGATTACATTAATTTCGTATATTCTCCATGCTTGCAAATTTTCATTGTGATCAAAGATTAATAGTCATGTTATTAACTAAATGTTTAAATTTAAGTTTTTGTAGTTTAAAATAATGCATAAAATATGAGTTTATAGATCAAATGGTAAACTACTTCTGATTGCCATAAAAATTGGTATTCATGTTAAGAACATATAGAATATGTTATTCAGCGATTGGGTTCAAGTTACATTTGGTGTAACTCTAAGCATTGTTACTATGGGCACAGGGGCCTAGGATCATGTACAAGGCCACGAAACACTTGGAATCCCAAGATCATACGCTGGGCCTCGCAAGGGGAAGGGCCCAGAAACGCCCATTAGGCCCAATCATGTCCGAGGATGAAGCCATGTCCGAGGAGACGAAAGGCAAATGCAGTGACTCCCAGAACGTATTGGTGCGCTCTGGAACCAATAAGGATGACCGAGGTGCAGACCTCACCCCTGATGAGTGGAACCCCCTAAAATATCTAAGGAAAAGGCTGCCAACACCGCATTAAATGTGCTGCACCTGCTCCCATGGCCGCATTTATGTGGAGAAGACCCCTGAACAATGTAATCTTGGTCACCGCAACTCTCAGGAGACCGAAAAAGATACATGATGGGACAGGTACTCAAGTGGAGGCTTAAACAACCGACAAGTGTAAGGTGTAGATGGTTTAGAAGGTGCTATATAATGTAGAGGTCTCTTTCAAAAAAGGGGGACAGAAAAAACTGGTGGAAAGAAACTAAGTACAATTAAACTGAACAAAATCTCCTCGGACCATTGCCGAGGACGTCTTCTTGAATTAAATCTTGCATTCTATCTTTTCTTTGGCCCAAATCTATCGGGTTGTTTGTTTATCCAATTCTAGCCCAGTTCTCGCTTCCCATTTTTTCTCTACTAATTCATTATTGTTGGGCCTTCAGGCTGGTCTATTCTCCTTTGGGCCGGTACGCCGAAATCGTGTCCCTACAATTGGCGCCGTCTGTGGGGAGCTAGTGGTTTAGAGTGTTAGACAATCAGTCATGGTAGGGTCAGGTCAACACCAATCCGAATCTATGGCATCACATGGGGAACGCCATTCTCAAAAGGATCAAGAAGGAAGTGTGCATACCATCCACTCTGATGAAAGTCATTCCAAGGGTGGTAGCCATATTTCCCAGGAGGAGCGCGCCAGGACCATGAAGAAAGAAATAGACTACTTAAAGAAGAAGTTACGCCGAGAGTGGCGAAGGCGAAGTCCCTCAGTCTCTGACCTTTCTACAAGTGGCGAAGACAGTAATGAGTACAGGCGCAGATCAAGGACACCCCCGAGTAAGACCTTCTCGTACGAGACGGATGATCGCCGAGAGCGTGAAAGAGAAGGTACATCTTCGAGGGGCATGGGAAATGATGCCATGACCAAAGCGCTCAGCAGAATATCTAAATCTCCCTTCACGCGTAAGATCGATGGGGGACAGCTCCCCAAGCGATTCACTCAACCTACATGCACTCTCTATAACGGCCGCACGGACCCGGTTGAACATGTTAGTTACTTCAACCAGAGAATGGCAATGTACTCCAGCAATGAGACCCTTATGTGCAAAGTGTTCCCATCCAGTTTGGGACCGGTAGCGATGAGATGGTTCGACGGACTGAGAGCGGGTACTATTAACTCTTTCAAGGAGCTTACGCAGGCATTTGGATCCCGTTTTTTCACCTGCAGCAGAGTCCCTCGGCCTCTGGACTCCTTGCTGTCTTTGTCCATGAGGGAGGGGGAAACTTTGAAAACATACTCGGATAGATACTGGGAAATGTTCAACGAGATAGAGGACGATTTTGACGACATGGCCGTCAGGACCTTTAAGGTCGGCCTACCCGCCGAGCACGGCCTGAGAAGATCTCTGACTGGAAAACCCGTCACCAGCGTGCGCCAACTTATGGACCGAATCAACAAGTACAAAAGGGTCGAAGAAGACCAGCAGCAGGAAAAAGGCAAAGCTAAGGTTATCCCTTACAAGAGGAGGGATTTCAGGTCGAATCGTTTCAACAACAATCGCCCTAGGAGAGACTCTGAAGCCCCAGTAGCTCAGGCTGTTAATACTCTATTCTGGGAACCGATACATCAAATCTTGGAAAAAATTAAAGACGAGCCATATTTCAGATGGCCGAGCAAAATGATTGTTGATCCAGCAAAGCGCAATCAAAGTCTTCACTGTCAGTACCACAAGGAGCGGGGTCATACAACTGAGGATTGCAGAATCTTATGGGGTCATTTACAGCAGTTGATCCGAGAGGGTAGACTCAAGCAGTTTCTGACCCAGCCCGGCGGACAAGGCAATCAGGCAACACCCGGGGGTCAAAGCGGCGCTTATTCCAGGCCCCCTTTGGGATTCATCCACGTCATTCTAGCTGCTCCGGGCAGAACGGGATCTTGCCCTTCCCAGGTAATGTCAATCACAGGTTCACAGGCCGAGACCCGCGAACCTGAATCCAAGCGGATCAAAACAGAAGCTCGCCCAGCTTTAAGCTTCTCGGATGAGGATAAGGTCAGAACCATACAGCCACACGATGACGCCCTAGTCGTAACTCTCAGAATCGGTGGCTACGACGTTAAAAGAGTATTGGTGGACCAGGGCAGCGGAGCCGAGATCATGTATCCAAATCTCTACAAGGGGCTTAATCTCAAGCAAGAGGACTTGGCGAGTTACGATTCGCCTTTGGTCGGCTTTGATGGAAAGGTCGTTGTTCCGCGTGGATAGATCAGATTGCCAGTTCAAGCCAGCTTGAGGGTAGTGGAGGTGGACTTCATCGTGGTGGATGCCTACTCCCCCTATACCGCCATCGTAGCACGGCCTTGGCTCAATGCTCTTGGGGTTGTCTCGTCTACCCTTCACCTCAAAGTGAAGTACCCTTCCGGCGATCAAGTTGAGGAGCTAATTGGAAGTCAATCTGTGGCCAGGCAGTATCTGGTGGCCGCCATAACACGCAGATCGGAGTTAGAGCTCTCGGCCTCTTCCATTAAAGCATTATGGCAATCAGAGGTCAGGGCCTCCCTTCCTGAGGTGAAGGCCAAGGATGCGGAGTGCGAGGAATTGGAACTGGTCGTCATTGAGGATGACCCGGAGAAATTCTTTCAAGTCGGCGCTCAATTGCCTCCCTAGGAGAAGAAAGAGTTGGTGCACTTCCTGAAGCAAAACGTAGACATATTTGCCTGGAGCACCTATGAGGCTCCCGGAATAAATTCGAGCTTCATTTGCCATCACCTTAACATCAATCCATCTGTCGCCCCCAAAAGGCAGCCTCCTCGGCGCTTGTCGAAAGATCACTCGGACGCCGTTAAAAAGGAGGTCACAAAACTTAAGAAGGCAGGAGCAATCAAGGAAATTTTCTATCCGGACTGGCTAGCCAACACAGTGGTAGTGAAGAAGAAGAATGGCAAATGGCGAGTATGCGTAGACTATACGGACTTGAACAAGGCCTGCCCGAAGGATCCTTTCCCAGTGCCCCGAATTGACCAGCTGGTGGACGCGACTGTAGGGCACCCCAGGATGAGCTTCCTGGACGCTTTCCAAGGATATCATCAGATACCTTTGGCCCTGGAGGACCAGGAGAAAACGGCTTTCGTCACCCCCATCGGAAACTACCATTACAAGGTAATGCCGTTCGGACTGAAGAATGCAGGTTCTACTTATCAACGAATGATGACGCGGATGTTTGAACCGTATCTGGGCAAATGCGTCGAAGTCTATATCGACGACATGGTAGTCAAGAGCAAGAGAGAGGCCGAGCACGTCAAGGACCTCAAGAATGTCTTCGAAATCCTAAGAAACCACAAGCTACGGCTTAACGCTTCCAAATGCTCCTTTGAGGTGAACCCAAGTCAGGTCAAAGCAATTAACAACCTGCAACCTCCTCGGAATCCTAAGGAAGTACAAAGACTCACGGGAATGATTGCTGCCCTCAACCGGTTTATATCACGATCTGCGGATAAGTGCAAACCCTTTTATCGACTATTGAACAAGTGGAAGGATTATGAGTGGACCGAGGAGTGCGCCCTGGCCTTCCAGCAATTGAAGGAATATCTTTCTCGGCCACCCATTATGTCTAGACCCGAGGCAGACGAGGTCTTATTTGCCTATATCGCAGTTGCTGTCCACGCCATGAGCCTAGTGCTGATAAGAGTTGATAATGACACACAGAGGTCCGTATGTCAGCAAGGCCCTACATGATGCCGAGATCAGATTTCTGCCACTAGAAAAGGCCATCCTGGCCGTGGTCCATGCCACACGCAAGTTGCCTCACTACTTCCAAGCCCACACTGTCGTTGTCCAGACACAGCTACCACTCAAAGCCTTACTTCGAAGTGCTGATTATACGGGAAGGGTTGCTAAATTGGGGGACGAAGCTAAGGGCGTATGACATCAAGTATATGCCCCGCACCTCTGTGAAGGGGCAGGTCCTAGCCAATTTTGTCGCCGAATTCACTAAAACACCAGTGGAGATGGGCCTGGAGACGCTGCACATGGATGAAAATTTAGTTGGGGTAGTCTCCAAACTAGAAGCCTCATCTTGGAAGGTTTATGTCGATGGTGCCTCAAACTCTAAAAGAGCCGGAGTGGGCCTAGTCCTGATCTCCCCTGAAAACGTCACAATCGAAAAGTCATTGAGACTCGGGTTCGCGGCCACCAACAACGAGACTGAATATGAGGCCCTCCTGGTTGGAATGACCATGACCTAGAAGTTGGGTGCAAAGGTTGTGGACATGTTCTCGGACTCCAGATTGGTCGTGGGTCAAGTCCGAGGAGATATGGAGGCTCGTGATCCCAGAATGCAGGAATACCTGGACCAGGTCAGGCACTTACAGACCCGCTTCGATTCATTCAACCTATTGCATATTCCCCGAAGCAAGAACACCCACGCGAATTCCCTCGCTACTCTAGCAACCTCCTCGGCGCGTGGTCTGCCGAGGACAATCCTGGTCGAAGAACTTGTGAAGCCCCACAGGTCGGGGATAGGGGTATCCACCATCCATCAAACAACGGTAGGCCCTAGCTGGATGGACCCCATTGTTCGTTTCCTTAGAGACGACACCCCTCCTGAAAGCAAGCCAGAAGCAGACAAAATACGGAGGAAGGCCCCTCGTTTCTGGCTGTCTGAGGATCATAAGCTATACAAAAGGTCTTTCTCATGCCCCTACCTGTTGTGTATCCATCCTAAAGCGGTGGAAATTCTCCTGGAAGAACTACATGAAGGAATCTGTGGCAGCCACATGGGGGGAAGGTCTTTATCTCATCGTGCTCTCACCCAAGGGTATTGGTGGCCCAACATGCACAGGGAAGCCCAAGACTACGTAAAGAGATGTGATCAGTGCCAGAGATTCGCCCCAAACATACACCAACCTGGAGGGAAACTCAACCCCTTATCTAGCCCCTGGCCTTTCGCCTAGTGGGGCCTGGATATTGTCGGCCCTTTCCCCAAGGCTACAGGGAACAGGAGATACCTAGTGGTCGGCATGGACTACTTCACCAAATAGGTCGAAGCTGAGCCATTGGCCAACATCCGAGATGCCGACATGAAGAAGTTCATCTGGAAAAACATTATCACTCGGTTTGGAGTCCCCCATACTCTCATCTCAGACAATGGTCTTCAATTCGACAGCAAATCCTTTCGAAGATATTGCTGCGGGCTAGGTATAACCAACTGCTACTCCACCCCGGCCTACCCTCAAGGGAACGGGCAGGCCGAGGCCACAAACAAGGTCATCGTGGGCGGACTCAAAAAGAGGTTAGAAGACGCCAAAAGAAAATGGGTCGAGGAACTGCCGCACGTGTTGTGGACGTATCGGACCACCCTACGAAAATCCACTGGAGAGACCCCTTTTTCTCTAACTTATGGGGCTGAGGCGGTCATCCCGTTGGAAACTGGGTTCCCTACGCTAAGAACAAGCTCTTTCACTCCTGACCATAACAACAATTTGTTGGAGAAAGATCTGGACCTGATTGACGAACAAAGGGAAGCCGCAGCGATCCGACTAGCCTACTATCAGCACAAGCTAAAACGAGGATACGACGCTAATGTGAAGCTAAGGCCTTTGGCGCCGGGAGATCTGGTACTGAGGAAAGTAGTCGGAACTGCGAAGAACCCCGCTTGGGGCAAGCTAGGGCCGAACTGGGAAGGACCATACCGAATTACATCTGTAGCTGGAATAGGAGCATACTACTTGGAGGATCTGAAAAATCAAGCAATGCCCCACCCATGGAATGTAAATAACCTAAAAAGGTATTATTATTAATAAAAATGTGCTTCACTACAAGTTTCGCATTTTCTTTACTTTATGAATGGTGTTTAATTGCTCCAAATCGGAAGAATCAATGGAGCCTTGGTCATACCTGGAACCTCGGACTATATGCCTTGGGCCACTAAGTGTTAAACAGATCCTAAGCTTAGCCTGGCCCCTCAGACCACCTGCTTTGGAAAAATTAACACGACCCTAAATTTGTCTAAGTGTTAAACAGATCCTAAGCTAAGCCTGGCCCCTCAGACCACCTGCTTTGGAAAAATTAACACGACCCTAAATTTGTCCAAGTGTTAAACAGATCATAAGCTAAGCCTGGCCCCTCGGACCACCTGCTTTGGAAAAATTAACACGACCCTAAATTTTTCTAAGTGTTAAACAGATCCTAAGCTAAGCCTGGCCCCTCAGACCACCTGCTTTGGAAAAATTAACACGATCTTAAATTTTTCTAAGGGAATCAAGTCAACACCTACTTGTGACTCAAAAACCGTACATTGAAAATGCATGATTAACCCTATGAATTGACACGCCATGTTGGTACAGATTTGTTTAGAATGATTAGAAGAATCATAGCATAGAGTGCAATAAATAAACACGTAGTACATATAAAAAAAAAAGGAGGACCTCTTCATTTATAAAGTCAAAGATACACCGAGAGCTGGCAACGACACGTGTACATTAAAAAAAAAAAAAACAACAACAACAACAACAAAGAAATGAAAGTCCTAAGTCCTAAGCCTCGGGAGTGGGAGGATCGTCTGTCTGGCTTGGCTCACCCTTGGCCATCGTTTCATCGCCTTCAATCACTACTGCACTTGGAACCTCAGAGACTGCCTCCTTGGCCTCGGCTTCCTTAGCTGCGGCAGCATCTGGAGCATCTGAGAAGGAATCATCCGGAATCTCGTGAATGTTGGGATGATAGTACACCTTCTCGGATCCCTTTAAGGCCGAGTCTGCAAGAACTCCGGCCGCATTAAGGGCTTCGGCCCATGTCGCGTCACAGAATTCCCTACAGGCCTCGGCCAGTTCTTCAATGAGCCTGGCTTCTGTTTCTTCCATGCCCAGCTGATAAGATGCCTGCTTCTCAGCTTCGAAGGCCTCCTTGGCCAGTTGAGCAGCCTCCTTGGCCCGTTGAAGCTCGGCTTTCAGATCCAGCCCGAGTTGCCTCGACGTCGCCAACTCCAGCTCAGTCTTGTACAACAACTTGCGCTGGTCCTCGGCCTGGGTCTCAGCAGACTTCAACCTGGCTTTGGCACTTTTTTATCCCGCTCGGCGATGAATAATTTTGCCTGGAGCTCTTGGCTTTCTGCCTTTGCAACTCCTGTGGCCTTCTCGGCTTCACGGCGGAGGAGCATCTCATTTTTCGCCTCCCCTCGGGCCTCTTTGACCCACTCCTCCGCCACGAAAACCTCTTGCGTTTTCTGATCAAAAATAAGATAATCACATAAATGAAGAAATATAAAGAAGATAGGCAGAAACTCAGCAAAAGGAATTTAAAGACTCACCATAGCCAGATCCCTCTTCAAGCACAGGAAGAGGTCCTGCTGCTTCAGATTACTCACTGCCTCCATGTCTTTGGGCAGGAGGAGTGGCTGCTCCAAAGCTTCAGCCACGTATGCGGCTTGGCCTCTTCGGTACTCCCTGACCGAGGAATCCCACGAAATGGGAGCACCGTCCACCTCAAGCTGAGGAGACCAGGTACGCGCCGGTATGTGCACATCCGCCCTGTTCTGGTCGCCCTGGCTTTCAATGGAAGTTGATCTTCTATCTCAGGGCTTCATGGCTGTCTTTTGCTGTTTGGTTCCCTTTTCCTGTATGATCTCCCCCTCCTCCTACTCTCCTATCGGTTTCTTCCTCTTCAGATCAGGAATGGGCTCTAGGCCCAAATCAGTTGGAGGAGGAGGGAGAGGTGGAAGCGTGGGAGGAACTTGAAGTTTCTTGGCGTCCTTCGAAGTCCCTCCCTTTGACCGCCCAGCTAGCAACTCCTTTAGGCCCTTACCCTTCTGGTTCGGAGCCATCTCTTCGTCGAACGAGCTATCCAAACAAGTCACCACAGCAACTGGGGCTTGTGCGCTCAGACGATCACCAGTCTCAACGCCGAGGCTTGGAGAGTGAGTTGTCTCGGGCACCGGCTCACTTTCCTCCTCGAATCTAAATTGGTCTATCTCCTCTTCTAAAGATAGACGCGACGAAGCAGTCCCCTCCTCGGCAGCTTCAGCGGTTTCTATTGGAATTTGTTGCAGGGGAGCTACGTGAAGCGGGACACCCTAGGGTATCAGGAGTTTGACGGGAGGAAGGTCGTGATTGGCTAAAAATCCTGGCTTCGACACGTCGATCCTGCGAATCCGGTGATCGCCAGCCCTTATGCTGTTGCCAATCTCTTGGAACAACCTCGAGATTGGTTTGAAGTCCAAGATCTTGTGAATGGCCCGCAGCTGCCCGTCCTCGTTCACAAAAATCTCTGCGCGGAGCAGAAAGTTTAAGGCTGGGACGTTTGTGTGGCTCAGCCGAGGAGCTACTATGTTTTTGTCTAGAAAACCGAAAAGAAACGAATGGTTAGAAAATCCAGGCATAGCACCAAGAGGACAACAAAAATGACAAGGAAACAATGGCATAGTTAGCACCGAAGAATCTACAATCTAAAAAAAAAAGGGGGGGAAAACGGACTTAAAGGTTTCCCACCTGGGTCCCCCTCTTTAACGGGGCAGTGGACGCCATCATGCCATGCTCCGGAGGCTATCTGGTAATCGTCCTTCATGTTCTTATTGGACCTAGGGAGGCAGGAGATGGGTCTAACGACGGGCGAGCGGGATTTAAGGTAAAATCCCCCGTCAGATTGCGTGTGACCCTCATACAGGTGCACCACGTCATACCAGGTGAGCCCTAGTCCGAGGTGCCTATTCAGCGTGTCAATGCTACCTAGAATCCTGAAGACATTAGGCGCACACTGCTGAGGGCACAACCTATGGTGGAAGAGGTAGTCGCGGGTGATCCTACCCATGGGAAGCGTCATCCCTCCTTCCAAAAAGGCTATCACTGGGATAACGACCTCCCCCTCCCTCCTATCCAAGTCTATTCGGTCTGGATGACAATATTGCAGACCTACCTCTTCGGGAATATGGTATTTACTCTTAAAAACCTCTATTTTTACAGGGGAGTCCACTAACTCCATGAACTTGCCCATATTGACTAACTAAAGGAAGGGTGATGTAATCAACTTCCTATAAATTAAGGTCTACAAGGCCGAGAGGTTTGGCCGAGGAGAAAATTAACTACAGAAGGCAAACCCACACTTTGGCGTTTGTGAAAAAAAATAGAAAGGAACACTAACCTTCGGAATGTTAAAAGGGTAAACTGGGTTTTTGTTGCAAAGAATAAGGAGAGCTCGAGGAATCTGTGTTGGTAGGAGATCTCAAGGAATGCGAGTTGGAGAAGTTGAAAATAAGAAAAGTGAGGAAATGATTTCCCCTAGGTGGCTATTTATAGAGGGAACGGAAGTTATCCCGCTCAAATCTTTAAATAAAATGTCCACCGTTGGATCCACCCCTTACCGTTCGATGGACACGACATAACGCTGCCTAGAGCAATCAATGCTGGTTCGCGATTTTCGAAGCATCGATATTACTCAAGAAGCGCACAAAGTGGCAATCTGGTACAAGCAAGCCTACGAACAAACTGGTGCACCTTCAGCAAATCAAAACTCTTCTTTTCTCCTCGGACAGAAGGGAAAAAGTCAGAGTTTTGAGGGGCTATTGTGGGCACAGGGGCCCAGGATCATGTACAAGGCCACGAAACACTTGGAATCCCAAGATCATACGCTGGGCCTCGCAAGGGGAAGGGCCCAGAAACGCCCATTAGGCCCAATCATGTCCGAGGATGAAGCCATGTCCGAGGAGACGAAAGGCAAATGCACTGACTCCCAGAACGTATTGGTGCGCTCTGGAACCAATAAGGACGGCCGAGGAGCAGACCTCACCCCTGATGAGTGGAACCCCCTAAAATATCTAAGGAAAAGGCTGCCAACACCGCATTAAATGTGCTGCACCTGCTCCTATGGCCGCATTTATGTGGAGAAGACCCCTGAACAGTGTAATCTTGGTCACCGCAACTCTCAGGAGACCGAAAAAGATACATGATGGGACAGGTACTCAAGTGGAGGCTTAAACAAGCGACAAGTGTAAGGTGTAGATGGTTTAGAAGGTGCTATATAATGTAGAGGTCTCTTTCAAAAAAGGGGGACAAAAAAAACTGGTGGAAAGAAACTAAGTACAATTAAACTGAATAGAATCTCCTCGGACCATTGTCGAGGACGTCTTCTTGAATTAAATCTTGCATTCTATCTTTTCTTTGGCCCAAATCTATCGGGTTGTTTGTTTATCCAATTCTAGCCCAATTCTCGCTTCCCATTTTTTCTCTACTAATTTATTATTGTTGGGCCTTCAGGCTGGTTTATTCTCCTTTGGGCCGGTACGCCGAAATCGTGTCCCTACAGTTACATTGCCCAATAACTAGTTAATGAATTTATATTTTAAAAATTCCACCATTGGATTACATGTTCTATTTAAACTACAAAAACTTGAATTTATACAATTGATAAATGGCATGACTATTGATCTTTAATCACCTTGAAATTTTGCAAGTATGGAGAATATACAAAGATAATGTAATCCAACAGTCTATTTGTCAAAATTCACTTCCAATTAAAAAATATTTTTTAATGTTGCTGTTTACGCTTGACTTTAGCTTCAAAAATGTGAAAGAAAATCCAGCCAAAATTTGCATTTTT
Organism: Lithocarpus polystachyus; assembly: GCA_033629205.1. NCBI lineage: Eukaryota > Viridiplantae > Streptophyta > Magnoliopsida > Fagales > Fagaceae > Lithocarpus > Lithocarpus polystachyus. Next base: position 50,864,302 of record CM066168.1, read on the forward strand.
TCCTCTTTTTTTTTATAGACATTTTCAGTGCTTCTCACTCTTAAATCCATAGAAAAACCAACAGATTAGGCAAGCTCCTTATGAGCTAATATGAAGTATTATTAAATTTATATTAGATTTACATGATTTATAGTTTCTAGACTTCCATATCACCTCTATCTCAATATATTAAATATTACTAGATTTGTTTTCATTGCTAAATTATCTTTTGATTTAAGAATAATACATTTGCATAGGAATTTGCTATTTATTAATTTATTTTAAAAGTGATTTTTATTTAATCAAAATAATTTCTACTTGAGGAATTATTATACAATATTTATTCATGTTGATTTATGCTATACTATTTTTTATTAACCTTATAATATAATGAAAATTTATTTGAAAGTTTGTTTCAATTTTTTAGATATTTTAGTTAATTTTGCTAATATTTACAAATTTAATACCTTTATTTTGTTTTAATTTAATTAATTACTAAATTAATTGTAACATTATCACGGTTTGACCTCAGTCAAACCTCTGATGAATCTTAAAAACCTTAAACCTCTCCTTTTACTGGTTTTTTGAATGGTCCGGGAATGAAAACCATGTTTTTTATTATAATTAGGAGTTAGAACAACACTGGCTGATGCTTTTCTTCAAGTTAGTCTTCAACCACTAAGCTTCTTCAACAGATAAGATTGTAGGGTATCTGTCATGTGAGTTGTTAACTTCTCATTATACTATCTAGCGAATTCATCCATCAATGCTTTTGAATCCTTAAGCTTTGTGCTTGAATTTGCTCATTCCATATTCGGGTTATGATGTTTGAAAGACAACTAATTGAGATGGCCCTAAATTTAATGATTCAAGAGTAAAGCTGTACCGAATGAGCTTACTTTTTTGTAGGGTTTTACTTGGGGTCAATTGGGAGCATTTATTTATTTGAGAACTAAGTCAAGGATTTTATTGATCAAGAAACTAAAGAAAATCATAGGTTAGAAAAGAAATTATATATTCAGGAACATCTTCTAACCAAACTTGATATTCCTTGAAGGACTTTACCTTTCTGGCACGAGCATGGGCAACCTTAAGGTTGTTGCCATTGCATTTCATATGGCTAAAACTAGCATAGCGAGGGGATGAAGTCAACTTTTTGCAATCGCCTAGTGTAACTCCCAAAAAAAAAAAAAGCACCAAACATTGTCGTCCATATCTTTTTTTTTATCCTGTCTGTTGAAGAAACTACGATTGGCTCAAATTAACAATTCAAGGAGAGATGGCAATTATAATGTAATTTTGGATTGATTGAAGGGAAATATTTCATTAGTAGATGTGGCCAACAGGTCAAGTTGAGTTAATTGATTCGGATAAAATATAGGTCATTTTAAGTGGGTTAGAATTTAGTAACGGATTAAGACAATCTACTTTCATAAGAGAATGCAGGAGAGACTAAGACAAGTTTTCACAGAATGAGATTATCTAGCAAAATTAAATGAAAACTTGTCATACTTTCACATGTTCAGTTGCTATATTGAAAAATTGTTCAGCATTTAAATATACTTTCATTGTAGCCCTCTAAGAGAATGCAGGAGATTGTCTTCATACTTTCCAGTTACTCAAAGGAAAATGAAAAGAAGATTGAAAGCAATTCCAAAACTAAGAATTAAGAAAAACTACTTTCATTGTAGCCCCCTAAAAAAACTACTAACATTCTATAATTTGATTAAGTTGGACACAAGTTAGATGATTTAAGATTTAAGAGAGAGAGTCTATCCTTTCAGTCAAAAAAAAAAAAAAAAGATTTAAGAGAGAGAGAGAGAGAGAAATACGGAACAAATATATGAGCATCAAATATTAAATCTTCAGCAACAGCTTTGTCATCAATACATCGATACCTGGGCTTCAAAGTTGCGCAAACCATGTTAGAGCCGGACCCACTAGTCACTAGATTCAATCAATCGATCAATAAATCTCACCTCTATCTCCTTTATCATCCTACGCCCCCCTCTCTCTCTCTCTCTCTCTCTCTCTCTCTCTCTCTCTGAAACCAAAGCCCTACGAGCAACGAAGACCAAGATTGTCCATCGATTTGTATATGCCCGGACATGTTTGTTGTTGGAGCATTTTAATATTATATGATAAAAATGAATAAATGTTACAAAATAAATGTAAAGATTATGAGAGTGAATATGGAAGATAAGGAGTTAGTGAGAATGTTTAATCCCACATTGAAAAGGAAAGAGACTTTTTTATTCTTTTTAATTGTGGTGATTAATGGGCTAACATGAATTGTCTCAGATAATGGGCTAGATACGTGCGCAATGGGGAGGTGAAGAGTGGAGGTATCAAAATAGGAAGTGCGCCTCAGATAATGGCTGGCTTTTGCTTGTGATTGCTGGGTGGGTTTGAATCGGTGGTCATGGGTTTAAATCAGCCGGCTACTTTAAGTTTTGGTGGTTGTTGGATGTAAAATAAGCAATGAAGCAAAATAATTGTGTTTGGATACTGCTTATTTTGCTGAAAACACTGTAGCAAAATAATTTTTAAATATGTAAATAGTGTCGTGAGAACCATTTTTAATAAAATTTTTACTGAAAAAAGAGGTTTGTGGGTCCTATGAACAATGCACGAGACCCACTGAAAAAGCATAAAAGCCACAGAAACGTGCTTCTCGAAGAAAAAAGAAAAAAAGAAAACGCAGACGTAGACGTAGACACAGTTTCAGCACTATCCAAACAGGTAATAGTGGCCACGTCAAGCATTTTACTGCGTCCAGTGTTTTTGTAGGTCCTGTGCACCGTTCACGGGACCCGCAAGTACTTTTTTTTTTTTTTAGAAAAACAACTTTAAAACTTGATCCCACGATACTATTCACACTTTTAAAAATTATTTTGCTATAGTGTTTTCAGTTTTCAGCAATAAACAGTATCCAAACAGACCCGACTCTTTTTGCATATTTGGATGCTAATGCATAGTTCCTTTTTTGTCCTTGAGGGAGGGAAATTTAAAATTTCCCACTAGCGATTTTGGTTTTCCTTTGAGGTGGGTATATCATATATGTAATGCAACTATTTTGTTAATGGTGATTCTCATAAATATTATAATATAAACCTATTACTCACACTATGTTGTCATCTACCATTAATGGCTTACCACCTCAAACATTACTTTATGATTCATCAATTACAATTACACAATCATAAACAAAACAAAACAAAACAAAACAAAAACAAAAAAAAAAAAAACAAGCAAACAAAGAAACAAAGAAACAAAACATAACTTGGTAGTTTTACAAAAGCATCAAGTATTATAAGAAAAGATCTTGGTTGAACCTGGACTAGCAAATTTAAAACAATCCTACTTAATGAGTTCACCCATTATTCTTGAAGGCGACTTAGAATTGGTAATCAAGTCCCCGTGCAGTGAAGAGAGGTCCCTTCGTTTGGACATATTTTTGAGTCAACAAAGAATATGATAGAAGCCAACCATGTTTCATTTTCTTAGGTTCGTTGTATTGGTAATTATGTTGCTCATACCCTAGCTAAACATATTAGACATGTTAGTGGATACATGGTATACTTGAAGCCGATGTTAGCTAAAGTTTTCTAATAAAATTTCCCAGGTTCTTTCTCAAAAAAAAAAAAAAAAAAAAAAAACTATGATATTTTCAAAAAATACATAATAATGCCTAGTTAGCTCAACTAGTAAAATCTCTTATTATTGAATAAGAAATCTAAGGTTTGAACTTTACCAACACCAAAAACCGATTGGTATCTTTGCCTGATAGAAAACAATCATCCTAAAATGAATGTTGTAGGTTGAAATTTTACTATATCTATTAAAAAACAAAGTGATAAAACCCCAATTATAAATCATAATTACATTTAATTCAAGTCATCTTGCTTGAAACCATAACTAGATTGAAAGCACTAATCTAATGTAAAAACCCACTTTGTTAGATAATCTTAACCCAACCATAATCTAGCCTAATTGGGATTGCTAAACATTAATTAGGATTTGTATTTGTAATTAAAATCATCACAAGGGGCTACCCCTAAGGGATTAGTTTTTGTAATTATTCAATGTGCATGGGACACAGGGGTTATATTCACTCGAGGGGTAATCATGCACTCTAAGAGCCCTTGAAACTTATGCTAGCACAAAAGAGAGAGAGAGAGAGTGTTCATTTGGGGATCCGCTTATTTTGCTAAAATTGAAAATTTTTTGCTAAAAGTACAGTAGATAAAGATAAAAGTTAACTAAAATAGTATAGTGAGACCCATAAATAGTGCAAAAAAGTGCAGTGAGACTCAGACTTTTAGGGTCTATTTGGGATTCGCTTTTTCTGCTGAAACTGAAATTTTTTTGCTGAAAGTACTGTAAATAGAGGTAAATATTAGTTGAAATAGAAATAGTATAGTGGGACCCATGAATAGTATCAAAAAGTGCAATAGAACCCATGAATAGTAACAAAAATAAGTTGAATAGTAAAACAAGTTAACGAAAAATAAGCTAACCAAATAGACACTAAATCACAAATTTATTCCTCAACTATAAGGTAGTGTTAAATTTGGTTCATCAAATGTGAATTGTGTCAATTTAGTCATTCAACTACTAATTATATCAATTAAACCCTAAAAATACATAATCAACTCAAATGAATCCAAAATTGTAAAAATCAAAATCATACTTAGGATTGATAGAGGGGTTTCACAGATTGGATAAAGGAGCATGAGATCCACTTATATTAGGAAAAAAAATTGACAATTACTTTTGTACATTAAATAATTAATAAAATTACAAAATTATCCATAAAAAACATAATTTTATTTTAATTTTGGTTAATTTAGATACTCTATATCAGTAGTAGTCCATAATAAATACATACTGATATGAGGTGAGATGTGAGTACAAAGTCATATTTACTGATTTGATTATTGATACATATTACCAATTGTAATTTACAACTGCTAAGATTGGCATAGTCATCAATATCATACGATACTCAATACATATAGTATAATACGTATCATTTTGTACAAAAATGTTTCACGCCGTAAGAGAATATCGAAAGTGCTCATGAATCATACGAGACAGAAATGTATATCGTACAATACATAGACATATGATTTAAAATGAGCTTTTTTGTTTAAATTTGTGTGTTTTTTTTAATCTATCATGTTGTTAGACTTGTTTTTAACACAAAATTATTGTGTCACTTAATTTAGCCCAATTAGATAACATGTACATAATTTTTTTTCTCTCTCCTACAAAATTTGGACTGCACACTTACACTTCACTTTCATATGCAAATTTATCTTCTATTCTATGAATAAGTTATAAATTGACAATATAATTATTTTTTATTTTGTCAGTATTTTTATAAGTCTAAGAAGCTATAATGCCAAGAAGAAATAAATAATTAATTAATTATTAAAATAAAAGAAAAAGAAGAGATAGTAAATGTTGATGATGATGAATCAAATCTTAACAAATAAATAAATTTGCAAAGTGATGAACATGATGATAACATTGACTTAGATGGAGTTGATTAGGCAAGATGATGAATATGTGAAAATAAATTATTACTTTAGGTAATTTGTCATGTATTATCACCTTTGAGTTTAATCAATTTGAATGTGTATTTTATAAACAAATGTTAATTTAATTTATTTGGCAAGCTTGTTAAATATTATTACATAAGTGATGATTAAATTAGTCATTAGTTGAATTTATTCCAAATTTATAATGAATATATCATTTATATATGTATATCAATTTTATAAATTTATTAAGTGTTTATATATCTTATGATATACAATACAATACATGATATAGGAAAATAAAAAATTGATTCATGATACGATTCATGTTTTGACAACTATGAAGATTGGATGGCAATAAGTTTAGGAACTCCAAAAATTCCACATCTAAGATTTCAAAACTTGTTCTCATGTCAAGTAATCTTGTTAGTAATCACACATGCAACGATGCACTTCCAACCTACTCAAATTTACACAACATGCCAATTTCGAAGCGACCCTATATGTGAAATATGTAAACGAGTCCCTAAAATGATTACACGTGTTGTGGCCTGTGAGAATGCCCTTTGACTTGAAATATGATAGAACTAGTTGCTTAGAGCATTAGCATATGAGGTGTAAACCCCCCAAATTTTTAAATATATATAACTGAAGTTTTTGTCTTCTTCTTCTTCTTTTTTCTTTTTTATCTTACAAAAGCTTGCCATGAAAGCTTTGGAGGCCTTACAATTTTCCAAATCATTTTTTTAAAACAAATTTTTTTTTAATTTTTTAACTACAAAATACATGAAACCTTTGAAAACAAAAACCAAAACCCGAGAACCTCTTTGTCCCCAATCAAGCCAAACCAAACCATTCGACTACTTTGTGATATATTACTATCAAACACAGACCCACAAACATCTCTCACCAATTCACATCCTTCCTCTCTCCTCCATTCCCGACTATGACAAGGTCAAGTCAGGCGCTCCAAGATTGGGTTTTTTTTTTATGGTTATTTGTTATCTCATAAGCTAGAGTGAAAACAAACCACAGTGCGTGTATCCAGTTCTTTTCTTTTATTTTTCTAAATTTAACTGTGTTTCTTGTGCAATTATATATGTAATTATTAAACAAAGTCTTGAAAATACTCTTTTTTTTTTTCTTTTTTTGTTTTTCCTAATGGAAACCAAATTTGTTAATTCTACTATATAAGTTTGTTGCTTTGCAGTAGCTAATAAATCACTATAGACTTTTTTTTTTTTCCATCCCTTTCCTCAATTCGTAATCTAAATATCTATATATATTATAAAACCAAAACTTTTGACTTTTCTATGACTTTTTTTTAAAAACTTTTTAAGAGCTTGCCAAGTAGGATTTAAAGCTCTCACAAATTTTCACATCAGAAATATTTAAAAAATAATAATAAACTAATTAAAAAAACCTCTCTTTCTACTCTAAAAGCAAACCTCGATAAAATTTTGAAAAAAACCATTTTCTATTTCAATAGTTTTTGTGAGTAGACTTAAAGAACCAACCAAGAAACAACAATTAACAAATCAAGCAAAAGATTGTTATCTATCCTCTCTCAAACGCAGGAATTAATCCTTCTTCAGTGGAATTCTGATCACAGATTTGATGATATTTTAATCTTAATCGCTAGTTTAAATTTAATAAAAAACCTGTCATCGGTACACCAGGTTAGCTATAAAACCCGAGAGAGAGAGAAAGAGAGAGAGAGAGAGAGAGAGAGAGAGAGAGAGAGAGAGATGACTTGTACACTTTTATTGTTCTCTAAAGTCCAAAAACATATATATTTCAACATTTGCTTTAAAAGGGCCATAAAAAGGGCCCAAACCCAAAAATTCGCCTGAACCGACTTGGATACTATGGCCTTTTGATGGGTAATTTACAACTTACTCATCTGTGGTTTGACTAGAATTTAAATTATCTACATGTAGTTTAAAATTTGACGTTTTACCCACTTGTGCTTTGTTCCGTAAAGCTTCTGTAAGCCATCTTTGCATTTGACGTTAGAAAAACAAATTTTAATTCCAAAATATAGCATAAAATAGATAAAAAAAACTAGGGTTTAAAACTTTTCAAAAGATGAATGAACATTGCATAAAAAAAAATTCAAACAAATACAAATTAATATCAAAACTTCTCTCAAACATAATTCTAATTGCAAAAGATTTTTGTGACAAACCCATCAAAATGAAATATGACATTTAGAGGTACAAAAATGGTGTTTCCTTGTAATTTTCCTGATATTAGTTATGCCAAGTTTCTCATTACATTTCTATTATGTATATAATTTTGAAAATCATTATTGAATACTACATAAACAATATCAATTCACAATAATTGTACTTGAAATCCTACTTAATACAACACAAATAAAAAGAATATATTGGTCCAATAGTATCTCCTAAACTGAATGAGGATAGGTGCCTAAGATCGTTCATCTCAATTACAATATTTTTTTTAAGTTCAAGATGTTCACATACAAAATATCTTAATAGAAATAGAATAAAAAATATCTTCATTAGTTTAGGAAAAAAATAACAATAAAAATCTAAACAGTTTAATTTTTATGGAAAGCTAACAAAAGTAAAATCTAATTTTGATTCTAATTGAATTTTTTTTTTTCTAAACTTTATTTTAATATATATATATATATATATATTGTAAGGATACAGGTTTAGAAATCTGGCCCAAAGGAGGGTGGATCTACCTAAAAGGTCCAACAATAATGAATTTGTAGAGAATAGGTCAAGAAAAACTGGGCTAGTGTAGATTAGACTGTCAATTGGATGGGCTAAGATCACAAACTGGGAGGAAATACATGGATTTGTCTTAAAGGATTGACTTCGGCCTACGTCTGAGGATAGTTGTTTGGTGTAAGTATCATTTAGTAATGGGTGCAAGTCTTGTTCTTTGTCTCACTCTCCTCTCCACATTTTTAGGTTCCTTCTTCCTTTTATATTGCTTCTTCCCTTTCTCTGAACCATCCACGTATAGATGTAATGATTTGTTTGTTGACACCTGTCCCCTCTAGCTTTTCTAGAATCCTCTACGTAGGAGCTGTAAGGTTGGAAGTCACTGTTCAGATGTCTTCTCCACATAAATGCGGCCAGAGGGTTAGTTGTGGAGCATTCAATGCGGGCTTGGCAACCTTCTTCCTTGATATTTTGGGATCTTTTCTTGATACATGCTTCCACAACATTCACCTAGTCCAGGAGAATCTTCTGGGATACCTTCCTGACTGGCAGAGCTCCAAGTCTTATCCCGGCTTTAATTACCCGAGGTGGTATTCGTCCTCGGCAAAACCCCTAGGATCGTTAATCTCACATTCAACCTTTCCGACCTTTGGCACGGATCATCTAAGCCGAGTTGAATCGTCCTCAGACTAGCCCTAGGTCTCGGCTTGGGCTTGGGATGCACTATGTAAATGGATAAGAAGTTCCAGGCCCATTATTCCCACTGGCGTATTGCTCCTACCAGCCCATTACTCCTACCGGCCCATTGCCCCTACATATATATATATATATATATATATATATAACCTAGTTAGTAATAGACCGTACATAGTCATGGTATTTATATAAATAACTTATAGATTTGAATTATTTTTAGTTAAAATAATGGCTCATAAATATAAAATCATTCAAACTCTTTTTTTCTCTAATTATATATATATATATATATATAGTTAGATATATGATTAGTTTTTTTTTTATGGTTTATTTATGTAGGACTTCTCATTTCCTATACTAAGTTAACTCACTTGACAAAAAAATTAAAAAAACTTAGATTAGATGGGACAAGTAGTGCAAAATTAAAATCTAATTCAAATCCAATTTTTATATTGAACTAACTCACTCGGTACAAAAATTTAAAAGCTTAGATTAAATGGGATGCATGGCACAAAATTATATTATAATTGAATTCCAATTTAAAATTTAATTGGCTGAATATATATATATATATATATATATATATAATTATATTTCTAAACATATTTTTGCTAGATGACAAGCTATTTTAAGCGTTTTTTATTTTGATATTGATTATATTAAAGGCTCCCAAAACACCATCCCTGATTTCCTTACCCGTGAATTTCTGCAGAATTCACCAATGGCAAGTAGGCGGTCGAAAGACAAAGGCCCTGCCAATGACAACCAACTTGTTAAACGAGAACCTACCTCCTCTTTGCAGACTATTAACCGTTTTACAACCTTAGGTACCATACCTAAACCCAATTACTCCTCTGTTCTGGCCTCTTCCTATGATCCCTACTCTATCACCCCTGTTCACCAACCCATCAGAACCTCTCTTCCCAGAAATACTTCCCAGTATATTAGGAAACAATATTTCCAAAACTTATTTTCTATTGAACCCAATAGGTCCTCCATTGTTGATCCCCTCCAGTTGGCCAAGAGTTACTTCCCCACAAACTTCCACTGGATCCCTGAACATGGTGACAAGAAACTTGGTTACTACTCTGATCTCTTACGCCATGAAAGGTCCATCATCATTAACACTATTTCTGATAAAGCAGACACCTCTAAAATTATTTACCATAGTGTCTACATTGTTAATATTATCACAGAAAGAGAATGGGGTTCTTCTCCAAATACCACGAGAATGATGCCCAAACACCCCATCCCATATTCCTATCATGATTACATTACTGCATGGTTCCGGTTTATGCTCCACCAAAATGATACTATGTCTCATTCTTGGTTTGTTAACTTTGATAAAAATTATACTGGTTCGTTGCCCTTCTGGTTTGCCCGATGGTGATCTCAGTTTGGTCTTATCATTGAACTCCTTCCTACACCTTTACTGGAGGCCTTCAAACTATTTGAGAAGGGATTCAAGCCTAATCCTCATACTGTCAAGGCTAGATTCCCTGCTTTACTCTACTTTGTTAACTACCACAAGGTTCCATGGATTCTCAAATGGCAATATGAGATCAATATTGACGAAAATGCTCTTGCCAGATATTGGTATGTCAAGTGGTGGGACAAATTCCCTCATACTCAGAGAATCGTTGCTACCACCAACAGAGAATGTTCAAAATTTACTATTAAAGATGAATGTTCACCAAATCAGACCCTCCCTCAGAAAGATTTACCATCCTCCTCATCTGTTGAAAATATTAAATCCAAGAAGAAAGGCTCTCCTCTTGATCACTTACGAAGAGACCCTGATGCTTTATTTGCTCTTCTCAAATGTGCGGAAAACTTGGTTGCCAATAGAACTACTGAAGATGAAAAATCTAGTGCTTCTTCAGAAAAATCTGTGGCTAACAACCCCTATTTTCCTTATGACCAAAGGTTGTTTGGACATGATGAAGATTCTCCACAACAAGGAGACATTTGATGATCTATTGACTACCTCTGCTCTGCAGACTCTTATTCACTCTGGTTAAAGCTCCACCTATTGCTCTAGCTGTCCCCCATGGGAATCTGTTGATTACTTTGTTGACTACTTCAAGGTTACTTTCGGCACAAAACGCCAAATCCTTATCTGCTGGCTCTCAATCAAGCCCCTGTTACCCTTCACGGGTCCTGATATGAATAGTAAAAAGTCACTGTTCATTTTACTATTCACTGTTGAACTTTTGCTTTATTTACCTATATAAGGGGGGATGTCCCTTATTGTTAAACCCAAGCAAAAAAGCCAAGCTTTTTAGTTTCCAATTCAGAATATCTTTAAATGAGTTTAGAAATATTAGAGAGTTTCTCTCCTGCTCCTAAACCTTCCCTCAAGATCTATCTGTATTCACAATCCGGTAACCACTACCATTGTAAGTTACCACTGTTTATCCCTGTTTATCTTGAAACCTTGTAATTATTTTCAGTATTAATCAAGTACTTTCATGTTTATCAATTATCTTGATGATATATTGCTTGGCTGGTTCTACCACCTTATTAATTGTTTAAATTACTTTGATTATTAATTGTGCTACCGCCTTATTGGCTGGTTTTACTTGTTTTATTATACTATCTCTGTGCTTCCGGTGCTTCCGCCCCTTTGCGCTTGTGTCCCCTCCCTTGTTGGTATCAGAGCCATTCCTTCCTTGGCCGCTGGTAGTTGTGTTGTGTCCTTGCTTCTTGTTTATATTCCTCCGAACTTTTGGTGCTTCGTTGTTGTGTTCTATCTTGTGATCGTTGGCGCCACCCTAAACGTAAAGTGAATTCCGAGAGCCGAGATTCTGTAAGGCCCGTGTAAGCCGACGGACAGGCGTTGAGGGCGAGAGTGAAGGTATACGGTTGTGTAGGGTATGTGTTACGAAATGCAACGGTTGTGAGAGAAAACATGATAATTGAGTGTTAAAATTTGGATAATTTAGATAAGATGTGGAGATCCAACTCTTCTGTTAGCTCCAAGACTGAGTGTCCTCCTGATATTATCAATGAAGAAGATCAAGTCGTTCAAGAGAAAGAAATTCTGGATTTCCGAAGATGGAATATCCCTAAGGTTAATATTAAAAATATTTACAACACTTCTTGGCATGAGAATACTGGATTTTCTCAATACCGAGTAAGAACTGTTGAACAAACATTCTCTATTTCCAGACACCATGAAAAATGCTGTTTATATTCAAAAAAACAATATTAACGAATTTCTTGCTACTAAATTAAAATATTTACACATCGGACTTGTTCAAATTGCTGTTAAACCTCTCACAAGAAAAGCTATTAATGCTTCTGCTTTGATGTGCTTAAGAGATGCTAGATTTAGATAGTTTAAAGATAGCATTCTTGGTATGATTACTGCATCTTTGTATGATGGTCCTATTTACTTTGATGTTTACCCTGATATTTGCCTTGCTCTTGATGACCCTAATATTGTTAAAGCTTTGACTTTAAATGTATTAACTTTTGGTTATGATATGGATGAAGGTAGTAAACCTTTTGCTCTTATTTACCGAATTTACTACAGACTTGTGGGTTCTCAGTTGAATCCTCGAGCTGCCCATATTAAAGATCCTTCTGGTAAAACCATGTTAATTCAATGTTCAACTCCTGATGCGAAAATTGAAGTTCCAAAAATGATTCGTTGGGAAGATGTTAACCTTCCTAAAGAATGGTTATTGGAAAATGTTTCGCCTCCTGCTAAACCTATTTACCATGAAACTGATCTCACAAATATTCAACAATATCTTGATGGAACTGTTAAAATAAGTTTTCTTGATAAGAAACCCTTGAGAATCAACGAAGGAAGACATTCCTTTGCTGGATCTGAAAGTGTTTCCAAAAGAGATCAAGATCTTGACGAATATTTACAAAAAAGTTTTGTTAAACCTAATTTGAAGCTAAAGGGTGTTTCAAGTGATAACTCCCAAATTAGCACTCCTTTTTATTCAACTAAAGATGACAAACTTGCAGAAGAAGAAGAAGATACAAAATCTGTGTCTCCTGCTGCTTCTGATTTTGCTACTGTTGAACCTCCTATTTTTCAAAACCAATTAAGAGTCTTAACTGCTCTTCCTAAAAATTTTGAAATGGATCTTGTTTACTTGGCTAAAGAAAGTCTTTCTCCCAAAAACAAAGAGATAAGAAAGTATTACAGAGATACTTTCCCTCAATCTGAAAAAGATCGTATTAAACGAAAATGGAGAGAAAAGATGATGTTGTTAAAGAAAAATATTCTGTTTTATGATTTTCTTCAAAATCATTACGTTTCAAAAGATCCTATTCAACAAAATCATTTGAACGTAATCAAGAAATCAAATTTTGTTAAACAAGATAAAACTATTGTAAGGTCTAGCCATCCTCCCCTTGAGACAGTTGTGATAACCTGTCAAAAGACGGAAGTAAAAGCTTCTCCTTTCAAAATTGCTGATGCTGAGACTCCTTCTTCTGGGATTATTGAACAAAACAATTTTACAAATGAGTCTCTGCACATTATTAGTCAAAAACTTGACCGTATTGAAGAAAAACTTATTAACCAATCTGATGCAAAAGCTGAGAAACCTTTGATTGATTTGCCCAGTCAAAGAGAAAAAATTGCTTTTAAGACTTCTCAGTCAAAAACCCTTGACATTGTTGAACAAATGCTTTCTGATTTAAAAGTTAAAACTAAAGGCACTACTTCTACTTCAAACACTGCTTGTCCTATTTCTGTTAAAGAAAAAGGAATTGTTTCTGAAAATTCTGATTCTGACTCCTCTATTGATTCAAAAAATGTTTTTAATAATTTGCCAACTATTGAAAAGTCAATCTTGATTCCAAGTTGCAATGTTCTTTCACAAAACAAAGAGCAACAAAAAGGTTTTTCAAAAACCAAAAAATTAACTGTTAATGAACTCCAGTGCGAAATTAATATTGTTCACCGTGAAATTTCTGATCTAAGACATAAGCTCAAACAAACTGATGTGTCCGAAACGAATGATGTTGCTAAAACTGTGGATTGTCATGTTAATCTTATTAACAAAATGCTTCCTCCTAAATGGTTTACTAAAGTTAAGGTTGTTGTCTCACATGATTACCACTTTAATGTTGTTGCTATAATTGATTCTGGTGCTGATCTGAATTGCATTCAGGAAGGACTTGTCCCTTCCAAATACTTTGAAAAGTCTACTGAAAGACTTACTTCTGCCAATGGTTCTCAAATGAGGATCAAGTACGAATTAAACCATGCTCATGTTTGCCATGATAATGTTTGCTTCAAGATTCCTTTTGTTCTTGTTAAAAATATGCATGACAAAGTAATTCTTGGTCTTCCGTTTATTAATGCTTTGTATCCCTTTCTTGTTGAACATGATGGTATTACTACTAGTCCTTTTGGTAAAAAAGTGAAATTCAAATTTGCTTCAAAATCTGAAATTGATGTTAATCATGATTTGAACATGCTGCATGCTAAAACTAATCATCTTAGTTTTCTTCAAAATGAGGTAAAATATAAGAAGATTGCTGAACACCTTTCTGATGCATTGTTAACATCAAAAATTGATAATTTTCAGAAAATATTAACTGCCCATGTTTGCTCTGATTTTCCAAATGCTTTTTGGCATAGAAAACATCATATTGTTAATTTACCATATGTTAAAGATTTCAATGAAAAAAACATTCCTACTAAAGCTCGACCCATACAAATGAATGCTGAAATGGTAGAGTTTTGTAAGAAAGAAATCCAAGATTTACTTGATAAAAAACTGATTAGAAACAGCAAGTCCCCTTGGTCATGTGCTGCTTTCTATGTTCAAAAGAATGCTGAGATTGAACGGGGTACCCCTCGCCTAGTGATCAACTACAAGCCTCTGAACAAGGTCTTAGAATGGATTAGGTATCCTATTCCAAACAAACAAGATTTAGTTCATAGATTGAGTGATGCTTGTTTCCTCAGATCTTTGTAAAAATCAGAAACATAATTAAGGGAATATAAATATATATATAATTATATTTATATAATTATATATATATATATATATATAATGTTTGAAACTTAAAACCAATAGGCTGCAAAGTTCGCATAAAAAAAAAAAGTTACAAAATTCCATGTATGAAAGCAAAATGTTTACGGTAAAATAATTCATTAAAAAAAATATATATATATATATATATATTAAAAAAAAAAACTAAACAAGAGATATAACCAATGCGTAGTGAAGCTAAACTATATTTTTTTGTGAAGTTCTTTCCATCTAGAACAAGCTTCTTTGAAAGTCGACGACCTCTATAATTCTTCTCACCATTTAAACCCTTCATCCAAATCTATGTAATTGGGTTTAATCCAAGTGCATTTGGTTGGTTCTCTTCCAAGAGATATACTCTTACTCGAATAATCACTAAAACAGGAGTGGTACTTCTTAGTTTCGAGGGAGTAGAATATGTTATTGTTGTCTAGAACGTTTGTATAAGTAAATTCTATTACTTATACCTTTTGTTATAGCCAATTCTTAAAAAGAGCCAAAGGAACTAACATATAGCATTTTATTTCTAATATTTGTCACTTTATGTCATTTCATCCTTGTTTCAATCGAGGAGAGATTCAATGAGTAAATCTAAATACTTGGCTCAATTTAATTAAGCTTAAACACTACAAAAAGCTTCCCATCACTTTCCAACAAATAACTATTGCATGAATCATCTAAGTGTTCCGAAGGAGTAAAAGAGGAAAGATATTTCCATCGACATGTGTACCAATTAGGATGACTCAAGTATTCATGTAGATCAAATACTCCCATTTTAGCTGGGAGACTGTCCTCTCGTGGACCCAACTAGTTGCAAAGACCTTTATATAATAGGGGATTGCCATTACTAATAGGGCGAAAATACCCCGTATACTCGCACAAGTCCAAGCCATTTCACCATGCCTAATGATGCCGAATTTGGATCCATAAAATACAATAACAAAACAATTAGCAGAAGTTGGGGGAGACAAAAAACTCATTGATTCAAATATTTCCTCGTAAGGATAACTTGGAAGCTCTATTTTAATCCTATCAAAGGGATGGGAAAAAAAAAAAAAAAACACTATCGTCTATTTTAGACAAGAGAAGCCAACTATACTTTGAATAACAAATAAATGCATCCCGCAACTCTGGAATATCCATTTGATAACTGCTATTATCATGCATTGGATGAAAGAATGTGCATTCATGTTCAACCAATTGCATCAAACATGAAAAGTGACAATATGGGGGATCCAATAATGGTTGAAGTGGACTCATAGGACTACTTAATCACCATGATTTGCAAATGGCATGAAAAGTACTCAAGTCTTTGAGAATGATGTGTGCTGAAAATTGACAAAGAAAATGAAATGGAAGTTCAGACCATGATCTATCTCGCTCTTTTTCCTTCTCTTTCTCTTCCTCTTCCTTGAAAGATTGAACAATATTTTCAATCATATATTTGGAAGATATATCGTTGTCACCTCCTTTAATACTTCTATTGAGGACCTTGATGAGGTACTGTATTGAATATTATGGTATGGAGCATAAGGCTATATCTTGATTTGCAGCAGAAAAGGGAATCAAATAGTACTAAATCTATTTTACAAAGTCTTTTGATAGGTTGGTTTATGTTTTTGATTTAGAAGATCATAGTATTTCAAAGTCATTATTTTGTCCCATTGCAAACAAATATAAGTCACAACTTGATTGGGTTATGGTTCCTAATACAAAGCCATAGGATCAATGTTATATTTTGGTTATTTCATTATTATTTAAAACTTTTTTTTCTTTTAAGTCATTGATGTTTGAAGAATATTGATTAAATGATCAAAATCATTCAGTCTTATAAAACAATATTATTCAAGAAAAAAAAATGTAATGATTTGATATCTTATAATTTATGTGCAAAGTTATTTTCTTTTCCAATAGAAACGGCAATAGTACAAAATTAGGTTCATGTATGTTTTTATCAAGAAGATCGTAGTATTTCAAAGTCGTTGTCTTGTCCCATTGTAAGCAAATTTAAGTCACGACTTGATTGGGTTATGGTTCCTAATACAAAGTCGTCATAGGATCAATGTGAAAGTGATAGTATGAGCTTTTAGAAGGCCTAATATGAAATTGACAGGTTCCCTTAAACTATGCAAAATATCCATCACGTGCACACAAGCAGGAATGACAAAAGGCAGGACCATGACTATATGGCATTCAGGTTCCTTAATTAAACTTTATGCATCACCAAAGTCTAAAAGGTTGAATTGCTATCGCGATTTTTAACTCCAGAGTTATCCCAGAATCCTTTGCAGTAACAACATTAATTTCTTACAAACTCTAAAAGAAAAAAGAAAAGGGAAATGGTAACTGAGGGAGCAAGTAATTTGCATATGAAAGTTGACAGAACACAATTTAGCGTTCCAACACCCACAACCAAACCGTGAAAATCAGCAATTTGGATATCAATATCGTATATAAGATTGATCTTCAAGGATGGTCTTGTACTAACCAATTGCTATATATATTATATATAACCCAACCTAACCGGCTCAACCAATTTGGATATCAATATCGTATTCGTGCGGACTAGACAATTTTGGTAGACTGACCAAGTTTTTGCACAAGCCAACTTGGCAGCTATCCTTTAACTTAATAGTTGCACATACCAAACCGTGAAAATCAGCAAACACATGTCATGTACTTTTTAAGGGAAATTTTTCATATCCAATAACACAAGTCAACAACGTAATTCATCTAATTACTCAAAAATCAAATGTACAAAAAGATTCTAAACAGAAACTAACTCAGCTATTCGTATGTCTTATCCATTAGTCCTCTTAACTAATTTTGTACTATTGCCATTTATATTGGAAAAGAAAATAACGTGGCACATAAATTTATCAAATCATTACATTTTTTTTTTCTTGCATAATATTATTTTATAAGACTAAATGATTTTGATCATTATTTAATCAATATTCTTGCAACTTCAATGACTTAAAGAAACAAAAAATAAAAAATAAAAAAATTAAATAATAATGAAATAACCAAAATATAACATTGATCCTACGGCTTTGTATTAGGAACCATAACCCAATCAAGTCGTGACTTATATCTGCTTACAATGGGACAAGGCAATGACTTTGAAATACTATGATCTTCTAGATCAAAAACATAAATCAACCTATCAAAAGACTTTGTAAAATAGATTGCGTTCTGTCTGATTCCCCTTTCTGCGATAAAACAAGATATAGCCTTATGCTCCAAACCATGATATCGAGAAAGAAAAATAGTCCACCCTCCTATGTTGTTCACTTGCACCCACACTCGACTAGAAAAATCCATTTGAAAAATAAGAAAACCAAGAATCTTTGTTGCATTCCATCCACCCCTCATCTTATGAATATATAAGAGCTTACCACCACATTCAACAAGATAATCATTGGTTACGTCGATTTCAGGAGGTGATGGTCGAGGAAAGCCCTCCCTTGTAAACTTTGTGAAATGAAGATTTGAACCCACAAATTCAGCTGTAAACAATTCATAAATAGGAGGTTGTCCTGAAAACCATGCCAAAAAGTAAACCTTCTCTTTAAACATTGTTGCTGCAGTTATGCTCATCAACCTATCGTCCAAATCAAATTCAAACACTTGTTCACTAAATTCCTTATCTCCAGGTTGACAAAAATAGAATTTGCTTTTGAAACGATAAATGAACATTACATAACAGTCATGCTTGGATTCACTTGGTGGTGAGGATAGAATACAAATATACAAATCGTTAATAAATTCGAATTGTGGGAGTTGCAACCGTGGGAGCTTCACCATCTCTTTAGAGGTAAGACTCAAGAGGCAAAGATCCATTGAGTCAATATCTTTCAACACCAACCATTCTTTTGAGCTAGTGCATATTGATTTATTATGCATCTCAGGAATTGTCCCTGAGTCAAAATGATTGTTTGATATGTTAACCAAAGTTTGTCTTTCTAGATTTTTCCCATCAGCAATTACAAGCCAAGGATATGATTGAGGAATAATGCGAGGATGCTTTGTAGCTTCCATTTCCAAGCCTGTGTATAAGTGAAAAAAAGCAAATTTTAATATTAAAATATGAAAAACTGGAGTCCAATAAAAAGAAGGAAATTTGGTATGACAGTCTTATTTAAATATTCTTGATTCACTCAAAATAAAATGTTGAATTATTCTCAAAATAAAATAAAATTTTGAGTTAGGAAACTCGAGATCTTTTCCAAATATAAAAGTACGGGTCCAAACACTAACTTATGTTATAAATTGGTTAAATTGTTAACTTGTAATTATACAGTATATTCTTTCATAAAAAAAATTATACAGTATATTCTTGCAAATATCGATTGATATTCTTGCAAACTTTTTTTCTTGAAATGATAAATTATGCATACTGAACTTGTGGAGTACTTTCAAATTTTTTTTATCCCAACTTTTTAAAGAAGGGCAAAACTTAAGTACAATATTTAGGTGTTATTCCTTAAATTCTCCTCTTAAAATCTTGTCATGTGAATTTTTTTCTCATGAGATGGAAAGTTTGTTTTTAAGTTAAGCACTTAAATTTTGTCCTTCAAAGAATAACAAATCTATATATATAAATATATATATATATATATATATTTATAATGTCATAATGATTTTTAACATGGTAATACGGTAATCTTTTATACCTAATCTAGTGTCTAAAAAAAACCCTAATCTAGAGTTTGGCTTCCAAGAAACCTAATGAACAATATTTCAGGAAACCCAAATAATGAAATTTTTTAGTCTTATTATATGTTGCATCCCCAATTTAAAATACTTTCAATCAATAAAAGTTGTCCTATTGCCTACAAAAGGAATAATATTTCAAGCAATCAATATTCCTTAAACATTGGCAATTTAAGTACAAATTCATTGAAAAATTTAAAAAACAGAAATACAATCCATTGATATCATATAAAACAGAATTCATAAATAAAATAAAAAGGAAGAGAGTTCGAATGCTAGAATCATTGTTTCCTAAAAGCAAAATATTATGTCAATTATTAATATTTATAACCACTGTCTAGTACGTCCCTTAACGCTGTACATGTAAATAAAAAGATTGCCTAATGATTTTTGGCTCTAAAACAAAATCAATTACGTACCAACAAATTAATCCCTTGATTATTAGAATCTAAATAAGTGTTATAAAACTAAAAATCTAGGAGAAAGAACGTAAACAAGCGCAACCAAGCAAACAACAAATCTATAGTCAAAATTATGATCGAAAAGAACAAAAACAAAATTTACAGTAGATGATTATTATTCTTATTTTATTTAAGGAATAAATTTTTGGGATTTATAAGTAAAACAATGATGATTGAACTGAATTCTTTGGAAAATAATAGAACAAAATTTAAAATTATGCATACCTTCTGAGATTCTCTGCGGAGGAAACAGTGGTTGAGCGAATATTCTCAGAGATGAAAGTCTAATTCGACTTAAGGAGCACCCTTGGTTTCGCTTGTAAGTTTTTCTTTTTGTTCATGAGCTCATGTTGCCAGGTTAACGAGTCTATATATAAACGATGTTTACTTGGACTCTGGGATTTCCTAATCCTAGATTTATTAGGATTGGGACATCCTAATCCTAGATCAATTGTAACTGGGTTTACTATTACTAATTGAAATCGTATTGGAATTTGGACCTAACCGACTCAAGGTGGTAGTATAAAAAACCCCTCCAAAGTTAAGCTGATTCTATTGTTTATATATAGAGGCCCTTTTTCTTCTTCTTTTTTCCTCAACTAAGGATCACACGCACAGCTCCATCGTGCTCTTCAACCCTTTGTGTCCTTCGCCGCACTACCCTCAACCGAAGATGGTACCTTTTCTTTTCTTATAAATTTTGTTGTTGATTTATTGTCTTATAGACATTAATTTTTCAAAGAAATCAGAAACCATAGTTATTTATTCTTTTGGTATATACTATCGTTTATTTTTTTTTATATCAATAATTATTCCGCCATGCAGTGTACTAGTTAAAACTCTTTTTGTAATGTTTTTTTGATAAATATCATCATCAGTTTCAAGGGGAGGGAGCAGGATTATTGTTTTTATTGTATCATATTGCTAAATTGATCCCCAGACTCTTTTAGAGTCTACAATCTAAATATATATTGTTCATGTTGTCTATTCGTATTTCAGGGTTGTAAAGAATTACTTTATTTCATTGTTTGGTCGAGTTTGAATAATTTTTCTTATTTGTTTGCTCCCTATTAAATTCCATACAGGACAACTCTATATCTTCCAAATATATGATTGAAAATATTGTTCAATCTTTCAAACAAGAGGAAGAGAAAGAGAAAAAGAAAGAGAAGGAAGAAGAGCTAGATGGATTATGGTCTAAGCTTCGATTTCATCTTCTTAGTCCAAATGAAGTAGAGCTTGATGGATCATGTTCTGAGTTTTCATTAGATCTTCTTTGCGAGAAAAAGAAGGAAGAATTGCTAGACAGATCATGGTCTGAGCTTCCATTTCATCTTCTTCGTCAATTTTCAGCACACCTCATTCTCAAAGACTTGAGTACTTTTCGTGCCATTTGCAAATCATGGCGATTAAGTAGTCCTATGAGTCCACTTCGACCATTATTGGATCCCCCATATTTTCATTCTCCATGTTTAATGGAATTGGGTATTCACAATTGCACATTCTTTCATCCAATGCATGATAATGGAAGTTATCAAATGGATATTCCAGAGTTACAAGATGCTTTTATCCGATATTCAAAATACGGTTGGCTTCTTTTGTCTAAAAAGGATGGAAGTGCCTTTTTCTTCCATCCCTTTGATAGGATTAAAATAGAACTCCCAAGTTATCCTTGCGAGGAAGAATTTAACTCAATGAGTTTTTCTTCTCCCCCAACTTCTACTAACTGTTTTGTTATTGCAATCGTATCTAAAGGATCCAAATTTGGCATCATTAGGCGTGGTGAAGTGGCTTGGACTTTGTGCGAATTTACAGAGCGTTTTCAGCCTCTTGGTAATGGGAATCCCCTACTATATAAAGACCGTTGCTATTGGTTGGGTCTACGAGAAGACGATCTCCCAGCTGAAGTGGGAGTATTTGATCCACATGAATACTTGACTCATCCTAATCAATACAAATGTCGATGGAAATATCTTTCCTATTTAACTCCTCCAGAACACTTAGATAAATCATGCAATAGTTATTTGTTGGAAAGTGATGGAAAGCTTTTTGTAGTATTTGAGCTTAATGATATTGAGCCAAGTATTCAGATTTACTCATTGAATCTCTCCTCGATTGGGACTAGGATGAAATGGCATAAAGTGACAAATATTGGGAATAAAATGCTATATGTTAGTTCCTATGGTTCTTTTTCAGAATTGGCTGTGGCAAAAGGTATGAGTAATAAGATTTACGTGCCAAATGTTCTAGACAACAATAACATATTCTACTCTCTCCAAACTAAGAAGTATCACTCCTGTTTTAGTGATTATTCGAGTAAGAGTATATCTCTCGGAAGAGAACCAACCAAATGCACTTGGATTAAACCCAATTATATAGATTTGGATAAAGGGTTTAAATGGTGAGAAGAAGAATATAAGTTGACAACTTACAGAGAAGCTTATTCTAGATGGAAAGAACTTCACAAAAAGTTTAGTTTATTTTTACTAAGCATTGGTTATATCTCTAGTTTAGTTTTTTTTTAAATTAATTATTTTATTGTAAACATTTTGCTTTCATACATGGAACTTTGCAACTTTTATTTTTATTTTTTATGCAAACTTTGCAGCCTATTGGTTTTAAGTTTCAACGTTATTTTTAACTAGTATATAACCTGTTCTTACACATGGAAATGGTGAATTGTTGTGGAGCTATATTGATGTTAGCTTAGGTTATTTAACATATAAGACATTAGTTTGATTAGGTCATTTTGAGATACAAGATAAATAAACATGTAATCACCAACATTATTTTATGAAACAAACACAAAGAAGGGAATTCACCATGAGTAAGCATGAAACTGCAGTTAATTGAACGGATTCATCTGGATCTTCAAGTAAAGCTAGTATTACCCCTAAGACTTGACTTGTATACTGCAGAATATCAATAGATGGTATCTGGAAAACCAAAATTTGCAAAAGTCACTTCTTAACAGTTAGAAAGAAAGAAAATGTGAAACATATACACCAATGCAAATCCAGTTTCTTAAAATATAATGCACAAAACCCAACAATTTGCCATTGTGTATGCATCAAATATTTAGTATGGAACTCAGCTTGTACAATGCGTCTTCCAATACCAAATTAACCCAACAGTTCTCTTAAGGTTCTGTTTCTCTCAATGCAAAACAGTTTACATCATAAAAAGTAATCTACATAAGCCCATTTTCTTATAAAACAGAGCTAAAACAAATGGAATTTAGAAAAGGCAAGTGAGTGTATTTGGCTGTCCATGATTCTGTGTGCCCGCCAGAAAACTTGCAAGCGAGTGTATATGCACAGTTCAACTATTCAGCAAAAAGAAATAATTTGATCATTGAAAATTTATTAAAAATAATGATAGCAATATCTGGGTGGTGTAGTTAGTTATCAAACTAGTCTCAACACTATAGGTTCCTATTTCAAAACTGGGTCAGACAACAGTGCATGAAAAGTGATAGGAACAAATTTTTAATTTTTAACATATAAAAATAAAAAATAAAAAATAAAAGCAAAAGGAAAAGAATAATACAAATAGTTCAACGCTTATCTACTTGTGAGAAATTCAACACCACATGGCAATTTTACAGTTTGTATAAAATATTAAATCTGTACTAGTCCTCTCAAGCTAAAACCATTTAAACACATTAATGAAAGGAATGGAAGAAAAAAAAAGGTATTAAACTAACAATAATCAAGTGATAGAAACAAAAAGAGCAAACCTCTCTTATATATCTAAAAAAAAAATTCAAAAGTTTTTTTTTTTTTTTTTTTGATAAATAAAATTAGAAATTTTTGAAAAATCACAAGTAATTGATAGTACTCAATAACTTATGGTCCGTTTAGATTAATGGGGAAGGAGGGAGAGTAGAGTAGAGTAGAGTAGATTTAGCCAAAAATTAAACTATTTTCAACAAACACTACACTACTCCCCTCCACTCCCCTTTCTTATCCTCTCCATCCAAACGTCCCATTAAACTTACTCATCAGGCTCCAAACATTTAGCTTGGCCCCACTTTATAGGAAAGGAGTCCAAATGGTATATTGACAAAATCAAGATAAGATTTGGGCCAAAACAATTGAATCACAACAATGCCGACGAGAGATTCACAAACATATTAAGTGTCCGTTTGGGAATAACTTATTTAGTATTTTGCTGAAAACCTTTTGATAGAAGTGTGCAAAAATATACTTGTACCTTGAACAAATTTGAAAAAGTGAGGAAAAAAAAAGTTTTAAAAAGCTGTACATAAAAGGCAGCTGCAACCGCACATCATATTGGGACAAATATGAATCCAACCCCGTCCGGTGGCCGTTATCATCTCCATCCTCATATTCTTTACACACAATTGGATCTTTAAAAACTTATAAATAAAAACAAGGGAAAAGGCAGCTGCAACTGCAAGGTAAATAGTAACCATCACACCATCAATGGAACAATTAAAATACTAAAGTGGCAACATTCCATATAAAATTACATAAAATACAGCAAAACAAAACAGTGCAAAAAAGAGAGCATTGGTGTGGGAGAGGCTCCCCTCCCATTTAAATCCTCCAATTTTTAGCTGGATGTGAAATACACGGCATTTAAAAAGAAATACACGGCACGTATTTAACAACAAACCTAGCCCGCTTAAACAGACGAATTGCAGTTACTTTATATATATATATATATATATATATATATAATTGAGCTGCAGTTACTTTCACTTGGAAGGTAAATTCAAGCACAAAAATCATAAATAACATATTCTCAGAGATGTAAGAAATTAGAATTTACAGCATCTTTCTTGCAAACCCTTCATTTCTTATTTCAATTCCCATCTCCATCATGTAAATCGCTTCCAGGCTAGAGTGATCAAAAGTGCAAAACCCTGACTCTTTATTTACCCAAAGAAATGGAAAGAGAAGGAGTCATCTTTCCTATCCTTTTTCATTGCCAAGTTACCATTTTCGCATGAAATTAACCTTAAGTATGAACTTCATTTCTAATTTTAGTTCCCATCTCCATTATATAAACCACTTCCAGACTGGAGTGACAATTAGTGCAAAACCCTGACTCTCTATAGCCCCAAAGAAGAAAATTGATGCTAGAAATCATCTGTCCTATCAGTTTTTATTACCAAGTCACCGATTTCACATGAAATTGACCATGAGTATAATACAAAATGATTGAATTGTTTTATTCCCTATACCTAGTGTCCTTGTTCTCATACTTCATTTTCCACCAATTGTTAGAATTTTCCACTTGTCATACTAAAAATAAATGTAACACAAATATATATATATATATATATATAACAGTATTAAATAATATCCCAAGTGGATTATTACCTCTTCCGGTCTCTTTATCGAAATGAAGCAGGCTATGTCTCCAACAAGATTGATCCACCTCTCATTGTCAGTTAGCTCTCCATCTCTGGCCAAAATCTAAAAACAAAAAGAAGAGCCGATATCTTTCGATTTGAACCCTGGTTCTCTTAATATAAGAGATCAAGTAATGCCACCGAGCTACAACCTACAAGACTCTTTTTCTTAAAAGAAAAAAAAATTTTAAAAAGAGAGAGAGAGAGAGAAAGAAAGAAAAGCAGTGAGCTTTATAACCAGAAAAGTAAATGATGATAGGTCTACCAAGTAGTATAAGCTAAGTCCTCACCATAGTGGTTCATACTGACCAGTGCTCACGAGACCATGAAAACTACCCAACTGGAGAGTAAGTTCTGCAAGAACAGAAGCATAGCTTTGTTCAATGGCTTTCTTTCCGACTTTACCACCACCTCTGCAACAACATAAAACATTGCAAAATTTGTTCAACTGTATAATACAGTAGAGACTTGACGAATGCAGCCAATTGTACGGACCTGAAAAATGCATTGAGGGCAAAACTAGCGGCTTGCAAAACGTCATCTTTCATCTGACCGTCAACAAGATGGCTAGAGTTCTCTCCTTTCCGGGAATCACCTCTCAGAATTGGAGGCTGGCTAAGGACAAATATCACATGCTCCAGGAACAAAGATGAAAGCACTGTATGCTGGGAAAATGCCTATTACAAAAAGTATAGAATAGATAACTAAATAAACAGTTGGTTTAGTATATAAATCATTGAAATGGATTATTTAATAGAGGGGCAAAAAACAAAGATTATGATAATAAAGAAAAAAAAAAAAAAAGACATACAAACACAATTCATAATCCTAAGTGTACTCTGGCTAGAGGCAAGTCACTTGAGCATTTATTTTATATTTTCTGCTTATTAGTGAACTTAACACTCACTTATGGTTACTGGTAATGTCACAGACAATATAAAATAAATATCTAACAACAATTTTCTTACTGTAAAACAAATATAACTTACATAAAATGCATCCCGCATTGACCAGCCACCATTTAGTCTAGATATATCTTTTGCGACTACATCCCTTCCAGCAGTTGCCAATACATCCTTGAAAACAATTTTTGAACTAGTGTTCTCAGATAAGGAAGAAACATTTAGGAAGTTAAGGATATGCTTAAGTGACAAAGGAACCTCCAAAAAGAAAAAGGATAACTGCATAGTTGATTCAACAAAGCCACAGACAGTTAAGCAAAAAATAGGTGCTAACTATAGCAACAGGCAGGTTAATGAATCTAAATGAAAGAAGGATACAGCACCAGGAGTTTCCAAACGTAAATGCTTCTCAGTTACATAACCGTAGCAGAGAGCAAAGATTGGGTTGTCCCGTTGGCAATAAATCATCAGTCTTACTAAAAAATACAGCAATCTACTTATCAGAAGATATACACAACTGCATTCATAAATTTTTTATCAAAAACAAAAAAAAAAAGAAGAAGAAGATATACACAGAGTTCCAAATTTCTGAAATCTTTTAATACTACAGAAATTTTTAAGTAGGAAAACCTTGAAACATCAATTTTGACCAGCTCATGCCCCCTCTTCATAACAAACTCAACGACAGCTTGTATGGCCCCTTTCAGCTGACTGCTTGATTTTATCACATATAGCTGATGAGAAACCATGGAGGGTAGCAACAAGCTGCAAGAAGCTCTTGACATGTAAGAAGAAGCAATTGCCGCATTGATTCTGAATTTTCAATTTTTCTTTTGTTTTTTGATATGTAAATTTTTTTTTGTAATAAATCAAAGACTACAAGCAAGTATACAGGTAGTGTACTCAATGGCAAATATAACGACTAAAAAGTACAATAATCTGGGAACACAAGCAACTGTATTTCTACAAAAAAAAAAAAAAATTTACCCCATCCTTTGTAAACAAAATACAGACAGGAAATAACTCTGTTGAATACTTCTGATGGATTAATAGATGCATCCTGATTATACATATAGAAAAACCAAAAATTTCATCCTAGTTTCACAATTCCCCTTCCACAGCTTGGAAAAAAAAATAAACTGAATAAACAATGAAAATAATACAAAGGGTTTCTGGACAAAATTACACTCCTCAATATGGCTATAACATCCTCAAGGGAGGACAAAGCACCATAGGACAATACTATGACCACAGAAAACTTGGAAGCTGCAGGCCTTGGAAGTGAAAGAGAGATGCTGAAGAGTTGATCAAGTATCTACCCAACTAAGGTTTATGAGATTTTTCTGCCAGATGTAAGAGAAAATTGGGAAGTATACTTACACAGCCTACGCACTTGCACCTATTAATGATGGTTCATAATGCAGAATAGAGAATCAACTTATTTGACACTATTAAAGCTGCCTGCCAATAACTTACCTGAGCAGAAACTTTTCTAACTTCAGAATTAGTGTCTGCACTACGTGGAAGATACATGACAACCTTATCTCCTAAACACAATGCTTCCCGACTTGGCAGTACAAATGCCACTGAAAGTTGAAATTAATAAAATAAATAAAAAGTAAATAAAAACTGGCGTAAGACAGTGAAAGAAACAAGTGATTAGGAAGCTGTCTCAGTAAAGAATTTTAGATGGTAAGTTGGAAAAATTCCCATGCACAGTATGGCCAATTTGCTTGCTATGCATGAAACTTCCACAGCAGCCCAGCGCACAATATCCACTGATGCAAACCGTCCTAAACTTGAGAAGCATCTCATATACTGCCCAACAACCTCTTCGCCTTTGATACTCCACTTGTGAAGAAACATACTGATCAATTTGTCTCAACATATGTAATAGTTGCTCTGCTCGACTTCTCCCATCCTCTCCACTGAGTTTTATAATTTTGAAAATTAGACGAGAAAAATATAAAATCTTACATGACAGATCAATTAGCACATACACATACAGATAGAGTTAAATATACAGTTCTATGCAAATGGATTGTATTATAAGCCCCACTGTTCTTCACTCTTTCAGTACAAAGATAGATCAGTATTACGGGATCACTTATACGATCATAAAAGCTACCAAGTGCATGCAAGAAGTAAAATATTACACGGGTATGATTTAGAAACTTCAGCCACTGGGGTGCTTCCACAGAATTAGTACTCCTTATTGAAGAAAAAGCAACCTCGAAAAATTCAATAACATACATCTGCTTAATTTTTTAAAGTCCAGTTCAAAATATAGAATTCAAAAAATGGGACCAAATATTATCTATATGAAGATACTCCATTCAGATATTAGAAAAAAGTAACGGCAAAAACAAATTATGTCGTCAATTAATATAATACATTTAACCAAAACTTCTAGAGATGAAGAAACATTAACGTTTTCAAAGGAATAAGCAAGTCAGGAAAAGCAAAGACCTTTTGATTAGAATACCTTGTGAGAAGAATTGCACATAAGAGAGTGATAAGGTTGTCAATACGGGGATTGACAACATCTACTGAATCATTAGGCAAAGCACAGAACCCAAGCATTGCCTGCAGAATTTGTCAAAAAATTTATAAATTCGAAACAAATGTTATAGAGTAAAATTCCCATTGTTAATGACACATAATCCAATTTATCAAAACTTTGTGCCTTCATCACATGATTTTGTGTTTCAACAGTTAGTTTTGGCTCCACAGAAACCAAGGTAGTGCAGATACTTAGAGCAAGGGCCTACAAAAGCATCAATAAAGAGGAAAAGTTAAAACAGTTCCCAACAAAAGTAAATCATAACTGATAGCTTTAGAACAAGACATAATGATTTGATAAGTAATATACTTGAGTATGGAGAAGTTCAAGATTAGAATCAACAAAGTCTTCATTGTCATCCCGGGCCTCTTGGCCCGTTAAGGTCAAAATATAGTCAAGCATCATGTCCCTTCTTTTCAAAGGAAATGATGCACCATTCTCAGCAGTTTTAATGACAGCACAACCCGCATTATCAAGATCATAATAATGCCATTATCTGCACAAACTGTGAAAGCATATTAGTCCCCTGCAAAAGGAATAAACAAAGACGAGACATCAGAAACTGAATACATTAGTTATAGTATATACTGAGATCTCCATGGAGAAGCATTAGGAGAAAAGACAAGGTCTCATACAATAGGTGCATCTATTCTGGCTTCAATAACTGTTGATGGAGTATTTTGCAGCATAGCCATACATTAGAGCCAAGCAGCATGTATATCATCAGACTCTTCTGCTCTAAAACTGTCAGAGAAAATGGATAGGAATCTGCAATAGATTGAATAAAGAGCTTGTTCACATGAATATCCTTAATTGATACACGTTTTTCATATAAAATCACAAACACACGAAAAAGGGAGCTGCTTCGCCGGGGGGGGGGGGGGGGGGGGGGGGTGCCGCGGCTAACACTGACCTAGTTAAAAAAAATTAAAATACCAAAAAGTATTACACTGACCTAGAAGATATTATATCCCAATGAAAATTACCACTCAAAAATAAAAGAATAAAAAAAATGTGACAATATCTTTCTTTTCTTTTGGGGCAGGTGGGGTTCTACATCCTTCTAATGAATCAATTAAGGCGCAATTAAAGTATCCAGCCTGCCTTAAAAAAAGAGGAAAACATAGTTGTTTGAAACAAAAGCATAGGCACTTCTATATAATCTAATTCCAGCCCCAAATCTTGATAAGAAACCTGCAGTAACCGTTAGAATCTATCAAACGAAATTAAACATAAACATAGTGTCTAAAAGGCATTTCAGCGATGTTTGTTATCAATTAATTCTTTATGGTACTACGTTCAATCATATTAACAATAATAGAAAAGACAAAAAGTATATTGCATCTCATGCTATCAAGAAAGCCATAACAAAAAGCAACTAACCGAGGGCATAGAGAAGAGAGTGTCCCTCTAAACTCATCTTACATATATATAGCTTGCATGTATTTTTCTATATTTGTACATATTCATTTGTGTGTATGTATGTAACCACAAAAAGAAAAAAGAGAGAATAAATTTATCTTAGAAGATAGTACCTTTGAAATATGCCTTGCCCAACATTATCCAGAGTATCTTTCAGCTTGTCCAATACAGTATCCAAGTGGGATGCTGCAATCTAAAAATTGTCAAAAGCAATATATATTATAAACACATAACCAAATGGAAACCGAAAACAACACGAACCAAACTCTTAAGACACCAGTCCCATGGCTTTCGCCAACCTGGGCCTGTTTGTTTGAATTGAAATGTCAGCTTGTTTATACATCCAATCTATCCTATCACGTACATAAGCCCTGCCATTGACCTTTTGAAGAAGAATACCGAAGCACCTGCAAAAACAAAAACACATACCCTTCCAAAGTTAAAAGGTTAACCTCACTTTCCATTGACAATGGCCAAAATGGGTTTCGTAAAAGTGCCAGTAAATCTATAACCGAAGATCTATGTGCAGGGAAATTCCCTAATACCTATACATCATGTATTCAAAAACACTCACAACTTGAAGAAAATAAGAAATCAAATCACTTCCAGTGCAAAAGAAAGCAGTATCGATTAAAAAATGCTTCCGGAATTTAATGGAGCAACATTGAAATAAAAAAAGTATCGATACCGGCGAAGGAGTGCAGAATGTTCGTCACATTGTCTAATGAAAGCATTTCCAGGTGATATCACCCAATTAATTGGTGCCTCGAATCACATCCAGAGATATCACCCAATTGATGATTTGGATTGGCTCTGTTGAATATACTTTTTTCGTCTTTTACTGTTGCAGAACTCGGACGAAGAACATAACCAAAAACAAAATGAAAAGAAAAGAATATTGGATTTAATTATTTTATTTTTTTAAATCATAAGTTTAGAAATTTGTTTTAATTGTTTGTCTGACGTGGCTTGATTTTAATATTTAAAATGTTAATGTGGCATCATTTTAAATACTAAATAATTTTTTAAATATTATTTTAATAGTCACATTAGCATTTAGTGTGCCCATAATATATTTCGTCTGCTATGTAGATAATTTCCGTTAGTGAGATGACTAAAATAAAATACGTTTTTCATTTTAGGGACTAAAACTAGTAAAATTAAAAAGTAAGAACTAAAGTGGGAATGGAGTGATAATATAATAATCAAAATAGTATTTCCGCCTAACTTTAATAGAATAATGGAGAAAATGGTCTTTCGCCATTATTTTTCAAAAAATCTAGCAATATGTCCATATTTTAAAACTATTTAGGTTGATGTCCCTGTTTTGAAACTCAATTTGTAGAAAATCGAGTATAGGTGATCAAACTTAAAAAATAAAATAAAAAATAAAAACTATGGAACTCGAGTTCCACAATTTTTTTTTTTTTTTTTTTAGTTTCATTTGGCATAACTCGATTTTAAACCAATCGAGTTTTATAATGAAATTCGATTTTAAGAAAATCGAGTTTCAAAACAGGAACATAGACCTAAATAGTTTCAAAATAGGGACATATTGCTAGATTTTTTGAAAAATAAGGGTAAAAGCCTAGAATAACTTCCATAGTGGAGGGACTATATGTTTTATTGCATACAATGTATTTGAAAATCTTTTAAGGCAGTGACTAAAACTAAGTGTAAGAAGTTTAGACTCCTTAAACCCAAACAGATTAACCTAGATATTTAGCCAAATGATTAACTTAGGTAAATTAAGCAATTCTAGGTTAACACAAATATAGCATATCATGTAAAGTGCGGAAAATAAAGAACACACGATATGATAACCCAAGAAAACCAAACCGGTAAAAAACCTGGGAGGATTTAACCTAGCTATCCTCAAGGTAAAACCGAATTCACTACGAAAGAATTGAAGTTTACACAATATAGACTTAGACCACTAACATCCTATTGCTACTTCGAGTAAGAAACTTACTACCATGACCACGTGACAACTCCGAATCCACGGACTACTTCTTTCCTTGAATTCTCAGCAAAGCATAAGCACTCCTGCTTGTATATCTTGAAGTTCTTAATTCTGCAATTGAATGATCACCAAGCTCTTGACATCAATCTTGAGTTTGGAAACCCTAAGTGTATGTGAAGGTAAACACCTTTAGATCTCACAAAAAGATTCACACGCAGCATTCAGACCTCTAAAAACGTGGCTAGGATTTTCCCTTTTATACTTAGTGCAAAACATAAAACCCTACACGTCAAACGGGCTTAGGCTAAGTTGGAAATTCTGCAGAAAAAACAATCTGCACGACTTTCGATCGACCGAGTCTAATTCTCGATCGATCGAGCCAAGTAGAATTGCACAGTAACTTCTGCAATAACTCGATTCCAACTTTACATAAAAACCTCATACTTTGAGCAAGTCTAAACAAGACTAAAAACGTTTTGATCATGGTTTGCCAACATTACAAAGTGAAGTTCTAATACATTAGTTCCTAATTCCTTAGAACCTAACAAACTCCCCCTTTGGCAATCCGTGACAAAACACAAACTTAACAAAATGCTCAAAGTTTACCAAAATAAACAGTCCATTACAAAACAATAGCCCAACTAAAACAAATTCAACCTAACTACTATGTATCAGTTACAAGTGTAGACAGCAGCACGACTGAATCAACCTGTATATTCATGTAACACTTAACAAACACATAAACACATGTGTAGAAAATACAAGTAACATAGAAAATAATTTCTTGATTTCACATAATACAAAATAAAGACATATATTATGAATAACCTCATAAATATAAATCAATAAGCAATATAGCACAGTGCAACAAGAAACATATACAATAAATGTATCTCAAATATATCTCCCCCTATCATGAGTTAAAAAGGTAAATACACAATGAAGCACCTAGATACAATCTAAAAGCTCCACACCTCCACAGAATCACAAAAAGAAAAAAAAAAAATCTCCCCCTAAGACAAAAAAACCTTCTACAAAGTACAACTAATACTCCCCTTTTTTATGACGAATTGCCAAAGGGCACTCAGTCATCATCAAAATGAGGTGGCGGAGGAAAACGTCGAAGACTTGCCAAATCTGCACGTAACGCTTGAATCTCATCAAGCACATCCCCCAGAAGCTGACCATGAGCTGCCTGAACGGTCATGACAGTGTCCAACAACCGATGAATGTCCGAATCATCCATAAGCGAAGGTGGAGGAACAGCAGCAACAGCAGCAGTCAAATCAACAGACGTCTCTGTCGAAGGAGCACCTGCAGAAGAGGAAGGGGGAGGAGTGACACCGGAAGGCTTAACCCTAGGACGCTTAGGGCTAGCTCGAAGCTGAGCAGCCCTTTGCCTAAGAAAGGTGGCACCTATGGGAGCAACTATATGAACAGGCTCAGAAGCAAGGAAATCACCTAAACCTAAATGAAGAAGAATCCTATGAATAAAAACAGGAAAGACCAAAGCATGGGCAGTAGAACTACTCCAATGCACCTTGTTAAAAGAACAAAGAAAAAGGTGAGGAAAACTGATAGGAGCATCAGTGACAAGAGCGTATAAGTTTACACATCGCTCAATAGGGATAGTGTGTAGATGAAAGATAGGCCACAAGGAATGACAAGCAATCCTAAAGAAAAGATAATATAGCTCAGAAAACTCAGCAGACGTGATACGAGGATTAGAACCCCACTGGATAGATGACCCAGTGATGTATGACATAACGTCGTCAAGGGGAGGAGACTCACATAAGGATAGATAGGATGAGAAACCACGGGTACCCCAAGAGCATCAGACACTACTTAAGGGGTAATGCGATACTCTACACCTCGTATCCAACTCTTTGCTAAAGTGTTGAAATCATAGATGTGAATAGAGAGGTTCGAGTAGAACTCTCTAATTAAGGTAGCCGGAGGCGGATGATCTATATCTAATAAGGGTAGCCAGCCCTGACGCTCAAAGTTACACCTAACCTCATCATCTACCTCATCTAATAGAACCATACGCTCACCCCAAATGTTCCGCCTAAGGTTAAGTGTCTTATATGTCTCCTGATGTTTCTCACTCAGAAACCTATCACTATCGAAGGATGGTGAAGAGGAAGAGGTCCTATAAGTTCTAGTTTTCCTAAACATGATGCTAAAGACCACAAAGAGAGACACAGAAAGAAAAAGACAAACAAAAAGAAAACCAAGGGTAGACTGCAAGTTAGCACAAAAAAAAATAGAAATAACAAGTCTATTTGATGCATAAGTAGAATAACCAAATGATACATGGTCTAATGCAATGCAAAGCAGTTCAATTATGTTCCAAAACCACAAAATTGGCTTGAGCAAAGAGTTTTATATCAAAAATCCCCAATTTTGAAAAACCCATTTTCACAAAAACCAATAAATTGAGAAATTGATCATTACACAAGTTAGACAACACAATATAATGATCAAATAAGTCAATCTAACAGCCCAATTTCGTCAATTTACATCAAATTGAACAAATTCCCCAAATTCGATAATTTCAAGCCCTAAAATTTTCAATTTTGTACAAATCATCAAATTAATTAAATTAAACCACATAGATCACATGTATATGGTGTCCCCACAAAAACCCAACGATTTATTGTAAAAGAAAACAACCAAAACATCAACAATCCCCAAAATTGCAAATGCCGAAAATATCCCATCAAATGCATGAAAAATGAAAATAAAAGCAAAATGAAGGGTAAAAAGGTCTTATCGGCACTAGAGGAGAGAAAATATGCAAAAGAATCGAAGGAAAACGACAAAAATCCGAGTTGGAGCCTTGACCGGTTGGTGAGAGAGAAAAAAGAGTTTGAAAAGTTTTTTGAAAAGTGAAGAACACATGAAGAAAAGTTCTTTTTAAAAACTCTCAGCCCAATTTTCGATCGATCGAAAAATAGATTCGATCGGTCGAAAATACTTCGATTGAT
This sequence comes from Lithocarpus polystachyus, assembly GCA_033629205.1. Classification (NCBI taxonomy): domain Eukaryota; kingdom Viridiplantae; phylum Streptophyta; class Magnoliopsida; order Fagales; family Fagaceae; genus Lithocarpus; species Lithocarpus polystachyus. Next base: position 50,899,636 of record CM066168.1, read on the forward strand.
CCAATATCAATCGAGCACCGATCAAAACACACAGAAGCTTACTAAGGATTTTAAAGCAATTTCGATCAGTCGAAAAACAGATTCGATCGATCGAAATTCTGGAAAAAACAATTTTTTGAAAAACAAAGCAATTTTAGTACAGAATCTCCTCAAAGCATTAAATTTTATGAACAAAATGCATAAGTATGAGATGAAATGCTTTTCAAAAACACAAGTATTTATCCCAATTTTCCAAAAGTAAGATTTTCACTTAATTCTCCTCAAATTCTCAAACAGTAAACATGTTTTGCATCAAATTCAAGAAATTATCAAACTTGGTTGGTTAAACCAGAAACTCACACAGTAACATGTACAAAGTTTAGCAAAGAGTAACTTGTGTAGTGTGTGCAACTAGCAAAAGCTTGAGAAACATGTGAGGTGATATGTAAATAGAAATCAATCACAATTTCTACAAAATTCATCACATAAATTTGAAAGAGACTATCACCTAAAGAGTTACATCATATAACTCTCACATCTCCTAGATTAAAAGCTTGCAATCATGTAAGTTTCTTGATTTGCCTCGTAATATACACACCAATTTCAATTTATCAGAAACTTATTAAAATAGCCGAGATAATGTACACACCAATTTTATTTGAATTATGAAATTATTATAACCTAATAATGTACACACCGATTTTAACATTTTAACCGAGGCTACACCTTATTTTCTTTCTGTGCATGTGCTACACTTTCTTGAGCACAAAATCTTACGATATGCATTAAGATGTTCATGATTGGCTAATAAACAGTGGTGAGATGGTTATTTATGCCTTTCTCAATAAGTCCAAGTCTGACAATAAAAAACATATGACTTCAAGATCAAGATCATGTGACCAAAAACTATCAACATCTTCCCACATAACATGCATTACAAAGCTCAAACTAGTAAAGTGCAATAAAATAAGCTCATCCAAGCTAAATAAAATACATAAACATGTTATGTAAAAATAGAATGACCAACCTTGATTTCAAATTCAAGAAAAAATACTGCAAAAACACATTTTGCCAAAACACAATCTTGTTACCCCTTTTTTTTAAATAATTAAAAACAACCTAGAATGAAATGCATGAATGTTATGCAATGCAAATCCTAGAAAAAAATGGTCACAAGAGATAAAACAATGAAGAACAAGGACCAAGAAAGTCAAGAATGACTAGGGACAATGAATCACACCAATAACTTGATGAAGAGTCTCAAACTTACTTCTATCAAGTGGTTTGGTGAAATTGTCAGCATTCTGACGTTCAATAGGGATATACTCAAGAGCAACAATCTTTCTTTCAACTAAATCCCTAATAAAGTGATATCTAATCTCAATGTGCTTAGTCTTAGAGTGTTGAACAGGATTCTTAGAGATATCGATAGCACTAAAATTATCACAATAAACAGTCATGATGTCTTGTGATATTCCATAATCACTTAAAAGCTTTTTCATCCAAACAAGCTGTGAGCAACAACTTCCAGCAGCAATATATTCTGCCTCTGCAGTAGACAAAGAAACAGAATTTTGCTTCTTACTCATCCAAGCAACAAGATTGGCTCCTACATAAAAACACCCACCAGTGGTGCTTTTTCTGTCATCAGCGTTACCAACCCAATCAGAATCAGAAAATCCAACAAGAGAGAGATTTGACTCTTTGCTATAAAACAATCCATAATCACAAGTTTCACCAACATATTTTATAATTCTTTTAACAGCATTTAAATGTGAAACCTTAGGATTAGATTGAAATCTAAAGCAGACACCCACACTAAAAGCAATATCAGGCCGACTAGCAATTAAATACAAAAAACAACCAATCATGCTTCTGTATAATGTAACATCAACAGACTCACCTGATGGATCATTTGTTAGTTTGACATTTGCAGCCATTGGTGTTCTAGCATGTGCTACCTTGTCGAGTCCAAATCTCTTAACCAAGTTTCATGCATACTTTGCTTGGTTGATGTAAATTTCAAACTCTGTTTGTTTCACCTGCAATCCCAATAAATAAGTTAGTTCACCAACCATACTCATTTCGAACATGCCCTTCATTTCATCTGCAAAAGATTGAGCAAGAGAATCATTAGTAGCACCAAAAACAATGTCATCAACATAAATTTGAGCAACTACAAAAGAATTCTTATCCTTTCGTATGAAGAGAGTGGTGTCAGCAAATCCTCTTTTAAAACCATGCTTTGTGAGATATGCCGCTAACCTATCATACCAAACATGTGGAGCTTGTTTCAAACCATAGAGGGCTCTCTTCAACTTGTAGACATCATTCGGCCTGTGAGGATCAACAAAACCCTTTAGTTGTTCAACATGTACCTCTTCTTGCAACATACCATTCAAAAAGGCACTCTTAACATCCATTTGATACATATAAAATTCAAATGACTTGCGATGGCCAAGAGTATCCTAATGGATTCCAATCTTGCTACTGGTACAAAAGTCTCATCAAAATCAATCCCTTCTACTTGTGTATATCCTTGAGCAACAAGTCTCGATTTATTTCTAATAACAGTTCCATGTTCATCTGACTTGTTCTTGAATATCCACTTAGTTCCGATAATATTGACTCCTTTTGGTCTAGAAACTAATTTCCACACATCATTCCGAACAAATTGATGAAGTTCTTCATGCATAGAATTAACCCAATCAGCATCTTGAAGAGCTTCATCCACCATTTTCGGTTCAAATTGGGATAGATAGCATGAGTGAGTAATCACATTTAAAGCTTTGGATCTCAATCTCATGTTATCATTCAGACTCCCCAATATATTTATGGCAGGATGATTTAACTTAACTCTAGAAGATGGGCCTTTAACCAATGATGTAGAAGTCGCTTTCTATTCTAATGAATTGTTAAACTCTCTCTGTTCTTGTTGAGCTTCATGAACCGGTGTAGATGGTTCTGAACTTGATGGTACAGAAGCTGCATCATTCAACAGCATCAATTCTTCCTCTGTATGCTTTCCCACATAATTATCAGGTAATGAATCATCAACTTCCATAACCTTTTCTTGAACCGGAGTTGCGTTTTCTGAATGACTATTTGAATTTAATTCATCATTGATCACAACATTGGAAGACTCCATGACTGTCTTGGTTCTCAAATTTTACACTCTATATGCTCTAGTGGTGGAAGAGTACCCCAGAAAATAACTCTTGTCACTCTTTGCATCAAACTTTTCCAGGTTCTCTCTATCACGAAGGATGTAACAGTCACTACCAAATATCCTGAAATATTTGACAACGGGATTCTTTCCTCTCCAGAGTTCAAAGAGAGTTTTCTTGGAGTCAAGTTTGAAATACACCCGATTGAGTGTATGACATGCAGTATTAACTGCTTCTCCTCAGAAGGATTTAGGCATCTTCTTGTCATGGAGCATGACACGAGCCATCTCTTGTACAACCCTATTCTTCTGTTCCATTATTCCATTCTGCTGTGGTGTTTTGGATGAAGAGAATTCCTGTGTGTGCCTTGATTATTGCAAAAAGTTGCCAATTTTGTGTTCTCAAACTCTCTTCCATGGTCACTTCCAATTCTGGCTATCACAGTTCCTTTTTCTATTTGCAATTTTTTGCACAAATGAATCACTTTTTCAGGAGCCTCAAATTTATCTTTCAAAAGTACAACCCATGTGAATCTGGTAAAATCATCCATAACAACTAGAATATACTTCTTTCCACCTAAACTCTGAACTCTGTCAGGACCTATAAGATCAATGTGTAACAACTCCAGAAGTCTTGTAGTTTGAACATCAGTTACAGACGGATGTTTGGACTTCACTTGTTTACCCATCTGACATGGTCCACAGATGCATTTTCTATCTTCTCAAACTTGGGCAAGCCAATAACTGCATTACACTTGGAAATCTTCTCTAATTGCTTGAGACTAGCATGCCCTAACCTTTGATGTCATAAGTCAACTTGATTGATCTTTGCACTGAAACATTTATTACTTATACTTGGAGTGATACCATAACAGTTGTCAGCTGTCCTTACACCAATACACATACAGTCACCCCCTCCATCAAGTATCTCACATTCTTGCTTAGTGAAGAGAACATTCAATCCATTGTCACAAATCTGACTTATGCTGAGTAAGTTAGCCTTCAACCCATCAACATACCAAACATCTTCAAAGACCGGTAATCTTGGAATATCCACAGTGCCAATGCCTCTGATCACAGATTTGCTTCCATCTCCAAACGTGACTGTCCCAATCTTTCCTTCAAAGAGTGTCTTGAACAAAGCTTTATTTCCTGTCATGTGCTTGGAACAACCACTATCCAAATACCAAAGACAAGAATCACGTGCCTTTAAGGCGGTTAAAGTAGTATAGCACAAATAATTATCATCATATGTGGTTATACAAAGAAACTCAATGAAAGATTCAACAAAAGTATCAAGAGACAAACACACCAAGTAGACAATGTGGCAAACTAATAAAAAGATTTTTATAAAATCCGTAACAACAGGGGTCAAGGATCAGCTTTTAGATCAAAGGATCTACACAAAAAAAGCTACCCATTCTGATACCACTTGTAAGAAATTTAGACCCCTTAAACCCAAACAGATTAACCTACATATTTAGCCAAGTGATTAACTTAGGTAAATTAAGCAGTTCTAGGTTAACACAAATATAGCATATCATGTAAGGTGCGAAAAATAAAGAACACACGATATGATAACCTAGGAAAACCAAACCGGTAAAAAAACTGAGGAGGATTTAACCTAGCTATCCTCAAGGTAAAACCGAATTCACTATGAAAGAATTGAAATTTACACAATAGCGACTTAGACCACTAACATCCTATTGCTACCTCGAGTAGGAAACTTACTACCACGACCATATGACAGTTTCAAGTCCACAGACTACTTCTTTCCTTGAATTCTAAGCAAAGCACAAGCACTCCTGCTTGTATATCTTGAAGTTCTTGATTCTGCAACTGAATGATTACCAAGCTCTTGACATCAATCTTGAGTTGGGAAACCCTAAGTGTACGTGAAAGCAAACACCTCTAGATCTCACAAAAAGATTCACACACACAGCATTCAGAACTCTAAAAACGTGACTAGGGTTTTCCCTTTTATACTTAGAGCAAAACATAAAACCCTACACGTCAAACGAGCTTGGGCTGAGTTGGAAATTCTGCAGAAAAAGCAATCTGCACGACTTTCAATCGATCGAGTCTAATTCTCAATCGATCGAGCCAGGTAGAATTGCACAGTAACTTCTGCAATAACTCGATTCCAACTTTACATAAAAACCTCATACTTTGAACAAGCCTAAACAAGACTAAAAACGTTTTGATCATGGTTTGCCAACATTACAAAATGAAGTTTTAATACATTAGTTCCTAATTCCTTAGAACCTATCACTAAGTACAATCCACCGAACACAAAAATTCAAACACAAACAAACAAAAGAAAAGGCTATCCCTGTTCTTGTAAATGCTATGGAAATGAGATTTTTAGTTATTACTAGTTAATTAATTTACGTTAACAAAAAGTGTTATTACTAATTAATTAGTTTATGTTTTAAAATTATTATAAAAAAAATTTGTTAGAGAATTTTATAGTTGCTTAGTTTTTTTTTTTTTTTTTTTGGGGGGGGGGGGTGATTATAGTTGCTCAATTGCTCAAAAATTCACAAAAAATAAATGATAACAATAATTTTAAATGGAAAGAATCCAAAGTCCAAAAAAAAAAAAAAAAAAAGACTCAATGCCCTATCCGAGACCTGATTGATCCTGCCCATTAAACTGGACTTTGGGGTTTTTTTTTTTTTTTTTTTTTTTTTTAGTAAACATCATATTTGAGTGTATAGACTTACGATTGTTCACATTTATAGCTCTTCAACTTTAGTTAAAAATTAACTTTTTTAAATATATAAATTCTTGTTAGTTTATCTATCACAATTCACAAATTTTTAAATACGTGCAAAGTTTTAAACTTTAAATGATATAATTGAAAATTAGGTCATAATATAAATAAACATTAATAATAAAAAAAAAAACATTAAAGATTTTCTAAGCTCTACGTTTCTTTTCTTTTTTTCATTTTGTATAACTTAATTAAACTCTGTTCCCAAAAGTTAATAGGCTTTTTCACATGAAACAATTTCTTTTTTTCTTTTTTTTGGCCTACATGAACAAGTTCTAAATTTTAAAAAATAAATGACTTTTTTTATTAAAAAAATGTTATAATTATAATGCTAGGTAAAATCAACATATATTAGAATAATTAGAAAATGGGTCGCACATACAATTTTTGAAATCTTATTATTGAAAATGGAGAGAAAATGGAGGAGAACTTGTTCATTGCAATACCTGATGATGATGCTCAAAATATCGCCAGTAAGTTACAAGGTTCTTTCACATACTCGAAACAACCTGTACAACACGAAACAAGAAACACCTCAAAAGGGTACCGGTGTGGTACCGGTCAAAGACCCTCCGAAGGTTAAGTCAAAGACTGCTCGCAACCCTAAAGTGTCAGAGTTGGGGAGAATAATGCGTACCTTAACTTGTGAGAGCCTTTGGGTTTTTATAGTAGTATAAAACCGACCTTTTTTTCTTGTATTCGAAGTCTTTTCCATATAAGATTGTCATTAATTAGACGAAAATCGCGGAATCCTCTTTACATTTGGATTCTATTTCCATTGGGATTCTGTCAACCAAAGTTATGCGTGAGACGCAAGTTATTTCTATAAATAAAGTGATAACGTGTACTTGGAACCATCCACCTTATACCCGTGAACCTTTGATCCATCCACATGAGATCTCTTAGCTTCAATTCATCACCTCCATTAAGATATTCTCGTCAGATCAAACTTTACCCTCCTCACCTGACAACTAAAGAAAAATAATAAGAGATAGAGGAGAAACAAAGGCAGAGCAAGAGGAAGAGAAGAGAGGCGGAGAAAGAGAGATGAAGAAAGAAGGGTGGAGATTTTTAAGAGAAATAATAGGTTTTGTGAAAACAAATGAAGAGGAAGTGAAAATGTTATGAAGAGAAGAAAGAAGCTCTAGGCAGGTACTTAAGAGAGCTGTTCTGTGCATTTTGCAGAGCACTAATTTTTATGGTTCCCACAACTTTGCTTAAAGTCTAATTTTTGAAATGAAAACCTTATTGAAAACTTCATTCCAAACACATTGTAAGTAGAATTATGGGAAAAATGTCAGTTACAAATATGATAATTAGGTAATGAATTAGAGTGATGAGATTTGAAAATTGAGCACCCTTCAAACCAAATACAATAACCTTAACTTTCTGATTACTATATATTGAGTTTCAGTTTCTATTATTATTATTATTATTATTATTATAACAATTCTAAAGTCTACATAAAAAGTAGTATATTTTTGCTAAGTCTAATAAATAATAATTGATGCGAGTGTACTCCACAGAGTAGAAGTAAAAAGAAAAGAAAAATGGTCTAGCAAAAAAAGAAAAAAAAAAGTGTGGTACTCTACAGATATAGGTTCCTTTTAATAATATTGTTCTAATAATATTGTTTAAGTTTTTTGAAAACGTGTGGGGTTGAAAAAGTTTTGTAAAAATATGTATGGTATTGTTTAAATAACAAAAATTATTATTTAAATACCAAAGAAAACTTGGCTCGTGAACAAATCATTGAAGATGGGATATGCAAATTTTGTAAGCAAGAAACAGAGACGGTGCTGCACGTTCTGTGGGGTTGTGGGGTGGCTCGGGATGCGTGGGATGGCAGTCACAGAGGCATACAGAAGTGTGGGGGAGGCCAAGCTGATTTTGTACAATTGATTGAGGAGTTGATGGACAAATTAGAGGAGGAGGAGCTCGAACTTTTTCTGGTTCAATGCTGGGTCATATGGAGCCAAAGAAACTGTGTCATACATGGAGGTGTTATTCAGGAACCTTCTCGGCTTTTTAAACGAGCTACGGACATGTTGGAGGAGTATAGAGGAACACAGGAGCTATTGGCTGTTCATAGCAATACCGGGTTGGTGCAGAAGTGGGAACCTCCAGTGGGCTTAATCTACAAAGTAAACTTCGATGCGGCGGTATTTGCAGATTTAGACGCATCAAGTGTTGGGGTGGTTGTTCGCAACGATAAGGGAGAAGTCATGGCATCACAGGGGACAACAGGACAGTCATGAAGTCTCTTATTTCTCTGAGGCCTAACAGGTCTCGTCTGGGTCATATATATGAAGATAAACAATGTATATCGGCAGGTTTCCGAAGTTTCGTGGTTAGTTTTGTTAAACGCAGTGCTAACTCAGTGGCCCATGCATTGGCAGGCAAGTAGTCTTAATTTGTTTGGTTGGAAGATTGTCCACAGCCAGCTTTAGAAGCTTTGTATTCTGACTCTCTTGGTCTCAATTAATGAATAATATCCGATTCCATCTTAAAAAAAAAAAAAAAAAATCCTAGTAAATAGAACCTATTACATAATGTGAAACAGTCATCATGATCAGAGAAATGACAAAGTAGTTGTGTGCATCTAAGGTTAATGAAAAGGGTGAAGTTATCAATTTTTAAAAAGCAAAAGTCTGAAACATCCTCCGAATGTACATTGAGATTATCTAGGGTCACCGGTATAATGGGTTGGAAATATAAGACACAGTTTAACTAAAAAAGTGTTTGACAATGGTTTCTTTCTATCTCTGCAAAAAATTCAATCTAATCTATCTTCTCTTGCTATGTTTTGCAGATCAATCATAGATCTCCTTTGCAAAGGTAGGCTTCATAAGCAAGGTAATTGTTATAGATATTATTTTATTACTTTTTTTTGCTTAAATTTCTTTAGATTTTTTTTTTTTTTTTGGTTGCAAAGTTTTAAAGATTAAAAAAAAAAAGGTTTTCAGTTTTATGATTAAACTTTTTAAATTCAATATGAATATGTAGTAGAATGTTGGGTTGGTTTCTTTAAGTTTCAGTGGTTGTTATTGGGACTTTGTTTGAGTTTCAGTTGCTGGGGTTTTGTTCGCGGTGGTGGTGGATGATTTTGTTAGAGGAGTTTTAGGTGCTGCTCAACTTTAATTTTGGGTTGAGTTTTGGAATTGAATCAGAGGTTGTGATAGTGGGTGATGCGTTGTTTTGGGGTTGAGTTTTGGGTTTGAATCGGATGTTGTAGTGGTGGGTGGTGCGATTGGGTTGCTCGACAATGGTGCATTATTTTTTATTTGAATGTTGGATGTTGATGTGTTGTTTGGATTGTTTTAGAGGAAGACATAGTAACAGAGTGGAACAAAGAGAAAGCGTTGAAGAGGAAGAAAGAGAAACTTTTGAACTTGAAAATCATCTGGTGGGTTGGAAATAAGGGAGAGATAATACCTGAATTTTTTTTGAAAATTACACAATTTGGACCAAGTCATTATCTTGAGACAAATCATGCTGTCTACAGTATATTGGATGTAGTTAAACAAATAGTTTCTGCACGTTGTCCCCAAGATACAACAGCCCAGCTACTTTTGCTGATTATCCTTGCAAGCCTACACTGCTCGTAGGATATGTAGGCTCGCAAGGATAATCAGCTCTCTATAGTACTTTCTTTTACCAGAAAATTTTGTAAAAGATAAAATATTTTTGTGAGTAGTAAGAAACAATAGATGGTATGTGTTTAGGACGATAAAAAATTGTTTTTGAAAAGTTTGCAACTTTGTAATTCAAAAATAAAAATATGTGCATCTAAAGTTTTTATATCTTTCCATATATATAGAGCCAACATGTTGCTTGTCCTCAGCCAAAGAATCAAAAAGGTTTGATATCAATTAAATGGTCATAAAGTTATTGAAATCAATATATATTATCAATAGCTTTCTTTATATATATATATATATATATATAATATAATATAATATAATATAATATATACCGGATATCAAGACTCAAGAGTTGTCTTTACCAAACTTTTGTACGTTTAGAACAAAAAGAAAGGGCATAATGCTATGAATTTAATGGCCCATTATTACAAAACCTTTTTGAAACTTTCTGAATATATATTACAAAAATTGCTAGATGTTTTGACCACTTTCCATTAAACCAAGTAGTAAATTCTTGTGTATATATGGTAACATAAAATAATTCAGCAATAGCTGTACATTTAAGTACTGAAAAATCTTCCATATATGACGTTATTATGTCATATTCAAATAAGAACATTTGAATACAAAACGTTTACAATGGAAAGTATATATTTGTCATAAAACCAAATATGCTGGCAATTATGGTATTATTATCACATTAATGTTCAAAAAATTTCCTAATTAAAACCATTGACAAAAACTATTCAAATTTTGAATTATATTTGAATTTCAAAATTTAGCAATCAACGTATCTAACATTAAGGGATAATCGATACACATAAACGAGTATTAAAATAAATATAATATTTTTTATAAAAATATCCAACAATCCCCCACTTATTTTTATAAAAAATAAAGGGTAAATATATATATATATATATATAAATTTTCTGGGTTAAGTAGAACATTATGCATAATGGGAGTGTCGATGGCTTGAACCCTCATTTAGTGTTTCAACAACATTGTTTCAAAGTTGATAGTGATCTAAGTCTTGAACTATAACTTTTTCTATGGATACAAAACATTACATCACACACATAATATTCCAGTACTCTACTACGAGCTTTTAAGCCAGCACATTATGGCCTTGTGCTTTATCCCAGCATCCATGAGCTATTTAGAGAACTAACCCCATTCTCAAAGGAAGCGGCTTCACTTCCATGCTCACTTAGGTGTGGCTATCAAGGATGTTCTTGTAACTCTAACATCCCACTCATAAGAGCTATAGTCCACATTAAGAGTTTTTTTTTTTTTTAATAAATAAAAACTCATCCTATATAACGTTACAAGATACATGCATGCACACCATAGGGAGGGACATCAATATTATTACTCATACATAAATTTAGTGCATGTTAATCAAACTACTCTATGATTAGTTTTTCCCTTTGAACCTAGTTCTTGGGATCTCCAATCCCTAGGTAAGGTATCCTCTTAGGTAGTTCACTCTTATTTGGGCTTAAGTCCCATCCCCCTCGATGCTATCCAGATCTTTTCTCTAGCTAGAGCTTTAGTTAATGAATCCGCAATATAATCATTTGTACTAATATAATCAACATTTATGGTACCATTGTTTATGTATGATCTCAAAATATTGTCTTTTCTTCTAATAGATCTGGATTTACCATTATAATATTTATTGCGCACTCTACCAATAGTGGCAGTACTATCACAATGAATTAAGACGGGTGAAATAGGTTTCTCCCACATGGGAATTTCAGATAATAAATCTCGTAACCAACCCGCTTCTTCACTAGCTGAAGATAAGGCAATTAATTCTGCCTCCATGGTGGGTTTAGCAATAATCTATTGTCTTTTAGATTTCCAACTTATTGCTCCATCACCTATTGTAAATACATAGCCAGTGGTAGACAAAGAATCACCTGATAAGGTGTTCCAACTAACATCACTATATCCGTCAAGAACAACAGGATACCTTTGATATAGCAAACCATAGTGCCCAGTTCTTTTTAAATATCTCATTAATTGAGTCATTGCATTCCAATGCTCAAAATTAGGTTTACTAGTAAATCTTTCTAAAACTCCTACGGCATAAGTAATATCAGGTCTAGTACAATCAGTAGCATATCTAAGACTACCAATAATACTAGCATATTCCTTTTGATTGTAAATATCATTTTCATCTTCAGTAGGAAAAAGATGTACACTAGAGTCAAAAGGAATACTTGCAGGTTTACAATCAAAGTAATTATATTTTTTCAAAATTTTTTCTATATAATGAGATTGATCTACAAATATGCCATTTGAAGTTCTGGAAATTTTCATGCCAAGAATCACATTAGCTTCTCCTAAATCTTTCATATCAAAGTTATTTTTAAGAAGCATTTTGGCAGATTTATAATATCCATATTAGGACCAAAAATTAGAAGATCATCAACATATAAAAAAATTATAACTTGAGCATCATCAAAAGTTTTATAATATATACATTTGTCACTTTCATTTGTTTTAAAACTATTAGAAAGCAAACATTGATTAAATTTCTCATACCACTGTCTAGGTGCTTGTTTTAAACCATATAAAGATTTTAATAATTTACATACCTTGTGCTCATTACCTGGCATTGTAAAACCTTCTAGTTGGTCCATGTAGATTTCTTCTTCTAAATCTCCATTTAGAAATGCCGTCTTTACATCCATTTGATGTATCATCAAATTATGAATGGCTGCTATAGCAATCAATAATCTAATAGACGTAACTTTAGTAACAGGAGAAAAAGTATCGAAAAAATCGATGTCTTCTTTTTGTTTAAAACCTTTAGCTACAAGCCTTGCTTTGAATTTTTCAATAGATCCATCAAGTTTTAATTTTCTTCTAAGTACCCATTTACATCCAATTGTTTTACAAACTAGAGGTAAATCTACAAGTTTCCAAGTATTATTAGATATAATAGAATCCATCTCATCATTGATGGCTTCTTTCCAAAAACCTGAATCAGGAGAAGATAAAGCTTCTTCTAAAGAAGTAGGGTCACCTTGTAAATTTTACACATAATATTCAGGACCAAAAACCTTTTCAATTCTAGGTCTTTTACTCCTCCTAGGTTCCATCTCATATTCATTAACATCTTTTGACTTAGATGTTGAACAATCAAAATTCTCTTTTTGTTCAAAACCCCCACTATTTTTATATTTAAATGGAAATTTATTTTCATGAAAAATTGCATCTCTAGATTCAATTATTGTATTATTATCAATGTCATAAAATCTATAAGTTGTGCTATATAAAGAATAACCCAAAAATACACATGTAGAAGCCTTTACCCCAAGTTTAGGTCTTTTGGGATCAGGTAGCCTCACATATGCTAAGCAACCCCAAACTTTGAAAAAATTCAAACTTGGTTTATATTTTTTCCATAATTCAAAAGGAGTTTAAAAAGTCTTTTTATGAGGTATTCTATTCAAAACAAAATTTGCAGTTAAAACAGCTTCACCCCAAAAATATTTAGGAGCCCCAGAACTAACAAGCATAGCATTAGTTAAATTTATAAGAGTCCTATTTTTACGTTCAGCTACTCCATTTGAAGATGGAGAATAAGGGGCAGTAGTTTCATGAACAACACCAAGAGATTGAATATAATTATTAAGATCAAGAGTATCATATTCTTTTCCTCTATCAGTTCTAAACCTTTTAAACTTTTTATCAAAAGTATTCTCAACTTCTTTTAAGAGAATTGATAATTTTTCAAAAGCATCACTTTTATTTTTCATAAGATAGACATATGAATATTTTGAAAAATCATCTATAAAGGTTATAAAATACCGATTACCTCCACGTGTCAAATGTCCTTCAAATTCACAAATATCACTATGGATAAGCTCTAGTAATTCAGTATTTCTTTCAATTGATTTATGAGGCTTTTGAGTAATTTTAGTCATGCTACAAATTTCACATTTTTCAAGTTCATTTTCAAGTTTAGGAATTAAACCTAATCCACTCATATTTTTCATATATTTATTATTAATATGACATAATCTACCATGCCAAACATTCACACAAGAAACAATATAAGCAAAACTTGAATTTTCATTCTCCTCAACATTAAGTTTAAACATGTCATCACAAGCATAGCCTTTGCCAACAAACATGCCCTTTTTAGAGAGTACATATTGATCAGCCTCAAAGACTTGTTTGAAACCAGCCTTATTCAACAAATAACTAGAAACTAAATTCTTTCTAGTGGCAGGAACATGAAAGGCATCTTTGAGAGTGACTTCTCTCCCAGAAGTAAATTTGAGAAGCACTTCTCCAATACCCACAACCTCAATGGTATGAGAATCACCAAGCATAATTTTCTTTTTCTCATCCAAAATGGTGTAGGTTTTGAACCAAGTTTTATCATAACAAACATGTCTGGTTGCCCCAGAATCAATCCACCACCCTTCTAAGCCTTCGAGAATATTAATCTCAGTAACCATAGCCATAAGAGGCTCTTCAATGACATTGGCTTGAGCCATAGGCCCATGTTTTTGAAAACGACAATGTCTAGCTGAATGCCTAGGCTTTCCACATACAAAACATACATAATTGCTATTATCAGTGTGGCTGCCATTATTTGGAGCATGCTTAGGATGGTGTGCTTGGTTCTTTTTTTTATTAAAGTGGATCTTATGTTGAGGCTAATTTCCATTTGGCCTACGTTTGAAGTTCCTTTTCTTAGGCCTTACATAGTCATTATTTTTTGCATTGACTTTTGGCATATTTTCATTTAAAGAGACAAAATTTACCTTAGGACCATTTGCTCCATGGAGTTCAACAGCTTTGTCTTGGTTCCTTGCCTCTTCCTCCACTCTCAAATGGGTGATAAGGGATTCAATGGAGAGTTCCTTCTGCCTGTGTCTCAAGATTTTGGCAAACTCCTTCCAAGATTCAGGCAGCTTGTCAATGATGGCTGAAACTTGCATTTGTTCATCTACTCAAATGCCTTCAGATCGAATATCTTGTGAAATCATTTGGAGTTCATAGGATTGTTCCACCATGGACTTGCCTTGAACCATCTGAAACCTGAAAAATCGACTACATGCATATTTCTTGTATCCAACTTCCTCTGTATCATATTTTTTATTCAATGCCTTCCATATCTTTTTGGCTGATTTGTAAGCTTGATCATAATAATCATACAAATCATCAGAAAGACAATTAAGTAAATAATTTCTATAGTAAAGATGATCCTTATCCCATTTCTTAATATCTTTTTCATGTTGAGAAAGTTTTTCTTCAGTCAATTGTTCAGATTTCTTTTTCTTTAGTTTTTTCTCAGTTAACACATAAGCCACATTCAAGAGAGTAAGATAAAATAAAGTCTTTTGTCTCCACCTCTTAAAGTTAACACCACGGAAGCGGAATGGCTTATTAAGATCACCCGCTCCAGAGGAATTAGACATAACATTACCATTTTCCAAGGATGATTTTGTGTTCACCATATCGATTTGTCTCAAATTGTTGGAAATAAAGGAGAGATAATACCTGAATTTTCATTGGAAATTACACAATTTGATTTTACCAAAAAGAGGTGGCAGAGATGAGACATGGACCAAGTCACTGTCTTAAGACAAATCATGTCGTCTACAGTATATCCGATGTAGTTAGACAAATAGTTTATGCACGTTGTCCCCAGGATACAACAGTCCAGCCACCTTTGCTGATTATCCTTGCGAGCCTACACTGCTCGTAGGATATAAGTTCTTTATAGTACTTTCTTTTCCCAGAAAATTTTGTAAAAGATAAAATATTTTTGTGAGCAGTAAGAAATAATAGATGGTATGTGTTTAGGACGATAAAAAATTGTTTTTGAAAAGTTTGCGGCTTTGTAATTCAAAAATAAAAATATGTGCATCTAAAATTTTTATTTCTTTCCATATATATAGAGCCAACATGTTACTTGTCCTCAGCCAAAGAATCAAAAGGGTTTGATATCAATTAAATGGTCATAAAGTTATTGAAATCAATATATATTATCAATAGCTTTCTTTTTATATATATATATATATATATAATATAATATAATATAATATAGACCAAATATCAAGACTCAAAGGTTGTCTTTGCCAAACTTTTGTATGTTGAGAATAAAAAGAAAGGGCATAATGCTATGAATTTAATGGCCCATTATTACAAAACCTTTTTGAAAATTTTTGAATATATATTACAAAAATTGCTAGATGTTTTGACCACTTTCCATTAAACCAAATAGTAAATTCTTGTGTAAATATGGTAACATAAAATAATTCAGCAATAGCTGGACATTTAAGTGCTGAAAAATCTTCCATATATGACGTTATTATGTCATATTCAAATAAGAACGTTTAAATACAAAACGTTTAGAATGGAACGTATATATTTGTAATAAAACCAAATTTGTTGGCAATTATGGTATTAATATCACATTAATGTTCAGAAAATTTCCTAATTAAAACCATTGACAAAAGTTATTCAAATTTTGAATTATATTTGAATTTCAAAATTTAGGAATCAACATATCTGACATTAAGGGATAATTGATACACATAAATGAGTATTAAAATAAATATAATATTTTTTATAAAAATATCCAACATGGTGTCATATCAAATTTCGTGACGTTATTCACTATTTGATCAGTAAACTTATTTTTTATACATAATTTTTTAGATTACTAAAACTTAGAATTTTAAAATTTGTTTGATAACATTGCAATTTATCTTTGATCTTCTTAAAATTTAGCAAGTATAAATAATATAATAAAAATATGCAATCCAATGGTTGAATTTTCAGAATTCACACTAAATATACAGATATATGAAGAATTTGAAAGGTTTTTTCATTAAAAAAGTAGGGTTGAAAAATAAGAAATAAGATATTGGGTGATTTGTAAAATACTATTGTAAAATAAATAAAGTAGTTCTTTTTTTTTTTTTAGAGATAATTACAACATGCTGCTAACCCCACAACTCGAACTCTTTCCCCCCTAAACCCCCAAGCACTTTGTACATGAAGAGGTGTCAATTCAGTTACAAGGCCTTTGGCAATAAAGTAGTTCTTTAAGTATGTAAAATAAGTCTTCTTTTCTTTTTTCTTTTTTTGCATATCTGGATGCTAATGCACAGTGCCTTTTTAAACAAACAAAAAAAAAACAAACAAAGAAACAAAACATAACTTTGTAGTTTTGCAAAAGCATCAAGTATTATATTGTTTACACTAAATAGGGGAACTCATTCTTCTATTCTTCTACTCAAAAAAAAGGGGGGGAATTCATAAGTAAATTGACTAGAATAATATTAAGTGTGGTTGTGAACCTTTAATCGACTGAAATTTTAATTGAACTGAGAGTAATCAGGTAAATTAAATTATTAAAGTTATGAATTGATTTGTTTGAAACAACAATCCTACTTAATGAATTCACCCATTATTCTTGAAGGCGACTCAGAATTAGTATTCTAGTCACTATGCAGTGAAGAGAGGTCCTTTTCTTCGTTTGGACATATTCTTGAGTCAGCAAAGAATATGATAGAAGCCAACCATATTTCATTTCCTCATGTTCGTCGTATTGGTAATTTTGTTGCTCACACCCTAGCTAAACATGCTAGACATGTTAGTGGGTACATGGTGTACATGGAAGATGTTCCTCCACACCTTCATTCTGTACTGGAAGCCAATGTTGGCTGAAGTTTTCTAATAAAATTTTCCAAGTTCTTTCTCAAAAAAAAAAATCTTTGATATTCTCAAAAATTACATAATAATGTCTAGTTGGCTTAACTAGTAAAATCTCTTGTCGTCGAATAAAAAATCTAGGGTTTAAACCCTACCAACACCAAAAACCAATTGGTATCTTGGCCTGATGATAGAAGACAATCATCCTGAAATGAATGTTGTAGGTTGGAATTTTATTATATCTATTAAAAAACAAAGTGATAAAACCCCAATTATAAATCATAATTACATTTAATTCAAGTCATCTTGCTTGAAACCATAACTAGATTGAAAGCACTAATCTAACGTAAAAACACACTTTGTTAGATAATCTTAACCCAACCATAATCTAGCCTAATTGGGATTGCTAAACTTTAATTTAGGATTTGTATTTGTAACAAAATTCATCACAAGGGGCTACCCCTAAGGGATTAGTTTTTGTAATTATTCAACGTGCATGGGACACAGGGGTATATTCACTCGAGAAGTAATCATGCACTCTAAGAGCCCTTGACACTCATGTTAGCACCACCAAAAAAAAAATTTTGAAAACTTTTTGTTGAAAATACTGTAGATAAAGATAAAAGTTAACTAAAATAGTACAGTGGGATCCATGAATAGTAGTAAAAATAAGCTAAATAGTTAAATGAGCTAGCTTTTAAGCAGAAGTCAAACACACACTAAGGGTCTATTTGGGATCCACTTATTTTGCTAAAATTAAAAATTTTTTACTGAAAATACTGTAAATAAGGGTAAATGTTAGTTGAAATATAAATAGTACAGTGAGACCTATGAATAGTACCAAGAAGTGGAATGGGACCCATGAATAGTAGAAAAAATAAGCTGAATAATAAAATAAGTTAATAAAAAATAAGCTAGTCAAACAGACACTAAATTACAAATTTATTTCTCAACTTTAGGGTAGTGTTAAATTTGGTTTATCAAATGTGAATTGTGTCAATTTAGTCATTCATCTACTAATTATATCAATTAAACCCTAAAAATACATAATCAACTCAAATGAATCCAAAATTATAAAAATCAAAATCATACTTAGGATTGATGGAGAGGTTTCATGGATTGGATAAAGGAGCATAAGATCCACTTTTATGAGGAAAAATTTTTTTGTACATTTAATAATTGTAAGGACACGATTTTTGGCATACCAACCCAAAGGGGGATGGACCAGCCCAAAAAGCCCAACAACAATGAATTTGTAGAGAGTGGGAAAAGAAAGCTAGGCTAGATTGGATTAAACAATCAACCGGATAAGTTAAGAGCCCAAGAAGAATAAAACAAAAGATCTAAGTGCTGTAAACTGTCCTCGACAATAGTCCGAGGAGGTTAACTTCAGTATTCATTGTTCTTAGTTCAGATACAAGCTCCATTCTTCCTTTTTCACTATTTTCTCCCCCCTTCTAAGAAGGATTCCTTCATATTATATAGTTCTTTCCAGATCATCTACACCCTACACTTGTCGATTATCTAAGTCTTCACTTGAGTGCACGTCCCATTATGCATATTCGGTGGCCTTCTGTGAGTTACGGTAGTCAAGGTCACACTGTTCAGGGGTCTTCTCTACATAAATGCGGTCAGAAGAGTAGGTGCAGTGCATTTAATGCGGTGGTGACAGCCTTTCCTTAGATGTTTTTGAGGATTTCCACTCCTTCAGGGCCAAGTCCACTCCTCAGCCCGCCCTTGCTTATCCCAGAACATAACAATATGTTCTGGGATTCTACGCACTCGTTCTTAATCTCCTCGGACTTGACTTCGTCCTCAGACATGACTGGGGCCCAATGCGCGGCTTTGGGCCTTTATCCCTACAAGGCCCAATACGTGATCTTGGGGTCTCAGACACTGCGCGGCTTGATACATAGTCTTGGACCTCTGTCCCCACAATAATTAATAAAATTACAAAATTATCCATAAAAACATAATTTTATTTTAATTTTGTATAATTTAGATACTCTATATCAGTAGTAGTCCATAATAAATACATACTAATATGAGGTGAGATGTGAATACAAAGTCATATTTACTAATTTGATTATTGATACATATTACCAATTGTAATTTACAATTGGTAAGATTCATCAGTATCATACGATACTCAATCCATATCGTATTATACGTATCATTTTGTACAAAAATGTTTCGCACCGTAAGAGCAAATTGAAAGTGCTCATGAATCATACGAGACAGAAATGTGTATCGTACAATACATAGACATATGCTCTAAAATGAGTTTTTTTGTTAAAATTTGTGTGTGTTTTTTTAATCCATCATGTTGTTAGACTTGTTTTTAACACAAAATTATTATGTCACTTAATTGAGCCCAATTAGATAAGATGTACATAATTTTTTTTCTCTCTCCCACAAAATTTGGATTTCACACTTACACTTCACTTTCATATTTGCAAATTTATTTTCTATTCTATGAATAAGTTATATATTGATAATATAATTATTTTTTATTTTGTCACTATTTTTATAAGTCTAAGAAGCTATAATGCCAAGAAGAAATATAATAAAAAAATTATTAAAATAAAAGAACAAGAAGAGATAGTAAATGTTGATGATGATGAATCAAATCTTAACAAAGAAATAAACTTGTAAAATGATGAACATGATGATAACATTAACTCAGATGGAGTTGATTAGGCAAGATGATGAATATGTGAAAATAAATTATTACTTTAGGTAATTTGTCATGTATTATTACCTTTGAGTTTAATCAATTTGAATGTGTATTTTTTAAACACATGTTAATTTAATTTATTTAGCAAGCTTGTTAAATATTATTACATAAATGATGATTAAATTAGTTATTAGTTGAATTTATTACAAATTTATAATGAATATATCATTTATATATGTATATCTATTTTATATATTTATTAAGTGTTTGTATATCTTATGATATACAATACAATACACGATATAGGAAAATAAAAAATTGATTCATGATACGATTCATGTTTTGACAACTATGAAGATTGGATGGCAATAAGTTTCGGAACTCCAAAAACTCCACATCCGAGATTTCATAACTTGTTCTCATGTCAAGTAATTTTGTTAGTCATCACACATGCAACGGTGCACTTCCAACCTACTCAAATTTACACAACATGCCAATTTCGAAGCGACCCTACATGTGAAATATGTAAACGAGTCCCTAAAAAGATTACACGTGTTGTGGCTTGTGGGAATGCCCTTTAACTTGAAATATGATAGAACTAGTTGCTTAGAGCATTAGCATATGAGGGTGTAAACCCCCCGAATTTTTTTTTTTTTTTTTGAAGTCGGAACCAAACAAATTTCATTAATTTAGAAGACTAGAATCTAAATACAAAGCATCCACCACTGGTGGAGGATCCTTCTCCATCCATATAATTTCATTCTCAATTAATCTAGCAAATCTAGCCAAAGCCTGAGCAACACTATTTGCACTACGCCTAACACAATTAGTCGAAATGGATCTAAAACCTACAGCCAAGCACCAAATATCTTCATATATTAATCCAAGTCGTGAAAGGTTTGATTGAGCCAGAGAAATCGTCTTCATCACCATGGCATTATCACCTTCTAGAATTATCTCCATGAAGCCAGCATCGATAGCAAACTCAAGAGCTTTGTGGCATGCCATCACTTCCACCTCTTCACTATCCCTCACTGTGCCGCCCTTCACAGCTATAGCAGCCATCACTTCTCCCTTTTCATTCCGAATCACAGCCCCATAACCCGAAGCAGCTCCATCATCAAAGCAAGCACCGTCGAAGTTCAGCTTGAATAAAGAATCGGTAGAGGCTGCCATGTCTACTACGCTGGAGCATGGATCGACGCTGACACACACAGATGGTCTTGTGCTTTAGTATACTCCCTCAAATAATCCACTGCGCACTAGGCTGACCTTGAAGGATGCTAGAATGCACCCCCATGCATACCTGTGTTCCACTGATGCCATATCTGCCAACAAGTAACCCAAAACAAATTCCATTCCTTCGATGAAAGCTTCAGCATAAGACCTATAACCAGCTGCAAAAAATCGTCCTGCCCAATGCATGATTTTAGAAATCTACCTAAACTCCCAGCCCAAACATCTTATGCCGCCCCACAACTCCAAAGCACATGCAAAACCAATTCAGCATCTTTTTGACAGAAGCAACATCTCATGTTCTCCACCACCCTTCTTCGAACCAGATTGTCTTGTGTGGGAAAAATATTAAGACATGCTCTCTAGGAAAAAATTTTAATCTTATTTGGAACATTTGCCTTCCAAATTTGTGACCATAATGACCCATATGTTCTTTGCACCGAAGACTCCCCAGCATTAAACTCTTCCTCCCTTAACTTTTTTTGCCACATAATACCCAGACCTTACTGTATAGCAGCCCTTCTATGAAAAAGACCACACCAGCACATCATGCACAACCCGCCTGCTCAAAGGGACTTGAAGTATAGCTTCAGCGTCAAATTGATGGAACATGGCAGTGATTCTCTCTTTATCCCATTGATGATTCTGCCAATCAACTAAATCCGAGACCCTCCACTCCCAAATCTCCACCTCAGGTTGGAAAAGAATTTTTTTTGTTGGCTGATTAGGCAACCAACAATCCTTTAAAACATGAATTGAAGCCCCATTACCGACTTTCCAAAAGCATCCTTTCCCCAAAATTGGTTGAGCTGCTATTAAACTCTTCCATACATAGGAACTATTTTGGCAATCAGTCTCCTCAAGAAAATCACACCGCGGAAAATATTTTGCTTTAAAACAACTGTATAACAGAAAGCTTTTATCCTGCAACAACCTCCAACCTTGTTTTGCTAGCATGGCTAAATTATATGATCTTAAATCTCTGAAACCCATTCCGCCCTCTTTCTTTGACAGCATTAAAAAACTCCAATTTTTCCAATGTATTTTCCTTTCCTCCCCAATTTTTCTCCACCAAAATCTAGCACACATAGTGTCCAATTCATCACATAATTTCCCAGGTAACTGAAAACCCCCCATTGTATATGTGGGGATGGATTGAGCCACTGCTTTTATAAGAACCTCCTTGCCAGCCCTAGAAAGCAACTTCCCCTTCCAACCTTGCATCTTATTCCAAACCCGTTCCTTAATGAAAGCAAAAGTATCATATTTTCTTCTTCCTATCAAAGTAGGCAGCCCTAGGAAAGCATCAAACTTCTCCACTTTCTTTACCTTTAGTTTGTCAATTATCCATGCTTTCTCCTCCATAGACACATTGCTACTAAAATCGGCAAAAGACTTCTCCAGGTTTATGCATCGGCCCGAAACTTCAGCATATAGCTGTAGGGTATCAGAAACCACCTGCACTTCATCTTTATTAGCTTGACAAAAAATCAAGGAATCATCAGCAAAAAGCAGACTAGTAATAGATGGAGCACTTCAACGTACTGCCACTCCATGCAACCTCCCTTCAGTCTCTGCTTTAGCAAGGAGCGAAGTAAAACCTTCAGCACATATCAGAAACAAATAAGGGGACAAAGGATCTCCTTGGCGAATACCCCTAGAAGGAGTGATATTCCTATAAGCTTTACCATTGATTCGGACTGAAAAGGAGGGTGTAAAGACACAACTCATAATCCTATCCACCCAAACCTCCGGAAACTCCAATTTAATCATCATGCCTTTAAGGAAGCCCCATTCCACCCTATCATAGGCCTTAGTGACATCCAATTTAAGAGCTAATGCCCCCTTCTTACCCTTTTTCCTAATATGCATGGCATGCAAAGTCTCATAGGCTACTAGCACATTATCACTAATAAGGCATCCAGGTACAAAAGCACTCTGAGTAGGAGAAATTAACTGTGGCAAGATCAGCTTTAACCTATTTGCCAAAACTTTTGAAATAATTTTATATATCACATTACATAGGCTAATAGGTCTAAAATCTGCCATTTTTTCTAGTTTCATTACTTTAGGAATCAAAACTATATAAGTATAATTAATATCAGGCACCATATGACCAGTATGTAAAAAATCTAACACAGCATCAGTCACCTCATTACCAACAATATGCCAAAATTTTTTATAGAATAGTGCATTCATACCATCGGGTCTAGGAGCCTTTGTTGGTCCCATCTAAAACAACACTGCTTTAACTTCTTCACTGCTATACGGCCTAGACAACACCTCCATCATATCATTAGTTATTTTTCAGTTAACTACGTTAAGGCATTCATCCATTCTGTCACAAGTGTTTGCTTTAAAAATATCCATGAAATAATCAGATGCCACATTCCCAACATCATCCACCTCTTCCACCCAAATCCCATTACCATTTTTTATTCCCTCAATAAAATTCCTTCGCCTTCGTTGGGAGGCCTTGGAATGAAAAAATTTAGTATTTCTATCTCCATACTTTGACCATGACACCCGGGACCTCTGACGCCAAAAAATCTCTTGCTTAAGCAATGAATCATCCAACTGTTTACTCAGTAAGAGAAATTCACTTCTACTTTCTTCGGTCATCTCACTAGCATTCATCAGTTCCAACTTCTTTTGTAATCTTTTAATCTCCTCTGTTTCAAGTTTAGTCTTAGAAACACCCCACACATGCAAATCAACCCCACAAAGTTGGATTCAATCCCTCAAACCCAAGCTACCATGCCCTCCTTTTATCCACGCCTCAAGCACAGCCACCTCACAATCATCCCATAACAACCAACACTCCTCAAATTTGAAATCACCAGCCCCCCTACCCCTAATCCGCCTATCATTCATGGTTGTCAAAAGAATAGGAACATGATCAAAGCATGGCTGAACAAATGGGAGACCGAATTGGCAAGAAACTTTTCATTCCATCCTCTGTTAGCAGTAGCTCTATCCAACCGTTGTTTTTGTGAGCTGAACCTGGCTGCCTGTTTGTCCAAGTGAACTTATGCCCAATAAAACCCAAATCTGTCAACTCACAATTCTCCAAAGCAACCCGAAAATCCTCCATCTGGTTATGGTAAGGTGCATAGACACTTTGTTTCTCCGATGCATGAAGAATGGCATTGAAATCACCAATGCAACACCAAGGACCCTCAACAAGAGACCTTAAATGAGATAAAAGTGCCCACGACTTCCGCTTTTCATTTGCCTTCGGCCATTCATAAAACCCTGTGAGATACCACACAAAACCATCATTTTCCACTACCTTAGCCAAAATATGGTTGTCAATAAAATTAATAACATCCAAAGTCACCTCCTCCTTCCAAAGCAAAGCCAACCCTCCACCTGAATTTGGCTTTTTCACTATCAATTTATTTTTAAAAGGTACATCACCACAATGCTTCTCAAACCCACTTCGATCCAACCTTGTTTCCATTAAGAAGCATATATCAGGAGCTTGTTCCCTCACTAATTTGTGAAGGCTTTGAACTGTCCAAAGGTTCCTAAGCCCTTGGCAGTTCCAACTTAAAAGCCTCATTGCTCTCGGCAAGGGTGTTGCAACACTCCTGCCACTTCATTCATGGTTAAGTCCTCACCAACCTTCCCTTTTTTCCCATTATTACTGTCATCCTCTACCTCCCCATCAACTAACACAGCCAGCTTATGTCTTTTCCCCAAAATGGATTTAGCTCCCTCTTTTAACATTCACACGGGCCCAACATCCATTTGGAACCCCCCGAATTTTTAAATAGATATAATTGAAGTTTTTGATTTTTTTTTTTTTTTACCTTACAAAAGCTTGCCTTGTAAGCTTTGGAGGCCTTACAATTTTTCAAATCATTTATTTAAAAACAAAATTTTTTAATTTTTTAACTACAAAATACATGAAACCTTTGAAAACAAAAGAAAAAACCTGAGAACCTCTTTGTCCCCAATCAAGCCAAACCAAACCATTCGACTACTTTGCGATATATTACTATCAAACGCGGACCCACAAACATCTCTCACCAATTCACATCCCTCCTCTCTCCTCCATTCCTGACTATGACAAGGTCAAGTCTGGTGCTCCAAGATTGGGTATTTTTTTATGGTTATTTGTTATCTCATAAGTAGGCTTGTACACAGTGCGGTGCACCCGGTTATGGGGGGGAATTTTTGCACCACACCTATAAGATGCGGTTTCCCTTCGTGCTTCACCGCACCTCACATGTGAATGGTAGTAACCGATCTACACCAGGTTCGGTTCATAATAGCAATGCGGTGCGGTTAGTTTGGTGCAAAAAAAAAAAAAAACAAATCACATCAGATTCATCAAACAACCCACACAAAAATTTTAAAAAACTCAAATATTAATAAACAAATGTGTTCAAAATATTTCTCTAATACCCATACAAAATTTTCAAACAAATTTACAATCTTTCTAGAAACCATAGCAAGGAGAAGATAACTAGATAAGTAGCCTAGGTCTTAAGCATTATATAACTCTACATACCTATAGAAAGTATAGTAACTAGGTATTGAAAATTGAGCTACAAAAAATTCTCTAAAAATCTCTAGATAATAACCATGATGGAGAGTTGAGAGAAGAAAGGGAAACTTAGAAAACAACAAAATCAAGTTACAGTCGACGGCGGTGGCAGGGAACTGCAAACAGCAGTGGCAATGAAGGAGAGAGAGATAGAGAGAGAGTGAGAGGGAGAGGAAAACAGCAGAAAAAGGATCAATTGATCCAAACCAGAGAATTCAGAATTTAACCTAGACTCCAACTGAAACGACGTTGTTTTGAAGTTAAAATTAAAATTAATACTATGTTTAAAATGACGTTGTTTTGTATCAAATTAAAAAAAAAATTAATGAAACTACGTTGTTTTATAACTCACTTAACTTCACCCTATATTCTCCTCTTCTTCCTTCACATTTCACGTCTCTGTTATCACGCCTCACTTCTCAATCAGATTGCACAGCAGCACAAGTACTATCTTTCTCTTTCTGAAAATTTCTTAAAACTGAAACTTGATTATAAATCATATATTTATATGTTAAATATTATCCATATATACATATATATATATATATATATATGGCGGTCAGTTCGGTTACTCATCGGAATGCAAAATCCACAACCGTTCACCGCATCGGCTGTTGTCGGTACTTGGAAATCGCCTCCGACCACCACGCCGTACACCTTCAGTGGAGCTTTGAAGGGTGCGGTTCGGATCGGTGCAGGCCGGTTTTGTCGGCTGCGGGCGGAATCTAAACAGGCCTACTCATAAGCTAGAGTGAAAACAAACCACAGTACGTGTATCTAGTTCTTTTATTTTATTTTTCTAAATTTTACTGTGTTTCTTGTGCAATTATGTATGTAATTATTAAACAAAGTCTTGAAAATACTCTTTTTTTCTTTTCTTTTTTAGTTTTTCGTAATGGAACCAAATTTGTTAATTCTACTATATAACTTTGTTGCTTTGCAGTAGCTAACAAATCACTATAGACTTTTTTTTTTCCATCCCTTACCTTGATTTGTAATCTATATATCTATATATATATATATATATATATATATTATAAAAACCAAAGCTTTTGACTTTTCTATGACTTTTTTTTTTTTAACTTTTTAAGAGCTTGCCAAGTAGGATTTGAAGCTCTCACAAATTTACACATAAGAATTTTTTTTTAATTAATAAAATAATTAAAAAAAACCTCTCTTTCTACTCCAAAAGCAAACCCCGATAAAATTTTGAAACAAACCATTTTCTATTTCAATAGATTTTGTGAGTAGACTTAAAGAACCAACGAAGAAACAACAATTAACAAATCAAGCAAAAGATTGTTATCTATTCTCTCTCAAACGCAGGAATTAATTCTTCTTCTATGGTGAAGGAAAAAGGCATTCTACTGTAAAAAAGTAATTCTTCCTCTATGGCAAGAAAAGAGTTCTTCTGTATTAATAAAGTAATTCTTCCTCCATGTTAAAGATTATTATACTTTAATAAATTGATAATTAATTTTGCACTAAGAGTTTCTAGATATCCCTTTCTTAAATCTAGTTTTTCAGTGAGTATGGTACCCACGTCTAATTCTGATCATAGATTTGATGATGTTTTAATCTTAATCGCTAGTTTAAATTTAATAGAAAACCTGTCACCGGTACACCAGGTTAGCTGTAAACCCGAGAGAGAGAGAGAGAGAGAGAGAGAGAGAGAGAGAGAGAGAGAGAGGCGAAGAACTAGATGACTTTTACACTTTTACTGTTCTCTAAAGTCCAAAAACATATATATTTCAACATTTGCTTTAAAAGGGTCATAAAAAGGGCGCAAACCCAAAAATCCACCCGAACCAACTTGGATACTATGGCCTTTTGATGCGCAAATTATAACTTACTCACCTGTGGTTTGACTAGAATTTAAATTACTTTATGTAGTTTGAAATTTGACGTTTTACCCACTTGAGCTTTGTTCCGTAAAGCTTTCGTAAGCCATCTTTGCATTTGACATTAGAAAAAAAAAATTTAATTCAAAAATATAGCATAAAATAGATAATAATAAAAAACTAGGGTTTAAAATTTTTCAAAAGATGAATGAACATTGCATAAAAAAATTCAAACAAATACAAATTAATCTCAAAACTTCTCTCAAACATAATTCTAATTGCGAAAGATTTTTGTGACAAACCCATCAAAATGAGATAGGACATTTAGAGGTACTAAAATGGTGTTTCCTTGCAATTTTCATGATACTAGTTATGCCAAGTTTCTCATTATATTTCTATTATGTATATAATTTTGAAAATAATTATTGAATACTTCATAAACAATATCAATTCACAATTATTGTACGTGAAATCCTACTTAATACAACACAAATTAAAAGAATATATTGGTCCAATAGTATCTCCTAAACTGAATGAGGATAGGTGCATAAGATCGTTCAACTCAATTACAATTTTTTTTAAGTTCAAGATGTTCACATATGATAGGGTAAAAATGTATTGACCCATTTGGTAAATTAATTAATTAATTAGTCAAGTTAATTAATTAAATTCAATTACATGCAATACGGCCAAAGGCCTTATAGCTAAATTGGCACCTCCCAATGTACAAAGTTTTTAGAGGTCTAGGGCGGAAAGGGTTCGAACTGCGGGGTTAGCAGCATGTTGTAATTATTTCTCGAAAGAAAAATTACATACAATACGCGTGGTAGTACAAACAAATCACCAACTAAATTAATATGCAGCAGAAAATAAAGTTGACATAGTGATTTGTTTACGAATGGGGAAAACCTCCAAGGCAAAAAGCCCACAGAGTGAATTTAAGGTCACCACTCTCGAGAATCCACTATTTTCACAACAAGCAGTTACAAGTAAAGAAATCCCAGTACCTTATACTAACCTATAGTTAAGCCCTTACCCCAAAACACAATTGGACTTGTTCTATAGTAACAATCTCTCATTTTCAGTACACGACTTCCAGTACGTGACTAACCAATCGATACACGGATCCAAGTATGTGACTAACCACCCAACTTGAGAAGGATACTGGCTGCAAAGTTCTTCAGTTCATCAATACGATAAAGATCACGAAGCTCCTTGGTTACAAAACCCTACAGCGTACAAACACAACAGTTTCTACAAAAGAAAGATAAACTAGGGCAACTTTGTCTCCGGTCACAGTATGCTTGTAACAACAAGTGCAACAACTAGTTGACAGCCCTTAAAACACTCCTTATATATGTTTAGGGTTATGAGAAAAAAAAGTCTAAACACACACACATGGATATGCGTGAAATTAGATCTGAAAAACTAATTTTCGTAAATCTCGATAGATAAGTTATTTGTCGAGAAGTTGTCAAGCATCGGGCCAGAATTGCCTTTTAAACCTAGATAGATACCATCTATCGAGATAGCTGTCAAGCTTTAAAATATAGCACTTCTTCACTTGTTTCTAGAGTAGATTTGCATGGCTTCAATACTTGGACTTGAACACTTGTTCCTTGAAATATTAAACACATCTTAGATCTATCTAATTACAAGTAAAGTGCGTTTTGTCAAAGGATAAGCCAATTCTAAATGATATATGTTCTTAACATGATACACACGTCCTATCAACATACAAAATATCTTAATAGAAATAGAATAAAAAAATATGTTCATTAGTTTAGGAAAAAAATAACAATAAAAATCTAAACAATTTAATTTTTATGGAAAGCTAACAAAGGTAAAATCTAATTTTGATTCTAATTGAATTTTTTTTCTAAACTAGTTTAATATATATATATATATATATGTATGTATATATGACCTAGTTAGTAATGGACCGTACATAGTCATGGTATATTATATAAATAACTTATAAATTTGAATTATTTTTAGTTAAAAAAATGGCTCATAAATATAAAATCATTCAAACTCTTTTTTTCTCTAATTATATATATATATATATATAGAGAGAGAGAGAGAGAGAGAGAGAGTTAGATATATGATTAGTTTTTTTTTTTTATGGTTTGTTTATATTGGACTTCTCGTTTCCTGTACTAAATTAACTCACTTGACACAAAAATTAAAAAACTTAGATTAGATGGGACAAGTGGCGCAAAATAAACTCTAATTCAAATCCAGTTTTTATACTGAACTAACTCATTTGGTACAAAAATTTAATAGCTTAGATTAGATGGGATGCGTGGCACAAAATTAGATTATAATTGAATTCCAATTTGAAATCTAATTGGCTGAATATATATATATATATATATATATATAAAACGTTCGAAACTTAAAACCAATAGGCTACAAAGTTCGCATAAAAAACAAAAATAGAAGTTCCAAAGTTCCATGTATGAAAGCAAAATGTTTACGGTAAAATAATTAATTTAAATAAAAAAAAATAAAAAATAAAAACTAAACAAGAGATATAACCAATGCATAGTGAAACTAAACTATATTTTTTGTGAAGTTCTTTCCATCTAAAACAAGCTTCTTTGAAAGTCGACAACCTCTATAATTCTTCTCACCATTTAAACCCTTCATCCAAATCTATGTAATTGGGTTTAATCCAAGTGCATTTGGTTGGTTCTATTCCAAGAGATATACTCTTACTCGAATAATCACTAAAACAGGAGTGGTATTTCTTAGTTTCGAGAGAGTAGAATATGTTATTGTTGTCTAGAACGTTTGGCACGTAAATCCTATTACTTACACCTTTTGTTATAGCCAATTCTAAAAAAGAACCAAAGGAACTAACATAAAGCATTTTATTCCAATATTTGTCACTTTATGTCATTTCACTCTTGTTTAAATCGAGGAGAGATTCAATGAGTAAATCTGAATACTTGGCTCAATTTGATTAAGCTCAAACACTGCAAAAAGCTTCCCATCACTTTCCAACAAATAACTATTGCAAGAATCATCTAAGTGTTCTGAAGGAGTAAAAGAAGAAAGATATTTCCATCGACATTTGTACTGATTAGGATAACTCAAGTATTCATGTGGATCAAATACTCTCATTTCAGCTAGGAGACCGTCCTTTCGTAGACCCAACCAGTTGCAAAGACCTTTATATAATAGGGGATTGCCATTACCAATAGGGCGAAAATACTCTGTAAACTCGCACAAAGTCCAAGCCACTTCACCACGCCTAATGATGCCAAATTTGGATCCATAAAATATGATTCCAATAACAAAACAATTAGCAGAAGTTGGGGGAGACAAAAAAACTCATTGATTCAAATATTTCCTCATAAGTGTTAGGGATATATTAGACATATTAGCCCAATGTAATAAGCCCAAGCCCACTCCTACTTGTACTAGTAGTCTAAGGTTTAGTCGTCTATATATAGTCATGTTAGGGTTCATTGTAACATAGGTTATTGTACTATACTCTTACATAATAAAGATGTAGCCCTTAAGGGATTCCTTCGTGACTGTAGACCGACAAGGCTGAACCATGTAATTCTTGTGTCTTGGTGTTCCTATTCTATGCTTCCCCTTCCACGTCCACTCTAACATATACAATATGGTATAACACATTGCGTTGCTAATAATATATGTAACATGGTATCAAAGCCAAACTTCGTTCTTGGCATCAAACAAACACCTCTAGCAAGCAAAAAAGATTCTCACGTGCACACCACCATCTAAAGTTACACATGCGTGTCTGCTAGATATAGACTCCACAGCATCTCGCAGCCACCGTGGCACAGTGTTTTGTCAAAATCCAACAACCAAGCAAACCGTGACTTACCTTCTTAGATTTGTGCACATCAAGCCTTCGCCTGACGAAAACAACACCACAGACATGCTCTACGGCCTCCCAAGACCAAAACCCAGAAACTCGGCCCCCATCAACAGCTGCACGCACCACCACGTGCGTTTAATGGCTCCGGCTCCTCCTCACACACGCCGCACTGTCAGACTCGTGGCCTAGAAATCTGCAAAACCTAAGAAGATCGGCCGTGAATCTCTCTCACACGTGCCTACACGCGCCACCTGGGTTTCTGGCTTCCCTCCATGCGCCGGCATACACTCACGCTACAACAACGCGCAAAAGAACACTTGCTGATGTCATCTAACATCATTGGATAATGTCATCACTCCACATCAGCAACCACGCAAGCACGTCCACGTCAGCCCTAGCCACGAGAGCCCTAGTCCAGGCCAACGCCATGTCATCAGGATGACATCACCGTCTCTGCAGCTGATCCGTGACCCGACCCGGAAACCTGGAACTGACCCGGACCATGTAGCCATTGACTGACCGTTGACTTTGACCCTAGATCTGTTGACTTTGACATTCGTTGACTATGACTTTTGCGTTGACCTTTGACCAAATTCTGAAAAGGACTATCTTACTTAGTTTTTCACGTAGATTCTGATTTTGGACTCCATTTCTTCATTTGAAACTCTGAAATTATTCAATTGGCATATTCTTCATCGTGGTTTCTTCAAAGGCATTCTTCAAGGCATCTCCAAGTGATCTTCTCATGCGTAGATTCTGATTTTGGACTCCATTTCTTCATTTGAAACTCCGAAATTATTTAATTGGCATATTCTTCATCGTGGTTTCTTCAAAGGCATTCTTCAAGGCATCTCCAAGTGATCTTCTCATGCTTATCCAACCTCAAGCCTTCATCGAGCTTCTGCCTTGAGTTTGAGGGAGGGTGTTAGAGATATATTAGACATTTTAGCCTAATGTAATAGGCCCAAGCCCACTCCTACTTGTACTAGTAGTCTAGGGCTTAGTCGTCTATATATAGTCATGTTAGGGTTCATTGTAACACAAGTTTTTATACTACACTCTTACATAATAAAGATGTAACCCTTAAGGAATTCCTCCATAGATGTAGGCCGACAAGGCTGAACCACGTAACATTTGTGTTCTCGATGTTCCTATTCTATGTTTCTCCTTTCGCATCCATTCTAGTATATACAACATAGTATAACACATTGTGTTGCTAATAATATATTTTACAATAAGGATAACTTGGAAGCTCTATTTTATTCCTATCAAAGGGATAGGGAAAAAAAAAAAGGACTGTCATCTATTTAAGACAAGAGAAGCCAACTATACTTTGAATAACAGATAAATGCATCCCGCAACTCTGGAATATCCATTTGATAACTGCCATTATCATGCATTGGATGAAAGAATGTGCATTCGTGTTCAACCAATTGCATCAAACATGAAGAGTGACAATATGGGGGATCCAATAATGGTCGAAGTGGACTCATAGGACTACTTAATCACCATGATTTGCAAATGGCATGAAAAGTACTCAAGTATATACAACATATACTTGCAAATGTGCATTCTCGATGTTCCTATTCTATGTTTCTCCTTTCGCATCCACTCTAGTATATACAACATAGTATAACACATTGTGTTGCTAATAATATATTTTACAATAAGGATAACTTGGAAGCTCTATTTTATTCCTATCAAAGGGATAGGAAAAAAAAAAAAAAAAAGGACTGTCGTCTATTTAAGACAAGAGAAACCAACTATACTTTGAATAACAGATAAATGCATCCCGCAACTCTGGAATATCCATTTGATAACTGCCATTATCATGCATTGGATGAAAGAATGTGCATTCGTGTTCAACCAATTGCATCAAACATGAAGAGTGACAATATGGGGGATCCAATAATGGTCGAAGTGGACTCATAGGACTACTTAATCACCATGATTTGCAAATGGCATGAAAAGTACTCAAGTCTTTGAGAATAAGGTGTGCTGAAAATTGACAAAGAAGATGAAATGGAAGCTCAGACCATGATCTATCTCGCTCTTTTTCCTTCTCTCTCTTCCTCTTGCTTGAAAGATTGAACAATATTTTCAATCATATATTTGGAAGATATATCGTTGTCACCTCCTTTAATACTTCTATTGAGGACCTTGATGAGGTACTGTATTGAATATTATGGTATGGAGCATAAGGCTATATCTTGTTTTGCAGCAGAAAAGGGAATCAAATAGAACTAAATCTATTTTACAAAGTCTTTTAATAGGTTGGTTTATGTTTTTGATCTAGAAGATCATAGTATTATTTCAAAGTCATTATCTTATCCCATTGCAAACAAATATAAGTCACAACTTGATTGGGTTATGGTTCCTAATAGAAAGCCATAGGATCAGTGTTATGTTTTGGTTATTTCATTATTATTTAAAACCTTTTTTTTTTGTTTCTTTAAGTCATTGATGTTTGAAGAATATTGATTAAATGATCAAAATCATTTAGTCTTTTAAAACAATATTATTCAAGAAAAAAAATGAAATGATTTGATATCTTATAATTTATGTGCTAAGTTATTTTCTTTTCCAATAGAGATGGCAATAGTACAAAATTAGGTTCATTTATGTTTTTATCAAGAAGATCGTAGTATTTCAAAGTCGTTGTCTTGTCCCATTGTAAGCAAATATAAGTCACGACTTGATTGGGTTATGGTTCCTAATACAAAGTCGTCATAGGATCAATGTGAAAGTCATAGTATGAGCTTTGAGAAGGCCTAATATGAAAGTCATTTCCCAATCCTGCACCGTTCTATTAAGTACAGGATACCAAGGCAAAATCCCTTTAGACCACCCAAAATACCTTTATCTGAATTTTTTTTTTTTTTTTGCTAAAACTGTGCATGCATGCTTGTAGGTGGCCCAAAGTACTGATAATGTTTTATAGTTCTACTAACATAAAATTGACAGGTTCCCTTAAACTATGCAAAATATCCATCACATGCTCGCAAGCAGGAATGACAAAAAAGGCAGGACCATGAATATATGGCATTCAGGTTCCTTAATTAGACTTTATGCATCACCAGAGTCTAAAAGGTTGAGTTGCTATCGCAATTTTTAACTCCAGAGTTATCCCAGAATCCTTTGCAGTAACAACATTAATTTCTTACAAACTCTAAAAGAAAAAAGAAAAGGGAAATGGTAACTGAAGGAGCAAGTAATTTGCATATGAAAGTTGACATAGAACACACTTTTGCATCCCGACACCCACAACCATCACTAAGCATCTAAGATTGATCTTCAAGGATGGTCTTGTACTAACCAATTGCTATATATATAACCCAACCTAACCGGCCCAACCAATTTGGATATCAATATCGTATTCGCGCGGTCTAGACAATTTGGTAGACTGACCAAGTTTTTGCACAAGCCAACTTGGTAGCTATCCTTTAACTTAATAGCATCTACCAAACCGTGATAGTCAGCAAACACATGTATGTACTTTTTAAGGGAAATTTTTCATATCCAATAACACAAGTCAACAATGTAATTCATCTAATTACTCAAAAATCAAATGTACAAAAAGATTCTAAACAGAAACTAACTCAGCTATTCGTATGTCTTATCCATAAGTCCTCTTAACTAATTTTTTACTATTGCCATTTATAATGGAAAAGAAAATAACTTGGCATATAAATTTATCAAATCAATACATTTTTTTTCTTGCATAATATTATTTTATAAGACTAAATGATTTTGATCATTATTTAATCAATATTCTTGCCACTTCAATGACTTAAAAAAACAAAAAAGAAAAAGGAAAAATAAATAAATAATAATGATATAACCAAAATATAACATTGATCCCATGGGACAATAACCAAATCATTACATTGTATTAGGAACCATAACCCAATCAAGTCGTGACTTATATTTGCTTACAATGGGACAAGACAATGACTTTGAAATACTATGATCTTCTAGATCAAAAACATAAAGCAACCTATCAAAAGACTTTGTAAAATAGATTGCGTTTTGTCTGATTCCCTTTTCTGCAAAACAAGATATAGTCTTATGCTCCAAACCATGATACTGAGAAAGAAAAATAGTCCACCCTCCTATGTTGTTCACTTGCACCCACACTCGACTAGAAAAATCCATTTGAAAAATAAGAAAACCAAGAATCTTTGTTCCATTCCATCCACCCCCCATCTTATGAATATATAAGAGCTTCCCACCACATTCAACAAGATATTCAACGTTTATGTCGATTTCAGGAGGTGATGGTTGAGGAAAGTTCTCACTTGTAAACTTTGTGAAATGAAGATTTGAACCCACAAATTCAGCAGTAAACAATTCATAAATAGGAGGTTGTCCTGAAAACCATGTCAAAAAGTAAACCTTCTCTCTAAACATCGTTGCTGCAACTACGCTCTTCAACCTATCATCCAAATCAAATTCAAACACTTGTTCACTAAATTCCTTTTCTCCAGGTTGACAAAAATAGAATTTGCTTGTGGAACCATCAATGAACATTACATAACAATCATGGTTGGTTTCATTTGGTGGTGAGGATAGAATACAAATATACAAATCGTGAATAAAATCGAATTGTGGGAGTTGCAACCGTGGGAGCTTCACCACCTCTTTAGATGTAAGACTCAAGAGGCAAAGATCCATTGAGTCAATATCTTTCAACACCAACCATTCCTTTGAGCTAGTGCATATTGATTTATTATGCATCTCAGGAATTGTCCCTGAGTCAAAATGATTGTTTGATATGTTAACCAAAGTTTGCCTTTCTAGATTTTTCCCATCAGCAATTACAAGCCAAGGATATGATTGAGGAATAATATGAGGATGCTTTATAGCTTCCATTTCCAAGCCTGTGCATAAGCCCAAAAAAAAAAAAAAAAAAGCAAATTTTAATGTTAAAAGATGAAAAACTCGAGTCCAATAAACAAAGAAAATTTGGTATAGCAGTCTTATTTAAATAATCTTGATCCACGTCTTATTCTAACTCAAAATAAAAGGATGAATTATTATCAAAATAAAATAAAAGTTTGAGTTAGGAAACCCAAGATCTTTTCCAAATATAATAGTACGGGTCCAAACATTTACACTTATGTTATAAATTGGTTAAATTGTTAACTAGTAATTATACAGTATATTCTTGCAAATATCGATTGATATTCTTGCAAACTTTATTTCTTGAAATGATAAGTCAAGCATACTGAACTTGTGGAGTACTTTCAATTTTTTTTTTATTCCAAATTTTTAAAGAAGAACAAAACGGGTACAATATTTAAGTGTTATTCCTTAAATTCTCTTTTTAAGATTTTATCATGTGAATCTTTTTCTCATGAGATGGAAGTGTAATTTTAAGTTAAGCACCTAAATTTTGTCCTTAAAAGAATAACAATATATATATATATATATATATATATTGTCATAATGATTTTTAACATGGTAATATGGTAATCTTTTATACCTAATCTAGTGTCTAAAAAAAACCCTAATCTAGAGTTTGGCTTCTAAGAAACCTAATGAACAATATTTCAAGAAACCCAAATAATTAAATTTTTGAGTCTTATTATATGTTGCATCCCCGATTTAAAATACTTTCAATCAAGAAAAGTTGTCCTATTGACTTCAAAAGGAATAATATTTCAGGCAAATCAATATTCCTTAAACATTGACAATTTAAGTACAAATTTATTGAAAAATTTAAAAAAAAAAAGAAAAGAAATACAATCCATTGATATCATAAAAAACAGAATTCATAAAAAAATAAAAATAAAAAGGAAGAGAGTCCGAGTGCTAGAATCATTGTTTCCTAAAAGCAAAATACTATGTCAATTAATAATATTTATAACCACTGTCTAGTACGTCCCTTAACACTGTACATGTTGCCTAATGATTTTTGGCTATAAAACAAAATCAATTACGTACCAACAAATTAATCCCTTGATTATTAGAATCTAAATAAGTGTTATAAAATTAAAAATCTAGGAGAATGCACGTAAACAAGCGCAACCAAGCAAACAACAAATCAATAGTCAAAATTATGATCGAAAAGAACAAAAACAAAATTTACAATAGATGATTATTATTCTTATTTTATTTAAGGAATAAATTTTTGGGATTTATAAGTAAAACAATGATGATTGAACTGTATTCTTTGGAAAATAATAGAACAAAATTTAAAATTATGCGTACCTTCTGAGATTCTCTGCTGAGGACACAGTGGTTGAGCGAATATTCTCAAAGATAAAAGTCTAATTCGACTTGAGGAGCACCCTTGGTTTCGCTTGTAAGTTTTTCTTTTTGTTCATGAGCTCATGTTGCTAGGTTAACGAGTCTATATATAAAAGATGTTTACTTGGACTCTGGGATTTCCTAATCCTAGATTTATTAGGATTGGGATATCCTAATCCTAGATCAATTGTAACTGGGTTTACTATTACTAATTGAAATCGCATTGGAATTTGGACCTAACCGACTCAAGGTGGTAATATAAAAAACCCCTCCAAAGTTAAGCTGATTCTATTGTTTATATATAGAGGCCCTTTTTCTTCTTCTTTGTTTTTTCTTCAACTAAGGATCACACGCACAGCTCCATCGTGCTCTTCAACCCTTTGTGTCCTTCGCCGCACTACCCTCAACCGAAGATGGTACCTTTTCTTTTCTTATAAATTTTGTTGTTGATTTATTGTCTTATAGACATTATTTTTTCAAAGAAATCAAAAACCATAGTTATTTATTCTTTTGGTATTTACTATCGTTTTTTTTATATATATCAATAATTATTCCGCCATGCAGTGTACTAGTTAAAACTCTTTTTGTAATTTATTTTTAATAAATATCATCATCAGTTTTATGGGGAGGGAGAAGGATTATTGTTTTTATTGTATCATATTGCTGAATTGATCCCCAGACTCTTTTAGAGGCTACAATCTAAATATATATTGTTCATGTCGTCTATTCGTATTTCAGGGTTGTAAAGAATTACTTTATTTCATAGTTTGGTCGAGTTTGAATAATTTTTCTAATTTGTTTCCTCCCTATTAAATTCAATACAGGACAACTATATATCTTCCAAATATATGATTGAAAATATTGTTCAATCTTTCAAGCAAGAGGAAGAGAGAGAAAGAGAAAGAGAAGGAAGAAGAGCTAGACGGATTATGGTCTAAGCTTCCATTTCATCTTCTTAGTCTAAATGAAGTAGAGCTTGATGGTTCATGTTCTGAGTTTTCATTAGATCTTCTTTGTGAGAAAAAGAAGGAAGAATTGCTAGACAGATCATGGTCTGAGCTTCCATTTCATCTTCTTTGTCAATTTTCAACACGCCTCATTCTCAGAGACTTGAGTACTTTTCGTGCCATTTGCAAATCATGGTGATTAAGTAGTCCTTTGATTCCACTTCGACCATTATTGGATCCCTCATATTCTCATTCTCCATGTTTAATGCAATTGGATATTCACAAATGCACATGCTTTCATCCAATGCATGATAATGACAGTTATCAAATGGATATTTCAGAGTTACAAGATGCATTTATTATGGAAATTACTATTCACCATTGAAAAAACACTATAGACAAATAGATTAAATTCAATAAAGAGGTGGTATTTATAAACCCTATGTTTACACCCTTCAATCAAGCATTACCACATCATACTTTTTTTTAAATAAGAACTCATAAGACCAATCCTTAGTAGGTGTAATAATATTTATAATTAATATATTTCCAAATAAAGAAACTTCCTATATACACATAAATCATCTCTCTCAAATTTTTTTAAAGAAAATTGGAAATATAATTGTTTGAGTAAGATGTAATAGGCCAAGAAAGGGCCACTCGACTTGACCTTAATAGCGGGTGGAGATTTGAAAAGTCTTTAACTCAATTAGCATTGGACAAATAATATGCTAGGTTTGTTTCAACGTTAAAATTTTCTAAAAATTGAGTCATTAAAAAAAATTATCTTTTAGAGCACTCACAGCAGTGGTACTATATTGGTATATTGCTAAAATATAGCTCCTCAAACACTAAAAGTATGCTCTAGCAGTTGAGCTAAATCTATATTTTTTAGCTCCACTGCTACAGTGCATATCTATAGATATATGTGCACTGTTCATGAGAGCTAAAAAAAAAAATTATTATATTGGTATTTTTCTCTCCTCTTTCATTTAAAAATTACTCTCTCTCTCTCTCTCTCTCTCTCTCTCTCCGGCTTCTCTTCCTCTTCCTTCTTCCTTCTCATTTTTTTTCTCTCCCTCACCTACTCTCTACTTCGCCGATCTTCATCTAGGTTCCAAGTCGCCGTGCCTCGTCGCCGCCCCACGCCACCGTCCCACGTCACCCAGTCCTCCATCTCACCACTGATCTGTTTTGGGTTCATCTTCACCGCCGACCTAAGCTTCATTGTCGATCCAAGCTCCTCCGGCACTGCTTTCATCGTCGATCCAAGCTCCACCGACATCGCCCAGTTTTCCATCTCACCGTCGATCTGTTCTGGATTTCGTGGGTTTCGTTGGTGGGTTTTTTTTTTTTTTTTTCTTCTTGTGGACTGGTGGTGGTGGTGGTGGTGGTGGGTGTGTTTGTGGTTGTAGCTGATGGTAGAGGTGGTTGTGGCTGATGGTAGAGGTGGTTGTGGTTGGTGCTGTGGATTTTTTTGGGTAGTAGGATATATTATTTTATTGTAGGGGATATATTATTTTATTGTGATGTTTATATTATTTTATTGTGTTGAAAGCTAAAATAAATCCACTGCTGCAACACGTATATAAGTAAAATAGATAAAGTAACTTTTGGTGGAGCTAAATTGCTAAAAATTTAGCTCCACTACTGTGGATGTTCTTATAAAACTATCTTATTTTACTATGTTTAGTAGAAATCTTAAATGTGTTAGAAAATTATCTCATAACTTCTCTTATTTCGCTTGTCATGGGATGAGGTTGTTTTTCACCAAAAATTAGTGGAAAATCTACAAAATAAGCCATATTTTTTATTTTGACCAAAGATAGTCTTACTTTTACTCTCTCTCTTTTTTTTTCCCAATGCTAACAAATACTAGAAAACATAAAAAAACTATTTTCACACAAAACTTTCCATCAAAACAAACGGAATGTAAGAAGAAGAATAGGAATACAAGTCAATGGCTGGTTTAACAACGGCGGTGCGGCAAAGATTATTTCATGGATGATGAGAAGAAGTGGAGGAGGGGGAAAGAGAGTGGTGGGTTTAGATTTGGCCACACATTCCGAACAATGTTATTGTACTTTTTATTTTATATTTATTTTTGTTTCAACCAAGATTCGAAACCTATCATGTTTTCAAAACAAAAAATAACTCTTTGATTATTCTCAAGTTTCTTTGAAAGTAGAGAAGTGGAAATTGTTTTTATTTTCTATTGGTTTTAAGGTTGTGTTGGTTCCACGAAAATTGATTTTTGGAAATTGTTTTAATAGCATTTTTTAAAATGCAACCAAACACTTATTTTCAAGAGTATTTTCCAGAATGCAACTAATCACTTTAAAATATTTTCACCTGAAATTATTTTATGGTCTATAAATATTTTTCGTTTAACCAAACAAGTTTTTTGTTATGGAAAATGATGGTACCTAGCATAGCTCGTCCTTATACGTCATCCACAAGGACGAGCTCGTCCAAGGCATTGATCCACTCGTCCTTGCGCTGTCGTCTGGGAAAGAACAGAGCACACCCACAAGACCAGCTCGACAATCCCACACTGCAACCATACATATAAACCGTTCTCCATTCAATTTAGATCTAAGGATTCAAAGCCTCGTCCAAAGTTCTCACAGCAGCACTCGTCCAAGGATGGACGAGCCTCAACAGATCCTGCTACTCAGTTAAGAAATACACGCTACGTGGAATGATTACAAGAGAGAAGTTATTTTTCAACTTCCCATAACGGTTATCTCCTAGCTTCCACAAATGAGGGAGCAGTTGCAGAATAATAACCGTCACTTCGGCCCTATATAAGCATCCTCTCTCCAATGAGGAGGTAAGTCTGAATCTCTCCAGACACTCTTAATAGAATTGGAAGTTTCTTTGTTTTCTGAAGGAGAACTAACTTCATCATCGGAGGGTCTTAGACCGGCCAACCCCGGTCTCTTTTGATTCGTCATTTTCCTTGCAGGCCTTTCAGATCCTTAAAGTCCAAACATCCAGCCTACTGATTCATAAAGAGCATCATCAGTTGGCGCCGTCTGTGGGAAAGAGTTCGTGAATTTTGGTGTTTGTAGTAGTTTCTTTTCACGCTTTCTCCTACAAAGGCTGTATGGTTCGGACAAGATCGAGGGCCACTAGCCCGGGCCATCAAGAAAGCAGGGATGCTTCCAGCAATCCCCACCGAGATCGCCAGTCGGTTCCTGCCATGCAACCGTCTTCAGTTCAACACATACAGTCCATGGCAGCCGCTATGGCGGAGTTAACCCGCCAAAACCAAGAGTTGACGAGGGAGATCAACGAAAGAAGACAACGCCATGAGGGATACGTTGAAGGACAAGCCCAAAGTCAAGAAGACAGAGGGAATCCTGGTCCAGAAAGCCAATCCCGTGGCGTCACTTCACAAAGAGTGCCGCATTTGGAGAAGGAGATGGACTAGATGAAGAAAGCCATGGATGAGATGCGGGAGAATATGAGGAGAGCAAATCCTGTAGAAGACTTAGTCCATCGAACGGACTCCGCTTTTACTGCTATAATCAATGGCCATCCATTACCTCCAAAGTTCAAGATGCCTTCCCTAGATTCGTATGATGGAACGAGGGATCCATTCGATCATATCGCCACCTTCAAGACCACAATGCATCTCCAGGGGGTCCCAGACGAGATCATGTGTAGAGCCTTCCCTACTACCCTTAAAGGGCCGGCGCGGGTGTGGTTCAGTAAGATACCGCCAAATACAGTAGGTTCCTTTGAGGAGTTGAGCAAATTGTTCGTTAACAATTTCATTGGAGGACAAAGGCATAAGCGTTCCTCGTCCAGCCTGTTAACCATCGAACAAGGAGAGAATGAAAGTTTGCGATCCTTCATCACTCGCTTCAACAGAGAAGCCCTGACGGTAGACGAAGTAGATGACAAGTTGCTGTTGGCAGCCTTCCATAATGGAGTAAATTCTGACTTGTTCATCCACAAGCTTTACGAAAAGGAGCCTCAGACCATGGCCGAATTCGTTCATTCGGCCCAAAACTTTATGAATGCAGAAGACGCAATCATAGCCAAGAAAAGGAAGAGAGCTGAGAGAATGGAGAATCCCATGCGTCACTCCGAACAAGGTACTCGTCCAAAGAAGGGACGAATGGAAGATAAGAAAGATCGGGACATTAAGAAGGAAGGCCCCTCAGCGAGAACCCAATAATACACGCAGTTGAATGCTCCGCTGGAACAGGTGCTCATGCAAATCAAAGATGACCCCTCCCTGAAATGGCCTGAAAAGATG
Organism: Lithocarpus polystachyus; assembly: GCA_033629205.1. NCBI lineage: Eukaryota > Viridiplantae > Streptophyta > Magnoliopsida > Fagales > Fagaceae > Lithocarpus > Lithocarpus polystachyus. Next base: position 50,942,530 of record CM066168.1, read on the forward strand.
AAGGGAGATCCCAATAAGCGCAATAGAAACAAATATTGTCGCTTCCACAGGGACCACGGGCATGATACTGACGAGTGTTTTGATTTGAAACAGCAGATAGAAAACCTGATCAGACAATGGAAGTTAACGAATTTCCTTGGACGAGATCACAAGGACGACAGGCTGAAAGCAAAGGCGGAGGAACCACCACGTCCCCCGCTCGGAGAAATAAGAGTAATCATAGGAGGAAATTCAATGGCGCAGTCGTCCAAGGCGAAGAAGTCATACTTGAAGGTAGTGTAGAATGTCCAGCTCTCTGGACGGTCGTCCGGGGATAGGACAATGAACGAGCAGGCCATCACGTTCACGGACGAGGATGCTGGAAGGGTTCACCACCCCCATGATGATGCCATAGTCATCACTATACTCATTGCAGACTACACAACAAGAAGGGTGTTGGTAGATAATGGAAGTTCAGCGGATATTTTGTATTATCCCGCTTTTCAACAAATGAAGCTTGGACGAAACCAGCTTCGTCCGGTGAATTCACCCTTGGTGGGGTTCGGAGGGATGAAGGTGCAGCCAGTGGGTATTATCACCTTACCCGTGGTAGTAGGCACACACCCACAACAGGTAACGAGCAACGTGAATTTTTTGGTGGTTGACTGTTCATCTTCGTACAATGCCATCATAGGTAGGCCAACTTTAAATAGTTGGAAGGCAGTCACCTCTACTTATCACTTGTCAGTCAAGTTCCCTACGGAGCATGGGGTAGGGCAGGTACAAGGAGACCAACTGGCAGCAAGAGAGTGCTACCTGGCCATGTTAGCCATGGACGAGCCAGCACAAGTGATGAATATTGAAGAAAGACGAGTTGTGGCAGAGCCAACTGAAGCACTAGAAGATATCTCCTTGGACGAGGATAAACCCGAGAGGTATACAAGGATTGGAGTGGAAATGGAAGATAAGGTAAAAGAAGACCTCGTCCTGTTCTTAAGGAAAAATATTGACGTGTTTGCATGGACGCATGAAGATATGCCGGGTATAGACCCCGCTATCATCACCCACCATCTCAACGTCCACGCCTCCTCGAAGCCTGTTCGATAGAAGAAAAGAGTGTTCGCCCCCGAGAGAAATTATGCCATCAAAGAAGAAGTTCAAAAGTTAGCTGCAGCAAATTTCATTCGAGAGGTTTATTATCCAGACTGGTTGGCCAACGTAGTGATGGTTAAGAAGGCTAACGGTAAATGGAGAATGTGTGTGGATTTCACTGATTTAAACAAAGCCTGTCCCAAGGATAGCTACCCATTGCCGCGCATTGATCAGTTGGAAAGGGGGTATGGCCAGATGAGCTACCCGACGTTTTATGGGCTTACAGAACCACTGCGAAAACTCCTACGGGAGAAACTCCTTTTAAGCTAGCCTATGGGAGTGAAGTAGTGATACCTGCTGAAATTCACATGGCCAATCACCGAGTGATGAAGTACCAGTCCAAGGACAACGAAGACCAACTGGCAGCAAGAGAGTGCTACCTGGCCATGTTAGCCATGGACGAGCCAGTACAAGTGATGAATATTGAAGAAAGACGAGTTGTGGCAAAGCCAACTGAAGCACTAGAAGATATCTCCTTGGACGAGGATAAACCCGAGAGGTATACAAGGATTGGAGTGGAAATGGAAGATAAGGTAAAAGAAGACCTCGTCCTGTTCTTAAGGAAAAATATTGACGTGTTTGCATGGACGCATGAAGATATGCCGGGTATAGACCCCGCTATCATCACCCACCATCTCAACGTCCACGCCTCCTTGAAGCCTGTTCGACAGAAGAAAAGAGTGTTCGCCCCCGAGAGAGATAATGCCATCAAAGAAGAAGTTCAAAAGTTAGCTGCAGCAAATTTCATTCGAGAGGTTTATTATCCAGACTGGTTGGCCAACGTAGTGATGGTCAAGAAGGCTAACGGCAAATGGAGAATGTGTGTGGATTTCACTGATTTAAACAAAGCCTGTCCCAAGGATAGCTACCCATTGCCGCGCATTGATCAGTTGGTGGATTCAACTGCGGGACATAAGTTGCTGAGCTTCATGGATGCCTTCTCCGGATATAACCAGATAAGAATGGATGAAAGAGACCAAGAGAAGACATCATTCGTCACTAGTCAAGGCCTGTTTTGCTATAAGGTAATGCCCTTTGGCTTAAAGAACGCGGGGGCAACGTACCAAAGGCTGGTAAACCACATGTTTCGGCCTCAGATTGGTCGAAATGTAGAAGTCTATGTTGACGACATGCTAGTAAAAAGCCTAGACGAAGGAAAACACTTGGACGACCTGCAAGAAACTTTTAACACACTCAGACGATACAACATGAAGCTGAACCCAAGTAAGTGCGCCTTTGGGGTTTCGTCAGGCAAATTTCTAGGTTTCATGGTGTCACAAAGAGGAATCGAAGCAAACCCTGACAAGATTCAAGCAATATTGGATATGAAGCCTCCACAAAATATCAAGGAAGTCCAGTCCCTTACCGGACGAGTTGCTGCCCTCAACAGATTTGTCTCTAGAGCCACTGACAAGTGTCTACCATTCTTCAAGGTTCTTAGAAAGGCGTTTGAATGGACGGACGAATGTCAAAAAGCTTTCGCAGACTTGAAGACATATCTCATCGAAGCTCCTTTGCTGAGCCCGTCAATCCCTGGTGAAGAGTTGTACTTATACTTGGCAGTGTCCCCAAATGCAGTGAGCTCCGCTCTAATCAGAGAAGAAGCAGGGGTGCAAAAAACCGGTTTATTACACAAGCCGAGCACTCAAAGGAGCGGAAGGACGGTATCCTTTCATGGAAAAGCTAGCTTTTGCATTGATTACAGCCTCTAGGAAGCTGAGGCATTACTTCCAAGCTCATGTTATCAACGTCCAAACAGATCATCCTTTAAAGAAAACAATGAATAAGTTGGAAGCGGTAGGACGACTTGTCCAATGGGCAGTAGAGCTTAGTGAGTTTGATGTCAGATACCAACCAAAGAGGGCAATTAAAGCACAAGTGGTAGCGGACTTCATTGCGGAGTTTACCCCTGGACAAGGAGAGCTGGACGAATTAAGTGAAGTCTGGAAGTGGGATATCAATGTGGACGGCTCGTCCACATTGCATTCTAGAGGAGTTGGGGTTGTACTTAGATCACCTGAGGGGGATAAGTTGGAGTACGCCGTCCGACTACAATACCAACCCACCAACAACGAGGCCGAATACGAGGCACTCCTTAAGGGGTTAGAGTTAGCCAAAGCTCTGGGGGCATAATCCATCGTCATCCGAGGAGACTCCCAGTTGATCATTAACCAAGTAAATGGGGAATGTGAAGCCAAGGAAGAACGAATGGTGAAATACCTGGATAAAGTAAGGCAGCTCATCAAGGGATTCAACGACACCAAATTTGTCCAACTCCCGAGGGAAGAAAACATGGAAGCAGATGCCTTGGCGAAAGCAGCCTCTTCAGGAGAAGCCATGGATAAGATTGATGAAGTTCAATACATGCCAAGCATAGACCTCCCGGAAGTCCAAGAGGTAGGAGAAAGAGAAAACTGGATGACTCCAATAATTGCCTATCTTAAAGATGGAAGGCTTCCACAAGACGAAGGTGAAGCCAGGAAGGTAAAAATTCGAGCTGCCAAGTATATTCTTATGAGTGAAGTGCTGTACAAACGGGGTTTCTCCCAACCCTACTTGAGGTGTTTAGCTCCGGACGAGTCGAACTATGTGCTGAGAGAAATTCACGAAGGAGCATGCGGAAACCACTCAGGGGCAAGAGCGTCGGTTCATAAGGTTATCCGTGCAGGATATTACTGGCCAACCATTCAAGCAGACGCAAAGGCGTACGTCAAGGTATGTGACCAATGTCAGCGTTTCAGCAATATTCCTCGACAACCTGCAGAATATCTAACACCAATGACGGCCCCATGGCCCTTTGCCCAGTGGGGGTTGGATATCTTAAGTCATTTTCCACTTGAGACCAGACAGATGAAATTCTTGGTGGTTGGGATTGATTACTTCACCAAGTGGATAGAAGCAGAACCCTTAGCGAAAATAACACAGCAAAATGTGAAGAACTTCGTCTGGAAAAATATCGTGTGCAGATTTGGAGTGCCCAAGGTTCTGGTGTCCGATAATGGGCGGCAATTTGATAATGCCCTTTTTAAAGATTTCTGCAAGCACTTCGGAATCGACAATCATTACTCCTCTCCCGCCCACCCTCAAGCCAACGGTCAGGCAGAAGTTGCAAACCGCTCTTTGTTGAAAATCATCAAAACCCGGCTTGCGGGGGCAAAGGGGGTATGGCCAGATGAGCTACCCGGCGTTTTATGGGCTTACAGAACCACTGCGAAAACTCCTACGGGAGAAACTCCTTTTAAGCTAGCCTATGGGAGTGAAGCAGTGATACCTGCTGAAATTCACATGGCCAATCACCGAGTGATGAAGTACCAGTCCAAGGACAACGAAGACCAACTGCGCCTTAACCTTGATCTTATAGATGAGGTAAGGGCAGATGCAGAGCAAAGAACAGCGAGGTACAAAAACCTCATGTCCAGACAATATGACGCGATGGTGAAACCAAGACGTTTCAACGTAGGGGACCTCGTCCTGAAAAGAGTCTCTCTCGCAACCAAAAACCCAGCTCATGGAAAGTTGGGACCCAATTGGGAAGGACCCTACAGGGTTGTCAACTGTAAAAGACAAGGGTCATACTACTTAGAGGCATTGGATGGGAGAAAAGTGGACCACCCTTGGAACGTTGAGCATCTGAGAAGGTATTACCAGTAACAATCAAGTAACAGCTTGGACGAGACCCTCTTGGATGAATCCAAAATGAGTACTTGCTGTTACTATTCAGCATTATGTAATGTTTTTATTAATGTTTTTATCCCAAACTACTTTGCTGTTACTATTCAGCATTATGTAATGTTTTTATTAATGTTTTTATCCCAAACTGCTTAGTTATTACACTAGCTATGGACGAAGTAATATTTGGATGTCTGTATAATAAGGCACTATATGCCATACTTGTCGACGTTGTATTCAATAATGAGTATGGTTTGAGTGTTTAAATACATATACTATGGCAAACTCCATGACCCCGTCTACGAGACAAACCAAGGTTTAAAGACGAGCGCAAACCCTTAGACAAAGGGGCATAACGTCTACACCTCAACAAGGAAACAAACAAGGGAACGTCTAAATAACAGACAACCCTAGACAAGGCAACGTCTAAATAACAGACGACCATAGACATGGACGAGGAATGCATATGATCCTTAGGGCAACTTCAACTTAAGGAGTCAAGCCCTTGGGCAAGTCGTCCATGAGCCCTTCATTTGTTCGTCTTAGCCCTAAGGACGAGCAAAGAGCCGTCCAAATAAGTAAGGGGAAATATAACTCCATGACGTTTGAAAAATAACGCCCATGGACGAATGCTATAGAATCTAATGATATTCAAAACAAATAAATTCATGGACAGTGAAAGTTGGGAGTACAGGGATGCAAGTAATTCCATACAACATTCAAATGAATGGAAACAAAATAAAGGAAAATAACATGCATTCAATAATGACAAACAACCAACGTCTGAAAAACCTAAACAAAATTAAACTTGTTTATATGCTCGTCCCAGTAATTTGGACGAACTAATTGTATTTGAGTTACATCAAGAGGGCCAAAACAACGGGCCAAAACCAAAAACAAGAAAAAGTAACAAGAAGATGGGCAGATAAAAGCTAAGTCTTCATTGTTGGGGAGGGTCGTCATTGGGCTAGTCTTGAATGGGTTGGGTGGTGGCATCGTCCTCAATATTCACATCCTCTGAGCTCGTATGGAGGAGGGAGCTAGTGGTGGCACCACCAATGTTGAGTCTGATGACACTGAAGTCCAACCCAGGGAAGTTCTCTGCAGCGTCCATCCTGAAATCCTCGAACCCTGCTGCATAATTGGCGTCCAAAAGATCAGTATAATCCTTGGACGCCTTGAACTGAGCGATTGCTTCTTCCCTGGCTTTCTCAAGAAGGGTACTCAGCTCGTCGTTCCTCTGTTGAAGGTGACCAAGACGAGTATCCTTCTCGACGATGTCAGCCTTCAGTTCTTCAGCGTGGTTTTGCAACTCCCTGACCTCGTCCTTGGACTTGGCCGCCACCTCAGCCCACTTCTTACACTCGTCCTTCACTTCCTGCACCCTCGTCTCCAGCAAGACCCTCGTCTTGTCCAAATCAGTGGCCTGCCTGGACACTGCGATGAACTTGGACATTGCCTACAATGGCAAAATATAATAAAGGTTAGACGAGGGGAAGTTCAAAAAAAAAAAAAAAAAAAAAAAAAGGAAAGAAGGATGACCCAAAGATAAGGTTACATACCTTAAAAAGATCGTGGACGCCAGAATGTTCAAAGTCTTTTAAAGACATGTCATAGCACGCAGCTATGTCCTCGTCCAACACGACCTTCTCGAATCGTTCCCAAGCCAAATCTTCATTTTCAATTAGATTCGAGAGGATCCTTGGAGGCTGGGACGAGGTAGGCGCAGCTGACTTGGACGGAGAGGTCTTGGACGGAGTAACTTCAGGGGTTGGAGAATCCACGTCCAAGACTTGGACTGACGTCTGAGACGAAGGGAGGGTAGACCTGGTCATCGTTTGGGACGACCCATGCTTGGGCTTCTTCCCTCTGCGACTAGGAAGATTTCCCAAGTCTAGAGTTTTAGACAAACTCTTCCTCTTATCCCCTGTAGAAGGACGAGTCTGGGAATGGACCTTTGGACGACTCCCCTCGCCCACAGGCTCCTTTCCCCTATTCTCTTTCATTGTCGTCATTCCTACAAAATAAATAAAAATTAAAAATAAAACCAAAGTAAAGGAGAAAAGAATAAACAAAGAAACATATCTTTAAGTCAGGAACTTATGTCTACGAATAGTGATTTCGTGTGCAATGGCCTCGTCGGACGGTATTGGGCCAAGCCCCCACTTAGCTAGACGTCTAAGGGAAACCAAAGAGTGGAAATCCCTGTCAGGGTGTAGACGAGCTCTTTGGACGCGGTCACGGAGGAACTTGCTTAGGGAAGGACGTGCAACAGCTGTAAAGCAAACAAGCAATTGAAAGTTAGACGCTGAAAGTATAAGTACAAAAAAAAGAAGATGGGGGTAAAGGACTTACCCTCAGGACGAAGGTTCCATAAGCTTCCCTCATAAGGGGCAAATGTATCCCTACCAACGTCCACAGAGTGCCCGGCCCAAATACTAGAGACGAAAAAGAATTTCGTCTTCCAGTTCCTATCAGACGAGGCCAAAGACTTAATCAACCTACAATTTGAGCCCCTAGCTATGAACTGATAAAAGCCAAGGGATTGGTTTATTTCAGAAGGCTTATAACAGTAGAGAAACTCGTCCACTGTGAGAGGACGGTCCCCTCCAAACACTTCTCTCCACAAAACTTGCATAGAGATGATCAATCTCCATGCATTGGGATTAAATTGGCAGACTCCTAAACCTAATCTAACCAATAACTCTCTAGCAAAAGAATTCAAAGGAAACCTCAAGCCCCCCAAAAAATAGGCCTCATAGACGCCTATGCCAAAACGAGGGCTACAGCACCACTCTCCACGGACGGGCAATCTAGGATTAAGTTCGTCAGGGATTTGGTACCATGATTTAAGATTGTTGAGCCTTTGCTCGGTTGTTTTTGACGAAACACCTATGGCACAGCTATAAACGGTCTCCTCCTCGTCCAAAGGACTAGATGGAGGGACGTTGGACGAGGTGCCTGCATGAGACCCAGAAGTTTTCCTTAGTTGTTCTTGTAGAACGTCTAAGGGAACCCCAGGGACACCAGAAATGTAGCCTTCGTCCGTGCTACTCCCCCCATTACCACTACTACTATGACTACTATTAGAACTACTATAGCTAGTGACGTCCTGGTACTCGTCAATAGCCTTTTCTGTACTATTGCTAGACGACGAAATCACAGTTGACATCTTTAAAAACTTAAAGGAAAACCTAAAGAACGAGGAGTGAGAAATACCTGGCTCTAGACGGAGGAAGACTATGGACGCAAAGTGAATTCTAGACGAGGCTCTAGACGACAAATCGAGGAGGAAAATCTTTCGAAGTGAAAGGGGCAGTGGAGGAATTCTACTATTTATAGGAAACATTTTCACCCCTTAAAAGCAGCGGAGCCAACCAGAACACGCCACGTGGCATTACTCAAAAAACGAGGAGTCATGTTGGAGTTGCGTTTTCGAAATAATAAAGATATATACGCAACAATAAAAGAAAAGAGAAAAATACGGTACATCTTCTGAGACGACAAGACAAGGACGAAGGGGCAACTGATGGTACCTAGCATAGCTCGTCCTTATACGTCATCCACAAGGACGAGCTCGTCCAGAGACGAGCTCGTCCAGGGCATTGATCCACTCATCCTTGCGCTGTCGTCTGGGAAAGAACAGAGCACACCCACAAGACCAGCTCGATAATCCCACACTGCAACCATACATATAAACCGTTCTCCATTCAATTTAGATCTAAGGATTCAAAGCCTCGTCCAAAGTTCTCACAGCAGCACTCGTCCAAGGATGGACGAGCCTCAACAGATCCTGCTACTCAGTTAAGAAATACAAGAGAGGATCCACAAACGGTTATCTCCTAGCTTCCACAAATGAGGGAGCAGTTGCAGAATAATAACCGTCACTTCGGCCCTATATAAGCATCCTCTCTCCAATGAGGAGGTAAGTCTGAATCTCTCCAGACACTCTTGATAGAATTGGAAGTTTCTTTGTTTTCTGAAGGAGAACTAACTTCATCATCGGAGGGTCTTAGACCGGCCAACCCCGGTCTCCTTTGATTCGTCATTTTCCTTGCAGGCCTTTCAGATCCTTAAAGTCCAAACATCCAGCCTACTGATTCATAAGGAGCATCATCAGAAAATACTTTTTGAAAACAGAAAAATGGTAAAAAAACAAATTGCCAAACATATAACTACATGTTTTGTAAAAACAGTAATTCCTATTTTATCAAAAGAAATAATAAACATGGTAGATGAAAAACTAAAAAGAGAATAAGAGACAAAGTAGTAGGAAAAAAATTTATAAGAACAAATAAGTTGTTATTTTTATCTAAATTTTTTTGTAATTTAGTGCAATGACTTCATGCAATCATAGTTTTTAAACTCAAATTTTATCATATAGTTATCATGTATATTGTAAACATACATGACTGTTATCACAAATTTTTTTTTAAATATATGACTTTTATGTCAAATTTTTTATTTTCTTTGTAAAGTTGATTCTACAACTCACAATTCACATAACTTTTGCTTATTTTGGTCGTTTATTTGTATAATATTTACTGTGGGGTACAGAAATTTAATAAGGTAATTATACCACGTGTCATACCCAAGACCGAGGAGGCCAATACATTTTCGAGGAGCCCATACGCTCGGACAGTAAAGCCGGAGAGGTGAGCCATTGCCACAACAATTGCGCGTTACCAAAGGGGGGCCACATTGTAGAGGAAGAGCTTCAGAGAGGGGGTTAGCCCTAACGTAATTGGAGGGATGGTAGCTACCACTACATTTATTGCACCTCACCAAACCCTCTGGCCGCATTTATGTAGAGCAAACCCCTAAACAGTACTGTCTTGTTTGCGGCAACTCACAGAAAACTAGGGAAGGCGTTTGATGAGACAGACACTCAAATAGTGGCCTGCATAATTAACAAATGGAGGGCCAGGATCAACAAATTGGGCATATATAATGTGAGAGATCCTCCAAGGATGGGGGATCGAAAAATCTCTAGAAATAACACTGCAATAACAAGAACTGAAATTGTATCCAAGTCTAAAAGAATCAGACTCTAGAACCATTCTCCTCGGACTTCGTCGAGGAAGGACTTCTTTGCACAAGAGCTTGTTTTTTTTTGCTTTCTTATTATCTTTAACCCCCTATGCATGTTGTTTGATCCATTGAAGTCTAGTTTTTAAGCCCACTCTCTACAAATTCATTGTATTGGACTATTTGGGCCTAAATCCTTCTACCTTTTGGGCTCAAGAATCAAACGCTACCCTTACAATTAGCGCCGTCTGTGGAAAATTGCTTGAGCTTTGATGAGGTCAGCGTTCAGCTATGGTGGAACCAAGTCCTGACTGGGAAGAATCCGTTGGCTCCCCACGCCAAAATCATTTCCTCAACCTTGAGCGTAGAAGAGATCGTGAAGTCATTATACACACTACTCAAACTAGTAGGAGCCATTCTCGAAGTGGGAGTCACGTCTCTCATGAAGAGAATACTAGGAGCCTACAGTAGGAGATAGACCATTCGTGAGGGAGATTACACCGTGAGCGACGCAGAGGAACTCCTTAAAGTTCTGACCATTCAACTAGTGATGGTAGTGAGAATAGCTACCAACCCAGGTCAAGGACTCCTCCCAGTGAGTCTTTTTTGTGTGACAAGAAGTGCCACGATAGGTGGAGAGGGAAGAGCCCACCTCACAAAGGCCTGGGCAACGATGCTATGAGTAGGGCTCTGAACCAAATTTTCAAATCACCTTTTACACGCAAAATTGAAGGAGGAAAACTTTCTCAATGGTTTACTCAGCCAACATTCAGCATGTACAATGGTCGAATGGACCCCGTGGAGCATATAAGCCACTTCAACCAGGGAATGACTGTTCACTCCAAAAATAAGGCCTTGATATGCAAGGTTTTTCCATCCAGTTTGGGGCCTGTGGCGATGAGGTGATTTGATGACCTAAGGGAAGGCTTTATCAAATCCTTTAAGGAGCTTACTCGAGTGTTTAGGGCTTATTTTGTTACTTATAGCAGAGTTCCTCGACCTTTGGACTCCTTGTTGTCCATGACCACGCGGGAGGGGGAGATCCTGAAAGCATATTCTAACAGGTACTAGGAGATATTCAATGAGATTGATGGGAATTTCGACGATGTGGCCATAAGGACTTTTAAAGTCGGCCTGCCCGCCAAGCACGATTTAAGAAAATCTCTAACAAGGAAGCCGTAGGGAGCGTGAGTCAGCTCATGGATTGTATCGACGAGTATAAACGGGTTGAGGAGGATCAGCAACAAGGAAAGGGAAAGCCTAAGGTGATCCCCCAAGAGCAGAGGGATTCCAGGTCGGATCGATACAATAGCAGTCGACCTCGGAGAGATTTGCCGGGCACCCTAGCTCGGCTGCTACCTAGATGATTAGTGTTGTATTCTAAGAACCCGTGCATCAAGTTTTAGAAAAAATTAAGAACGAGCCATACTTTAAGTGGCCAACCAAGATGGGAGGAGACCCTACGAAGCGCAACCAGAGTCTTCATTGCCAATACCACCAGGAACGAGGACACACTACCGAGGATTGCAAGACTTTGTGGAGCCACCTGGGGCAATTGATTAAGGTGGGAAAGTTGAAGCAATTCCTGTATCAACCTGACAAGCTAGGTGATCAGGCAACGGCAGAGCCTCGAAGAGATGCTTCTACCAGACCACATCTGGGTACGATTAGTGTCATTCTGGCTGCTCCGGGATAGACTAGTTCTCAGCTATCCAGGGTGATGTCTATAGCTCGGCCATCTGCAGAGGGCACGTCCCCTGTTCCGAAGAGAAGTAGAAAAGAAGTTCAGCCGGCTTTGAGCTTTTCGGACGAGGATAAGGTTGGAACCTTGCAGCCACATGATAATGCCCTGGTGGTCACCCTCAGGATAAGTGGGTATGATGTGAAGAGAGTGATGGTATATTAAGGCAGTGGCATAGAAATCATGTACCCTGACTTATTTAGGGGGTTGAAGTTGAGGATTGAGGGCCTAACCTGCTATGATTCCCCACTAATAGGGTTTGATAAGAAGGTTATATTTTCTAAAGGCCAGATCCGACTACCCATTCAGACCTGGACGGAGGTCGTGGAGGTGAACTTAATCATGGTAGATGCCTACTCCCCCTACACTGCTATTATGGCAAGGCCTTAGCTTCACGCCATGGGAGTCGTGCCTTCCATCCTGCACCTGAAGGTAAAGTATCCATCTGAAGATCGGATTAAGGAGCTGATAGTGAGCCAATCTATGGCCTAGCAGTGCATGGTGGTTGCGATTAAACATCAAACTGGAGGTGAGTCCTCAACCTCTGCTGGGCGGGACTTATAGCAATCAAAGGTAGCGGCGTTGTCCATGAAGGTAGAGGTAGAAGGGGCAAAGTGCGAAAGAACTGAACTTGTAATCAAATTCAACAAAAGATATACAAGAAATAGTCTCCTCGGACCTTGCTGAAGACGATTTTTTTTAGATAAAACCAGTATATTTTTGTTTTCTTGTCATCTGGATCCACCTTAATTGTTGTTTCAATTCATTAGGGCCTACTTTTCTAACCCACTTTTTACAAATTCATTGTATTGGGCTTTTTGGGCCAAAATCCTTTTAACTCTCAAGCTTAGGATTCAAATTGGGTCCATACAATTGGCGCTGTCTGTGAAAAATTCTTGTGTTTTAGTGAGTTCAATGTTCAATTATGGTAGGTTCAAGGCCAAACCTGGCTAAATCTATGGGGTCCTAACATCAAGATCATTTCCTCAACCTTGAACGAAGAAGGGACTGGGAGGGTAATGTGTACACCACCCGTTCTAGTAGGAGCCAATCTCAAAGTGGGAGCCGTGTCTCCCATGAAAAGAATGCTAGAGCCATGCAACTGGAGATTGATCGTATATGAAGGAGGTTGCATTGTGAATGACGGAAAAGGACTGCTTCAAGTTCTGTTTCTTCTTTTGATGGTGACGAAGATGGCAGTTACAGGCCAAGATCGAGAACTCCCCCCAGTGAGTCTTTCTCATGTGATAAGGATCACCACCGTAAAAACAGAGGTAAAAGCCTGTCCTGCAAAGGTCTGGGAAATGACGCTATTGTTGGAAAATCTGGTTTTGCATCTCATACAAAACACACAGCAGAAGCAACAAACACGGATCTACTTTATTCATGAGAGATAACATGTAACCTTGAATTCTAGAACAAAGAATAGAAAGCGTACCTTGATGCAGAAAATTCAAAACCAAGACTTGAGAATACCTCTAATCTTCATCTCAATTCCACATGATGCCCAAGAAGTGTAGTCTCTCAATTAGTTTTCATGTACGTGTTCAAGGGAAAATAAGAGAATGGCTTACACTTCCATACACACCATTTCCATAATCTATATTCTATATCTTAAAAAAAAACTGTATGCTTCTTTCCTTATACATAACTGATTATTTAATTGGACTAGCCTTTTGGACCTGCCTAACTGGGTTTTAGTTTGTGGCTTGAGATGGGACCAAAGAAAACAAATAAGAGTTTAGCTCCAATGGGTCTTGGGCTTTTCTGTCAACTCGTGACAGGTCTAAAGTTATCATTAATTATATTTAATACTACTATATAAATATAATTGCACTCTAGACCTTATTAATAAATTATATTCTAAGACTCTAATGATATCATTTGATCCCTCCATGAAATATCCATATTGAACAAAGTTATAATGAATTGTCACTTTGTAAACAACTATTTTATCCTTGAGTATCCAGTTTAATCTTTTAGTTATTCACATTTATTGAAATCTGATTTCAATAAATATAAGCTTTAATAACTCTTTACTAAAGTGGGCGCCCTGAATAACCAGTTCTCATTAAACGAATCGATATTATGGATTCCATCTTGAGAATATGTGTTCCCTTAACACTACGTGTGGTTACCCAACATACTGAGGTTTTGACCGTGAATATTAGATCTCACTCTTGATATATCAAAGTAACCTACATTTCATGATTGGGTTCACTGTTCTCTCAGAATTGAGAGTCTATGAAGTTAGAAGTCGTGAGATTAATTATTCAAATGGCAGTTATTGATTGAATAATTAATCTTACAGCGGTCCAGTTCAATATGTCTTAACTCTTAAGACACATTAACACATCAACTAGAAGTCTTCACTTCCATAATCAAGACAAACCATCTTAGTTGATGTGTTATAGTCATCGCAGATGAAATGTCCAATTTCATCACTGATTACGAACTATATTTTAAGTTTACAAGGAACTTGTGATTTATATCTTATGTGACTAAATTACATACAATACATCTCAAGGACTATGATAATGTCCCATTAGTTCATTTATAAATAGTCTCATATAATTAAACAATTTAATTATTTATGACATGCAAATAAATTGGATTTTAAAGCATAAACCCCAACAACTATGAGTAGGGCGTTGAACCAAATTTTCAGATCACCTTTCACACGCAGAATTGAAGGAGGAAGACTTCCTCGGCGGTTCACTCAGCCAACATTCACCATGTACAATGATCGAACAGACCCTTTAGAACATGTGAGCCACTTCAACCAGAGAATGACTGTGCACTCTAAGAATGAAGCCTTGATGTGCAAAGTATTCTTATCCAGTTTGGAGCATGTGGCAATGAGGTGGTCTGATGGCCTGTGAGTAGGTTCTATTGATTCCTTTAAGGAACTCACTTGGACATTTGGATCTCGCTTTATTACATGCAGTAGGGTTCTTCGTTCTTGGACTCCCTATTGTCTATAACCATGTGAGAAGAGGAGACCCTAAAAACGTACTCAGATAGATGCTGGGAGATGTTCAATGAGATCGATAGGGACTTTGATGATGTGACCATAAGGACTTTCAAGGTCGGCCTATTTGCCGAACATGATTTGAGAAAGTCATTGACCAAGAAGCCTGTGAGGAGTGTGCGTTAGCTCATGGACCGTATTGATGAGTATAAGCGGGTTGAGGAGGACCAGTAGTAAGGGAAAGGGAAAGCTAAGGTTATCCCTCAGGATAGGAGGGATTTCAGGTTGGACCAATACATAGTTTTGTATTACTAAAAGAATTTGATTGTCTATTTAATTATAGATTTTTTTTTCTTGGATGTTTGTTCAATGAATTATATTTCTTCCTCATGTATCATATAATATTATATATTATGCATCATACGGGTTAGCGACTAGTTTTTATTTATTTATCTATCCACTCCATAATAGAGATTGACCCAATCACCAATTGTTTAGTAAGAGAAATTTGTTTATAGCTATTGATGTGCAATATGGCATGTAAGTGTGTGCTCACTTAGGGAATCATATATGAAAGATGCATAATGTTTGCAAGTTCATACAAGAAGTGTGTAACTTAGGAAAATAATCATGAAGTAGGCTGAGTTATGATTTTGATAAATTACCTTATAGTTTCTGCCTGGCTAATTCACTAATGTTTTTAGGAAAACTTTGGAGTTGGGTAATGTTAAAGAGTTTGGAGAACTTAGTCTATTGAAGGACTAAATTTTTTGAAATCATATTATTGAAAATGGAGGGAAAATAGAGGAAAACTCGTTTAGTGTAATACCCGATAGCTAAAAAAAAAAAAGGAGAAAGAAGAGAGACAAAGGCAGAGCGTAAGGGTTGTCAATGGGCCTGGTTGGGCCGGCCTAACCTATTTTTACTTGGCCCATGAGCACAATGGGCTAGGCATACTGGGCTATTAACTAGTTAACAGATCGAGTCGAGTTGGCCCAAAAGAGAAAACCCTAGCCAATGACCTTGCCCATGGGCAATGCCCATTTTATCTTTAACGGGTTGGACTACCAAGTTAGGCCTAATGGATTACTCATGAGTTTGTGCTAGTATATTATTTTATTATTTCTATAAGGAAAGAATCATTTTTTATATAAAGGAATAATTAACCTATTTTTTTAAAAAGGAAATAATCAAATAATTTAATACTTAATTACAATTTTTTTACAGTCAAATCTATTTTATTTTTTATTTTTTTGATGGAAACATTTTTTCTATTTTTTATTTATTAAGGCTTTAAATGGTTTTTTAATTTTATTTTTATCATTAATAAAAAAAAGAGTGACATGGTTAATTCAAATTTGCTAGACTACTATAAAAAAATATATTTAGTAAATTAAGTTTAGCAGAATCACTTTAAATATCTTAGTTGTTGGGGGAGTTTCCTTAAGAAATTCTTCTATAATGTCTTAAGATCGATCACTCATATATCTCCTATATATTTTTGTTATGAATTCTAAGTTATTGAGCTAGGCAATAGGTTGAGCTAACAGTGCAGGCTGGGCTACTGGGCTAGCCTGCCGAGTGCCCATATATATTTTTGTTATGAATTTTGAATTATTGAGCTCGGTAATGGGTTGAGTCAATGGGTTGGGCTACTGGGCTAGCTCATCGAGTGCCCATGAGAAAAATGAGTTAGAGTGATGAATTTGAAAATTGAGTATTCTCCAAATCAAACATAACCTTAACTTTCTAATTACTATATATCGAGTTTCAGTTTCTATTTTATTTTATTTTTATAAAAAAATAATTCTAAATTCTACATAGAAAAAATAGTAGTATATTTTTGCTAAAGGCTAATAAATAAAAATAAAAATTGATAGCGAGTGTACTCCTCAGAGTAGAAGGAAAAAGAAAAGAAAAATGGTTTAGCAAAAAAAAGAAAGGAAAAGAAAGATGCGGTAGTCTCCAAATCTAGCAAATAGATCCTGTTACGTAATGTGAAGTAGTCATGATCAGAGAAAAAACAAACTAATGTGAAGTAGTCATGATCAGAGAAAAAACAAAGTTATGTAACTAAGTTTAATGAAAAGGGTGAAGTTATCAACTTTTAAAAACGAAAAGTCCGAAACACCCTCTAAATGTACATTGAGGTTATCAAAGGGCACCCGTATAATAATGGGTTGGAAATATAAGAAACAGTTTAGTGTTTGACTAGGTTATCCTTCCTATCCAACCCCATTCATTCGTACATCTTAGAACGCCTCCACCACCTACACTCATCCGAACCTCCTTTTTTTCTTCTCTCTTTTTCTCTGCAAATTTCAATTTCTAGTTCTCCACTCAATCTGTTTTATCAAGAAAAAAAAAAAAAATATATATATATATATATATATTTGGTCTCGTTCTATATCTGCAAAAAATTCAGTATAATCTATCTTCTCTTGCTCTGTTTTGCAGATCAATCATAGATCTCCTTTGCAAAGGTTGGCTTCATATACCAGGTAATTGTTATAGATATTATTTTATTACTTTTTTATCGCTTAAATTTCTTTAGATTATTATTTTTTCTTTTTTTGGTTGCAAAGTTTTCAAGATTAAAATAAAAAGGTTCTCAGTTTTATGATTAAACTTTTTTAATTCAATATGAATATGTAGTAGAATCTATCACATTATAAATGATTTAATTAAAAATTAGGTAATAATAAAAATGAACATAAAATTTTTTCTAAGTTATACTTCTTTACTTATGCTTTTACCCTGTAAAAGTAGGGATAAACTATGTATTTTAACTACGTGATTAATTATTATATATTATATTTTGTTTTAATTTAATTTTTAATATTTTGTCAATTTAACTATGGTCATTACCTCTTAAATAAAATTGATTTTCGTTGGAGTGATAATAAATTTTTTTTAATTAATTTTAATTATTTGTCATGTCAATAATTTTTATTCAAAAAATAATTAAATTTACACATGAAAAGTTAAGGATTAAATTAACAAAATTAAGAAGTTATGTACAAAATTAAAATGTAGTATAAAAATAAAGACTAAATAAAATCAAAAGTAAACCGTATAAATAAAAACGATATTTATTAATAAAATTATTTTAGTTGAAATGATATTATTTATTTATTTATATATATATATATTTTAAAAGCTGACGCATAGTTTTAGAATGACAGCTGTATTATATTTCTTTACTCTTTAAGAAAAAAAAAAAAAAATCCAAAATAAACTGCGTGTCTTTTTTGGTAATTTTGACAAAGGGGGTCAGACTGTCACATGGCTTACATGTGCGTGTAACAACTTCAACCCTACATGGGTTATCAAAAAACTTCAACCCTAGATCTCTTTTTTCTCTCTCTTATCACGTTGCGCGTGTACTTCTCCTGACTCATTCATTCATCTTTTTTTTTTTATTCATTATTATTCTTCATCTTCAACCTTCTGCCTCCTTCTCTCTAAACACATCTTACACCTTCTTCCTCTCTCTAGATCGTCTCTTTCTGTCTAGATTCATCGGATAGCAGTGTGGAAGGCCTCTTTCTACATCTCTACGTGTGTGTGTCTGTCTCTAAACGCTGTTTGACCTTCTTAGGAGTTATTTTTGTACCACACACAGCGAGTTTCTCCAAAATAAGAACACCTCTGTCCTCGGCGATACCTGCTGTCTGTGTGATCAGATCAGACCATGTGTATATCGGCCGATCTGAGTAGAGCAAAGAGGATGGGTAGATCGCAGCCGTGTGGGAAGGCAGATCGAAATTAACAGGCTGAGGTTTTGTTGCCCGGTCAAGACCTATCTATGCTTTGATGTAGAAGGTATGGTCTTTGCTTCCTTCCTTCACCCTTTTTTTTTCCTGATCTATTATATCTGTTGCTATGATGAACTTGCGTCTGTGTTGTACCTGTGTTCTTGGTTTCTTTTTATTTTTCTAGTTCAGTTGTGTTTTCTTTTATATTTTCTGGTTTTTTTTTCCTCTTTCTTTTCTTCCTTCCAGATTTGCCATGTCATATTGTTCGTTGTTTTAGGTTTCTTCCTATTGAAACTTTAGATTAAAGAAACTATCATAGGTCCTATCTTTTCAGAGTGAGGGCATGAGAAACAAAAAAGTGTTATGTTTTGGATTTTTCTAGGGGAGTTGATGGTTATGGTGAAGAGGAATTGGAGTATGCGAGATCACTCTCGGCGATCCCTCCACCGGTCTTGCAGCGTCTATCTATGATTCTATCCCTCTGATCAGTGAAGCACACTAATGAATGATAAATGAAAATGTGTGTTTGAGTAATAAACAAACGAGTCAATGACTTAGTTTTTATTGTTTGTTTGTTTGTTTTTTTTTTTTTAATTTTTAACTATTATTTTTTGAGAAATGTGTGGTTTTTAAAATTAGATAAGTTCCCTTAAAAAAATTATACAGTAATGAATTTTTAAAGAAAATATGTTAATAAATAATAAGTTAACAAATAAAATAATCTTAAGAATAAGAACTAAACAACGGTTAATGAATTTTTAAAGAAAATTTAATGAATAACCAAATTACAAAGATTTGATAAATATCAAGACTAACATAGAATTGATAAATTTCAAATTTATAGAGAATTTTTAAAAGACTTGCACAAAGACTAACATAAATTTCAAATTACAATTTATTCTAAAAAAGCATAACCTTTTGAAAAATATGACAGTTAAAAGAAGTTTGGGAGGAAATATAAACCTTGGAAAATTTGAAAATTTTTAATTTGGAAGATTTAAAAAATATGGTTCTTGAGAATGAATAAAGGAAGAATAAAGAAATATTAAAAAAAGAATAAAGAAAAAAATTGGAATAGAGAAAGGATAGAGAGCCTATTAAAAATTGTATTTGCAAAAATAGTTTGGCAAAAATAAAAAGTAACTAGTGACTCTCCAAATAGTATAGAGTCCTAGAGATGTTTTACATTTTCTTGCTTCTACTTCTGAATTTTGATTATTTATTATTTATTTTTGAAAATTTTAACGTAATGTACTACATGGTCACTTTTTAACATAATGAAAAGTAGTAAACTACGTACCACGAGACCCTATGTACCGTACCTTTTTGCATTTGGAATAATTGGGAAATTATATTCTTATTATATCTATTTGTTTTCCTGGCAAGTGTTACTTTTTCGTTTCAAATGCTTGAATTGGACCCTATGCCTCAATCCTCGGTTTTAGATTTGAAAATACTTTATAGTGGAACACAACCTACAATAATACTAGCAGATAGCCTCATTTTAATATTTGGTATGTGATTATGTTTTAAGATCGGATTATTGTGAACATGATGTCATTTTTTATGAAATAAATCTTTGATTTATATATATATATATATATATTGGTATGTGATTATGACTTTAGTAGATAATGTACATTAGATTATTTAGTTTAATTTTCCTTACAAATAAGTATAACATGTTTTCAATATGAATTTACGGGTAAAGTCTCTAATGGTTGAATAAAAAATATGAGGTTCAATTCCCGCTTATACCAAAAACTGATTGGTGTCTTAGTTTGACGACAAAGAGCTATCATCAGGAGTTGACGTTAAAGGTTGAAACTCTATAAAAAAAAAAAATCAAAATAGAAATTGACTCAAAAAATTTGGTCTTCCTCACAATTGAAATTCCAAAAAAAAAAAGAAAATACTATATCACTACATTTTTTAAGTTAAATAAATTCATCTCCAAATTTGTGGGTCTCGCACTATTTTTTGTCTTAGTTTTATCTATAATAATTTAAGTTCCAATATTTTGAGAATAAGTTAGTTTTTTCTCACATTTTGCAAATAAGCTATTTGAAATAAGCAATTTCCAAATGCATAAGATAAAAGTTTCTCATAGCACCACAATTTAAAGCAACAAGTAACAAGTCCATGAATTAAACTCAAAGCGCTCTTTTTGGATCTTTTTAATGTTTAAAAAAAATGCCAAAACTGAATTAAAACTATAAGGTATTGACATTATTAATATAAAGAGAAATGCTATGTCCACAATATTTTTACAATATTTTTAATGCAACATTTTCTCAATAAATTTTTAGTAGTAGGTTGTTATTGGTTGTTGTGGGCGAGCAAAAAAAGTGATTTTAAGTTGTGGATTCAACTTAAGACTAAGAGAGGTTCTACGTCTACAATATTTTTACAATATTTTCTCATCAAATCATAGGTGGTTAATCGTTATTGGTTCTAATCTGAACCTACCATTGAAATTACTTTTCTACCCCACCAATAACAATTTGTAACGACTTGACGCATAAGATTTGTTGAGAAAATGTTGTGAAAATGCTGTGGACATAGTATTTCTCTAAAACCAATAACTACTTGTTACATATGGTTTGTTGTGAAAATGTTGTAAGAATATTGTGGATGTAACACCTTTCTAATATAAAACATTGATTTGGCATATTTTTAATATAACTTACTTATCAAAATAAAAATATTTTAAGTGTCACTTGTCCTGAAACCCACAACTTCCTAGTTATTCTCTATTTTTATTTTTCCTCCTTGAAAAAGTAACCCACACATCTTCTTCTTATTCTATTATTTACCTTTTAGATATTTGCATGGTACCAAATACCATATTGCTATGTCCTCGTATTTTTAAGCTCATTCAAGAAAAACAAAGTTTGATATAATATATTTGTGGTAATTGTTTAGTTACTTTAGTAGTTGATGTTGAACATAGTAGACTAATTCTTACAGACTTATAGTTATTAAGTGATTAAATTATTAACTAATATTATTAATTAGTCGTAGTGCATTATCGATGTTGGAGATTTAAAAAAGGATATTACATGGAAGTACTCAACGACTTAAATTGCTATTTTTGTGTTAATATTGCAAAAGTAGGGCTTATCTAATGTTATATGAATTATATAGTTTTTTATATTTCATTTTAGGACCAAGTTTAGCTACAAAATTGGTTGTAATTTACTCAATATCTTTGTATTGGAGGTGAATTTTGACAAAACCATCATAGGATTACATCTTTTTCATATATCTTTTATGCTTGCAAAATTTCTAGAAAATTAAAGATTAATAGCTATGTCATCAATAAATTGTTTAAATTTCAAGTTTTTGTAGTATAAAATTATGCATAAAATATAAGTTTATAGATCATATAGTAAATAATACTGAGTGACATAAAATTTGACATGTGTATTGAGAGCGTAAAGAACATGCAATTCAACAGTTAGATTTTCAAAATATGTAGCAATGTTTATTTTTTTGAGTAAGGTTGTAACCTTAGACTATAACCAAATTTGTAGCTAAACTTTGTCCTTTATTTTATATGATAATTTGATTGTTCCATTTCTCATTAAGAAATTTATTTAAGAACGCCTCAGAGATGCCTGCTGTACATCGGCGATCTGAGTAGAGCAAAGAAGATGGGTAGATTGCTCGTGTGGTAAGGCAGAACGAAATTAACAGGCTGAGGTTTTGTTGGCCGGTCAAGACCTATCTTTACTTTGATGTCGAAGGTATGATCTTTGCCTCCTTCCGTGTCTTTTTATTTTTATATTTTCTCTTTCATATCTATTATATCTGTTGCTATGATGAACGTGTGTCTGTTATTTTTTTTTTGATAAGTAAGAATGATATATCGACGAAAGGCTACTCTATGCATGAAGAACATAGAGCAAACCTAGAAAAAACAAGAAGAGGAAAACAGAGAAAAACATAAATAAAAAAAAAACCAAACAACAGAAAAATTACAAAAGAGAAAGGGAGCAAAGAAAAGAAGGGAGAGAATCACTAGACGTGAGTCCCCACACCTAAGACCAAACAATGTGTGTCTGTGTTATACTTGTGCTCGTTGTTTCCTTTTTCTAGATCAGTTATGTTTTCTTGTGTATTTTCTGTTTTTTTTTTCTCCTCCTTTTCTTCCTTCCAGATTTGTCATGTCATATTCTTCATTGTTTTAGGTTTCTTCCTAGTGAAACTCTAGATTAAAGAAACCATCATAGGTCCTTTTTCCTAGAATGACAAAAAAGGCGATGGCATAAAAAGGGGGAGAAAGTATACCATGTTTCGGTAATACCAACTCAGTATTTGTTTTGGTATTTTTCTACCTAATAAATGAGTGACACCTATTTTAAAAAACTATATCAGACTACTCCAATAAATGATAATGACACTGACAACTATCGGGAAGATAAATTAATTATTTATTGGAGTAGTCTAATCTGATTTTTTGAAACAAATGTCACTCATTTATTGGGTAAGAAATATCAAAACAGATGCTGAGTTGGTATTACCGAAACATGATATAATTTCTCTGAAAAAGGGGGGGGGGGGAGAGAGAGAGAGAGAGAGATAAGCATTTCATCAGTAAACACAAAATCCTCTATAAAACTGTAAAAGCACAAAATAAATGGTAGGGTGAAGGAAACGAAGGGTGGGGCGTTGAGTGGAAATTTGTGGTTGAGTTAACGCCTTGGTTTTTTTCTTTTCTTTTTCTAGAATGAAAATGTGTGGTTTTTAAAATTAGATAAGTTCCTAAAAAAATTATACAGTTTTTTAATTTTTGGGAAAAAAATGGAAATAGGTAATTTTAAGTTAATAAATGATAAAAATAATGTAAAATTGATTAATTCCAGGTTACAAAGATTTGATTAATTTCAAGACTAACATAAAATTGATAAATTTCAAATTACAGAGAATTTTTAAAGAATTTGCACAAAGACTAACATAAATTTGATAAATTTCTGGTTACAATTTATATTAAAAAAGCAATGTCCATTTGAAAAATATGACAGTTAAAAAAATTCGTTGGGAAATATAAACCTTGGAAAATTTGAAAAATGTTACTTTGGAAAATTTTTAAAATATAGTTGTCAGAGAATGAATAAAGGAAGAATAAAGAAATATTAAAAAAAACAAAAAAAATATTTTGATTGAGATAGAGAAAGGATATAGCTTTGAAAAGTGTATTTGAAAAAAATAGGTAAGTAAAAAATAAAAAATATTATTATCATTTTTATTTGTTTTTTTAAAAAAGATTTTCCCTACCCTACCTTTTTGCATTGGGAGTAATTGTGGGTCTCACTATTTTTTGCCTTTAGTTCCATTTCAAATAATTTAGAGGTTGTTTGGATTGGGTGGTACTAATTAAAACTTGGGCCCGCCAATTTGAATAGCTTTAAAGGCTCCTGAGTGAAGATTTTTCTTCCTATAGCCCATTTCATTTAGTTAAAGGGTCTTCGACTTTGATAGAGAAAAGCCACACATTCTAAACTTGATTCGTTTGGTGAGGGAGTTTTGGACATTTGGACCCAAATTCAAGAGTCAAGTGATTATTTGCTTACAAGTCCATTCGGTGTAGTGTGGGCTTCTCATTAAAAAGGATGCTCATGGGCATCAATTTAACCAAAAAAGTCATGAGTCATGTACGAGGATGAAACGACCTTGGTTAATAGTTAGAGTCTGCATAGGTGAATAAGACTAAAGCCCAAAAAGTCATGAGTCATGTACGAGAATGAAGAGATCTAAAGAACCAAGTTCAATGGAAAAACAATCATATGGTGACTATAAGAAATGCATTGTCTAATTCAAACCATTTATCTTGTCACTCATCCATATGATATAAGTGCATTTATCATGTAATATTTAGGAGGATGAGTATCTTGAAAAACTCTGAATCAAATTTATGAATCTTATAAACGGGGGTAGATCAAGTAGCTCTCTTATAAACCATTTATCTTGACTCTTACATAACTTAGGGCCTTTTTGGTTTTAGCCTCACTCATATCTCATAATTCATATCTCAATTTTCTTTGCTCATAACTCAATCTCATGTTTCAGTTCCAATTTTCTTTTTTCTCATAACTCATTCCAGATCCTGTTTGGCACTCTAAACTCACTCTAAAATCCCCTTGGTTTTTGGTTTGGAAATGCATCTTTGATCTCAATTGGTGGAACCCACTAGTATAACGGCTATTTGCCCTTCACTTCTAACCTGTGTGAAGCAGCTGCTTTGTCTCTCCCCACCAACCCACTAACCACAGTTGAGACAAACACACTGAGGAACCAAAGAAGCCAAACCCAACCACCACTCTATTAAACAACCCAGCTACAAAAACCCTGCAACCATCACCCTCTCTCTCCAATTGACCTAGCTGCCTAGCCTCCTACCACCACCAATTAACCCAGCTGCTACACAAACTCACCACTTTTAAATGCATAAACTAACAACCACCGCAACCCACAAAAACCCAACAACCAACGATCTCAAATCCACCATAAACAACCTGCAAACACACCGATCTTAACCCACAAACACAACACTACCATAAACTACCCATAAACTCACTGAGAAACGAATCCACAAAGACAGTGGGTCCCAGCAGCTTTATTTTTTCAAGTTTGACATTGAACTCAATTTTTATATCTTGAAAACATCTCAATTTTTATATCTTGAAGTCATAAACACAAACATGAACACAAATCCACTAACATCTAGCTAGTTTCCACAATCAAAGAGGACATTGTACAATGGAATCGCTGAGAGTTTGGTAATGTAGTGCATCAAAAGAAGCAATTATTGGAGGAGTCGGAAACACTAGACGCTAAGGAAGGGGATTTTGGTCTCTCCAATGGGGAGAATTGTCATAGGGCACAGTTGAGGTCCCATGTGGAGCTTCTTCTCTCCTTGGAAGAAATTTCCTGGAGACAAAAATCTAGGATGTTATGCATCAAGGAAGGGGATAATAACACCAAGTTTTTCCACAAAATGGCTAACTCTCATAGAAGGTTTAATCATCTAAGGACCTTGGAGGTGGATGGGGTGATTTTTGAGGAGGCTTTCGAGGTAACTAATCAAGTCGTACAATTTTATAAAAATTTGTACAAGGAGACTGAGGGGTGGAGGCCTTTCGTGGAGGGTTTGGAATTGAGCGTATTGGGAATATGGAGAGGGTTTGGTTTGAAAGGAAGTTTGGGAGAGAGGAGATCCTTCAAGTTGTAAGTGACTTGGACGGAGACAAAGCTCCAGGTTCGGATGGGTTTGCTAAGGCGTTCTATCATCATTGTTGGAGGGTAGTGGAGAAAGATGTCTTGGCGGTCTTTGAAGAGTTTTTCCATCATTGTAAGTTCAAAAAATCCCTTAATGCTACCTTTATTGCATTAATTCCTAAAAAGAATGATGCCTCTAATATTAGAGATTTCCGTCCTATTAGCTTGGTGGGGAGTGTATAAAATCTTGGCTAAGGTTTTAGCAAATTGTTTGAGAGTGGTTTTAGATCAATTGATCTCTGAGAATCAGAATAGCTTTGTGGGTGGGAGACAAATCCTTGACTCAGTTCTTATTGCGAATGAACGTGTGGATAGCCGAAGGAAGAGTATGGTTCCTGGAGTCATTTGTAAACTCGATACAGAGAAAGCCTACGATCATGTGAATTGGGAGGCTTTGCTGTATTTGTTGAATAGGATGGGCTTTGGAGTGAAGTGGTGTAAGTGGATCCGTACTTGCATGTCTACAATTCAATTCTCTGTTTTGATTAATGGGTCTCCAGCTAATTTCTTTGGTAGTTCAAGGGGCTTAAGACAAGGAGATCTGCTATCTCCTTTGCTTTTTTTGATCATGATGGAGGTGTTTAGTAGGATGTTGAGAAGAGTGGAGGGAGCTGGTTTGATCCGTGGTTTTAATCTTGAGGGTAGGAGGGATGGTGGGGGGCGTGTTACTATCCTATTTTGTGATGCTGATGTGGAGTAAGTTCTTCATATTCGGTTGTTGTTACTCAGTTTTCAGGCAGTAACAGGTTTGAAGGTCAATGTGCATAAGAGTGAAATGGTTCCAATAGGGGAGGTTGTTGATGTGCATGCCTTGGCTGAAATTTTGGGTTGCAGAGTTAGAACTTTGCTTATGTCGTATCTTGGCATGCTGTTGGGGGCTTTTCATAATTCCCCTTCAATTTGGAATCCAATCTTGGAAAAAATTGAGTGAAAATTAGCTGGGTGGAAGAAGTTGTACTTGTCTAAGGGAGGTCGATTGATGTTACTCAAGAATACGCTATCTAGTCTTTCGACTTACTTTCTTTCGTTATTCACAATTCCTACTCATGTGGCTAATAAAATTGAAAAGTTACAAAGGGACTTTCTATGGGGTGATAGCAAGATTCATTTGGTAGGATGGGATAAAGTTTGTGCGCCTATAGCCAATGGTGGCTTGGGGATAGGAAACTTACTACCTTTAACAAGGCCTTATTGGGAAATTGGTTGTGGCGGTTTGGGAAGGAAGAGAAACGGTTATGGAGGAGGGTGGTAGCTTCAAAATATGGGGAAGAATGGGGGGGATGGACCTCTAAGCTAGGTAGGGGTGTTCATGGGTGTGGTTTGTGGAGAGGTATTCGCATGGGATGGGAGGACTTCAGCAAAAATTGTCAGGTTGTTGTTGGGTTGGGGAATAGAGTGAGGTTTTGGCAAGATGGGTGGTATAAGGATCAACCATTTCAATTGGCTTTTCCAAGGTTGTATGGTATTGCCATTGATAAGGAGATTTCTGTTGAAGCTTCTTTGCCAAGGCAGGGGGCGGAGGAGAGAAGAATTTGGATGTTCGTTTTATTAGAGATTTTAATGATTGGGAGATGGATGAAGGGATGCATTTTCTTCGTATATTGGGAGCCAATACTCCTCCTATGGATGTTGGAGACCAGATGAGATGGAAATTGAAGCCTAATGGGGTTTTTGATATCCGGTCATATTATAACAAATTAAGGGATTCTCCCTCAATTGTCTTTCCTTGGAGAGCTATTTGGAGAGCAAAGGCCCCTAGGCGAGTTTCTTTTTTTGTTTGGTGTGTAGCTTGGAATAAAATCTTAACAGGAAATAACTTGAGATTAAGAAAATGGGACTTTGTAGATTGGTGCATTATGTGCCGTCATTGTGGAGAGACGGTTGATCACTTACTTCTTCATTGTGAGATGGCTTTTCGGTTATGGAGCTTTGTCTTTATAACTTTTGGCTTATCTTGGGTTATTCCTAGATTGATTCCAGACTTGCTTTTTGACTGGTGGAATTGGCTGGGGAAGCATTCGTCTTAGATTTGGAATTTAGTCCCGTTGTGCATCCTATAGTGTATTTGGAAGGAACGGAATCGGAGAACTTTTGAGGATTTGGATAGCTCCTGTGATCAGATACTTGCTTCCTTTAG
Source organism: Lithocarpus polystachyus (assembly GCA_033629205.1). Lineage (NCBI taxonomy): Eukaryota > Viridiplantae > Streptophyta > Magnoliopsida > Fagales > Fagaceae > Lithocarpus > Lithocarpus polystachyus. The sequence goes on from CM066168.1 coordinate 50,970,246, forward strand.
TGGAACTCTTTTTGATTGGTCTCGGGCATGGGGACTCACAACTAGTGATTCCCTCCCTTCTTTTCTTTGCTCCCTTTCTCGTGTAATTTTTCCGTTGTTTGGTTTTCTTTTGTTTTTCTCTGTTTTCCTCTTCTTGTTTTTCTAGGTTTGCTCTATGTTCTTCATGCATAGAGTAGCCTTTTGGTATATATATTATTCTTACTTGTCAAAAAAAAAAGTTTCCACAATCAAACTCTAAACACAAACATGAATACAAATCCACAAACATCTAGCTAGTTTCCACAATCAAACTCTAAACACAAACATGAATACAAATCCAGACATCTAGCTAGTTTCCACAATCAAACTCTAAACACAAACATGAACACAAATCCACAAACATTCAGCAAGTTTCCACAATCAAACTCAAACACAGTAATGAACACAAACTCACAGTGACTCAAATCCACAAACACTCGAACATAAACCCACAAAAGTATCAACGCCTGCCTCTGCCCCTAACTCCACGCCTGCGCATAGCGGCGGCAGCAGCGGCGGCAGCGGCGGCAGCAGCGGCAGCGGCGGCAGCAGCGGCGGCAGCAGCGACGGCAGCGGCAGCAGCAGCAGCACCACTTGCTTTGGACTGCAGAACAAGTTTCATGTGTTATTAGAACATTTATAAATCATTTATATAAGAACAAATTGAACATTTATATAAGAACATTTATAAATCATTCCTTCAAAGAGCTTCTCTAGAACATTTATATAAGAACATTTATACATCATCTTTCTACATCATTCCTTTTTTTTTTTTTTTTTTTGATAGGTAAACAGAAAAATATTATTAAAGAGAAAATAAGGAAAAGTACAAGTTGTTCATGATGATGAACTACAAAAAAAAAAAAGAAAAAGAAAAAAGAACAAACAACACACTAAAAAGAGTAATCAAGAAACTAAGCTAAGGGAAAGCATAAACTCAGAGAGAGAAGAACAATCAATAAAACCCCAACAACGAGACCACTCCAAAAGACTAAGTTGGCATAAAACCTTTAGCTCATCCAACGTCTTCTCATTATCCTCAAAGGAACGGCGATTTCGTTCCAGCCACACAATCCATATTAAGCACTCGGAACCAAGTTCCAAATGTTTGAATTATGTTTCCCAAGCCACTGATGCCAACAAGATAACAAACCCGCCACTGAACCTGGCATAACCCAATGAATACCAAAAGCCTGAAGCTTAAAAGTCCAAAGGGAATGAGTAACAGGACAATGAAGAAGAAGGTGGTCTACCGACTCCACATCACAACAACACATACAACACCAAGTAGCCAAAGGGCGCCCCCTAAGCATTAGATTATCCAAAGTGAGGATTTGACCATGAGCAGCTGTTCACAAAAAGAACGCCACTTGCCTAGGAATCTTAGGTTTCCAAACACCCTTCCAAGGAAACAAAGAATTCGATGCACCCTGAATTGCATGGTAATAAGACCGGATGTCAAACTTGCCATCACCTTTTAGCCACCAGCCAAGAGTATCACTCCTATCACCCCGAGGAATACGAGATTGGATAAGCTGGAAAAGAGAATAAGATGCAGCTAGCTCCCAATCACCTTCCTGTGTACTAGGGTGTTCCTTTTTTTATCAATATATCTTATTACTTATCAAAAAAAAAAAAGCTCCCAATCTTCAAAAGCTCTATGAAACCTTAAATCCCATACTCTAACAGTACCCCTTCCTGGAATCCACAACACCTCAGAGATACAAGCATCCTTGACCGCTGAACACACATAGCTCAGGATAGAGATCTTGAGTATTTTCACCAATCCACCAATCATGCCAAAAGCGGATACGAGTGCCTTCACCCACTACAAAATACAGATGCTTAGAGAAGCTCTCCCACCCGCCATTAATGCCTCTCCATAGTCCACACCCGTGAGACCTCTTGCGCAACTTTAGTACGCCACCCCCCCTTGACCCTCACCATATTTTGTGGAGATAACACGCCGCCAAAGGTGGGAAACTTCATGACCATATCTCCACAACCATTTCCCTAATAAAGCTTGATTAAAAGACACCATACTTCTTATCCCCACACCACCCATCTTGACGGGTAAACACACCTTTTCCCAAGCCACCAAAGGATATTTGAAACTTCCCTCAAAAGACCCCCAAAGAAAGTTCCTCTGAATACTTTCCAATCTAGTAGCCACAGATTTAGGAATAGTAAACAGAGAAAGAAAGTACGTTGGGAGGCTTGAGAGAGTACTCTTAAGTAACATGAGCCTACCACCCTTGGATAAATAGAGATGCTTCCATCCAGATAGCTTCTTCTCCATTTCTCCAAAATAGGATTTCAAATCGAAGCTGTCTTAAAAGAAGTCCCCAATGGCATTCCCAAATATTTCATAGGCAAACTGCCCACTCTACATTGAAGAATATTAGCCAATGTATCTAGATTATTCACCTCCCCAACAGGTACAATCTCACTTTTCCCAACATTGACCTTCAAACCCGTAAAGGCCTGAAAACAAGACATCACCAACCTTATGGACAAAAGCTGCTCCTTAGAGGCATCACAAAATAAGATAGTGTTATCAGCAAATAACAAATGGTAGATACGCACACCAACAGAGTTCACAGAGCCCACATGAAACCCCCGAATAAGGTTACACTCCTCTGTCTTCTTCAATAGTCTACTCAAAATCTCCATTATCAAAAGAAACAAAAACGGAGATAATGCATCCCCTTGTCTCAATCCACGAGAACAACCAAAAAAACCTTCAGGGGAACCATTTACCAGGACTGAAAAACGGACAGAAGAAACGCAAGCCTTAATCCACCCCTTCCGTTTCAACCCAAAACTCATCCGGTCCAACAAATAAAACAAGGCTTCCCAGTTCACATGGTCATATGCTTTTTCAATATCAAGCTTGCAAACCACACCCGGTAATATGCTCTTCAACCTGCTATCTAGACATTCATTAGCAATAAGCATTGAATCAAGAATTTGCCTACTCCCAATAAATGAATTTTAAGTCTCAGAGATGAGATTATCCAAAACTTCCCTCAACCTATTAGCCAACACCTTAGATAGCAACTTGTACATACTACCCACCAAACTGATGGGACGAAAATCCTTAATGTTAACATCATTACACTTCTTGGGAATTAAAGTGAGAAACGAAGCATTCAAAGACCGTTCAAACATAGAGTGCCGATGAAAGTAATAAAAGAAATCCATGACATCCTTTTTCACAACACTCCAACATTTGAGGAAAAAAGCCATGGTGAAACCATCAGGATCAGGGGCTTTATCACCCTCCATCTCCCTTAATACCTGGAAGACTTCCTCCTTCGAGAACTCCTTCTCTAAGGACAACCTCTCTTCCTCTTCAATGCATGCAAAATCTAGCCCATCCATCGTAGGACACCTCACCTCAGTTTCCTCATACAACCCCTAGTAGAAGAGAACTAACTGAGAGCGCACATCAACCTCATCCTCATAAAAAAACTCCCTCCACCTTTAACCTCTTAATGAGATTAGCTAATCTATGAAAGAAATGAGTATTATTATCTCCCTCCTTCACAAACAAAGCACGAGACTTTTGTCTCCAGGAAATTTCCTCGAGATGCCAAATGATCAATGTCTCCTTTGATACGAATGCGACGAATTTGATCCTCATACAACAGACCCACCGACTCCTCTCTAGCATCTAGACCCATAAGTTCAGTCAGCAAATTCTTCTTTCTAAAAGCCAGGTCACCAAACACCTCCCTGTTCCACTTTTTTAAATCTTCTTTCAAAGCCTTCAACTTTTGTGCCAAAATAAAACTTGGAGAGCCCGTAAAACTGTAACCAATCCACCATTGCTGAACTCTATCAACAAAACCCTCAGCTTACAGCCACATGTTTTCAAATTTAAACGCACTTAGCCTCTTCGAACAACACTAGCTTCCAACAAAAGTGGACAGTGATTTGAAATAACACGAGGAAGCACCCGTTGGGATATATTCCCAAAATGGTCTTCCCAATCTAGAGAAACCAAAGCCCTGTCAATTCTTGACATAGAGGGGATATCAAAATCTCTAAACCAAGTAAAGGAAGCCCCTAACGGTAGATCAACTAAAGAATTGCTCTCTATGAAGTCTGAGAAGGCAAACATGGCAGGGCTGAACGACTCACAGCCAAGTCTTTTACTTGGGTACCTGATAATATTAAAATCCCCTACTAAACACCATGCCATGGGCCATCTGGCACACACCCGTAATAACTCCTCCCACAAAAAAGGCCGTTGTCCGTCATTATTGGGGCCATATACACCTGTGCAAGCCCAAACAAAGTCATCCACTGCCCCTCTCAATAAGACACTGACAGAAAATTGTCCTACAATAATATCCAACTTTTCAAAAACTGTCCCAAACCAGCAAGACCCCTCCCGGTGTTTGGACAGCATCCAAAGCATCCCAATCAATGAAAGGACTTCCCCATAAACTTCGTACAAAAGCAGTGTCTATAGATGCTACTTTTGTTTCTTGAAAACAAACAATATCGCATTTCCACTCTTTTAGAAGATTCTTACAAACCTGTCTCTTCCGGGGATTGTTAAGCCCCCTTACATTCCAAGAAAGAAGGCGTAAATTCATTTAAAACTACCAACAGCCTTCGAAGGAGCTCTGCTCCTACTCCTAGATGAGACACCATTGTAATTAACGTTAGAAATAAGCCCCTTAAGCTCCCTAAGACCCCGTGACCCTGAGTTTGTAGGTTGCTTAGGCACCCCAACATCGATCACCTTGAGGCATTCCTGTTCAAGAAGGCGAAACAGAGCCAAACAATGAGCTTCATATTTCACAATAGGAAAACCCACCAAATTACAAAAATCTTTCATCAGCTGGGACACCCAACTTGAATAAGATTCAGTTTTCGTCGCCTGAGCCCCTCCTGCATCATCCTGAACCATCACCACCCCACCAAATGTATTGGGGTCCCACCGAGTCAAAGGATTACACTCCAAAAGATAGTTATCTTTCACCCCACTACCACCACCACAGGTATCAACTTCATTGATGTCCCACGGCAGGAAAAGAAGCCCAGAATCTTTATGACTAAAACTAACAAAAGCCACTAACCTCGGCTGTACCACCACTTCGTGGTATTCACTAAAAACCTCATCTCAAACTCCCCCTTCCCCAAACTCAGTACCCATCTCGTTACCCAGCTTAGACAAAGGGGAAAAACGATAATGTTTCACCCACTTATCCAACTTCTCTGAAGAACCCACCTTGCCGGAGTTGGAAACCAACACGGAGAGGCTACGTCCACTGTCCAAGTCTGTTTCAGCCCCAGGTGCACCGGAGTGTTCCATCGGCGTGCACCCATCATACTCCAGCTCAAAAGCTTGGGCTAAAAGCCCTTTATCGTTGACTTTAGAAGCTAACACAGGTTGGGTCGCCGTCGCACTTACCGCTGCAGCGGGATTAGTTCCCTTCAAACTAGCTGACGGTGAGACCACCGAGAAACCATGGACCGGGTCGACGTTGAGGGCAGAGACAGTGAGTTTAAGACCTGGCACCGCTGCACCCTCCGACGACTCGGAATCTCCACTCAAGTTACCTCTCAAGCTCTTGCCTAAGACCCACGTTGACTGAGCATCAGACTTAACTTGAAAACAACTGGGCTTGACCAAACTGCCCTTCTTAAGTGAAGGCACTTGCATCACGGGTTGGGCTTCATCCAGCCCACCTGTTTGTTTAGTGACTACTGGCCCAACACTTAAATCTATGGGCCACTTGATCTCATTAGCACCCAGACAAGACACAACACGCCTCCCTCCCTCAGGCTTGCACACCCTCAAAGCCAGGCAAGCAGGAGTCAACTTAAACTTGAAAGCCCGTGTGGGTCTGCCATAAAAAGCTGAACCATTGCCATTTATAGCCGAACCATTTTCAAAAGAAACTCCATGAATCACGTTTTGCCCCCTTTTAGCTCCATTTTTTTCAAAATTCCTAAACTTCTGCTGATTACCAAAAACAGACATACTCTTCCCACTCCGGCCACCACCAGCAAGCTTACCACCATCACCGCCATTATTTAAAGGAACTTTGGCCAGAGATGCCGGTTTAGCACTAAAGCAAAAATTCCTAAGCTCTTTCTGAAACGAAGACCAGCCAGCTCTATTAGAGCTTGCTGGTATCATAATACAACCTCTCCTAGACCCTCCAAAATAGATTGCAATAACAACAAACAGACCAGCTTTGTTAGATCTCCCACAGAACTTTACAACTTTCCATTTTCCCTGAATCTCTTACAAAGCAAAACATGGCCAGGCACCCAATCTCGTATATCCTCAAGACAAGTAAGAATCCACTCCAAGCCCCTACGTCCAACCCAAATAGAGCTCCTGACATTCCCATGTGTCTCATGTAAAGCATACGAATCAGACTGCCCCCCATCAAAAGAAAAAGAAAAAAGTTTTGCATTAATATGAAACGACCTCTTGCAGCCTCCAAGGGCAGAGGATAGAGGTTTAGGGGGGATGATTGGAGAGGTTTCTATGGAGGGTAAACTTGGTATGGTTAAAGGTGCAGGTACAAGAGTAGGCTGTTTAGGCAAGACTTGGTTAGACCCCTGAGGTGGTGGGGAAGGGAAGGGCAAAGGCAGTGGTGGAAGAGGGGGATAAGGATATGGGAAACACCCAAACTGTGGAGAAAAGCGTAAGGGGGAGGGAGAAGGAAAATGTGAGGGTGGCAAGAAAGGAAAGAAAGCAGGTGATGGTTGAGGGAGAGGGTGGGGAGCAAGGGTCATGATATTAGCCATGCTGTGACAGGAGATCATCATATTGGTTCCCTCAAAGTATACATAAAGGCCAAAGCCACTTTCCCAACAATGCATTAGTAAAGCGTACTAGACCTAATACCCAATCCAACATATCAAACTGGGTCACAATATGTCTTCCTACTGAGCGAAATTTAACATCATCTTCTAGACCTCCCCAAAGAAAGTCTCACAGTAATTTCTTAAAATGATGAACGATATTAATTAGCATGGGGAATAAAGAGTGGATGTAGGTGGGAAAACTAGAGACTACTATTTATCAAAGTGGTACGGCCTCCTTTTGATAAATATAGCTTCTTCTAGTCTGCAAACTTTCTTTTCATCTTCTCCAGCGTTGGTCCCATATTTCTTTGGACTTATACCTAGCCCCCAAGGGAAGCCCCAAATATTTCATGAGCAATGCAAAGATTTTGCAGCCCAAAATCTCAGCCAAAGCTGATATTCTTGGAACATCTCCAATTGGAACCAATTTACTTGGATTAATCTTTAAGCCAAACACAGCTTCAAAACACAGAAAACTGCATTTCAAATAGCCCATTTCTACTGCCATTTCCATAAAAAAAAATCGAAGTGTCATATGCATACAAAAGAGTTGTGATCATCAATAGGGCAGTGCCCTTCCTTCCACTGTAAACCCCTGAAAGTACTGCCCATATACAGTATTCTGGGTCAAGAATATCCAACAATGGGAGGCCCCAAAGATGGCGAAGCAGTTTCTATAGGAGATAGATGAAAGTTTTTCTTTCTATCTGACTTCCTTTCTCGTATCCCTACCCTTCCCGAGAACGTCAGAGTGTGAGTAGCCCCTCCCTATGAAATCCGGATTGGATTTCCTTCTCCCTAGGAAGTAATTTTCCTCTCCTTTCTCGTGTTTCTCTCTCCCCAATTTTTCCAACTCCCCTACCCTCTACCCATTGGTCTTTATTTATAGACTTCCCTTAGTGGGGTCGTCATGATGAGAGGGTGGTTTCCCGTGTTGGTGGGTCCCTTTGAGCTATATTCCTTCGAATACCTCCATGATTATTACAAATACGAGTGGCGACAGTGGGTCACCATGTTGTAAGCCCCATAAACTATTAACAAATCCAATAGGACTCCCATTTACCAAAATAGAGAATATAGCTGTGGAAATACAAAAAAAAAAAAAAAAAACCATTTTTCTCCACTGCTCCTTAAAATTATATTTCTCCAAGTGTAAAAGAAGCTTCCAATTGACGTGCTTATTCAATTTTTTTAAAAAATTTATAAGTATTTCAACTATTTTAATGCCTCACTTGGTTACAAGCTCACGCTACTAAGCTCGGCTAGTTATTCAATTTAATTATAGTAGTTTGCTTTTAAAAATTATCAAAAGCATAAATAACAGAAATTGGGGGAAAACAACAGAGATTCAGACAACAAAACAAATATAATAGATGGTAGCCACATGAGTAATAACCAACGAACAACTTATATAAAGACAATACTAGCCACAATACAACCAAACCCACCAAAACTAACGCAATTGCTTCCCCTATATACTCACTACTAAAATTGTAAAAGTAAAAGTAGAAGATTGCCTTTAATAATACAATTTTCTCTTGATTATTACTTATCATACAATAATATTCTTTAAATGGACTAAAGCAACAAACAGACAAGCAAAGAGTGAATTGAAGGAGGCCAAGGCAGTCCTTGGGCCCCAAAGCCCCCCTTATTAGAACTTTTCAATTTGGTATGATAGATAAACAGAAATTTTACTTTGACCATCAGAAAATTATACTTCATATGTCCTATTGAACAAACTGAATTTCTTTGCTTTGGTTCCCCCATCTAAAGTTTCCTAGACCCATCGCTGTGGACAACACTTTTTGACAGTTAACTTTTAATATTGTTTGCCAAAATGAAGGATCTAACAAATAGAAAATTTAAATTCAAGAGAGTTCACATCTACCGAAAACTAAAACTGTTGATTACTCGTGGCAAGTGGCAACTAATCATTTTATTATTATTATTTTTTTTATCTTCTCTTGAGAATCTACTTTTTGCTCAAGCATGTTTGCTGGTTAGCTTCAATTAGCAACACAACACAAAGACCACAATGTTCCTTTTACTCAATAAAGAAAACACCATGATGAATTTTGGATTTAGAAAGTGATAAACCCCAAAATACTTACCTTCATCCTGCACTTGTTCTCATGCTCATCACGTTCAGATTTGCCTTGGTATCCAGCTTTGCAGTGTTCGCACTTGTAGATGTCCTTGCCGTCCACTGGTCTCTTCTTTCCCCTCAGAAAGTAAACGGGAGGCTTCCTCTGACCCTTGCTCATTCTTCCCCAAAGTGATGTCTGAGATGGTGAAACGGTATAGGTTAGGGTTGGCTAGTTTAAATAGGATGGGCTGGGCTGGGCTGGTAACTTAGCTATCAAAGAATAGTTTCAAAACATATTTGAGGAATAGTTGCAAACCTTTTCTTCTCACTCTAATCAGAGTTCAAAAAATAGAACTCAAAACACTTCTACGTAAGGCTTCACTAGAAATTAATGGGACTATGGGAGACTGAAAACTTGAGACTGTTTCGAGAGAAAGAGAGTTAGAGGAGTACTGGATTAAGGCTAATATTTTCCCCATTTCCAGAACAAGAAATTAGTTTTGCCATGAAATTAGCAATGGTATTTGATGACTAAAAAGTGCATTAAAAAAAATGGAGTGAAGTGATTAGCTATCAAAGAAATTGTTTTTTTTTTTTTTTACATTCGATGAGATGACATGATATGATTGGTGCACAATAAAAATTTGTTATGATGGGCCTATATATGTGAGAGTAATATTGCAACAAGCATAACTTTACAACCTTACCATGTTTTGAAAAATCATGTCCCAAGCATTGTTTTTTAATATTTGAGATGTACTACGTGTATTAAACTCACCAACTAGACAAAACTAGCCCAACTCAACTCAACTGGACACTTTGAATTGGTTTTTTGGGGGGTTGGGTTGGGTTCTACATTTTTTATTTTTGTTTTGTTTTGTATTATTATTATTATTATTATTTTTTTGAAGCTTGGGTTGGGTTTATATTAGCACAATTTTCATTCCTATTAAACCAACCCAACCCACACGCTATTAATAATTTAAGAACTGCATGTATTTTGAATTTGTTAGATTGAATTATATTAGATTTTGAGGCTTTGTTTAAATTTGTTAGTTTAATATATTTTGGTATTTTGAGATTTAATTTTGATAAAGTTGGAATTACAGAATATTAGGTCTATTTGTGTAAATCCTAATTTTTTATTGAATAGTGAGTTTAAATAGTTTGCTCCTGGGCACGAGCATAATTTCTTAGTCCATTAGGGTGTATGCACCTAAATTACCTGTCAACTAGTATGGTGGGTGGGGTCAAATGAGTTGCTCGTAGGTTTTAGTTACTGATTAAAGATGTTAGGACAGCCTACAAGATTCTTCATAAGGATGAGGTCTCAAATCTCCATTTCAAGTTAGACCCATCAGATTCAAACAGAGGTATGGCAGCTAATTTGGAAGGTGAGAACTCCCCACAAAGTGAATCTCTTTGTGTGGAAACTCATGCAAGACAGCCTTCCTACCTTTCTTGCTCTTAAAAACAGAGGTATTAGTCATCACAGCACATACCCTTTCTGCAATGAAGAGGAAGAGTCTACTTCCCATCTCTTCACTGTACTTTCACTAGAGCTTGCTGGCATGGTTCTACTCTTGCCATTCATACTTCAGACTTTGACAATATTAGTGTTCAAGCTTGGTTAAACAATATTATACTAAGATTCAGACCGCTGGACCAAGAGAGGATGGAGTATCTTTGCTCCATTTCCACTTTCCTTTAGACAATTTGGAATCATAGGAACATGGTGACTCATGATGGCAAAACCCCTTACCCCACTTAAGTTATTACTAACTGCTCAATCTTTGACTTGCAGGTTCAAGGAAGCTTTTGAAACAAAGAAAAACCATGACAGACCCGACAAAGGAATTCAGTCTAATCACCAGAATATTGGAGGATGCTGGGATCTTATTATCAAAATAGCAGGGGCTAGGACAGCTAGACCAAAGAGGACTTCTTTTGCTTATGAAGCTTCAAATCTGCAAGGAAGGATCATGTTCTCAGGTTGTGCCAGCAGTGGAGCTTCTACAGTTACTGCAGCAACTCAAGAAGCTTTAGTAGTGTCTGCTGTTAAAGCAAAGAGTTTGGGATTTTGCAGAATTTTGATCTCGTGTTGTAGTAAAAGTTTAGTTAGTGTTTGTATTTTGCAGTGTAGTCCTAACTGGCAGCAAATAACCTTGCTCTCTGACTTGGTGTATCTGCAGCAACGAGGCTTGTGTTATAAGACGCGTTTTGTTCCTCGGGTCATCTTAGGTTCAGTTTGTAACACAGCCAAGTTTGCTCTTTAAGGTCCCTGGTCCTTGTTGCTGGGTGCACCCAGCATTTGTTTGGTTTGTATTCCTTCAATTCTGTTAAAAAAAAAAAAAAAAAAAAAAGGAGGATGAATTTAAAGGGATCTTTTTAAGAAAGATTTCTTATGTTATCCAAAAAAAAAAAAAAAAAAAAATACTCAATTTCTTTTTAAGGCTTCGACAAAATGGCCCAACCTTACAACCCAATTTGATCCCTATAGGTTGGGTTGCATTAGTTTTTATAATTTTCGTGGATTGAGCTGGACTAAAGATTTCTCAATATGAAAATGTTGGATTGGGTTGAAAAAGTATCTCAGACCCAATTCAATCCGGTCCATACACAGCCGAAATAAATGGAGCCTAGAACAGGCAAGTGAGTGCACTCCGCTGTCCATGATTCTGTGTGCCTGCCAGAAAATTTGCAAGCGAGTGTAAATGCACAGTTCAACCATTCAGCAAAAAGAAATAATTTGATCATTGAAAATTTATTAAAAATAATGATAGTAATGTCTGGGTGATGTAGTTAGTTATCAAACTAGTCTCAACACTATAGGTTCCTATCTCAGAACTGGAGCAGACAACAATGCATGAAAAGTTGTTAATACTTATTAAAAAAGAAAAGAAAAAAGAAAGAGAAATAGCTAAAGGAACAAATTTTTAATTTTTAACAATTAAAAATAAAAAATACTTGTGAGAAATTAAACACCACATGGAGATTTTACAGCTTGTATAAAATATAAAATCTGTACTAATCCTCTTAAACATAGCTGTCTGACAGTCGAGAGACTCATCTGATACGTGTTGACACAACACCTCTACCATTTGCTCTAATAGGGAACCAAGCCCACCACTGCATTATTGAGAACATTAAGGTTTAATCATTGATATGCTAAAACCATTTAAACACATTAATGAAAGGAATGGAAGAAAAAAAAGGTATTAAACTAACAACAATCAGTTTATCAAAAAAAAAAAAAAAAAAAAAAAACTAACAACAATCAAGTGATAGAAACAGTCTAAAAAAAAAGTGATAGAAACAAGAAGAGCAAACCTCTCCTATAAATCTAAACAAAATCACAAGTAAATTTTTTTTTTTTTTGATAAATAAAATTAAATTTTTTTGAAAAATCACAAGTAATTGAAAGTACTCAATAACTTAAACTTGCTCATCAGGCTCCAGACAATTAGTGTGGCCTCACTTTATAGGAAAGGAGTCCAAATGGTATATTGACAAAATCAAGATAAGAGTTGGGCCAAAATACTTGAATCAAACACACGGGGGCTAGACAGCTATCTACATGGTACACAATTTATCAATATAAAAATGAACAATATTGGAGAGCATTATCCTTATTTGGCCCAAAACGATTGAATCACAATAATGCCGATGAGAGATTTAGGGTCTGTTTGGCTGGAGGAGTAGAAAAGTGAGAGGATGGAAAAGTGGGAGGATGAAAAATATTTAGTTTTTCCTCTTGTGTGTTCGGTTGGGGGAGTAGAAAAGTGGGAGAATGGAAAACTCTTGTGTTCGGTTGGAGAGAAAAAGGAAAGGATGAAAAATGTAATTTATATAAATTGACTATTATACCCTTGTTATATAATATGTAAGAAACAGATTTATTTTTAATCATTAAATAATATAAAATTTATCACATCATATATATAAAATTGAAAAGAAAAAAAAAACATCATTGTTCAATAACGTTGAAAAAAAAAAAAAAAAAAAAAAAGGACCAACGTTGTTCACTGAACAACGTTGTTCAAAGAAAAAAAAAAGCCCAACGTTAATATTGTTACAATGTTAACGTTGAAAAAAAAAAAAAAAAAAAAAAAAAAAAAAAAAAAAAGAAACAACGTTGTTCACTGAACAACGTTGTCCAGTGAAAAGAAAAAGAAAAAAACCAACGATGTTCACTGAGAACAACGTTGTTCAGTTAAAAAAAAAAAAAAAAAAAAAACTTTCAAGGGCAACGTTGAAAGAAAAAGAAAAAAAAAGGAAAAAAAAAAACGTTGAAAAAAATAAGTAGAAAGAGGGTATTTTTGTAAAAGTGCTACTATAGAACTTTTCTCTCCAGATTTTCCTTCCGATTTGGAAGGAAAAAAAAAGTGAGCCCAAAGAGAAAACTTTTTCTCGAGTTTTCCATCCTCCCTATTTTCCTTCCTCAAACGAACAGTGAAAAACAGCATTTTCCACCCTATTTTTCATCCTCCCTGTTTTCCTTCCAAACGAACGCACCCTTAGATATTAAGTGTTTATTTGAAAATGGTTTATTTAGCATTTTGTTGAAAACTTTTTGATAAAAATGTGCTAAAATATACAAGTACCTTGAAAAAATTTGAAAAAAGGGGAAAAAAAAAATTTAGGTTTCCAAAAAGTTGTACATAAAAGGCAGCTGCAACTGCACATCATATTGGGACATATACGAATCCAACCCCGTTCGGTGGCTGTTATCATCTCCATCCTTATATTCTTTACACACAATTGGTTCTTTAAAAACTTATAAATAAAAACAAGGGAAAAGGCAGCTGCAACTGCCAGGTAAATAGTAACCATCAAACCATCAGTGGAACAATTAAAATACAAATAGTGGCAACATTTCACACCAGTGGTCTCTTTTTTGCACTGTTTTAATTGAACTGCAGTTACTTTCATTTGGAAGGTAAATTCAAGCACAAAAATCATAAATAACATATTCTCAGAGATGTAAAGAAATTAGAATTTATAGCATCTTTCCTGCAAACCCTTCATCTCTTATTTCAGTTCCCATCTCCATCATGTAAATCACTTCTAGGCTAGTGATCAAAAGTGCAAAACCCTGACTCTTTATGTACCCAAAGAAATGGAAAGAGGAGGAGTCATCTTTCCTATCATTTTTTCATTGCCAAGTCACCAATTTCGCATGAAATTAACCATGAGCATGAACTTCATTTCTAATTTTAGTTCCCATCTCCATATAAACCACTTCTAGGCTGGAGTGACGATAAGTGCAAAACCCTGACTCGCTATAGCCCCAAAGAAGAAAATTGATGCTTGAATAGATGTAGTGGAAAGAGAAGAAATCATCTGTCCTATCAGTTTTCATTGCCAAGTCACCGATTTTACATGAAATTGACCATGATTGAATTGTTTTATTCCCTGTACCCAGTGACCTTGTTCTCATACTTCAATTTATAGAATTTTTCACTTGTCATACTAAAAATAATTGTAGACACACACACACACACACACACATGAAATTGATGCTTTCAAAGGAATAAGCAAGTCAGGAAAAGCAAAGACCTTTTGATTAGAATACCTTGTGAGAAGAATTGCACATAAGAGAGTGATAAGATTGTCAATAAGGGGATTGACAACATCTACCGAATCATTAGGCAAAGCAAAGAACCTAAGCGTTGCCTGCCGAATTTGTCAAAAAATTTATGAATTTGAAACAAATGTTATAGAGTAAAATTCCCATTTTTAATGACACATAATCCAATTTATCAAAATTTTGTACCTTCATCACATGATTTTGTGTTTCAACCATTAGTTTTGGCTCCACAGAAACCAAGGTAGTGCAGGTACTTAAAGCAAGGGCCTACAAAAGCATCATTAAAGAGGAAAAGTTAAAACAGTTCCCAACAAAAGTAAATCATAACTGATAGCTTTAGAACAAGACATAATGATTTGATAAGTAATATTCTTGAGTATGGAGAAGTTCAAGATTAGAATCAACAAAGTCTTCATTGTTGATTCTAATCTTGAACTTCCAAATGCCTTGTGTAATGAAGAAGAGGAATCAATAAATCACTTGTTCCTTCAGCGCCACTTTGCTAGAGCCATCTGGCTTGGATCAAATTTAGGAATGAGAACCTCTGATCTGGTGTCTTGCTCAGTCAAGCTTTTGGTGGAATCTGCTATTATGGACAACACTACTTCTGATGCCAACAGAATGTTTCTTTTGCAATCTATGTTTACTATCCTATGGTCCATTTGGAATCACAGGAATCTAACTCTGCACCAAGGAAAAATGCCTAATCCTAAGGAAGTAATCCTAACTGCTCAATCCTTTATTTGCAGGTACCAAGAATCCTTTTCATCGGATGCACAACAAAACAATCCTTTCAAACACCAACAAGTGCAGAACTTCACTAATCAGAATTGGCAGATCATCATAAAAGTGGCAGCTTTCAAGAACAGAACTAAGAGGAGTGGTTTTGCTTATCAGGCTTTAAATCAAGAGGGAGCTATCAAATTTTCAGGTGGCGACAGCTGTGGAAAGAAGAAGCACTACCTAGCCTTACAGGAAGCAGTGAGTGAAGGTGTGTTTAAAGCCAAAGAGTTGGGATTCAACAGAGTTCTGATTCTAAGCACCAGCAAAGGATTTGACCAGTTTTCAATCACACTAGGAAACCTGATTGGATGGAGAAGACATTACGTTCTGATCTGCAGCAGCTAAAGTTCCAGGCTCTACTTGTAAACCATTTGCTTGTTCCTAGAATTGTCATTTCTCATGTTTTGAAATTGGCTTATATTACTACTGCCTTTCCTGTACATCATTGTAGGCTAAATCCTGACTATGTATTAGCCTCATGAACTTTGCTGTATTGTTTCCTTTGTTTTAATGAATGTTTTCTCTGGTATCCAAAAAAAAAAAAAAAAAAAGTCTTCATGGTCATCTCAGGCCTCTCAGCCCGTTAAGGTCAAATTATAGTCAAGAATCATGTCCCTTCTTTTCAAAGGAAATGATGCACCATTCTCCACAGCTTTAATGACAGCACAACCTGCATTATCACCATCACAATAATGCCATCATCTTCACAAGGCTGATAATCAAAAAGAAAGAATATGTTTATCTTTTCAATAAGTTTAAACCCTTAAAACATGTGACAAATTACAATTAGTCATTAAGGAACAAATTTCAATTGCAAAGAGTGCAGCATAGTATATATAACGTAAATGTCATGTGGAGTGTAACTTGACTAGCTTTGGCAGCTTTTTAATGAGAGTTTTGGACAATTGTTATTTATTTTTTATTTTATTTTTTTGGTTAAGTAAAGAAATGGACAATTTTTACATTCACGAAAAGAAAATCCAATAGGTTTCAAAGACAAAGCAAGAACAATAAAAAGCCTCTGGAGGTTCTCTTTCCATTTCTTTTTGGTTCTCAAGGATTCTAGGCCTCACTTTAGTGAACAATTTCACTCAAACTCAAACTCCTTCCGAAAAAAAAAATGTAAAACTGCAGCAGAGGACATTAAGACATCATATTCACATAATTATACAGACCTAGTATATCAATGGCAGTGATAACCACCTGCTTTGCCGTAGGGTGGCGCACATGAAGAAGCTGTGAAAGCATATTAGTCCCCTGCAAAAGGAATAAACAAAGACGAGACATCAGAAACTGAATACATTAATTATAGCATATACTGAGATATCCATGGAGAAGCATTAGGAGAAAATACAAGATCTCATACAATAAGTGCATCTATTCTGGCTTCAATAACTGCTGATGGAGTATTTCACAGCATAGCCATACATTAGAGCAAAGCAGCATCTATATCGTTAGACTCTTCTGCTCTAAAACTGTCAGAGAAAATGGATAGGAATCTGCAATAGATTGAATAAAGAGCTTGTTCACATGAATATCCTTAATTGATACACGTATTTCATATAAAATCACAAACACACAAAAAAGGGAGCTGCTGTGGGTGGGTGGGTGGGTGGGTGGGGGGGGGGGGGGGGGGGGGGGGCCTCGGGGCGGCTAACACTGACCTAGTTAAAAAAAATTAAAATACCAAAAAGTATTACACTGACCTAGGAGATATTATATACCCAATGAAAATTTTTTTTTTTTTTTGAGAAAGTACCCAATGAAAATTAACACTCAAAAAAAAAAGAAAAAAAAAAAGTGACAATATCTTTCTTTTCTTTTGGGGGAGGTGGGGTTCTACATCCTTCTATTGAATCAATTAAGGCACAATTAAAGCATCCAGCCTGCATTAGAAAAAGGGGGGCTTTGAAACAAAAGCATAGGCACTTCTATATAATCTAATTTCAGGCCCAAATCTTGCTAAGAAACCTACAGTAACCATGAGAATCTATAAAATGTAAGTTTTGAAATTAAACATAAACTCTGTGTCTAAAAGGCATTTCAGCAATTTTGTTATCAATTAATTCTTTAGGTACTACGTTCAATCATATTAACAATAATAGAAAAGCCGAAAATTACATTTCATCTCATGCTATCAAGAAAGCCATAACAAAAAGCAACTAACTGAAGGCATAGAGAAGAGAGTGTCCCTCTAAACTCATCTTACATATATATAGCTTGCATGCATATTTCTATATTTGTACATTTGTACATATTCATTTGTGTGTATGTATGTAAGTAACCACAAAAAGAAAAGAGAATAAATTTATCTTAGAAGAAAGTACCTTTGAAATATGCTTTGCCCAACATTATCTAGAATATCTTTCAGCTTGTCCCATACAGTATCCAAGTGGGATGCTGCAATCTAAAAAAAGTCAAAAGCAATATATATTATAAACACACAACCAAATGGAAACAGAAAACAACACGCACCAAACTGTTAAGTTACCAGTCCCATGTCTTTCGCCAACCTGAGCCTGTTTGTTTGAATTGAAATGTCAGCTTGTTTATACATCCAATCTATCCTATCACAAACAGAAGCCCTGTCATTGACCTTTGAAGAAGAATACCAAAGCACCTGCAAAAACAAAAACATATACCCTTCCAAAGTTAAAAGGTTAACCTCACTTTCCATTGACAACGGCCAAAATGGGTTTCATAAAAGTGCCAGTAAATCTATAACCGAAGATCTATGTGCAGGGAAATACCCTAATACCTATAAATCATGTATTCAAAAAAACTCACAACTTGAAGAAAATAAGAAATCAAATCACTTCCGGAGCAAAAGAAAGCAATATCAATTAAAAAATGCTTCCTGAATTTAATGGAGCAATATTGAATTAAAAAAGTATTGATACCAGTGAAGGTGTGCAGAATGTTGATCATTAGAAGTATAAAGCTCATATTGTTTGGTGGGAAGTGGTTCATCAGTAGACATTGCTACTCACAAGTGGCTGCCTCGACCACAATGTTTCCAAAGGGAGGGTCCCTGGCCAAAAAAAGTAAGGGAACTGGTGGATGTAGATACTGGTCAATGGGATAGAGCAAAATTATCATTTTGGTTCGAAAGACACACGTGTGAAGATATACTACGTGTACCCTTGACTAATTTGACAGCCAGTGATGTTCTAATATGGAAAGAAAACAAGGCACAGGGCTTTACTGTCAAGTCAGCATATGGGGTGGCGCAGAGACTCCTAAACCCGTCGAAGGGGGACCATTCTATGACTGGGGTACTTGGGAGGTTTTGGAAGTCAGTATGGACGCTTAATACTCCACCTAAAGTGAGAAACTTCTTGCGGAGGGCATGCTCTAATATCCTACCAACCTGGGATAACCTGCATAGGAAAAAACTGCAGATGGAGCCTTTCTGTGCAGTCTGCCATCAGCATAGAGAAACGGTGTGTCATGTATTGCGGGAGTGCCCTCTAGCTCGTAATGTGTGGGCCTTGGTCAAAGGAAAAATTCAGAAAAGCGCGGCTCAAGCCGTGGATTTCCTTGCCTTGACCAGAAGTGTGTTGGAAAGACTGCCTATAGAGGAAATGGCGTGATGGTCAGTGATTGCTTGGGCCATATAGAATGCACATAACAGGTTTTGTTTCGAGAACTCTCAAGTTCAGCCTGAAATTATTCTATGAGGTGCAATTTCCTTCCTGCATGAATATCAGGGGTTGGTGGCTCAGCAAAGGACGAAATAGGCCTTAGGGGGGTTGTGCAAGCCTCGTATGTTTGGATGTGGACAATAGGGAAGACTTGTTATATGGTTTGTGGTGGCCCTTAAGTGTGGCCTGTGAGTTATCCTACACGAGTATTACTCTGCATGGATTTATCAAGCGGGTTGTAGTAAGAAACCAACGGGCAATTTTTGTTCTTGAGAAGATAGGTGATTTGATGTTTCCTGCTTCTATCTTTTGCCTTGGGTGTCAGGCTAGGCTGTGTAGGCCTGAAATGTCTCAGGACCCTTACTTACTCTTGTACCTTTTTTATTTGTTTAATATAAATTCTAACTTTACAGTAAAAAAAAAGGATACCTTAGTTTCCCAGCACATCTTGTCTACTTTCAAGATACTTAGAAATATCCTCTAATTATTTTGTAAAGATAAAGATTTTTTGTTTAAATTAGAGTTGTATTGTTTTTTTGAGCACCTAATACAAGTAAACAAATTATGCAACTTTAAGAAATAATTTAGACCAATTTTATGTCTTCTCTAATTCTTCTGCAAGGATAAAGATTTTTTTTTAATTAGAGTTATATTGTTTTTTCATACACACAATACAAGTAATCAAATTGTGCAAAATTCATAAATAATTTAGACCAATTTGCTGTTCCTCTTTGTTGCTTGTTTAAAAAAATTAGTTCCCAGTTATATACCAGATAAATCAAACTCAAAGAATGTTTTTTCTTTTATTGGCAAGTTACACATGCACCTAGTGGGTCTTGAACCCACGACCTCACCCCGCATGTAGATCTTGGAAGAGGTGCACAATGAACTATAGCTCATTGACAAATCAAACTTGAAGAATGACCTCACCCTCCACCTAGTGGGTTTTCAACATCTGTCACCCGAACTTTTTTTTTTTTAAAGTAACAACCCTTGTGGATTTTTTGGGAGTTCTAGGGTCTGAGACAGAGAGATCCTGTCTCCTTTGTTATTTGCCATTGTTTTGGATGCACTAAGTTGAATGCTGGATAAGGCGGTAAACGATGGATGCATATCTGGTTTCAGTGTGGAGATACAGTGGGAATATTATTAAGGTATCTCATCTCCACTTTGCCAATGATACCCTGATATTCAGCGTTGCTGATCTTGATCAGATTTTGTTTGTCTGGCTGATTCTTCTCTGGTTTCAGTAGTATCCGGCCTGAACATAAATTTGGGCAAGTCGGAATTGGTGCCTGTGGGAGCAGTTCCTAAAATTGAGATGTTGTTGTATGTTCTAGGTTGCAATCAAGGTTCACTCCCAATGAAATATTTAGGACTTCCTCTAGGTGACAAATTTAAGGAGAAGACATAATGGAATCCTATTTTAGAGGGGGTGCACGGGAGATTGGTTGGATGGAAACAAATTTACTTATCCAAGGAGGTAGAGTCACCTTAATTAAAAGTACTTTATCTAACTAACTGACATATTTCCTATCTTTATTTCTCATTCCTGCCGAGGTAGCTAACTGAATTGAATAACTTCAACGAAATTTCTTACGGAGTTGTTTGGGGGATGAGTTGAAATTTCGTTTTTTTAATTGGAATAAAGTTTGTGCTCCTCTTTGAGTAGGCGGATTGGCTATCTAATATTTGAGCCCTTTTAATGAAGCTTTGCTAGGAAAATGGTTGTGCAGGTATGGAATTGAGAGAGACGCACTTTGGAGGAGAGAGATAGAGGTGAAGTATGACTATGATTTTTTTTTTTTTTTTTTGGGGGTGGGGGTGTTGGGTGCTCCAATCCAGCTCCTGGTCCTTACAGAGTAATTTTGTGGAAGAACGTTAGATAAGAATGGACTAAGGTGAAATGGCACAATCAGTGGTATGGGGAGAACTCTCTTGCAATATGTTTTCTAGAATTATTTACTATTAGTCATGCAAAGGCGAGGAGTGTAGCTAATTTATCAATGTTTACCTATGCAGTTCTCCACTAGGATGTCAATTTTATAAGGGCTATGCAAGATTGGAAAATTGGAGCCATTGCCAAACTTCATGGCTACTATTTATGGTCCCTCAGTGAGGGGGAGTGGGGAAGATAAGATGTGTAGGGTACTAGATAAGAAAGAAGGTTTCTAGGTTAGTGGTTTCTCTCATGTCCTGCTACATACTAATATCCAATCTTTTCCTTAAAAAAGCATTTGGAAACAGAAGATCCCCTCTAGAGTTGCTTTCTTTGTTTGGACTGCAGCCGTAGGGAAAATCTTAACTGGCAACAATCATAGAAGAAGACTTGTGTCTCCTCTGGATTGGTGTTATATGTGCAAATGTAACAGGGAATCAGTAGACCATTTATTACTCCATTGCCCTATTGCTTCAAAAGTTATGGTCTATGGTATTGGGTTTGTTTGAAGTTTGCTAGGTGATGCCAAAGTCTGTGGTTGATTTACTAGCTTGTTGGCAAGGTTGTTTTGGGCGTCATAGGACATGAGTCTATATGGATGGCTAACCACCATTGCTTGATGTGGTATCCTTGGGGGGAGAGCAATAACTGGTGCTTTGAAGATACAAAGAGAACTATGCCTGAGCTAAAGCATTTTTTCTTTAAAACTTTGTTGGATTGGATATCTATTTTACATAGTCACTCTCTATGTTTGATTATTGATTTAATAGATTTATGTAATTTAAGTACTTAATTGTATGGTCCCCAGCCGTATACTTCCTGTATACAACTGGAGGGAGAGGAATAACTGGTGCTTTGAAGATACAAAGAGAATTATGCCTGAGCAAAAGCTCTTTTTCTTTAGAACTTTGTTGGAGTGGATATCTATTTTACATAGTCACTCTCCATGTTTGATTATTGATTTAATAGACTTATGTAATTTGCGTGATTAATTGTATGGTCCCCAATTGTATACTTCTTGTATACGACTAGAGGGAGAGGAATAACTGGTACTTTGAAGATAGAAAGAGAACTATGCTTGAGCTAAAGCTTTTTTTTTCTTTAGAATTGACATAGGACAAGGAGGAACAACAAAATCTGACATAAAATCAAATAATACATAATTAATCTGTCTTCCCACTGCCTCCTGCATCAAGAACTTTGTTGGATTGGACATCTATTTTACGTAGTCACTCTCTATGTTTGATTCTTGATTTAATAGACTTACGTAATTTGCGTAATTAATTGTATGGCCCCTACTTATCAAAAAATAAAAAAAAATTAATTGTATGGTCCCCAGTGGTATACTTCCTGTATACTTGGGTGACACTTTTTTTATATAAATAAAAACTTATTACTTATAAAAAAAACTACAGTGGACTTATAAAAGGGGAAAAATATACACACGGTGTTTAATTGTTAGTGTTTAACTATTTAATCAAAATATATTGATGGAAAGAGGAACATATATCATCTGAATGAATAGAAACTCAAAGAGACTTACATTTATTATCATGTCATCCCAAGTCTCTTGATAGGACAGATCCTGCTTCAAGTCTTCCGTGTCACTAACATATGCCTTCATTTTTGGAATCTAAAGCTTAGCAAAGACTACAATAATAAGTTTCTAATGCAAAACCATTTTGTATACTTTCGTAAACTATATAAGTTGTACAAAGAAGCTTAACCGCAAACAATTTTACTAACATTTTTTTATAAATGGCCGGATGGGAGATCTAAAATGTATGTAAAATCTCTCACAGTGACAAAGATCTACCTGATCCCACAATGTTTGTCAACTAATGAACTGAACTTAACCCACTTTTACCCAATATAATTGTAAAGAGATCAGCCAATGTTTAATTAACAATTGCCATTTTCATATATCTATAGAATAGTTTTTTTATTTTTTATTCTTATCATTTTTTGAACCAAAAACAAAATAATAGATTTCTCTTTAAGCATCAAATATATATTACCGGCCAAACCATTTCATTAGTTTTCCACTCCCACACAACAGTATGTACTCATTAGAAAGCTTCAAAACTGCAACTGAATATGAACTTTCAATTCCAAATCAGTTTTGTGCACATAACGATATACCTCATCTTGCCCAAACAAGCTGTTATTTTTTGGAAAGAGAGGTGCTAGATAACAAAGGACCAGCAAGTCAATGAAAACAAATAAACACATATTTTTCCATTCAAGTATTGTAATTGAAACCAAATAAAATCATTGTAAGGAGCATGATAGAAATAATTTTTAAAAACATCACATCACAAATGCACACAATTTCATGAAAATTGCCAAAGTTCTAACCAAAATTTCCAGTCTTTGAATACTAACCATATAATAGAGAAAGACTCATCCCTCATTGAATACAAAAACCTCCTATTTTGTCTTTAGGTTTTAAACACCCCCACCCCCTCTTCTCCCACATCCCTTTTCAAGTTTGATTCAGAATTACGAAGTGTATGTGGTATTGTCTTGGAATATTTTTTATTGATCAGAGAGAAAAGAGAAAAGACCGCATAAACAATGATCTCAAGAACATGGACTTCTTCAAAACACGGTTATTCATCTCCCTCCTAAGTGTCCACATTAAACATAAAGGAGCCAGATTCCCAGAAAAAGGGCCTCCATGGTGTATCAGAACGAGCTTTACACTCACTACGCATATTATCACTATGAGATGGTCTATGCCTGCACAATTCTGAAATACATCTGCAAACCTGTAAAAGCAGCATGTGTGTGAATTTGTGCAAAGAATTTTTGTTCCTTTTTTTCTTTTTTTAAAAAGGTCACAATAATAAAACTTTCAACCAACTCTTATAATACTTGCATCATAAATTCAGACATTCACAGTTTCTACTTCCAACAACAATTAGGCAGAATCTTATTTAAGAAGGAATATGAAACAAGCCACATAAACACAAAAAGCACACACGAAAAGAAACAGTGAAACACTGGGAATAGAAAAATTTCCCCACATACAAGGAATATGCAACAAGTTGTAGAAACAGTCTTACTGTGGCAGCTGCACCAATATAATCCTGTGGAATGATCATCTTTAACAGAAAAGGCCAAAGAATATGCTGCAAATTTTTTGGATGTATATTAAAAGATGAAGAAGAAAGATGTTATAGTTGGTTCAACATTACCAGTCATAAAGAAACCAAGAAAACCCACTAAAGGTAAAGTCACCACTAAAGATTTAGCTATCTGACATACCTCAATTTTAGGAATTGTAATAGTCAATAAAAGGAGTCCTTTTTCACAGATTGCTATCAACTCTGTTGGACAAACCGCCCCAATTTTGACCTGAGAAGAACACAAGCTACTACTAAATGGCCATAACAGGCAGAAATGACTAGATATATGCAAAATCTTGATATTGTAAGGTAACATCTAGCTTCTAACCTACAAACCTGACCCTTAAAGTGCTATCCATCCACTAGGACACACAGTTCTTAACTGGAAAACTGGAAACAATGTGACACTAACTAGTGTTGGATGTACCAATCTTGCCAACAACAAAAATTACCATTTTTTTAAAGTATACCATCCCATCACTTGGGCCATCTGAAATATGAAGTTCTCTTTTCGACAAATAAATCAAATCAATCAACGAATTTACAGTTTCATATCTATAGAAGTCAGATGTAAACCTCCGATCTCTTGCATTGGGAAGGAACACATGTGCTGCTAGACCAAAGACTTCCTTGGAGGTCCCAAGCTCATTTCTGTCCTGATCTGGTAGAGCACAATGCTGTACATGATATTCAACAAACAACTCCCCAGATGAACCAACCAAGTAACAGTGAGAAGCCACAACCACAATCAACTACCACCAAAGAAATCAGAATCTAATAAGAAACAGGAATATTTTACTAACAGTATTAGAAAAAGAAAGAAAGACTCTAAAGACTATCAGCTCATAACTATTTACCTCTGAGAGGGCCTTTTGCATCCCTAAAAGTCAAAGGTTCTTCCTTCAACCTGCATTTCTGGTAGCAGAAATATGTGGAAATAGAAAAGACAGTACATCAAAATTTTATTTATATCTTAAAACTCCTACAGGAAAAGATGCCAACTTAAAACTTGTCTTATTTTAAAAAGAAAAAGAAAGAATTGCACCATCCACCAAAAAAGTAACTGATAAGATTACAATCTTTACAGAACAAGATAATACATTTGTGAAGCCATAAAACAAAGAAAACCGAGAATGGGACTCACATTCAGAAGGAACATGGATAAGTCCTCAGGGAAAGCAGCGCTGAACTTCATTATATGTCTGTCACAAAGCAAACATGCATTCAAATATAAAAATCTAGATGTCCAGTGCCAAATTAGAATAGCTATCATCATCAAGTATTTGCACATAGAGCATCCTCTAAATTCTCAAAAATCCACAATGGGAATTCCACATCCTCCCCAGTCCTATGAAAACACCTATATCTACTGCAATCAAGGGTTATTGTCCCTCCAGATAAGGAAAAAAAAAAATGGAATTGTACCTAGGGCAGGGATTGTGATTCCAGAGCTTGAAGAAGCCATAACGAAATTTGAGAATGAGAGAGAGGAAGTGATAAAAATGAAATGTAGGAAAGAAGTAAGAAGAAGACAACAATAACGCAGCGAAGATATGAGACTTGAGAAGGTTGTATTTTTTTAGCCCCATCTCATCTAAAGGCCCACTACAGGCTAGAGTGGGTCGGCTTCATTATCATTACGAGGATTTGAACCCGCTTTTCAGCTTTCACATTTTGGTAATCAAAGCTCTGCTCATTGTGGGCCTGAGCTTGTTGGTTTACGTGAAGTCTAGGACCAATCGATTTTTTTCCTGTTCTTTTCGGTGAAGAGCAAAAGTTGAATAAATTTGCAAAGAACCGGGCCATATAAATGGCCCAAACCCAAAAAATCTGCCCGAACTGACCTTGGATACCATGGCCTTTTGATGGTTGCGGTTGGTTTGCTTCAATCATTCAATGTGATGGGTTTGTCACAAAAAGCTTTCACAATTAGAATTTTGTTTGAGAGAAGTTTTGATATTAATTTGTATTTGTTTGATTTTTTTTTTTAACAATGTTCATTCATCTTTTGTAAAATTTTAAACCTAGCTTTTTGATCTATTTTATGTTATATTTTCAAATTAAAATTTGTTTTTTTAATGGAAAATGCAAAGGTGGGTTATGGAAGCTTAACGGAATAGAGTTCAAATGGATAAAGTGTCAAATTACAAACTACAAGTAGGTAACTTAAATAATGGTCAAACCACAGGCGAGTAGGTTGTAATTTTCTCTCTATATATATGTGTGTGTGTGTGTGTGTGTGTGTGTGTGCCTAAATTTAATATTACTATTTACCATTTTTTTTATTATGGAAATTGCTATTTACCATTGAAAAACACTATAGACAAATAGATTAAATTCAATAAAGAGGTGGTATTTATAAGCCCTATGTTTACACCCTTCAATCAAGCATTACCACATCATACTTTTTTTTAAATAAGCACTCATGAGCACAATCCTTAGTAGGTGTAATAATTTTCATAATTAATATATTTCCAAATAAACAAACTTCCTATATGCACATAAATCATCTCTCTCAAATTTAAAAAAAAAATTTATTTTTTTAGAAATATAATTGTTTAAGTAAGATATTTTCTAAAATAGATTTTAAGTTTTATTATAATATTACAACTCACAACAAAACTTATGGATATGTTTAATTATTCAATTACAACACATTTTATTCTCAATAATAAAGATTACCATTTCAATCTTAATTCTCATTCAGTGTATCAAACATGCCCTTATAGTTGAGTTTCTGCTTAGTATATATAAATAGATAAATAGATATAGATTTGATTAGAGAGCTTGTTGATATTAGCTTCACCAACAAAAAACTGTGCTTTTTAACCTGCCATTTGTTTCACTTATAACTTTTTTTTGTATATCATGAAGAATTATAGTTTACCAATCTTCAATTGTTGGTTTCTACCGTTTCTTCTATATTGGAAGCCAATATCCATTATTGCTCAAATTGGTAATGCCAAAGATACCGTTGGGTTAAGATAGTTTGACCCCGATTATTTAATTCAATTACCTAAATTGATTAATTAGGTTAAATTACATGTAAATCGTGGAGGCACCATAAATCACCAAATAAACTAAATGAAGCGGAAATTAAATTAACATGGTAATTTGTTGACAAATAAGAAAAACCTTTTTTTGTAATTATTTCTAACCCTTGGAAAATAAGTTCTCCTTTTCTAGGCAAATATTTATTACTGCTATGAATATGAAGTCTGTATATGAAAGAAATATTATAATCCATTATCATGTACTAGAACAAGACCTTCTTGCATGAAGTTGTTCCTTTGCCCCATCAGAAGCAGAATGCCTAGCAAAGCACTTAATTTCATGCCTTTTTTTTTATCATCTAATTTCCCTCTTGCCTTACCACTGCCTTCCACCCATCTTCTAAGCCTTTGAAGTAACTTTCCCCTTTTGGAACAAGCCAGTTTACTACTCTCTTCAACATTCTCAACTACACCATAGCAAGGCTCATTGTGCTCCAAGTGAGAGTTACCTAATTCATGCTCTAAGCTATAATTTCCAATTTCTTGGTCACCTTCAAAACATGAGTCAGAGACTCAGAGTCACTTTTCTTGTAATGATTCTGTTGTTGTTATTCTTCATGATTTCTCATTAACTGATGCCTTAAGCATGCATTGATCCATGTTAAGAAAATCAATTCCCCAACCTCAGGGCTGTTCTAGTTCATTTGCAAGCTCACTGTAATTTTCCATGGCTATAACTTCTCCTTCAATCTACAAAATGAGAACTCATTATAGTTAGATCATCAGTAGCAAGAATAAAAAAGATAGAAGCTCACAACATTGTTGCACATTTCAATCCCACTTTCACAACCATAAATGGTTCATGCCAAGAGCCATGTGGCTCAGTGGAATTATTCAGTTTTCCCATGAAAAACTTGGGTTCAAAATCCCCTTCCCATCATAGCTACATATATGTTTGTTGCTTCTGTTTACTTAATCTTTTAGTGACTTTCAAAGTTGCTATCTACTTCCAAATGGAATTGAGTCATTTTAATATATCAAAGGATGTTGTAAATATAAGAATAAGCATTCAAATGTACAAAGGAAGCTCAAACCTTGGACTAAATTTTCTTTGCCAACTCAAGCTTATTCAAAAGTTCATTCTTTTCCTCCTACATTTGGTCCATAATTTTGTGCAATTCTCTAACTTCTTCCTCCAATTTTTTGATGGCATTAGACCTTGTTTCTAGCTCATCACAATTTCTTAAAATTTCTGCTTCTGTAGATTCAATCTTCATATTTTGGTCTCTTTTAACATGCGATTGCTGCTTGGTTCTTCTCAAAAAGCCTCTTTACCTTCCTTTGAAGTGACCCATTTTTTGATTTCCAATGTTCTAATTACTCTAGAACTCCCACATATTGTACTACCAAATTTCAAAGTCTTTCATTCTCAGCTTCCGCAGATGAAATTTCCCTATCCAAGAACTCAACATGAGCAATCTCCAATAGCACCATGTTCTTAAGCTCTGTAAGCAAAGACTCTTGCTCTTTTAAATCACAATAACTCACAAATTGCTTCTCTAGCTCCCTTTTGATTATTATTATTTTTTCTAACTAAAATGGTTAATACAAAACCTCAACAAATATGTTCAGTCTTTCAAGCAAGACCAAGAAAAGGGAGAAGGGAAAAATGGATCATGGTCTGAGCTTCCACAAGATGTTCTTTGTCTAGTCTCAGCACACCTCTTTGTTTGGGACCTCTTAGCTTTTCGTGCCATTTGCAAATCATGGTCATCAATTACTCCATCAATCGGCCGCTACTACCTCTAATGGATTCCCCACATTCTCAGTCTCCATGTTTGATCTCCTTGGATAATCACACATGCAAATTTTTTCACCCAATACGAAGTGACACTTATCAAATGCACATACCAAGATTGTGAGGTGCATCTATTCGTTTCTCAAAGTATGGGTGGCTGCTCTTGTCTCGAAACGATTGTAGTATCTTCTTTTTCCATCCCTTCAACAGGATCAAAATAGAACTTTCAAGATATCCCAAAGAAGATGCATTTCAAACAATGTGCTTTTCTTCTCCTCCAGACTCAATAGACTGTTTTGTTTTTGGAATCACATTCAATGGAGCAAAATTCGGCATCATTAGGCATGGTGAGGCATATTGGACCATATGTGAATTTATATGGAAGGATTAGACAGCTTGAAAAGTACTCAGCTCCTATCCTTATTATACTCGCATCCTGGTTCCTCATTTGGGCTTATGTCAAAGCTGGTGGCTTTGGCTACATGCTCTCCTTGTCCTCTAGGCTATCCTCACAATTTTGGTCTGTCTTCTTTCCTTCACTCACTGCAAATGTTAGCTTTTGAGCAACTATTGCACTTAACATACCTGATTCTACTCGATATGCCAAGAGCCAGACTGATCAAGTTATTGGTCCGGCAGGTCTTCCAATCTTCATGGGGGCATTTACATTTGTTGGCCTAGCCGTGACCTGCTCTACCAAAGTAATATTTGGCTGAGTTATCTCCAACCCAATTCAACTTCTTGGAAAAATAGGAGGATTCTGAACTATAATCCTAGCTATTGTTGGGATTAGCTTGGCCACCATTACAACCAATATTGCTGCCAATGTTGTGGCACTTGCTAATGCATTTGTCAACCTCAGTCCCTCAGAATTCTCCTTCAGAAAAGGATCTATTCTAACAGCATTGCTTGGGATTGCTTTTCAGCCTTGAGGAGACTTCTTAGACCAAGTGAGAGCTTTGTTTACACCTGACTAGTTGGACACTCTGCATTGTTAGGTCCAATTGGGGGCATAATTTTAACTGAGTACTATCTTGTCCACCGCACAAATTTGAGTATCAAGGACCTGTACACATCGAGTCCTTATGGGGCTTACTATTATTCCGGAGGCTATGATTTGGCAGCAATGACAGCTTTGATCGTAGGGATTTTGCCAGTGGTTCCAGGGTTCTCGCAAAATGTTGGAATTCTATCTTCAATTCCGGACAGTCTTGTTCTCATATACAACAATGCTTGGTTTTTCAGCTTCTTCTCTGCAGGTTTTCTTTACTGGCTTCTATCCTGTTTGACAAGAAAACAAAATAGGTCTCTCCCTATAGACAGAAGAAGATGACATTTTAAAGGACTTTAAAGACGGGAGCTAGCTAAGGGTTATTAATTGCTACCCTCCATGCCCTGAACCCAATCTAACCCTAGGAATGCCACCCCACTCCGACTATGGATTCCTTACTCTTCTTCTCCAGGATGAGGTTGAGGGTTTACAAATACAACACTAAGACAAATGGGTCACTGTTGAACTAATCGTTAATGCATTTGTTGTCAACATTGGTGATCATCTTGAGGTGGGTTTATCAAATTAAATTAAAGAAGGATTAGCCAACATGACACATAAGTTTGTAAGAATTATATAATAAATTTTGTACGTATCATTATCTCACATGTATGCTAAAAATAGTACTAATAAATTTTGTAGATCTTTAGCAATGGAATTACAAGAGTGTTTTACACAGAGTCTTGGCAAATATTTTTATGAAGTCTCGGCTATCAGTGGCTTCTTTACATATTCTTTCTTTCAATTGCATGGCCATCGCCTAAACTCGTCAACGAAGAGAATCAAGGCGTTAGAAGGACACTGACTTGTATTCTATCTCCTAAACTCGTCAACCAAGAGGAAGAATTTCTTGGAGTCTAGGAAACTGTGCTGAAGGAAAGTGAAAGAGTAATGGATAAAAGATGTTTAATTATGTTGACTTTGTAGCATCAATTATCTCACGCTGTTTACTTGAATAAATGGAATGTATTCTATCTCCTTTTGTTCTTTTTTCTTAAATGGGTCACGAATGGCTATCAAACTCTAATCTACACAAGGGTAAAAAAAATCATGTCTCAGAACCTGTGATGCTTATCTCTCTGCAACACTATTTTGAATTGTTTATTAACATATAAAACAAGCTATTGACTTTATCTTTCAGGACAAAAATGTTTTTGGGTATCTGAAAATCGTGTGTGGCCACAATGCGTGCTTTGTGACTTGATAGGAATTCCTACTAAATTTCTATGATGAAAATCCAACAAATTTTCCCCTTATTTTCATGACAAAAATCTATAAGGACTTGGTGCGTCACAATGCACTGAACATGTTCTTTACCAAATTGCCAGCTCGACTTTATTGTGAAATATATAACCTCACCTGCAAGGGATGCCTTGAAATATAGGTCCAGCTACAGTTCCCAGCCACCAACAACGAGGCTGAATATGAAGCGATAATAACGGGGCTCAAATTAGCAAGTCCATGGAAGCAAAAAAGGTACTTTTAAAAAGTGACTCCAGGTTAGTAATCGGGCAGATCAAAGGGGATTGTGAAGCAAAAGAGCAGAGGATGCAGAAGTACTTAAAATTGATGAACTAGCTTGCTAGAGATCTTGAACAAGTAGAATTTGTGCAAGTTCCAAGGAGTTTGAATATGGAAGCAGATGAAGTGGCGAGACAAGCATCGTCAGAAGTTGTGGACAACCCACTGGGAATCAGGATGGAGGTACAGAAATTCCCTCGTATAGAAGAGTTTCATACGTTTGCCATACAAGAGAGCACGAGCTAGACGACACCCCTCATTTCTTTACCTAAAGGATGGCTACCTACCATCAGACCCAGACGAGGCAAGGAAGATAAAAAAGCGAGCTACCAAATTCACACTCCTAAATGACGCACTCTACAAAAGGGGATTTTCTCTCCCCTACTTAAAGTGTGTCGAAGAGGACGAAGTAAGATATATTCTGGAAGAAGTCCACAAAGGCATTTGTGGAGATCACTCGGGACCAAGATTCCTGATATCCAAAATTACCAGAGCAGGATACTTCTGGCTAACAATGTGGAAAGAAGCAAAGGACTTCGTCAAGAGGTGTGAAAAGTGTCAAAAGTATGGGAACATCCAGAGAACCCCAGGAGAAAAGATGACGATTATAACCTCTCTATGGCCATTCGCGCAATAGGGGATCGATATTGTAGGCCTCCTACCTTAAGGTAAAAAAAAGGTAAAATTTTTACTCGTGACAATTGATTATTTTATAAAGTGGGTAAAAGCAGAGGCTTTGACAACAATCACGTAGGCAAAAGTACAAAGCTTTGTGTGGAAGAACATTGTTTGCAGGTTTTGCATACTGAGGACGATCATATCAGATAATGGTAGGCAATTTGACAACCAGGAGTTCCGATCTTTCTGCCCAGGACTCGGAATTAAAAACCACTTCTTATCACTAGGACACCCACAAACCAATGGATAGACAAAAGTGACCAATCAAACCCTGTTGAAAGCCATCAAAGTTCGACTAGAGGTGGCAAAGACTGCATGGCCTGAAGAACTGCCAAGTGTCCTTTAGGCCTACAGAACCACAACCAGAACCCTAACGGGAGAGACGCTGTTCAACCTTACGTATGGCACGAAAGCTGTATCCCCGTTGAAGTAAGGGTCACAAGTATAAGGAGGGAATTTTCAACGAAGAAACCAACAACGAACAGCTAAGGACGAACCTAGATTGCTTAGATGATATAAGAGATGACGTGTCCAAAAGGATGGCCAGATACCAATAGAAGATGTCAGGATACTACAACCAGAGAGTAAAGCTCAAGAGATTCAACATAGGAGACCTCGTCCTAAGGAAAGTTACGCCTACAACAAAAAACACAACTCATGGAAAGGGCCCCTACAAAGTCACCCACTATTCAAGACAAGGAAGCTACCACCTGGAATTTTTGGATGGCAACAAGTTACCTCGTCCCTGAAACGTTGAACACTTGAAGAGGTATCACTAGTAGGAGTATAATCACTTGTAGTCATTGATTAAATTCTTGTTTACTCTAAAGCAATGAAATAAAGGAATCATTCAGAAGTTATTCAGCCTATAAAGTCTCCTCAAAAGCACTAACAACTCATAATGACATAAATCCTTCAAAGGATGTAAGTCAAAGGACGAGGCCAGTGACATAATTCCTTCAAAGGATATAAGTCACATGATGAGGCCAATGACATAGATCCTTCAAAGGATATAAGTCAAACGACGAGACCAATGACAAATCCTTTGAAGGTTATATGTCAAATGACGAGACTAACGACATAAATCCTTCAAAGGACATAAGTCTACTGACGAGGCCAACGACATAAATCCTTCAAAAAATATAAGTCTACTAACAAGGCCAACAACATAAATCCTTCAAAGGATATAAGTCTAAAGACAAAGTCAATGAGATAAATCCTTTAAAGGATATAAGTCTACTGACGAGGCCAACGGCATAAATCCTTCAAAGGATATAAGTTTAACGACAAAGTCAATAACATAAGTCCTTCAAAGGATTTATGTCTAATGACAAATTCAAAGACGTGAATCCCTCAGAGAAAATCACAACGTTGAGGCTAGTACAACAAGGCAAAATTTCTACGAAAGGAAAAATAAAATTTGCAAGGCCAAGTAAAGACGAAGTTAATTGAATTAGATAGAATGCATTGTTCAAAAGCATAATGTGCAGAAGTAAAAGCCCAAAAAACAATAGGGCACCCAAAACCTTAAAGTGTTCAAAAATAAATGCAAAGGGCCCCAAATCAAACAGGGCAACCAACAAAAAAAAAAAAAAAAAATTAGAGTAAACTTCTTATGGAAAAGCTCAAGTAGCTTGATCGTCACCACCATCACTAACCCTTTCGTTTGTAGTATCTGCAGCAACGGCTTCCTCGGCTTCCATCTCTTTTTCTATCCAAGTTGTCCAAGTCCACTCTAGGGTTGTGCTTGGCAAAGTACCTCATCAGCAACTCAAAGCCCTTGAAGTACCAGTCAAGGAGGACGCCGTTGTACTTGTTAGTTTGCTGAAAAGCCTGCACCGCCTCGTCCCAAGCCTTAGAGGCCTCGCGCTTAGCTGCTTGGAGCTGTTTGTCCTTCTGCTTCGTCAATAGCTTCTCCGCCTTCAGCTCGTCAATCAAGGCTTTGATCTGTTCCTTCATCTGGTTCTCGCTGCCCATCGCTGCTATCAGCTCTTTCCTCAAGGTGGAACCTTTAGCTTCTAGGACATCAACCTTGGAGTGGGCCATGACGACCTTCTCTTCACTAGTCAGGTACTCAGTAGTAAGATGGATGGCCTCTCCCAAGACCTTAAAGAGAAAATGCAGCTACAATAGGGAACAGAGCAAGAATCATTTCAAAAAAGAAAATTTTTATGACAAGGACAAAGTTCAAGAGTGTACCTAGACGAGCTGATGGATGTGGCAACTCACAAGCTCGTGAGAAGGAACAACATTCAAATCTTGAATGCTGTGGCTTGAGCGAGGCATGCGAGTAGTAGCAGCAGCTGTTGGACGACTAACACAGAAGTGTCTCAACTCTCAAGTAGATTGGCATGGGAGGCAGCCATTCCATACTTCACTACTAACCCATGAACTTGCTTCCCTTCTAAAAGTAAATTTAAATTGAACGGGTTCCACATAAGCATCACAAACCATTTAAAAGAACAATAACAAGGCCCTAAGTGGTTTACCATCGTCATTGCTCTCGGCAAGAGCTCGGATTAATGATTATAGTGTTCCAAGAAAAGCAATTTGGTTGGGGCATTTGGTCGAACACCTTCGTACATATTATATACACTGTGATTAGAAAGCACACATAATCTAAGGACTTCGATGGTAGCTAGTGGTAGTGGATTTAGGCAATTTTGGTCATATGGGCTTGGACTTGATTCAAGTCTTTGATGGTTTTGCAGAGTGTGATGTTTGAGAAGAGCGAGCATGGGTGAGATGGTGCCATATTGGGCTACTGGGCTTGTATATTGTGGAATTCATGGATCAGAGGTTGAGAAGAGACTTGTTTGTTACTGGGTTGTATTCATTAGATCTGAGTACGTATCACATATGCAATTATATCCAAACCCAGATAATTTTTCTATAGTTAACCAAACCCATATTTGAATGTAAATAGGAGAATTCCTGTTTTTATGCTGAGAAAATGATGTAATTTTTTGTAATTGTGGTTTTAATTTATGTAATTTTTTGAAATTTTTTTTAAATTTATGTAATTTTGTGTTTGTGTGAGAAATTTAGGTCTAGCTGTGTTTGTGGTGTTGGGTTTGATTCTAGACTAATTTTTCATTTGAATGTTTGTTTGTAAAGAAAATTTGATTTTCTTGGGAAAATTTTGGATGCTCAGAATTTTCCTTGGGGGAATATCCAATTTCTTCATGTGATAATTTTTTATTTATAAAAATAATGCTAGAGATACAAATTATTTTACAAAAAATTTTACAAGCTACTGATGGGTTAGTGATTATTGGTAAATAAAAAAGTAATATTAATGGTGGGCTTAAATGAACACCAATAAGAAATTGGTCACATCAACATTTTGTAAAAATGTTGTAAAATAGTTTATATCTGTAGTATTGATCTTTTAAAAATTAAAAAGTTAATTTAGTAGATTTTAAAGATTTTGTAAATTACTTAATTATATTGAATAGTGTAGTGCACGTTGCGTACTTCTATTAGATCAATTAGTCCATGTGACAGGCTAATATGTCACTCAACGGACACATCAACAAAAAACTAATACAGGGTGTAATTATCAAAACAATATGTAATGTAAGGGAGTCAAATCCAAATTTCCTAGTATGAAATTCAAATACTCCTAAACTTAAGGAGTGTATTTTGCAATTTATCCAACTCACTTGGGAAAAAAAAACATAAACTAAATTTTCTATTTTATTAAATTAGGAAGAGGACATAGAAGAGTGACTAAAAAAAACCTATAATAGATATTAAACATAAGTTGGTTGAGTCAGGTTATGTAGATTTGTCAATCTATTGACCCGAATCCAACCCAACCTAAACCTCCCCTTGACGCCAAAAAATATAATGAGTTGGATCGATTTTGGCAAATTGGCTGGTCGAAGGAGGGTAAGTAAAGTTTTTTTGGACCCTATTTTTAAAATATTAGGTACATATACATAATTTTTAGTTCTGTGTACTGCTCATTTGGACTTAATGAGTATCAACCTCTTAGTCCACTCGCTGAAGTGGAACATGTCACTCATGGTCTACAACCTTGACACCTGGGCTTGGCTAGGTCACACCTTTTACTAACCCTCGTGGACTTAACTATACAGGTCATTGTACTAATCGAACCAAACCTGCAGTTTTGTACTTTGTCATTTTGAACTCATGGCAAGCCGAAGTGGCTTGATGAGTGTATCAAGCTATAATAATTACGAATATTAGTATATTATTAATTGGTTCAACTTTTTTCATTTACATAAATTTCATAAGAAAAATGGTATTATCAAATGATTGTATTTCTTTGCTTAATAGAAGTTCACATTTGAACCAAGTTAAATAACAACTAAGTTGAAATTCTCATTCTTTAGTGAGCTCATCTTCTATTAAAGGCTTTCCTTTTTCATTATTATTTACCCAAATAGTTAGTAAACACTTTCAAACATATAAACAAATGTATACTTATGCAATTTATATATAAATTTTCAAAAAATATATATATGCAGCCACAATTTTTTTTAAATCCAAAACCTTAGTTTTTTCCATGACCAAAATCCATTTTCCAATTAATCAACATGAACAAAAGAAAATCAAGTAGAGAGAGAGAGGGAGAGATAAATAATAAAACAATATTAAGAGAAAGTATGTATTTTAATGAAAATGCTCACTATATTCATTTTTAGAGAGATAATAAGAAGAAGAAGAAGAAGGAGAAGAAGAAGAAGAAGAAGAAGAAGAAGAAGAACAACAACAACAATAATAATAATAACGCTATTGTGGACGCCTAAAAAAACTTTTGAGATTGATTATATAGGTATAGGCGTCCACAATGGCGTTATTATTATTATTGTTGTTGTTGGTACACAACAACAACAACAACAACAATAATAATAACGCCATTGTGGACGCCTAAAAAAACTTTTGAGACTGATTATATAGGTAAATTAACCCAAAAATCCCAAAACTTTTCATGAACACCTATAGTACCGTTAAAAAAATACTTATAATTACTCATATTTTTGCGTATATATGCTTATAATCTTTTTTTGATATATTTTTGCGTATATAATTACTTTAAATAAAATAGTACTTTAAAAAAGTTGTTGAATTTAAATATATATAGAAAGAACTCAATGATATTTTTTTTTTGAGAAGATTATATGTTTTAATTTATCAAACAGATTTCATATAAGATAGGAAAGAGAAAAAAATTTAACAACTCAGTTACAACTTTGAAGTCAATCTAAAATGCGTAGTTGGTAATTGTGGGGATAAAAGAACCGAGTAGGAGTATTGGGCCGTGGGCCATGCTCGAAGATGCAAAGGTACCTGAGGATGATCAAACAATAAGATAAGCACGTGGGTTGATGGGCTGAGGACAATGACCAATAACAACGAACAGGTGATGTTTCCCGAGGAGGCAAACTTCCTCGGGAGGCGTTGTGGGAGGCTAGAGCCCAACCACCCAGAAAATATTGTGCAGGAGGCAGCCACACTTTAGAAGATAAGTTTCGAATAAAGGAGTCAACAATAAACTAAGAAATATTTGAGAAGAAAGCTACTACCACCACATTAAATGCTCTACTCCTAACCATTTGGCCGCATTAATATGGAGATGATGCCTGAACAGTGACTCTAGACTTACAGCTATATACAAAGACTTCAAGAAAGTTCTAATGGGACAAGCATCCATAAGTTTAGCTACATGATCAACAAGTGGAGGGCTAAGATGGGAGAAGAAGGAGGAATATAAAAGGGAATCGATTCCTTTACATGAAGGATCATTTGAAAAAGAATGAAAGAACAAGGAAAGGACTGAGTGTAATGAAGGACTCTGAACATTTTAAAAGTCCGAAATATATACATAAGAACATACCTTCCTCGGACTTGACCGAGGAGTGTTTTTCTCTTCAAACTTTACTTCTCAATCATTGTAATACCAGACCAACTCATTGTGATTTACTTTTGACTCATTTAGTCTTCATTTACTGAACTCACTCTCTTACAAATTTATTGTGGTGGACTTGTTGGGCCATTGTTCCTATCTATTGGACATTGAGTCAATTTGTGCATTTACAATATGCAATTGTGAAGCAAACAGAGAGTCATATTTAAGTGTGAGTTTGGATACGGCTGAAATCCAAACTCACCTGCATTTGCGATTTAAACAGTAGATCCCATGCACTGTTACAGGACCTGCAAGTACGAAATTTGGCAAAATCAATTTTAAAACTGGGTCTTGTGGCACTATTCACACATTTAAAAATTATTTTGTTACAGTGTTTTTAATTTTCAGTAATAAGCGGTATCCAAATAAACTCTAAATCTTAAAAAATGGAGAGGAAGGGATAAATAAATTAGATGGTGTGCCCACATACTATTCTTAGATAAGCAAGACGAGGCTCCATGCCATGCCTTTTTGGGTGATGTTTTGTTGAAGGAAAATTTATGGCGCACAAGATACCCTCTCTAAAGTTAACAAGGACGGAACCACATATAGTTAGAGGGGGGCTGTGGCCCCCCCCCCCCCCCCCTTCCCAAATTTTTTAAAAATATGAAATAGTAGGTATATATTTAAGATTTTAGAAAATAAGCCCAAGAAAAATTATATTTACCCCTCTTAAGAAAAATTATATTTACCCCTCTTAAGAAAATTATATTTGCCCTCCTCGACTTCGAATCCTAGTTCTGTCCCTGAAAGTTAAAGTGGGTGGTTCTAACAGGTTTGTTTTTATGTGTGGATGGTGGATAGGGTTTTGACTGGTAATAATCAAAGGTAAGAAATGATTGTCTCGACGTGGAAGATTCGATAGATTTGATAATTGAACCCCTATAAGATGTGGTGGAAGTTTTATGAGCGTTGATATGTTGATTTCCTATTTGGTGATATTATTTGCTCTATCATGTTTGCTTATTGAAAATATCCATAAGAAGGAGATATTAAACCATTTACAGCACCCACCTAACCAAACATTTCTATTATGACCTTAATGGAAAGCCCTCATTAGATTTGTAATTAAATTAACTTCAAATGTTCATCGTTACTCCGTGCATGCTTATTTCAGTCATTCTTTTTTTTTTTTTTTTTTTTTTTTTTGATTGGTTATTTCAGTCATTCTTGGTGTAGGAATTCAAAAATAACAAATGAAATAATTATATAGTTTCCACATCATAATCTACATTCAAAGTCTATGGACTTTATCCCCTCCCAAAAAAAAAAAAAAAAAAAAGGCTC
This sequence comes from Lithocarpus polystachyus, assembly GCA_033629205.1. NCBI lineage: Eukaryota > Viridiplantae > Streptophyta > Magnoliopsida > Fagales > Fagaceae > Lithocarpus > Lithocarpus polystachyus. The sequence continues at coordinate 51,009,546 of CM066168.1, forward strand.
AGAAGCTCGAACTCTATGATATACATATTTAGTTTCTCGTGCTTGTTGGGTTTGGGCCGTAGAGTTATATCTCCCTATTATGGAGTTGTTGGACTGGTCTTGCATTCTTCTCAGCATACTGCAGTAAGTTGTAAAAGTTAAAAAACATTGATTGCTTATTTTGCTTAGTGGCTAAACCAATGCCTAAACAATTATCTTTTCACTTGGCTTTTGCCATAAATTATAAAATAAATACAAAGTTTGGTTACTTACATCATGGACCGCCACTCTAAGCGATTTCACTTACTCCCTTGGGACAGTCCTTATCTAAATGTAGTTTTCAAATACAATTAAGGGTTAAAAAAAGAATAAAAGGAGCGTAGGAAAGGAATGAGAATAACAATGTTTAACGAGCGTATACCTTTTTATTTATTGTCCAAATAACACCTTCTGTGCATGGAGGAACAGTGAGTGAGCCCATATATTTATAGTACTTCTTGCCACCAATCTTTATTTCTCTTGGATCAATCACCCCCATATTTCTTTCATCTTTTTTATCAGTCATGGACAATATGTTACTCATCAACTGAAATTCAAAATGAGTAACATGTTAGACAACAATTTTGGAGAGAAGAGGACAAACATCTATTAATGTGGACAAGGACTTACGAGTTGTGACCAAATTCTATGTGGTATGAGGATAAAGTGGCAAGGTGCTAAAAATTCAACAGTATCAATTGTGTCAAATTCTGTAATAGTATGATATTGACCATTAATTCGAAGACCTTGATCTATCTTGTGGTCAAATTAGCTGACTTAGTGAGAGAATTTCCTATATATCTTAACAATGACCCTTTATTTTTTAATTTTCTTTTTTAACCTTGAGTGCCTAGTGCAACGGGTTGTGTAAACAAATGAAAAAAGTAGTTGAAAATTTTCTTGTGGGAGAGAATCTGCACCTTTGAGAGGAAATCATCGTGGTGACCAATCTTGTAAAAGAGTCCAACAACAGCAATCTTATTTGTCACGTTGGGATCTCGTGCTACGTGAACCATGTGTAGCTCCAAGTCATACCTAACAAAGAAAAAAAAATACATATCAAGTTGTTGAACAACATGGAGCATCGAGACATACGAGAGAGAGAGAGGGAGAGAGAGAGGACCTCCTGCCATTGATGGTGTGCTCAGAAGGTGAGTGCCAATGGCCTTGGTCGAGAAAGTAATCAGTGCCGTTGATCTGTATTGATCCTGCATCACCTTCCCACTTTAACTATACCAATGACATTTAAAGTGTATTTAGTTATATAGTATACTAACTAACAAACAAAATATGATCGGAAAGCTATATAATGACACGTCCAATTTAAGTACAATATTTTTAATGCGGAAATTGAACTAATTATATATATAAAAAAAAAAAGGCAAATCATCTGTCTAATAATTTATAAATTTAATAATTAAGAAAACTGACAAACAAAAATGCACAACTATCTACTAAATTGAAGTGATGGGAGTGGGACCAAGCTAATTACTCCTTCCGTCCCACTTTTTTTGTCCTCTATTTCATTTCGAGATATCTCAAAATAGTCTTGTTTCTAAAAATAAAAGTCATTAATTTACTAAAATTCCTATTATATTCCTATTAATTTACTAATTTCGACCTATCGGTCGAAAAACACCCTCAATAGGTCGAAATTCTGGAAAACTCAAATTTTGAAAAACAAAGCAATTTTATGCAGAAACTCCTCAAAGCATAGTATTTCATGAATAAAATGCATGAGTATGAGACTGAAAGTTTTTCAAAAACACATGAATACAACTCAGAACTTTCAAAAACAAGTTTTTCAATCAATATGACCTTAAAACTCAAATTTTGCATCAAAATCAAGGAACACATAATCTTGGATGGCCACAACAAGATCACACACAATAACATGTACAAAGTTTAGCAAAGAGTAACTTGTGTAGTGTGTGCAACTAGCAAAAGCTTGAAAGACATGTGAGGTGATATGTGTATAGTAATTAATCACAAAGTCTACAAAATTCATCACATAAATTTGAAAGAGACTATCACCTAAAGAGTTACATCATATAACTCTCACATCTCCTAGAATAAAAGCTTGCAATCATGTAAGTTTCTTGATTTGCCTCATAATATACACACCAATTTTAATTGATTAGAAACTTATTATAGCTCAATAATGTACACACCAATTTTAACAATTTAATCCGAGGCTACACCTTATGTTCTTTTTGTGCATGTGCTACACTTTCTCGAGCATAAAATCTTGCGATATGCACTAAGGTGTTCATGATTGGCTAATAAACAGTGGTGAGATGGTTATTTATGCCTTTCTCATTAAGTTCAAGTCCGACAATCAAAGGCATGAGACTTCAAGATCAAGACAAAGTGATCAAAAACTATAAACATCTTTCCACACAACATGTACAACAAAACTTTAGCTAGTAAAGTGCAATAAATAAGCTCATCTAAGCTAAACAAAGTACATAAACATGTTATGTAAAGATAATATGGCCAATCCTTGATTTCAAATCCAAGAACAATTAATGCAAAACACAAAATTATTTTTGGTTTAAAAGAAATTTTATGACCAAAAACAAAAAACACACATTATGCTAAATGATTAAAAAAAATTACAAATGCAATGCATGACAGTGCTTAACTAAGCTATAGAGGGTACACAAACAAGAAATATCAATTTCTTAATTAACCCATGAGTACATGTACAAAATAGTACATACTCAAACAAAATCAAAAAATAGCTTAGGACTTATAGAACACATGCTATTCAAGTTTCTCCACAATGTCAAGCATGTTCTAAATCAAGAGAGAGATATCATAATCCATGTAATCCTCAAGAAAAATTAAAACTAGACACAAAATAAAATATTTTTGTCTTTTTGAAAATTTTCAATGTTTTTGGATTTTTTTTTTTAAACAAAAAAAACTAAAAAACAAAACAACTAAAAACAGAAACAAAACATGTCCACAAATACTTGAAAGAATTAAATCAGGGACAAGTCAGCAACACTCACCTTAGAGAATCTTTTCTCACCCATATAGCACGAGTCTTCGGCTTTGTAGGTGAAAATCTATGTGAAGCAGAGTGTATTTGAGGGATTACACCAATCTTCTGAGAAAGACTAAAATCCTGCAATTTCCTTTCACAAGCCAACAAACTCAAATTTTTCAAAAGAATATGAAACAATTTATTTGGACTTATGACAGGAGAAATATCATCACATATCCTAGATTGAAAAGTAGAATTTTTAAATTTCAATTTATGACAATTAGGACGAATGTGACCAGAGACACCACAAAAGTGACAAACAGGAACAAATTTAGGAACATCAGTATTCCTAACAGCAAATCTAGTCTCAGATATTGGTTTTTGCCTCGACAAAGAACAATTTGGTCTAATATGACCAACAACACCACAAAGGTGACAAGTAGGCACAAAAACAGATTTCTTATGCTCTCTAACAGTAGGTTTAGACTTAGGTTTAGAAACTTCAGTGTTAACATCAGAACTTTTACCTTTGTCTAACCTAGCAAAATAAGCCTTTTCTTTAATATTCCTCTTGAAATGAGGGATATAAACTTTTTCAGTTTTAGGCTTAAGGGAAACAGAAACACTTCTGTTATCAACAGCAAGCTTGGTAGTAGTCAAATTTTCAATTGTAGCTTTGGATTCAGCTAACTCTTGTTCCAAGCTTTTCATCTTCTCATCTTGAGAGGAAATTTGATTTCTCAAAAATTCATTCTTTTTATTAGATTCATCTAATCTAACAATCAATTCCTCTTTTTCAAGATTAGCCAATTTTAACTCTTCCTTGAATTTCTTAGCAATTCTCATAGTTTTCAATAATTCCTTACGAAGAGTTTCATCAAAAAGATCAACAGAAATAACAGTGTCCTTTTTATTCACATCATCACAATAAAAAAAAATAAGACACTTAAAATTATCCATGATAACAGGGATCAAGGATCAACTCTTAGATCAAAAGATCTAACACAAAAGAGCTACCCGCTCTGATACCACTTGTCAGTTCGTTTAGACCCCTGTAAACTAGATTGTTTAACCTAATTAATTTAACCAAGTGAATACTTAGGTTTATTATTCAGATCTAGGTTAAAACAATATCAATCATATCAAGTAAAGCAGCGGAAAAATAAATAACACAACGATATGATGACCCAGGAAAACCAAACCGGTAAAAAACCTGAGGAGGATTTAACCTAGCTATCCTCAAGGTAAAATAGCAAATCCACTAGAAAGAATTGAAGTTTACACAATAGCGACTTAGACCACTAACATCCTATTGCTACCCAAGTGTAGGAAACTTACTACCACGACCACATGACAGCTCCGAGATCCACGGACTCCTTCTTTCTTTAATCTTTGCAAAACACAAACACCACCGTTTGTGACTTTGAGACTCCACTCAAAGGTTTAGCAACACAAACTCATCTGTTTGTGACTCCAAGACCACCCTTGAAGGTTTAGATCATCAGCTCCTTTGATGACTAGAGAAGGCAGCAACTTCAACAATACCGGATCTTGAGATTCTTCAAGGAACAACACCGGTAGAAGTAATAAGAGAGGTTTTAGAAACAAAACCCTAAATACAAAAGAGGCACACTCTTTTCTCTCTAAAAAGCCTTGTAAAAAAACGTGCTTAGGGTTTCCTTTATATAGTGGGAGAAGTAGATCTGAAACCCTAATCCTTAATGGGCTAGAACTGCTGTTTGGGCCAACTTAAAATTCTGCAGATACGATTCTCGATCGATCGAGCCTGTTTTTCGATCGATCGAACCAGGCAGATTCTGAAATCTTCTTTTTGCAGCTTGTACATTCTTGTGTGCTCACGATTTGCCAATTGTTCTAAACTTTAAGAACCTAACACTTTTTATTTAAATATTAATTCATCCATGTGAAAGGCCAAAATTTAACGTCCAATGTTTTTTTTTAATTACAAATTTACAATTCAACCATGTAATGTATTATTGGCCAAGTAATGCATAAAAAAAAAATCTTCACAACTAACTTATGATTTGTAGTTTATTGGACAATGCAATATAATAATTTAATAATAATGCACTGTACAACAATTAAGAAATTATATAACTTAGGTTTTATTGTTTGACTTATATTGTGGGTGTTTCTTAAAAAAAAAAGACTTATATGGTAGACATATACTATTATAATTTGAAATTAATACCAGCAATCATACAAGGAATTCACTGTACAACAATTAGATCGAAATTAATACCAGCAATTCATGAGATAGATATATCTTATCATACTAACTTTGATTAGATTCATTGGCAGATAAATCAAAATTAATTCTATTAGTGTATATACGCCTACCTCTAGCACACTCGTTTCTCAATGGTTTGAGGCCGAATATGAGACAAATGGATTAGATCCAAATCCAACAACACGAAGTCATGGCCAATACTATAACTAAAAACCTACATTTTTAAGTCCTTAAGATTTTTATAAAGTATCAATTTCCAAAATTATTAAAAAGAATTATTTTGTTACTAAATTATTAAGAAAATCTCTTTAAAATAAAAATATAACCTTTCATTAATTAGAGGGAAAAAATCTCTTAAGAATATTTTTAGAAAACTATCCAAATTTTAGGAAAAAAAACACAATTTTTTTTTCTTCGGCCAATGAGATGTACATGTTGTAGACGACAAGCATATGTGTCCTTTAAAAGGTAACCAAACATTTTGACACAAGGGGAAGAAGGTTTTCGAAACACCAAATTTGACTTTGATTCTTATTAATTTCTCTTTTTTTTTTTTTTGAGGAAGACATTTCAACTTTCAAGTACTAGAGCAATGAATTCGTATAGGGTGACGGTTTGCATGTTCACAAACCAGTCTCCCCACGGTACAACTGAAGCTTGGTTGACAAGGAAATCCTGAAATTTTTGGGACTTGATGAGTTATTAAACACATTAATATCTTTCTAGTGAGAGGCTCTTTTCATTTCAGATGATCATTATGACAACCATTAATAACTATGGCTTGGGGAATTAGATATACACGTGGATGATTGCAATTTTTTAGGAAAAAATGCTCCAGGGCATTAGTTTAGAAACTATTTTTAAAAACTACCGCACACCCCTGGTGCGATGGTCACTCCATAAGTATAAGTGCTTGTGGGGTGTGGGGTATGGGGGGACAAGGGCCGGGGTTCAAGTCTCCAGGAGGGAGCTTCATACACATATACACTTAGATTAGGTTAGAGTAGAATTCTATCTTGTATAAAAAAAAAAAAAAAACTATTTTTAAAAAAAATTATTGAAAATTGATTAAGCAATTAATATTTCTAACAGTTTTTTATATTTTCTTTAAAAGTGATATTAAAATTGTAAGGACACAAATCACCGGATGGGCCCACAAGCAAAAGAAACTGAGGCACGTGACGTAACCAGTACCTTAGAATGAATTTGTAAAGAGTGGCCGAGTAAACTTGGTTGAAGATGAATGAGTTAATGGCCCAAATATAGTTATGTCTAGACTAACATAGACGAAGTGTTGAAATGGCACAGGGTTCTTCTCGGCTTGGTCCCAGGAGTGGTCTTAGGCCTCTATTCTTAGTGTTTGTATCTCCCTCTTTCTTGTTCTCTTGATCTCTTCTTCAGTTACTTGCCTTTTTCTTTGATTGTTCAATGCCTTCTTTCTCTGTTTCCTGCTCTATTTATAGGCCAATTTGCCTCACGTGCCAGTTAGGTGATTCTCCTTTGATACTTGTCCCATCAACATTCATTTAAAGCCTCCACACGGTAGCTGTAAAGGGTGAAGGTCGCTGTTCAGATGTCTTTTCCCCATTAATATGGCCAGGAGGTTAGCTGCAGGGTTATAAATGCGGTGGCAGCAGCCTTTCACATAATATCTCTTTGCTGCCACCTGTCCCCTTTGTCTTAAGACATCCATTAACGTGACCCGTTTTTTAATAGGTGTCCTTTAGACAATTTTTGTAAACTATTTTAAAAAAGTTTTTATACTATTTTTATGAGAAAAAATTATTAAAATATTAATTTTTTTTATTTTCTTATAAAAATTTTCTTAAAATAATTCATTAATAAATTCCTTTAAAGCATTTGTTAGTTTTTTTTTTTTTTTTTTTAAGTTTATGTACATATATGTGTTAGATATCATAATTCTACTAATTAAAAATTAAAAATATGTTGCTGACAAGCCTGGTCGAACAAAATGAAGCACACGTTTCTTGGTTGTTGTTGAAATAGTGTAAGAATCGAAAGAAGTTTCCTCATCACCCACCTTCGAATTGAATCATCTGGATTCTCCTGGACTACAGGAAAATAAGAAAGTATATCGAAATGACAAAGTAAGCTGTCTTATTATAGATTACAGGTGTTAATCTTTGTCTTTAAATTACAGGTGTTACGTTGTACGGCCATACCCAAATCCGTGTCGGCTCCATGATTTGAATTTGGTACACTTTGAGCGCCAGCCAAGCACGCTCAGCACCCACTCTTATACCTGCCAAAAAGAGAGATGTTATTTTGTTTAAAAAATAATTTGAGTTTTTTTTTTTATTAGAAACAAAATAACTTTCGTATAAATACAGTTGAATGGTACCAAAAAGGGCCATTAATTATTAAACAAGTTTTTTTTATAGTCGTGAAAATATTCTTACTTATATTATAGGCATCATCTAATTGTTGATATGTTTTTTTTATATGATAATAAGATTAATAAAACGATTTTATAAAATTATAGTAAGTGTTAAGAATCTTGTAACTCAATTGATATTTTTTGTATTTTTAACGAAAATGTTCAAGGCTTAAATCTTCACAACAATCCCAATTATCGAATTATCAGTAAAAAAAAAAAAAAAAAAAACTCACTCTAGTAATCAAACTGTTAGACTCTTGTAATCAAACATCTAACAGTTAGAGTCATAAGAGTTTAAAACTATTATAGTACTGCTCATACTAACATTTTAATTTAAAAGTTTTGATTTTTTCAATTTTGTTCATTAATTTCCTTCCGGGGTTTCATGAAATCCTATGTTCACAAAGCTATCATTAAGGCCTTAAGCTCTTAAGGACCCAAAATGACGTGGTATTGATTTTTTTTTTTTTCAATTTTCCCATTTTTACTTTATGTGTGTTTCATTTCTCTCTCTCTCTCTCCAATTCAATTTTCTTAATCCTTCATTTTCTTTTAGATCTGAGTGATGATTTGATTTTTTTTTTGGGTAAAGAGTTTTGTATATGGACGGTAGATAGGGTTTCGACTAGTGGTGGTCAAAGGTGAGGAATGATGGGTCTTGTAAAGTTGTGATTTACAACTATTTTATGTCGGCTTTAATTCCATGCCAAATTTGATTGTAATTATTTTCAATTTTATTTACCTTGTATTTTATGTGGGATTTTATTGTAAGGGTTATGTGTGAGAGAAAGTGTGAAGACTCAAGGCAATTGAAGACTAAAGAAGTTTTCCCGGGTAGCTAGCAAGAAGCCTTCCCGCAAAGTGAAGCATATGCCCAGCACATGACTGGAATGCGAAGAGTCATGACAGATGGTGACAGCTGGTTTTCTCGAATGTCTCGCGGGTAAGGCCTTCTCGCAAGATATTCGCGAAACATTCTGTTTTGCCAATTTGTCATATCTGATACACTAGGTCCATATACACACTATATATATACTCACATTACCCACATATTGAGAGGAGTGCTTTCAGAGAGAAAACCCTAGCCGCAAAACCCTTGAGAGTTAGAGATTATTATACCCACAATCCTTTGCATAATCCTTTGTGGTTTTCCTCAACTCCTGCCTCTCTATTCCAAATCCTTGAGAGGTTGATAGCCCAAACACTTACCATACCCATTTTGAGTGAAAAGTAAGGTTTTGGTGCTGCAGGGAAGCATTGGAAGAAACCATTTGTTTGGTGGATGCAATCGGGCTGAATTGCGTGATCCGAAGAACTAGAGAAGACAAGGCTTGGCGAAGTTAATTAGTTGGTAGCAAGAGCTTGGAGGGTTTGAGTAAATGGGGTAGACTAGGCTTGGAGAGTCTTTTGTTATTCGTGGACTCCAACTTATTCTCTAGTGGATTGATTTACCGCTTGGAAGGTGGCGGAGAGGTTTTTCGTCGAGGTCTTCGGTTTCCTCTTCAATAATACATCGGCGCGTTATCTTATGTTTGCATTCTTCTTCCCTACTCTTTTAGCTTTCATTTTACTGCTGTGTTATGATGAATATAGCTTAGAGTAGTCACCTTGTTTATTCGCTCGTATTTACTCTATTCCGTACATAGTTTAAGTTAGAGTAAAATCATCCGAGCCGTAATATTTAATTTGGGGGTCTAAACAGCTCTTGTGTTTTTACACAAATTTGAGCTTTCAGGTCTTAACTTGGATGATTTAGTGGATTTGATGGCTAAACCTACATGATATGGTGGTGGTTTTAAGGGTGTTTATGGTGTTCAAGTAAGTATCCTAGCTTCAACCACATGATGACCTCATCATCATCAGATTTTCATGCAAATTTGGGTAAGAAATGTAAATTGATTGTTGAGTAAGTTAAGCAAAGAGAGAGTAAAAAAATGACATGTTTTGCTCATTTTGTTTGGGTGCTATGAAAATGTAGCAGTCAACTGTTAGGTGCACGAAACCTAATGGTAGTCCAGTCCACTTAGACTTCTATTGCAAGTGGAAATAGGTGAAATAGGCTTGCATGAGTAAAACTCTTATTCCTAATTATACTAGGAATGTGAGGCGGCATAATTCAATAGATAAAAGGCATACATGTGGTGTGCTAAAATGTAGAACACAAACAAGAAGAAAAAGGAGGTGTCGCATAGTGAAAAGAAAAAGGTGGGTGCCACATAGTGAAAAAAGAAAAGGAAAAAGGATTGTCGCCTTTGAGAAAGATAATTTATGTGTGTGAGAGCAAAGAAAATTAAGAGAGATTTTTTTTTAGCTGTGAGGCATACACAAGAATTATTGTAATTGATTTGACAATAGTGAAACTATTCAAAGTTTGTCATGTAGTTTTTTTCTTCAAAGAGAAAGGGTTTTCCACGTAAATTTTGTATTTCTGTGTGTGATTGTTATTTTGGATTGCTAATATTTGTGATAATATTATTTGGGATCCAACAAGTAGTATCAGAGCTAAGGTTAGAGTGGAAGAGATGGCTAAAGAAGAAGGCAAGGGTTCAAAAATTGAGAAATTTGATGGAACAAACTTCGCATATTGGAAGATGCAAATTGAAGATTATCTCTATGGGAAGAAATTGCATCTGCCTCTTTTAGGGACAAAACCTGAAATTATGAAGAATGAAGACCAGAATCTTCTTAATAGATAGGTATTGGGAATTATTCGATTAACTCTGTCAAGATCAGTTGTGCATAATGTTGTGAAAGAAAAGACCATAGTGGATTTAATGAAGGCCTTGCCTAGCATGTATGAAAAGCCGTCGGCTAACAACAAGGTGTATTTGATGAAGGTATTTAATCTGAAGAAGGCAGAAGGCACTCCTATAGCGCAACATCTGGATGAGTTCAATACAATCACAAATCAATTATCCACAGTGGGAATTGAATTTGATGATGAGGTTCGTGCATTGATATTTTTGGCTTCTTTACCAAACAGTTGGGAAGGCATGAGAATGGCGGTGAGTAATATTTTTATAACAGGAAAGGGTAATGCTAGAGATACAAATTTTTTTACAAAAATTTTTACAAACTGCCGATATGTTGAGTGGTTATTAGTAAATGAAAAAGTGATGTTAATGGTGAGCTTAGATGAAAACCACTAAGAAGTTGATCACATCAACAGTTTGTAAAAGTGTTAAAAAATAGTTTATGGTTGTAGCATTACTCTTTTTTAAAATGAGAAATAACTATATTCCCCTAAAAAATGATTGTAATAATTATTCCTTAATATGTGTAATAATTTCTAAAATTAATTTATTTTCAAATAAACAAACTTTCCATATGCACATGACAATATTGAAAATTAAAAAAAAAAATATATATATATATATATATATATAAAAGATAACTAATCTCTCTTTCAAATTAAAAAAAATATTATTTTTAGGAAGCATAATTGTATGAGAAAGATATTTCTGACATTATATCTTAAATTTTATTATAATGTTACAACTTACAACTAAACTTACGAATAGGTTTAGTTATTTTATTACAATACATTTTATTCATAATAATAAAAATTATCATTTCTATCATAATCTTCATTCACTATACCAAACATATTGTTTCAAGGTTTTGCGATGTTAAGTTGGATTTCTCAAGCGTGGAGTGGCTGCACTAGTCTTGCATTCATCTCCGCATACTGCAATTAAGTTAAATCACAATTGGTTAACCAGTATTAGTTTACAAGCCCATTGGGTTCTAGGCCCACCATATATAGTTTATCTGTCCAGCACATATATACTTTGAATTACACTCTAGTGTACAATTTTATACATAGAATTCAGGTTTCATATGTCAATTTTTTTAGGCAAAAATGCAAAACTGATCCTTTAACTTTCAGCTTCATTTCAGTCCTCTAACTTTCAGTTTTGTCATTTCAGTCCTCTAACTTTCAATTGTTGTCAATTCGGTATTCCATTAGATCTCAGTTATCTACTGCCGTTAAGTGAGTCAAAACGACGTCATTTTGACTTTTTTTTTTTTGTAATTAAAAAAAATTAAGAAAACTGTTATTATTTTTTTTTTCTCATTTTCTCTCTCGTCAGACTCTCTCTCTCTCTCTCTCTCTCTCTCTCTCTCACCTTCTCATTCTCTATCTCTCTGTCTCATAGTGCTGTGGTGCAAGGCCTCACCGCCGCCGCCGGCCTCACCCACAACCTCCTTCCCACCGTCGGCCTCCACCTCTCCATCTCTCTCTCTTCGTCAGTCACTCCACCAAAATTTGAAACCCAAAGTCTCATACCCCCTCTCCACCAAAATATAAAAGCAAAGAAAACAATCTCACACCCTCTCCCCCATAATCTCAAACCCAAACTTCATACCCAAAATCCCATGATCATCTCCTTCACAATCTAGGTAGTAACCACAGCCCTAAACTGCGAATTTTAGGGGAAGAAGGGATAGTCCGTCTGGGTCAGCAACGGCGAGAAGAGCGAAAAGAAAGAGAGAGAGAGAGAAAACAAACCGAGAAGAGCGGGCATAGCATAAGAGGCGACGGGTTTAGGTGTTTTCTCGACCTCGATGAGGCACATGCGGCAGTTTCCAGCGATGGAGAGGCGACCGTGGTAGCAGAATCGAGGGATATCGACGCCGGCGATTTCGCAGGCTTAAAGAACCGTCATGCCCTTTGGGACTTTCACGAAGTACCCATCGACGAACACTTCGATCGCATCTTCTGGGTTGGGGAAATGGACTCGGGCTCTAGCCATAGGGGACCATAGAGACGGAGGAAGGGAATCTGGAGTCAGGTCGAGTTAGTTTTGGATTTAGAGGTTCGATTCAGAGGGTCTTTCTAAATGTTTTTTTTTAGAGGCCGGCCTAGAGGTTGTGGGTGGAGGCTGGCGGCGGCAGTGAAGCCTTGCACCACGGCACTGTGAGAGAGAGAGACAGAGATTAAGAAAGCGAGAGAGTCTGACAAGAGAGAAGATGAGAAAAAAAATGAATGGTTTTTTTTTTTTTTTAATAACAGTTTTCTTAATTTTTTTTAATTACAAAAATAAAAAATAAAAAAGAGCCAAAACGACGTCGTTTTGGCTCATTTAACGGCAGTAAGTAACTGAGATCTAACGGAATACCGAATTGACAACAATTGAAAGTTAAAGGATTGAAATGACAAAACTGAAAATTAGAGGACTAAAATGAAAAAAACTGAAAGTTAGAGGGTCAGTTTTGCATTTTTGCCATTTTTTTAATATATAATTTGAATATATAACATCTGTTGTTATTTATTGTCAAGTCAATATGTCAATTGATTTTTGATACAAATTGAATTCAATTTCTAATTCCTTATTCTATATTAAAATATTATCTTTTTTTTTTTTTTGATGAACCAGAAATTTTTATTAAAAGAGAAAACAAACTACACAGGCAAATCAGCCTCCTCCTGAACAACAGAAACAAAAGAAGGGGGGTTGTTACCAAGATCAAAAGAACCAAAAAAATTACAAGCTAAAGACCATTTTGCTAGAGAATGAGGAGCCATATTGCACAGCCTAGGCACCCAACAAACAGAAACCTTAGAAGAAGAAGCCAAGAGAATACGAAAGTCATCACAAATGGGCTTGATTCTCCAAGGGGGGGCAGCTTCCAAATCGGAAAGAAGCTTGGAACAAACCTGGGAGTCTGATTCAATGATAATCTCCTCAAACTCCAAGTTAGCTGTCAGGTTTAAAGCCCATTTAAAATATTATCAATTGAGTTAATTAAAACCTAAGTTAATATGAGTTATGAGTTAATTAAAACTGCAACTTACATCATGGACCGCCACTCTAAGTGCATGAACTTGACCCCTCGAGACTGCTTACCTGAGGGCAATGCAATTTTACGTAAGAATCTTTAAATTAAAAATTTTAATCGGTACCTTGAAAAATATACCAGGAAATATTTTAAAATAAAAATAAAAATATTAGCATATATAAAAGAAAACTGACCCTTTTATCAATGATCCAAAGGACACCTTCAGAACATGGAGGAACAGTGAGTGAGCCCACATATGTGTAACAAGAACTAATGTAGCCGTCCGTCTGAATTTTTGTCGGATTAATCAAGCCCAGGTTTCTCTCTTCCTTTGTATCAGATATGGACACTATATCCTTGGTAAACTGAAATTGAATTTTGATTATGTATTTATTGTATAAAAAAGCCATTCCAACTGACGTGGAATTATTGTGTGTGAGAGGAAAAATAGTGTGTAATTTGTTAGCAATTTTACTATTTATAATGGAAAAGCAATTCCTTCTATTTGGCTTATGTGCAAAAGCCCTTTTTTTCCCTTTGCTAGATAAGAGCATTCACAGTAGTGAAGTTAAATTTGGCACTACAAAAAGTTACTTTATCTATTTTACTTACACACATGCTGCAGCGGTGGATCTATTTTCTTTTTCAACACAATAAAATAATATAAACATCACAATAAAATAAGATATCTACTACAATAAAATAATATATCCACTATACACAACCATCACAGCCACTGTAGCAATGAAGCTAAAAAAAATAGTTTTAACTCCACTGCTGTATGGTTATTTTTGTGTTTTTGTGGAGTTAACTCCATGCTGCAGCAATGGATCTATTTTATTTTTCAACACAATAAAATAATATAAACATCACAATAAAATAAGATATATACTACAAAAAAATAATATATCCACTATACACAACCATCACAACCACTGTAGCAATGAAGCTAAAAAAAATAGTTTTAACTCCACTGCTGTATGATTATTTTTGTGTTTTTGTGGAGTTAAAATAGTTATATAGCTTTTTAGGTTCACTGCTACAAGTGCTCTAAGAAGTAAGAAAAGAGAAGTGAGAATCAAATTTTAAACACCGCCGGTGTTGGTACCAATGGGCTACCAATCGAACTCCTACATGTTAAATAGGTTACAAATATAATCTCTTAACATCATATGAGAGATTTGAAATTAAATTTTGTTTTCAATAAAAATTTAATATTTACGTTAGAAACTTCATTTGTAGTTCAATTGACATTTTCAAGTGTTTTCAAGAGAGACGTTTAAAGTTTAAACCTCTTCCTCCCCTCTAATTATTGAATTACCAAAGAATAAAAAATTATGTTTTAGATCTTGTGATTTAAGGGGTGTGACTAATTATAAACTCAACATTCTTAAAAGAACAAATTAAACCTTCAATCTATATGTGTTACTTTTTGAAATTTCAAGATTTAATTTGTTATAGCCATGAGCTAGTTTTAAAATGTAATTTTCTGAAATAGTTTTGAAGAATTGTAGCGAAAAAAAAGTATAGGTTTTAGCAACAAAATATAGTCTTCATGACTAGATCTAGGGAACCACAAACCCTAGTGCAGTATAAAAGTATCATGAAGGAATCAATAATCATCAATCTTTCACCTGGGCGAGGAATGGATCGGGCTGACCAATGTTGTAGAAGACCCCAACAACAACAACTTTGTTTTTGACTTTGATGTCTGGGCTCATGTGAACCATGTGCAACTCCAACTCATACCTCAAAAAGAAAGAGAGCCGGGAGAGAAGAGCGAGTCAATTTCATGATTAATTAAGATTAAATTTTCTGAATCTAACAAGTGACGCATATCATCTTAAATTTTAAATAACGTGACACTACAATTTATATAGACCTTAAAATTTTTAATATAATATTTTATATAAATCATGAAATGTTTTGGGTTTCTAATATTAAGATTCTTTTCATTTCAAATAGAAGGAGAGAGAGAAACCTTCTGCCATAGATGGAATGCTCGGAAGGTGAATGCCAGTGGCATTGTTGTAGATAATAAACTATGCCGTTGATCTCTATTGAACCCGCGGCACCACTGGCCCACTTCAGCTGCATTCATTACAATAGTATTCTTAGTATGTTTATTTTGTAAACAAGAACTTTAATTTCTAAAGTCTACTACTTGTTAAACCAACATTGCAATTGATAGAATAAATGAAGCAACGCCATTATATATACCTGGCTACTATAAGAGAAGCAATAAATATAACCCCTTTTTTTTTGTCAACATTAATGAATATCTTCTTCATTTTTTTAGCTGAATATATTATAAGGCTCTTGGTAATTAACATAACATAGATATTATGTGAAGAGCATTCGCATTAGCTCTATTAAAATTTTTTTTGTCTATTTTACAAAAAGAATATATTTTTTTCTATTTTACACAACCACTTTTAAAAAGAAACTTACATCAAATTTTATTCTAAAAATTTGTTTCAATGAAATATTAATTCTTCTTCATATTTTTATTATTTTCTTCACACTCTCTCCTTCTCATCTAGAACCCTCTCGCTCCCTATTATTCCTTCACACTTTCTCTCCCTCTCCCTAGAATCCTCTCACTTGCTCCCCCTCTCTCAAAGACCCAACACAACCCAAAATCACCAAGCAACCAACCACCATCAACAAATCAACCCACACCCATCATCAACCATCATCAACCCATCCTTCATCAAGCAACTAGCTTCCATCAACCCACCAAACATTTGAAAAAATTGGTTCATCAACCTTCCAGAAAATTTTAAACCCATAGATTAGCAACCCACCAAGTAGGATTAAGGAGTTATGGGTACCTTTGAATTGTTGGTATTTTGATCTTGTGGTTGATCAACTATGTGACCCATTTGTTTGGATTTTTTTGGCTGAATTAGGCAGTGGTTTTGTGGTTGGTTTAGGGTGTTGGTCTAGAATGAAGGGAAAGAGGAAGAAACGAGGAAGGGAAAACGAAGATTAAGGAAAAAAAGACATAAAGGGAGAAGAGGAGTCTTGTTCAGAGAGAGAGAGAGAGAGAGAGAGAAACAAGGGAGAAGAGGAGTCTTGTACAAAAAGAGATAAAAAAAAATGGAAAGAGACCAAAAGAGAAGAGTTTGGTAAGAAGAGAGAAAGAAAAAAAAGAAATAAATTAAATAATAAATACACAGCTATAATAACCGTGTATATTTACATGGTTACTGTAGCTCTTTTGTATATTTATACAACTATAAACAAATAAATTAATGTGAGTCAATTTTAGCGAAAATTGTGTAAAGTTTACAATTTTTTACCATGCACCTACTAATATGAGTGCTCTAAGCTTTGTTTTTGTCCCCCTCAAATTAATAGAAGAGTTCATAACCTCACCAACCCCTTAATTTTAGTTAAACTCAAAGCTTCTCCTTTGTACTACGCACTTACTCATATGAGTGCTTTAAGTTTTGTTTTTGATGATGCCGAAATCACCCTCAGTGAGCCGCAGGGTCTTCGCGCGTTCCAGGTAAACCTGCACGAGTGGAAAGAACCTCAAAGGGGAGTACCGGTGTGGTACCGACCAACGACCCTCCGACGGTTAAGTTAGTATTGCTCACAACTCCAGAGTGCTAGAGTTGGGGTAGAAACATGCGTACCTTTGTTCATGAGGGTCGAGGGTATTTATAGTGGTGTAGAGTTGGGGCTTCGGCGTGTCTGAGGAGATAACCTCTGATCGGAGCCATGCCCTAATGCGTGTTCTTTACGGAATCCTCTCCTCACCAGGGCCATTCCCTATTGCGTGGAGTGCAAGGTATCTATCCAGGTAGTGGCGTGTGTGACAAGACAAGTTGATCCCTTTAGCTTTGTCTCGTCACCCATTCACCCCGTTGGTGTGTAGACTACGCCGTCGGATCAGGCTGGAGCGTTGGTCGGGGGTGACGGATGGAATGGGACCGTCACCCCTTACCGTGCCGTCGCCCAGGTAAAGGGTGACGGCACCTTCAAAACGTCATCTTCCCCATCAGTTCCCCCCATACTCCTTAATCCCGTCGGTCTCGTCTGACGGATTGAGGAGTACAGCGTGTGGCGGACAAGGCATTAATGGCTAGTCACCTCGAGCAGGCCTAGTGTCGGAACACGTGTCCTTGAAGGACTGGCAGGCAGCTAGACGGGAAGGTTGCTTCGTCTTCCGCGCCCCAAGCCTCCTATATATATATGTTCTGTTTTCCCTCACTTTTCTTCTTTTATCCTAATTCCGCTGATCAGAGAGAAACTGTCACCTCAAGGAGATTACAATTGCTTTCTGGCTCTCGTTTGCTGTTTGACACCGTCAGCTTCATTTGCAATTCCGTTATAACTTGGTGAGTTACTCCCCCCCTTATCTTTTTAATTTCTTCGATTTAGTCGTATACTGAGCTTTTTAAAGACGTTTCTGGAAATGCCGTCGCTTTTGTTCTTAGACCACCCCCGTCACTTGTAGGTAGTAAGATGCCTGGGGAGACATCGAGTGAGCAGTCGTCAGCCCGCGATGGGGCGGGCTACGACGAGGTCTTTCCGTCGGGCCACGAGCCAGGGGAAGACTCTTCTTGGTCGTCAGAGGATGAGTCATTGGTGCAGCTTTCTGATGAAGAGGTGAACCAAGGTGAAGTTGTGAGGGAAGGTGGAGGTGACGACCAAGTAAGGGAAAGTGGGAGTGACGGGAATTCCCCGGGGGGTGAAGACTTGGAGAGCACATCGGGAGGTTCCGGGGATGACCGTCCATTCATCCTCCCTAAGGAGTGGACGGTTAACCACTTTTTGCCATCGATGACTGATAAAGTTTTTAACTCGCTGCGGGCGCGTTACCAAATCCCAAACGACATTCCAATCCGTCTTCCCCTGGAGAGGGAGAGGTGCTACTCCGGGAAGACCGCGGACGTTGGCATGTACGATGCCATGTTCGCGGCAGGATTGAGGTTGCCTCTGACGGCGCTCCACCGTCAGCTGGCAAATTACCTCGGGCTGTCCGTCAGCCAGATCGCCCCCAACGCCTAGAGGGTGTTCATCGATTCCGAAATATTGTGGGGGAGCCTAAGTGGAGGGCACCGTCAACTGACCCTTGACGAGTTCTTTTGGTGTTACCGTCCACACCACATCACTTCGTCCAAGGGGATTTACCACTTCTTCGCGAGGAAGAAGGAGTTGAGGTTGGTGTCGGACATGCCTGACTCCAACAGGAATTGGAAAGGCAGGTATTTTTTTGTGGAGGGGACAAATTGGGTTTGCCGTGAGGAGGAGTGGGGGTCAATTCCTCACGGATTTGACAACACTTGGGGTTACGTCAGGGAGTCAGGTCGTCACCGTCAGCCTTGCTTATCAGTTTTATTTGTCCAAGGTTCTAACCCGTCAATTTTACTTTTCCTTTTCAGCTTTCGCTCGCCCGGTGATCTCAGAGGATCAAGAAGCCTTCATCCTCAAGGTGACGGAGATACCCTTGGGGGAAAGGAAGTGTCGCGACCTCATCACACCTGACGCCCTCCACGCTTATTGTGGGGGACCAGAGCCAACAGAGGAGGCACGCCGCTTAGACAAATTATCCCGTCAATGTAAGTTCAATCGACCTGTTCATTCCCGTCAACTTTACTTGGCATTTTTACATTTGGTCCATGTCTTGTAGAGATGGAGTCCGCTAAGCTGAGGGCTCAGATCAGGGCCGCCGCTGCCCGTAAAAATGAGGAAGGGAAGGGTAAGGAGGGGGCGTCCACGTCCATCCCGAAGGCCGTCAACAAGGGCGCACCAAAAAGGAAAGGTGACGGGACCGAGGGCCGCCCAGCGAAGAAAGTAGCGGTCACCCCTGGGGATCATTCTACGAAATCCCCGTCACCCAAGCGCGGGGCCGGCAAGGGGCTGATGTCGGCCCAAGGTCCCGTCATCCCAGAGGACGGGCGCTGCATCCTTACCCACAAGGAGTATGCCTTGGAGCGGTTGGACTCCATCCTGGGGACCAGGGAAGCTGATTCTTGCGTCAGCCAGTCTGTGCAGGAGCTGGGGGACTCAGGCCTCTTCGATCTCGCCAGGGTATGTATATTCTTTACTACTCGTCCCGTCTACTTTTTGTGGTACTATGCTGACGGAAGTTTTGCTCCACTGGCAATGGTTAGCATGAGGACCATGCAAGTCAAGGGGGCGAAGGGCGAGGAGCTGCTAACCCGTCAGAAGAAGCGCATCACGAATCTTTTTGACGGGTTGAACCAGTACAAGGAAGCTTACCGGACTCTAAACGTGGAAGTAAAGGAGTTGAAAGAGAAACTTGAGGAAACGATCCGTCAGCTAGAGAAGGAGACGGAGGCTAAGGTGACGGCGGAGAGGGAGCTGTCGTCTCTGTTGGGTCAGGTGGAGACGGCGAAAGCTGATGCCGTTACTGAATTCAAGACGACCCAAACATTCATAGATGCCTGTGCTGAGTACTATGGTGACGGGTTTGAGGACTGCCTTAAGCAGGTGAAGTCCCTCTTCCCCCACTTTGACTTGTCAAGGGTGTCTATGGATGACCTGGTGCCGTCGACTCCTGTGGGCGACACCGTCATGGTGGACGACGACAGTCTCAGCGAGTCTGGGACGCAACTGAAGGATGACGGTGTCGTCCTCGCCCAGCCTGCTCCTGATTCGTCCGGTGCTCAAATGGTCCCGTCATCCGATCCTTCTGGCTTCGAAGGCTTCCCTGTGGTCCAAGATCCCCCCAAAGGAGACGAGATCGCGTCGGATGCTCCTGCCGTTTGATTCTCGTAAAATTTATTTTTTTTCTCTTTTTTTTGTAAGTAGTGCCCCGTCGTTTCGAGGGCTTTTGTAAGAACAAAATTTTTGTAATACGATAATTTTTCATTATTCACAATGTGATATCTTCCTTCCAAGCCTTGTGTATGTTTGTTTTTTTTTTTTTTGTTGCTTCACGGTAGTCCAATTTTGGACTTATGATGTTGTACTGACCTTCCAACGGGGTCGTCAGCCTTCTTTATGAATTATGGTAGAACCATCTTTTCGAGCCGTCACCTTTCGAGCCGTCACCTTATAGGCCTAACCGGTCTTCGCACTTGGATTATAGGCCTAACTTTTTAGGATAGTGCCGTCGTTTTAAGGTCGTTTGTTCTTGCGCTTGACGGGCGTTTACGCCTTGTGGATCTGAAGTTGGCCTTTAAGTCGTCGGCTTTAGTGCTTGACGCTTTTACACCTTGTAGTTTTAGACTGGCTTCTGAGCCGTTAGCTTTGGTGCTTGACGCTCTTATGCCTTTGTAGTTTTTTAGATTGGCTTCTGAGCCATCAGCTTTGGTGCTTGACGCTCTTATGCCTTGTAGATTTTAGGTTGGCTTCTGAGCCGTCAGCTTTGGTGCTTGACGCTCTTATGCCTTGTAGATTTTAGGTTGGCTTCTGAGCCGTCAGCTTTGGTGCTTGACGCTCTTTGCCTCGTAGATTTTAGGTTGGCTTTTAAGCCGTCAGCTTCAGTGCTTGACACTTTTATGCCTCATAGATTTTAGGTTGGCTTTTAAGCCGTCAGCTTCGGTGCTTGACACTTTTATGCCTCGTAGATTTTAGGTTGGCTTTTAAGCCGTCAGCTTTGGTGCTGTCAGTTATGGTACCGTCGACTTTAGTACTTCACATGTTTCAAGGTCAAACACTTAACATAGTATGAGAGAGACTGAATAAACCTCCGAGCCTTGCATAAATTTTAAGAAGGAAAGAAAAAAAGTACCCTTTGGGTTCCCAAAATACATTAAAGCATACAAGTAGGAGCTGCCACTTTTTATTGATAATACTTTCGTAGGTGCTCAGCGTTCCACGGATGGGGTAATGTCTGTCCTTCCATCGTTTCCAAATGGTAGGTGCCTCTTCGGTGCCATGACGTGACTCGGTAGGGTCCTTCCTAGTTGGGGTCGAGCTTTCCTTGGGCAGGATCTCTGGTGGCGCCCATGACTCTTCTTAGAACAAGGTCTCCGACCTGGAAGTCCCTGTATTTGACTCGGGAATTGTAGTGCTTGGTCATGCGATCTTGATATCGTGCAAGCCTTTGTTCGGCCGCTACTCTGACTTCGTCGATTAGGTCCAGCCGTAGGCGTAATGCCTCATCATTCCTGTTTACATCATGGGCGTTCACCCTGTAGGTTGTGAGTCCTGCTTCGGCCGGGATGACTGCCTCGCTTCCGTAGGTTAGCCGGAATTGTGTTTCTCCTGTTGGGGTCCTTGTCGTCGTCCTGTATGCCCAAAGTACGTTGGGTAATTCCTCGGGCCATATCCCCTTTGCCCCCTCGAGCCAAGTCCTGATAATCTTCAGCAAAGATCGGTTCGTCACTTCTACTTGGCCGTTGGCCTGGGGGTGGGCGGGGGAGGAGTAGTGGTTTTTTATCCCCAGCTGCGAGCAGAACTCTCGAAAGGGGCCGTTGTCGAATTGTTTGCCATTGTCCGAGACTAGGACCCTAGGGATCCCGAATCTGCATATGATGGATTTCCAGACAAAGCTCCGCACGTTCTTCTCCGTGATAGTGGCGAGAGCCTCAGCTTCTACCCACTTTGTGAAGTAAACTATGCCTACTACTACGAACTTCAGCTGCCGCATAGCCGTTGGGAATGGACCCATAATGTCTAGTCCCCATTAAGCAAAAGGCCACGGGGCCGTCATGGGAGTTAGCTCTGCGGGCGGTTGTCAGACAATGTTGCTGAACCTTTGGCATTTGTCGCAGGCTTTGACGTAGGCTTGGGCGTCTTTCTGCATGGTAGGCCAGTAATACCCAGCCCGAATCAACTTGTGCACCAGTGATCGAGATCCCGAGTGGTTTCCACAGACTCCCTCGTGGACTTCCCTCATGACATAGTCGGCTTCTTCAGGGCTCAAACACCTCAGGTACGGGCGAGAGAAGCCCCTTTTGTACAGAACGCCCTTCATTAATTCGATCGCCCATAAGGCCAGGCGACCGGCCGCTTCGGGATTGTGCATCGCCCGTCGCAGGAGTTTGTTGGTTAAGATAACTATTGTATGAGCTTGGAAGTATGGCTTAAGCTTGCGGGCCGCGGTGATCAAGGCGAAGGCGAGCTTCTCCATTGGCGGGTACCTTTCCTCTGCCCCGCGGAACGCCCGGCTGGCGTAGTACACAGGCTTTTGGACCTTGTCTTCTTCTCTGACCAAGGCCGCACTGACTGTCGCCGGGGAGACGGCCAGGTAAAGGAAGAGCTCTTCCCTTGGTTGCGAGGGGCTCAGTAGCGGTGGTGAAGAGAGGTAGGCTTTCAGTTCCTCGAACGCCTTTTGGCACTCGCCCGTCCACTCGAAAGACTTCTTCAGCGTGTAGAAAAAGGGTAGGCACTTATCTGTCGCCCTTGATACAAACCGGTTCAGGGCGGCTACTTTCCCGTTCAAGCTTTGTACCTCCTTCGTGTTCTTTGGGAGCGCCATTTCCACTATGGCCCGAATCTTGTCTAGGTTGGCCTCGATGCCCCTTTGAGACACCATGAAGCCTAGGAATTTTCCCGCCGCCACTCCAAATGCACAGTTTGCTGGATTGAGCTTCATGTTATAGGAACGGAACGTGTCGAATGTTTCTTCTAGGTCCCTCAGGTGGTCTTCCTTTCTTCTGCTTTTTACCAACATGTCGTCGACGTATACTTGAACGTTCCTTCCTATTTGGTCGGCGAACATTTTGTTCATGAGTCTCTGATATGTGGCACCCGCATTTTTCAGTTCGAATGGCATTACCTTATAACAGAAGAGACCCTGGCTGGTGACAAACGAGGTCTTCTCCTGATCAGCCACGTCCATCCAGATTTGATTGTACCCTGAGAAGGCATCTATGAAGCTCAGTAGCTGGTGTCAGGCTGTAGAGTCCACCAGTGTGTCGACTCGCGGGAGGGGGTAACTATCTTTGGGGCACGCCTTGTTCAGGTCTGTGAAGTTCACACACATGCGCCACTTCCCGCTAGCCTTCTTGACCATCACCACGTTGGCCAACCAATCGGGATAGTACACTTCTCGGATGAAATCTGCTTCTCGTAGCTTGCCGACTTCTTTCGCCACCGCCCGGTCTCGTTCCGGGGCAAACACCCGCTTCTTCTGACGGACGGGCCGGAAAGTGGGCAACACGTTCAGCTTGTGCATCATGACTGAAGGGTCAATTCCCGGCATGTCTTCGTGACTCCAGGCGAACACATCCTGGTTTTTTCGGAGGAAAGTCACGAGCGCCTGGCGAGCCAAAGGGCTGGTGAGAGCGCCGATCCTGGTGGTCCTGTCTGGCCTGGACTTGTCGAGCGCTATCTCCTCAAGCTCCTCTGCGGGTTCTGCCCCCACCCGCTGCTCTATGTTCATTGCCGGCAAGTGGCTGTCTGCTTCTACCATCGCTACGTAGCATTCTCACGCGGCCACCTAGTCTCCCCATAACTCCCCCACTCCATCCTCGGTGGGGAACTTGACCATCAGGTGGTAGGTCGACGTCACAGCCTTCCAAGCGTTAAGGGTGGGCTGCCCTATGATAGCATTGTAGGCAGACGAACAGTCGACCACGAGGAAGGTGACATCTTTGGTGACCTGTCGGGGATACTTCCCAATCGTGACCGGCAAGGTGATGGCGCCGAGGGGGTAAACTCTCGTCCCTCCAAACCCGATGAGTGGAACGTTGGTAGGCATCAGGCGTTCCTTGCCGATCCGCATCTGTTGAAACGCCGGGTAGTAGAGGATGTCCGCGGAACTACCATTATCGATCAAGACCCTGTAAGTGTTATAGTCTCCCAGCCGAATATTGACAACAAGGGCATCATCGTGCGGATGATGAAGACGTTGGGCGTCCTCTTCCGTGAACTCAATAGTGGGGCTGCTGACGCACGGCTTCTTCTGGGCGACGCCGGCCGCCTGGACGTTCTGCACTGCTCTGAGATAGGCTTTCCGAGCTTTCTTTGTCGATCCGATGGCTACCGCACTCCCGATGATCATCCTTATGTCTCTTATAGGCGGTCTAGGGTGCTCATTGTCCCGGCGGGGGACCTGTTCCTGCCGAGGCGCTTCTGTCCTTTCTCGGCTGACGAACCTTTGCAACTTTCCCTGTCTGATCAGGGCCTCAATCTGCTGCTTCAAGTCGAAACAGTCGGCGGTGTCGTGGCCGTGGTCTCGGTGGAAGCGGCAGTACTTGTCTTTGGGTCGCCTATCGGGATTCCCCTTCAGTTTTCCCGAAAACGTCAGGGACCCCTCGTCTTTGATTTCCATCAGGACTTGGTCGACCGGGGCCGTCAGCAAGGTGAAGCTTGTGAACTTACCGGCAGGGGGTTGCGGTCGCCTGTTGTCTCGGCCTTCCGTCCGGGGTTTCTTTCGCCCCTTATCTTTCCTTACGTCCTCCTGCCTTTCCCGCCTCTTGGGAGGTCTCTCTCCCCGGGCCTGTAATGCATCTTCCGCATTCATATACTTCGTTGCCCTGTAAAATACATCCGACATCGTCTTCAGGTCATTCTTGTATAGAGAGAACAAGAATTTACCCTCCTTCAGCCTGTTGGTAAATGCGGCAACCTCTATTTTGTCGTCCGCTTCATCGATCGAAAGTGCCTCTTTGTTGAAGCGGGCTATGTAGGACCTGAGCGTCTCATCCTCCCGCTGCCTAATGTTCATCAAGCATGCGGTGGATTTTTTATATCTGTGCCCCCCGATGAAATGTGTAGCGAACTGAGCACTCAACTCCCTGAAGGAACCGATAGAGCCGGGCGTCAGCCTGCCGAACCAGGTCCTTGCGGAGCCTTTTAGCGTCGCCGGGAAGGCCCGGCACATAATTTCGTCCGGTACGCCGTGCAAGTGCATCAATGTCTTGAAGGATTCTAAGTGGTCTAGTGGATCCTTGGAACCGTCGTAGCTTTCTATCTGGGGCATGTGGAACTTTGGCGGTGTGGGGAACAAGATGACGGGTGCGGTGAAAGGAGAGTCTGTGCGGTGGACGAGGTCGTCGAGGTCGCTGGACACTCGTCCTTTGAGGGCGTTCATCATAAAGTCCATACGCTTTTTCATCAACCGCATCTCATCGGCAACGCTAGGCAGAACGTTGTCAGCAGCTGACGGACGACTCGTCCCTTGCCCTTCAGGTCGGCTCAATGCGTTGCTTCCTTCTGGGCCTCCATGATCCCTCTCCTGGGCGCTGTTTTCCTCATTTTCCCCCTGGTTGTCAACCGTCGCGTTCCTCCGCAAAAGCTGTTCTTCCAAATAGTTGTTGCGCTTTGTGAGGCGCTCCACCGCGGCCGCCAGAGTCTAGACTTGTCTCTCGAGGGCCGTGGTGCGTTGTTCGTTGCCTTGATCGTTCATGGTGGTAACCCTTGAACGCGTGAGTACCATGCAACTCTTTGTCCGGAAAGCACAGAACACAGCCTACGTACGTGCACATTCCCACAAACGGCGCCAACTGATGATGCCGAAAATCACCCTCAGTGAGCCGCAGGGTCTTCGCGCGTTCCAGGTAAACCTGCACGAGTGGAAAGAACCTCAAAGGGGAGTACCGGTGTGGTACCGGCCAACGACCCTCCGACGGTTAAGTTAGTATTGCTCACAACTCCAGAGTGCTAAAGTTGGGGTAGAAACATGCATACCTTTGTTCATGAGGGTCGAGGGTATTTATAGTGGTGTAGAGTTGGGGCTTCGGCGTGTCCGAGGAGATAACCTCTGATCGGAGCCATGCCCTAATGCGTGTTCTTTACGGAATCCTCTCCTCACCAGGGCCATTCCCTATTGCGTGGAGTGCAAGGTATCTATCCAGGTAGTGGCGTGTGTGACAAGACAAGTTGATCCCTTTAGCTTTGTCTCGTCACCCATTCACCTCGTCGGTGTGTAGACTACGCCGTCGGATCAGGCTGGAGCGTTAGTCGGGGGTGACGGATGGAATGGGACCGTCACCCCTTACCATGCCGTCGCCCAGGTAAAGGGTGACGGCACCTTCAAAACATCACCTTCCCCATCAGTTTTTGTCCCCCCAAATTAATAGAAGAGTTCATAACCTCACCAAACCCTTAATTTTGGTGGAACTCTACGATTCCCCTTTAAAACGAGAAGAAAATTATAATTTGACTAAAAGGTTATTGATTTATAAGCAAAATAGTAACACATGAAGAGTTGCGGTTATATGCACTCCTATATATATGAAGAGTGTGACTTCCTTACCATAATATCATGGCCTCGATTCTTGACAGTAGCATTACCAGGCTGGTAATTCCTCTTTATATTCAGTAACGTTGGAATTATTCCTACCTCCAGAATCGATATATCAATGGGGGACTGCATGCTTCCATTTTTGCACGTGGACCATTCCTCCTTAAGCTCACCCCAATATTCCACTCCCTTTTTGCTTCCTTCTACGTAATCAAACTCCCTCTCATCCTCTGCTCCATATATATACAGTTTATATTATGAATATTGATATGTGTTTTAATGGCACTAATCAATGCAATTCACTACAAAATAGTCTAACAAGTTAAATAAAATTATAAAAGATACATGTTCGTGCGTATGTTGCTTACCAACTTCGTGAGCTGTGATTGATGTTGTTGTTGAGAAAAGAATCACAACAATTAGCAAATCGGAAATGAATACGGATTTGCTTTGAGGCTTCATGTTTCACAACCCAATTAATGGCCAGTTTGCTTTGACACAGTGGGACTTGGGTAACTATATATAACATTCTAGAAAACAGAGGGGTGTCTAAAAGTGATAGCTTGGAGGAAAATTAGGTACAAGTTTCTTGTGTTCGGCTTTGCATACGTGAACATGAGAACGAAAATTCGATGGGACTTGGGAGTTGGGAGGGAAATAGCGAAGTTTACATATAGCGAAATTACCGTATAGTAATACGCTTAGGTTGTGGATTTTGCAGAATGTATTAATATAAATAAACACTGGAAATTTTATATATATTGATAAACAAGAGTATCTGAACCTCTTCGAATATCTGACTATTTTTTATATATAAACTCCACATGTAAACGTCTAAACAAAGCATAATTAGAAAAATACATATACTTATGGTACCTAAGTACATATTTTAGAATGGGTTTCAGTTAGCTCAACTGGTAAAATTTCTGATGGTTGTATAAAAGATCTGGGATTCAATCTCCGCTTATACTAAAAACTGATTGGTGTCATAATCTGATGATAAAGAGCTATCATCGAAAGCAAACGCCATAAGTTGAAATTCTCTCTAAAAAAAAGTACATATTTTAGAAAAACTTTGTCATCGTAAGATAAAAATAATTTGAAAAAGATAAAAAAAATTTTAAAATAAATATAGTACCAAAATGTTTCTCATATTATTCATGTATAAAAATACTGAAATTTTGACTAAATTATAATACTCTTTTAACTACTATATATTTTTTATTAAGCCAATGTTTGTCATTATATAAGACAAAAAACTATCAAAATAATTTTTTTTAGTTTTATTTTTTACTATTTATATTAAACATTTATATCTTTTGAAGAGGGTAAAGTTTGACGTGACGATTATATCTTAATTGAGATGACGGATTGAAACAAGTAGATCTTCTTGTGGACGGATCAAGGGTGCACGGGCAGAAGGTGGACAGATTCGAAGGACACGTGCCTTCATTTTATAGATGGAAACAACTTGTGTCTCACGCATAAATCTGGCTTGTAGAATCCCAATAGAAATAGAATCCAAATATAAGGAGGATTCTGTGATATACACCCATTAATGACAATCCTATAAGGAAAAGACTTCTTACACAAGTAAATAAGGTCGGTTCTACACTACTGTAAAAACCCAAAGGCTCTCACAAATCAAGGTACGCATAATTTCTTCCTCAACTCTGGCACTCTAAGGTTGCGACTATTATCTGACTTAACCTTCGGAGGGTCTTGGGTTGGTACCACACTAGTATCCTCTTGAGGTCTTTTTATTTGGCATTGTGCAGGTTGATTTGGAGCACGTGGGAGAACCTTGTAGCTTACTGGCGATGTTTTGAGCATCATCATCTTTCATATTTTTTTTATTAGATTTCGTAATTTTTTTTTCTTTGTTCCATGAATATCTCTATAATATGGATGATCGGATTAATTTTAATTTCATATATAAGAGGGACGTATACAAATTTTAAATAAAGAAAAAATAAATCATTTGAAATTATAGTATTATGAGACAATAAATAATTTTTTGGCCAAATTGCAAAACTCACCCTCTAACCCATATCCATGAAGATTTGAAACTCTTTCAAAATACAAAACTCACCCTCTCAAAAAACTTACCATAGGTTGAAACTCTTTAAAAAAAAAAAAAGTTTCACAATTTTTCATTTCAGTCATCTAAGTTTGCATTATATCATTTCATTCCTCTAAGTTTTAACCCTCCTCAATCCAATCCTCCACTAACTCACCACCCATATCTATCATTAACATGCCCAAAACGATGTCATTTTGGCCATAATTTAATACTTAATATTTTTTTTAAATGTTAATTAAAAAAAATGAGAAATTAAAATAACCCCAATTGCCCCATTCACCTCATTTGAAGAACACAAAAATTTCTAGCCTAACCCAATAAGTAAGAGATTGAGAGGGAGAAAGAGAGAGACTGAGGGGGGGAAAGAGAGAGAAAGAGAGATTGAGAGTAAGAAGGAGAGTGAGAGAACAAGAGGGAGAAGGAGATTGAGAGGTGTTTTTGGTGGCTTGGCTCCAAGGTTTCTCGGCGACTCTGCTCCGCTCCAGGAGGTGTACTCGGCCTCAATCTCTGTCTCCTTCTCCCTCTTGATCTCTCAATATGGGGTTAGTTAATTTTTGGGTTTAAAAGTCCAACTTAACACCAACTTACGAGAGAGAGAGAGAGAGAGAGAGAGAGAGAGAGAGAGAGAGAGAGAGAGAGAGAGAGAGAGAGAGAGAGAGAGAGAGAGAGAGAGATACATGGTTATCATGAAAATTATGAGGAAGATAAGAGAGAGAACATAAGCTATTTTGGAATAACCATAAGCCTCCCTTTTGTAACAAAAACAACAGAAAAAGCATAGTCCAAAAGGTGGAAACCAGACTGCAACAATGACAAACAAAGGAACTGTAGTAAAACCCAATTATTGCATTCAAGAGAAATTTGTAGAAAGTTAATAAAAAGAATACAACTATTCAAAAGTAACCAAAACCAAACTAAGCAGAAATAGAATTTATCAAGATAGCTAAGATGCAGGTGTGATAATACTTCAAGATATTAAAGTTATACTGAAATTAGAAGATAAGAAACCTGAAGGTGAGATTTGTGGGAGTAATTGGGTTTTTTTTATTATTTATTTAATTTTTGGGTTTTTTTTTTTTACATTAAGAAATAAATAATAAAATAAATATTAAATAGTAAATTATGGATAAAACAGTGTCGTTTATCGCAGGTCAACAATGAGAAATGCTATGTCCACAACATTTTCACAACAAATCCTATATGGCAGGTTGTTATGAGTTGTTATTAGCGGAATACAAAAGTAATTTTAGTGGCAAGTTCAAATTAGAGCCAATAACAACTAACCACGTATGATCTGTTATGAAAATGTTATGAATGTAGCACCTCTCAGTTAATAATAGATATGGATGATGCGTTAACGGAGGATTAAATTGAGATGTTTGAAACTTAGAGGACTGAAATGACAAAATACAAAATTAGAGTACTGAAATGAAAAGTAAGGAAAATTGCTATAAAAAAAAAGACACTATAACTAAATATATTACTATTTAATTGGTTTTTTTTTATTATATCTTATAAATTATTATAAAATAACGAGCTATTAAATTGAAATATAATAAAAGAAATAAGTAAAATAATATATATAATTAATCTTTTGGTTTGAATTTTTTATTTAATTAAATCTATAATGTACCAATAGAATTGAATAAAACGCATATATATTCCACACCATTAATATTATGATTGGTATGGAACCAAGAAAAATGAGCACTAAAAAAATGGAAAATGGCCCCATCGATGTCCATCAAAGCAATTTTTATGTAGTGGGTTCCAATTAGTTCAACTAGTAAAGTTTTTTATACTTGAACAAGAGATCTAGGTTCTATTCCCGCCTACAAAAAAAATTAATTGATATTTAAGTCTGATGACAAAGAATTATTATCAAAAGTGAACGTCATAAATTGAAACTTCAAAAAAAAAAAAAAAAACTCTCTTCTGTACTTGAATTTTATACTATTTTTATTTTAAAATATTTATCAGCACCGAATTAATTAGGCTCTCACACGAACGTGGAAGATTGCCAAATGTCAATGGACTTCTAGCCAAATAGTACCACACTATCATGTTTCCCGTGTCAGAGGTGGGTTGACCTACCACCCCCACCAAAAGTATTGTGTGTTCACATGTGTGAGAGGGTGTTTTCATGGAGGTGGTATGCCCTACTTCAAGAATATATATACACATCTTTTACACCAGGCGAATCCCTTTTGAGAGAGATGGTATATACGCCGAAAACATAGTATAATATTTTGTGATGAGGCATCTTCTACCTTTTCAAAAAGTTTCACAATTCAAACCATCCTTGTTGTTACATAGCGTTTGGATTTAAGCACTTCTATCCATGTTTGTTAATGAGATGGCCATTAAGTGTCATTTCAACTCAAAAAACTATAGTTTTAGGCGGCATGGTTCTAATATAACTAAAACTGTGTCATTTTGTTCACATCATAATTTTTTTTTTCTAATAAAATTTGTTTAGTTTGTTAGTTTTTCCTTTTATCTGTTTCCATTGTTTCTTCCCTTTTTCCCCAATAACATGACCAACAAATCTTTAGTTTAATTGTATTATAAGCCTTTTCTATCCAAAAAAAAAAAAAAAAGTCTTTCATCACGACAATATGTCTATGCCTATTTCTCTTTTGTTTTTGTTCCTTTCTTTCTTTTGCCCCGATCTCACTTTGATATATAGTGTTTGGTAGTTTTTATGTCAAAATTATGTAGTTAAATGATTAAATTTATAATTTTGTAATAATTTAAACTTCTGGAAAAACTAGTAATTTAACTTGATATTTTAACAAGTGGTTTTAAGTTCGATCATTCTCTTTTTCACCCTACATCTCACTTAAAATCCCATGTGTTATGCCTCATCTATTAAAAGGTAGTTTAAATCCACATGTGAAAGGGGTGTTAGAATTTTGTGAGGGGTGTTAAAATTTTTGTAATTTGAGACCACATGTGAGGGGGAGTGTTTTTTTAGAATTATGCTATCAAGGAATTTTGATTCCATCTAGAGTCTAGATCTACCCCCCTCAACTAGAAAGGAATGTATGAGTTGATTTAAAGGTCAATTAGGTCTCATTTATCTGAATTTTTTTAGTTTATTTAACTTGTATATAACTTTTTAAGTTTTTTTTTTTTTTTTTGTACAACTGAATCTTTGTTTAATTTATTTTTTAAGTCTAGAATAAATTGTTTGATAAGCACTTTAAAACGACATATGGTGGATGATGATCATGATCTTGATATATAAGGGAATGTATCCAATAACCATCTTTCATTTTTTTTCATTAACAATAATCATCTATATTTAAATAAGAAATGCTATATCCACAATATTTTCACAACTAGTCTTAAATGGTAGTTGTTATTGGTTGTTGCTAATGGGCAAAAAAATAATTCTAATGACAAGTTCAAATTAGATCCAATAATAACTTACTATCTATAATTTTATGTGAAAATGTTGTGGTATCACTTATCATATTTAAATACAACAAGTATGACATGCGAAGAGTCATATACTACGTGTTTTAATTTGGAAAAGTGTAAGGGCTCGTTAATGTTTCACACCAAAGAGGAGAATCCTTTTGCTGTTGTGGTACTGTGAAACTCAAATCAACTGAAAGATAGAGAGGGGTGTGTTTTTTTTTTTTTTTTTTCAAAGGTTCTAGTAATGCTCTTAGAATTTTGTTCGAACTTTGAGTCCAGTCCAGACCAACTTGATCCAAATTAACATTTTGGTAACAGGAACTCTGCTCACTGTGGACCTGTATTGACCGGAGAAGTCTATCATTCCCATGACCATATCCATGAGGCCATGACGATGATAATTTCACTACTTCAGGGCGAAGGCCCGAAGTATAGGACCAATCGTTTTTTTTTTTTTTTACTCTTCTATTGTGAAAAGCCAGAATAGACTCCAAACTTACAACAGAACCGAGGCCCATACAAAGAGTACTTGCTTTGTTGAAGAGCAAACTTTTATTTCCCCAGTGGCACCCATATATAACTATAATATACAAAAGAAAAGGGAGAAAGGGAAGCTTATAAAAGATTGAAAGGCAAAGCTATTAAGTGTGCATTTGAATACCACTTATTTTATTGAAAATTAAAAATAATAAAAAAATATTTTTCGATTACTGTTCACTACTGTTTAGCATTGGTCCATTTGCACCATCATATCTCATGAATAGTGCAAAATGCGCTGAGCTGAAAAAAAATAAAAAAATAGAAAGTAGACGCAAACGTGAAACGTGGATGTGCTAACCAAACGAAGCCTTAGGTACTAATTTGTACTCACATGCCTGAGGTTCCTCTGCTCAACAGTCCACGAAACCTGAAAATATTAATCTTCTTCCAAGAAACATCATTTAATTGTAACTTTAGTTATGGATGTGGAGGATGATCCCCAAAGTTAAATAAAAGGCCATCTTCCCCATCCAAAAAAAAAAAAAAAAAAAAAATCCTCAAGCAAAGATGGACTAGTCTATTCTCTTCTCTATACCTCTATATTGGTAACTCTCTTTTTCCCCAATTTTTATTTTTGTTTTTTGTTTTTAAAAACTATTTTCTATTTCTAGATAAAAAATAAAAAATAAAAACATGTTTGGTAATTTAAAATAGTAAGAAACCAAAAATTGTTTCCAAATCTCAATTTTCAAAAGAAATTGAGAACAGCTAACAAGGTGTTTTCCATTTTGAAAACTCAGAAAAAGCAAGTCCATGTAAATGAGGTACAGGCTTTGAGTTTGAACCTTGGCTGAAACAAATAAATAAATGAAACCAAAAGCACATGAACAAATTCTGAAATGTGCGGCCAAATCCACTGGTCTCTCTCCCTCCTCCAATCTCCATTGTCATCCACAAAATCCTTCCTATTGCACCGCCATTGTTGAACCAACCATCAACCTATTTGCTCAGCCAAAAACCTTCAGTAAGCCACCAAATCATAAACCCAACATTCTCATGCGAAAGTGAAAGCCATAGGAGGTTATAATCGGAATAAAATATGTGCTTGCAGGGAATTCGTGATATTCAAATTTATACTGCAATTGCTATTTGCAAAACGAATTCACCGTGTTAGAAAGCTTTAATATGTTTTACATAGGAAGTGGAGACCATGACATTATGACCTATGCTGTGGGATTATATCTCATGTTAAGCATTTGGTTGTGTTTGAAAGATACATGTAGGACTGTTTGTTACCGTTGTCTAAACAATAGTTTTCAGTGTTTAAACAACATTACATGAATAGACCCCAATCTTCCCCACTTATTATATTGAAGAAACCTATCTTTTCCCTTTGACCATATGTATAAACCTAGCTGCATGGCTAAAGCCTCATCTTTCTCCCTCATTTTTATGTTAGGCTAAAAGATGCAATCATGGTTGTGATCTCTGGTAAGGCCTTTTAGATTTCTAATTGCCTTGGTCCTGGCAAGGCATGATAGGTCCATGCTTATTGCGAAGGGGGGGGTGCATGATTAGAACTTTGGGTCTAGGTGGATGAAAGCTTTAGGACACAAGGAGGAATTATGGTACCCTAAACTGGTCAATTTCTTCCCCACTTATTATATTGAAGAAACCTATCTTTTCCCTTTGACCATATGTATAAACCTAGCTGCATGGCTAAAGCCTCATCTTTCTCCCTCATTTTTATGTTAGGCTAAAAGATGCAATAATGGTTGTGATCTCTGGTAAGGCCTTTTAGATTTCTAATTGCCTTGGTCCTGGCAAGGCATGATAGGTCCATGCTTATTGCGAAGGGGGGGGTGCATGATTAGAACTTTGGGTCTAGGTGGATGAAAGCTTTAGGACACAAGGAGGAATTATGGTACCCTAAACTGGTCAATTTCTTCCCCACTTATTATATTGAAGAAACCTATCTTTTCCCTTTGACCATATGTATAAACCTAGCTGCATGGCTAAAGCCTCATCTTTCTCCCTCATTTTTATGTTAGGCTAAAAGATGCAATCATGGTTGTGATCTCTGGTAAGGCCTTTTAGATTTCTAATTGCCTTGGTCCTGGCAAGGCATGATAGGTCCATGCTTATTGCGAAGGGGGGGGTGCATGATTAGAACTTTGGGTCTAGGTGGATGAAAGCTTTAGGACACAAGGAGGAATTATGGTACCCTAAACTGGTCAATTTCTTCTAGGAGGAGAAGAAATTATGGCACCCTTAACTGGTCAATTTCTTCTGGTAGGTGCTTCTAACAATCGGTTTAGATGGTCCACTTCCTAATTGGAAGGGATAAGGAGGCGGATGTGTAAATGAGTAGTGCTACAAGTACTATAAGTTTTATTCCATTTAGCTTACAAACTAATGCGTTACCAATCATAAAATGACAAACTAAATATTCATTTATGATGTAATTGAAGCCAACCAATCACATTAATTTCCATGTCAGTTTATAAGTTTTATGTAGTAAAACTTGTATAGCATTTTCAGGTGTATATTGGAGTGCTAATCTTGAAAATCTTCTGCAATGATAGATGAGATACATAGTAGGCAGGAGGAGAGTTGTTTAGGGTAGAGAACGTGGGTATTTTGTTTCAAAGAGGGGGGTTGTATTTGATCTGGGAGGGATAGCAAGGGGCAGGTATTTTTGAGGTGTAGACTTTTTACACATCTTGAAATATTGGACTAGAGACAATAACCTAGCTTGGTTAGATGAAATGAGCTGCCCAATGATCTTGGTCTGATGTGTGTGATGAGCTTGCATAGATTGAAGTTAGGTAGAGAACTAGCTTGAGAGAGAGAGAAGAGAGTAGTGATGAAGATGAAATGAAACACAAAAAGAGATAGAAGAGTTATTTAGTAAGCGGGAGGAGAATTGTTTAGGGTAGAGAACGTGGGTATTTTGTTTCAAAGAGGGTTTGTATTTGATCTGGGAGGGATAGCAAGGGTCAGGTATGTGTAAGATGCAGGCTTTTTATACATCTTGAAATATTGGACTAGAGACAATAACATGGCTTGGTTAGATGAAATGAGCAGCCCAATGTTCTTGGTCTGATGTGAAGTTGGGTAGAGAACCAGCTTGAGAGAGAGAGAGAGAGAGAGAGAGAGAGTAATGATGAAGATGAAATGAAACACAAAAAAAGTGAAGGGTAAAGTGGAGGATCACTTTAGTCAAGAAGTTGAAGAATGAAATTCAAAATAAAATTCAAAATTTTATGGATAAATTAAAATTGTCTATATGAGTAATGAGACATGACTCATTGGTGTTAGGGATAAATTAAATTTTTTGGGATTGCATGATTCTATTTGTAAGTTTTTCAGGGAGGGGGGCCAAGATTATAAATTTTGGGATCAACATAGGTGCAAGAGCACTAGCAATAGTGTTGCTAAATAGCTATATAGCTATTTTTAGCACCACCAATTCTAAAAAGTGGCTACAATAGTGGAACTTGTTAGGTTCTAAGAATTAGGAACTAATGTATTAGAACTTCAATTTGTAATGTTGGCAAACTATGATCAAAACATTCTTTAAGTCTTGTGTTAGACTTGCTCAAAGTATGGCTTTTTATGTAAAGTTGGAATTGAGTTGACTGCAGAATTACTGTGCACTTTCTGCTTGACTCGATCGATCGAGAATTAGACTCTATCGATCAAAAATCGTGCAGAACGTTTTTCTGCAGAAAATTTCCAACTCAGCCCTAGCCCATTTAATATATAGGGTTTTATGTTTTGCCCTAAGTATATAAGGGAAAACCCTAGCCACGTTTTTAGAGTTCTGAATGCTGTGTTTGTGAATCTATTTGATAGATCTAGAGGTGTTTACCTTCACATACACTTAGGGTTTCCAAACTCAAGATTCATGTCAAGAGGTTGGTAAATCATATAGTTGCAGAATCAAAAAAGTTTCAAGATATACAAGCGGGTGTGCTTGTGAATTGCTGAAGAATTCAAGGAAAGGAGTCTGTGGATCTCGGAGCTGTCACGTGGTCGTGATAGTAAATTTCCTACACTGCGTAGCAATAGGATGTTAGTGGTCTAAGTCTTATTGTGTAAACTTCGATTCTTTCATAGTGGATTCAGTTTTACCTTGAGGATAGCTAGGTTAAATCCTCCCCAAGTTTTTACCGGTGTTGTTTCCTGGGTCATCATATCATGTGTTATTTATTATTCCGCACTTTTACATGATTTGATTTATTTGTTATAACCTAGATCTGTTCAAATTACCTAAGTTAATCACTTGGCTAATTCTCTAGGTTAATCTGTTGGGTTTAAGGGGTCTAAACAAACTTACAAGTAGTATCAGAGCGGGTAGCTTTTGTTTTTGATCTTTTGATCTTTTAGCTGATCCTTGACCCCTGTTGTCATGGAACACAGACACTCTCTTGTTGTTCTACCTCACTTTGATGGAAACAACTATGCTTATTGGAATGTAAGGATGAAAGCATTTCTGATATCCATTGATGAGAGAGTTTGGAACTCCGTTAAATACGGATGGGAGAAGCCCACTACTCCTATGAGTGAGTGGCAAACTTCTCAAAAGGAGGCAGCTGCTTTCAATAGCAAAGCTATGAATGCTATTTTCAATGCTGTCTCTATGGAGGAATTTAAGAGAATCTCTAATGTTGAGATTGCTCATACTGCTTGGAATATCCTCCAGACTGTGCATAAAGGCACAAAGGCAGTTAAGATTAATAAGTTGCAGCAATTGACTATTAGATTTGAAAGCATTAGAATGAATGATGATGAATCTTTTGATGAATTCTATGCTAAACTGATTGATATAGTTAATTCTGCTTATAATTTGGGTGAAATCTATGATCAACCTAAAATTGTTAGGAAAATTCTTAAATCTTTGACTGAGAATTTTAGACCCAAAGTGACTGTCATTACTGAAAGCAAGGATGTGGACTCCATCCCTGTTGAAGAACTTGTAGGATCTCTTCAGTCCTATGAGTTGGACCTACCCAAAACAAACAAATCCAAATCAATGGCTCTTAAGTCTGTTGATAATGTTGAGAATGGTGGATTTGATGATGAACTCTCAGCTACAGAGATTGCCTATCTTGCCAAGAACTTTAGAAACTTTCTTAGGAACAATAACAGAAGGGCAAGAGACAAGAATACCGTTGAACCTAGAAATTTTAGGAGGAATAATCCCACTAAGGTTAATAACACTGAAAAATCTAAAGAGAAAGTATGTCAACCTTCTAATAATTCTTTGGGACAACAATGTTATAGATGTCAAGGGTATGGTCACATGAAATCTGAATGTCCTCCATACTTGAAGTCTAAGGGTAAGGCTATGGCTGTGACTCTTAGTGATGATAAAGTTTCTGACAATGAATCCGCTAGTGATGAGGATGGAAACTTCATTGCTTTCACTGCTACTACTGTAATCAATAAAAGCGTGTCTGTTAAAGAGAACCCTTCTGATGGGGAACTTTCTGAAGATGCAGATTTACAGGAAGCCTATAATAAACTTTGCAAGGTTGCTGCAAAGGATGCCATGAATGTTGATTTAGGCTTAAAGAAAATTGCATCTCTTGAACTTGATAAGAGGAATTTGCTTGTTAAATTGTTTGATGCAAATGAGCTTTTGAATAATGTGAAAACTAAGAACATGCTTTTACTTGATAAAGTTAAATGTTTGGAACTTGAATTATCTGTTACTAGAGAACAAATTAATAGGTCTGCAAGCTCCAAACTTGATCACATGTTGAGTGTTCAAAAGTCTCCTTCTGACAAGACTGGCTTAGGTTTTGTGGAAAGCATCTCTGTGCTTGAACCTTTTTCTACAAAATTTGTTCCCTCTTCTAAACCCCCTAAGAGTGAGATTGTTAAACCTTCGGTGAGTGAACCTGTTAAACCTGTAGATGTTACTCCACCTAGGAAGATTAGGGTTGATCTTCAAGAGTCTCATTCTAGAGCTTCTACTTCTACTAAGGGCAAGTTGCATGATAAGCCTGCATGGGTTTGTCATTTTTGTGGAAAGCCTGGACACATTCGTCCAAATTGTTTCAGGTTGCAAGCTGCAAAGCGAGCAAATAAACCTAAAGTACCTGTGCCTCAAGCACATGACCCTATGGTACTTATTGGTGAATTGGTAAAGGCGTTAAACCTTTATCCCAATCCTGGAGTTGGTCAAAATTCTAATATGAATCATAACTCCAATGCAAGAGTTGCATCTAAAAGGTTTTGAATGCAAAAGACTCGACCTAATTGAGTCTGTCTGACATGGTCCTTGTGCTTTATTGCTCTATCTGTTGTGACCTTTGTTTCTAGGATTTGCGTTGCATAACATTCATGCATTTCATTCTAGGATGTTTGTTTCTTTTATATATATATATATATATATAAAATTTGCAAATTATGTTTTTGCTATTTTTTTCTTGAAAGTGAAGACAAGGTTGGTCAATCAAATTTTTATATCATGTTTATGTACCTTGTTTAGTTTTGATGCACGTATTTCTATTGCACTTTACTAGCTAAAGTTTTGTTGTGCATGTTGTGTGGGAAGATGCTATATTTGTTGATCACATGATCTTGATCTTGAAGTCTTATGTCTTTGATTGTCGGACTTGGTCTTATTGAGAAAGGCATAAATAACCATCTCACCACTGTTTACTAGCCAATCATGAACACCTTAGTGCATATTGTAAGATTTTGTACTCGAGAAAGTGTAGCACATGCACAAAAAGAATATAAGGTGTAACCTCTAAATAAAATTGGTGTGTACATTATTGAGCTATAATAATATCTCAAATCTAATAAAATTGGTGTGTACATTATCCCGGCTATATTATTAAGTTTCTAATTAATTAAATTGAATATTAATTTTGAGGCATATCAAGAAACTTACATGATTGCAAGCTTTTATTCTAGGATATGTGAGAGTTATATGATGTAACTCTTTAAGTAATAGTCTCTTTTAAATTCATGTGATGGATTTTGTAGATATTGTGATTGATGACTATGTGCATATCACCTCACATGTTTCTCAAGCGTATGCTAGTTGCACACACTACACAAGTTATTCTTTGCTAGACTGTGTACATGTTTGTGTGTGTTTTTGGTCTGACCAACCTAGTTTGAATATTTCTGAAAATTGATGCAAAACTTGTTTGCCTGTTTAAATGGTTGAGGGATATTAAGAGAAAATCTTACTTTGAAAGTTCTGGGTTAAAAAACATGAGTTTTTGGAAAACATTTCATCTCATACTCATGCATTCTTTTCATAAAATCTAATACTTTGAGGAGTTTTTTGAACTAATATGTTTCGCTTTTTCAAAAATTCAATTTTCCAGAATTTCGATCGATCGAGTCTGTTTTTCGATCGGTCGAAATTGTTTTTAAAATCTCAGAAAAGTCTCTGTATGTTTCGATCGGTCCTCGATTGGTATTGGATCAATTGAAGGATTTTCGACCGATCAAATGTAATTTTCAATCGATCGAAAATCGGGCTGAGTGTTTTTAAAAAGGATCTTTTCTCACGTGTTCTTCACTTTTTCAAAATCTTTTCAACTCCCTTTTGTCTCTCACCAACCGGTCAACAAGATTTTTGCTGTTTTTGTCGTTTTCGTCCGTTCTTTTTGCATCAATCCTCTCTCCCAAGACCGGTAAGACTCTTTTGCCCCTTCTTTTGCTTTTATTTTCATGTTTCATGCATTATTTTCATGCATTTTGGGTAATTTTCGGCATTTATAGATTTGGGCTTTTTGGAATTGATTTTGGCTCTTTTTCTTTCAAATTAATCATGGGTTTTTGTGGGGACACTATATACAAACACTACAAGTGGTTTAATTTGATTAATTTGGTGTTTTGTGGACTTTTTGAAAATCTAGGGCTTGAAATTGATGAATTTGGGGATTGTGTTCAAATTGATATAAATTGATGAAATTGACTTGTTAGATTGATAATTTAATCATTATATTGAGTTATATAACTGTTGTGTTGATCAATTTATCAATTAATTGTGTTTTGAAAATTGGGTTTTTCAAAATTGGGTATTTTTAATTTAAAACTCATGCTCAAGTTAATTTAGTTAATTTGGATTATATTTGAACTTGTCACTGCATTAGTTCATGCATCATTTGCATATTTTGTTCATGCATCATATAGATTGTTTTTTTCTATATTTTATGCTGTGCTAACTTGCAGTCTACCCTTGGTTTTTGTTTTTGCTCTTCTCTTTCTGTGTCTCTCTTTTCTTTCCTTAGCACCATGCCTAGAAAAACTAGAGCTCATAGGACTTCTGACCCTTCACCTTCATTTGATAGTGATCGGTTTCCTAGTGAGAAGAACCAAGAGACCTATGAGACCTTTAATCTTAGGCGTCATATTTGGGCTGAGCGTAGGGTCATTCTAGATGAGGTTGATCCTGAAGTGAGACGTAACTTTGAGCATAGGGGTTGGTTATCTTTGCTAGATTTTGAGCATCCTCCTCCTGCTACCTTGATTAGGGAGTTCTATTCGAACCTCTTTATCCACATCTATGATACCAACACCTTGGTTAAGGTTTGGTTACGAGGTGTAGAGTATCGCATTACCCCTTCGGTAGTGTCTGACACTCTTGGGGTGCCCATTATTGATCATCCTGTTTTTCCCTATGAGGAGTCTCCACCTCTAGATGATGTTATGTCCTACATCACTGGATCTTCTATCCAGTGGGGTTCTGATCCTCGGATCACATCTGCTGAGCTTTCCGAGCTTCATTACCTTTTCTTTAGGATAGCGTGTCATAACTTGTGGCCCATTTCTCATCTACACACCATCCCTCTTGAGCGATGTGTGTTTTTTTGTATGCACTTGTTACTGATGCCCCTATCAGTTTTCCTCATTTGTTCCTTCGTTCTTTGAACGAGGTACATCGGTCTAGTTCTACGGCTCATGCTTTATTCTTTCCTGTTTTTATTCATAGGATTCTCCTTCATTTAGGTTTAGGTGATTTTCCTGCTTCTGAGCCTGTACACGTTATTGCTCCTATAGGTGCTACCTTTTTGAGGCAAAGGGCTACTCAACTTCGAGCTAGCTCTAAGCGTCCTAGGGTAGAGCCTTCCGGTGTCACTCCACCCCCTTCTTCTTCTACAGATGCTCCTGCAGCTGAGACGTCTGTTGATCCTGCTGCCACTGTTTTGAAACCCGGACCGGACCGGGCGGTTCGACCGGGAAAACCGGGAACCGAAGCAAATTCCGGTTTTTTAAGCCTCAAGAACCGGGCACTGGAGTGAATTCCATGAACCGCCTGAACCGGGGTTGGACCGTACGTTTCATGCAGAACCGGTGGCATGAACCGTGCGGTCCAACCCCAGTTCAAGCAAACCTGTTAAATCCGAAAAATTCAGAAAATGCAGTTGGAAGGACTTGAACCCCGGCCGGTCAAAAATTTGACTAAAGCCTAACCACTCAGCCAAGCTTGTAGTTGGTGCTCAACAATAACAAAAAAAATACTTGAAGTAAACTTAATGCAATTTTTTTTTAATTTTTTTTTATAAAAACAACTTAACACAATTCTATTCTACTTAATTAAATTATCCATCTCTTATAAGGAATATAAAAAAATTATAATTAAAATCCTTCAAAAATATTCAACTTTACTTCAAAAATTAATCATAAATTTTAATGTTTTCATGGTTATTATTTTATTTTATTAACTTTCTTATTTAATTATTAAATACATGCTTGAAAATCATTAAATTTCTCTCACATATATAGATATGTTAGTCAATTTTGCTAGTTTTATAAATTTAATATTTATATTTAGGCTTTAATTAATTATTAAATTAATTATGACATCATCACGGTTCGACCCCGGTTCGACCTCGGTTGAATTTCAAAAACCTTGAACCTCTCCCTTTTACGGTTCAATAAACGGTCCGGGTTTGAAAACCGTGCCTGCTGCTGTTGCTGTTGATGCTCCTCCACCTTCTCCTTCGAATATTTCTGATATTCGTCGGACTTTGGACACTGTCGTGACCGTTCAGGCGGCTCATGGTCAGCTTCTGGTGGATGTCCTTGATGAGCTTCGTGCTTTGAGAGCGGACTTGGCGGGTTTTCGTCGTTCTCCTCCGCCGCCTCCTTTTGATGATGAGTGAGTGCCCTTTGGCAATTCGTCACAAAAAGGGGGAGTGCTTTCTATTGAGGAGTTCATTTTTTGTAGAGGAGATTTTTGTTTTAGGGGGAGTTTTGATATTTTAGTGATACTGAGGAGCTTGTGGAGTTATTAGATTATATCTAGGTGCTTCACTTTGTATTCACTTTTTGGCTCTTGTCAGGATATATTTGGGATACATTTTTATGTATATGTTTCTTGTTTCACTATGCTACTTTGCTTATTGATTTATATTTATGATGTTATTCATGATATATGTCTTTATTTTGTGTCAAGTGAAATCAAGAAGTTCTTTTTTATATTCTTTGTATTTTCCACACATGCGTTTATGTGTTTGTTAAGTGTTACAAGAATATACAGGTTAATTCAGTCGTGCTGCTGTCTACTTTGCAACTGTTAGATAGTAGTTAGGTTGAATTGGTTTAGTGGCTTTTTATTTTGTAATGGGCTGTTTCAATTTGTAAACTTTGAGCTTTTTGTTAAGTCTGTGTTTTTTCACGGATTGTCAAAGGGGGAGTTTGTTAGGTTCTAAGAATTAGGAACTAATGTATTAGAACTTCAATTAGTAATGTTGACAAACCATGATCAAAACATTTTTTAAGTCTTGTGTTAGACTTGCTCAAAGTATGGCTTTTTATGTAAAGTTGGAATCGAGTTGACTGCAGAATTACTGTGCACTTTCTGCTTGACTCGATCGATCGAGAATTAGACTCGATCGATCGAAAATCGTGCAGAACGTTTTTCTGCAGAAAATTCCCAACTCAGCCCTAGCCCATTTAATGTATAGGGTTTTATATTTTGCCCTAAGTATATAAGGAAAAACCCTAGCCACGTTTTTAGAGTTCTGAATGCTGTGTTTGTGAATCTATTTGTTAGATCTAGAGGTGTTTACCTTCACATACACTTAGGATTTCCAAACTCAAGATTCATGTCAAGAGGTTGGTAAATCATACAGTTGCAGAATCAAAAGAGCTTCAAGATATACAAGCGGGTGTGCTTGTGAATTGCTGAAGAATTCAAGGACAGAAGGAGTCTGTGGATCTCGGAGCTGTCAGGTGATCGTAGTAGTAAGTTTCCTACACTGCGTAGCAATAGGATGTTAGTGGTCTAAGTCTTATTGTGTAAACTTCGATTCTTTCATAGTAGATTCAGTTTTACCTTGAGGATAGCTAGATTAAATCCTCCCCAGGTTTTTACCGGTGTGGTTTCCTGGGTCATCATATCATGTGTTATTTATTATTCCGCACTTTTACATTATTTGATTTATTTGTTATAACCTAGATCTGTTTAAATTACCTAAGTTAATCACTTGGCTAATTCTCTAGGTTAATCTGTTAGGTTTAAAGGGTCTAAACGAACTTACATAACTAAATTTAAAAAATTTAGCTCTTCATCTACAATGCACAGCTATAGATAGCTATGCACTATAGCAAAAAGCTAAAACAAAAAAAAAATTTATTAAACTTCCCATTAAAATAATGTTTCTTTTCTTTTTTTTCTTTTCTCTTCCCGTTTTAGCTAATCTCTCTCTCTCTCTTTCTCTCTCTCTCTCTCTTATAGATCAGGTCATGCCCTTGAATCCATCTCTTTTCTCTTTGCTTAAATCGTAATGCCCTTACTGCCACCCTTGATCATCCCTTGAATCCATCTCTGTTCTCTTTGCTCAGATCAGAATTTGGGTGTGTTGGTTGTGATTGGGTTTTTTTGTGTTTGTTCATATGGGTTTGGTGGCTATGGTGGTGGAATGGTGTTTGATTTTTTATTTTTCTTTTCTGTGGGTTTGATGGCTTTGGTGGTGGTGATGGTGGTTGTGGTGGCTATGGGTTTGGTAGCTATGGTGGTGGTATGGTGTTTGATTTTTTTTTTTTTTTTTCTCTGTGGGTTTGGTGGCTGTGGTGGTTTGGTTTTTTAATTTTCTTTTTCTATTGGTTTGGTGGCTGTCGTGGTGATGGTGGTTGTGGTGGTGGATTGGTGACTATGATGGTGGTTTGGTTTTTTATTTTGTTTGTGGATTTGGTTGGGTTTGTGTTGGTGGTGGTGGTTGTGGTTGTGGTTGTGGAGGTTGTTGCTGTTGGAGTGGTAGTGGAGGTGATTATGAGTGGATGAAAGGTTGTTGTGGTGGATATTTTTTATTTAATTTTAATGAGTTTTTT
Source organism: Lithocarpus polystachyus (assembly GCA_033629205.1). NCBI lineage: Eukaryota > Viridiplantae > Streptophyta > Magnoliopsida > Fagales > Fagaceae > Lithocarpus > Lithocarpus polystachyus. The sequence continues at coordinate 51,054,407 of CM066168.1, forward strand.
ATATTATTTTAATTAAATAGCTAAAAATATAGATCCATTGATGTTGGGTGTATTGTAAAGTGGAGGTAAAAATAGATAAAGTCACTTTTGTAGGTAGGGGTATACACGGTTCGGTTCAGTCGGTTTTGGAGAGCTTTTTTGCACCACATCTATAAGGTGCGGTTTCACCACATGCTTAACCGCACCTCACTTTTGGAAGATAAAAATCGGTTTACACAAGGTGCGGTTAATCTTAGCGGCTCAGTACGGTTCGTTCCATTATATGGGCTAGATTTTTAAAAATTAATATTCTAAGCTTTGGGCTTTTAGACTTTTAAAAAATATCTTGCACAATGACTGATTTCATCAGTAACCCAAACAGTGACAGGCATCCTTTTTTTATTTTTTAATATTTATTTTTCAAAAAACACAAGAGTGGTATGACTATAACACACTAACCCACACGGCCACAACAATTTTTTTTATATTTTTTTAATATATTTGTTTCAAATAATGCAAGTGGGAGACATTAGAGTTACTTATAGACAAGACCACCCATACGGCCATAGCATTTTTTTTTTAAATATATTTTTTTCAAAAAATGCAAGTGGGAGACAATAGAGTTACTTATAGACAAGACCACTTAAAGTCTCAGACTATTCTCCTAACACACACACGTTTCTTGACTAAAAAAAGGAGTTCACACGTGACACGTTAACTCTTTTTTTATTCAAAAAAATTTTTTTTTTTGATAAGGATGACCCTGTTCATGGATGAACGTTGCCTCTTCTTAGTTCTTAGAAGTTAGAATGTTAGGCCTCTTCAGTCTTCAGCTCTTCGTAAGTTCAAAGTTCTTATACATATTAACATATATATAAAACATGTCAGGTCAGTTCGGTCTTTGTCGGTGTGCAAATCTCGGCGCCGATGGCCACACCGGTCCAACGTCGGTACTGAAGATCCACCGCCACCCACTATGCCAGAAACCTTCGGCGGAGCTCTGAGCGTGGCGGGGCGGTGCTGTCAGACCAGTTTTGTCTATGCCAGTATATTCTTGAACAGGCCTATTTATAGGTGCTAAATAGCTAAATTTTTAGCTCCACACCCTCCGAGAGGATGAAAAAGTATCCCTTGCCTGAAACCTAAATAAATAATTAAAAAAATCATAAATATAGTTGTTGCGCAACCTTAAATCGCATTAGACCCCTACATGACCCTAAATGAATGCCATAGATAAATTAACTGTAGCATCCTACTTAACCCTTCCATAATAAGAATGAATAGTAATGGTGAAAGAGGGTCCCTTGCCTGAAACCTGGAGAAAGGATTAAAAAATCTGGCCACAGGGCTATTGACTAAATCAGAAATTGAATAGTAGAATTAGAAGCTCTCATCCACTTGTTCCACCTCCATCCTATCAAATAACATGATCACACACTTTCCCAATACCTTATATGACTCTTCAAAGGCATTCATTTGCAATAAGAACCTAATTCAACTAAAACATGGAGAAATGATTAAAAATTCTTGCCAGAGAGCCATTGACAAAAACTGAAATTGAACAATAGAATTACAAGCTCTCATCCAATTGTTCCACCTCCATCCTATCAATTAACATGATCATACACCTTTCTCAATACCCAACTTGCAAATCACTCTAGATATATGACTCTTCAAAGGCATTCATTTACAATAAGAACCCAATCCAAAATCTGATGTTCCTCCACAAAAGCATTATGAGTCATTGATATATAGTACGACCCTCATTTTATTGGCTAACATCTTTGACAATAATCTATAGATATTGCCCAGAGGGATCATAGGATGGAAATTCCTTATAGTGATGGCATTATTCTTTATGGGAATTATTGTCGAGAATAGGGCATTAAGGAATTTTTAATACACAACTCCTATGGAAATTCCCAAAAATAGTCATAACATCATTCTCAACTGGTGTGGTCAAAGGCAATAGGCAACCTAAATTCTAAATATAATCATTATACATATAGAGTTATATCTAATATATCTAATGTAAGGCAATAAGGGAATATAATAATCAAATTTCTCCCACTCTCTTCCTAGTAAATAAAAGCTTGTCTATAAAACTAGGTTTTGGAATAGTTACTGCGGTTTGTAAGTGAAAAGAGTACAAGAGAAAAAATAAATAAAAACTAACCCCATTACAGATATTGTTAATCAAGAAAATTAAAATAAACCCAACTCCATTACAGATTGTTCTTCAACAAAATTAAAACCTAAATTATATATCTTGTCCATCAACAAACTAAACCACACCAAGCCACTCTTACCTTTGCAATCTTAATTCTCTGCCGCAGCTTTTCTTTGACTCTCACGCAATGCAATCTGACGAGAAATTGATAAAAATTAAAAGTTGAGGAGAAATGATTATAAATTAAAAGAAAATTGACACATTGAAGGAATGCCCTAGTGGACTACCCACCAAGCCAACTATGCGAAGAAGGAGGAGGTAAGAAAAATGAAAAAAATCGGTATGAAATTTAGAAGGTATTTGAAATGACATTTATTAATAAAAAAATTTTAGTTGAAATGACATTATTTATCATTTATATATATTTATTTAAAGATTATTTATCATTTATAATTACGATGTGAAATGAAATGATGCATAGTTAAAGAGATCCAGATTTCTATGTTCTATGTGTTTGGGGAGAGGGAAGGGTGTCAAATAGACGGGTTTAGGTGGGTTTGTGGCAGGTACATACCTAGTAGAGGATCCAATAACGTGTTGAGAGCAAGTATAGGAAGTTTGACAATGTTACCTTCAAAAACTTCCTATACTTACTTTCAAAATTCCTATACTTACTCTCGACGCGATATTTATAGAGTAAGTAGTTTATAGGAAGTTCGAGAGTAAATAGTAAGTAGTTTATGGCTGGAAATAGCATGTTTTGAGAGGCCAGAGTTGTGATAAAGTTGTGACCCAAAAAAGACATATGGACCCAATAAATGGGCCCAGTCCCCCTGGCCCAAAATCGGTATGAAATTTAGAAGATATTTGAAATGACATTTATTAATAAAAACTTTTTGGTTGAGAACTAAATCTGAAGATACATTTTAATTCCAACCATATCAAAGTAAATAGTATAGAAGATACCTTTTTCATGCATTTTCTTCTTGGGCCCTCAATATTGGTACACCCTACACTTGTGCTAGACAATGTTGGCATTTCTTGAACTTCTTGTCTGATAGGTCATGCTTCTTCCCCACAAAATGCAATGACAATCTTCTTGGACTTCCTATAAACTACTTACTCTAGAAATATCGTGTTGAGAGTAAGTATAGGAAGTTTGAAAGTAAGTATAGGAAGTTTTTTTTCACAAAAAAAAAAAGTATAGGAAGTTTTTTGAAGGTAATTCAAATATGATCATTGCAATAGTTTTTTGAAGTTTGAAAATAAGTATAGGAATTTTTTTTTTCACAAAAAAAAGTATATGAAAATCTATTGCACTTATCACAAAAAATCCAAATAAGATAATTTAATTTATAACCTGTTTGGACGGAGGGGAAGCAGAGGGAAGTAGAGTAGAGGGAGGGATAGTAAGTTAAATTATCTTATTTGGATATTTTTTAATGGAGGAGGGGGAGAGGTTTGGAGGAATTAAAATTACTTCTAATATCTCATTTTTAATTCCCCAAATTGTAGAGATTTGGAGGGAGAGTAGAGCATAGAAATACTTGACCAAATAAATTACCCAATTTACCCTTACCATATTAACAAAATTACAAATTATGAAAAAACTAATTATTCCCCTTCCCCTTACTTGATTTTAAAAACATCCAAACAATGTGGAAGATAACCATTCTCCTCTACTCTCCTCCTCACTACTCTCTTCTCCTCTAGTCTGCTCTATTCTCCTCTCCCTCTAAACTTCCAAACATAGCATTATTCTCTCCCCCTTTACTTTACTCCTCTCTACTCTCCCTCCATCCAAACAAGCTATAATTAAATTTATTTTCAGATGCTAGCCTCTTCTTGGACACTTTCTCATAAGTGATCTTTGACTTTCCCATGCCTGCTTGAAGAAAAGGGTTTGGGGATTTGGAGAAAAAATTTTTGCTATACGTCTGATCTTTGGATTTGGGGAAAACACTTTTGATGAACGTCTGGTCTTTACGCCTTTTGTTTATGCCTTTATAGTGTAATAAAACCTACCCAGTGAGACTAATGGGTCCGTTTGGATATCGCTTATTTTACTGAAAACAGAACACAATAAAAAAATAATAAAAAAGTTCATGTTCAAGCGTTTGGCACTGTTCATAAGCCTAAAATCACTATTCATGGACAATGAACAGTGCCAGACGCACGTCCAGGAAAAAGAAAGAAAAAAAAAATGCAAAAACACAACGTGAAAAATGCCAAATCCAAACAAAGACTAAACAACTTGTAGTGTAAGTGGATTTCCAGTTAGGCCTTGTGGCTCAAAATGAGTTTTGATTTTTAAATGGCTTTGAGTATTTTGGGTTTAAATTGGATTGGAATGGGTTTTCAGGTTGGGTCATTTGTGAGTTTGGTTTGGATTCCATATTAATTTTTTGCTTGGGCTTTATGGATTTAAATGGGTCTTCTTTAGATCGTGAATACGATTACATTGTGGATTTTGCACAATATCTACTGTATTAATATAAATAAACTATTTATATTAAACATTTATATATTTCATATTTATATTAGATTTTTTTTTTTTTTTGTCTTTGTTCTATGAATATTTCTATAATTTGGATGATCGGATTTTATTTTCATATATTTAAATAATTAAAAATAAAATCATTTAAAATTCTAATATTATGAGAATTGATTGATTGAATTTTGTGTTGTACCTGATAGAATTGATTGAAATGAATTTATATATTTGATACAATTATTATTATGTTCGGTGTATCATTACTAATGCACCTACTAAATGAGCACTAAAATAAAGTTGAAAAATGGCCCCATCCACCTCCAACAACTTAGCTTCCAGGCTATTGAATTTTATACTATTTTATTTAAAAAAAATCTATCAAGCAGGATTAATTAGGCTAATTAAGGTTCAGTGCCCTAGCAATATCCAAATGAAGAATAGATTTTAACTGTAATTTACACTCTAAAGTTTGGGGAAATTTTGATTTACCCCCTAAAGTTTCACAATTCGTATCTACGCACCTATTGTTACATAGCGTTTGGATTTAAGTCATTCTATTCATGACGTTGATGAGATGGCTGTTAAGTGTTATCTCAACTCAGAATCATTAAAATTATGTCATTTTGTTCACATAAGAAATTTTTTAATTTAATTTTTCCTATTTTTTTTGTTTTTCCTTTTACTCCTTCTGTCTCAAATTATTGGTCATCTACTCATCTATTCCATTTACGGATGTCTCAAAATAATGTCAAGTTTTGTAAAATTAAAATCCTTCAATTTACTAAATTTCTATTATACCCCTACTTTATTCCCAAAGGCATTAAAAAAAAAACCAACAAACATTTAAAAAAATCTATCTAATTTGGGCACCTTTTTAGTTGCCTTATTAAACAACTCTAAAAAAAAGTTGTGTTGGTTTATAATTAGGAATACTCTAGTTCTAGTTTGTAATGAGAACTATGAATTATACAGGCAATAAAATATTGCTAATAATTTTCACTTAATTCTTTTTTGGCCGCCACAATAATAAAATTTCCACTCTTGAATTAGCGAAAGTAAAATTCATGGCTTGGAGTTAATAGAAATTGTATTTTTGAATTGGTCTTGCAAGTTTACCCTGTAAGTACAATTGGTTTCTTATATTTTCATAAGGAGCTTAACTTCTTTTAGTGGTATTGCTTACTTGACTAACAGAATAATGACTTACCTTTAATTTTTTTTAATGGCATAGTGTATCTTTTAATTAAAAAATTGCAAAATTGAATTTACTCATAAGAACCTTCACGAATCAAATGGGTAACCTAAATTAACCAAATCACATATGAATCTCCAAGTCCACAATTTGGAGAGAGAGAGAGAGAGATTGAACCCTAGACTTATCGTCTTCCTCCACACTATGCCACCTCCTATGATGGTGATGGCGTTATCCTCCATGGGCCACTTTGTTAAATAGTCATGCTTGTACAACCACTACCCTTCACCTACCCTCTCCTCTCTGGCCATCCCATCTCAATGGATTATATGAGTTAATTTAAAGATCAAGTAGGGCTCATTTATCATAATTTATTTAGTTTATTTAACTTATATATAACTTTTTAAGTTTTATTTATAGTACAAATGTATCTTTGTTTAATTTTTTTTTAAGTGTCGTAAACTAGTGAAAATAAACTATAAGTTGAGTTGCTAAGCAGAGCAAAATTATTACGACTGTAAAGCCAAAGAAGGAATAGATGTCAGTACCGTAAATGAGAACTCACAATCACAATATTTTTCTCGGTACCTTTTTTTTTTTTTTTGGAATAATGAAATTATGTATTAGTTTTTCGTAATGGGTTGAACTGGTTACAACTTTGAATGATTTTGGATTTTTTTACTTTTATTTTGTTTTTTAATATGCTTTTTGTTGAATAATTTTTTCACTTGTTTGATCTAGTCTTATTTTTGTTTGGTTTAATAATTGTAATTAATTAAGCTCTTTTTTGGGGGTTAAGCATTATGATTTGGAGGCCATAATTATTTTTTGAGTAATTACATCCATATGTTCACAATAAATCTTATATGGAGAGGTGCTACGTCCACAATATTTTTACAACATTTTCACAACAAATCATAGGTGGTTAGTTGTTATTGGTTCAAATTTGAACCTAACACTAAGATTACTTTTTTGCCCCAATAACAACAACCTGTCACAGAGGATTTGTTGTAAAAATATTGTGGATATATCATTTCTCATCTTATATGATAAGTTTCTTGTGGGTATAAAAGAGATGTTAGTGTTGGACCCAAATTAAAATCAGCAACAACTTGCCACATAAGATTTGTTATGAAAATGTTGTAGATGTAACATTATATTCATTATTCTTATTTTTATTGAACCCAAATTCTTGTGATTATTAAGTCAGGGTATTCAAAATATTTTTAGGATGGTGAAAATAGGCTATTTTAGTGTGTGTGTGTTGTGTGTGTGTGTGTTTAAATAAATAAATATATAAATAAATATATATATATATATATTAACTCTAAGCAATATTACACCACTTAATATTTTTTAATTGAATACGAATTTTGACAAATCCACTATTAGATTACATTAATTTCGTATATTCTCCATGCTTGCAAATTTTCATGGTGATCAAAGATTAATAGTCATGTCATTAACTAAATGTTTAAATTTAAGTTTTTGTAATTTAAAATAATGCATAAAATATGAGTTTATAGATCTAATGGTAAACTACTTCTGATTGCCATAAAAATTGGTATTCATGTTAAGAACATATAGAACATGTTATTCAGCGATTGGGTTCAAGTTACATTTGGTGTAACTCTAAGCAATGTTACATTGCCCAATAACTAGTTAATGAATTTATATTTTAAAAATTTCACCGTTGGATTACATGTTCTATTTAAACTACAAAAACTTGAATTTATACAATTGATAAATGGCATGACTATTGATCTTTAATCACCTTGAAATTTTGCAAGTATGGAGAATATACAAAGATAATGTAATCCAACAGTCTATTTATCAAAATTCACTTCCAATTAAAAAATAGTTTTTAATGTTGCTGTTTACGCTTGACTTTAGCTTCAAAAATGTGAAAGAAAATCCAGCCAAAATTGGCATTTTTGCCCTTTTTTTTTTATAGACATTTTCAGTGCTTTTCACTCTTAAATCCATAGAAAAACCAACAGACTAGGCAAGCTCCTTATGAGCTAATATGAAGTATTATTAAATTTATATTAGATTTACATGATTTATAGTTTCTAGACTTCCATATCACCTCTATCTCAATATATTAAATATTACTAGATTTGTTTTCATTGCTAAATTATCTTTTGATTTAAGAATAATACATTTGCATAGGAATTTGCTATTTATTAATTTATTTTAAAAGTGATTTTTATTTAATCAAAATAATTTCTACTTGAGGGATTATTATACAATATTTATTCATGTTGATTTATGCTATACTATTTTTTATTAACCTTATAATATCATGAAAAATTTATTTGAAAGTTTGTTTCAATTTTTTAGATATTTTAGTTAATTTTGCTAATATTTACAAATTTAATACCTTTATTTTATTTTAATTTAATTAATTACTAAATTAATTATAACATTATCACGGTTCAACCTCAGTCAAACCTCTGATGAATCTTAAAAACCTTAAACCTCCCCTTTTACTGGTTTTTTGAATGGTCTGGGAATGAAAACCATGTTTTTTATTATATTAAGGAGTTAGAACAACACTGGCTGATGCTTTTCTTCAAGTTAGTCTTCAACCACTAAGCTTCTTCAACAAATAAGATTGTAGGGCATCTGTCATGTGAGTTGTTAACTTCTCATTATACTATCTATCGAATTCATCCATCAATGCTTTTGAATCCTTAAGCTTTGTGCTTGAATTTGCTCATTCCATATTCGGGTTATGATGTTTGAAAGACAACTAATTGAGATGGCCCTAAATTTAATGATTCAAGAGTAAAGCCGTACCGAATGAGCTTACTTCTTTGTAGGGTTTTACTTGGGGTCAATTGGGAGCATTTATTTATTTGAGAACTAAGTCAAGGATTTTATTGATCAAGAAACTAAAGAAAATCATGGGTTAGAAAAGAAATTATATATTCAGGAACATCTTCTAACCAAACTTGATATTCCTTGAAGGACTTTACCTTCCTGGCACAAGCACGGGCAACTTTAATGGCTTGTTTGGAAGTTTAGAGAAGGAGGAGAGTAGAGGAGAGTAGAGGGAAGGAGAGTAGTGGAGAGGAGAGTAGAGGAGAATGATTCCCTTCTACATTGTTTGGATGTTTTTAAAATTAGGGAGGGGGAAGGGGATAATTAGTCCTTTATAAAGGGTAATTTTGTTAATTTAGAAAGGGTAAATTAGGGAATTCATTTAGCCAATAACTTATTTATTCTACTCTCCCTCCAAATCTCTCCAATTTGGAGGAATTAAAAATGAGGGGTTAGAAGGAGTTAAAACCCCTCCAAATCCCTCCCCCTCCTTCCTTAAAAAACTTCCAAACAAGGTAATTGAATTACTCTCCCTCCCTCTACTCTACTCCCCCTCCTTTTTTTAACTCCCAAACAGGCTATAAGGTTGTTGCCATTGCATTTCATATGGCTAAAACTAGCATAGCGAGGGGATGAATTCAACTTTTTGCAATCGCCTTGTGTAACTCCCAAAAAAAAAAAAAAAAACACCAAACATTGTCGTCCATATCTTTTTTTTTTTTTATCCTGTCTGTTGAAGAAACTACGATTGGCTCAAATTAACAATTCAAGGAGAGATGGCAATTATTATGTAATTTTGGATTGATTGAAGGGAAATATTTCATTAGTAGATGTGGCCAACGGGTCAAGTTGAGTTAATTGATTCGGATAAAATATAGGTCATTTTAAGTGGGATAGAATTTAGAAACGAATTAAGACAATCTACTTTCATAAGAGAATGCAGGAGAGAGTATGACAAGTTTTCACAGAATGAGATTATCTAGCAAAATTAAATGAAAACTTGTCATACTTTCACATGTTCAGTTGTTATATTGAAAAATTGTTCAGCATTTAAATATACTTTCATTGTAGCCCTCTAAGAGAATGCAGGAGATTGTCTTCATACTTTCCAGTTACTCAAAGAAAAATGAAAAGAAGATTGAAAGCAATTCCAAAACTAAGAATTAAGAAAAACTACTTTCATTGTAGCCCTCTAAAAAACTACTAATTTTCTATAATTTGATTAAGTTGGACACAAGTTTGATGATTTAAGATTTAAGAGAGAGAGTCTACCCTTTCAGTAAAAAAAAAAAAAAAAGATTTAAGAGAGAGAGAGAGAGAGAGAGAGAGAGAGAGAGAGGAGAGAGAGAGAAATACGGAACAAATATATGAGCATCAAATATTAAATCTTCAGCAACAGCTTTGTCATCAATACATCAATACCTGGGCTTCAAAGTTGCGCAAACCATGTTAGAGCCGAACCCACTAGTCACTAGATTCAATCAATCGATCAGTAAATCTCACCTCTATCTCCCCTATCATCCTTCCCCCCCCCCCCCTCTCTCTCTCTCTCTCTCTCTCTGAAACCAAAGCCCTAAGAGCAACGAAGACCAAGATTGTCCGTCGATTTGTATATGGGACATGTTTGTTAATCTGGATTTGCTGTGTTTGTAGCTGTTTGGTGGTGGTGGTGGGTAGGCAGTGGTGGAGGCGAGTTAGCAACGATAACGGATTGGCTGGCTTTTGCTTGTGATTGCTGGGTGGGTTTGAATTGGTGGTCATGTGTTTAAATTGGCCGGCTACATTAAGTTTAGGTGGTTGTTGGATGTAAATAGTGTCGTGAGACCCATTTTTAATGAAAATTTTACTGAAAAAAAAGAGGTTTGTGGGTTCTGTGAACAATGTACGAGACTTACTGAAAAAGCATAAAAGCCACAAAAACGTGCTTCTCAAAAAAAAAAAAAAAAAAAAAAAAAAAAAAAAAAAAAAAAAAAACGCAAACATAGATGCAGTTTCAGCACTATCCAAACAGGTACTAAATAGCAACCACGTCTAGCGTTTTAGCACGTCCAGCGTTTTTGTAGGTCCTGTGCACCTTTCACGGGACCCGCAAGTACTTTTTTTTTTTTTTTTTTTAGAAAAACAACTTTCAAACTAGATCCCACGGTACTATTCACACATTTAAAAATTATTTTGCTACAATGTTTTCAGTTTTCAGCAATAAACAGTATCCAAACAAACCCAAGAGGCTCTTTTTGCATATTTGGATGCTAATGCATAGTTCCTTTTTATGTCCTTCAGGGAGGGAAATTTGAAATTTCCCACTAGCGATTTTGGTTTTCCTTTGAGGTGGGTATATCATATATGTAATGCAACTATTTTGTTAATGGTGATTCTAATAAATATTATAATATAAACCTATTACTCACACTATGTTATCATCTACCATTAATGGCTTGCCACCTCAAACATTACTTTATGATTCATCAATTACAATTACACGATCATAAACAAAACAAAAAAAAAAAAAAAAAAGCAAACAAAGAAACAAAAAAACAAAACATAACTTTGTAGTTTTACAAAAGCATCTAGTATTATAAGAATAGATCTTGGTTGAACCTGGACTGGCAAATTTAAAACAATCCTACTTAATGAGTTCGCCCATTATTCTTGAAGGAGACTTAGAATTGGTAATCAAGTCCCCATGCAGTGAAGAGAGCTCCCTTACTTCGTTTGGACATACTCTTGAGTCAACAAAGAATATGATAGAAGCAAACCATATTTCATTTTATCATGTTCATCGTATTGGTAATTATGTTACTCATACCTTAGCTAAACATATTAGACATGTTAGTGGATACATGGTGTACTAGAAGCCGATGTTAGCTAAAGTTTTCTAATAAAATTTCCCAGGTTCTTTCTCAAAAAAAAAAATGATATTCTCAAAAAATACATAATAATGTCTGGTTAGCTCAACTAGTAAAATCTTTTATCATTGAATAAGAAATCTAAAGCTTGAACCTTACCAACGCCAAAAACCGATTGGTGTCTTAGCCTGATGATAGAAAACAATCATCCTAAATGAATGTTGTAGGTTGAAATTTTACTATATCTATTAAAAAACAAAGTGATAAAACCCCAATTATAAATCATAATTACATTTAATTCAAGTCATCTTGCATGAAACCATAACTAGATTGAAAGCACTAATCTAATGTAAAAACCCACTTTGTTAGATAATCTTAACCCAATTATAATCTAGCCTAATTGGGATTGCTAAACTTTAATTAGGATTTGTATTTGTAATTAAAATCATCACAAGGGGCTACCCCTTAGGGATTAGTTTTTGTAATTATTCAATGTGCATGGGACACACGGGTTATATTCACTCGAGGATTAATCATGCACTCTGAGAGCCCTTGAAACTTATGCTAGCACGAAGGAAAAAAAAAAAAAAAAGGAGAGAGAGAGAGAGACTAAGTGTTCATTTGAGATCCGCTTATTTTGCTAAAATTGAAAATTTTTTGCTGAAAGTACTATAGATAAAGATAAAAGTTAACTAAAATAGTACAGTGAGACTCATGAATAGTGCAAAAAAGTGCAGTAGGACTCATGAATAGTAGTAAAAATAAGCTGAATAGTAAAATGAGCTAACTTTTTAAGCTGGAGCTAAACACACACTGGGTCTGTTTAGAATCCGCTTATTTTGCTGAAACTAAAAATTTTTTACTGAAAGTACTGTAAATAAAGAAAAATGTTAGTTGAAATAGAAATAGTACAGTGAGACCCACGAATAGTATCAAAAAGTACAATGGAACCCATGAATAATAACAAAAATAAGTTAAATAGTAAAATAAGTTAACAAAAAATAAGCTAGCCAAACAGACACTAAATTACAAATTTATTCCTCAACTATAGGGTAGTGTTAAATTTGGTTCATCAAATGTGAATTGTGTCAATTTAGTCATTCAACTACTAATTATATCAATTAAACCCTAAAAATACATAATCAACTCAAATGAATCCAAAATTGTAAAAATCAAAATCATACTTAGGATTGATGGAGGGGTTTCATAGATTGGATAAAGGAGCATAAGATCCACTTTTATTAGGAAAAAAAATTGACAATTACTTTTGTACATTAAATAATTAATAAAATTACAAAATTATCCATAAAAAACATAATTTTATTTTAATTTTGGTTAATTTAGATACTATATATCAGTAGTAGTCCATAATAAATACATACTAATATGAGGTGAGATGTGAGTACAAAGTCATATTTACTGATTTGATTATTGATACATATTACCAATTGTAATTTACAACTGGTAAGATTGGCATAGTCATCAGTATCATACGATACTCAATACATATTGTATGATATGTATCATTTTGTACAAAAATGTTTCACGCCGTAAGAGCATATCAAAAGTGCTCATAAATCATACGAGACAGAAATGTGTATCGTACAATACATAGACATATGATTTAAAATGAGTTTTTTTGTTTAAATTTGTGTGTGTGTTTTTTTTAATTTATCATGTTGTTAGACTTGTTTTTAACACAAAATTATTATGTCACTTAATTTAGCCCAATTAGATAACATGTACATAATTTTTTTTCTCTCTCCTACAAAATTTGGTTGCACACTTACACTTCACTTTCATATTTGCAAATTTATTTTATATTCTATAAATAAGTTATAAATTGACAATATAATTATTTTTTATTTTTTCACTATTTTTATAAGTCTAAGAAGCTATAATGTCAAGAAGAAATAAATAAATAAATTATTAAAATAAAAGAAAAAGAAGAGATAGTAAATGTTGATGATGATGAATCAAATCTTAACAAATAAATAAATTTGCAAAATGATGAACATGATGATAACATTGACTTAGATGGAGTTGATTAGGCAAGATGATGAATATGTGAAAATAAATTATTACTTTAGGTAATTTGTCATGTATTATCACCTTTGAGTTTAATCAATTTGAATGTGTATTTTATAAACATATGTTAATTTAATTTATTTGGCAAGCTTGTTAAATATTATTACATAAGTGATGATTAAATTAGTCATTAGTTGAATATATTACTATCAAACACAGACCCACAAACATCTCCCACCAATTCACATCCTTCCTCTCTCCTCCATTCCCGACTATGACAAGGTCAGGTCAGGAGCTCCAAAATTGGGTATTTTTTTATGGTTATTTGTTATCTCATAAGCAAGAGTGAAAACAAACCACAGTGTGTGTATCTAGTTCTTTTCTTTTATTTTTCTAAATTTTACTGTGTTTCTTGTGCAATTATATATGTAATTATTAAACAACGTCTTGAAAATACTCTTTTTTTTTCTTTTTTTTCTTTTTCCTAATGGAAACCAAATTTGTTAATTCTACTATATAAGTTTGTTGCTTTGCAGTAGCTAACAAATCACTGTAGACTTTTTTTTTCCATCCCTTGCCTCAATTTGTAATCTTTATCTCTATATATTATAAAACTGAAGCTTTTGACTTTTCTATGACTTTTGTTTTTTTTAACTTTTTAAGAGCTTGCCAAGTAGGATTTGAAGCTCTCACAAATTTACACATCAGAAATATTTTTTAAAAAAAAATTAATAAACTAATTACCTCTCTTTCTACTCCAAAAGCAAACCTCGATAAAATTTTGAAACAAACCATTTTCTATTTCAATAGTTTTTGTGAGTAGACTTAAAGAACCAACCAAGAAACAACAATTAACAAATCAAGCAAAAGATTGTTATCTATCCTCTCTCAAACGCAGGAATTAATTCTTCTTCCGTGGTGAAGAAAAAAGGCATTCTACTATAATTAAGTAATTCTTCCTCTATGGCAAGAAAAGAGTTATTCTCTATTAATAAAGTAATTCTTCCTTCATGTTGAAGATTATTATACTTTAATAAATTGATAATTAATTTTACACTGAAAGTTTCTAGATATCCCTTTCTTAAATCTGGTTTTTCAGTGAGTATGGTACCCACGTCTAATTTTGATCATAGATTTGATGATGTTTTAATCTTAGTCGCTAGTTTAAATTTAATAAAAAACCTGTCATCGGTACACCAGGTTAGCTATAAAACCCGAGAGAAAGAGAGAGAGAGAGAGAGAGGTGAAGAACTAGATGACTTTTACACTTTTATTATTCTCTAAAGTCTAAAAACATATATATTTCAACATTTTCTTTAAAAGGGCCATAAAAAGGGGCCCAAACCCAAAAATCCGCCTGAACCGACTTATATACTGTAAGGACGCAATTTCGGTAGTTTGGCTCATAAGCAAGATGGACTTAGGCCCAAAAGTCCTTGCAATGAATTTATAAAGAGTGGGTTAGAAAAACAAGGCTTTAAACGAGATAAAGTGTTACTTAGATGTATCTTAAATCTAGACAAATAAAAATAGAGCAATGATATTATATAAACTCGTCCTCGGCTTGATCCGAGAAGTATGGTAATATGATTACTTGAATATTTACAACTTTGTGTCTCTCTTTCTCTCTCTTTTTTGCTTCTCTCTTTCTCCTCCAGATTTTTCCATCCTCTCTTTCATTGCCTCTAGTTCTTTTTATACTCAATTTTCTTTCACGTGCCAGTCAGATGACCTTTCTTTGATATTTATCCCATCAACCTTCCCTTAAAGTCTTCACACGGCAGCAGCAAAGGTTCAGAGTCACTGTTCAGACATCATTTTCTCATTAATGCGGCCAGAGGGTTAGCTGCAAAGTCATTAATGCGGTGGTAGCAGCTTTCTAGATAATATCTTACTGCTTCCACCTGTCCTAGGTGCTTACTCAATGCTTATGTACCAGGAGAATCCCCTAAAATATCACGACGAATGCCAGAGTGTGCATCATGGCTTTTTCTTTGACTATCCGAAAAGGTAATCCTCCTCGAACAATTATTCTTTGTTCACATATCGGCAAAATCTTTGCGAGGTTTGCATCCATGCATTTTCCTCGTCATTTACTATCCTTGGACAAATGTGCCTCCTCGGACAAGCCCACGGTCCAACATCTAAAATTTGGCCTTTCACCCCTACAGATACTATGGCCTTTTGATGGGTAAATTACAACTTACTCATCTGTGGTTTGACTAGAATTTAAATTATCTACATGTAGTTTGAAATTTGACGTTTTACCCACTTGTGCTTTGTTCCGTAAAGCTTCTGTAAGCCATCTTTGCATTTGACGTTAGAAAAACAAATTTTAATTCCAAAATATAGCATAAAATAGATCAAAAAACTAGGGTTTAAAACTTTTCAAAAGATGAATGAACATTGCATAAAAAAATTCAAACAATTACAAATTAATATCAAAACTTCTCTCAAACATAATTCTAATTGCGAAAGATTTTTGTGACAAACCCTTCAAAATGAGGACATTTAGAGGTACTAAAATGGTGTTTCCTTGTAATTTTCCTGATATTAGTTATGCCAAGTTTCTCATTACATTTCTATTATGTATATAATTTTGAAAATCATTATTGAATACTACATAAACAATATCAATTCACAATTATTGTACGTGAAATCCTACTTAATACAACACAAATAAAAAGAATATATTGGTCCAATAGTATCTCCTAAACTAAATGAGAATAGGTGCATAAGACCATTCATCTCAATTACAATATTTTTTTTAAGTTCAAGATGTTCGCATACGAAATATCTTAATAGAAATAGAATAAAAAAATATGTTCATTAGTTTAGGAAAAAAATAACAATAAAAATCTAAACAATTTAATTTTTATGGAAAGCTAACAAAACTAAAATCTAATTTTGATTCTAATTGATTTTTTTTTTCTAAACTTTATTTTAATATATATATATATATATATAACCTAGTTAGTAATAGACCGTACATAGTCATGGTATATTATATAAATAACTTATAAATTTGAATTATTTTTAGTTAAAAAATGGCTCATAAATATAAAATCATTCAAACTCTTTTCTCTAATTATATATATATATATATATATAGTTAGATATAATATTAGTTTTTTTATGGTTTATTTATGTAGGACTTCTCGTTTTCTATACTTAATTAACTCACTTGACACAAAAATTAAAAAAACTTAGATTAGATGGGACAAGTAGTGCAAAATTAAACTCTAATTCAAATCCAATTTTTATACTAAACTAACTCACTTGATACAAAAATTTAAAAGCTTAGATTAGATGGGATGCGTGGCACAAAATTAAATTATAATTGAATTCCAATTTGAAATCTAATTGGCTGAATATATATATATATATATATATATAAAATGTTTGAAAATTAAAACCAATAGGCTGCAAAGTTCGCATAAAAAATAAAAATAAAAGTTCCATGTATGAAAGCAAAATGTTTACGGTAAAATAATTCATTTTAAAAAATAAAAAAAAATAAAAACTAAACAAGAGATATAACCAATGCATAGTGAAGCTAAACTATATTTTTTTGTGAAGTTCTTTCCATCTAGAACAAGCTTCTTTGAAAGTCGACATCCTCTATAATTCTTCTCACCATTTAAACCCTTCATCCAAATCTATGTAATTGGGTTTGATCCAAGTGCATTTGGTTGGTTCTCTTCCAGGAGATATACTCTTACTCGAATAATCACTAAAACAGGAGTGGTACTTCTTAGTTTCGAGAGAGTAGAATATGTTATTGTTGTCTAGAACGTTTGGCATGTAAATCCTATTACTTATACCTTTTGTTATAGCCAATTCTAAAAAAGAACCAAGGAACTAACATATGGCATTTTATTTCCAATATTTGTCACTTTATGTCATTTCATCCTTGTTTTAATTGAGGAGAGATTCAATGAGTAAATCTAAATACTTGGCTCAATTTAATTAAGCTCAAACACTACATAAAGCTTCCCATCACTTTCCAACAAATAACTATTGCATGAATCATCTAAGTGTTCCGGAGGAGTAAAAGAGGAAAGATATTTTCATCGACATTTGTACTGATTAGGATGACTCAAGTATTCATGTAGATCAAATACTCCCCCATTTCAGCTGGGAGACCATCCTCTCGTGGACCCAACTAGTTGCAAAGACCTTTATATAATAGGGGATTGCCATTACCAATAGGGCGAAAATACCATGTAAACTCGCACAAGTCCAAGCCACTTCACCACGCCTAATGATGCCGAATTTGGATCCATAAAATATGATTTCAATAACAAAACAATTAGCAGAAGTTGGGGGAGACAAAAAACTCATTGATTCAAATATTTCCTCGAAAGGATAACTTGGAAGCTTTATTTTAATCTTATCAAAGGAATGGGAAAAAGAAAAGGCACTATCATCTATTTTAGACAAGAGAAGCCAACTATAATTTGAATAACGAATAAATGCATCCCGCAACTCTGGAATATCCATTTGATAATTGCTATTATCATGCATTGGATGAAAGAATGTGTATTCGTGTTCAACCAATTGCATCAAACATGAAGAGTGACAATATGGGGGATCCAATAATGGTCGAAGTGGACTCATAGGACTACTTAATCACCATGATTTGCAAATGGCATGAAAAGTACTCAAGTCTTTGAGAATGAGGTGTGCTGAAAATTGACAAAGAAGATGAAATGGAAGCTCAGACCATGATCTATCTCGCTCTTTTTCCTTCTCTTTCTCTTCCTCTTGCTTGAAAGATTGAACAATATTTTCAATCATATATTTGGAAGATATATCGTTGTCACCTCCTTTAATACTTCTATTGAGGACCTTGATGAGGTACTGTATTGAATATTATGGTATGGAGAATAAGGCTATATCTTGATTTGCAGCAGAAAAGGGAATCAAATAGAACTAAATCTATTTTACAAAGTCTTTTGATAGGTTGGTTTATGTTTTTGATATAGAAGATCATAGTATTTCAAAGTCATTATCTTGTCCCATTGCAAACAAATATAAGTCACAACTTGATTGGGTTATGGTTCCTAATACAAAGCCATAGGATCAATGTTATATTTTGGTTATTTCATTATTATTTAAAACTTTTCTTTTTCTTTTTTTGTTTCTTTAAGTCATTGATGTTTGAAGAATATTGATTAAATGATCAAAATCATTCAGTCTTATAAAACAATATTATTCAAGGAAAAAAATGTAATGATTTGATATCTTATAATTTATGTGCTAAGTTATTTTCTTTTCCAATAGAAACGGCAATAGTACAAAATTAGGTTCATGTATGTTTTTATCAAGAAGATCGTAGTATTTTAAAGTCGTTGTCCTGTCCCATTGTAAGCAAATTTAAGTCACGACTTGATTGGGTTA
This sequence comes from Lithocarpus polystachyus, assembly GCA_033629205.1. Lineage (NCBI taxonomy): Eukaryota > Viridiplantae > Streptophyta > Magnoliopsida > Fagales > Fagaceae > Lithocarpus > Lithocarpus polystachyus. The sequence goes on from CM066168.1 coordinate 51,073,345, forward strand.
TGGTTCCTAATACAAAGTCGTCATAGGATCAATGTGAAAGTGATAGTATGAGCTTTTAGAAGGCCTAATATGAAAGTCATTTCCCAATCCTGCACCGTTCTAGCAAGTACAGGATACCAAGGCAAAATCCCTTTAGACCACCCTAAATACCTGCTAAACCTGTGCATGCTTGTAGGTGGCCCAAAGTACTGATAATGTTTTTTAGTTCTACTAACATAAAATTGACAGGTTCCCTTAAACAATGCAAAATATCCATCACGTGCACACAAGCAGGAATGAAAAAGGCAGGACCATGACTATATGGCATTCAGGTTCCTTAATTAAACTTTATGCATCACCAAAGTCTAAAAGGTTGAATTGCTATCGCGATTTTTAACTCCAGAGTTATCCCTGAATCCTTTGCAGTAACAACATTAATTTCCTACAAACTCTAAAAGAAAAAAGAAAAGGGAAATGGTAACTGAAGGAGCAAGTAATTTGCATATGAAAGTTGACATAGAACACTCTTTAGCGTTCCAACACCCACAAGCATCACTAAGCATCTAAGATTGATCTTCAAGGATGGTCTTGTACTAACCAATTGCTATATATATAACCCAACCTAACCCGCCCAACCAATTTGGATATTAATATCGTATTCGTGCGGACTAGACAATTTTGGTAGTCTGACCAAGTTTTTGCACAAGCCAACTTGGCAGCTATACTTTAACGTAATAGTTGCATATACCAAACCATGATAATCAGCAAACACATGTATGTACTTTTTAAGGGAAATTTTTCATATCCAATAACACAAGTCAACAATGTAATTCATCTAATTACTCAAAAATCAAATGTACAAAAAGATTCTAAACAGAAACTAACTCAGCTATTCGTATGTCTTATCCATAAGTCCTCTTAACTAATTTTGTACTATTGCCATTTATATTGGAAAAGAAAATAACTTGACACATAAATTTATCAAATCATTACATTTTTTTTCTTGCATAATATTAGTTCATAAGACTAAATGATTTTGATCATTATTTTATCAAGATTCTTGCACCTTCAATGACTTAAAGAAACAAAAAAGAAAAAGTAAAAAAAATTAAATAATAATGAAATAACCAAAATATAACATTGATCCTATGGCTTTGTATTAGGAACCATAACCCAATCAAGTCGTGACTTATATCTGCTTACAATGGGACAAGACAATGACTTTGAAATACTATGATCTTCTAGATCAAAAACATAAATCAACCTATCAAAAGACTTTGTAAAATAGATTGCGTTCTGTCTGATTCCCCTTTCTGCGACAAAACAAGATATAGCCTTATGCTCCAAACCATGATATCGAGAAAGAAAAATACTCCACCCTCCTATGTTGTTCACTTGCACCCACACTCGACTAGAAAAATTCATTTGAAAAATAAGAAAACCAAGAATCTTTGTTGCATTCCATCCACCCCTCATCTCATGAATATATAAGAGCTTACCATCACATTCAACAAGATATTCATTGTTTAGGTCGATTTCAGGAGGTGATGGTCGAGGAAAGCCCTCCCTTGTAAACTTTGTGAAATGAAGATTTGAACCCACAAATTCAGCTGTAAACAATTCATAAATAGGAGGTTGTCCTGAAAACCATGCCAAAAAGTAAACCTTCTCTTTAAACATTGTTGCTGCAGTTATGCTCATCAACCTATCGTCCAAATCAAATTCAAACACTTGTTCACTAAATTCCTTATCTCGAGGTTGACAAAAATAGAATTTGCTTTTGGAACGATCAATGAACATTACATAACAGTCATGCTTGGATTCACTTGGTGGTGAGGATAGAATACAAATATAAAAATCGTTAATAAATTCGAATTGTGGGAGTTGCAACCGTGGGAGCTTCGCCACCTCTTTAGAGGTAAGACTCAAAAGGCAAAGATCCATTGAGTCAATATCTTTCAACACCAACCATTCTTTTGAGCTAATGCATATTGATTTATTATGCATCTCAAGAATTGTCCCTGAGTCAAAATGATTGTTTGATATGTTAACTAAAGTTTGCCTTTCTAGATTTTTCCCATCAGCAATTACAAGCCAAGGATATGGTTGAGGAATAATATGAGGATGCTTTGTAGCTTCCATTTCCAAGCCTGTGTATAAGTGAAAAAAAACAAATTTTAATATTAAAATATGAAAAACTAGAGTCCAATAAAAAGAAAGAAATTTGGTATGACAGTCTTATTTAAATATTCTTGATCCACTCAAAATAAAATGTTGAATTATTCTCAAAATAAAATAAAAGTTTGAGTTAGGAAACTAGAGATCTTTTCCAAATATAACAGTACGGGGTCCAAACATTAACTTATGTTATAAATTGGTTAAATTGTTAACTTGTAATTATACAGTATATTCTTTCATAAAAAAAAAAATATACAGTATATTCTTGCAAATATCGATTGATATTCTTGCAAACTTTTTTTCTTGAAATGATAAGTCATGCATACTGAACTTGTGGAGTACTTTCAAATTTTTTTTATCCCAACTTTTTATAGAAGGGCAAAACTTAAGTACAATATTTAAGTGTTATTCCTTAAATTTTCTTCTTAAGATTTTGTCATGTAAATTTTTTTCTTATGAGATGAAAAGTTTATTTTTAAGTTAAGCACCTAAATTTTTTCCTTCAAAGAATAACAAATATAAATATATATATATATATATATATATAATGTCATAATGATTTTTAACACGGTAATGCGGTAATCTTTTATACCTAATCTAGTGTCTAAAAAAAAACCCTAATCTAGAGTTTGGCTTTCAAGAAACCTTTTTTTTGAGAAACCTAATGAACAATATTTCAGGAAACCCAAATAATTAAATTTTTGAATCTTATTATATGTTGCATCCCCGATTTAAAATACTTTCAATCAAGAAAAGTTGTCCTGTTGCCTTCAAAAGGAATAATATTTCAGGCAATCAATATTCCTTAAACATTGACAATTTAAGTACAAATTCATTAAAAAATTTAAAAAACAGAAATACAATCCATTGATATCATATAAAACAGAATTCATAAATAAAATAAAAAAGAAGAGAGTTCGAGTGCTAGAATCATTGTTTCCTAAAAGCAAAATACTATGTCAATTAATAATATTTATAACCACTGTCTAGTACGTCCCTTAACGCTGTACATGTAAATAAAAAGATTGCCTAATGATTTTTGGCTCTAAAACAAAATCAATTACGTACCAACAAATTAATCCCTTGATTATTAGAATCTAAATAAGTGTTATAAAACTAAAAATCTAGGAGAAAGCACATAAACAAGCGCAACCAAGCAAACAACAAATCTATAGTCAAAATTACGATCGAAAAGAACAAAAACAAAATTTACAGTAGATGATTATTATTCTTATTTTATTTAAGGAATAAATTTTTGGGATTTATAAGTAAAACAATGATGATTGAACTGAATTCGTTGGAAAATAATAGAACAAAATTTAAAATTATGCATACCTTCTGAGATTCTCTGTGGAGGACACAGTGGTTGAGAATATTCTCAGAGATGAAAGTCTAATTCGACTTAAGGAGCACCCTTGGTTTCGCTTGTAAGTTTTTCTTTTTGTTCATGAGCTCATGTTGCCAGGATAACGAGTCTATATATAAACGATGTTTACTTGGACTCTGGGATTTCCTAATCCTAGATTTATTAGGATTGGGACATCCTAATCCTAGATCAATTGTAACTGGGTTTACTATTACTAATTGAAATCGTATTGGAATTTGGACCTAACCGACTCAAGGTGGTAGTATAAAAAACCCCTCCAAAGTTAAGCTGATTCTATTGTTTATATATAGAGGCCCTTTTTCTTCTTCGTTTTTCCTCAACTAAGGATCACAAGCACAGCTCCATCGTGCTCTTCAACCCTTTGTGTCCTTCGCCGCACTACCCTCAACCGAAGATGGTACCTTTTCTTTTCTTATAAATTTTGTTGTTGATTTATTGTCTTATAGACATTAATTTTTCAAAGAAATCAGAAACCATAGTTATTTATTCTTTTGGTATATACTATCGTTTATTTTTTTTTATATCAATAATTATTCCGCCATGCAGTGTACTAGTTAAAACTCTTTTTGTAATGTTTTTTTGATAAATATCATCATCAGTTTCAAGGGGAGGGAGCAGGATTATTGTTTTTATTGTATCATATTGCTAAATTGATCCCCAGACTCTTTTAGAGTCTACAATCTAAATATATATTGTTCATGTCGTCTATTCGTATTTCAGGGTTGTAAAGAATTACTTTATTTCATTGTTTGGTCGAGTTTGAATAATTTTTCTTATTTGTTTGCTCCCTATTAAATTCCATACAGGACAACTCTATATCTTCCAAATATATGATTGAAAATATTGTTCAATCTTTCAAACAAGAGGAAGAGAAAGAGAAAAAGAAAGAGAAGGAAGAAGAGCTAGATGGATTATGGTCTAAGCTTCGATTTCATCTTCTTAGTCCAAATGAAGTAGAGCTTGATGGATCATGTTCTGAGTTTTCATTAGATCTTCTTTGCGAGAAAAAGAAGGAAGAATTGCTAGACAGATCATGGTCTGAGCTTCCATTTCATCTTCTTCGTCAATTTTCAGCACGCCTCATTCTCAAAGACTTGAGTACTTTTCGTGCCATTTGCAAATCATGGCGATTAAGTAGTCCTATGAGTCCACTTCGACCATTATTGGATCCCCCATATTTTCATTCTCCATGTTTAATGGAATTGGGTATTCACAATTGCACATTCTTTCATCCAATGCATGATAATGGAAGTTATCAAATGGATATTCCAGAGTTACAAGATGCATTTATCCGATATTCAAAATACGGTTGGCTTCTTTTGTCTAAAAAGGATGGAAGTGCCTTTTTCTTCCATCCCTTTGATAGGATTAAAATAGAACTCCCAAGTTATCCTTGCGAGGAAGAATTTAACTCAATGAGTTTTTCTTCTCCCCCAACTTCTACTAACTGTTTTGTTATTGCAATCGTATCTAATGGATCCAAATTTGGCATCATTAGGCGTGGTGAAGTGGCTTGGACTTTGTGCGAATTTACAGAGCGTTTTCAGCCTCTTGGTAATGGGAATCCCCTACTATATAAAGACCGTTGCTATTGGTTGGGTCTACGAGAAGACGGTCTCCCAGCTCAAGTGGGAGTATTTGATCCACATGAATACTTGACTCATCCTAATCTGTACAAATGTCGATGGAAATATCTTTCCTATTTAACTCCTCCAGAACACTTAGATAAATCATGCAATAGTTATTTGTTGGAAAGTGATGGAAAGCTTTTTGTAGTATTTGAGCTTAATGATATTGAGCCAAGTATTCAGATTTACTCATTGAATCTCTCCTCGATTGGGACTAGGATGAAATGGCATAAAGTGACAAATATTGGGAATAAAATGCTATATGTTAGTTCCTATGGTTCTTTTTCAGAATTGGCTGTGGCAAAAGGTATGAGTAATAAGATTTACGTGCCAAATGTTCTAGACAACAATAACATATTCTACTCTCTCCAAACTAAGAAGTATCACTCCTGTTTTAGTGATTATTCGAGTAAGAGTATATCTCTTGGAAGAGAACCAACCAAATGCACTTGGATTAAACCCAATTATATAGATTTGGATAAAGGGTTTAAATGGTGAGAAGAAGAATATAAGTTGACAACTTACAGAGAAGCTTATTCTAGATGGAAAGAACTTCACAAAAAGTTTAGTTTATTTTTACTAAGCATTGGTTATATCTCTAGTTTAGTTTTTTTTTAAATTAATTATTTTATTGTAAACATTTTGCTTTCATACATGGAACTTTGCAACTTTTATTTTTATTTTTTATGCAAACTTTGCAGCCTATTGGTTTTAAGTTTCAACGTTATTTTTAACTAGTATATAACCTGTTCTTACACATGGAAATGGTGAATTGTTGTGGAGCTATATTGATGTTAGCTTAGGTTATTTAACATATAAGACATTAGTTTGATTAGGTCATTTTGAGATACAAGATAAATAAACATGTAATCACCAACATTATTTTATGAAACAAACACAAAGAAGGGAATTCACCATGAGTAAGCATGAAACTGCAGTTAATTGAACGGATTCATCTGGATCTTCAAGTAAAGCTAGTATTACCCCTAAGACTTGACTTGTATACTGCAGAATATCAATAGATGGTATCTGGAAAACCAAAATTTGCAAAAGTCACTTCTTAACAGTTAGAAAGAAAGAAAATGTGAAACATATACACCAATGCAAATCCAGTTTCTTAAAATATAATGCACAAAACCCAACAATTTGCCATTGTGTATGCATCAAATATCTAGTATGGAACTCAGCTTGTACAATGCGTCTTCCAATACCAAATTAACCCAACAGTTCTCTTAAGGTTCTGTTTCTCTCAATGCAAAACAGTTTACATCGTAAAAAGTAATCTACATAAGCCCATTTTCTTATAAAACAGAGCTAAAACAAATGGAATTTAGGAAAGGCAAGTGAGTGTATTTGGCTGTCCATGATTCTGTGTGCCCGCCAGAAAACTTGCAAGCGAGTGTATATGCACAGTTCAACTATTCAGCAAAAAGAAATAATTTGATCATTGAAAATTTATTAAAAATAATGATAGCAATATCTGGGTGGTGTAGTTAGTTATCAAACTAGTCTCAACACTATAGGTTCCTATTTCAAAACTGGGTCAGACAACAATGCATGAAAAGTGATAGGAACAAATTTTTAATTTTTAACATATAAAAATAAAAAATAAAAGCAAAAGGAAAAGAATAATACAAATAGTTCAACGCTTATCTACTTGTGAGAAATTCAACACCACATGGCAATTTTACAGTTTGTATAAAATATTAAATCTGTACTAGTCCTCTCAAGCTAAAACCATTTAAACACATTAATGAAAGGAATGGAAGAAAAAAAAAGGTATTAAACTAACAACAATCAAGTGATAGAAACAAAAAGAGCAAACCTCTCTTATATATCTAAAAAAAAATTCAAAAGTTTTTTTTTTTTTTTTTTGATAAATAAAATTAGAAATTTTTGAAAAATCACAAGTAATTGATAGTACTCAATAACTTATGGTCCGTTTAGATTAATGGGGAAGGAGGGAGAGTAGAGTAGATTTAGCCAAAAATTAAACTATTTTCAACAAACACTACACTACTCCCCTCCACTCCCCTTTCTTATCCTCTCCATCCAAACGTCCCATTAAACTTACTCATCAGGCTCCAAACATTTAGCTTGGCCCCACTTTATAGGAAAGGAGTCCAAATGGTATATTGACAAAATCAAGATAAGATTTGGGCCAAAACAATTGAATCACAACAATGCCGACGAGAGATTCACAAACATATTAAGTGTCCGTTTGGGAATAACTTATTTAGTATTTTGCTGAAAACCTTTTGATAGAAGTGTGCAAAAATATACTTGTACCTTGAACAAATTTGAAAAAGTGAGGAAAAAAAAAGTTTTAAAAAGCTGTACATAAAAGGCAGCTGCAACCGCACATCATATTGGGACAAATATGAATCCAACCCCGTCCGGTGGCCGTTATCATCTCCATCCTCATATTCTTTACACACAATTGGATCTTCAAAAACTTATAAATAAAAACAAGGGAAAAGGCAGCTGCAACTGCAAGGTAAATAGTAACCATCACACCATCAATGGAACAATTAAAATACTAAAGTGGCAACATTCCATATAAAATTACATAAAATACAGCAAAACAAAACAGTGCAAAAAAGAGAGCATTGGTGTGGGAGAGGCTCCCCTCCCATTTAAATCCTCCAATTTTTAGCTGGATGTGAAATACACGGCATTTAAAAAGAAATACAAGGCACGTATTTAACAACAAACCTAGCCCGCTTAAACAGAAGAATTGCAGTTACTTTATATATATATATATATATATATAATTGAGCTGCAGTTACTTTCACTTGGAAGGTAAATTCAAGCACAAAAATCATAAATAACATATTCTCATAGATGTAAGAAATTAGAATTTACAGCATCTTTCTTGCAAACCCTTCATTTCTTATTTCAATTCCCATCTCCATCATGTAAATCGCTTCCAGGCTAGAGTGATCAAAAGTGCAAAACCCTGACTCTTTATTTACCCAAAGAAATGGAAAGAGAAGGAGTCATCTTTCCTATCCTTTTTCATTGCCAAGTTACCATTTTCGCATGAAATTAACCTTAAGTATGAACTTCATTTCTAATTTTAGTTCCCATCTCCATTATATAAACCACTTCCAGACTGGAGTGACAATTAGTGCAAAACCCTGACTCTCTATAGCCCCAAAGAAGAAAATTGATGCTAGAAATCATCTGTCCTATCAGTTTTTATTACCAAGTCACCGATTTCACATGAAATTGACCATGAGTATAATACAAAATGATTGAATTGTTTTATTCCCTATACCTAGTGTCCTTGTTCTCATACTTCATTTTCCACCAATTGTTAGAATTTTCCACTTGTCATACTAAAAATAAATGTAACACAAATATATATATATATATATATAACAGTATTAAATAATATCCCAAGTGGATTATTACCTCTTCCGGTCTCTTTATCGAAATGAAGCAGGCTATGTCTCCAACAAGATTGATCCACCTCTCATTGTCAGTTAGCTCTCCATCTCTGGCCAAAATCTAAAAACAAAAAGAAGAGCCGATATCTTTCAATTTGAACCCTGGTTCTCTTAATATAAGAGATCAAGTAATGCCACCGAGCTACAACCTACAAGACTCTTTTTCTTAAAAAAAAAAAAATTTTTAAAAAGAGAGAGAGAGAGAGAGAAAGAAAGAAAAGCAGTGAGCTTTATAACCAGAAAAGTAAATGATGATAGGTCTACCAAGTAGTATAAGCTAAGTCCTCACCATAGTGGTTCATACTGACCAGTGCTCACGAGACCATGAAAACTACCCAACTGGAGAGTAAGTTCTGCAAGAACAGAAGCATAGCTTTGTTCAATGGCTTTCTTTCCAACTTTACCACCACCTCTGCAACAACATAAAACATTGCAAAATTTGTTCAACTGTATAATACAGTAGAGACTTGACGAATGCAGCCAATTGTACGGACCTGAAAAATGCATTGAGGGCAAAACTAGCGGCTTGCAAAACGTCATCTTTCATCTGACCGTCAACAAGATGGCTAGAGTTCTCTCCTTTCCGGGAATCACCTCTCAGAATTGGAGGCTGGCTAAGGACAAATATCACATGCTCCAGGAACAAAGATGAAAGCACTGTATGCTGGGAAAATGCCTATTACAAAAAGTATAGAATAGATAACTAAATAAACAGTTGGTTTAGTATATAAATCATTGAAATGGATTATTTAATAGAGGGGCAAAAAACAAAGATTATGATAATAAAGAAAAAAAAAAAAAAAAAGACATACAAACACAATTCATAATCCTAAGTGTACTCTGGCTAGAGGCAAGTCACTTGAGCAATTATTTTATATTTTCTGCTTATTAGTGAACTTAACACTCACTTATGGTTACTGGTAATGTCACAGACAATATAAAATAAATATCTAACAACAATTTTCTTACTGTAAAACAAATATAACTTACATAAAATGCATCCCGCATTGACCAGCCACCATTTAGTCTAGATATATCTTTTGCGACTACATCCCTTCCAGCAGTTGCCAATACATCCTTGAAAACAATTTTTGAACTAGTGTTCTCAGATAAGGAAGAAACATTTAGGAAGTTAAGGATATGCTTAAGTGACAAAGGAACCTCCAAAAAGAAAAAGGATAACTGCATAGTTGATTCAACAAAGCCACAGACAGTTAAGCAAAAAATAGGTGCTAACTATAGCAACAGGCAGGTTAATGAATCTAAATGAAAGAAGGATACAGCACCAGGAGTTTCCAAACGTAAATGCTTCTCAGTTACATAACCGTAGCAGAGAGCAAAGATTGGGTTGTCCCGTTGGCAATAAATCATCAGTCTTACTAAAAAATACAGCAATCTACTTATCAGAAGATATACACAACTGCATTCATAAATTTTTTATTAAAAACAAAAAAAAAGAAGAAGAAGATATACACAGAGTTCCAAATTTCTGAAATCTTTTAATTCTACAGAAATTTTTAAGTAGGAAAACCTTGAAACATCAATTTTGACCAGCTCATGCCCCCTCTTCATAACAAACTCAACGACAGCTTGTATGGCCCCTTTCAGCTGACTGCTTGATTTTATCACATATAGCTGATGAGAAACCATGGAGGGTAGCAACAAGCTGCAAGAAGCTCTTGACATGTAAGAAGAAGCAATTGCCGCATTGATTCTGAATTTTCAATTTTTCTTTTGTTTTTTGATATGTAAATTTTTTTTTTGTAATAAATCAAAGACTACAAGCAAGTATACAGGTAGTGTACTCAATGGCAAATATAACGACTAAAAAGTACAATAATCTGGGAACACAAGCAACTGTATTTCTACAAAAAAAAAAAAAAAATTTTACCCCATCCTTTGTAAACAAAATACAGACAGGAAATAACTCTGTTGAATACTTCTGATGGATTAATAGATGCATCCTGATTATACATATAGAAAAACCAAAAATTTCATCCTAGTTTCACAATTCCCCTTCCACAGCTTGGAAAAAAAAATAAACTGAATAAACAATGAAAATAATACAAAGAGTTTCTGGACAAAATTACACTCCTCAATATGGCTATAACATCCTCAAGGGAGGACAAAGCACCATAGGACAATACTATGACCACAGAAAACTTGGAAGCTGCAGGCCTTGGAAGTGAAAGAGAGATGCTGAAGAGTTGATCAAGGATCTACCCAACTAAGGTTTATGAGATTTTTCTGCCAGATGTAAGAGAAAATTGGGAAGTATACTTACACAGCCTACGCACTTGCACCTATTAATGATGGTTCATAATGCAGAATAGAGAATCAACTTATTTGACACTATTAAAGCTGCCTGCCAATAACTTACCTGAGCAGAAACTTTTCTAACTTCAGAATTAGTGTCTGCACTACGTGGAAGATACATGACAACCTTATCTCCTAAACACAATGCTTCCCGACTTGGCAGTACAAATGCCGCTGAAAGTTGAAATTAATAAAATAAATAAAAAGTAAATAAAAACTGGCGTAAGACAGTGAAAGAAACAAGTGATTAGGAAGCTGTCTCAGTAAAGAATTTTAGATGGTAAGTTGGAAAAATTCCCATGCACAGTATGGCCAATTTGCTTGCTATGCATGAAACTTCCACAGCAGCCCAGCGCACAATATCCACTGATGCAAACCGTCCTAAACTTGAGAAGCATCTCATATACTGCCCAACAACCTCTTCGCCTTTGATACTCCACTTGTGAAGAAACATACTGATCAATTTGTCTCAACATATGTAATAGTTGCTCTGCTCGACTTCTCCCATCCTCTCCACTGAGTTTTATAATTTTGAAAATTAGACGAGAAAAATATAAAATCTTACATGACAGATCAATTAGCACATACACATACAGATAGAGTTAAATATACAGTTCTATGCAAATGGATTGTATTATAAGCCCCACTGTTCTTCACTCTTTCAGTAAAAAGATAGATCAGTATTACGGGATCACTTATACGATCATAAAAGCTACCAAGTGCATGCAAGAAGTAAAATATTACACGGGTATGATTTAGAAACTTCAGCCACTGGGGTGCTTCCACAGAATTAGTACTCCTTATTGAAGAAAAAGCAACCTCGAAAAATTCAATAACATACATCTGCTTAATTTTTTAAAGTCCAGTTCAAAATATAGAATTCAAAAAATGGGACCAAATATTATCTATATGAAGATACTCCATTCAGATATTAGAAAAAAGTAACGGCAAAAACAAATTATGTCGTCAATTAATATAATACATTTAACCAAAACTTCTAGAGATGAAGAAACATTAACGTTTTCAAAGGAATAAGAAAGTCAGGAAAAGCAAAGACCTTTTGATTAGAATACCTTGTGAGAAGAATTGCACATAAGAGAGTGATAAGGTTGTCAATACGGGGATTGACAACATCTACTGAATCATTAGGCAAAGCACAGAACCCAAGCATTGCCTGCAGAATTTGTCAAAAAATTTATAAATTCGAAACAAATGTTATAGAGTAAAATTCCCATTGTTAATGACACATAATCCAATTTATCAAAACTTTGTGCCTTCATCACATGATTTTGTGTTTCAACAGTTAGTTTTGGCTCCACAGAAACCAAGGTAGTGCAGATACTTAAAGCAAGGGCCTACAAAAGCATCAATAAAGAGGAAAAGTTAAAACAGTTCCCAACAAAAGTAAATCATAACTGATAGCTTTAGAACAAGACATAATGATTTGATAAGTAATATACTTGAGTATGGAGAAGTTCAAGATTAGAATCAACAAAGTCTTCATTGTCATCCCGGGCCTCTTGGCCCGTTAAGGTCAAAATATAGTCAAGCATCATGTCCCTTCTTTTCAAAGGAAATGATGCACCATTCTCAGCAGTTTTAATGACAGCACAACCCGCATTATCAAGATCATAATAATGCCATTATCTGCACAAACTGTGAAAGCATATTAGTCCCCTGCAAAAGGAATAAACAAAGACGAGACATCAGAAACTGAATACATTAGTTATAGTATATACTGAGATCTCCATGGAGAAGCATTAGGAGAAAAGACAAGGTCTCATACAATAGGTGCATCTATTCTGGCTTCAATAACTGTTGATGGAGTATTTTGCAGCATAGCCATACATTAGAGCCAAGCAGCATGTATATCATCAGACTCTTCTGCTCTAAAACTGTCAGAGAAAATGGATAGGAATCTGCAATAGATTGAATAAAGAGCTTGTTCACATGAATATCCTTAATTGATACACGTTTTTCATATAAAATCACAAACACACGAAAAAGGGAGCTGCTTCGCCGGGGGGGGGGGGGGGGGGGGGGTGCCGCGGCTAACACTGACCTAGTTAAAAAAAATTACAATACCAAAAAGTATTACACTGACCTAGAAGATATTATATCCCAATGAAAATTACCACTCAAAAATAAAAGAATAAAAAAAATGTGACAATATCTTTCTTTTCTTTTGGGGCAGGTGGGGTTCTACATCCTTCTAATGAATCAATTAAGGCGCAATTAAAGTATCCAGCCTGCCTTAAAAAAAGAGGAAAACATAGTTGTTTGAAACAAAAGCATAGGCACTTCTATATAATCTAATTCCAGCCCCAAATCTTGATAAGAAACCTGCAGTAACCGTTAGAATCTATCAAACGAAATTAAACATAAACATAGTGTCTAAAAGGCATTTCAGCGATGTTTGTTATCAATTAATTCTTTATGGTACTACGTTCAATCATATTAACAATAATAGAAAAGACAAAAAGTATATTGCATCTCATGCTATCAAGAAAGCCATAACAAAAAGCAACTAACCGAGGGCATAGAGAAGAGAGTGTCCCTCTAAACTCATCTTACATATATATAGCTTGCATGTATTTTTCTATATTTGTACATATTCATTTGTGTGTATGTATGTAACCACAAAAAGAAAAAAGAGAGAATAAATTTATCTTAGAAGATAGTACCTTTGAAATATGCCTTGCCCAACATTATCCAGAGTATCTTTCAGCTTGTCCAATACAGTATCCAAGTGGGATGCTGCAATCTAAAAATTGTCAAAAGCAATATATATTATAAACACATAACCAAATGGAAACCGAAAACAACACGAACCAAACTCTTAAGACACCAGTCCCATGGCTTTCGCCAACCTGGGCCTGTTTGTTTGAATTGAAATGTCAGCTTGTTTATACATCCAGTCTATCCTATCACATACATAAGCCCTGCCATTGACCTTTTGAAGAAGAATACCGAAGCACCTGCAAAAACAAAAACACATACCCTTCCAAAGGAGATATCACCCAATTGATGATTTGGATTGGCTCTGTTGAATATACTTTTTTCGTCTTTTACTGTTGAAGAACTCGGACGAAGAACATAACCAGAAACAAAATGAAAAGAAAAGAATTTTGGATTTAATTATTTTATTTTTTAAAATCATAAGTTTAGAAATTTGTTTTAATTGTTTGTCTGACGTGGCTTGATTTTAATATTTAAAATGTTAATGTGGCATCATTTTAAATACTAAATAATTTTTTAAATATTATTTTAATAGTCACATTAGCATTTAGTGTGCCAATAATATATTTCGTCTGCTATGTAGATAATTTCCGTTAGTGAGATGACTAAAATAAAATACGTTTTTCATTTTAGGAACTAAAACTAGTAAAATTAAAAAGTAAGAACTAAAGTGGGAATGGAGTGATAATATAATAATGAAAATAGTATTTCCGCCTAACTTTAATAGAATAACGGAGAAAATGGGCTTTCGCCATTATTTTTCAAAAAATCTAGCAATATGTCCATATTTTAAAACTATTTAGGTTGGTGTCCCTGTTTTGAAACTCAATTTTCTCAAAATCGAGTTTCAATGTAAAACTCGATTTGTAGAAAATCGAGTATAGGTGATCAAACTTAAAAAATAAAATAAAAAATAAAAACTATGGAACTCGAGTGCCACAATTTTTTTTTTTTTTTTTAGTTTCATTTGGCATAACTCGATTTTAAACCAATCGAGTTTTATAATGAAATTCGATTTTAAGAAAATAGAGTTTCAAAACAAGAACATAGACCTAAATAGTTTCAAAACAGGGACATATTGCTAGATTTTTTGAAAAATAAGGGTAAAAGCCTAGAATAACTTCCATAGTGGAGGGACTATATGTTTTATTGCATACAATGTATTTGAAAATCTTTTAAGGCAGTGACTAAAACTAAGTGTAAGAAGTTTAGACTCCTTAAACCCAAACAGATTAACCTAGATATTTAGCCAAATGATTAACTTAGGTAAATTAAGCAATTCTAGGTTAACACAAATATAGCATATCATGTAAAGTGCGGAAAATAAAGAACAAACGATATGATAACCCAAGAAAACCAAACCGGTAAAAAACTTGGGGAGGATTTAACCTAGCTATCCTCAAGGTAAAACCGAATTCACTACGAAAGAATTGAAGTTTACACAATAGAGACTTAGACCACTAACATCCTATTGCTACCTCGAGTAAGAAACTTACTACCATGACCACGTGACAACTCCGAATCCACGGACTACTTCTTTCCTTGAATTCTCAGCAAAGCATAAGCACTCCTGCTTGTATATCTTGAAGTTCTTAATTCTGCAATTGAATGATCACCAAGCTCTTGACATCAATCTTGAGTTTGGAAACCCTAAGTGTATGTGAAGGTAAACACCTCTAGATCTCACAAAAAGATTCACACGCAGCATTCAGACCTCTAAAAACGTGGCTAGGATTTTCCCTTTTATACTTAGGGCAAAACATAAAACCCTACACGTCAAACGGGCTTAGGCTGAGTTGGAAATTCTGCAGAAAAAACAATCTGCACGACTTTCGATCGACCGAGTCTAATTCTCGATCGATCGAGCCAAGTAGAATTGCACAGTAACTTTTGCAATAACTCGATTCCAACTTTACATAAAAACCTCATACTTTGAGCAAGTCTAAACAAGACTAAAAACGTTTTGATCATGGTTTGCCAACATTACAAAGTGAAGTTCTAATACATTAGTTCCTAATTCCTTAGAACCTAACAAACTCCCCCTTTAGCAATCCGTGACAAAACACAAACTTAACAAAATGCTCCAAGTTTACCAAAATAAACAGTCCATCACAAAACAATAGCCCAACTAAAACAAACTCAACCTAACTACTATCTATCAGTTACAAGTGTAGACAGCAGCACGACTGAATCAACCTGTATATTCATGTAACACTTAACAAACACATAAACACATGTGTAGAAAATACAAGTAACATAGAAAATAATTTCTTGATTTCACATAACACAAAATAAAGACATATATTATGAATAACCTCATAAATATAAATCAATAAGCAATATAGCACAGTGTAACAAGAAACATATACAATAAATGTATCTCAAATATATCTCCCCCTATCATGAGCTAAAAAGGTAAATACACAATGAAGCACCTAGATACAATCTAAAAATTCCACACCTCCACAGAATCATAAAAAGAAAAAAAAAAATCTCCCCCTAAGACAAAAAAACCCTCTACAAAGTACAACTACTACTCCCCCTTTTTGTGACGAATTGCCAAATGGCACTCAGTCATCATCAAAATGAGGTGGCGGAGGAAAACGTCGAAGACTTGCCAAATCTGCACCAAGTCCTGACCGGGAAGAATCCGTTGGCTCCCCACGCCAAAATCATTTCCTTAACCTTGAGCGTAGAAGAGATCGTGAAGTCATTATACACATTACTCAAACTAGTAGGAGCCATTCTCGAAGTGGGAGTCACGTCTCTCATGAAGAGAATACTAGGAGCCTACAGTAGGAGATAGACCATTCGTGAGGGAGATTACACCGTGAGCGACGCAGAGGAACTCCTTAAAGTTCTGACCATTCAACTAGTGATGGAAATGAGAATAGCTACCAACCCAGGTCAAGGACTCCTCCCAGTGAGTCTTTTTTGTGTGACAAGAAGTGCCACGATAGGTGGAGAGGGAAGAGCCCACCTTACAAAGGCCTGGGCAGCGATGCTATGAGTAGGGCTCTGAACCAAATTTCCAAATCACCTTTTACACGCAAAATTGAATGAGGAAAACTTTCTCAATGGTTTACTCAGCCAACATTCAGCATGTACAATGGTCGAATGGACCCCGTGGAGCATATGAGCCACTTCAACCAGGGAATGATTGTTCACTCCAAAAATAAGGCCTTGATATGCAAGGTGTTTCCATCCAGTTTGGGGCCTGTGGCGATGAGGTGATTTGATGACCTAAGGGAAGGCTTTATCAAATCCTTTAAGGAGCTTACTCGAGTGTTTAGGGCTTATTTTGTTACTTATAGTAGAGTTCCTCGACCTTTGGACTCCTTGTTGTCCATGACCACGCGGGAGGGGGAGATCCTGAAAGCATATTCTAACAGGTACTAGGAGATATTCAATGAGATTGATGGGAATTTCGACGATGTGGCCATAAGGACTTTTAAAGTCGGCCTGCCCGCCAAGCACGATTTAAGAAAATCTCTAACAAGGAAGCCGTAGGGAGCGTGAGTCAGCTCATGGATTGTATCGACGAGTATAAACGGGTTGAGGAGGATCAGCAACAAGGAAAGGGAAAGGCTAAGGTGATCCCCCAAGAGCAGAGGGATTCCAGGTCGGATCGATACAATAGCAGTCGACCTCGGAGAGATTTGCCGGGCACCCTAGCTCGGCTGCTACCTAGATGATTAGTGTTGTATTCTGAGAACCCGTCCATCAAGTTTTAGAAAAAATTAAGAACGAGCCATACTTTAAGTGGCCAACCAAGATGGGAGGAGACCCTACGAAGCGCAACCAAAGTCTTCATTGCCAATACCACCAGGAACGAGGACACACTACCGAGGATTGCAAGACTTTGTGGAGCCACCTGGGGCAATTGATTAAGGTGGGAAAGTTGAAGCAATTCCTGTATCAACCTGACAAGCTAGGTGATCAGGCAACGGCAGAGCCACGAAGAGATGCTTCTACCAGACCACATCTGGGTACGATTAGTGTCATTCTGGCTGCTCCGGGATAGACTAGTTCTCAGCTATCCAGGGTGATGTCTATAGCTCGGCCATCTGCAGAGGGCACGTCCCCTGTTCCGAAGAGAAGTAGAAAAGAAGTTCAGCCGGCTTTGAGCTTTTCGGACGAGGATAAGGTTGGAACCTTGCAGCCACATGATAATGCCCTGGTGGTCACCCTCAGGATAGGTGGGTATGATGTGAAGAGAGTGATGGTATATTAAGGTAGTGGCATAGAAATCACGTACCCTGACTTATTTAGGGGGTTAAAGCTGAGGATTGAAGGCCTAACCTGCTATGATTCCCCACTAATAGGGTTTGATAGGAAGGTTATCTTTTCTAAAGGCCAGATCCGACTACCCATTCAAACCTGGACGGAGGTCGTGGAGGTGAACTTAATCATGGTAGATGCCTACTCCCCCTACACTGCTATTATGGCAAGGCCTTAGCTTCACGCCATGGGAGTCGTGCCTTCCACCCTGCACCTGAAGGTAAAGTATTCATCTGAAGATCGGATTAAGGAGCTGATAGTGAGCCAATCTATGGCCTAGCAGTGCATGGTGGTTGCGATTAAACATCAAACTGGAGGTGAGTCCTCAACCTCTGCTGGGCGGGACTTATAGCAATCAAAGGTAGCGGCGTTGTCCATGAAGGTAGAGGTAGAAGGGGCAAAGTGCGAAAGAACTGAACTTGTAATCAAATTCAACAAAAGATATACAAGAAATAGTCTCCTCGGACCGTGCTGAAGACGATTTTCTTTAGATAAAACCAGTATATTTTTGTTTTCTTGTCATCTGGATCCACCTTAATTGTTGTTTCAATTCATTAGGGCCTACTTTTCTAACCCACTTTTTACAAATTCATTGTATTGGGCTTTTTGGGCCAAAATCCTTTTAACTCTCAAGCTTAGGATTCAAATTGGGTCCATACAATTGGCATTGTTTGTGAAAAATTCTTGTGTTTTAGTGAGTTCAATGTTCAATTATGGTAGGTTCAAGGCCAAACCTGGCTAAATCTATGGGGTCCTAACATCAAGATCATTTCCTCAACCTTGAACGAAGAAGGGACTGGGAGGGTAATGTGTACACCACCCGTTCTAGTAGGAGCCAATCTCAAAGTGGGAGCCGTGTCTCCCATGAAAAGAATGCTAGAGCCATGCAACTGGAGATTGATCGTATATGAAGGAGGTTGCATTGCGAATGACGGAAAAGGACTGCTTCAAGTTCTGTTTCTTCTTTTGATGGTGACAAAGATGGCAGTTACAGGCTAAGATCGAGAACTCCCCCCAGTGAGTCTTTCTCATGTGATAAGGATCACCACCGTAAAAACAGAGGTAAAAGCCTGTCCTGCAAAGGTCTGGGAAATGACGCTATTGTTGGAAAATCTGGTTTTGCATCTCATACAAAACACATAGCAGAAGCAACAAACACGGATCTACTTTATTCATGAGAAATAACATGTAACCTTGAATTCTAGAACAAAGAATAGAAAGCGTACCTTGATGCAGAAAATTCAAAACCAAGACTTGAGAATACCTCTAATCTTCATCTCAATTCCACATGATGCCCAAGAAGTGTAGTCTCTCAATTAGTTTTCATGTACGTGTTCAAGGGAAAATAAGAGAGTGGCTTACACTTTCATACACACCATTTCCATAATCTATATTCAATATCTTAAAAAAAAACTGTATGCTTCTTTCCTTATACATAACTGATTATTTAATTGGACTAGCCTTTTGGACCTGCCCAACTGGGTTTTAGTTTGTGGCTTGAGATGGGACCAAAGAAAACAAATAAGAGTTTAGCTCCAATGGGTCTTGGGCTTTTCTGTCAACTCGTGACAGGTCCAAAGTTATCATTAATTATATTTAATACTACTATATAAATATAATTGCACTCTAGGCCTTATTAATAAATTATATTCTAAGACTCTAATGATATCATTTGATCCCTCCATGAAATATCCATATTGAACAAAGTTATAATGAACTGTCACTTTGTAAACAACTATTTTATCCTTGAGTATCCAGTTTAATCTTTTAGTTATTCATATTTATTGAAATCTGATTTCAATAAATATAAGCTTTAGTAACTCTTTACTAAAGTGGGCGCCCTGAATAACCAGTTCTCATTAAACGTATCGATATTATGGATTCCATCTTGAGAATATGTGTTCCCTTAACACTATGTGTGGTTACCCAACATACTGAGGTTTTAACCGTGAATATTAGATCTCACTTTTGATATATCAAAGTAACCTACATTTTATGATTGGATTCACTGTTCTCTCAGAATTGAGAGTCTATGAAGTTAGAAGTCGTGAGATTAATTATTCAAATGGCAGTTATTAATTGAATAATTAATCTTACAGCGGTCCAGTTCAATATGTCTTAACTCTTAAGACACATTAACACATCAACTAGAAGTCTTCACTTCCATAATCAAGACAAACCATCTTAGTTGATGTGTTATAGTCATCGCAGATGAAATGTCCAATTTCATCACTGATTACGAATTATATTTTAAGTTTACAAGGAACTTGTGATTTATATCTTATGTGACTAAATCACATACAATACATCTCAAGGACTATGATAATGTCCCATTAGTTCATTTATAAATAGTCTCATATAATTAAACAATTTAATTATTTATGACATGCAAATAAATTGGATTTTAAAGCATAAACCCCAACAACTATGAGTAGGGCGTTGAACCAAATTTTCAGATCACCTTTCACACGCAGAATTGAAAGAGGAAGACTTCCTCGGCGGTTCACTCAGCCAACATTCACCATGTACAATGATCGAACAGACCCTTTAGAACATGTGAGCCACTTCAACCAAAGAATGACTGTGCACTCTAAGAATGAAGCCTTGATGTGCAAAGTATTCTTATCCAGTTTGGAGCATGTGGCAATGAGGTGGTCTGATGGCCTGTGAGTAGGTTCTATTGATTCCTTTAAGGAACTCACTTGGACGTTTGGATCTCGCTTTATTACATGCAGTAGGGTTTTTCGTTCTTGGACTCCCTATTGTCTATAACCATGTGAGAAGAGGAGACCCTAAAAACGTACTCAGATAGATGCTGGGAGATGTTCAATGAGATCGATAGGGACTTTGATGATGTGACCATAAGGACTTTCAAGGTCGGCCTATTTGCCGAACATGATTTGAGAAAGTCATTGACCAAGAAGCCTGTGAGGAGTGTGCGTTAGCTCATGGACCGTATTGATGAGTATAAGCGGGTTGAGGAGGACCAGTAGTGAGGGAAAGGGAAAGCTAAGGTTATCCCTCAGGATAGGAGGGATTTCAGGTCGGACCAATACATAGTTTTGTATTACTAAAAGAATTTGATTGTCTATTTAATTATAGATTTTTTTTTCTTGGATGTTTGTTCAATGAATTATATTTCTTCCTCATGTATCATATAATATTATATATTATGCATCATACGGGTTAGCGACTAGTTTTTATTTATTTATCTATCCACTCCATAATAGAGATTGACCCAATCACCAATTGTTTAGTAAGAGAAATTTGTTTATAGCTATTGATGTGCAATATGGCATGTAAGTGTGTGCTCACTTAGGGAATCATATATGAAAGATGCATAATGTTTGCAAGTTCATACAAGAAGTGTGTAACTTAGGAAAATAATCATGAAGTAGGCTGAGTTATGATTTTGATAAATTACCTTATAGTTTCTGCCTGGCTAATTCACTAATGTTTTTAGGAAAACTTTGGAGTTGGGTAATGTTAAAGAGTTTGGAGAACTTAGTCTATTGAAGGACTAAATTTTTTGAAATCATATTATTGAAAATGGAGGGAAAATAGAGGAAAACTCGTTTAGTGTAATACCCGATAGCTAAAAAAAAAAAGGAGAAAGAAGAGAGACAAAGGCAGAGCGTAAGGGTTGTCAATGGGCCTGGTTGGGCCGGCCTAACCTATTTTTACTTGGCCCATGAGCACAATGGGCTAGGCATACTGGGCTATTAACTAGTTAACAGATCGAGTCGAGTTGGCCCAAAAGAGAAAACCCTAGCCAATGACCTTGCCCATGGGCAATGCCCATTTTATCTTTAACGGGTTGGACTACCAAGTTAGGCCTAATGGATTACTCATGAGTTTGTGCTAGTATATTATTTTATTATTTCTATAAGGAAATAATCATTTTTTATATAAAGGAATAATTAACCTATTTTTTAAAAAAGGAAATAATCAAATAATTTAATACTTAATTACAATTTTTTTACAGTCAAATCTATTTTATTTTTTATTTTTTTGATGGAAACATTTTTTCTATTTTATATTTATTAAGGCTTTAAATGGTTTTTTAATTTTATTTTTATCATTAATAAAAAAAAGAGTGACATGGTTAATTCAAATTTGCTAGACTACTATAAAAAAATATATTTAGTAAATTAAGTTTAGCAGAATCACTTTAAATATCTTAGTGGTTGGGGGAGTTTCCTTAAGAAATTCTTCTATAATGTCTTAAGATCGATCACTCATATATCTCCTATATATTTTTGTTATGAATTCTAAGTTATTGAGCTAGGCAATAGGTTGAGCTAACAGTGCAGGCTGGGCTACTGGGCTAGCCTGCCGAGTGCCCATATATATTTTTGTTATGAATTTTGAGTTATTGAGCTCAGTAATGGGTTGAGTCAATGGGTTGGGCTACTGGGCTAGCCCATCGAGTGCCCATGAGAAAAATGAGTTAGAGTGATGAATTTGAAAATTGATTATTCTCCAAATCAAACATAACCTTAACTTTCTAATTACTATATATCGAGTTTCAGTTTCTATTTTATTTTATTTTTATAAAAAAATAATTCTAAATTCTACATAGAAAAAATAGTAGTATATTTTTGCTAAAGGCTAATAAATAAAAATAAAAATTGATAGCGAGTGTACTCCTCAGAGTAGAAGGAAAAAGAAAAGAAAAATGGTTTAGCAAAAAAAAAGAAAGGAAAAGAAAGATGGGGTAGTCTCCAAATCTAGCAAATAGATCCTGTTACGTAATGTGAAGTAGTCATGATCAGAGAAAAAACAAACTAATGTGAAGTAGTCATGATCAGAGAAAAAACAAAGTTATGTAACTAAGTTTAATGAAAAGGGTGAAGTTATCAACTTTTAAAAACGAAAAGTCCGAAACACCCTCTAAATGTACATTGAGGTTATCAAAGGGCACCCGTATAATAATGGGTTGGAAATATAAGAAACAGTTTAGTGTTTGACTAGGTTATCCTTCCTATCCAACCCCATTCATTCGTACATCTTAGAACGCCTCCACCACCTACACTCATCCGAACCTCCTTTTTTTCTTCTCTCTTTTTCTCTGCAAATTTCAATTTCTAGTTCTCCACTCAATCTGTTTTATCAAGAAAAAAAAAAAAGAATATATATATATATATATATATATATATGGTCTCGTTCTATATCTGCAAAAAATTCAGTATAATCTATCTTCTCTTGCTCTGTTTTGCAGATCAATCATAGATCTCCTTTGCAAAGGTGGGCTTCATATACTAGGTAATTGTTATAGATATTATTTTATTACTTTTTTATCGCTTAAATTTCTTTAGATTATTATTTTTTCTTTTTTTGGTTGCAAAGTTTTCAAGATTAAAATAAAAAGGTTCTCAGTTTTATGATTAAACTTTTTTAATTCAATATGAATATGTAGTAGAATCTATCACATTATAAATGATTTAATTAAAAATTAGGTAATAATAAAAATGAACATAAAATTTTTTCTAAGTTATACTTCTTTACTTATGCTTTTACCCTGTAAAAGTAGGGATAAACTATGTATTTTAACTACGTGATTAATTATTATATATTATATTATGTTTTAATTTAATTTTTAATATTTTGTCAATTTAACTATGGTCATTACCTCTTAAATAAAATTGATTTTCGTTGGAGTGATAATAAATTTTTTTTAATTAATTTTAATTATTTGTCATGTCAATAATTTTTATTCAAAAAATAATTAAATTTACACATAAAAATTTAAGGATTAAATTAACAAAATTAAGAAGTTATGTACAAAATTAAAATGTAGTATAAAAATAAAGACTAAATAAAATCAAAAGTAAACCGTATAAATAAAAACGATATTTATTAATAAAATTATTTTAGTTGAAATGATATTATTTATTATTTATTTATATATATATATATATTTTAAAAGCTGACGCATAGTTTTAGAATGACAGCTGTATTATATTTCTTTACTCTTTAAGAAAAAAAAAAAAAAAATCCAAAATAAACTGCGTGTCTTTTTTGGTAATTTTGACAAAGGGGGTCAGACTGTCACATGGCTTACATGTGCGTGTAACAACTTCAACCCTACATGGGTTATCAAAAAACTTCAACCCTAGATCTCTTTTTTCTCTCTCTTATCACGTTGCGCGTGTACTTCTCCTGACTCATTCATTCATCTTTTTTTTTTTATTCATTATTATTCTTCATCTTCAACCTTCTGCCTCCTTCTCTCTAAACACATCTTACACCTTCTTCCTCTCTCTAGATCGTCTCTTTCTGTCTAGATTCATCGGATAGCAGTGTGGAAGGCCTCTTTCTACATCTCTACGTGTGTGTGTCTGTCTCTAAACGCTGTTTGACCTTCTTAGGAGTTATTTTTGTACCACACACAGCGAGTTTCTCCAAAATAAGAACCTCTGTCCTCGGCGATACCTGCTGTCTGTGTGATCAGATCAGACCATGTGTATATCGGCCGATCTGAGTAGAGCAAAGAGGATGGGTAGATCGCAGCCGTGTGGGAAGGCAGATCGAAATTAACAGGCTGAGGTTTTGTTGCCCGGTCAAGACCTATCTATGCTTTGATGTAGAAGGTATGGTCTTTGCTTCCTTCCTTCCTTCCTTTTTTTTTTTTTTTCCTGATCTATTATATCTGTTGCTATGATGAACTTGCGTCTGTGTTGTACCTGTGTTCTTTGTTTCTTTTTATTTTTCTAGTTCAGTTGTGTTTTCTTTTATATTTTCTGGTTTTTTTTTCCTCTTTCTTTTCTTCCTTCCAGATTTGCCATGTCATATTGTTCGTTGTTTTAGGTTTCTTCCTATTGAAACTTTAGATTAAAGAAACTATCATAGGTCCTATCTTTTCAGAGTGAGGGCATGAGAAACAAAAAAGTGTTATGTTTTGGATTTTTCTAGGGGAGTTGATGGTTATGGTGAAGAGGAATTGGAGTATGAGAGATCACTCTCGGCGATCCCTCCACCGGTCTTGCAGCGTCTATCTATGATTCTATCCCTCTGATCAGTGAAGCACACTAATGAATGATAAATGAAAATGTGTGTTTGAGTAATAAACAGACGAGTCAATGACTTAGTTTTTATTGTTTGTTTGTTTTTTTTTTTTTTTTTTTTTTTTAATTTTTAACTATTATTTTTTGAGAAATGTGTGGTTTTTAAAATTAGATAAGTTCCCTTAAAAAAATTATACAGTAATGAATTTTTAAAGAAAATATGTTAATAAATAATAAGTTAATAAATAAAATAATCTTAAGAATAAGAACTAAACAACGGTTAATGAATTTTTAAAGAAAATTTAATGAATAACCAAATTACAAAGATTTGATAAATATCAAGACTAACATAGAATTGATAAATTTCAAATTTATAGAGAATTTTTAAAAGACTTGCACAAAGACTAACATAAATTTCAAATTACAATTTATTCTAAAAAAGCATAACCTTTTGAAAAATATGACAGTTAAAAGAAGTTTGGGAGGAAATATAAACCTTGGAAAATTTGAAAATTTTTAATTTGGAAGATTTAAAAAATATGGTTCTTGAGAATGAATAAAGGAAGAATAAAGAAATATTAAAAAAAGAATAAAGAAAAAAATTGGAATAGAGAAAGGATAGAGAGCCTATTAAAAATTGTATTTGCAAAAATAGTTTGGCAAAAATAAAAAGTAACTAGTGACTCTCCAAATAGTATAGAGTCCTAGAGATGTTTTACATTTTCTTGCTTCTACTTCTGAATTTTGATTATTTATTATTTATTTTTGAAAATTTTAACGTAATGTACTACATGGTCACTTTTTAACATAATGAAAAGTGGTAAACTACGTACCACGAGACCCTATGTACCGTACCTTTTTGCATTTGGAATAATTGGGAAATCATATTCTTATTATATTTATTTGTTTTCCTGGCAAGTGTTACTTTTTCGTTTCACATGCTTGAATTGGACCCTATGCCTCAATCCTCGGTTTTAGATTTGAAAATACTTTATAGTGGAACACAACCTACAATAATACTAGCAGATAGCTTCATTTAATATTTGGTATGTGATTATGTTTTAAGATCGGAGTATTGTGAACATGATGTCATTTTTTATGAAATAAATATTTGATTTTTATATATATATATATATATTGGTGTGTGATTATGACTTTAGTAGATAATGTACATTAGATTATTTAGTTTAATTTTCCTTACAAATAAGTATAATATGTTTACAATATGAATTTACGGGTAAAGTCTCTAATGGTTGAATAAAAAATATGAGGTTCAATTCCCGCCTATACCAAAAACCGATTGGTGTCTTAGTTTGATGACATAGAGCTATCATCAGGATAACTCTATAAAAAAAAAAAATCAAAATAGAAATTGACTCAAAAAATTTGGTCTTCCTCACAATTGAAATTCCAAAAAAAAAAAAAAAAAAATACTGTATCACTACATTTTTTAAGTTAAATAAATTCATCTCCAAATTTGTGGGTCTCACACTATTTTTTGTCTTAGTTTTATGTATAATAATTTAAGTTCCAATATTTTGAGAATAAGTCAGTTTTTTCTCACATTTTGCAAATAAGCTATTTGAAATAAGCAATTTCCAAATGCATAAGATAAAAGTTTCTCATAGCACCACAATTTAAAGCAACAAGTAAAAAGTCCATGAATTAAACTCAAAACGCTCTTTTTGGATCTTTTTAATGTTTAAAAAAAATGCCAAAACTGAATTAAAACTATAAGGTATTGACATTATTAATATAAAGAGAAATGCTATGTCCACAATATTTTTACAATATTTTTAATGCAACATTTTCTCAATAAATTTTTAGTGGTAGGTTGTTATTGGTTGTTGTGGGCGAGCAAAAAAAGTGATTTTAAGTTGTGGATTCAACTTAAGACTAAGAGAGGTTCTACGTCTACAACATTTTTACAATATTTTCTCATCAAATCATAGGTGGTTAATCGTTATTGGTTCTAATCTGAACCTACTGTTGAAATTACTTTTCTACCCCACCAATAACAATTTGTAACGACTTGACGCATAAGATTTGTTGAGAAAATGTTGTGAAAATGCTGTGGACATAGTATTTCTCTAAAACCAATAACTACTTGTTACATATGGTTTGTTGTGAAAATGTTATAAGAATGTTGTGGATGTAACACCTTTCTAATATAAAACATTGATTTGGCATATTTTTAGTATAACTTACTTATCAAAATAAAAATATTTTAAGTGTAACTTGTCCTGAAACCCTCAACTTCCTAGTTATTCTCTATTTTTATTTTTCCTCCTTGAAAAAGTAACCCACACATCTTCTTCTTAATCTATTATTTCCCTTTTAGATATTTGCATGGTACCAAATACGATATTGCTATGTCCTCGTATTTTTAAGCTCATTCAAGAAAAACAAAGTTTGATATAATATATTTGTGGTAATTGTTTAGTTACTTTAGTAGTTGATGTTGAACATAGTAGACTAATTCTTACAGACTTATAGTTATTAAGTGATTAAATTATTAACTAATATTATTAATTAGTCTTAGTGCATTATCGATGTTGGAGATTTAAAAAAGGATATTACATGGAAGTACTCAACGACTTAAATTGCTATTTTTGTGTTAATATTGCAAAAGTAGGGCTTATCTAATGTTATATGAATTATATAGTTTTTTATATTTCATTTTAGGACCAAGTTTAGCTACAAAATTTGTTGTAATTTACTCAATATCTTTGTATTGGAGGTGAATTTTGACAAAACCATCATAGGATTACATCTTTTTCATATATCCTTTATGCTTGCAAAATTTCTAAAAAATTAAAGATTAATAGCTATGTCATCAATAAATTGTTTAAATTTCAAGTTTTTGTAGTATAAAATTATGCATAAAATATAAGTTTATAGATCATATAGTAAATAATATCTGAGTGACATAAAATTTGACATGTGTATTGAGAGCGTAAAGAACATGCAATTCAACAGTTAGATTTTCAAAATATGTAGCAATGTTTATTTTTTTGAGTAAGGTTGTAACCTTAGACTATAACCAAATTTGTAGCTAAACTTTGTCCTTCATTTTATATGATAATTTCATTGTTCCATTTCTCATTAAGAAATTTATTTAAGAATACCTCAGAGATGCCTGCTGTCTATGTGATCAGACCATGTGTACATCGGCGATCTGAGTAGAGCAAAGAAGATGGGTAGATCGCTCGTGTGGTAAGGCAGAACGAAATTAACAGGCTGAGGTTTTGTTGGCCGGTCAAGACCTATCTTTACTTTGATGTCGAAGGTATGATCTTTGCCTCCTTCCGTGTCTTTTTATTTTTATATTTTCTCTTTCATATCTATTATATCTGTTGCTATGATGAACGTGTGTCTGTTATTTTTTTTTTGATAAGTAAGAATGATATATAGACGAAAGGCTACTCTATGCATGAAGAACATAGAGCAAACCTAGAAAAAACAAGAGGAAAACAGAGAAAAACATAAAAAAAAAACCAAACAACAGAAAAATTACAAAAGAGAAAGGGAGCAAAGAAAAGAAGGGAGAGAATCACTAGACGTGAGTCCCCACACCCAAGACCAAACAATGTGTGTCTGTGTTATACTTGTGCTCGTTGTTTCTTTTTTCTAGATCAGTTATGTTTTCTTGTGTATTTTCTGTTTTTTTTTTCTCCTCCTTTTCTTCCTTCCAGATTTGTCATGTCATATTCTTCATTGTTTTAGGTTTCTTCCTAGTGAAACTCTAGATTAAAGAAACCATCATAGGTCCTTTTTCCTAGAATGACAAAAAAGGCGACGGCATAAAAAGGGGGAGAAAGTATACCATGTTTCGGTAATACCAACTCAGTATTTGTTTTGGTATTTTTCTACCTAATAAATGAGTGACACCTATTTTAAAAAACTACATCAGACTACTTTAATAAATGATAATGACACTGACAACTATTGGGAAGATAAATTAATTATTTATTGGAGTAGTCTAATCTGGTTTTTTGAAACAGATGTCACTCATTTATTGGGTAAGAAATATAAAAACAGATGCTGAGTTGGTATTACCGAAACATGATATAATTCCTCTGAAAAAGGGGGGGGAGAGAGAGAGAGAGAGAGAGAGAGAGAGATAAGCATTTTATCAGTAAACACAAAATCCTCTATAAAACTGTAAAAGCACAAAATAAATGGTAGGGTGAAGGAAACGAAGGGTGGGGCGTTGAGTGGAAATGTGTGGTTGAGTAATGAATGGTTGAGTTAATGCCTTGGTTTTTTTCTTTTCTTTTTCTAGAATGAAAATGTGTGGTTTTTAAAATTAGATAAGTTCCTAAAAAAAAATTATACAGTTTTTTAATTTTTGGGAAAAAAATGGAAATAGGTAATTTTAAGTTAATAAATGATAAAAATAATGTAAAATTGATTAATTCCAGGTTACAAAGATTTTGATTAATTTCAAGACTAACATAAAATTGATAAATTTCAGGTTACAGAGAAAGAATTTTTAAAGAATTTGCACAAAGACTAACATAAATTTGATAAATTTCAGGTTACAATTTATATTAAAAAAGCAATGTCCATTTGAAAAATATGACAGTTAAAAAAATTCGTTGGGAAATATAAACCTTGGAAAATTTGGAAAATGTTACTTTGGAAAATTTTTAAAATATAGTTGTCAGAGAATGAATAAAGGAAGAATAAAGAAATATTAAAAAAAACAAAAAAAAAATATTTTGATTGAGATAGAGAAAGGATATAGCTTTGAAAAGTGTATTTGAAAAAAATAGGTAAGTAAAAAATAAAAAATATTATTATCATTTTTATTTGTTTTTTTAAAAAAGATTTTCCCTACCCTACCTTTTTGCATTGGGAGTAATTGTGGGTCTCACTATTTTTTGCCTTTAGTTCCATTTCAAATAATTTAGAGGTTGTTTGGATTGGGTGGTACTAATTAAAACTTGGGCCCGCCAATTTGAATAGCTTTAAAGGCTCCTGAGTGAAGATTTTTCTTCCTATAGCCCATTTCATTTAGTTAAAGGGTCTTCGACTTTGATAGAGAAAAGCCACACATTCTAAACTTGATTCGTTTGGTGAGGGAGTTTTGGACATTTGGACCCAAATTCAAGAGTCAAGTGATTATTTGCTTACAAGTCCATTCGGTGTAGTGTGGGCTTCTCATTAAAAAAGGATGCTCATGGGCATCAATTTAACCAAAAAAGTCATGAGTCATGTACGAGGATGAAACGACCTTGGTTAATAGTTAGAGTCTGCATAGGTGAATAAGACTAAAGCCCAAAAAGTCATGAGTCATGTACGAGAATGAAGAGATCTTAAGAACCAAGTTCAATGGAAAAACAATCATATGGTGACTATAAGAAATGCATTGTCTAATTCAAACCATTTATCTTGTCACTCATCCATATGATATAAGTGCATTTATCATGTAATATTTAGGAGGATGAGTATCTTGAAAAACTCTGAATCAAATTTATGACTCTTATAAACGGGGGTAGATCAAGTAGCTCTCTTATAAACCATTTATCTTGACTCTTACATAACTTAGGGCCTTTTTGGTTTTAGCCTCACTCATATCTCATAATTCATATCTCAATTTTCTTTGCTCATAACTCAATCTCATGTTTCAGTTCCAATTTTCTTTTTTCTCATAACTCATTCTAGATCCTGTTTGGCACTCTAAACTCACTCTAAAATCCCCTTGGTTTTTGGTTTGGAAATGCATCTTTGATCTCAATTGGTGGAACCCACTAGTATAACGGCTATTTGCCCTTCACTTCTAACCTGTGTGAAGCAGCTGCTTTGTCTCTCCCCACCAACCCACTAACCACAGTTGAGACAAACACACTGAGGAACCAAAGAAGCCAAACCCAACCACCACTCTATAGAACAACCCAGCTACAAAAACCCTGCAACCATCACCCTCTCTCCAATTGACCTAGCTGCCTAGCCTCCTACCACCACCAATTAACCCAGCTGCTACACAAACTCACCACTTTTAAATGCATAAACTAACAACCACCGCAACCCACAAAAACCCAACAACCAACGATCTCAAATCCACCATAAACAACCTGCAAACACACCGATCTTAACCCACAAACACAACACTACCATAAACTACCCATAAACTCACTGAGAAACGAATCCACAAAGACAGTGGGTCCCAGCAGCTTTATTTTTTCAAGTTTGACATTGAACTCAATTTTTATATCTTGAAAACATCTCAATTTTTATATCTTGAAGTCATAAACACAAACATGAACACAAATCCACTAACATCTAGCTAGTTTCCACAATCAAAGAGGACATTGTGCAATGGAATCGCTGAGAGTTTGGTAATGTAGTACATCAAAAGAAGCAATTATTGGAGGAGTCGGAAACACTAGACGCTAAGGAAGGGGATTTTGGTCTCTCCAATGGGGAGAATTGTCATAGGGCACAGTTGAGGTCCCAGGTGGAGCTTCTTCTCTCCTTGGAAGAAATTTCCTGGAGACAAAAATCTAGGATGTTATGCATCAAGGAAGTGGATAATAACACCAAGTTTTTCCACAAAATGGCTAACTCTCATTGAAGGTTTAATCATCTAAGGACCTTGGAGGTGGATGGGGTGATTTTTGAGGAGGCTTTCGAGGTAACTAATCAAGTCGTACAATTTTATAAAAATTTGTACAAGGAGACTGAGGGGTGGAGGCCTTTCATGGAGGGTTTGGAATTGAGCGTATTGGGAATATGGAGAGGGTTTGGTTTGAAAGGAAGTTTGAGAGAGAGGAGATCCTTCAAGTTGTAAGTGACTTGGACGGAGACAAAGCTCCAGGTTCGGATGGGTTTGCTATGGCGTTCTATCATCATTGTTGGAGGGTAGTGGAGAAAGATGTCTTGGCGGTCTTTGAAGAGTTTTTCCATCATTGTAAGTTCAAAAAATCCCTTAATGCTACCTTTATTGCATTAATTCCTAAAAAGAATGATGCCTCTAATATTAGAGATTTCCGTCCTATTAGCTTGGTGGGGAGTGTATAAAATCTTGGCTAAGGTTTTAGCAAATTGTTTGAGAGTGGTTTTAGATCAATTGATCTCTGAGAATCAGAATAGCTTTGTGGGTGGGAGACAAATCCTTGACTCAGTTCTTATTGCGAATGAATGTGTGGATAGCCGAAGGAAGAGTATGGTTCCTGGAGTCATTTGTAAACTCGATACAGAGAAAGCCTACGATCATGTGAATTGGGAGGCTTTGCTGTATTTGTTGAATAGGATGGGCTTTGGAGTGAAGTGGTGTAAGTGGATCCGTACTTGCATGTCTACAATTCAATTCTCTGTTTTGATTAATGGGTCTCCAGCTAATTTCTTTGGTAGTTCAAGGGGCTTAAGACAAGGAGATCTGCTATCTCCTTTGCTTTTTCTGATCATGATGGAGGTGTTTAGTAGGATGTTGAGAAGAGTGGAGGGAGCTGGTTTGATCCGTGGTTTTAATCTTGAGGGTAGGAGGGATGGTGGGGGGCTTGTTTCTCATCTTTTGTTTGCAGACAGTACTATCCTATTTTGTGATGCTGATGTGGAGTAAATTCTTCATATTCGGTTGTTGTTACTCAGTTTTCAGGCAGTAACAGGTTTGAAGGTCAATGTGCATAAGAGTGAAATGGTTCCAATAGGGGAGGTTGTTGATGTGCATGCCTTGGCTGAAATTTTGGGTTGCAGAGTTAGAACTTTGCCTATGTCGTATCTTGGCATGCTGTTGGGGGCTTCTCATAATTCCCCTTCAATTTGGAATCCAATCTTGGAAAAAATTGAGTGAAAATTAGCTGGGTGGAAGAAGTTGTACTTGTCTAAGGGAGGTCGATTGATGTTACTCAAGAATACGCTATCTAGTCTTTCGACTTACTTTCTTTCGTTATTCACAATTCCTACTCATGTGGCTAATAAAATTGAAAAGTTACAAAGGGACTTTCTATGGGGTGATAGCAAGATTCATTTGGTAGGATGGGATAAAGTTTGTGCGCCTATAGCCAATGGTGGCTTGGGGATAGGAAACTTACTACCTTTAACAAGGCCTTATTGGGAAATTGGTTGTGGCGGTTTGGGAAGGAAGAGGAACGGTTATGGAGGAGGGTGGTAGCTTCAAAATATGGGGAAGAATGGGGGGGATGGACCTCTAAGCTAGGTAGGGGTGTTCATGGGTGTGGTTTGTGGAGAGGTATTCGCATGGGATGGGAGGACTTCAGCAAAAATTGTCAGGTTGTTGTTGGGTTGGGGAATAGAGTGAGGTTTTGGCAAGATGGGTGGTATAAGGATCAACCATTTCAATTGGCTTTTCCAAGGTTGTATGGTATTGCCATTGATAAGGAGATTTCTGTTGAAGCTTCTTTGCCAAGGCAGGGGGTGGAGGAGAGAAGAATTTGGATGTTCGTTTTATTAGAGATTTTAATGATTGGGAGATGGATGAAGGGATGCATTTTCTTCTTATATTGGGAGCCAATACTCCTCCTATGGATGTTTGAGACCAGATGAGATGGAAATTGAAGCCTAATGGGGTTTTTGATATCCGGTCATATTATAACAAATTAAGGGATTCTCCCTCAATTGTCTTTCCTTGGAGAGCTATTTGGAGAGCAAAGGCCCCTAGGCGAGTTTCTTTTTTTGTTTGGTGTGTAGCTTGGAATAAGATCCTAACAGGAAATAACTTGAGATTAAGAAAATGGGACTTTGTAGATTGGTGCATTATGTGCCGTCATTGTGGAGAGACGGTTGATCACTTACTTCTTCATTGTGAGATGGCTTTTCGGTTATGGAGCTTTGTCTTTATAACTTTTGGCTTATCTTGGGTTATTCCTAGATTGATTCCAGACTTGCTTTTTGACTGGTGGAATTGGCTGGGGAAGCATTCGTCTCAGATTTGGAATTTAGTCCCGTTGTGCATCCTATAGTGTATTTGGAAGGAACGGAATCGGGGAACTTTTGAGGATTTGGATAGCTCTTGTGATCAGATACTTGCTTCCTTTAGTGGAACTCTTTTTGATTGGTCTCGGGCGTGGGGACTCACAACTAGTGATTCCCTCCCTTCTTTTCTTTGCTCCCTTTCTCGTGTAATTTTTCCGTTGTTTGGTTTTCTTTTGTTTTTCTCTGTTTTCCTCTTCTTGTTTTTCTAGGTTTGCTCTATGTTCTTCATGCATAGAGTAGCCTTTTGGTATATATATTATTCTTACTTGTCAAAAGAAAAGTTTCCACAATCAAACTCTAAACACAAACATGAATACAAATCCACAAACATCTAGCTAGTTTCCACAATCAAACTCTAAACACAAACATGAATACAAATCCAGACATCTAGCTAGTTTCCACAATCAAACTCTAAACACAAACATGAACACAAATCCACAAACATTCAGCAAGTTTCCACAATCAAACTCAAACACGGTAATGAACACAAACTCACAGTGACTCAAATCCACAAACACTCGAACATAAACCCACAAAAGTATCAACGCCTGCCTCTGCCCCTAACTCCACGCCTGCGCATAGCGGCAGCAGCGGCGGCAGCGGCGGCAGCAGCGGCGGCAGCGGCGGCAGCAGCGGCAGCAGCGGCGGCAGCAGCGACGGCAGCGGCAGCAGCAGCAGCACCACTTGCTTTGGACTGCAGAACAAGTTTCATGTGTTATTAGAACATTTATAAATCATTTATATAAGAACAAATTGAACATTTATATAAGAACATTTATAAATCATTCCTTCAAAGAGCTTCTCTAGAACATTTATATAAGAACATTTATACATCATCTTTCTACATCATTCCTTTTTTTTTTTTTTTTTGATAGGTAAACAGAAAAATATTATTAAAGAGAAAATAAGGAAAAGTACAAGTTGTTCATGATGATGAACTACCAAAAAAAAAAAAAAAAAAAAAAGAACAAACAACACACTAAAAAGAGTAATCAAGAAACTAAGCTAAGGGAAAGCATAAACTCAGAGAGAGAAGAACAATCAATAAAACCCCAACAACGAGACCACTCCAAAAGACTAAGTTGGCATAAAACCTTTAGCTCATCCAACGTCTTCTCATTATCCTCAAAGGAACGACGATTTCGTTCCAGCCACACAATCCATATTAAGCACTCGGAACCAAGTTCCAAATGTTTGAATTATGTTTCCCAAGCCACTGATGCCAACAAGATAACAAACCCGCCATTGAACCTGGCATAACCCAATGAATACCAAAAGCCTGAAGCTTAAAAGTCCAAAGGGAATGAGTAACAGGACAATGAAGAAGAAGGTGGTCTACCGACTCCACATCACAACAACACATACAACACCAAGTAGCCAAAGGGCGCCCCCTAAGCATTAGATTATCCAAAGTGAGGATTTGACCATGAGCAGCTGTTCACAAAAAGAACGCCACTTGCCTAGGAATCTTAGGTTTCCAAACACCCTTCCAAGGAAACAAAGAATTCGATGCACCCTGAATTGCATGGTAATAAGACCGGATGTCAAACTTGCCATCACCTTTTAGCCACCAGCCAAGAGTATCACTCCTATCACCCCGAGGAATACGAGATTGGATAAGCTGGAAAAGAGAATAAGATGCAGCTAGCTCCCAATCACCTTCCTGTGTACTAGGGTGTTCCTTTTTTTATCAATATATCTTATTACTTATCAAAAAAAAAAAAAAAAAGCTCCCAATCTTCAAAATCTCTATGAAACCTTAAATCCCATACTCTAACAGTACCCCTTCCTGGAATCCACAACACCTCAGAGATACAAGCATCCTTGACCGCTGAACACACATAGCTCAGGATAGAGATCTTGAGTATTTTCACCAATCCACCTATCATGCCAAAAGCGGATACGAGTGCCTTCACCCACTACAAAATACAGATGCTTAGAGAAGCTCTCCCACCCGCCATTAATGCCTCTCCATAGTCCACACCCGTGAGACCTCTTGCGCAACTTTAGTACACCAGCCCCCCTTGACCCTCACCATATTTTGTGGAGATAACACGCCGCCAAAGGTGGGAAACTTCATGACCATATCTCCACAACCATTTCCCTAATAAAGCTTGATTAAAAGACACCATACTTCTTATCCCCACACCACCCATCTTGACGGGTAAACACACCTTTTCCCAAGCCACCAAAGGATATTTGAAACTTCCCTCAGAAGACCCCCAAAGAAAGTTCCTCTGAATACTTTCCAATCTAGTAGCCACAGATTTAGGAATAGTAAACAGAGAAAGAAAGTACGTTGGGGGAGGCTTGAGAGAGTACTCTTAAGTAACATGAGCCTACCACCCTTGGATAAATAGAGACGCTTCCATCCAGATAGCTTCTTCTCCATTTCTCCAAAATAGGATTTCAAATCGAAGCTGTCTTAAAAGAAGTCCCCAATGGCATCCCCAAATATTTCATAGGCAAACTGCCCACTCTACATTGAAGAATAATAGCCAATGTATCTAGATTATTCACCTCCCCAACAGGTACAATCTCACTTTTCCCAACATTGACCTTCAAACCCGTAAAGGCCTGAAAACAAGACATCACCAACCTTATGGACAAAAGCTGCTCCTTAGAGGCATCACAAAATAAGATAGTGTTATCAGCAAATAACAAATGGGAGATACGCACACCAACAGAGTTCACAGAGCCCACATGAAACCCCCGAATAAGGTTACACTCCTCTGTCTTCTTCAATAGTCTACTCAAAACCTCCATTATCAAAAGAAACAAAAACGGGGATAATGCATCCCCTTGTCTCAATCCACGAGAACAACCAAAAAAACCTTCAGGGGAACCATTTACCAGGACTGAAAAACGCACAGAAGAAAAACAAGCCTTAATCCACCCCTTCCATTTCAACCCAAAACTCATCCGGTCCAACAAATAAAACAAGGCCTCCCAGTTCACATGGTCATATGCTTTTTCAATATCAAGCTTGCAAACCACACCCGGTAATATGCTCTTCAACCTGCTATCTAGACATTCATTAGCAATAAGCATTGAATCAAGAATTTGCCTACTCCCAATAAACGAATTTTAAGTCTCAGAGATGAGATTATCCAAAACTGCCCTCAACCTATTAGCCAACACCTTAGATAGCAACTTGTACATACTACCCACCAAACTGATGGGACGAAAATCCTTAATGTTAACAGCATTACACTTCTTGGGAATTAAAGTGAGAAACGAAGCATTCAAAGACCGTTCAAACATAGAGTGCCGATGAAAGTAATAAAAGAAATCCATGACATCCTTTTTCACAACACTCCAACATTTGAGGAAAAAAGCCATGGTGAAACCATCAGGATCAGGGGCTTTATCACCCTCCATCTCCCTTAATACCTGGAAGACTTCCTCCTTCGAGAACTCCTTCTCTAAGGACAACCTCTCTTCCTCTTCAATGCATGCAAAATCTAGCCCATCCATCGTAGGACACCTCACCTCAGTTTCCTCATACAACCCCTGGTAGAAGAGAACTAACTGAGAGCGCACATCAACCTCATCCTCATAAAAAAACTCCCTCCACCTTTAACCTCTTAATGAGATTAGCTAATCTATAAAAGAAATGAGTATTATTATCTCCCTCCTTCACAAACAAAGCACGAGACTTTTGTCTCCAGGAAATTTCCTCGAGATGCCAAATGATCAATGTCTCCTTTGATACGAATGCGACGAATTTGATCCTCATACAACAGACCCACCGACTCCTCTCTAGCATCTAGACCCATAAGTTCAGTCAGCAAATTCTTCTTTCTAAAAGCCAGGTCACCAAACACCTCCCTGTTCCACTCTTTTAAATCTTCTTTCAAAGCCTTCAACTTTTGTGCCAAAATAAAACTTGGAGAGCCCGTAAAACTGTAACCAATCCACCATTGCTGAACTCTATCAACAAAACCCTCAGCTTACAGCCACATGTTTTCAAATTTAAACGCACTTAGCCTCTTCGAACAACACTAGCTTCCAACAAAAGTGGACAGTGATTTGAAATAACACGAGGAAGCACCCGTTGGGATATATTCCCAAAATGGTCTTCCCAATCTAGAGAAACCAAAGCCCTGTCAATTCTTGACATAGAGGGGATATCAGAATCTCTAAACCAAGTAAAGGAAGCCCCTAACGGTAGATCAACTAAAGAATTGCTCTCTATGAAGTCTGAGAAGGCAAACATGGCAGGGCTGAACGACTCACAGCCAAGTCTTTTACTTGGGTACCTGATAATATTAAAATCCCCTACTAAACACCATGCCATGGGCCATCTGGCACACACCCGTAATAACTCCTCCCACAAAAAAGGCCGTTGTCCGTCATTATTGGGGCCATATACACCCGTGCAAGCCCAAACAAAGTCATCCACCGCCCCTCTCAATAAGACACTGACAGAAAATTGTCCTACAATAATATCCAACTTTTCAAAAACTGTCCCAAACCAGCAAGACCCCTCCCGGTGTTTGGACAGCATCCAAAGCATCCCAATCAATGAAAGGACTTCCCCATAAACTTCTTACAAAAGCAGTGTCTATAGATGCTACTTTCGTTTCTTGAAAACAAACAATATCGCATTTCCACTCTTTTAGAAGATTCTTACAAACCTGTCTCTTCCGGGGATTGTTAAGCCCCCTTACATTCCAAGAAAGAAGGCGTAAATTCATTTAAAACTACCAACAGCCTTCGAAGGAGCTCTGCTCCTACTCCTAGATGAGACACCATTGTAATTAACATTAGAAATAAGCCCCTTAAGCTCCCTAAGACCCCGTGACCCTGAGTTTGTAGGTTGCTTAGGCACCCCATGACGTAGGACAACCACCAAAAACAAGAGAATAAGAATAAAACCCTAGGAGTCAGCACCTAAGGGTTGCTTGGAGTCAGCACCAAGCGTAAAAGAAAACTCAATAATTTTATTATCTCAAAACTGTCTCCAATAATCAGAAAAAGGTGCTTAAATAGCTAAAAAAATAAAGTGCATAAAGAAACCCTAAGCATTAAATGTTTGGGCTTGCTTAGTCTCAAGCCCAATAACTAATAGGCTCCATCCATAAGGCCACAGGTTGGGCCGTCTTCTTTTTGGTCTTCCTCCTATACGTGCGTATAATTGGAGGCCTATACCTCGTGTCCGCACCAACTCCCCCGGGGTGAGAAGAACTCGACCCTGTCGAGTGGAAATCTGAAGAGCTCTGATAGTACTCCAGCAAGTCAGGATCCAGTCGCTGTAGCTCATCTCGAGTAATCCATGTGCAATCAGAATCTGGTCGCCCTCGCCACCGAACTAGGAAACGGTGAACTCCTCCATCCCTGGTAGAAACAATCTGCTCATCTAAAATAGCATCAATAGATTCTTTATGTGCATAAGGCAGATTTAAAGGTAAAGGGGTAGGAATAGGGGTATCAATAGAATCAAGCAAAGGCTCATCAAAAGGAGTATCAGGAATAGCCATGGGGCTTTTATAAGCAACTAGATCCTCAATATTAAAAGAGGAGCTAATACCATAATCATGAGGAAGGTCAATGACATATGCATTTGGACCCATCCGTTTCAATACCTTGAATGGACCGGCACTACGAGCCTGCAATTTCTTAACGGTCCCAGAGGGAAACCGCTCAGGTCGA
The DNA here is from genome assembly GCA_033629205.1 of Lithocarpus polystachyus. NCBI lineage: Eukaryota > Viridiplantae > Streptophyta > Magnoliopsida > Fagales > Fagaceae > Lithocarpus > Lithocarpus polystachyus. Next base: position 51,112,907 of record CM066168.1, read on the forward strand.
ATCCGAATCATGACATAATCCCCTACCTGGAACTCTGCATGACGCCGATGAGTATCAGCATGAATTTTATATTGAGAATTACTTGCCTGAATTTTTTTGCGAATCTCATTATGCAAATCATGAATATGTCGTGCAAATGTCTCAGCAGATTCAGAAATCCTAACATGTGGGGACATGGGCAAAAGATCTAAGGGCTTTCTAGGCGTATATCCATGCACAACCTCAAAAGGACTAGCACCTATAGACCTATTGACAGAGCTATTATACGCAAGCTGAGCTACAGGAAGAATTGAATCCCAGTTCCGATTGGCTTCACCCACTAGGCACCGAAGGAGGCTGCCTAGACTACGGTTAACTACCTCAGTTTGACCATCAGTTTGAGGATGAAATGCCGTGGAAAATTTCAATTTGGTGCCCACTAAATGCCACAAGGTCTTCCAAAAATAACTCATGAAGCGAACATCCCTATCAGACACTATGGTTTTGGGGAGGCCATAAAGCTTGACAATCTCATCAAAGTAGAGCTTTGCAATCTTAGAAGCATCAGAGGTCTTAGAACATGGTAGGAAATGAGCCATCTTAGAGAAGCGGTCAACAACCACTAGGATAGAGTCATGCTTCCTAAAGGTGCGGGGCAAACCTAATACAACGTCCATACTCACATCTTGCCACGGGCGATCTGGCACAGGGAGAGGCGTGTACAGGCCAGTGTTTTGCTTGCGATGCTTGGCTAGTTGACATGTACGACACTGACCAACTATCTTGGCAACGTCCCTCTTAAGACCAGGCCAATAGAATTGACGTTCCACTTCCTCAATTGTTTTATCCCTACCGAAATGACCTGCAAGGCCTCCTGCATGCACCTCCCAAACTAGGAAATCTCTCACTGAAGACCGAGGGATACATAACTTGTTGGCCTTGAACAAGTAACCATCTCGAAGGATATAATCATCTAGGACAGGCTGTGAGGCATTACTTAGGTTAGTGTAGAGTTCCCCAAAGTCTGGACACGATCTCGGCGGCGGTGGGTTAAGGTTGAAGGGGTTCAGCGATCTCGGCGAGCTCAGAAGCAGTGGTCCGGCTATCTTAGTGACGATGGGTAGAGGTTGTTGATGGGTCTCTGCGTGGGTACTTTTTTTTTTTTTTTTTTTTTTTTGGTTGGTGGCTTGTGGGTTCTGTGGTCAGAGGCGGGCACGGATGGGGATGGGGGTCACTGGCTTGGAAGGGGCCGCTGGTTTTTCTGTTGGTTTGGGGCTGAAAAACTCATGTGGGGCTTGGGGAAAACGGATTGCAGGGGCTGGTTTGCAGGTGGGTGTTTGTGGTTTGCAAATTTCGTGGGGTAAGTATTTGAAAAGGACTGACATATTTGGTTGGCTTGCAATGTTGATGGTTTTGCTGTCAACTGGTTGCCTACGGTGGTGTTGTATGGATCGGCAGTTTGCTCTGATACCAAAACTGACGTAGGACAACCACCAAAAACAAGAGAATAAGAATAAAACCCTAGGAGTCAGCACCTAAGGGTTGCTTGGAGTCAGCACCAAGCGTAAAAGAAAACTCAATAATTTTATTATCTCAAAACTGTCTCCAATAATCAGAAAAAGGTGTTTAAATAGCTAAAAAAATAAAGTGCATAAAGAAACCCTAAGCATTAAATGTTTGGGCTTGCTTAGTCTCAAGCCCAATAACTAATAGGCTCCATCCATAAGGCCACAGGTTGGGCCGTCTTCTTTTTGGTCTTCCTCCTATACGTGCGTATAATTGGAGGCCTATACCTCGTGTCCGCACCACCCCAACATCGATCACCTTGAGGCATTCCTGTTCAAGAAGGCGAAACAGAGCCAAACAATGAGCTTCATATTTCACAATAGGAAAACCCACCAAATTACAAAAATCTTTCATCAGCTGGGACACCCAACTTGAATATGATTCAGTTTTCGTCGCCTGAGCCCCTCCTGCATCATCCTGAACCATCACCACCCCACCAAATGTATTGGGGTCCCACCGAGTCAAAGGATTACACTCCAAAAGATAGTTATCTTTCACCCCACTACCACCACCACAGGTATCAACTTCATTGATGTCCCACGGCAGGAAAAGAAGCCCAGAATCTTTATGACTAAAACTAACAAAAGCCACTAACCTCGGCTGTACCACCACTTCGTGGTATTCACTAAAAACCTCATCTCAAACTCCCCCTTCCCCAAACTCAGTACCCATCTCGTTACCCAGCTTAGACAAAGGGGAAAAACGATAATGTTTCACCCACTTATCCAACTTCTCTGAAGAACCCACCTTGCCGGAGTTGGAAACCAACACGGAGAGGCTACGTCCACTGTCCAAGTCTGTTTCAGCCCCAGGTGCACCGGAGTGTTCCATCGGCGTGCACCCATCATACTCCAGCTCAAAAGCTTGGGCTAAAAGCCCTTTATCGTTGACTTTAGAAGCTAACACAGGTTGGGTCGCCGTCGCACTTACTGCTGCAGCGGGATTAGTTCCTTTCAAACTAGCTGACGGTGAGACCACCGAGAAACCATGGACCGGGTCGACGTTGAGGGCAGAGACAGTGAGTTTAAGACCTGGCACCGCTGCACCCTCCGACGACTCGGAATCTCCACTCAAGTTACCTCTCAAGCTCTTGCCTAAGACCCACGTTGACTGAGCATCAGACTTAACTTGAAAACAACTGGGCTTGACCAAACTGCCCTTCTTAAGTGAAGGCACTTGCATCATGGGTTGGGCTTCATCCAGCCCACCTGTTTGTTTAGTGACTACTGGCCCAACACTTAAATCTATGGGCCACTTGATCTCATTAGCACCCAGACAAGACACAACACGCCTCCCTCCCTCAGGCTTGCACACCCTCAAAGCCAGGCAAGCAGGAGTCAACTTAAACTTGAAAGCCCGTGTGGGTCTGCCATAAAAAGCTGAACCATTGCCATTTATAGCCGAGCCATTTTCAAAAGAAACTCCATGAATCACGTTTTGCCCCCTTTTAGCTCCATTTTTTTCAAAATTCCTAAACTTCTGCTGATTACCAAAAACAGACATACTCTTCCCACTCCGGCCACCACCAGCAAGCTTACCACCATCACCGCCATTATTTAAAGGAACTTTGGCCAGAGATGCCGGTTTAGCACTAAAGCAAAAATTCCTAAGCTCTTTCTGAAACGAAGACCAGCCAGCTCTATTAGAGCTTGCTGGTATCATAATACAACCTCTCCTAGACCCTCCAAAATAGATTGCAATAACAACAAACAGACCAGCTTTGTTAGATCTCCCACAGAACTTTACAACTTTCCATTTTCCCTGAATCTCTTACAAAGCAAAACATGGCCAGGCACCCAATCTCGTATATCCTCAAGACAAGTAAGAATCCACTCCAAGCCCCTACGTCCAACCCAAATAGAGCTCCTGACATTCCCATGTGTCTCATGTAAAGCATACGAATCAGACTGCCCCCCATCAAAAGAAAAAGAAAAAAGTTTTGCATTAATATGAAACGACCTCTTGCAGCCTCCAAGGGCAGAGGATAGAGGTTTAGGGGGGATGATTGGAGAGGTTTCTATGGAGGGTAAACTTGGTATGGTTAAAGGTGCAGGTACAAGAGTAGGCTGTTTAGGCAAGACTTGGTTAGACCCCTGAGGTGGTGGGGAAGGGAAGGGCAAAGGCAGTGGTGGAAGAGGGGGATAAGGATATGGGAAACACCCAAACTGTGGAGAGAAGCGTAAGGGGGAGGGAGAAGGAAAATGTGAGGGTGGCAAGAAAGGAAAGAAAGCAGGTGATGGTTGAGGGAGAGGGTGGGGTGGAGGAGGGGGGTGGGGGGGGGGAGCAAGGGTCATGATATTAGCCATGCTGTGACAGGAGATCATCATATTGGTTCCCTCAAAGTATACATAAAGGCCAAAGCCACTTTCCCAACAATGCATTAGTAAAGCGTACTAGACCTAATACCCAATCCAACATATCAAACTGGGTCACAATATGTCTTCCTACTGAGCGAAATTTAACATCATCTTCTAGACCTCCCCAAAGAAAGTCTCACAGTAATTTCTTAAAATGATGAACGATATTAATTAGCATGGGGAATAAAGAGTGGATGTA